>OY982969.1:2800000-4190000 GCA_963890685.1 Plagodis pulveraria
ATGTTTGATCGGTTTGAAATCTTATTTTCAATTAGATTCAAAATAAATAATAAAACGAAAAACTGCCAATACAGAAGCATAGATATTGGCAGAGACATACGTGCAAAATATCACCGAGTTTGAAAACTTGGTATTTAATATAGGACGAAACTATGTTTGTTCCATACAAATGTAGTTTCATAATATTTTAAATACCAAGCGCTATGAAAACACATTTAATGAAGTCCCTTAGTGTGTTTTTGTTTTATTATTTTATATAAGTTCTAGTAATAATTAAATACCTTTTTTTGAAGCAATGATTGCCGAACGCTAATAGCTATGAACTGCCGCCCCGCAGTACCCTGGTTCGATCCCCACCACCGGCTTGAGCTTCACCGCATGGTGGAAGAGCATTTTGCGATTGCCCGCCTGGCTAACTACCACCCTCAAGTAGAAAATCTGTCGCCAAGCACCTAACGGTGTGTTCCGGCAGTAGTCCTTGAGAGCCAGTGAAATTACAGGCACATGAAACTTAACAACTATGTCTCAAGGTGATGGGCGCAGTGCGATTCGTGACTTGTGATGAAATGCGTCTGTTATAGGCAGAGGTTAGTCCACTTAACATCAGGTGGGCCTCGAGCTTGTTCCTTCACAATAACATAAAAAAAACCTACAAAAATCTTTTACAATTTTGCATTGTGATTTTCTATTCAGTTTTCATGATGTATTTTATTAATAAATAAACACGATATTACGCTCGCCATTAATTTCAACTTATGACAAGTTTGGTATTTTATTAAAACAAAATTAAATTCTAACTCGTAATTTTATAACCCAAATATTACGAAACTTGCCGAGCCTAAGACATTTAGTCAAGTTTAAATTAATTAAACAGAAATTCTCGTTTGAAATACTCGCGTTTCTGAGTGAAAATATTCTCGCGATTTCACCGGGCTGCCGTGAACAGGACATTATTTTGTCCAACCAGAGAAAAAAGGACGAAAAATAATAATTATGTGAACACTAAAATAACTGCGGGCTTCGTTAATGCCGTGTTTGTATCAAAACCTACTATGTTAACTTTCATTTTAATACTTGGTTTATACTGTATGAACTGGATTGTCCACTGCTGAACACACCCTCTCACATTAAGGGTAGATTTATATTAGACCGGGCCGTGCCCGTGGCGTGCCGTGTACGTGGCCCGGACGGGGTATTTTGTATGAAGCATTTTATATTAGACAGTGCCTGATCCGTGTCCTGTCCGGGCCCGCCTACTAACGTACGCTCCGGCCCGCCCCGTCCTCGCCCCGGCCCGGACACGGCCCGGTCTAATATAAATCATCCCTAAAAGAGGTTTGTCATAATCCCCACGCTTGGCAGGTGTCTTATCAGTTCCTCAGAAGGCGCTACGGCCTACCTTTCAGTATTTTAACTTTAGTCACCTCTTACGACATTCACAAATTACATTCTAGCGTGGCAAACCGCGGGCGCCCGGCACACCTATACGGAACGGCCTATACGGAAAATTATACACAATAGTTTTTTTTTTTTTTTTTTTTTTTTTTTTAATTTTATTTTGACGGGACAAGCTCGAGGTCCACCTGATATTAAGCGGACTAACCTCTGCCTATAACAGATGCATTTCGTCACAAGTCACGAATTGCACTGCGCCCGTCACCTTGAGATATAGGTGTTAAGTCTCATGTGCCTGAAATTTCACTGGGTCTCAAGGACTGCTGCCGGAACACACCGTTAGGTGCTTGGCGACAGATTTTCTACTTGAGGGTGGTCGCTAGCCAGGCGGGCATTCGCAAAATGCCCTTCCACCATGCGGTGAAGCTCTAGCTCTGGGCGGGATTCGAACCATGGACCTGCTGCGCGGCAGTCCATAGCCAATGCCACTGAGCCATCACTGCTTCAGTACACGGGAATACTTGGTTTACTTTTGGAACAAGTAAAAAATATTTAAAAAAGTAAAAAACCCGTTAAGTAATAGTAGATTATGATACAAGTGAGCTAAGTTGCTCATTATACACGAGGCTGTGTGTTGCAGCCCGAGCCGTAGGCGACGGCGTAAATCAGCCGAGTGTATAATGAGCAAGTTGCTCACGAGTTTCATACGCACTTATTCAACACCCTTGCGAGGAAAAAAAAATATATTGCACAAATGCGATACAAACAACATACGAAAGAAAATTATGGAAAATAGCGCGCAAGTTTTTTTTTTCTGGCGCGCGGCACATGTATGGTGGTCGATGACATATAAACCTCTTTGATGGTACAAATCTGTATTACCTGGTTAAATTGAAAATGCTCTGGTTACTCGCATATAATTTGCAGTTTGGTACTAACTTAACTTTGTAGGGATAATTCTATTACGCACTAGTGTATAATATTATAATGCACGAGGGTGTTATTAGGTTTATGGCCCTAAGAACGATATAATAAAGCTCACTTTACCGTTTAAACGTTCTATCGTTCTATTGAAATTAAAACTGCGAGTTATATATATTTACGGAATCGTTTTTTAAAGCACAACAATTTGTAACATACACAATGGATTTACATAAAAAAAATATCTCACAATATGGCGTCTAAAATCCATCAGTTTGTTTTATTTTAATGTACCCAGTGTCACTTGCGCTATCAAAACAAATCTAACGATACCTCATACATTAAACTCCGCCGTATAAAGAAACTCTGAAAACATAACACTCCTTTTTTTGGACAGTCGCGTAAAAACCTGCCTCTATGTCATCATAACCCATTGTCATCGGCGATAATGATAACAATAGAATTTCATTCATAACTAGGACATAGTGGTCCAGGACGATGTCAACTTATTAAACGGAGTTCTGTGATCTCTGCCTACCTACGGGAGAGCCGTGATTTTATGTATGTATATAGATCTCTCTGTCTGACTCTCGAGTCAAATTTTAATGACACTTTTCATTTATCATCATCATCATCATCATCAGCCGGAAGACGTCCACTGTTGAACAAATGCCTCCCCCAAAGAACGCCACAAAGAACAGCTATTAGCCGCTTGTAATTATTGGCTACCCGCTACTTTAACGATGTCGTCAGTCCACCTAGTGGGGGGCCTACCAACTCTACGTCTTCCGGTGTATTGTGGTAACCACTCCAGAACCTTTCTTCCCTATCGGTTATCAGTTCTTCGAGCAATGTGGCCCGCCCATTGCCACTTCAACTTGCTAATTCTGAGAGCTATGTCGGTGACTTTGGTTCTTTGGCGAATATTCACGTTACGGATTTTATCGCGCAAAGAAACTCCGAGCATAGCTCTCTCCATAGCTCGTTGAGTGACCCTGAGCTTGTCCATAAGGGCCACAGTCAAGGACCACGTTTCAGTGCCATATGTTATCACTGGCAACACACACTGTTTGAAGACTTTCATTTATACTTATATAGAATTATTTATACAAGTATTTACGTATGCGAAATGAGAATATTAAAATTCTGTTGTAAAATAAAATATATCAAATTTTATTACTTTCGTTCTCGCATATTGCACACTCTATTAGTCTCTACTTTTTCCACGCTGATGCTACATTCAAGCTACAGTCTCAACACTGAGATCCATGCATCACGACAGGTCTTGTGAAGGCCTTATAAACCAGAAACCTGTAGCCAATTGCATCCATCCACCCTGCATTTATTCTGCTCATCAGATAGCGGTCACTAACACCCTCCTTTTGTATGAACCATCATCACTAAGCTTAGGAATGCCCACCTAGGTAGCGACCACCCTCAAGAAGAAAATCTGTCGCCAAGCACCTAACAGTGTGTTCCGGCAGCAGTCCTTGAGAGTCAGTTAAAAGTTAAGTTAAATTACAGGCACATGAGACTAAAACAACTGTATGTCTCACGGTGACGGGCGCAGTGTAGTTCGTCACTGTGTCGATATGCACCTGTTATATGCAGAGGTTATCGCTTAACATCAGGTGGGCGTCGTGTTTGTTCCAAAACCCATAAAAATACAATATTTTTTTATGATATTGTGATGGAACAAGCACGAATTCCACCTGATGTTAAGCGGATTAACCTCTGCCTATAACAGATGCATTTTGTCGTGTGACGATTTGCACTGCCCCGTCACACAGACAAGTGTTAAGTCTCATGTGCTTGTTATTTTTCTGGGTCGCAAGGACTACTGCCAGAACACACTGGTAGGTGCTTGACAGATATTCTACTTAAGGGTGGTAGCTATCCAGGCGAGCAGTCGCAAAATGCAGCCTTTCGGTGAAGCCCAATCCGTTGGTGAGGTACCTGTGGCACGGCAGTCTATAGCTATTACCGCTCGGCCATCATTGCTTCAAAATATACTTTATTGTAATAAAGACAAAGTTGAAAATGGTTTCACTGTAAAACGTCCAGCCGCTGCCGTCGGTCTGAAATTAGCTGCCAGCCTGCCAGCTGCCAGACACGTAATATCAGTGATGAAGCAGTGATGGCTCAGTGGTATTGGCTATGGACTGCCGCGCAGCAGCACCATGGTTCGAATGCCGCCGCGGGCTTGAGCTTCACCGCATGGTGGGAGGGCATTTTGCGAATGCCTGCCTGGCTAGCGACCACCCTCAAGTAGAACATCTGTCACCAAGCACCTAACAATATGTTCCGGCAGCAGTCCTTGAGTCCAGTGAAATTACAGGCACATGAGACTTAACAACTATGTCTCAAGGTGACGGGCGCAGTGCAATTCGTTACTTGTGACGAAATGCATCTGTTATAGGCAGAGGTTAGTCCGCTTAACATCAGGTGGGCCTAGAGCTTGTTCCGACACAATAACAAAAAAAAAACAAGGACAAGATAGAGTCCTGAGTAGAGTCCTGCACCGGGTGTTACTTTGTTACCAACGTAATAAAGTAACACTTGGTGCGGGACTCTACCTACTCATAGACATTTTACCTGATGCAGAATTCCCATTGTATGTATGCAAAACATAGATAATAATATCGCATCCGGCCTCAAACAAAGGCTACCTCCTAAGGTTTACTCATTGAGGTTCATTGTTTTCATAGACACGTTAGGTTGTTATTGCCAGTACAGGAAGTTATTTTTACGGTAATAAAGATAACTTGCGCCGAAATAAAGGGCACGGAATTGTTTTTATAACTCTTTGTTTTGAGTGGAGTGAGGGAAACATTGGCTATGCTATTTTTGATGCATTGGAAAGAAGCGCTACCTGACATCAAGTAGGTTCTTACGTAAAATACTATTAACGAAAAAGTTCTAATTATCAACATTCAATATTTCGGATGAACAGAGAACCTCAATCATCATGGTCATGAGTTGGATGGGTGACCGCTAGTGACATTACTACTGAGCGTTTCCGTGCTTCGGAGGGCACGTTAAGCCGTCGGTCCCGGTTGTTGTCTTAGGATGGCAGTCGTTGTAGCATGTTGGTAGGGCATTTTGCGAATGCCCGCCTGGCTAGCTACCCTCAAGTAGAAAACCTGTCGCCAAGCACCTAACGGTGTGTGCCGGCAGCTGTCCTTGAGAGCCAGTAATTCTAGGTTAGCGTGAACAACATCTTCGACCACATCATCACTTGAGATAGTGGTCAAAGGCTAACCTATCAGGCATAAAAATAAAATTTTATAATAAATTTATAATATTTAAGTCAGTATATAATTTGCATCATATACAAAATCTCTTTATCAAACTTTATCAAGATTCGTGCAGTCATTTAGCAGTAAATATAACAAACAGACAGAGAGACAGGTAATTTCGCTGTTACAAATTATTGCAGATTAATATTGGTACAATACCAAAGAAGCCACACCGTCTCCGTCTTAGCGACAACACCTTGCTTCCGCGAATTGGCGCAAATCGTCTTACAGACACAAACAGGCTTACAGATACTTACCCGTGTCCAATCGGTTTACGTTCCGATGGTATTTCGCGCGTCGTTTCGAAAGGATTTATCGATTTATGAATTTGAACAAGGATTTTATAAGGTTAAGAACATGATTTCAAACAATAGTTGTCATCATCATCAACTCTTATCCCACTCATGTGCGGTTGAAAGAATATGTCTTCTCTGAACATAATTACTAAACTACAATGGGCGGAAAAATTATAGTTACATATATGCGTGATGGGCATAACCATCGCGGAGCATGCGTCATTGCAAAGTATAAATATAAAAAAAAAACACGAACATAATTTAAGGGAAAATATCGAGTAAAATACCAAACATTCAAACTAGGTGAAATTGTGCACGCATGTCGTTGAGCCTAATATACTGCTTAAAATAAAGGGAGTTTCAGTCCTTTCTTTTGTTTAAACTACAATTAGGTTTAAAAAAAATGTATGTTAATTTATTCATTTAATTTTTTTTTATTACTACAAATAATATATAAAACCGGGCAAGTGCGAGTGGGACTCGCGCATGAAAGGTTCCGTACCATTATATTATTTTTAGCAACTTAATTATCCACCAACTCAACTAATTAACTCAATAATCCATCCATGGTGTAAAGCGGACTAACCTCTGCTTATAACAGATGCATTTCGTCACAAGGCACGAATTGCACTGCGCCCCTCACCTTGAGACAGTTTTTAAGTCTCATGTGCGTGTAATTTCACTGGCTCTCAAGGACTGCTGCCTGCCTGCTGAGGAACACACCGTTAGGGGCTTGGCATCAGATTTTCTACTTGAGGGTGCTCGCAAAATGCCCTTCCACCATGCGGTGAAGCTCAATCCCGCGGCGGGATTCGAACCATGGACCTGCTGCGCGGCAGTCCATAGCCAAAGCCACTGAGCCTTCACTGCTTCAAAACAATTAAAAAATTCTGTACACAGTGTGCTCAGGTAGAGATTCCACTCCTTAAAACTTCTTTTTAAACCAATCGCTATACTAAACGTCTACAGACGTTCAATTAGAAAGTAACCAAACAAAATGTCATCTTTATTTGAATTAACTCTTCCGCAACTCTCATATTATGCTAATTTCCCTGCCTCTAGGCGTGACACGAGTTTTATTTGGTAAAAGCGCGCTTTTATTTTAAACTGTTCCAAAAAAAGAGGATCTCAATCGACACGTATATTATATACCTATGTATTCAATGTATGCTCATGCATAAACTTTTCAGAGTAGTCCGATTTGGATAATAGTTTTTTTTTGAATAGGGTATACCTCTGGTTCATATAAATTTCATCAAAATCGGTCAAGTAGTTTTTAATTTACACTGTACTAATAAATGCTTGATTACCTAAATGACTTGGTATTTGCAAGTTTTGTTAATGGTTTGCCAGTATTGTAGGTGAGGGAAAATCGATGGTTTACCAGTAATTTTGACTTAAACGGTACTTATAGATTGTTTTTTCTCATATATATGAATTCATTGTATGAAATAACTTGTTGAAGTCGGACCGTGAAATTGTGATATTAGAGTGCTTTGAATCAGCATGAGGCCGACTTTAACAAGTTATTTCATACTTGTCAGGAGTCGGTTTAATCTTTTGAACGGCTGATCATTGGTTGATTGGCTCAATTCCTGATTTTACTGTACCGTCTCTTTATGTCAGGGTGTCAGCCGGTGTAATAGGTCCAGTCCAGTTTATTGCCATTTTAACGGTCATAGTTACAGACTCAATCATTTTAATGATATTCCGACCCAGGACACAGCCCAGGAGCGCCTGGGCTGTGCCCTATCTTATTCTTATTTTATTATTATCTATATCTTATCTATCCATTCCATCCTATCAGGTCCATTTCTTTACAATAAAATAAGTAAATTCATCACAATTGCACCTCTAAATCGATATAAATGTATGTCATTATTAAATAATTTTCTAATTGATTTAACCTTCAAAGAAACGGAAAATCTCTTAGCTACGATTGAATAAATATAACTTGTCTTTTAATCAATATAACTTTCTCGGTTCAATATCGTAACTTTTATGAAAAATACACGAAAACACAATCTCACATACCTATATACATTCATTTAATACACTCAACACAAAACACTTTACAAACGAATGCACACACGTTAACCCAGTTAAGTCTTTAGTTATAATTATTTAGTTAAATATTGGAAAACAGATGCTATCACAAAGTATAGCAACGAAAGAGAAAAAAAAAAAAAAAAAAAAAAATTGCGGTAAATGTATGGAGCAAAATATTAGGTATATAGAACATCACCACCTAAGAACTGTCCCATTCGATTGCCAATGTACCAACTTATATGACGACAAAATTTGCTTGGAGGTACCCGCAGCTGCACGGAATATTTTTTATCATTATAATGTTTTGCACCACATTTTGGAATTTGGCGCGGATGGATTGACGACGTTAGTGTATAGCCTATTTTTTGTTGACAATGGATTTAAAGTGACCCCGGAGAGTTAATGCAGGCCCACTACACAGGCTCGAATGAGACCTAGTGTGGGGTGCAGAGATTCCCAAGGGTACAAATAAGCTAACTCAACAATTTGTAATATTATACTGTAATATACCAACTACGATATTTTTAAGCTTATGTACCAAAATTTGTTTTTGAGCTACGAATAAATTATTATTATTATTATATTTATTATTATTTTATTATCTTACTTTGAAACTACACTCATTATTTAATACCCTCTATTGTATGACAGTTGCATTAAACTACTATTAATTAATCTCATTCGGTAATATTCTAATAAATTAAAAAAATATATATATTAAAATTTGAATACCTAATTATATGACGTTGCATAAACTACTATTATTGAACCCTACTACTAGGAAAGCAGAAGTTCATAGAAGTTTCATACTGTACTGATTGTCTTTACATTCAGGAATTTGATTCAAGTAATTTTAGCATGCTGGGCACGCTGCCAACTGGTAGTGGGCTAGAGCATTTGGACTGCCTATGAGTCTGCAATGGCTTATAGGGATCTAAATGCTTTTATTGCAGTAGCTGTAGTGTTGTATATAGTTCGTAGTATTTTGTTAATAAAGGCATACCGCCGGTAGAAAAAAAAAACATTATCTTCGTTTCATAATGTATTTTGCGTGTGCGTTTAGGGAATTGTTTACAAAGGTTAGTTTGTATATCGGCTATAAAATATAGTGTATACAATTGTCTTAATCCAAACATCAATCCAACATTTGAAATACGTCGATACTATATTTGTATGAAGCTGCTAGAATTATCTCTTCACTTGTCTAAAATCTCGACGTACACAAAGGAAGCTTCAGACGGCTTTGAGTCATCCCGACACACCCTGGCTACAGACAGACAGCACAAACATCATCTGTTCTGCAATATCTCTAATTGAATGTACTATTTATAGCATAAATACTGTGGCTTACAAGCACTCGACTTGTCTGGGAACTCAAAAATCTATTATGAGTTTATGAGCTATCCATCTTTCTTCCTCACCTTATACCTCTTCTGAGGTTTTTTGAAGCAGTGATGGCTCAGTGGCATTGGACTGCCGCGCAGCAGGTCCATGGTTCAATCATTATGCGAATGCCCGCCTGGCTAGCGACCACCCTCAAGTAGAAACCTTCGCCAAGCACCTAATGGTGTGTTTCGGCAGCAGTCTGAAAGCCAGTGAAATTACAGGCACATGAGACTTAACATCTATGTCTCTAGGTGACCGGCGCAGTGCAATTTGTGACTGGTGACGAAATGCATCTGTTATAGGCAGAGGTTAGTCCGCTTAACATCAGGTGGATCACGAGCTTGTTCCGTCACAATAAAAAAAATAGGTAGGGTCGGTATAAAAATTAATTTCCCCAAATATGTATTGTACCGTATTTCATTCTTATTTTTTTGCCACCATTGCAAAGAAAATCTTACCATCACTTCCCAATGTTTAACCGACTCAAAACAAGCATGAGGTTTTCAATTCGATGTTTTTTTTTACCTCATAACTCTTTACAAGATGTACCGATTTTGATGTTTTTTTTTAATTCAGAAGCTGGTGTTTGTCATGTGGTCCCTTTTAAAGAGTGCAATCTGACGAGTAGTATATGAGTTATTCCTAATACATAATGCGTATTTAATTGGCATCGACTACCTTAATGACGTTCTCATTTTCACTTGCCGATGTAAAGTGAACGAAAATAATTGTATACGATAGTTTGGTTTGCTTACTTTTTGGTGCATTTTTTATTTTACAATATATTATGTTTGAAGTTGGGTTTTTTCGTATTTAATTATTAATAACCAAATTAGAATATGAGAGTTTTTACTGTTTTATCAAAGATAGTAATAATTTGAAGATCTTTTCGTACCGCAAATGGAGAAGAGTAAAAATCAACTAAGCCCTAGAAAACAATTATATACATATAATATATCCATGTATAATTCTGTAGAGACCGTGAGCAAAGCAACGCTCGAATTAGATTTCACTAAAAGTGCAAGATGTGCATACAATTCAATATACATATTCATAAAAAAATATCCTAAATTAGTTCATAAATAAGTTCGTGGAAGCCCAGATAAATAAATAAAATATACTTTAAATTGTAATCATTCCGCTAAAATTTCCTGCTTAGTTGTAATAAATATGTATGCAACAGTGTAATTTTTCTTATATCGCAGATAGGTTAGCATTAGACCACAATCTCACCTGATGGGATGATAAATGATGATGCAGTCGACGGTGTTTAAGAGACTACCTAGAATGGGAACACAGGGACAGCTGTGGGTGCGTGTACGAAACCCCGGGAACGTGTTAATTTGTATGGAAAGAGCACAGCGCCCCTAGCGTCGCGTTAGTGAACTAAACATATTGCATCAAGTCAAATCAATACTTTAATTGCAAGAATACAGTCAGAAAAGGTCATGTAGGTGTAATTTCTATGCTTGCAAGCAGACGTGCACATTTTAGTAAATATATTAATGTCACTTATGTATTATTATTATATAAAACCAGTGACATAAACGAATTTTGAATAAATTACTATTTAACGTATTTTAATTCATTAGGAATCGCTTCCGCACCAAGAAATTTTTTGGAGCTATTTATTCTTCGATCCGAGAAATCTTATTTTTATTATCTTATTGTGACGGAACAAGCACGAGGGCCCACCTTATGTTAAGTGGTATCCTCTGTCTATAACAGATGCATTTAATCACAAGTGACGAATTGCACTGCGCCCGTCACCTTGAGACATACTTGTTGAGTCTCATGTGCCTGTAATTTCACTGGCTCTCAAGGACTGCTGCCGGAACACACCGTTACGTGCTTGGCGACAGATTTTCTACTTGTGGGTGGTCGCTAGCCAGGCGGGCATTCGCAAAATGCCCTTCCACCATGCGGTGAAGCTCAAGCCCGCGGTGGGATTCGAACCATGGACCTGCTGCGCGGCAGTCCATAGCTAATGCCACTGAGCCATCACTACTACAAAAATTAATTTAATAGATACCTAAAATTATGTCATTGTTTATTTTAGCATTAGATTGGATTCATCAAGGTTTTGTGTTGTGACTTCCTGTTTCTCTAGACCATCCTCGTTGTATTTGAATATAGCGTGGGTATTAATAAAATATTTATTTGTATGGATTTCAAATATAAATTTTGAAGCGTAGCGAAGTTTACTTGGCTGTTCTCAACCGATCAGCAAAGTTAAGCAACGTCGCGCGCGGTCATGAGTTGGATGGGTGACCGCTAGTGACATTACTACTGAGCGTTTCCGTGCTTCGGAGGGCACGTTAAGCCGTCGGTCCCGGTTGTTGTCTTAGTCGTTATAGCATGGTGGTAAGGCATTTTGCGAATGCCCGCCTGGTTAGCTAGCTAGAAAATCTGTCGCCAAGCACCAAACCGTGTGTTCCGGCAGCTTTCCTTGAGAGCCAGTACTTTTAGGTTAGCCTGAACAACATCTTCGACCACATCATCACTTACCATCAGGTGAGATAGTGGTCAAAGGCTAAATTATAACGCATAAAAAAAATGTCCAACAGGGCAAATACTGCCAGCATGCTGGACACGCTGCCAACTGGTGGGCTGGATCAGTTGGACTACTTGTAGGCCTGTAATGGCCTTTGGGTTGCCTAAATGCTTTCGTTGTAGTTGCTGCAGAGTTGTATTTAGTTTGTAGTGTGTTGTTAATGATGTTTATAATATATTCGCAAAATGTTTGGCATTTTGTGAATTCTCGGATGGCTACCTCAAGTAACCTCAAGTAGAAAATCTGTCGCCAAGTAGGTAGGTAGTACCTACCTAGCAGTGTGTTCCGGCAGTAGTCCTCGAGATCCAGTAAAATTTTAGGCACATAGGCACATGATACTTAAGAACTTTGTCTCAGGGTGACGGGCGCAGTGAAGTTGACAGATGTTTTATTTGAGGGTGGTAGTTAGCCAGGCCAGCATCAGTAGTGGTGGCAGTACTTCCCCGGAGGAAGTAGGGCTGCCATTCGTCAGGATTTATGTGTGTATACATGTCAGATTTTTTGGTCCTTTATTACCTATATCTGATAGGCTAGCCTTTGACCACTTTCTCACCTGATGGTAAGTGACGATGTGGTCGAAGATGTTGTTCAGGCCAGCCTAGCATTACTGGCTCTCAAGGAGTGCTGCCGGAACACACCGTTAGGTGCTTGGCGACAGATTTTCTACTTGAGGGTGGTCGCTAGCCAGGCTTATTATGCTTAATTCTATACCTAAAATCTCAAATAAGGGTCACACTACGGCGTTTGTATGGAGAACTGACCGGCCAGCTCAACCTTAACAGGGAAACACTACGATAATGCCGTCATTAAAATTAGTATATAATTAGTAATTACTATGAACTAAATAGTACATTAATACTTATCTAAAGTAATCTATCTACGTCCGAACGAAACATAACTAAGATCCAAGAGAGCATGACCGACGGCGCGAGTAACTCATAGTTCATCAAGATTATAGAATTTCACGCATGTTAGAATACCACGCTGTTAATTTGCCCAACTGGGCGATATTAGAATGTTGTTGTAATTAATATTCCTAGGCTCTAACGTAAAGTAACACTATGTGTAATTTTGAAGCAATCGCTTGGTAAAGTCACGCCTTCTTAAATACTTTTTATCGAATTAAAACAGTCTTACACGATATAAAATCGTGGAAGGTTTTTGATTCCACGATATGTATCTTCTAAGATATTTTTTCGATGACTAGGCTATAATTTCATTATTAGAAAAATATTTTTATTTAGTCCCTTGGAATAAAATAAGTAGGTACAAATTATAATTGGTGCTAGCTAAGTAGCTACCACAATAAAAGTACCTATTGCCAATGATCGTCTGCTTCAGCCAGGTGGTCGGCCATTAAACCAAAGTGAATACTTTCTACAATATGTTCTTTTGTCTACCACCCTCAAGTAAAAATGTGTCGATAAGCACTTAAAAGTGTGTTCCGGCATTTGCTGAACGTAGCGTGGCGGCAGAATATAAAATATTTCAATATTAAATTGTGTATCATAAGAGCGTCGTAGGCACCTAAATAGAATGAATCATACTAACAAATATTTTAAAAGTATTGTAATATATAAAACACTTAAAATATATTTAAAAAAAAATCTAGTAACAATCACTTTCGACCACATCACCTAAGATCAGGTAAGATTGAAGTTAGCCTATCAGCTTAAAAAGATCTATCAGCAGAGAAAAGAAAGACATACAAATGCGGTGATTTTAATATGAATTTTGAAGCGCTCGTAGCGAAGTTTACTTAGCTGTTCTTAACCGATCAGCAAAGTTAAGCAACGTCGCCCGCGGTCATGAGTTGGATGGGTGACCGCTAGTGACATTACTACTGAGCGTTTCCGTGCTTCGGAGGGCACGTTAAGCCGTCGGTCCCGGTTGTTGTCTTAAGATGGCAGTCGTTATAGCATGGTGGTAGGGCATTTAGCGAATGCCCGCCTGGCTAGCTACCACTCTCAAGTAGAAAATCTGTCGCCAAGCACCTAACGATTGTGTTCCGGCAGCTGCTTGAGAGCCAGTACTTCTAGGTTAGCCTGAACAACATCTTCGACTACATAATCACTTACCATCAGGTGAGATAGTGGTCAAAGGCTAACCTATAAAGCATAAAAAAAAAAAATTGTTCTATAATGGCAGATCGTGAATCGTCCAGAGTAGTGTCTGATAGTTTTAATCAACTCCAAGTATCTGACAATAGCATTTAGTTCCGCTTAGAAGCCCGAACAGTAGTTCTCCAGGCGAAAGTGGGTATTTCGGTATTCGGGTGCAATTCTAGCCCGGTAGCCCGTGGGGGATTACGGAACATAAGGTTATATACTATTACCAGCCCTGGCTCACTCCGCACTTTAAGTACAAAGCTACAAGTACATCGGCGTACCCGTCCGGACGGGCTTATTGTACGTGCGTGCCGCGTCAGAAGAGTACAGAGCTATACTTGGCTATGTGATAGAACGAGAGACGTCTTGTAGATGAATATAAATGTTAGTTACTCCGTGCTGTGCGAGCTGAAGTGCACTTTATTGCTTCGCAGCTAGAGTCTCTTATTTATTGGAATGGTTTAGCAGAGTGATTCTTCTGTTAATTTTTATTCTGTGGTACTATACTTACCCGTGATAGTTCAAATTGGTAGATATTCAACTGTTATGAATATTAAAGCACTTTCTAGTAAAAGGGTTCCGGTCGCAAGGGCACGCTATCGAATATCTTAATTATTACTAATAGACCTTTCACCTCTAATTGGTTGTCTATATGGTAATCCCTCGTATAATATTAAGGAATTACGTAAGTAGTGCTCCGTATGGTGTACAGTTCCTAGCGTCAGAAAAGAAAGAAGTCAGAAAGAAGAGAGCACCACTCGCCTAGAATAGTGAGGCGCACAACAGTGCTTCTTACTATCTTAACGCCCTGAATAACCGATAGGTTGCGGGTAGACATGGCACCGTCAACCCGTGGAGTGTCTGGCTAGAGTTGCATTCTGAACTGACAAATTAATATATAATCTATTTTTCCAAGGTACGTGTTTAAAACCACCAAACCTGTACATGAAATACTACATAATAATAATATATGGACAAAATAATGGCATCTATTGTTACAAATATATATTTGAAACGAAAATATGTTACCTAAATAAGATAAGTAATAAAAATAATATATCTTACATAACACATAAAAAACAAAAAATTAAACATAAAACAATAAATTAAAAGAAAAAAACTAAACTTTGGAACCTTATTTAGGTCTTTTATCTTACTTTGGGATCACACACACGGTTGGCATGCGTCTTGCGTAGCATAGTATTAGTGTGCGTAAGTATGTGATAAACCTAAAACTCACGAATTCCGGGACACGGGACAAGAGACCCCATTCCGGGACTATCCCGGATTACCCAGACGTCTGGCAACCCTATACGGAATACGTACGAGGCCCACAATTTTTAAGCTAATACCTATTAATTGTAAACAAAAATTAGCAGATCTCCGAAAATACAGTCGCATCTGTTTAGTACGATAGTCAACTACCGTTGGAACGAGTTATACAACTATAACAGTTAATTTAAAAACTCATCTCTTAGCTGACATCACTTCTGCACTCAACATTGTTGTTCACTATAAACTTGGTATATTATCACGAAAGCTCCGCAAAAGTGCACGTTTTGTAGCCAACCGGAGACTAGTAGAGCTCTTACGTCACTATCTTGCCCAGACTGGTCCATCCAATACATCCTTTAGTGCGAACCGTTTCGCGACCGAGTGTAGCCACCGCACCGGTCTGATTCACTTTTATTCTATTTTATTTCCCTCTGATGAATCACGAACTCGAACGATCACTAGTCCCGTGTGTGTCGTGCCTTATCGCGCTCTAATTTGGAAAAAGAACATAATTACTTTTGCTTTTTCGTGAGTGGCCAGTCAAGTTTTGGCGGGAAAGTTTACTAGTGCTGCTCTTATTCAAGGTTGAAATGGAATGTGAACTTGAAAGTTTGTTTGTTATGTTGGCACTTCTTCAAATAAGGCAAAAAGGCAGTGGGTTCGGGTCTGACTCATCTGATCAATAACTGGTTGTATGTTTGACATTGGCTCGTCTCGTTTTTAACGTCACTGAAGTTTTGAATTACGAACGGTGAATGTTTTTTGTTTACGGTATAAATGTCAAAGATAATACAGTAATAGCTAGGTAGTATAGATGAGTACTATAGAGTATCTATTTAGTGAGAATTAGGCATAACTGCCGGCTAGTTAATAAATGAAGTCTGTAAACCAGCTGTTTGAGCGCATACAAGTAGGCCAGAGCCGATCGAATAAGACCCGGACCTTATTGTCGATCAAAATGATAATACTATGGATGAACTATATTTTGACATAAGTTTGACATTTTCTTTGAAAACGATGCCCACCATGGAGTTCGTATTTCTAAATAAAGATAATTTTACCAGTGGAATTAGACAATAAGATCCTTGAGTTTATAATCAATCTACATTCACAGAAGGTATTAAAAGAATGTTTAAAAAAATACTTTTCATGCTCATAAAGTTTTTGTTTATGCATGGTGTAGGCGAATTAAAACGGCTATTTAAGCTTTAGTGCATAAAAGTCAGCTTTTTAAGCACAAGCGCATAAAAAAATATTATTTTATTAAAGAATGTTCATATATTTTTAGTTGGTATATAGTATTTCGTGTAGGAAATTTGTCTAGGTCTTTCATAAATAACCATAGATTAGGGGTATTATTAAAGACCCGGATACATTGCCCCAACAATAACACTCAAAACTGAACATTGTTCAAATATCAGTTTCCTTTTAAATTAAAGTTAAATTACTGAAATAACTTTATTATAAAACCACACACAATTACCTAGGATGGAGCTTTTATTTGTCTTTGCTAATCTAAAACCTGGCACCGCTATTTTATGTTTATTTCTAGTGTCGCATGTCGTAGTCGTGTTTGTCAGTGTTTGATTTAAATTTACTTATTTTTTACGAACACAACTAATATTTTTAAATATATACAGAGTCGCTAAAGTTATAATAGGTTTCTTTTTTAATAAGATCCCTCAGCGATTTGTAAAATAAAGATTGTCACTATATCGCTGGAAGTTATATTTTTCCATCCTAAACAATTATTTTTATTTGCTTAGCATGCTTCAATGCTCATTTAATAAACCCATTGGCAATCATCAGGGTAGTCATCCTGATGATGCCAATGGGTTTATCCTAATTATGAATGAAATTCTATTATTATCATTATCGCCGATGCCAATGGGTTCAATAATGTTCGTCAAATATGCCTAAGTATAACAATAAATAATAAAAATCGGCCAATTGCGGCTTGGACTCTCGACTAGAGATCTCGAACTGAATGAAAAATATTACGATATTATACTACGATATTTATAGTCCATTTTGTTTTGGTACGGAACCCTCAGTATCAACACGCCCATGGCCAGATTTGTATGTGTTTTATTTGCTGTGAACAATAGGAAGAAGAAGGTAGGAATAAAAAAGGAGAGAAGACATTAATCTTTATTGTTTTAAAATCGCATTCCTACTTACAATCCCACCGATTCCAATATTATGCTTTCCGCAGATCAATTAACTGATAAGAACTTAAGTTTATTGTCTTAAGTAGATGTTACGTGGGTAGAGTGTGGAGTCGTTATTTAACTTGACAATATTAAGTTTACAATTTACAAAGTTAATAAAAATTGACATGGGAAATTTTGCGAATGCTTGCCTAGCTAATAGAGAACACGCGTGAAAAGTATCCGCCCACAGCTTCGCCGTTCTAGGGCAATTAAGGGAAAAATATTGAAAGGTGCCCAACCCACACACATAGAAGCGCTACTTAAAAACTGCCACATTACTCTGTGATCTCCGCAGAGTTAATATCCGTAGGGCCCACACTCAACGGTGCAACACTCCACTTGTACCGGGGCATTTAGTTCACACTCTCCAAAGTTCAAAGTCTCTCGGCAGCGACTCAAGCTGTGATCCGTACCACAGTCATAGAACATATACACCAGCCACAGTCATGGTGCCCTTGAGCCCGTTGTCAACCCCTACTTTGGTAGCGGTGTGTGTGTTCGGAGCCCACAGAAGACGGAGGTAGAAAGCGCTTTTCGGTTTCTACGCTCGTCTCGGTAGAAGTGCCTTCGGCATTTCCCCCTCCAGTGCTATAAGAGGGCATTCCGTCACCTAAAGTCTGGGGGAGTTGAGAGCGAAGGTCAACATTTATATCCTCCCTAAAAAAACTGCGATCCCCAAGCCGTCTACCAAACGTGTAGATTATGACAAATATCAATGGCGGAGGCTTAGATCAGTGGACCATGCGGGTGATACAGCACAGTAGTACAGTGACAAGCTATTGTAGGTTTTTATTGTTTTTTTTAAATTAGGTATAACATACACCTGTTCTTTTTGCTGAATATACCTAGTAGTAGAATCGCTAAATAGTACATTCTTTTAGTTGACCGTTATCTTTGATAAAATTAATAGGTCTATAATATAAAATGAATAAAGGGGGAATAATAATAAAATAGCGGTGCCAGGTTTTAGATTAGCAAAGACAAATAAAAGGTCCTTCTTAGGTAATTGTGTACGGTTTTATAATAAAGTTCCCAAACATATTACAACGCTCACAGAAGGGAAATTCAAGTTGCACGTGAAAAACATATTAATTAAAAAATCCTACTACACAGTTTCTGATTACTTAAACGACAAAAATGCCTGGACAATTTCGCCTCTGCCAAGCTATTGCCTATTTAGTAAGATATAAGTAACTATTATATAGTAAGTATGTAACACATTGTTAAAAGAATGGCCCCGAGTTTCTTGCCCGTTCTACTTGCAGTGGCTCTATACAATTTATTTGCTGAATTATTTTAATTTGTATTAATATGGCTATCTTTATTTGTATCATATAGTACAATGCGCGTCATTAAACAAAACGCTGGAAAACTCGAGATTTTATTATATTGTCATAATAAAGTCTTTATAATACATAAATTAGTCGGCAAGTATAGCCTTTCGCAATATTTTATTGAGCTTATAATAACTTTATTGTATAATATTGTTGTTAGTAAAATTTACAATTCAAATCATGTCCATTATAATCCTTTGTTATTTCGAAAGATATTTTATAGTAGACGGTTAGAAAGTTATAAGTAAAATATTAGAAAATGTTGTGTGGAAAATAAAGTTCTAAAAACTTGTATACCTCCATGGTTATGAAGGCCGTAAAGCCGCGAAGTGGTGGAAAATTTCAAAGTGAGGGCTTAGGACCGATAGACACCTTATTCCGAATGCGAAACAAAACTACGCAATATACAAAATTTGTAAACGAAAATTTAAAAGTTAAGTTATTATAAAAGTCTGGTTTTTCAAAACTTAAATTATCTTTCATGTACTTTATCGTATATTATGTTAGAAATTAAATTTGTAAAGATACGATTGACACATCACGCGCAACCGATATCGTACATTTTTGAATTAAATTCAATTGGTACCATTATCTATGATGCGCATGGATTAAGAGACATTTTCGAGTAGTACTGATTTTTGCCCGTGGGGTGCTGGGCTAAAATATCACAACCGCATCTCTACCCGTGGGTGTCGTAAGAGGCGACTAACGATAAATTACCAGAATGTGGGCAGCAGCACTTTCTGAGGAACTGATATCTCACACTGCGATAACCAAGAAGCCTACCAAGCGTAGGGATTATAACAAACCATAATGGTGTACCCCTCCTCTCCTCCATAATGGTGGAGGCTGGGTTCAGCAGTGGACAATCCAGCTAATACAGTATTACTGATTCTATTGAGTGAAATATATGGAATCGTGTTTTCGGCCGATAAAGAACTTATTTATTGGTCTAAACTAAGTTGCAAATAGTTTCTATTGAAAAAACAGTGTCTTAAGTTAAAAAAAGTCTGTAAAAGTAGAGAGGCGTTACGTACCTAGATAAAATGGCATTTTATTACCAAATTTACATCAGCGTAATCTTGTTTTTTTGACGGAACAAGCTCGAGGCCCACCAGATGTTAAGGGTGAACTGGCCGGACCGTTTTCCATACAAACGCCGTAGGGTGATCACTCCCTTAATTGAGGATTTAGGTCCAAAATAAAGCCGAACACCGATTGATCTCGTCATTATCTAGGCTTGTATGATGCCGAAATTTTAATAAAATAATTAACTTGAGAATTATGAGCCTCGAAACATTTTCATATAAAGTAAATCTCAAATAAGTGAGTAATCACCCTACGACGTTTGTATGGAGAAGTGACCGGCCAGTTCAACCATAAGCGGATTAACCTCTGCCTATAACAGATTCGTTCCGTCACAAGTCACGAATTGAACTGTGGCCACACCTTGAGACATAGTTGTTAAGTCTGATGTGGCTCGCAAGGACTGGACTGCCGGAACCCACCGTGAGGTGCTTGGCAACAGATTTTCTACTTGAGGGTGGTCGCTAGCCAGGCGGGCATTCGCAAAATGCCCTTCCACTATGCGGTGAAAAGCTCAAGCCCGCGGCGGGAATTTTTAAATTTTCGACCTGCTGCGCGGTAGTTCATAGCCAATGCCACTGAGCCATCACTGCTTAAATTTTTTTCGCTAGTAACCGAATGCGGCGTACGTTACAGATTTTGTCAGTCACATCTCATCATAACGTTTCGCTCGATGCATCCACTTTCCAAAATTCTCTGCGTTATCGCGTAGTAAATAGTATTTAATCTGTGCCTATACGTCGACAATTTTATTAGCCGGTAACATACCTACAGTATTTTCGTACTCTCTATTCTTGCAACTCGTGTCTTACGATGTATTTGAGTTCTTGTTTTAATTTGTTTAACTAGGTGTGGTCCAATCAAATAAGCTTTTCAAAATTCGAACGTTAGCTTTTTTTGTCGTCTCTTGATTGGTTATTTACGGTTTGTGTTGGTGTTGAATTATGTATTAGTTCTGTATTTTTGTGGAAGTGTTTTTTTTACTGTGTTTTCTTCGATTTCGTATTGTACGAAAATGCAACGAAAAACGAAGCGATCCTTACGAGATGCCCTGCGTAATGTTTGGAATTTAGCATGGCTCCTCGCTACTAAAGTGTTTTTGGTGATTATCTTTAATATTTAAAGAACTTCGTAGCGGCTTCTTATTGAATTTTTTATGCTTTTAATAGAGCAATCGTAGAAATTTGAAGTAGGGTGTACTTAAATCAACGTTGGAACTAAACAAAAAAAAATATTTTAGACTTTTTTCTACTGTATTGAACTTGGAACATCGTAATTATAGATAGATAACACTTTATTGTATTTTCTTATTACAATTAATATTACTTATAAGAAAAATATTGCATCTTAAGATAGTACAATCGGCGGCCTTATTGCTAGGCAGCAATCTCTTCCAGGCAACCGTATGTTATGCAAGTTAGATAAGTGTATGGAGATTTAAGGATAATTTCAGTAAAAAAAGTAAAAGAATGAATAGGTATTTTCAAAGTTTTTGTTGGTTGCTTGTATATAACATTAAGAGCCCTTTTACATTTTGCAGCCTTCTCACTCGCACTTTTAAAGATAATTTCAAATAGCAACAATATGGTTTATTTTTTTAAAATGTGGTCAATCATTATTTTGCTGCATGCAACTATAGATGTTCTCTACTAATTTTCATTTAGGTATCTGTTATGGGGGATCCAAAACGCGCAATTTAGTTATTTTAAATTTTGGGCCTCTAATTCAAATTGGACTCAACATGTAACAAAGTAAAAATATGTTGAGAACATCTATAGTTGCATGCAGCGAAATATTGATTGACTACATTTTATAAAATATAAACCATATTGTTGCTATTTGAAATAATCTTTAAAAGTGCGAGTGAGAGGGCTGCAAAATGTAAAAGGGCTCTTAACAATCATGATTACTTTTTATTTTGGACATGACTGCGTGTTTGTTACATTACGTTGTATTTGCTTATCGCAAAAGTGAAATTCGACGAAAACATCGTAAAGAAAAGTGACAAATTCAGAAATATAAGGTATAAGTTTCAAGCGAATGAGGTATCATATAACAAACGTACCATATCCGATAAAATGAAGTTATATAACAAATACAAATATTTAGTGTACAAAATTTCTCGAGTGGGAATCGAACCCACGTTACGCGATTCATGCACCGGGTGCCTTAACCTCTGGGCCATCGAGGATAGCTCGACTGAGAGAAATTTTATGCACTAATTGTATTTCTTTAACCGTCATAGGGGACGATTCGCGTACACTGCAATGCAAGTGAAGGTTACGGCAATCGCACTGTCTAAAATTTGGAAAAAAAAAAAGTGTTTCTAATGGACGCTATTATTCTATATTAAAATTATGTGCACCGATTATAAATATAAATTTTAATTATCGATGGACATAGTTGATACTTACTTGATATGCGGGATGTTTTCCGCACCCATGCCGTCTGCAAGCGGCTCATTGTGCGTCAGATGGACATAGTTTTGAAGATAATCAACGCTGTAATTTAGAATGAGTTTATTATGTTATAAGAGAGCAAACACAGGCGGCTTATGTAGTAGTAAGAGATCACCATCGCCCACGGACATCCGCCATACCAGAGGTCCGGCCTTTGAGATGGGTATGCGAATTTAGTTCCATGACGTAACAATGCTTAATTTAAAGTAAAATTATTCCGACTTAAGAAAAGGCGATATATATATAAGCTTTTGTTATTACATTGTTATATTTTAATTTATACACATAAATAATTAAGATATTAACGTTGCGAGAAGTATTTAAAGAAACGTGTCTTCTAATCAACTTGGCCTTAGAGAATATAGTAAAGACTAACATTATAATTTCTTTACAGCTACAACTAACTACATTTTGCTCAAAATCCTATTCCAATAAAACTATTTAGGGCATGTCAGCGCCTTACATAATCAAACTACCTAATTTTAAAATCGCTCGTATCCTGTGCCTTGCACAGCCTCACAAAAGGATACAATCACATGCCCACTCCGGTTCGGGCACCATTTTATCTTTATTATAGTTATTATGTCATTACTCGTTAGACGTTACGTTGTTTGGAATTAAGTAACTGCGCGAGCTTTCGTGATTACGATATTCTTCTCTTACTTATGTTTATCTCGTCTCAGACTTTTAAGAGCTTCGTTGTTTTTAAATACTGTATCAGCCGGATCGTCCACTGCTGAACGTAGCCTCTCCTATTAAGGGGGTATTTGCCATAATCCCCACGCTTGACAGGCGGCTTGGGGATCGCAGCGCTGCCGCCCACCTTCCAGTACTTTTCCCTTAGTCGTCTCTTACGACACCCACGGGATGATATGGGGAGGTGCTATTCTAACCCCGCACCCCACGGGGAACACGGTTTTTAAATATCCCATTATTACTACTGGCTTTGTATGCGAAAGACCTTGCGATTGAGTTTTTTTACGTTTTCAAGCCCCAAACGTTTTGAAAAATTCTATTTATTGTACCGACAAAAAAATAATAGAACATCCTTCAAAAATTTCACGAGAATCTGTTGAGAAATGCGACATAATATAGAGGAGAGCAACCGGAAGTTTGTAAATCCAGACAGACATACGGAAGCCTGCGTGCCCAAGCTGAAAATAAGACTCTTCGCTCGCGTTTCGCGCTCACTTCGCGCTCTCTCAGATATTTTATATATAGTATATCTGATAGGCTACCTTTTGACCACTATCTCACCTTACCTTACACTTACCTGACGGTAAGTGATGATGTGGTCGAAGATGTTGTTCAGGCTAACCTAGAATTACTGGCTCAGGACAGCTGCCTGAACACAGTTATGTGCTTCCCGACAGATTTTCTACTTGGTTTGGTCTATGGTTATACTATATTATTGATGTCTCTGCTGTCCGTCTGTCCGACCTTTATATGGCTGTATTTTTGAAACACATAAATGGCCGGTTGAACGCTTGAAATTTACAAATAATATGCGTTAGTAACGCGGTTTGTCGATATTGCACAAGTCATTGGCATAGATAAGGAACAGTGTAGGACCCAAAACGCTGCCTTGCGGCACACCGTGTGTAGCTGTAGCCTCGTCGCTGATATAATCACCCACTTTTACCGTTTGGGTTCTGTTTTTAAGGTAATCTGAGAAAAGCCTCAAAGCATCACCCCTTATTCCCACTCTTTCCAACTTATTAATAAGTAGACGATGTTGTTCAGGCTAGCCTAGAATTACTGGCTCTCAAGAATAGCTGCCGGAACACACCGTTAGGTGCTTGGCGACATATTTTCTACTTGAGGGTGGTAGCTAGCCAGGCGGGAATTCGCTAAATGCCCTACCACCATGCTATAACGACTGCCATCCAAAGACAACAACAGGGACCGACGGCTTAAAGTGCCCGCCGAAGCACGGAAGCGCTCAGTAGTAATGCCACTAGCGGTCACCCATCCAAATCATGACCGCGCGCGACGTTGCTTAACTTTGCTGATCGGTTGAGAACAGCTAAGTAAACTTCGCTACGAGCGATTTATAAAAAAAATCTAACCATACCCATAATGGTCATTCATGGTTAAACGACCACCCTACAGATATTAGTATAATTCACGTTAATAATAGAAACTGCAGGAAAATGAACAACAAAATGACTCCACTTGTTGTTTTGCGGCGTTATGACGTCATTCTTAATAATTCCATTGAAACACTGAAAAACATTGTTAAACGACCTAAATTAGGATTCTCCTCTAACAATTTTTTTTAACAAGAGCTATTTATGTGGGCTTTCCTACCCCTTCGAGAATATATCAGTAGACATTTATTTATTCTAACTTTTTTAAGAATTCTATGTTAAGCCTGTTAACCACATCATCACTCACCATCAGGTGAGAGTGTGGTCAAAGGCTTACCTAACAGCAATAAAAAAAAAAACAAGAGTATTCATTGCACAGAAAAATTGCGTTAGAGCAATATGTGGATTCCCACCAGACTAATCTTGTAAAACACTGTTTGGGATTCTTGGCTAGTTACCGCTACCTGCCCTTTATATTTATGAATATATATATATCGGCAGGCGTTACCGCTATCATTGCTTCGAATATAATATTCATGTTCATGTGGTAGAAAGCAAAGAGGCTTAATGAACAATAGAAACTGCCTCTCAACACAGTAAGGTGCTTGGCAACAGATTTCCTACTTGTGGGAGGTTACATTCCTAAAATGCCCTACGGCCATGCGGGGATCCTCAAGCCGCGGGATTCCAACCATGGATCGCCTACGCTGCAGTTTGATAAGCTAGCCTTTGCCAATATCTCACCTGATGGAAGGTGATGTGGTTGAAGATGTTGTTCAGGCTAACCTGGAATTACTGGTTCTCTTGGATAGCTGCCGGAACACAACGTTCGATGCTTGGCGACAGATTCTACTTGAGAGTGGTAGCTAGCCAGGCAGGCCTTCACAAATGGCTCTACCACATTTTTTTATGTGACTGTGTTGGAATTAGCACGAGGCCAACCTGATGTTAAGCGGACTAACCTCTGCCTATAACAGATGCATTTTGTCGCAAGTATCGCATTGCACTGCACGGCCATCAGTTGAGACATACAGTTGTTAAGTCTCATGTGCCTGTATTTTTTCTGGCTCTCAGACAGCTACCGGAACTCACTGTTAGGTGCTTGGCTACAGATTTTCTGCTTGAGCTAGGCGGGCAAATGCTCTACTACCATGCTATAACGACTGCCATCCTAAGACAACATTAATCTGCCCTACGAAGCACATGCACGCTCAGTAGTAAATGCAAATAGCGGTCACCCATCCAAGTCTTGACCACAGACCTCAGCGAAAGTTGCTTATTAACATAGTTGATCGGTTCAGAACGTCTTATTACTAAGCTTCGTTACTAGCACTTTGAAAGGCCTTCCCTGCTTCAAACTATAACTTAAGTATAAGTTATAACATACCTATGTAAAGTTATTTACTGTTTCGAGATCAAAAATGTAAACAAAGATATGTCATAGTCAAACTAATAGGTCAGGGTGTTCAATAGTTTTTCTTCAAAAATATTCTCACAAGTGTGGCTATTAAAAACAAAAAAATCTTACACTATTTTTTTCAGGCTTTAATATATGCGTAAATATGTGCGCGCATATAAAAGTGTTTTATTGTTTCATAATAATGCTATAAATTATAGCATTAAATATATTTTTTACATTAAATGCTCCATCCGTTCCCAAAATTAGAAAAATTACCAAATACTTGTAATTTTTTTGCACGGTTAACACCTTTGTTTACATTTTTGATCTCGAATTAAAAACCAGAGTAGAAGTTATTAACTTCCAAAATAAATACAATCACTAATGAATTCAAACTAAACAATTCAAGCGTCCTATCCTAAGTTACATTATCAGAACAAGCACAATATTTCCCTGCGTTACTCATCTTTACTTGAACATGTCGAATAATTATTTCAGATTGCTGATTCAGAGCTTAGTCGTAATTTTATACCAGTGACTTGCAGACGTGTTTGTTATTCATTTGTTTTATACGTTCCATGTGTTCTTGTGTAAAAAGTATTTATTCAAATAAACAAAGTTATTTCGCGCGTATTTTTGCAAAGAGTATGTACTAGATTGGTCTTAGAAAGAGACAAGTGACAATAGATAAATAATAGATGTAGTGCATAATTTGCATTGTAAGGAAAACAAGTGCCAACATAATAAACTAGGCCATATATTATATTGTCAGGTTGAAGACTGACATAGTTTTACTGTACAAATTTTTAGTTTCAAAAAGGTGGTGTAAATTGTAATTTTATTGATTATGTTGCCATAATCAAATACCAAAGTGAGTTTAAAGTTTGCAAAGTGAAAAGCAGTGCCAAAGTGTGTTCAAAAGTGACAATGTCATCGTTGTAGTAAGTGACAAAGTGATACCGTCATGGGGCGGTGGAAAAAACTAGGTGGATGGGTCACTGAAGGAAAATTAGCTAAATTATGGGTTGGTCTTTATATTATTAGTACGTTTTTATTCATAAAAGTATATATATTTTTTATGTTATTGTGAAGGAACAAGCGCGAGGCCACCTGATGTTAAGCGGTATCCTCTGCCTATAACAGATGCATTTCATCACAAGTGACGAACTGCACTGCGCCCAGTTCATCACAAGTGACGAACTGCACTGCGCCCATCACCTTGAGACATACCTGTTAAGTCTCATTTTGCCTGTTATCTCACTGGCTCTCAAGGACTGCTGCCGGAACACACCGTTAGGTGCTTGGCGACAGATTTTCTACTTGAGGGTGGTCGCTAGCCAGGCGGGCATTCGCAAAATGCCCTTCCACCATGCGGTGAAGCTCAAGCTCTGGGCAGGATTCGAACCATGGACCTGCTGCGCGGCAGTCCTAAGCCAATGCCACTGAGCCATCACTTCAAATGAAAGTGGCTCACCATTTTGAATATAGTTATTTAATCTGTCTCTCTGTATAATGATCTGTCGCCAAGCACCTAACGGCGTGTACCGGCAGCAGCCCTTGAGAGCCAGTGAAATTACAGGCACATGATTAACAACTATGGCTCAAGGTGACGGGCGCAGTGCAATTCGTCACTTGTGATGAAATGCATCTGTTCTAGGCAGAAGTTTGTCCGCTTAACATCAGGTGGGCCTCGAGCTTGTACCGTCACAATAACTAAAAAAAACGGGCTCTATTATATAATATTTACTTGAATCGTATGAGTATTTTTTTCCACTTATTTTGATTTTAAAACCAAAGTACTGAACTAAATTTGTTGAAATTTCTATGGGACTAATCTAAAAGCATATATGTATATTTATGCAAAAATAATTTCTAAGTAAGTTTATAAATGAACTACCGGCCCATACCGGCTTCGCACCGGTATTTAACAAAGAAAACATAATAAATACAACTGTTTTGAAAATATTCTATAGCCTATGTTCATCAGGGATAATGTAGGATTCTTATGGTGGAAGAATTTTTCAAATCGGTCCAGTAGCTTTTAACTTTATTTATTAGTTTATAAAGGAATGAATTCTGAGATAATACAATTAGGTATGATAAAAAATAATTTAAGAAAACATCAAATTAATATTTTAGTAAAACACTTAAAAAATATACAAATATATCTAGTGACAATTCCGCTTTACATTATACGCAATTACATTAGGTATGTCAGAAATTATTCAAATTAAGGAAACATTAAAAATACAGAGTTGATAACCTCTTCTGTTTTGAAGTCGGTTAAATAACAATGATAAAAAAAGTTTATTGTACAGTTGTCTATCGGAGTTTTGGATGAAAAAAAAAAACACATTGAATTGCCTGAACTTTGACCCCCTCATTGCGTGTGGTTTAGAGCTCCAGATAGCATTAGGCTCGCCTCCTGTTACATGGTGCCAAAACATATATTCGAGGATGTAAAGGCATGATATCATATTTTACTTAATAATCATGAAATGCGAATTCGCCGAATTGTATAAAAAAAAACAATTGGAATTGGAAATTGCGAGTTGTTCTCTGTGTGTTGTTCTGATTTGGACTTAGCTGGTTTAATCTAACCAATACTTGTTCAAACTAAGCTAGTGTCTCCTGTAATGAAAAGAGTCTACACAAATTACATATACACTACAACCCGTGGGGTGCCGGGTTAGAATTGCACCTCATATCATCCCGTGGGTGTCGTAAGAGGCGACTAAGGGAAAAATACTGGAAGGTGGGCAGCAGCGACTTCTAAAGAACTGCCATCTTACTCTGCGATCCCCAAGCCGCCTGCCAAGCGTGGGGATGATGGCAAATAGCCCCTTAATAGGGGAGGCTGTGTTCAGCAGTGGACGATTCGGCTGATACAGTACACAAATTAAATGTAAGTGAATAAATTTCATAATAAACACCGATGAGTCAACTTCGATGTACATAGTAGTATTATAGGTTGTATGGTAAGCTAAAGGAAGTGCGTACGCGCACAGTTGTTGATATCCTTATCGAATTGTGTCCGCTCGCGCTCGTGCCCGTTGAGTTATTTAATTATTCATTGTAATCTATTTATTAAAAGTGTGTAGAGCGGTCCAAGCATATAGGGTCAAATGCATATGTATGACTTATGCCTGGTTTTACAATCAACAGATAAAATATTAACCGGACAAATTTAAAGCCTTTTTTTATGCTTGATAGTAATCTATCAAGAGAGATAGTGGTCAAAGGCTAATGCCTTTGACCACTATCTCGCCTGATGGTACATGATGATGTGGTCAAAGATATTGTTCAGGTGAACCTAGAAGTACTGGCTCTCAAGGACAGCTGCCGGAACACACCGTTAGGTGCTTGGCGACCGATTGTCTACTTGAGGGTGGTAGCTAGCCAGCCGAGCATTCGCAAAATGCCCTACCACGATGCTATAACGACTGAACGATGCTATAACGACTGACCTAAACTGACAACCGGGAGGAACCGGGAGAGCACGTTAAGCCGTCGGGCTTATCGTGCTCTCCAAAGCACGGAAGCGCTCAGTATTCAGTATTCATTTATTTTGTCCAAATGTACATTTCAGTCCATAGCGAATACCGCTCGGTTATCATTGCTATGGTGAGGCTGAGGCTACGGTTGCTCTCCCTGTTATATTATTCAATTTATATGTAAAAAATCACGCCTATCCGTTATTCCGTTACTACGTAAAAGAAGGCCAATCCAGCCCTCAAACCGACAAACCAACTTTAGCATCTGTAATATGAACGAGCCCTAAAGTTGCTTACTAACTGTGCCTTAGTGTTCTGCGGGGCACTGCTGAATTGAGACATTAATTCTAAAATCTCTTGTGGCTTTAATAACACTGTAGCTATGGCTTGTGTTTTTTCGTTGTCTGTCACTTTGGAACACAGCAATGTACAGTAAATAACTCCTTCGGGTAAATTTATGAAAAAGACAATGGTGACATTCTATGCGTCTTGCTCCCAAGGAGTCCTACTTATATGCGAGACATACTACTACAAATATGGACGCAATTTTTGCGAGTTTTTTTTATTGTATCGCCTATATTGGACTGGCCCTTTGCCGGTGCGTCGAATTTGATTTATTCCTTTAAACGTTAACACCCCTTTTCAACCCTTAAAGGTTAATTACAAAATCACAAATAAATTAAAAAGGTTGAATTTCGTTAAATCCGTTCTTATTTCTACGCTGCCAAATAAATAAACTGTTATTTTTTAAAGTCCATCTTTATCTCTGCGTTCATTTCCAAATATCAAAACTTATTACACTCCCTTGGGGATGTTTTAATGGAATAACTGCAAGCCTAATTTATAATTATAATTGAAAATTGTATTACATAAGTTTCGATGTTAATTTTTGTACTCTACAACCCGGCTTTATACCTTTGGGGGTTGTATTAATAAATAATTAGCACATTCATACGCCATAAAATTAACATAATCATTTATACTCGAATTTTCTACTTTCCCCGTGGGGTGTCGGGTTAGAATTACACCTTCCCATATCATCCCGTGGATGTCGAAAGAGGCGACTAAGGGAAAAACACTGGAAGGTCGCCAGCAGTGCATTCTAAATAACTGCCAACTTACACTGCGATCCCCAAGCCGCCTGCCAAGCGTGGGGATTATGTCAAATACCCCCTAAATAGGGGAGGGTGTGTTCAGCGGTGGACGATCCAGCTGATACAGAATTGATTGATAAGGCCTTTTACCCACTTAGTCAACCAGAACTAGCTGGTTTTTTTCATTTGTAAAAGAATATAATATGCAAACATTTCATCCACAGTCACAGCGATGACTATTTGGGTTCTAGGTACTTGCTTAATCTTCCATTCCCTGCAGATAATATTATTAGTGGAATTGATACGAGGAAGTAAATAGGTATAGTAATCTTTGATAAATTAAGTTGCTAAAAGTTGACGTGGTTCGTCCCCAGGCGGAGCTAGTGGCGGCGGTGAGGCGGCGCGGGCGCGGCGACGGCAGCGATGACGACGAAGATTTAGGGCTCCCGAGGAGCCCCCCGGCCTCCCCACCTACTGACAAGGCTGATAAGGTAAGCCAAACACATTTACCATACACATTAATTCTTTTATTATAATTAATAGCTCACTTTACGTACCTACTTACATCTTCGTGAAAAAATAATTTTACTCATTTAACATGTTTTGAGATTTAGGTTTAAGAATTTAATGATACCTTGTGTAGGTATACGAATCGGAACGAATTTGGAATGCATTGTCTGAAAATGTTTACAGGATTACTTGATAATTACAATAGTAGTGACATCTATGCAACGGTCTCGAAAACGTTATTCAACCCACTTGTTGCATGAATTAAAGCATGTTTGTTGTTTCAAACAATAACAAAGTTAACCTTGAATGTGAAATGCTGAAGGATTTCTTTTCATTTCCGATACTTACAAAACATTTTATGTAAAAATTATATGATTTTACAAGAATACCTAATAAAATATTGCGATCTTTATTAAATAATTAGGTAAATTTTATAGCGTGAATGTTAAGAAGCGACATCTACTGAACTTCTGTATAACTTTTAGAACGTTCACAGTGTCTTTCGTGTTTGCAAACTTGCTTACTAACATACAACATAGATGACGTTAAAATTAAAAGTTATTACAGTGCTGTTTTTAATTGAAATAAAACTCTTTTCCTCAGTTTTATCTTTGAAAAAATTTATCATTCGTCGTATTACAATAAAATAAAAAATAGGTTCCCTTTTCTTGTATAAGTACGCCACATAATTAAATCCATATTGTACTGAGTAGGGAATCATCCGATTAGAAGCCTAATCTTCAAGGCCGTTTTGGCAATGTAATAATCCCAGAATAATCCAATTATTGTTAGGTATATTGTATAGTACATTATACCTATCATGACGCAGTTAGGACGGTATTAGCATAGTTAATATTATCTATATTGTAACCATTTTGTAGGGCCTGTTATTCTCATAATGGGTTTAGGGTAGCTACGGCTGTATTACGTGTTAGCAATTACGGTGAAATTGGCCCTCATATTTTATTTTGATCTTTTGACATAATACGTATTTTGTTCAAAATGGATAATTATTTTTCAGTTCGCTATGATTTGAATATTATGTTATTTTTAGCTATGACATTATGCTGTATAATATTTTTATTTAAGAGTGAACTGGCCGGCCCGTTCTCCATACAAACGTCGTAGGGTGATCACTCCCTTATTTGAGGATTTAGGTCCAAAATAAACCATAATACCGATTGATCTCGTCATTATCTAGGCTTGTATGATGCCGACATTTTAATGAAATTATTAACTTGAGAATTATGAGCCTCGAAACATTTTCATATAAATTTTCGAGGCTCATAACTTACAAATTAATTACCTTTTTAAAAATTTGGCATCATACAAGCCTAGATAATGACGATATCAATCGGTATTATGCTTAGTTCTGGACCTTATATCCTTAATAAGGGACTGATCACCCTACGACGTTTGTATGGAGAACGGGCCGGCCAGTTCACCCTTAATTAATTTATTTGACATTATTTTGACATTTTATGATGCTACATGTTAGTAGTGAAATCTATTTGTATGATAATTCCTCTATTAGTTTCATGTAAGTCGTTTTAGTTGTTAATAAATAAATAATGTTCGTATACTATTTATCGGAATTATAATTAAGTACATTTGTTCTAGAGCCGATGCATGCAAATGGGGCGTTCAATGGGGGAGGCTTTTGTTCAACGGTGGACGTCTTATGACTGTTGATGATTGTGAAAATTATTTTATCGTATAGTTTAAAATATTAGGCTCAGTAAATGTTTTAGAATATTACTTTTTACGACTGGAATGATATCGAGAGTTGTTTGTCTTGAATGGTTGCAGGATTTCTAAGGAATACCTACCTACATTAATATAGGTATCACCACCTAAAACAATAATTCAGATGCAAAAGAAACTGTTCACATTGTAACTGGTTTCGAAGAAAACCGTCAATGTCGTCTTTGATAGACAAATTAATTCTGTTGAAATTCGGGATATCGTTTTAAAAACACTTAATTCTAAAAATGACGATTATCTCAAACATTACACGTAGGCACAAAAGTATACTTAAGATATCTATATAATAAAACAATTTCAATACAAAAATTATAATAATCATAAGAAGAAAGCTCACCAAGTTGTGTTCCACATTATCTGCCATCTAGCGGTAATAGCTATGGACTACCGTGCCGCAGTTCCATGGTTCAATTGGCTTACTATCACTCTGAAGTAGAAAATCTGTCGCCAAGTAACCAAAGGTGTGTTCCGGCAGCAGTCCTCGCGTTGAGAGCCAGTAAATTACAGGCCCAAGAGACTTAAAATCTGCATGTCTCAGGGTGACAGGCGCAGTTCGTCACTTGTGACGAAATGCATCTGTTAAAGGCAGCGGTTACCGCTTAACATCAGTTGGGCATCATACGATACGTCACAATCATATTAAAAAAACAGGCATTTACTTGCGTGTCGGCATGGTACCCAACCTGTTCTGGGCGGCCGTATTTGTTACGAGCAAGGGCAGTTGCAAACTACGTCTCCGTAATTTACCTAATATAATGTTAGGCAATAGAAAATATGTCTAGGTAATATCACACATCGACCCCGACACGTTATACCTACTATCACCGCTGTGCCCCTGTTAGTTGCAACCGCAAGGTGCACCAATCAGGATCTAGTTTTTAATTTAATGAAAACTGGACAAATTCGAGTAGATCTCGTATACCTATGTAGGTGAACGCCTGTATATGGATTAAAAAAAAAAAACAAAAAGAACATGTTCCCGTTGTGTGGAATTTTCTGTTAAATGTCCGTTTCCCTTTTTAACCGACTTCAAAAAAGAAGGAGGTGCTCAAATCGACGAACTTTGGTGTGTGTCATAACTACACTACACTAACAGGTTGTATACAGGATTTGATGATTTTTTACATTCGATATGTATTCATACACATGATATTCGATTGCTTGTAAATCGAGTTATCCTTTGAAGTGTTTTTTTTAATTGTAATTATTGTTTTTATTATTATTTTATAACTAAGCGCTCTTTTAAATAGCAATCCATTACCCAAAACGACAATGGTGTGGCAGTATTATCTTAGTAATAACTAATAATACAGGTGATAAGGTCACGATTTCTTATAACAGAACCCTAAAAAAATAAAAAAGTTCCGCGATTCGGTAACTAAAATAGAAAAGGTATATTTTATAACAAATGAAACCAACTTTACCCTTACCGTTTACAGATAAGGTACAGTAACTTACAGTTACTATACGTAGTGAAAACAATACCCGCATGCAACAGTTCTCATGCCCATATCTACTCTAAATAATGTACTATTGTGTACCGCTATGATACGATACGAGCGTGCGATTCACTTACCTTATTTTATTTAGTTAATATATTAATGAATAGATTCAGGCCTTGCTTTCGTCACAAACGCCACGCAGCCAAACCGGAAGAGTATTCGACGCGTTTCGCTTCTAAACGAAGCATCCTCAGGAGGTCTTGACTCTACGAGCGCACGATCGAGACATCGATATCGACATGTCTCGATCGTGCTAGATATATATCATTTTTATAAAGATTTTTTAAGTGTTTTATTAATTAATTAATTAAATGTTTTCTTAAAATACTTTTAAAATATTTGTTATTATTAGTTAATATATTATTGTTGATAATGAAAAAATATTCATTTGACAATTATAATAATACATGACATTAAACATCTACATATTATATCGCGACAAACTTAGAATTTGCATGTCAAGCAAGTCATGCAAGGTCATTTTGCGAAAGCCCGCCTTGCTAGCTAAGCCCGAGTAGAAAATCTGTCGCCAAGCACCTAATGCTGATGGTAACTTCCGGCTGCTTCCTTGAGAGTCGACTCCGAAGAATTAGTCAACTTCAACTTTTAATTTAATGGCCTCTGCAGCATTGCCACAATTTCGCCAATGTTACGTAGGTTAAGTAGACTATAAACGAAGGAGATTGGTCGGTGCTAGGAAGGGTGATCGATGTTTTCAGCCAGGATCATCAATTTTGCGTCTGGGTATATTTATCTGAAATTAACACATAAGACTATTTATAATGTATATATCCTGTATAACAGATATACAGGACATCACAAATGTAATTAGATATAAACATTTTTTTTTGTTATTGTGAATGAACAAGCGCGATGCCCACCTGATATTAAGCGGTATCCTCTGCCTATAACAGATGCATTTCATCACAAGTGACGAACTGCACTGCGCCCATCACCTTGAGACATACCTGTTAAGTCTCATTTTGCCTGTTATTTCACTGGCTCTCAAGGACTGCTGCCGGAACACACCGTTAGGTGCTTGGCGACAGATTTTCTACTTGAGGGTGGTCGCTAGCCAGCCGGGCATTCGCAAAATGTCCTTCCACCATGCGGTGAAGCTCAAGCTCTGGGCGGGATTCGAACCATGGACCTGCTGCGCGGCAGTTATGGCTCAGTGGCATAGCCAATGCCACTGAGTCATCACTGCTTCAAAAATACTGGTTATATATTGTTAAACTACTTCGATCTTATCATCCCTTACCACCAAGTGAGGTTGTGTTCAAAGACTACCCTTTAAATGTGTCTCAGGGTGACGACCGCAGTGCAGTTTATCGGTTTTGACAAAATGCATCCTTTTTTAAAACCGACTTTAAAAAGAGGTTAAGGTTTGAAAACCGACAGTTTTTTTTGTATGTTACTTCAATACTCGTTACAGGATGTACCGATTTTGATTACCGAGTAGTATTGAGTTATCTCTTATAATTCGTATTTTGTGTTTGAATTCGGTTGTTTTCTGTTTAATTTTTGTTTGTATTTCTTTTTTTATAGCTATGCTAGCCTTTGACCATCTGTTACAGGCAGGGGTTACCGCTTAACATTACGTAGACCTAGGGCTTGTTCCGAAACCTAAAATTAAATAAAATAGTATATAGGGTCTGTTCCATATCTTCCTGTTGGATATCGTATAAGGCGAGGGGAATAAGGCTAATAGTAGTTGGTATACTACCTACAATAAAAGCATTCCCAAAGAGGATTGGCGTCAATAAAGTGGCCGGCTTTAATATACTGAAGGCTGTGAACGAATAGAGTGGAACTAACGCTCTCGTCGTATTAATAAAAAAAATGTCGGAGACAGAACAATAGTCATCGATTTAAATTGAAAATTAAATTACAGGACATGAGACTTAATAACTATGTCTCAACGCGAAGCGCAGTGCAATTCGTGACTTGTGACGAAATGCATATGTTATAGGCAGAGGTTAGTCCGCTTGACATCAGGTGGGCCTCGAACTTGTTCTGTCACAATAACAAAAAAAAAAAAAAGTAAGATGAGGTACGCTCTAATTGAACATTAACTATTGCTGAAACGTGCTGTTTGAGCTATCGTGAGAATTCCCCAAGATACACCGTCAGACCATATTTCAAGGAATCGGGAATCCTTACACTACCATCAATAGTGATTTTCCAAGTGGCGGTATTCGTTCGGCAGAATCTAGATAGCTACGTAAAACTAGGAGATACCCACTCTTATTGTACTAGAAATAGGGGAGTGTTGGCTAGCAAGTCCTGCTCCCTAGTTAAGTCTGGCAAGTTAACGCACATCATGGGTCCGTCAGTGTATAATCAAATCCCAAATGATGTCAAACAGGCGGTAAGCCTGAATGTTTTCAAAATGAGGCTCAAACGCAATCGTTCTATAGCTATAATGAATTCTTGACATTTAAAAATAAAAATTCTAGTATCTAATTTGTTACGTATAAACCTATTGACATTCTAATAACTCATTTAATGACATGTTTTATGATTTTTATAATATTATTATTTTGTTATTATTATCATTGTTATTTCTTTGATTTTATTTATTATGTGTATTTCATGCTATATAAGCACAAAATAACAATTGTATTTTTTACTTTTTGTAAAATAATGTATTGTTGACATGTATTTTATATATGAATAAATAACTATGAACTATGAACACACACGCATCCGCCCTCCCCCTTCTTCTATCGGACGTCCAGACAAACGGATAGGCGCCATCCGTACATGGTTGATATTCCCAAGACTCGTACGAAGCGCTTCGCTTCCACTTTTCTCGTGCGAAAGAGTGGAACTCCTCACCGTGGTCAGTCTTTCCCGATGAATACAATATGGGTATCTTCAAATCGAGAGTAAATAGGTTTCTTCTAGGTAAGCGTGCTCCATCTTAGACCACATCAATGCTTAACATCAGGCAGGAACGAATTCCACTGCGCCAGTCACTTTGAGACAGTTGTTAAGTCTCATGTGCCTGTAATTTAACTTATAATATTGCTTGGCGACAGATTTTCTGCTTGAGGGTGGACGCTAGCCAGGCGGGCATTCGCAAAATGCCCTTACACCATGCGGTGAAGCTCAAGCCTGTGGCGGTATTCGTACCATGGACCTGCTGCGCGGCATTCCATAGCCAATGCCACTAAGCCATACTACAAGCCTTCATTTTTTTATACTTACCAGCAAAGCGAAGCGAATCATAGCAAAGCGAAGAATTCTCATTGTAAAGGAGAATTCTGAACGTAGCTAAGAATTCAATATACTCGTATAGGTACACCAACCGAGAACTTTTTTATTATGCCTGGTTAGCATTTTTGACCACTATCTCACCTGATGGTAAGTGATGATGTGGTCGAAGATGTTGTTCAGGCTAACCTAGAATTACTGGCTCTCAAGGACAGCTGCCGGAACACACCGATAGGTGCTTGGCGACAGATTATATACTTGAGGGTGGTAGCTAGCGAGCTAGCTATGTTTATATTTAGTTGTAAGCGATTATAAGAAATGGAAGTATTTAAAATATAAACTTTTCTATGGAAGGCGCTGCGCGTACACTACCCTTAATAAGGCTGCCTATAAAGGTCCTAAATAATAAAACAGATTAAGTTATAAAGTAACATTAGGGCCTGTTGGATGATTACAAATAGGCGCAGTAAATGATGCCTAATACTATCCAGAGAATGGCAATAAAGCCAGAACTGCCACTTAAGCCCGTGTTATGTTCTGGCAGCCATAAGCCAGTTAATATTTAATTCTGACGGCCTCGGCTACGGCCAGGGTTTCTTTACGTCATACTCAGTAATAAAATAACAGTATTGATTTATGACAGTTATGTCTATACTCTATAGCTACCTCATTGGTGTTTTTGTATCTGAAAATGGCAATTGTTAGCTGTGCTTACTGCCTTCGGATTAGAATCAGAACTGACTTTAAAAGCGATCCACTTCCGGAGAATGTATAAAAATAAAATAATAATTGTAGAACTATCAGATCCTCAACTACATTTCCAACATATAGTTTGGTCCTTGTGTATACCGCCAAAAGTCTCAGAGATTTGTTGGTGAAATTAATTTTCGTTGAGTTACGGAACTAAATTAGTTTCACCTCATTTGACCTCCAACATTGACGCTTTTCTTCAAAAACATATCAACCAACCTACCGTGGTTTGATTTCCGTACTGGCCGGCAAGAAGCTGCTAATTTGGGTGTTAAAGGGCTTTAAATTAATATTTTTGAAAAAAAAGTACATAACAGAAAAAACTAACTACTGACAATTCCGCCTAATTTTTCTGCTAAGCTGTGATGTCATTATTGGCACTTAACCCAACTAGAACAATTTTCGACGCGTTTCGCTTCTACGCGAAGCATTATTAGATGGTATTGACTCGAGATTCTCTAGATCGAGAATACAGAAGAGTCGAGAGATCCCATGATGCTTGGATTTAAATATATTTTTATGTTCAATTTCAATATTATATATACCGCACTTCTTTATTACAAAATATATGACAATACATCGAATAAAAAGGATATAATTGAAAAAGGGTTTGTTTTCGGTTTAATTGCCGGCCACTTTCCTGACGCCAATACTCCTTGGGAATGCCCTTGATAAGATGCAAAATAGCTGCGTTCTGTTGTATGCCCAACGCCCTGCTCTTATCGAAGTCATTATCAGTCTTGAATCAGTGATGGCTCAGTGGCATTGGCTATGAACTGCAGCGCAGCAGGTCTGTGGCTAGAATCCCGCCGCGAGCTTGAACTTCACCGCACGATGGAAGGGCATTTTTCGAATGCCCGTCTAGCTAGCGACCCCCCTCAAGTAGAAAATCTGTCGCCAAGCACCTAACGGTGTGCTCAGGCAGCAGTCCTTGAGAGCCAGTAAAATTACAGGCATATGAGACTTTACAACTATGTCTCAAGGTGACGGGCGCGGTGCAATTCGTGACTTGTTAGGAAATGCATCTGTTATAGGCAGAGGTTAGTCCGTTTAACATCAGGTGGGCCTCGAGCATGTTCCGTCACAATAACATTAAAAAAAATGCCATAACATCCAGTTGAACAAACCCCTCCCACATTATTCCTGGTATATGCCATTACCCCCACGCTTGGCAGGCCTCTTCTGCATTACAGTATAAGATGGCTGCTCTTTAGGTACTCCTTCTCACCTTCTGGTATTTCTCCCTTCCTCTTTGACTCCCACAATAAGGTATAGGGGGTTCAATTCTAGCCCGGCACCCCACGGTGTCACAACGACGTGAAAAGTCCCAAGAGTTAAAGTAAAGTTAAATTCTAGTTAAAAACAGCTACAAAATAACCTACAACTTGTGTCCCAAAAGTAAACTGCACTTTCAATAAGCCCGCAACAATCGAACAATGTCAAGATTATTTCTCATACACAATACATCTGTAAATGGCTAGACGAAGCTAAATATTACGATAAAAAACTGCGTCATACATGCCCATTTAAGGCTTCCATACACTGTACACTGTCTGCTGCTACCGCGCGGCAGTTTCGCCGCGACGATTGCATGACACGCGCGTGCCGAAATAAAAAAAAAACATTAGAAATACGTCTGTCAAATTGCCCGCCAAAAACGTGGTCGATTTTTCAATATTGATTTTTTAATCAGCCAGCGATGGATTTAACTTATAAGTAATTTTAAATTAAGAATTAAGTACATAAACAGAAAAGCTACGTAAATATTGAAAGCATTTTAAATTATTAGTGTCAAGTGCTGCAAAATAGTGATGTGATTAAGTGAAACGATATAATTTATTGGACTTCAATTTATGGTAAAAAAACATTTTAAAATCTAATTCAATACATTCATTCTCCAAAATTAAGAACAGTAATCACAAGAATATGTTTAAAGTAACAGCGTATCGTGAATTCGCATACCTTCATCACAAAAACGTAACGCAATAAAAAATAACACGTTTCGCGCATTGACAGCGATACAAGACGCTAAAAACCGCAAATCGCAAAAAAAACAATAGAAAGTATCAATTGCTTTGTACCATTTCCCGTCGTACTCGATTCGTGATAATTTAAACAAAGATTAAGAGATTTATTAGTATTAAATTGTGATTTATCGTTGTTGTCAATGACTGCGATTAATTCGTTATTAATTCAGTTACTAGAATTATTATTAATTCAGTTACTAGAATTATTCTAATGTATATTAGTGATGCGATAATAACGTTATTGTTGCATGTGTTATTTGTCACGCAATGCTAATGCAACAGTTATGTTTGTGTCATGAAAATTGAATGAAAGAAAAGTGCCATCCTTAAACGTTTGTTTTATGCTTTTATGTCAAATGTCACATTTTGTTTATGTCAGTTGAGTTAATGTAATATGTGTGAAAGTTTTTACGCACGCAAACTTTTGCATGGCTGCCTGTGTGCGTTAGTATTTTTTATTGCCTGAAAGACCACAAACTCACTGATGGGAGTGATGGTCTTAGAGGACGTAAAACTTTTATTATTTTATAGCTGATAGGATAGTCTTTGACAATTATCTCATATGATGGTGACTGATAATGTGGTCGAAGATGTTGTTCATGCTAACCTAGTATTACTGGCTCTCAAGGACAGCTGCCGGAATACACCGTTACCGACACGCGCTTGACCGTTTTTATTTAGTTTAATCATTTATAATCACAACATTAGCCCATATTTATAATACATTGTGTACCTAAATGTAGTTTTACAGTAACAAGATCTACAGAATAAAACTCCTATAAACTTCTTCTCACCTGGTACTTCGTATAAAATTGTACTCTAATAATAACTTTTTATACAATGATTACAATTTTAGCTCATACACTATACATTTTGTTTATGTAGTTTTCCTCAAAAGAAATGTAAAGTATGACACTCCCCTGAATTTCTGCGCTCCTGGTAGTTTGGGGGTTCTTATATTGGCATTTATTTATGCCAATGTATATTGTGGCGTTAATCATAGTTTATCTAATTCTGATTGTGGTATCAGACCGGAATACACCAATAAAAACAAATAACAAATAATTTAGATCCATTTTTTTACCTACGAGATAGTGAAATATACTTGCATGAATAAAACTTAACAGCTTAAACATTTAACTTATATTAAAGAAAGAGGAAATTACCATAACCAAAGAAGCCCATAGACAACTGAAGTATGCATGTGTTATATTGCTAATTCTAGTACACTTATCGACCCAAGAAACCAGAATATATATCAATAACTAGTTAGGCTAGATCTCGGGAATTATTTGTTTTAAAATATGGTTACCGACTTAAGGGTATAGACACTTATTTTATTTACAAAATGTTACACACAGGTTCCGAAACTTTATAGATGTAAGCATTAAATAAATGAAAAACCTTTGCTGTCAGTTTTTGCATTTCACTCTCGAGTATAAATAAATATTAACAAAAACAACTTAGAAAAACAATATATAAGACTAATATTGTTGTCTAATGTAAACCCGCATTGCAAGGACTGGTGCCTGAAGTAGACATTAATAGTCTGTATCACAGGTCACCAGGCCCCACTATCACAGGTCACCAGGCCCCACGATCACAGGTCACCAGGCCCCACTTATCACAGGTCATCAGGCCACGCTAATTAATTATAATAAGGCTTTCCATTATGCTAATATGCAATCTTTTTCATTCTTATTACTCCTATAGATAAAGATATAAAGATAGAGATATATATATATGTGTCACCATAGAGTTTTTTTTTGTCTATGTTATCACACAACAATAAAACCCATCTTATCAGACCAGTAGTCCTTTTTGTTCTGTGGTATTAGCTATCAGGTTATTTTATTTATAACAATATCTGATTGAAATCGTCATTTTGAAAACATTAGTTAGAAACCGAACCCAACTGCAATGGAAACATTGACCTCCAAAATTATTCAATGGATACGAATGAAGCAAAACCGACCGCAAAATTTTTCGTCCCTAAATTACCTCACTTTGACTTACTGATACATGAAATAGTTCCATGTAAATTTAAAATTGGCTTAAACAAGGCCGAGCATATATGCTGGGCACGCTGCCAAGTGGTATTAGGACTGTCTGTGAGAGGCTTACAGTAAGGCGCAATGGCTTGTAGGTTGTCTTAATGTTTTCGTTGTAGTATGTGTTTCTAGGATTCTGTCAATAAAGACATACCACAAGTTAAAAAATGGCCTTCAGGAATGATAATAATTTAACAACCGCAAGTCCAGCGAATGAGCATTAGAGGTCATTTAATACAATACCCAATACAATGATCCAATGTCATGGGTACGAAATAGCTAAGCAGGCGTTATCAGAAATAAAAAATATAAACCAATAATCAAAGTTTCAGAAACGTTATTCGAATGCAATACAACGATTGCAAGTTCAAGTAACCTGTTATAAAACAACCGTTAAACTTGACAGTCTGGTAACGGTTACAATCGAGTAGGCTCCGCAAAAACGTGTGTAACCACTAACGAGGCTTCACCATGGGTACGCGAACTCTTAATGACAACCAAGTAGTTGCAACTGCATAGTTGTTTAGAAAACGTATCGTGTATCTTGTAAAGTCCTCTTCTCCCTGTGCTCCATTATGCCTGCTTTACTTTATCCTCTGCTTTTTTTCTGGCTTCGCACCGTTTGTCATCTCCACGCGTCTGTTATAAAACATGTTTGCAATAACGCCTGCTAATTACATTACAAAATTACAAATTCACGACAGAAATAACTATAGTCATGTGCGGGATTCGAACCCGCGTCCATCCAACCCTTTAGCCGGGGTATGCTCTAACCAATTGAGCTAATGACACAATGACTCATAACTCTAATTTTTGCTCTCGTTCTTCAACCATCGTATCGGGATGGAGCGACACCTATAGTTCTACTTGCGTTGTACTACTAACAAAACCAATTTTGGCACTATATATTTTCGGCACCCATTACTGTCGACCCACGGGCATCAAACCCAGCACCCCAAGATTGTAAAGCAGCACACTAACAGGACTCATGCCTTGCAAAACTCTGAATATAACTTATACCTTTATTTGTTTTGAGTTGTATTAAAAGCGAAGAAGCAATCTGAGTCATGCATAAACCCGTCTGCCTTAAAGTAACGCCTACGCGAAATGCTTTTATGTGAAATCAAACAAGAAGGTCAGAGTTATGTGCTCAACCTTACAGACAAAAAAAACCTACACAACAGTTTTTTATTAATATTATGAAGTAATGACGTACTACTACGGATTGACTACGCCAGTCATATGGTAAGCTGTCACGCCTCCACTGCAGATGCAATAGCACGGTCCTCGTTCTACTTGACACTGCACTGCACTTATCATTCCAAGACGTTATTTATTTATAGCTTTATAAATACCTGATAGGCTAGCCTTTGACCACTATCTCACCTGATGGTAAGTGATGATGTGTTCAAAAACGTTGTTCAGGATAATCTAGTATTACAAGCTCTCACAGACAACTGCTGAAACACACCGTTAGGTGCTTGGTGACAGATTTTCTACTTGAGAGTAGTGGTTAGTCAGGCGGGCATTCTCAAAACGCCCTACCACCATCGTAAGACAATAACCGGGACCGACGGCTTAACGTTTTGCGAATGTCCGCCTGGCTAGCGACTACCCTCAAGTAGAAAATCTGTCGCCAAGCACCTAACAGTGTGTTTCGGCAGCATTCCTTGAGAGCCATTAGGTAAGCTATGGTAAGTGATGATGTGGTCGAAAGTGTAAACAGGCTTAACTATTAACACTTTCGACCACATCATCACTTACCATTAAGTGAAATTGTGATCAAAGGCTTACCTATAAGCAAAAAAAAGTCCCTCCACCCGGTAAAACAAATCCCCGAAGGATTACCAAAGATGTCTAACCATTGTCATTTATTTTTCTTCCAATGTTCGACGATGCTCGAATACCATATAACAAGTTGTTGTGCCCGAATACCATATAATAAGTTGTTATGCCCGAATACCATATAACAAGTTGTTATGCCCGAATACCATATAACAAGTTGTTATGCCCGAATACCATATAACAAGTTGGTATGCCCGAATACCATATAACAAGTTGTTATGCCCGAATACCATATAACAAGTTGTTATGCCCGAATACCATATAACAACGCAAACTAGTCAAAGCTGTATCGGCAGTATCGGCATCGCCTAGTGATAATTTCTCGAGTAGTTGTTACAATCGAAAGAAAAAAATAAGCAAGATTATCGTTCAAATACTGCCGAAAAGGTACGTCTGCGTTGTTTCTTAATTAAATTAAAGTTATATACATGTTACTACGTCTTTACATCGAGAATCTACTCAAAGGTAGGCAATCGACTTCCGCCAGATCGTTCTTTGTTTCTTGTAAAGGGGGCGAGGTTATTACCATCTAATGAGTACAGCTCCTAGTGCCTCTACTTAAAACTTGATCGTTATAAAAGTCCAATAACTGTCCAAGCCAGGGATCGCAACCCAGGATTATGATATTATAAACCACGTACTATATCCCACTCGACTAAAGATATAGCTTACCATAGTTATATGCCTATTATTAGCATTTTTATTTACATACATTCATATAATCACGCCTGTATTCCCCGAAAGGGTAGGCAGAGGTGTGTAAACCCACCCACAACACCCACGTTTCGCGAATTTTAGTCCCATCCCATGTAATAGGGGGCGAGCCTATTGCAATTCACCAGGCACAGTTTCAGGATCATACAAAATGTTTTCTCTAACACACAGACCCGAACAAAATACAAGAACATATTCTAATAATATGTTTACGTTAACAACATAATATAAGACAGGAACAAAAGCACATATTGTTTGAATCCCTGGCTGGGCCTCATATGGTATACAGCCCTATATTGCGTCTAATGCACACAACACTCTAATCACATTAACGTTAGAAGTGCACTGAGAAAAATCTAAAGTCAAAAGCGCCCTAATACTACCAATTTATATGTTAAGAAGGCAAAAAACCGACCAAACGTAAATACGTTTAAAAACACCTTCCAACTACAGGCGTTAAGTAAGGTATATTTTATGGTCAATACTGCAATTTTTATCGTATAACAAGTTCAATTCTGAAAATACTTTACGGAAGGCGTTTTTTGATGGTTGTGTTTATTATAAAACATTGTACATTTTTATTGATTGGTGAAAATCATCTTAAGAGTTGTGAATTCATCTTACGTAGTTACAATTCAACGGTAAAAGGTCAAATTTGATTTAAGCTCCAAAGTCGTTTTTCTCAGTGTGGCATGCTGCTCATTTGGTGCACTTTTCCCTTAGTCGCCTCGTACGACCCATGGGAAGAAATGGGGATGACTTTTAATTACAATGTTACAATATGATAAAAAGTATGTGTTAATCCAAGATCAAGCATATTCCATGTTTCACTTAAAACGGTTCAGCCGTTACACACATACACACGCAGTTACACACATACACACACACACATCCTCACTTAACTTTCATAGTTTATTAGTCAAGTGTCGAAATTTTGAATAAAACAAGGTTTTCTGTGACCATTGAGTAACGAACTGCAGGTTGCAATACACTAGTGTGAAAAATTATCCCGATTCGACTCGGATCAGACCTTGTTTCGAATTAGAGAAACTGGCGCTCAATGTCATTGATCACAAAGATCTTATTTATTTGCTCACCGTCATTAAGCACTTAATAAATTAGCAACGTGAAGCGCTCGTAGCGAAGTTTACTTAGCCGTTCTTAACCGATCAGCAAAGTTAAGCAACGTCGCCCGCGGTCATGACTTGGATGGGTGACCGCTAGTGACATTACTACTGAGCGTGCACGTGCTTCGGAGGGCACGTTAAGCCGTCGGTCCCGGTTGTTGTCTAACGATGGCAGTCGTTACAGCATGGTGGTAGGGTATTTTGCGAATGCCCGCCTGGCTAGCGACCACCCTCAAGTAGAAAAATCTGTCGCCAAGCACCTAACGGTGTGTTCCGACAGCTGTCCTTGAGAGCCAGTAATTCTAGGCTAGCCTGAATAACAACTTCGATCTAATCACTTACCATCAGGTGAGATAGTGATAGTCTATCAGCTATAGAAAAAAAAAACTTCATTGTATATAAAAATAAAGAAATGAGCTTATCAACTCGAAACAAGGTCTTTCTTTGTAGTGGGTTTGTTTCCTTGTGGTTTAGATTATGCGTCATAATGTATTGAGTAACCAAAATAGTAGTAGAATTGTTAATGTCAATTTATATAAAATTCTACTACAGTAAGAAACATGCTCGCATCGCATATAACCCCTCTAAGGATGCTAATTTAGATCAAGATAGTAAAAAAAAAAATTTCCAAAAAATGGAACCGCCTGCAACACTCAAATGAGTGAAATAACTAGTTGAAGTCGGTACCATGATAGTTCAAAAGTACCTATTATCCCAATATTGTGCGCATGGTACCGACTTCGACAAGTTATTTAACACATTTGAGAGTTGAAGTCAGTTCCATTTTTTGGTTAAAAACAATATTTTACCCTTTTTAGTGACTCTTGCTACTTATGGAATCGATTGTCATTCACTAATATCATCAAGATAGGAAAATAATTTGCAGTTAATAAGTAATTGGAGTGTAACTCAAAAACGGCTTGACCGATTTAGATGAAATTTAAATGGGACCACACGGCAAGCATCATCAAAATCGGTTCGCCCCGTCAAAAATTCAGATATACAAACATAAAAAAACATACAGACGAATGTGTGTGTCCTTTTTTTGAAGTAGGTAAAAAAAACAATCAACTTAAGGTGATCTACTTTTACAGAATGTACTATAAAATGTGATATATCCGACGTATATACTTTGTCTGTAGTGCGAAAATTTATCAGGTTAAAAGATGTTATGACCGATTTCCAAAAAAAAGTCTCCGGTAGAGTTCACTTTCTGGAAACGTTTTAGAGATGTTTTGGCAACATTACATACCATTTTTGAAAAAATATTTTTTCTGCATACAAACAATGATCTTCTTGAGGTGGAGTTGACCTTCAAAGTCACCAAAATCAAGGAGTTTGCTTCCTTCAGAAAAGCATTACTGATTAACAATAAGTAAAAGACAAAGGCATGTCCGATATCAATCATATCGGCTAATCTGACAGATAACTCTACATTGTCATTATGAAGCACTTGTAGTGGCAATGTATTTGGTTTAGTAGAACGCTGACCAACAGAATGTTGCTACCACCTAGGTACCTATATTTTATTCAAGAGGATGTAATTAGCCGTTATAGGGTTTCTTGAACTGATTTGTAAAAGTGTTTTCGCATGGTGGTAGGGCATTTTGCGAATGCCTGCCTGGCTAGCTACCACCCTCAAGTAGAAAATCTGTCGCCAAGCACCTAACGGTGTGTTCCGGCAGCTGTCCTTGAGAGCCAGTAAAATTACAGGTACGTGAGATTTAACAACTGTATCAGGGTGACGGGCGCAGTGCAATTCGTTACTTATGACGAAATGCATCTGTAACAGGCAGAGGTTAGTCCGCTTGACATCAGGTGAGCCTCGTGCTAGTTCCGTCACATTCCTATATAAAAAAACCTAACTGTTGGACACATTCGCAACTGAATCATAATTGTAAAACACAAGAAACAAATTTCGCAACTAATTTGAATACAAAACTGTTTCTCCACAGATGTTACATTAACACAAATCGAATATATTGCAACTGAAAAAGAATAATTGCCATAACGCCCATTGTTGTGTTGCCAACATGGAAAATATTGTACAAGTATTGCACAAGTATGGCCTTGTGGTCTGCCAATGGCAGCCCTAATTCACGGTAGTGCGGGAAAAAAATAAAACGAAAAACCAGTCCATAATTACTCGTAAATAAAAAAAAAAACAACACTCGGATCGTTTTACATACCCAGACTAATCGAAGACTATATAATATAGAAATAACAAAAAAAAATACCATAATTTATTGTATGATACGTACATAAAAATAATCGTCTAAATATGTTCATAGTTTACAGTGGTATCGGGAAACAGATCGTAATTAAAAAAAAAACTAAACCAGAACCGACTCCTTTTTAAAGTCAGTTAACCGTAGGTACTTGTATATAAACATGTAATAAAATATTAATATACATGTATGTAATAAAGAAAATGGTTTACTGTTAATTTGTACTGTACTGTACTGTACTGTACTGTATCAGCCGGATCGTCCACTGCTGAACACAGCCTCCCCTATTAAGGGGGTATTTGCCATAATCCCCACGCTTGGCGGGCGACTTGGGGATCGCAGGGTAAGAAAGTTAGATAAGATAGTTCTTTAGAAGGCGCTGCTGCCCACCTTCCAGTATAATTCCCTTAGTCGCCTCTTACGACACCCACGTTATGATATGGGGAGGTGCAATTCTAACCCGGCAACCCACGGGGAACTGTTAATTTAATATATAAAAAATATTACCAAGACCTCTAATAATACTATACAAACACGCTTCCGTTAAAGAAGAGTAACTCTTAACAACTATGTTATAGTACCGATAGTAAAAAAATCTATAGTTCTAATTTTACATTATTATCGCCTATGTATCAGAAAATTGCCCGTGGGGTGCCGGGCTGCCGATGGGGTGCCGGGCTAGAATGTCACCCACCCATCTCTTCCCGTGGGTGTCGTAAGAGGCTGTGTTCAGCAGTGGACCATCTGGCTGATACAGTTCAGTATCAGAAAATATTGATAGCATAAGATAGTACTTTATGAATTCTTCGTTACAGGTTCATCACATGAAAATAATATTCATATCTTCATCTTGAAAGCCGAGTAAAACTAACATCTATTACAACCTAAAACATAATAACAGTTTTAAAATTCACGCAGAAACGTTTATACACGTGAATACCACGTGTTACTTACACATAACTACAATAAAATAAATTAAATTTATCGTAGTGGCATCCCTAAATCGGAAGTGCGTCCGGTTTTGCCGCCATCAGACGTTACGAATGCAAACTCAGATTACCGTGTACCTGTCTGTATTGTTACCATTTCCGTTAAATACGCTATATAATATTTGAATTTAGAAAAAGCTATTACGAGAGTTAATTGTTTGAAAAAACACTTCTTCCGGTCAAATGAAGCCTGTTTTATCTGACCGGATTCTGAATAAGTAGTCTGGTTTATGTGTTGAAGCAGTGATGGCTCAGTGGCATTGGCTATGGACTGCCGTGCAGCAGGTCCATGGTTCGAATCCCGCCCAGAGCTTGAGCTTCACTGCATGGTGGAAGGGCATTTTGTGAATGCCCGCCTGGCTAGCGACCAAGTGCGTCAAGTAGAAAATCTGTCGCCAAGCACCTAACAGTGTGTTCCGGCAGCAGTCCTTGAGAGCCAGAAAAATTACAGGCTAATGATGCCTAACAACTGGACGTCTCAGTGTGACGGGCACAGTGCAATTCGTCGCTGACGAAATGCGTCTGTTATAGGCAGATGTTAGTCCACTTAACATCAGGTGGGCCTCGGGCTTGTTCCGTCACAATAACATAAAAAAAAAAAAAACATCCCATTAAGACGGTTAAAATAATTAAATTACACCTCAAAATTCGCCTCTGTCCAGCCCGTCTCGATATCCTAGCGATTAAATTCAATAGGTCCTTTAAAATGAGGTTTAAATTACTCGTATGTTAGCTGGTGATACATAACTAGCGACTTGATAATCAACGTTGTATGGGAAAAGCCACATTCTCATCCTTATAGTTTCATACATAAATACTGCACCTGCTACCGTAGGGGTAGGCAGAGACCACAGATTTCCACTTGCTACGATCCATATTTATTTCGCTTCATCTACACTTATCAATCCTTTCATACATATGCGTCGGTTTTGGGTACTCATGACCTGGCCTTATTTCACGTCTTCAATTTCGGAAAATTCAACTTCCCCTTCCTAGCTTACGTTTATAATCTCAGCCATAAGTAAATAAGGACACCGCACTACTCAAATAAAAACTGTGCTACCCTAAGTACGCAATTCAATTCATTATATAATGTAATAACTTTAAAAAATAGGGCCATTTCCTTCTATATGGGAAGGAAGTAGGTAAAAAATAGACGACTTGAGCGAGGTGTAATGAAATTTCAATTTTTTTTAAGTACAAGCCGATGCTGTATGAAGGAAAGGGCGCATACTTGAATAAAATTGTAGATGTATATATGACGCTTTGTTATTTTTTATACGTTCATGGTTTCAGTTTAAATTAAAATATAAGCTAAGGTCATGTCACGTCCCAACGATTATACAACAAATCAACTAAAATCCGGAAGAGGTGTCATAAGCACCAATATGGCGAAAATCAAAAGTAACAACAAGATCGTATCGGTAGTTATCCATAGAGAATAGAGATTAGTGTTTTCTGACAGTGCTGTGCTGCCAACCGTAACGGTTGCAAAGTTGGCGGCAAAACGGCCAGAAATGGAACGATTCGAAATTGGAAACTGTGTGCCGGCCAGTAAACAGTTAAATTAGAGGTTTTTTGTACATTGCGTATTGTCTAATGATGCTTGGTGTTACCTCAGACTTACGGCTGGTAATAGTAAGTAACGGCAGGAAAATAACTTCAAACCTAACACAAACAATATGAAAAAGTAATATAGCTTGGTATGAAATTAAATGGTAGCGTTATTAGTAGTTTTAGTAGTTGTTTAGGTAAGCTACATATCCGTTATCTATGTATCATCATTACTTATTACAAGTCGAAGCAGTGATGGCCTAGTGGCATTGTCTATGGATTGCCGCGCAGATGGTCAATAGTTCGAATTCCGCTGCAGGCTTGAGCTTTACAGCATGGTGGTTGGGCTTTGTGCGAATGCTCGCCTGGCTAACACCCTCAAGTAGAAAATCTGCCGCCAAGCACCTAACGGTGTTTTCCGGATGCTATCCTTGAGAACCAGTTATTCGACCACATCATTACCTACCATCAGGTTAGATTGTGGTCAAAGACTTATAGAATAGCTATAATAACAAACAAGATTGTTCAATACAGGAGTTTGTAGCACAAAACTATTCTTAAACGTCACACGTTAACGTCAACACAGATGTGTGTAAAAATATATCTTCTAAAACGATTCGATACGAATACTCTTTCTTGCATACCAACAAAAGTAAAAAAGTACATTTACAAACATAATTAATAACTTACAAACAGAATTAGTTAATTAGAAGTGTACATTTACAACTATATATATAATTAAATATGTGAAGTGGCAATACAATCTTCTAAGTAAACTTAGCTGTTCTAAACTTCTTAACGTTCTTAACCGATCAGGAAAGTTAAGCAACGTCGCCCGCGGTCATGAGTTGGATGGGTGACCGCTAGTGACATTACTACTGAGCGCTTCTGTTTTTGCGAATGCCCTTTTGCGGCATTTTGCGAATGCCCGCCTGGCTAGGTACCAACCTCAAGTAGAAAACTTTTTTTTTATGTTATTGTGACGGAGCAAGCCCGAGGCCCACCTGATGTTAAGTGGACCAACCTCTGTATATGACATATGCATTTCTATAACACGAATTGCACTGTGCCCGTCACACTGAGAAGTACAGTTGTTAGGTCTCATGTGCCTGTAATTTTACTGGTTCTCAAGGACTGCTGTGTCGGTGTGTGAACCACATCTTCGATAATATCATCGCTTACCATCAGGTGAGATAGTGGTCAAAGCCTATCAGCTATAAATAAAATAAAATTAATAATTTTATTACTGGACAAGGCGCAATAAATTATGGAAATTAATGATAGGTAGTGCTTCAATATTACTAATTTAAAACACTGCTACAGAACCTGTAACAAATGACAAATTCACTAATGCGTTTGTTTCGCTCCACACTTTTTTACTGTTGAAACAACAACAACCAACATCACAATTATTGATGATCTATCCATTTAGAAAACTAAACCAATGTCCAAATTAATAGACCTGTCAACAAGAACAATGCTCCCCATTTTAAAACAAATCGCGGGTCTAAATGAACTGGTCGTTGGTTTCAACTCTTGCGCACGCTTTCTATGCACTTTCCACGGTTCAATTGTTTCCACAGCTAACTCCGATTATGGTAGCGTTTGCACCAGGAATTTATTATTTTTTTATTTGTATGGGGGAAAGTGAGAAATATTATGATCTTAAAATAAGCTATAATATATTTAAGCAGTGATGGCTCAGTGGCATTGGCTATGGACTGCCGTGCCGCAGGTCCATGGTTCGAATCCCGCCGCGGGCTTGAGCTTCACCCCATGGTGAAAGTTCATTTTGCGAGTTTAGTAGAAAATCTGTCTCCAAGCACCTAACGGTGTGTTACGGCAGCAGTCCTTGAGAGCCAGTGAAATTACAGGTACACGAGACTTAACAACTATGTCTCAAGATGACGGGCGCAGTACACTTCGTGACTTGTGACGAAATGCTTTTTGATTACATCATCACTTACCGTCATGTTAGATAGTGGTCAAGGCTAACCTATCAAATATAAATAAATAAATAAATTATTTGAATAACAAAAAATTCAAAAAAAACAACGAATGACTACTTATATGATAAGATGCTTATGGGAAATGATACAGCTTTTAATCAATGATAACATCCTGTTACAAAATCACAAATATACGATAGGAAAAATTTATACATGTGCGGGATTCGAACCCGGGTCCATCCACCCCTTGAGCCGGGGTATGCTCAACGATGTCGCTCCATCCCAATGCGATGGTAAAAGAACGATAGGAAAGATTTGAGTTATGACGTCATTTCATGTTAGCTCAATCGGTTAGAACATACCCCGGCTTAAGGGGTGGATGGACGCGGGTTCGAATCCCGCACATGACTTTAAAAAAAAGTCCTATCGTATATTTGTGATTTTGTAATGTAATCCGCATAGCAGGCGTTATTGCAAACCTAACAATATTTAAAAAAATAACATCCTATTTTTCACGCGGGAACGTAAAAAGCATTCAATCAAATATAATTTTGTAAAATGGAAGCTAAAGTAAAAAAAACTTAGGTGTCGCGTAAATAATGCAATAATAAATCGATAAACATCAAAGTGTACTAAACCTCTCATAATTACGCGTTTAGCAATAAAGTAACAAAACGGTAAGTGCCGTAAAGTGCATTTTATCGACTATCGATAATCTTGTAATCCTCCAATTGTTGTTTTTAATCTCTATCGATAACATTATCTATTATTGTGACGTACCTAAAGTGCTACAAATGTATCTGTACAGATGGCAAAAAAATAATATTATAATTAATAATATGTTAGAATGCTAGAGCACACTATTTTTACTTTTTTTTTAATGCTTGATATGAAATCCTTTGACCACAATCTCACCTAATGGTAAGTGATAATGTGGTCGATGATGTTGCATGCTAACCTAGAATTACTGGCTCTCAAAGATAGCTGCCGGAAAACACCGTTAGGTGCTTGGCGACAGATTTTCTACTTGAGGGTGGTAGCTAGCCAGGCGAGCATTCGCAGAATGCCCTACCACCATGCTATAACGACTGCCATCCTAAGACAACAACCAGGACCGACGGCATAACGTGCCCTTCGAAGCACGGAAGTCGTCGTCGACGTCATACACTGAAAGGGAAACATATAAACACATCGATTTGAAAACTTTACATATGGAAGTCGTTTAAAAAAACTAACTTATTAGTCTGTTTAAGTATTAATTCGAATTCTTTTCATAACACCCCGGGGTGAAGTCATAACTTCCGAATTCATTAATTAGCAGCGTGTTCTTTTTATACCTACCAATTTACACTGCAGCCCAAAATTACTGTAAAACAATTTGATATAACTGTAAATTTTTTTTTTCTCTGTCTGTATGCCTTTATTAAACAAATACTACAAACTATATACAACACTACAGCTACTACAATACTACAGCTACTACAGAAAAAATAATTAGTATTGTAATTTATTACCGACTTCAAAAAAAGGAGAAGGTACTCAATACGTCTGTATTTTATGTTTGCTGCCTCAGAAATTTTGACTATGTAAAACGATTTTGATGATTATTTTTTATTTGAAAGCTGATCCTTGCCGTGTGGTCCCATTTAAATTTCATTAAAATCGGTCAAGCTGTTTTTGAGTTATACTCCGATAACTGAACAGTATTTTGTTATCTTGATGATATAATCATTGACAGTGAATGACAATCGATCCCATAAGTAGCAAAGGTCACTAAAAAGAGTGTTTTTTTTTTTACCAAAACATGGAACCGACTTTGACACTCAAATTTGTGAAATAACTTGTCGAAGTCGGTACCATGCGCACAATATTGTGATTTTAGGTACTTTTGAACCATCATGGTACCGGCTTCAACAAGTTATTTCACACATTTGAGTGTTGAAGTCATTTCCATTTTATAGCAATTTTTTTTGTGTATCAGTTAAAAGATACAAATTATAGGAAAACTCGACACTTCCAAGTTACATGGCGTTTCTGACGTTACGTCGCTGTACCTAAGAAGGGAGTTCGTAATAATAACAAATATTTTAAAAGTATTTTAAGAAAACATTTAATTAATTATTTAATAAAACACTTAAAAAATCTTTATAAAAATGATATATATCTAGTGACAATTCCGCCTTATTTCCTATTAAGCCGACGTGACGTCACAAACGCCACGCAGCCAAACCGGAAGAGTATTCGACGAGCGCACGATCGAGAGTCTCGATCGTGCGCTCGTAGAGTCAAGACCTCCTGAGGATGCTTCGTTTAGAAGCGAAACGCGTCGAATACTCTTCCGGTTTGGCTGCGTGGCGTTTGTGACGTCGCGTCGGCTTAATAGGAAATTAGGCGGAATTGTCACTAGATATATATCATTTTTATAAAGATTTTTTTAGTGTTTTATTAAATAATTAATTAAATGTTTTCTTAAAATACTTTTAAAATATTTGTTATTATTAAAAAAAATGGATTTCCGCAAAGTAACGCCTGAATCTATTCATTAGGGAGTTCGTATTACCTATCAGTAAATGTTACTAAAAGGGAGATTATAAATGTCCACGCTTGAAATAAAGCAATTGACGAGTAATATGTATATATAACATAAGTGAATTTAGCCCTTTAAGCTAGAATGTCAACCCTCCTAGAATAACATTTCGTTACTTGTGAGGAAATACATCTTTTATAGGCAGCATTTATCACTGGCCCGCCTGGCTAGCGACCACCCTCAAGTAGAAAATCTGTCGCCAAGCACCTAACAGTGTGTTCCGGGAGCAGTCCTTGAGAGCCTGTAAAATTACAAACTAATGAGACCTAACAACTGTAAGTCTCAGTGTGACGGGCGCAGTGCAATTCGTCGTTGACGAAATGCATCTATTATAGGCAGAGGTTAGTCCAATTAACATCAGGTGGATCTCGTGATCGTTCCTTCACAATCCCATAAAATAAGATAAAAATGTCGGAAATACATGGCATGTAATTTCGTTGAAAAATTATTCTCAGTTTTGATAAATTTTTTTATAGGTATAATAATGCTACGATAAAATATGCCAAGAGAGAAGCACAGCTTGGTTTGCCATTGATACATCTTGGTTAGTGTTCTATTACAGTCCTCCGGCTTATCTTTCTGTGGTCATGTCATCGGTATTAGCTGTTTATCTTGGTATCTAGAATTAATTTATTATAAAGTTGTGATAAAGGTATTGTACCGCGCTCCCTCGCTAACTAACAACAACATATCTTTTATTTTTTCTTCCGGATAGTCTAGCCTTTGACCACTACCTCACCTGATGGTAAGTGATGATGTATGACATAACATAATTTAAACAAATATTGTAATAACTCTATTATATAGTAAGTATGTAACACACTGTTAAAAGATGTTTAAAAGAATGGCCCCGAGTTTCTTGCCCGTTCTTCTCGCAGTGGCTCTATACAATTTATTTGCTGAACGTGGCAGTACAATGTAGAATATTTCAATACTAAAATTTGCAATTGACCTTCATAAGAGCGTCGTAGACGCCTAAATTGAATAAATGATTTTGACTTTGACTTTGACTTTGTGGTCGAAGATATTGTTCTGGCTAACCTAGAAGTACTGGCCCTCAAGGACAGCTGCCGGAACACACCGTTAGGTGCTTTTCGACAGATTTTCTACTTGAGGGTGGTCACTAGCCAGGCGGGCATTAGTAAAATGCCCTACCACCATGCTATAACGACTGCCATCCTAAGACAACAACCCGGATCGACGGCTTAACGTGCCCTCCGAAGCACGGAAATGCTCAGTAGTAATGTCACTAGCGGTCACCCATCCAACTCATGACCGCGCGCGACGTTGCTTAACTTTGCTGATCGGTTGAGAACAGCTAAGTAAACTTCGCTACGAGCGCTTCATTAGGTGAGTTTGTCGTAATCTCCACGCTTGGCAGGCGTTTTGGGGATCGCAGTGTCAGAAGGCAGTTCCTTAGAAGGCATTGCTGCCCTCGTTTTGATATTTTGCCCTCTGTCGCTTCTTACAACTTACATGCAAAGGAAGAAATGGGGGGGGGGGGGGCGTAATTCTATCCTGACACTGACACCCCTAGAGAATTGCCTTGCCTAACAATGTAAACTTGTATAATCACTATAGGATATAATAGTAGTGTGAGTATGAATTTTTTGAGGTGTGAATTTCTATATTATAAAGTACAGTTTTCGGACTTTAAGGACTGTTCCATATCTTCCTGTTGGGTGTCGTAACAGGAGTCTAGGGGGTAACTGCGCACAATAAACGGCAAATATGTTTTATGAACATATTGCACCGACCTCGCATAACTGGATATATACAAGAAAATGATAAGGTCTTCATCAGTTGGTTCAGTATTCATAGACATACCTGCAGCATTCATATCTTTGAATATTCGGTAACAATAGGTACATACCATTTTTTTTTGAATTTATAGTGACGGAACAAGCCCGATACCTACCTGATGTTAAGTGGACTAACCTCTGCCTATAACAGATGCATTTGCACTGCGCCCGTCACACATACAGTTGTTAAGTCTCATGTGCCTGTAATTTTACTGGCTCTCAAGGATTGCTGCCGAAACACACTGTTAGGTGCTTTAGGTGCAAGCGAATGCCAAGCAAGCATTCGCTAAATACCCTTCCACCATGCATAAAGAAGTTTTATTAGCCCCTTGGAATGTTTGGTAATTTATTTTAAATCAATATTTTCGAATAACTACCTTGTTCTACTTTAGCTAATCTGTTTTTGGTATCACTTGAATTTCGTTATTTTTCAATAGGTAGTTAATTAGTTTTTCATTATTATGCAGATTGTACGGTAAAACTGTTTCCTTCTTTTCGGAAGTTTCCCTATCTTCATGAATTTCGAACTAACTTTTTATGATGTAATAATACATTTACTACTAAAGTTAATTACCTACGTTTGAAAAAATAATATGATATTTTTATACTGTATTTTGTCCTGAAATGTAAGCATTTAACCTAGACTCAGCGGGAGTATCGCGTTACCATGTTGGGTACAATATAAAGTACGAAAAAACCTTGACTGTTAATTACGTAACTATACCTAATTTAATAAACATACCTGGCAACATTATCAAAGTAAAACAAGTGATACGCAGCCTTATTATAAATAGAAGTTAGTTTTTTTTTATTTATTTCTTTATGCCTGATAGGTTAGCCTTTGACCACTATCTCAACTGATGGTGAGTGATGATGTGGTCGAAGATGTTGTTCAGGCTAACCTAGAAGTACTGGCCCTCAAGGACAGCTGCCGGAACACACCGTTAGGTGCTTGTCGACAGATTTTCTACTTGAGGGTGGTCACTAGCCAGGCGGGCATTAGTAAAATGCCCTACCACCATGCTGTAACGACTGCCATCCTAAGACGACAACCGGGACCGACGGCTTAACGTGCCCTCCGAAGCACGGAAAGGCTCAGTAGCAATGTCACTAGCGGTCACCCATCCAACTCATGACTGCGCGCGACGTTGCTTAACTTTGCTGATCGGTTGAAAACAGCTAAGTAAACTTCGCTACGAGCGCTTCAAAAAAAAAAAAGTTGGTTTCGTCACAGAATAAAAAGGACTAGAAGAACTCCGCAAAGCCACTCCATCAAATAAACGACTCTAACTACGAAGCAATAAAGCGTACTTCAGCTCACAAATCTTCGAGTACCTAACATTTATATTCACCTATAAGGCGTCTCTCTTTCTATCGTATAGCCACACATAGCTCTGATCTCTTCTGACGCGGCACGCACCATACAATAAGCCCGTTCGGACGGGTACGCCGATGTACCTGTAGCGACGTACCTAGAGTGCGGAGTGAGCCAGGGCTGCTATATACATAATATATCAAATCAAATCAAATATTTTATTGCAGAATTATATGGTTGTACATGCAGATCTTAAATAAATACAAGGTTATAGGTATCACTTAATTACCCTATTTGGGTGTAGCAATGTTGGTGAGGAGTGGGCCGGTCTATTTCTAATCATCAATCTTATATATAAAATTCTCGTGTCACAGTTTTCGTTGCCATACTCCTCCGAAACGGCTTGACCGATTTTGATGAAATTTTTTGTGCTTATCCGGTATCTATGAGAATCGGCCAACATCTATTTTTCATCCCCCTAAATGTTAGGGGTAGTCCACACCTAAATTTTAATTTTATTTAAAGACAAAATTTTTAATTTCTATTTTTTTATGATACAACATACAAAAATACATACAATCCTCAATTTTCACCCTTCTACGATCAACCCTTATTTTGCCGGGTCAGCTAGTATACTACATTATTCTTTAAGGAATTAGTCAAGAGAATAATAAGAATTTTTAATTAATATGTTTTTTAAACTTTTTTCAAATGTATGTTCATTTTCTTCTTCTTTTAATCCAACTGGTAATTTGTTAAATATTTTAATGGCCATTGAATTTGGGCTGGAGCTATGCATTTTTATTCTAGATTTCGTCATCAATAAATTGTGTTGATATCTTGTTGGGTACCTACGTGGCATATCAGTTTCCTTTTTAAAAAAGAAGGGGTATTTTTTGACGAATTTACAAGTCTCAAATATGTATATGGACGAGATGGTTAAAATTTTATAAAAAATGGTTTATGAAAGTATACTACTATTTACTACGGTTTACTACTATTGGGGGTTTTGGTTGGGATACATTTTTTATATAATATCATTTTTATATATATCATTTTTTTCCAGACTTGAGTAATCATTTAAATCTCACACGGACTTCCTGTCAAAGTACTTTTCTGGTTTATCTATGGTAATACCTATATCTTGCCAACGATTTTGAGTAATTAGCCAATGACAGATTATAAAGGTAATACCCGATTTAGATAATCTTAACATAATCCGTGACATATGTCGTTGATATGATATAAAATTTGAATATAATACTGATATATTAGATTTATAATAAAAATAAATCGCCAACTGTGTGTCGGATACCTGAGACTACGTTAGTGTCGTTTTAGTTGGTACGTTAGTGACGTTTTAGTTGATACGTTAGTGACTTTTTAGTTGGTAGGTTAGTGACGTTTTAGTTGGTAGGTTAGTGACGTTTTAGTTGGTAGGTTAGTGACGTTTTAGTTTTGACGTTGGTACGTTTGTTGTAAATATTTACCGAAAAAAATAATCTACCGTATCTAAATAATTACTGAAGTAAATACATATATACGTTACTTTACGACAATTTACTAATAAAATATTTAAATAAATGTAAAATACTTTACTGAACATTAAATTAATATTTAAAAAAATATATATATAATATTTGGTAGGAATTGTCAATATTTTTTTAAGAATTGACACTAGATGTATCTTTTATATATTTTGACAAAATATTGATTTAATGTGTTCTGCAAATGTTTCTAATATATTTGTTACTATCAAACAAAACTTATTTCTTTATTCATTTCGGGTTCGGGTCTCTTAGCTTTTATTATTTGATCTTTCGCCGGCTTGAGTTTCACCACATGGTGGGAGGGCATTTTGCGAATGCTCGTCTGGCTAGCTACCACACATAAGTTTAAAATGTGTCGCCAAGCAACTAACAGTGTGTTCCGGCAACAGTCCTTGAGAGCCAGTGAAATTATAGGCACATGTGACTCAACTACTCACATACTCACAAACACGCTCTTTACGCATACACACACACACACACACATACACCCTCACACACACACACATGCTGACACACACGAATACATCATCATCCCATACTTGCGCTACAATCAAATTGCCAGACAGCCAAATTGGTTTATAGCCTCGCCTATCACATTATGTAAAAACTTTTAAATAATGTTTTTTATTTATTGTTTACAAGTACAGTTAACTTAATTTATATGACATCATTGTGGAAAGGTATTGTCTCTCATTATACAGGTTAAACTCCTAGTATGAGAGACAGTGCTATATTGAGTTTTGTAACATGTTCTATTTGGTTCAATAAACATTATTATTATTATTAACTACTGTGTCTCAGGGTGACGGGCGCAGTGCAGTTCATCACGTGTGACGAAATGCATCTGTTATAGGCAGAGGTTACCGCTTACCATCAGGTGGGCCTCGAGCTTGTTCCGTCATAATAAAATTATTAAAAAAAATGTATATGTAAGTGGTAACAAATTACTAACCACATCTAACACTCTGAAGTGTTGCCAGTTATATAACGTAGTGAAAGAGAAGCGATCTCGAGATAATATATTATAGATATTATAGCATCGGCTATCGATGATTGATGATAAGCTATCTATATGTAAATAACATGACATTATCTTACATTACATCGGTAGATGTCTTATTGAACTGTGCGCGAATACGTTTCGCTTTGTTTAGTTGTGATCAAAAATATTGTGCAATATTTTATATTTGACATTTGTGCCAATTTTTTGGACTATATTTTTGTTAGGAAAGGTTTTTCGTCAGTGTGCTTTAGATTTCGTGAGCTTCAATTTGAATTGGATAACGTGATTTATTTTTAACTGATTTCAAAGTGAGGTTATTAAATTGGTGTATGTATGTACTATTATTGGAACTGCAATATATTTACATGTAATAAACTGTTAGGGCTTCCAGACATATATATGAAAATTTAATTACTTAGGTCATTTGGCGGGTCATATTATATATGTGTAAAAAGTAAAATTAACTTAATTTTTTTAAAAATATTTTTGTGTTAAATATATTTAATAGGTTTTTTTAATGTTATTGTGACGGAACTAGCTCGAGACCCACCTGATGTTAAGCGGACTAACCTCTGCCTATAACAGATGCATTTCGTCACAAGTCACGATATGCACTGCGCTCGTCATCTTGAGACGTAGTTCTTAAGTCTCATGTGCCTGTTCAGTCTCATGGGACTGCTGCCGGAACACACCCTTAGGTGCTTGGCGACAGATTTTCTACTTGAGGGTAGTCGCTAGCCAGGCGGGCATTCGAGCTCAAGCTCAAGCTCGCGGCGGGATCCGAACCATGGACCTGCTGCGCGGCAGTCCATAGCCAATGCCACTGAGCCATCACTGCTTCAAGCAGGATGGATATAATCTAAATTTATAACTTTTTAATTACTTTCTCAGTCTCCATGGTATATAGTTCAAAAATACAACCCAAACATTTGAACAAATAATATAAAAACAACAAATAAATAAGTGCATAAAGAAGTTAGCTTGTGACTCTAAAGTTAAAAGAACAAAAGACTAGATAAGTGTAAAATGGACATATAAGAATTAAGTGAAAAAAATAAAAAAAGTGCTACTAAAATATGAACATTAACCTGTGACTCTAACAACAATAGGGATGAGACAATGTCGACAAGTTCAGGCGATGTAAATATCGATAAAATCTGACAGTTGTGTCGACTAAACAGCAAGTGGTCGGTAAAATGATGCTGTATATGACAAGTGTGACAGATGAAGTGACAGTCAAACGGCCGCCGAGGAGGAGGCGGATCAGCGACAACATCAAGGTTTGTATGGGTTAGCTTATACTTTTAAATCACATTTCCAAATTATTAAAGAACACACTTGTCACTGGAACATGCTCGTTTGAGCCGAAATGTAAGAAAAATTGCTCTGTCATTTGCAAAATGCCCTATCACCATGTTATGACGAATGCCATCCTAAAACAATATTTGGGACCGACGGCTTGACGTGCCTCCCAAGCACAGAAGCGCTCAGTAGTAATGTTACTAGCGGTCACCCATCCAACTCTTGACCGCGGCGGATTACATTAACCGACATAGGAGACGGTGCGCGGTCATCATCACCCAGACTAGAATTCATCTGATCGAAAGAAGCGCCCTTTAAAACGCTTAACTCTCGCAATAATGTCGCTACCCTTCTATATATCTAAATATCAGCACTATCGCCTGCTGAGCGAGAATCACATTTACAAATTATTGGAACATAAAAGTTTTTGTCCCGCACGGGACTCGAACCCGCGTCTCCCAATATAGCGCCGGGTGTCCAAGCGCCTTTGCGATACAGAACTCGTCTAAAAGATGCGAGAATTCAAGTTCTAATGTAATCGTGTCACATTACTTTTATACTAGCTCATGCTTGGTTCCTTTTTTTTTTAATTTTTCATGTCTGAGGGCTATTAGTTTGCCTCACTGCTATCCAGCCGCTGCAACTCTACGGATGTTGGTCCGGATTTGGATTTTAGAGTTAAAATATATATCTACGCTCCACAGCGAGCGAGGTATATATTACTGACTTATTTATTTAGTTACACAAAACAAATTACAGTCAATTTCGCATTTTTAATTCTTATACATGTAATACAAATTTTGAGCTGGACTGTAATTCAACATATGTGTATACAGAAAAGTAAAGTGAAATCTGAGACGAAGTAAAAGAAAGTACCAAACCGCAAATCAAACTGATATTTTCGGATTAGTACCCTGAAACTGACACAATATATAATTATAACTAACAATAAGACAATCTATTACTGATAGATCGGGAATTCGGGATCATGAGGTAGCAATAATTCAATAAATATCGAAACTTAAATTCTAGCAGCCACTACTCTGGTTTCGCCCCGTGAACTGAAAATTCGTACTGTGCTCAATTCCACACATCTGATCTGCTTTTCATGAGACATATGATTAAATTAAGCAATAGCAGTTTTAGCCCTTACATGAAAAACTTGACGTGACCTAATTTTGTGTTTGGAAATTTCAATCTTCGACCGCTTTGAAACTACCCTGACACTGCCGGGCATCATTTCATCTTATTAAATGGTCACTATAGTACCACCAACTTAACTGTGCAGTTCGCGAGGGCGCTGCTGGTCAAGGAAATCAACTACAAACTGTCACAATTTGAAGGAATGTTGTAGTTCTTTTTTCTGCCGCCTGACCAGATAAGTTGGTGGGACTGTAACCACGACAACACGTGTAATTTCATACTACCCTGTTCTTGAAGGGCATCGCATCGCCTCCACAAACCGCGACGCAAATAGAGCAAGTCGAACATCACCTTGAAATCACCGTTGAATTTGAAACAGTAACACGCTACCTACTCACATACCTCATTGTACAGCCTAAGTACTATGTAGTTAGTTCATTGTACCATGTCGCAGTAACTGGTTTTTGACCTTATTCAAAGTGGTAATAAGCCTAATTGCGCTCAGATGTTTGAAACGAACTTAGCGTTCCTTGCATATTCATTCTTAACCGATCAACTAAGTTAATCAACGTCTGCCGCGGTCATGACTTGGATGGGTGACCGCTAGTGGCACTACTACTGAGCGTGGACGCGCTTCGTTTCATCCCGGTTGTTGTTTTAGGACGGCATATATGGATGGTTATAGCATTTTGCTAATGTCCGCCTGGTTAGCGAACATCCTCAATTAGGAAATCTGTCGCCAACTACTTATTAGTGTGTTCCGGCAGCTGTCCTTGAGATCCAGTAATTCTAGGCTAGCCTGAACAACAACGTCGATCACATCATCACTTACTACCATTGGAGATAGTGGTGAAAGACTAGCCTATCAGCTAAAAAATATGTAAAAAGACGATAATTGAAATTTATAAATAAAATACCACCACGCGGTGAAAGACCTTTTCACCTTTTTTTTGCAAATGCTCCCCTTGTTAGTAGAAAATATGTCGCCAAGTACCTAACAGTATACGGCAACTATATCTGATCCAGTTCCCATTGTTTGTTATGCCTTCTTTACTAACTTTGACAACATCATTAGGTAATCAAGTGAGATTGTGGTAAATCAAGCTCAATTCGAACCGTTGACTTATTTTGCGGCAGTCCGTATTGCCACTGGATCATTAAAAGTACCTATTGGCTCACTACGTACTAATATACAAATAATTATTAAGCGTTTCGGTAGAATAACCGAACACGAGCTTCAATTAACTGGTAATACTTGCATATCCGGCAGATAACAATGTTTCCACGATTATTATCTGTTCTACATTTAAATAGGTTGTGTAATGTCGTGTTTTTTGTCGCTGTGTTGTGTTGTTGACATAATCGGTGTTGCCATCAGACGGGCCAACTGGGTGTTTTTTAACGGAAATTGAACGTTATGCTGTTTAGGGAAAGCTAACCGATATAGTAACATTCTATTTCATAGTTATATGTTTACTGTATCACATTCCGACTCTGGTACACGGGTTTTCCCTACCCGCGTGGAATCATTGCGGCTTAGCGGATAGGCTAATGCTAGGCGCCGGCAGGCCCGCCCTAGGGCGCAGAATAAAAAGCCTAGGGTCAAAATTTTTCAGACCGCAGATAACCTATTTTGTATGAGCGGTTCCTTTTAAGGGTTCCGTGCCCTAAGGGAAAAACGGAATCCTACTAACGTGAATGCTGTCTGTCTGTCTATCCGTCCGTAGGTCACGGATATCTAGCTCCAAGCGGTATGAGTTTACATACCAAAAAATTTTATATTTGGTGTAAAACTTTGACCCTAAGATGGGGACTAGAAAAGCAATTAAATGATTTTCAGGGAGGCTCCAATACATGAAAATTAAGCCGTATTATTGTATTTAATTTGAAATAAACATAAAGAAAAACATTGAACTTACAATATACTTTAAAAATCAATTAATTTATAATATATTTTATTGATTTTTATGAAGTGACATTGGCTATGGACTGCCGTGCCGCAGGTCCATGGTTCGAATCCCGCCGCGGGCTTGAGCTTCAAAGCTTGGTGGAAGGGCATTTTGCGAATGCCCGCCTGGCTAGCGACCACCCTCAAGTAGAAAATCTGTCGCCAAGTACCTAACGGTGTGTTCATGCAGCAGTCCTTGAGAGCCAGTGAAATTACAGGCACATGCGACTCAACAGCTATGTCTCAAGGTGACGGGCGCAGTGCAATTCGGGACTTGTGACGAAACGCATCTGTTATAGGCAGAGGTTAGTCCGCTTAACATCAGGTGGGACTCGTGCTTGATCCGTCACAATTACATAAAGAAAAAAAAAAGTAGTGAAATATTATATTTAGTTATGAAGTTGAAATTAGAGGGCTTTGTTAGTATTAAATATCAACATATAAAAATTGATATCGATCATTCTCATTTCTATTGCAGTTTTGGATACCCTTTTCTAGTTCGATTCTAGAAGTTTTGCTGTTAAACCCCATACTTTAGATACTAGAGGATTGAACTTAAGCGTATAACTAAGCCATCAAAGTTTTAACATAAAAAATACAATTAGAATTAAATGTAGAGAATCATTTTATTATCTTTTATATGGACTAAATATATATATATATGAGTACTACAGTTAAACGTTTAATAGTGGCTCCAAACGTCATAAAAATATTAATGTAGGAATATCTATATGATAATAATTTGAAAAATTCCATTGGCATGTGAACAACCAAAGCACCCAGAGAATCCAGGAGACAATGAGGATGCGCCATGCAATAACTAACCTGTAGTTGTTTCGTTGTTTCCAGCGCCACCATGCCGGTATATCCCAGTCGTCCTGCAGCGACGGGTCGCTGCTCAGCGTGGGCTCCTCGGAGATGGACGAGGACAGCAGCAGCGGCCACCACCACGACCACGCCAGGACCGAACACTTCGACACCTACAGTGAGCTACTTCTACTTCCACCAGCTTTACTCACTCAGTCTCTTTCACTTCTCATAGTTCTAGAACTGAAGCATAAAGGTAGAAGTAACTCATTATAGCGTACCCTATAATGTAATACTTTCTACCTCAACACTTCTACTTCCTTCGAACTTTCGAACCACTAGTTTCTTTCACTGCTCATAGTCTTCCTTGATCCACTATGCAGCCTCTTCGGTAACATACGTGTAATCGAAATTTTCAATTGTAAAACTAAAGCAGAAATGTAGAAGTAACTCATTATAGAGGTAGCCCTATAATGAGATACTTTTTACCTCTTCACTTCTACTTCCTCCAAACTTCAACCACTAGTTTCTTGCACTGCTCATAGCCTTCCTTCATCCATTATATCTGCTGCCTCTCTGATGAAATTTCAACTGTAGAACTAAAGCAGAAAGGTAGAAGTAACTCATTATAGAGGTAGCTGTGTAATGAATTCTATATACCTCTACACTTCTACCTCCTTCGAACTTCTATATACTTCCATATACTCTACACCAAGGCTGGCCGAGAGATGTTCGATATTTATTCTTGATGAAGGATTGCGTTGAAAATGTTTTTTCACAAACATAAGTGGAACCAAACCTGCTTGAAATTTGCATAGCAATGTCGCGCAAAGTTGGAAAATCTTCCCTGGAAACGTTTTTCCAAAAACTTGCAGGCTCTTCTTTTTCTTTATAAATTTATAAAGAAAAAGAAGAGCCAACTATTTTCTATAGCTTACTTAGTTGGATACTCTTTCTCGAATTTAAAATGGATTTGCTTAAAATGCCGCACTAAATTGTATTTTTTAGCAACAGCTACTGTTGCAAACACAGGTTTACGGGCTTTGCTTTCAGTGAAAAGGTATTTTGTTTCCTATTCTTCGTGAAACGTCCGAAGACTATCCTTTATTCTTGATGAACTCGTACTAGGTTTGCTGAAGGCCATACTAAAACAATAAAAATAATGTAAAAATTATATATTACGATTTTAAGTGAAATGAATGTAAGTAAGGTAAGTACATATGTAAAATAAAACTGAGCTTCGGATTTACGATACTTGAATTCGTATGTATACAAAACTTACATTTGTAAAGCCTAAGTCGCACGCTTGGCAAAAATTAACAAGCCTCCTCAACAAGCGTTGGTTTACAAGCGTTTGTAACCAATCCATCGAGAGTCTGTTTTTGTCGCAACTCAAAGAGAATTTGCCGTAAGCGCTAATGACATCGATGCGCGACAATACTCGATCTATTATCGATCGTAGATCGAAGATGTTTTGGCGGGCTAATTCAAATGTCTTGGCGGGCCACTCCGTGGCCCGCGGGCCTGGGTTTGGCCAGCCTTGCTCTACACTTATACTTTCTTCGAACAGCCTCTTCGGTAACATACGTGTAAACGAAATTTTCAATTGTAGAACTAAAGCAGAAAGGTAGAAGTAACTCATTATAGAGGTAGCTTTGTAATGAGTTCCATATACCTATATACTTCTACTTCCTCCGAACTTCAACCACAACCAGATGTAGAACGAAAACACTTACTAGTTTCTTTTACTCCTCATATTCTTTCTTCACCCATTATGCAGCCTTTGCAGTTTATATCAAAGTCAAAGTCAAAATCATTTATTCAATTTAGGCGTCTACGACGCTCTTATGAAGGTCAATTACAAATTTTAGTATTGAAATATTCTACATTGTACTGCCACGTTCAGCAAATAAATTGTATAGAGCCACTGCGAGAAGAACGGGCAAGAAACTCGCGGCCATTCTTTTAAACATCTTTTAACAATGTGTTACATACATACTATATAATAGAGTTATTACAATATTTGTTTAAATTATGTAGGTGACAGGCAATAGCTTGGCGGAGGCGGAATTGTCCAGGCATTTTTGTCGTTTATGTAATCAGAAACTGTGTAGTAGGATTTTTTAAACAATATGTTTTTCACATGCAACTTGAATTTCCCTTCTGTGAGCGTTGTAATATGTTTGGGAACTTTATTATAAAACCGCACACAATTACCTAAGCCTGCCTTATTAATATGCCTGTTTGGGAATAAATTCATTTCCACCGTTACATTGCGATGATCTATACTTCTACTTCCAACAGCTTCAACCAGTTACTTCTACAAAGGAATACTTTCAGCGTCTTTCTTCATTGATAGATGGAATCCGCTGTGTACTTGAGCTTTACCGAATAATATTTAGGCATCATCATTGTTTACAACATCACTTACCGAGGTTAGTTTTTTATGTTATTGTGAAGGAACAAGCGCGAGGCCCACCTGATGTTAAGCGGTATCCTCTGCCTATAACAGATGCATTTCATCACAAGTGACGAACTGCACTGCGCCCATCACCTTGAGACATAACTGTTAAGTCTCATTTTGCCTGTTATTTCACTGGCTCTCAAGGACTGCTGCCGGAATACACCGTTAGGTGATTGGCGACAGATTTTCTACTTGAGGGTGGTCGCTAGCCTGGCGGGCATTCGCAAAATGCCCTTCCACCATGCGGTGAAGCTCAAGCTCTGGGCGGGATTCGAACCATGGACCTGCTGCGCGGCAGTCCATAGCCAATGCCACTGAGCCATCACTGCTTCAATATTGTGGTCAAAGACCATATCAGTTAATAAATTTGTTCATGAAGCACTAGTATTAATCACGTCCATTGTTCACGTTTCCAGATGCGATGGAGCCTCCATCGGGCGTGGCGCCACTGTCACACTCGGCCGCCAAGCACAAGATGGCGGTGCGGCCGCGGCGCACGCACCCCGCGCCTAGGCGGAAGAAAAACAACCCTGTGAGTTAACTTACGTTTAGTTCTAATCTAGTTCTTCCAGTTGATTCTTGTCTATTGTCATCAAAGCCTTATTGACAGACGCACACAGCTCTACTCTCTGTCGCGCAAGCACTTCAAAATCATTATACATGGAATGTCTTAAATTGTCAGATGGCGTTTGGGGACATCCTGGTTACACGAAAAAATTTATAATGAATTCATTATTAATATTGAATCTTCAATACCATTTAATTTACACTTCACAAGCCTTTTACAAATTTAGATTTTAGGTCGAATAGAATAAGAACTACAATAAAATAGAAATTTCCAAAGAATTTTAAGTTTGAATTTGTATAGAATCGACACAAAAATTAAGTTAAACTTTCAAATGAGAAAGCAACAGTCTTCTTGGCTACGAATAAAAGTAAATCCAATTTAATAACCCGGAAGCTACGAATAAATATATATTATTTATTCCCTCTTACTTACTAAACCGGGTAATTCGTGCTATACATGAAAAATACCTATCTTCGAATACTAAGAATAAAGGTAACGTAGCGCTGTCAGAATATAGACGGATAAAAAGTTCCTGGAAATAAAATATTGTTACGCAAAAGTGTCATCGCAGGCGTAATGATAGATATGGTTTATAAGGTTAATAAGGGTCTTATTTACTGACGGGAACCATATGAACCATCGTCAGTATTGACAATGTTCATCAAGTGTAATCATGGGATCGCAGTGTAGGATAGAAACATAGAATTCCATAGATGTCGCTGCTTCCTTCCGGTAATTTAACCGTAGTCGAGGCTGGTCGGGGGGAGTAAAATTCTAGTCCGGTACTACACGGACGTAAACACATTTAGTGATCATAGCAAAACGAACTCTAAACATAGAACGGTTATGTTTCAGATTGCCGCATCAGCCTTGCCGATAACGCCTGAACTGAACGAAGAAATGATACGAAGCACTACTCCTGACGTCAACCACAAGAGCTCAGAAGTTGTTACTGGTAACTGTCATTTTATCTATTGATTATATAAAGCAGCTCTGGCGCATTGGTAATTGCTATGTACTGCCGCGTGAGGGGTCCAGGGTTCGAATTCCGCCGCAGTTTTGAATTCATGATGGTAGTGGACTGCTGGCTTATTACCAACCTAAAGTAGAAAAATCGCCCAGCAACTAACAGTGTGTTTCGGCTGCTTTGAGAGCCAGTTCAAGCTAGGTTAAACTTGGTTACTTGTGACCATCACTTAAGATCACAAGTAAAAGGAAAAGTGCAAGAAAAATACCAGTGATAAATGCCACTGAAACTTAAATACACCTACCTGATGTCTTCTAAATGATTGTGTGGTCAAAGACGACAGGTTAGACCAAGAATAGAAACTCGTTGGGTCCGTTAGATGCTTGGCGATAGATTTTGATAGTGACCATATATCATCACGCTGATAAGCTTGAGACAGTAGTGAGATTTTCGAATCCTTTTCGAAAATCTTATATATCTATGAAATGATCAGCAGGCCGCCACTCACAAACCTTGGCCATCCCTGCCTCAGAAATCGTTTTTTTTTAATGTAATTATGACGGAACAAGCCTGAGGCCCACCTGATGTTAAGCGGACTAACCTCTGCCTATAACAGATGCATTTCATCACAAGTCACGAATTGCACTGCACCAGTCACTTTGAGACATAGTTGTTAAGTCTCATGTGCCTGTAATTTCTTTGGCTATCAAGGACTGCTGCCGGAACACACCGTTAGGGGCTTGGCGACAGATTTTCTACATGAGGTTGTCCATAGCTATTACAGCTCGGCCATCATTGCTTCAAAGCAAAGACTTCATTGTATTTTATGAAATATCTAAAACCACATACAAAGTTTTTTTAAATTGCCTTCCTCAAAAGGGAATTGAATCCCTGTATCCCGAAATATGAAGAACTACAAAAAAAGTGACAATAAACCTTACCTCTCCTCCTGTCAGAATGTCACTCCCTTATTTCTTCCCGTGGGTGTTAATAGTTAATTTTTCGAATGCCCACCTGGCTAGCTACCACCCTGAAGTAGAAAATCTGTCGCTGAGCACGTAACGGTGTATTCCGGCCACAGTCCTTGAGAGACAGTAATTCTAGGTTAACCTGAACAACATCTTCGACCACATCATCACTTACCATCAGAACGTGGTCAAAGGCTAGCCGTAAGTAGCGCCGTATGAAGAACTGACAACTTCTACTGCGATCCTCAAGACGCTTGCCAAGCGTGGGGACTATGACAAATTCACTCAATGGGGGAGACCTTGTTCAATTGTGGATGTGCCGGTTGATGGTGATGACGTTGATGATAATGACTCTATACAATAGCTTTCATATCTACAGAGAGCGCTACTATATCCAGTCTATCAGTTTTATCTACGATCACAGACACCATCCTGCCATCGACTCGCCATCTTTATCCTTGCCTGAACAATACCATTGGTAGAAGCTCTCGTCGTGAAGTTAGCCTATTCGTTCTTTACTGATCAACTATGTAAAGCAACGTCCGCTGCGGTCATGACTTGGATGGGTGACCACTACTGGCTTCAAGGGCTTCGGAACACTTTGAACCGTCTACTGGTTGAGTTGATCTATAAATAACCACAAAGCAAGCCCAACCCTTAAAACGAAATATTCATTTATTCTTTAACTAACCAGATAACTTTTTATGTTTCCAGAATCATTCTCTTCATCGACCACTACGAAGCACGTAACAGTCAAAGAGCAACAAGTACATATGAACCGAGAATTGCAGAGAGTCCTGGAGACACCCAGCGACACCAGACTCAAGTCTTCTTCCTTACCTCCGGGGTTTGCACTCACCCCGCTAGTCGGACAATCCCCGGCGAAGCTCAGCATTGCTGACTCCAACACCCCTAGATCCTCAATCAAAAGAAGCCAGTCCAGCTGTCCAGGGCAGAACCTCAAAGACTCTCCAAGAATGCAAAGCACGTACCACTCCGAAGACAGAATGACCAAATATCGGACTGAAAAGAAACACGCCGAAGAATCTTGCCTAGAAAAGAAAACTAAGTCAGAGAAGAAGTCAGAAAACGAAGTGATACGATCTTCCAAGAAGGAAGAGTCATTCTTTAGTAGACTGCTTTTGAGAAAAAGTGGGAAGAAGTCGAAGAAAGACCAAACGGACGTTGATGGACAGCAAGAAATCAAGAAGTGTAAGACCGAGAAACCACCGGCCCAATACAAACCTGTAGATACAGACAATTTTTTTGACGGACAAGGGTACAAACCTGTACCCGCTGAAAGAACTCACAAATCTGCAGGACAGAAAGCGTTCGCAAACCAAAACCACAAGCGTGTGGACAATAAAGGTGGTTACGTGCAAGATAGACCAGAAAGCGCTTACAAAGACATCTACAGCGCTGTTAAAGTACCCGGTGTCGAATACAACATCACTGATCTCAAGGTTGCTGATGAAACCGACAAGATGTTGAATCAAGAAATGAGGAATCGATTCAGTCGACGCGAAGAGTTTATTGAGAAAATGGAGAGGTCCAAACGGACTACGACAAAAGAAATTGTCGAAGAAAAGCGAGAGCCTTTTATTTTACACACGGACAAGGCTAAAAGGCCTACTTCAGTTCAAAGAGTGGTGGATCCATTCTCTTCCAAGGCATTTATAAACAATGAGATAGTCAATAGGGTTCAGGAAGAGGTACTGTCTCCGTCATTAGTGATCTCAGACGAGGAACCTCCGATAAGGGCGATGAGGATCAAAAATGTACCTAGTGACTACTCTTTTAACAGTGGAAGCATGCCCAAGAACATACCATACTTCAATCCCAGCTTCACATCATCATCTCCTCCCAAACTCAAGCACCAGAGCTCTGACAACATCAAGCATAGATCTTCAGAACTCGTGCTGGACTTCCAGGACAAAGTAGAACGCAAACGAGAAACTATGTATCACGCTGCCAAAACCGAAGAATCATACGTAACTTCCGGATTGAGATCCCTCGGTGACGAATTTGTGGAAAGTAGAAGCAGCATCGGAAAGTCTCACAGCTTCCGGTACGCTTCGGAGACAACTTCCATAAGTTCTCAAGAAAACCAAATGCCCAGTTTACCTGCTATAGTCGGTATATCAGAACCGCTCCTCGAAAGCTGGGAGGTGAACTACCGCAGAAACCTCAGCGAGAAGCATGATATCACGAAAAGGATCTCTGCCAGGAACTATAATATACTCCATGGCAACGCTGAAGCGAATTACGATAGCTTGCCAAGTACAGATAGCAGTTATCTCGACAGCCTCAAAACTGACGTCAATGAAGACCGGAAGTTGTTCACAAACAGCATTCACGTTTCTATGGATATCAATAAGAGAGATAGCGACATATCTCAGATAGAAGCGAAAATAGATGATATTATTAGCTCTCCTAAGCCTATTATATCGCCAATAATCAAGTCTAGTTCCTTAGACAGCGTTAAAAGTAGTCCAGAAAAGCATGCCGATGATAGACGGAAGACGATTTCTGTTGAAAGCGCTTTAAGCGGTAAAATCAAGGAGACAGAAGGTTTCATTTCAGTGACCCATATTAATAAAGAACCTGTAAAACCTGCAGAGGCTTCAAAATTGAATAAAAGTGATGAAAAAGTACAGAAATCCGGATCTAAGCCTGGTGTTCCAGAATTCTTGAATATTCAACTCAACAAAGTCGATGCTAAACCAGCAACCAACATTGTTTTGACCGCTAACGTGACGCCAAAGAAAACTGATATTCCCCAAATTGTTGAAAAAGAACCTGAATACGAAAGCATAGCCGTGGAACTAATCCAAACTTCTGTTAAAGCAGAAACTGTGACTAAACCTACAGAAAACGTGACAGAAAATACTGTAGACATATCACCTGGCGTTATAAAAAAAACTGTAGTTCCTTCACAAAGTCCATTAACTCCCAAAGCTTTCTTCAAACGTAAAGCTGCCAGTGTCGATTATCCAGAGAAAGAAAAATCAAGAACAAGCTCTGTCAGTACAGACGGAAGCAGCGAGAAGATCTTCGACAACCTATCACTCGATCAAAAATCTCACTCAAGTTTCGGAAGCAAAAGCTCCATTCAAAGCACTGACAGCAACGAAACCAAACCGCCAGACCGCCACGAAGAAGCCGTCGTATTACGCAGAAAACCAATAATGCTAAGCCGAGAACTACGCGGCGAGAAAAAAGACGACGAACCGGAACTGATGAAGGTCTTCGCGCGACGTTCTCTCAAAATCAAAGATACCGAAGCAGATTCGATCGCGCAAGACATAGCTGCTGCTGTTAAAGAAGACACTTCTGCTGCTAAAAGCAAAATGATAAAAAACGAGTTCAACGCTTCTATAAAATCACGAGACAGTGATAAAGAAAACGAGGAACTGAAAGATGAGGAGAAACTAGTCGATATCGCGGCTAGAGTCAGTCAATTCGGAGCTCACTATCAGAGAAGCGTTAGCATAAACAGCGTCAACCCTAAACGAGAAAGCGCTCCCAATTATAGAAGCGAAGTGAATAAATACAAGAAGGAAGTATCAGATTCAACGCCAGAAAAACGCCTTAGAAACAGAACATTCCCTGATACTTCGAACGATAGAGAAGACATCAAAAACATCGCTAAAAGCGAAGCTTTTAAAGCTGATACTTTAACTAAACGTCCTTGGACGAGAAACGAGAACAGATTGTCTATGGAAAAGGATAAGAGAGAGAGTGCTGTGATAGAAAAGGACGGGGATAGTAATAATAAGGAGAACGATGAAGGTGCGAAAGAGAATGGTGCTGAAGGGGAGGCGGATGCTTCTCCTCAATTCAAGGGTATACTGCAGATGAGGGCCGAGTGGGAGAGGCGAGCGAAACAGGGCATGACCAAATAAAGGTGCTAGGTATGTAATTATACGTTTTTTTATAAACAGGGTTATTGGTAAAATGCTAACAACCTCTTAGGGTTGACTTCTGCTAGTCCTAACAAACACTTTTAGATGAATGTGTGTCTTTTTTATATTTTTTTGACGTGCATAAGCACGAAGTGTACCTAATGTTAAAAGACTCTGGTGCCTGTAATTTACTCAAAACTGTTTTTCTAGTACTGTATGACACTTTTTTGTTCTGTTTATATATCTATATACATATCTCTCAAAATGTTTGTTAGGACTAGCAGAAGTCAACCCTAAGAGGTTCTTAGCATTTTTTCCAATAACCTTGTATTATGTAAAGATATTTGCAAATTTTCTGAGCACATCTTCCTTTCGTGCACGATTCGAATTCATATCTTCGATTCTACGCACCACAATTAAGGGAAAAGCTTTATACGAATTTGAATTTTATTTTGAACTGAATAAGAACTACATAAGTTTTATAGTTTCTATAGAATGTATACCATTATTAATTACATAGCAGTCTGTTGCGCCTCCGCACGTTATTCAGAAAAACTGTTCGCAGAGAGCACGGTTCGCCAATTTTTTTTATTTTTATTATTTTTTTATGGTTTAGCTTTTTTTAGGGTTCCGTAGTCCTGACAAGGAACCCTTTGACTTACCTAAAACGAAACTATAACGTCATGACCGTCGTTTTTTTATGGTAACTCTCATACATGTGATTTGGGGATGATTTTTTTTTGCGTTGTCTACCCCATCGTGTGGGGTATTGTAGAACAGTTCTTTTTCGATTTAATGCCCCATTTACGAAATATTAAACCTTAAAGAGCACATTTATGTTCGGGTAGGGCGTCCCTTTGATATAGCTTGATGATTATAGCTTACTGTTAGTGATTTGCCATTGGCTCTTAGAGATTCTCACTATGTCGTCGGTCCACCTTATTTTTAACAACTTGAATGGTTCTTTGTTTCTTTTCAGGATATTGTTGCAAGTACCGCGCTGTACACACCCTTTAGTGTTAAGTTATTAATATAATTAATATTATATAATGATTATAAACCGTAGATTTAGTCGACACGATGTTATTAAAGTATGATAGTACCGATGTTTATTTAACGTTACTAAAACATTGTATTTTTGAGTGTTATTGATTAGAGATAGGTATATTATATTATTACAAGTGAAACGATATCATTATGTATTGAAGATTGTCAAATACAAATTTTATTCCTATAGTTTTTAAGTTGTTTTATTTCAAAACTGTACCGTACTGAATTAGCCGCATAGTCAACTGCTGGACAACGCCTCGCCCAGTATGAGGGGGTTTGCCATAATCCTAAATGTCAGGTGGCTTGGGGATCGCAGTGTGAGATACCTCTTCAAGTGCTGCTACCCACCCTCTGATGCGTTACCCTTAGTCGCCTCTTACGACACCTACAGCGACAGACAATAAACTATTAACTAAATGAATAATTTTCTACAACAAATAAATAACAAACACATGAAACATGTTGTTTTTGAGTTAACCTATGTGTCAATATAATCCAAAACTAAACCTAACTGATCGTAGGAGTAAATTAACACAAAGACTAAACCCCGGATTAGCCTATCCTTCTCTATGCCAGGTTTATCAATATAAATTTTGCTTGATATCTCCCATAAGGATATACAGACATGATTAAATATGTAAATAGAAAATCTGTCAACAAACACCTAAAAGTATGATATATGATCTGTGAGACACCGATTTCATCTTGGTTTAGCCACCACATCATCACAACTGTCTTATCTTATGAACTGCATATGCAGCAGAACTAAGTATTACGGAGAGATTATGTATATGTGGATCCCACTGTAAAGTTGAATCATTTTGAATGCCAGGAAGACTGTCGCATTGTCAATAGAGAGTTTATCTGGGCCAAGCTTAATGTTTGGTTCAACATAAGTAACATTTGGTCAAGAAAAATTTAAACATTTCGTCTTTTTTGAATTTAGGAGAAGATTATTACCGGCGAACCATTTACAGATAATCGATAATACATTATTATACATGAATGAGTTCACTGGTCTTTCCTATCTACTTTAAAAATCAGAGAGATATCATCTGCGAATAAAACAATATCCCAGAAATTTTTGACCATGCAAGGCAGATCATTAATATACGTTAGAAACAGAAAAGGTCACAAAATTGATCCCTGTGGTACTCCCATTTTTACCAATGACCCGGAAGAAGTATCGCCATTTATTCCAACCTTCTGTAGCCTGTCTGACAGATATGACTATAAGATCCAGTATATAGACAGGCTAAAAGCTCAAAAGTCAATGAGTTTCTGGACACGTATGCTCAGCAGCTATATGAACGACAACGAGGGCTGGTTTTTGGGGATTTTAACTTCAACCTACTCACTACAGATAATAATAATCATAAATATAAAGAACTAATTCAAGAAAATGGCTACCGAATCCTAAACAAAATAGATGAGACTTCCTGTACCCGAAAAGCCCAAGCAATAAAAAGTGTGCTTGATCACGTATGCACTAATCTTAAACAAACAAAATTTCATATGGCTATAATTGACGCTCCATTGTCAGATCATAATTTGATATATTTCGAAGTCAAACGGTACCATTCTGAACCTTTAAAGAGGATAAATTATGAAGCAGTAGACTATGGAAAACTTTGCAAAACCATTTCTGAGAAACTTATCAAAAATGAACATTTTTCATATAGTGTGCTTGGAAACAAAATACTATCAAGTATAAGAGAGAGTAAAGTCACTAAAACTAAAATATTAAACCCACCAAAACTGGATAAATAAGACAATAATAAATGAAATAAACAACAGAAATATACTATGGAATCAATATAAAAATACCCCAAAAGATAAGACCAAAGAAAATACATTTTTGAATAAGAGGAACAAAGTATCTGAACTTATACAAGTAACAAAGTCTGTATACTACAAAAATGCGTTTGAATATTCAAAAAAAACAGCCATTAAAAATGTGGAAATTAATCAACAGCCTATCTTGCAACAAAATTACAGAAAAGTCTACGTTGAGAAAGTTACATACTCCGAACGGTGTCATCTCAGATGAAAAACAGATTTGTGAATGTTTAAATGATTTCTTTGTAAGTATTGGTGCAAAACTAGCAGAACATACCAAAACCTTCTTGCTCACTTAATATCGCGTCAAATCCTGTATCTGGAACTGGCCTTACACAACTTACTTTAACAAACACAGACGAGATCTCTAAAATAATTGACAATCTAAATTGTAACACCAGCTCTGGTTTAGATGAAATTAGTATGAAATCGATTAAGACCATTAAACTTTTTATCATTGATGAGCTGACAAGTTGTATAAATCAATGCATACAACAGGGCACATTTCCTGATAGCCTAAAAGATGCAAAAGTGACACCTATTCATAAAACTGGATCCAAAACCGAGCCCGGAATCTACCGCCCTATATCAGTTCTACCTGTATTGTCAAAAATATTTGAAAGGGTCTTATATAACCGCCTAGAAACTGACTTAGATTCTATGAAGTATATATACAAAAAACAGTACGGCTTTCGTCCAAAATCTAACACATTATCAGCAACAATAGATCTTGTTACTAAAATCAGAATAAGTAATGACAAAAAACAAATAGCCCTTGGTGTATTCATTGGTGTTTCATTGATCTCAAAAAAGCATTCGACACGGTCAGCCATAATTTGCTTCTAAATAAACTAAAGAATGTTGGTGTAACTGGGGCTGCTCTTGATATCTTCAAATCTTACCTCTCAAATCGATCCCAAGTGGTGAAAATAGGGGAATCTCAAAGTGACGCTAAAGCTGTTACTTACGGCGTGCCGCAGGGCTCAATTTTGGGACCTCTTTTGTTTATATTTTACATTAATAGCATCCACACCATAGGTTTAAAGGGTGATCTAACCCTATATGCTGATGACACATGTCTGTTTTACTTTGGCCACTCTATATGCTCTATTATATCTGAAGCACAAAATAACCTTGACTTGTTAAACTATTGGTTTCAAAAAAATATTCTTAACATTAATACAACAAAAACGAACTACATCATATTTGCTGCTAAGAATAAGAAAATGGAAGATTACTCACCTTTGAAGATAAATAATCAACTTATTAACAAAGTCAATCAGGAAACATATTTAGGTCTTATTTTAGACAGCAAAATGACATGGCTACCGCATATAAATAAAATTAAATCAAAATTTGCGTCACTCACAGGAGCTCTGAAAGGTTGTGTTCGCTGTTTTCCTCGTCAAGTACGATACACGATCTATAACTCATTAATAAAACCACATCTTCATTATTTAATTGAAGTATGGGGTGCGGCCGCTAAAACAAACTTAGGTATACTACAAACTGCACAAAATAAGCTTATAAAAGTACTATTTCACTACGATTATTTTACACCCACGGATAAACTATATAAAGAAACAAAGTTAATGAATATTTGCCAATCATATATATATATTACATCTGTATACTTGTACGAAAAATCCTTCATAAAAATATACACACAAATACAGCTTTTCCTAAGTCTACAAAAGCACATAAAATGGTTTTAAGGCGAGTAAATGATATTACTTTGTGCAAGCCGCGAACCAACTATGCAAAAAAAAGCATTATGTATGAAGGGGCCAAATTATATAACAAATTGCCAAGAGACATAAAACAATCGAAATCTTTAATGACATTCAAAAGACTACTTAAATATTATGTCATTAACAACACACATATTCTTCTATAAATAAATGTACATATATACATATATTTTGTTTTACCTTTTAAAACTTTTCTTTTTATTTTTTTTAATTAACTAATTATAATATATTTGTAAAAATAAATATATATATAAAATTAGCACATACATAATATTCGTATGGTTTATTTAGATTATAAAAACTTAAATATACATTGTAGTAGTATAAAAAAAAAAAAGGAAAAAAAAAAAATAAAAAAAAAAATTGTGTATAATTATAAAATAATATATTTAAGACATCTCAAAATTGGCATTTGATAATGATAATTATTATTATTATTAATCATATGTATCATTCTATTAAATTTATTCATGCTAAATATTATTCTTACATTTCAATATATATATATTTAACAAAGTAACATAATAATAATCATAGATAAAGCTCAACTTCTTAACAAACATATTCTTTTAAATGCCAAGTACGCTCAAGCCACATCCAGATACGTTTATTCCATGTAAATACGTTTTATGTGTGTGCGCTATTCTGAAACCGGTCGCTGGATGCCGGCCAGTGGCGGTCACGCCATCACCGTCCTAAGCAGTATAGTGCGACTGACTGTTTTTAGTATAACTACCCTCCAAAAATTTACTATTTGCAAAATGTGTATCTGTTTTGTACGGCAACAGTGTTTTGCACTAATATATTATAGATATTTCTCATGTAAGTGAATATATTTCTTATGAGAAAATAAAATCTCTCTAAACTCAGATCCAGGGCTTTTCCAGGAATACCATAGTGTGAAAGTTAACGAATCAGAGTGCAGTGCTCTACACAGTCGAAAGCCTTGGAAAGATCACAAAATACGCCAATAGCATCATGTGAACTCTCCCAGGCTTCGAGTATATGTGACAACAATTGAACACCTGCATCTGTTGTGGATCTGCTCTTTGTGAAACCAAACTGATTCTCATTAAATATATTATGCTCATTAAAATGGGATAGAAGTTGTTTGAGCATATTTTTTTCGAATACTTTACTCAGAACAGGTAAGATAGAAATAGATCTATACATGCAATGGTCAGATGTAGCCCCCGACCTCAAAATTGGAGTGATTTATTTTATTTCATTAAGTCGGGGAAATTTCCTCTGTCGACACAAGAGGATATATACTAGAGGAGATAACTGGTGGTGGTTAGTTGCCAGTAATAATATAAAAAAACAGTCAATTTGAAGACGAACTCGTTCATATTGTATTGGCAACATAAAATAATTATATTTTTGGGATTGTGACTGAACAAGGCCCGTTTGATGTTCAGCGGTAAACACTGCCTTTACAGATGCATTAAGTTATAAGTGACGAACTGCACTCCCATCACCTGTGAGATACAGTTGTTAAGTGTAATTTGCCAATTTACTGGCTCTCAAGGACTGCTGCTAGAACACACTGTCAGGTGCTTAGCGACAGGTTTTCTACTTGAGGGTGGTAGGCGATTATCGAACCTAGGACCTGCGGCACGGCAGTTCTTAGTTATTCCCGCTCGACTATCATTGCTTCAAAATGTATTATACGAGTGATGACCGTGTGTTACATTGTTTTTGAGCTCTCGATATTTCGGCACTGTTGCAAGCGCCATGATCACGAGTAAACTGAAGTATATGCGTTATGAGTATATGCATATATACTCATACCATGGTAAATATCATTATGGAAATATCGAGAGCTCAATATCAATCAAATACACGGTATATTTCCCGTTTCTAATCATAACTGAAGTTTTGGTGACTGCTGCTGGGCTAGAATGTAACCTCCCCATTGCTATCTGTGGGTGTCGTAAGTGGCGACTAAAGGTAAATACCGGATGGTGGGGCAGCATCTTAAACTGCGATCCTCAAGACGCTGCCAAGCGTGGGGATTATGGCAAAGCCCCCCTTAATGTAGGAGGCTATGTTCAGCAGTGGACAATCCAGCAAATACTACTCGTCATCTAACTCAAATTGGCACCGGCTTTCGAATATAAAAGAAACATCAAAATCGCTAGGTACACCCTGTAAAAATGTATGAAGTAATACACATTATATTAATTTTTAAGACGGTTAGGAATGTTAAATATGATCGCTTGGGTAGGCTAGGCAGTAGTTGCATCTACACTCGGAAAAAGATAGAGACGCGCCTTTGAGAGTGAAAACTTACCTACGTACTGAAGTCAATTAAGTACCTATGTGTCTTTTTAGGATTCTGGGAACGTAGGCAGGTAGGTACTATAAATAATTTCCATCGTCCTTGTGTTCGGACTTCTAGCGGAACTTGATGGTGCCTTTATATGGTATGAAATGGGTTCTTTGTCAGAGATTCCGGCAAATCTGAGGTTTTATCAGAATAATACCATGAACCACCAAAAGATGGCAGTATGAGTATTATATTTTTTAAATAACCTTTCGTATAAATTATATATTAAGGTGGTGGAACTGAATTGAATAAAATTATAAAAAACTTTACTAAAACACGAATAATTTGTGTATAAAATAATTAAAGTAATTGTTTTAGTCCTAAGGCCACCCCTAATTTTGAACGCAACTAAGGGGATGCTTTATAAGGGTAGACTCCACGCATGCGCGCTCACCCTACATCTATCTAACCCCAATTTCGTACGCATCCACCATTTTATTTCCATCTCCACGATTTTCTATACAAAACTATCAAATTACAAACAATTTCGAAAGAAAAAGTGGATATTGAACAGTTTTTTAGTGCAGTGAAGTGAAAACAGACTAAAAAGATACATTAAAGAAAGACTACTGGAAAAAATAAAGTGTTCTTACGTAATTTTCTTAGTCATTCTCAAGAGTATTCAAGTTTTCTTCAAGGAAATAGGTAAGCTTCTATATTTTTATGCTAAAATCACCTTAAAAGATTCATTCTTTTTATCTAGTACCGAGAAGATAGGTAGGGTTGACAACCATTGATTTTTGATTAGTTTCGGTCGTTATACGCACTCGACAAACATTGTGATACGATACTGCGTGTTAGGTAACTACGTAGAGTACAGGTAGAAAAAAAATACCTTCACGCCGTATATTCCCGCAAAGATGTGTTGAGATGTACAAAACACTCAAATTTCTCTAAATACGTTTTTAAACTTCACGTACAAGTAGATTACGTGTATGGGTATATAATGAAATAGGTAGTATCCCTAATGGTCATAATAAACTTCTTACAATTATGACAACTCTATTGTTAGTTATATTCAAATAATCGATGATGCGAATAGCTGCATCTGGTCCTAACCTACTTACCTTAGAAATTTAGGTATAAATACATTTTTACTTAGAAGGTATATACCATCTTATTTCATTATATCTTTAGAACCAGCCACTGATATATCTGGTGGCAAATGCAATACAGCACCAAGCGGATTACTGACGGGGACATTGTAACTACTTAGATAGGTACTCGTTTCGTCACGGTTACGTATATAAAGTTATTTTTTCCGTGTTCACATACTTGAACCGTTTATTGAAGACATTGGAGACGTAAGACTGGATGTGTATTGATAAAAAAAATCTTCGTTCTGTGGGCAGGCAGCAGCTGAAGGTCAATGCGACGGATGATGCCATTTTCGGTGGTAACTTGGCACAAATATCTAACGATCCTTTTGAACTCGAGCGTCTTGAACTGGTTCTTGGCTGAGCTGTGACTGCCATTAGTCCAAGTATATTGATTTCATTCTGTGAAATAAGTACTGACCGTGGTACTGCCTCAACTTCTGTAAGCAATGATGGCCGAGCGGTAATAGCTATTGACTGCCGCAGGGCTCTGGTTCGATCCCCACCGCTGTCTTGAGCTTCACCGCTTTGTGGAAGGGCATTTTGCGATAGCCCGCCTGGCTAGCTACCATCCTCAAGTAGAAAATCTGTCGCCAAGCACCTAACGGTGTGTTTCTGCAGTACTTGAGAGCCAGTGAAATTACAGGCACATGAGACTTAAGAACTACCTATGTCTCAAAGTGACGGCCGCAGTGTAATTCGTGACTTGTGATGAAATGCATCATAGGCAGAGGTTATTCTTTGGTTATTCGCTTAACATCAGGCAAATTAAAGGTTAACCTATATGCGGTTCAGAATATCACATCACCACGGGCACATTCTGGAAAATATCAGTCTGGTAAAATTTACTCTAATTTGTAAAAAAGAGGTGGATCTTAGTAGCATGGACTTGACCAAATCCGCTTCACCACAGTCAGAGACCGCTTTAAGCGACGTGTGTGTTCCAGCAGGCCAATTCCCATCCGAAGCTAAGGCAGTTCATCATCACTTACTGACAGGAAAGTTAGTGGTCAAAAGCTAGTCTATCAGACAATCAAAAACTTCAAGAACTCAGCCACGGTCCTAAGCAACATCAGGACAGCCTTTAAACCTGAATTAAGCTCAAGTCCGCGCTTCTATGCAGCAACCTCAGCAATGGTTCGGTTAACAACCGTCTCGAAGCCTTGGACTCCATAAATATTGGAGCGAAGAAGCTCATTGGTGTCTCATTGGTGTGTGTCTCATGCGTTAGTGGGGGCTAGACTCCAAAGCCCCAAAGCCTCGAAAAGAGACGCAAAGTTAGTTAGCTTATCGGTATTTTACAGGCGTTACTACGGAGAATGTTCAATTGGTCTACATAACCTTATTCCCCATCAACTTTCTTTTATCGGACAAGATTCGCAGGAATGCGGTATACATAAATGGTCGGTATTCCGAAAATGTTATGATAATGTAAAGTGCTTTAAATCCAGCTTCGTACCGGGTACGGCTGAAGTATGGAACACTCTACCAGCGTCTCTATATCCCGATAGGCATAATCTGGGAGTCTTCAAGTACATGGTCTATTCACCATGTAGGCTAGCATGTTCCACCGTCGACCGCGTCATCACTTTTCATCAGGTGAGATAGTAGAAGAAAGGCTGACCTAAACAATCAAAAACAAACAAAACCCTACAGCGTAGATAGACATAAATATGGAAAGAAATAAATCAATAGAAAATAAATTAAATGGCGACGTATCGAACCCCAGCGGGTGACATGACGTAGGCATTAATAATTATTGTTTTGTTCGTCGGCTGACCTATTTCACATTGATTTCTCATTTGTGATGGTATAAAGACTGTTATTAACTTTATATGGTATGTAGTAATAGGTAAATAAAAGTCGTATATTAGGTCAGGTGAAGATGTTATATAATAGTTCTTCAATGTCTTCAGATTATAGCGGCTTGGCGTTACTCTGCCAGTGGTAATGAGTGGAAAAAACAATCAGCAATTTCAAAAGGGACACCTGAGATGAGAAATTGTACGCTAGTGACATTACTACTGAGCGCTTCCGTGCTTCGGAAGGCACGTTAAGCCGTCGGTCCCGGTTGTTGTCTTAGGATGGCAGTCGTTATAGCATGGTGGAAGGGCATTTAGCAAAATGCCCGCCTGGCTAGCGACCACCCTCAAGTGGAAAATCTGTCGCCAAGCACCCAACGGTGTGTTGCGGCAGCTGTCCTTAAGTAATTCTAGATTAGCCTGAACAACGCCTTCGACCTCATCGTCACTTACCAGCAGGTGAGATAGTAGTCAAAGGTTAACGTATCAGATATTAAAAAAAAAAAATAACAAAAAATTACGTTGTTCATAAGCCGGGATGTGGAAATGGAATAATCGCTTCTCCAGCACAAAAATGAGCTTTGTTCAGAAACGTGCATTAAAATCTATTTTTGCTGCGAGCGTAAGGAAAACCAATTCTAATTTCAAACATCAACTTTTACAGTTAACGACACCGGAAAAATTTAAATATATGATGACCCGTTCAGAAACTAGGTACCACCTATATGCACATATACCTTTTATAAACTTATTTAGGGTTTAATTCAAATCATAAATTGCACTTCTTTGTTAATTGTGTTATCTATGAAATGAATCAAAATATGTTAATATTATTAAGCACGTCAATCATAGCACAGATAATTCATAATAATAATTGCGTTATTTATAATCACTTACTTCAAAAATATCATGTTTTGTTATAGGTAACAAAGTCATGCAGTAAAAAATCCGGATAAAATGTATATACAAAAATTAATAAACTAAGAGATAAATGGCAGGAAAGATATCTTCTGTATTACCTACGCCTCTACGCTAATTTTCTTCTCGATAGGGGAGAATCATTAATTAAATTTTTACTTTTATATTGGTTGTGATTTGTTATTAATTTGTAAGAGAGGTTTTTTAACCATTCATATTAGAAGTATCTTACACGATTATACGAGACACTGATCTTCGTTGCATGTCTACTACTGGAGGTTGGATGACGACTCCGAAGAAATACCTCTCTATTATTGCCAGACGATATAGTTTGAGGACGGTGATACCACAGTATTACAAGTATATTGTTGTACCGAGCTGATACTGAGCCTATTTTCTATATCAGATACCTACATAACAAACATAGTGAATGAGGATGTAGTGACCAAAATCGAGTAAGGCATATTAAGATGGTTTGGACATGTGGAGAGAACGAATGAAATGAGACTGACTAAATAGGTATACATGGGACAAGTGAATGGAAGTGTTGGAAGTGGAAGACCTAGGCGAACGTTCCGAAATCAGATTGAAGACATTCTGAAAAATGCCAAGTCAAGAGGACCCTAAACCAGCGCTTATAATATGTATGAAATGATTGATGAGTGTATACCTGAAGCGAAAGAGATACTCAAGAATCGTAGCTAGTGGAAATCTTTGGTCTCTGCCTACCCCTACGGGAAAGAGGCGTGATATTATGTATGTATTAAAGTTATAGCGCTTGTGCGCCATGTAGAGGTAAAAAAGGGTAGGCCGTGACTTTGGATTTCCACACACTTCTTACATAATACTTCGAGCTTGACATATACATCCCTTCCTTCCTTCACTCTCATTATATTCTTTATACACGCCCATATGTTATGAGTAAGACCTGGCTTATTTTAAAAGGTCTCCAATCTGGTCAGAATACATTTCTATTACCCCATACTAACTTACCATTCCCTGCTCAACCTAACCTTTCTTTAGGTTTTAATACTTACACAGATTATGAATTCAGAATCAAACTAAAGAGACTACGGATTTCCACTTACTACGAGCTTCAGACTTTCGTTACTTCGCTCTCGTTACATTCTTCATACACGCCCATCTATTATGGGTATGACCTGGAATTTCCTGAAAGTCTCCAATCTGGTCAGAATACGGCCTTTCTATCACCCTATACTAACCGTTATCTTCTGACCGTTATCTTTCCTTAGGTTTTAATCTTATGACTTCTGCTAAGCTATATAGTATAATAATGGGTTTAGGATGCTGACGGGGCTGCCTCGCTACTGCAGTGCTTCTGGCATGTTTGCGATGGCGCGAATAGATGGATTCCACGCCATTATACGTAAAAGATGCGCCTCACTTCTGTGCAGATGGCGAGGCAGCTCCAACATTATTCTAAAAACATTAGCTGAACGATGGGATAGCCCGATGTTCCGCCATTGGATGTATTTACATTGTGGGTCTTCTTAATTTTATAGTGTAACTATTTATTATTTTATAATTATTGCTTGATTATGTTACGTTCTTTGTATACATAGGTTATGATATAAGTTATGGGTTGTGTAACCTGATATAAATATAAATAAATAAAGCTAGACACAGCTTATGATTTGAGAGTCTAACTAAAGACCAAATAAGTTTATGAAAATCTGCCAAAAGCGTCTGGCACATTTGCCTGCAGGCAATACTAATACCTACTGGCACTGCACGGCTATTGACATCATGTAAGATACTCGTATTTGTCTGCTCTTAAGTATTACCCAATTATTATGTTTTATTTATTATTTACTGGCTTTGTAAATTGTTCAGTTCTTGACTTCAAATGAAATATTTGTCTGCTCCTAAGTTCCCAATTATAGTGGCATTCTCGTATTTGTTTTAGTGAACCAGTTGATAACGTGGTGTCTCCAGATCATCTCTTCTCGTACACGATATTCTAAAGCAGTTCCACATTAATAGGTCAAAAGATCACATCAATTCGAGAAATTGCCGAATTTACCTTATGTACTAGCATTGTACAGTTATTGACTTCAATAGAAATATTTGTCTTTTCTTTAAACTTTCGTGAACTAAGCTCATGTTTCTTATATGGAGTAACATCTTAAGGCGTATGTTATGTGCCGGACGCCTTGCGTGTAGGTACCTATGTAGTGACCGGGAATAAAACACTGAGTCTATTTTCACGAAGTTGTATTCTGAATCACAAAAAAGTTTATGGTGATATGGTAGGTACACACAATGTCCGATGCTACGCTCTTAATATTTTATTATGTATGCAAGAAGGAAAACAGTGGTGCGTGCGCGTGAGAGGATGGGGACGCGGAATTCGTGCGTCACGGGTCGCAGCGGATGGTGGACTATCGAAGGGAGCCATGAGGACTCCCTTCCGCGATTGAGATGACCTCTCCCCCGCTCTCCTGCGCATACAGGTGCACGCATGCGTGTGTGCATGTGGTGGTGCTTGTCGCCACAATCTTTTGTTGTTCTCACATGTTGTGCTAATTGAGATAACGGTCTATATACAGCCTTTTTGAGGTTTAGTTTTTGAGTGCCGTTCCAACTTTGTCCGTTATCCCTTTGATGTACCTTCTTCTTAACTACTTCGAGACACCTCTTGACTGGAACATTGGTGAAGAGTGACTCCATGTCAAAACTCACCATGATGTCACCCGGTTCCAGAATAGACCCGTTTAGGATTTAGAAATATTTGTCTGTTCTTAAATACCCAATTATACTGGCACTCTGTACTAGTTGCTGTAGTGAATCAGTTAATGGCGTGGTTCATTTATTTATTAATAGGAAGATCTACAGATTTAGTTTACAGTATAGTATCTTAAAAATGAGCACCATTGAGCCAATTAAAGGTCCTCGCGTCTATGTAGTAGTTTATATAAACATAACGTGAGCATTCTTATGATATTCATGTCTCCAAATAATCTTTTTTGTCATACTATAATATTTTAAGTTCATATACAAACGATAGAGTATATGTTCTCAGCTTATAGCTTGCTAAAGAATTTTTTTTTATATTTACAATTTTTTATGTCGCAAACGAACTTATACAAACATTATTTATGCTAAATTTTCCAACTTAATGAAAGCCACCCTCTACGAACAAAATAAATAAGTGACATCTTTTAAGAATCTCCCAATAAGCTCTTCGGCCTGATACAAATATGACATAATAAATTAAAAAAATCGCGACAGGAGAGAGCTCATCTGCATAACGAGGCCATCAATAATCATTTTGTCTTTATTTAAATTTATATTAGAGGTCGACAGGGGTTCTTATAAAAATTCAGGTGCGGATCTTTTACAAATATTGATGAGAGAGGTTCCGAACTTTTACGTTGCTCTGTACTTTGGATGGCTGTATGAAGCTTTTACGGGAATTCAAATGAGTCGACGTGATGAGACAAAAAACGGGGTTTAGAGTGCTTTCGATTTTTATGGAAATTGGTGAGGTGTTGAAAGCGAATGAGCTGTGCGGTCTCATTATATTGGTCTTTCAGTTTAGATTTTTAGATCTGTAATTTCATTTCTTTTTTATAACTGATAGGGGGGGGGGGGTACACACCGTCAGATGATGCTTGGCGGCAAGTGTTCTACTTGAGAGTTGTTAACTAGGCTGGAATTTGTAAAATAGCCTACCACCATGCACGCATCATATTTCTATTTTTAAGTGTTGGAAGTCGGTTCTGCGTTTTAATTTTTATGTTCATTTTTTATTTATAGTCAGGAGTGATACTGTGTCCGGTAAATTGTCATAGGCTCGCCCCCTATTACATGGGACTTATACACCTATTTGGCAACACTTGGGTGTTTAAATACCTCTGTTTACCCCTGGAGGGAATATAAGGGTAGCGGTATGTTTTTTATTTTTATGTTTGTTCATAATGGACTGGTGAAGAGTCACGCGGTCACAAATCTATTAAGAATATACCTCCAATGATTTTAGAAAAAACAGGTAGATAGGTTATACGCACACAGCAAGTGGAACATAAAAACTTTGCTAATTGGCTAACCTAAGCAGAGGCTGTCTCTAATAATATTGAAATTTTTTTTTTTTTAACATATGAAGCAATGATGGCTCAGTGGCATTGGCTATGGACTGCCGCGCAGCAGGTCCGTGGTTTGAATCCCGCTGCGGGCTTGAGCTTCAAAGCATGGTGGAAGGGCATTTTGCGATACAAACAACATACAAAAATTGTGGAAAATAGCGCGCAAGTTATTTTTGCGCGCGGCTTATGTATTTTGTTTGATTTCATATAAACCTTTTTGATGTTACAAATCTTTATTACCTTTTAAATTGAAAATGCTCTGTTTACTCGCATATAATTTGCAGTTAGGTACTAACTTAACTTTATAGGGACACTGAGAAAAATCTAAAGTCAAAAGCGCCCTAATGACGGCCAATTTATATGGTATAAGGCGAAAAACCGACCAAACGTAAATACGTACAAAAACGCCTTCCAACTAGAAGGCGTTAAACGAGGTCAGTGAAGGCGAATGTTTCTTTTCGTCTTCATTTAAGGTGTATTTTATGGTCTTACTTAAATATTGACTTTTGATAAGGCTGATTAAGTCGTACGTTATAGTTCACCGTATATAAACCGCCGTAAAAGTAAGGTATATTTTATGGTCAATACTGCAATTATTATCGTATAACAAGTTGCAATTCTGAAAATACTTTACAGAAGGCGTTTTTGACGGTTGTGTTTATTATAAAACGTGGTACATTTTTATTGATTGGTGAAAATCATCTTAAGAGTTGTGAATTCATCTTACGTAGTTACAATTCAACGGTAAAAGGTCAAATTTGATTTAAGCCTTTAAGACGGTTTTCTCAGTGGATAATTCTATTACGCACTAGTGTATAATATTATTATGCACGAGGGTGTTAGTTTATGGCCCCAAGAACGATATAATAAAGCTCACCTTACGAGCAAGGGTGTTCAAAAATATAGTAATTAAACAACTTTAAACGGTTAAAGTAATGTGTAATAATCGCGAAAACCTAAGACAACATTTAGGTGTATATATTTTATATCTGTAATATTATTTGTATTTCTTCTTTGAGTTTTCTGATTTAAAGAGTATTTTTAAAATGCTCTATGCTCATCTACGTCCTAATATTACTAATATGTGGATGTCTGGTAGAAAATGCTTTACAATTAAGTCCTTGAGTTGTACTTTAGTGCAATAAAGGATTAAATAAATAAAACTTATATACATGGCAGTATAGCTGTGTGCATTATATGCTTGTGTTAAATGTTCTCCACATTATTTGGTCGTGACATTAGAGCGTATTCTTTTTTTATGTTATTGTGACGGAACAAGCTCGAGGCCCACCAGATGTTAAGCTGACTAACCTCTGCCTATATAACAGATGCATTTCGTTACAAGTCACGAATTGCACTGCGCACGTCACCTTGAGACATAGTTGTAAAGTCTCATATGCCTATAATTTCACTGTCTCTCTGGGAACACACCGTTAGGTGCTTGGCGACAGATTTTCTACTTGAGGGTGGTCGCTAACCAGGCGGGCATTCGTAAAATGCCCTTCCACTATGCACACATTTCTTCCTGTTTAATCATATCAAGTTTGACGAACTATTGAAAAACACGTTTCTTGTACATGGGGACCCTCTTTTATTTTTAGTTTGTTATTATTAGTTAGGCAACCCGTTAACATATAGATACTTATACATAATTTATTCTGAAATAAGTATTATAAAATATGTATTATAGTACTCATTTCAAGGTAGTATAAATCTGCTTAGTTTATCAAGTGAATAATCCAAACTGAACAAACGATCGATGTTGGTCTCAAAATTATTATAAATAAATTACTTCTAGTAATTAAACAACTTTAAACGGTTTAGAGTTGTTTAATTACTACTTATGTGTAATAGTCGCGAAAAACTAAGACAACATAATAATACTTTTACTTTAAGAAATTATTGTGAAACTGATTGTTTGTCCTTCTAAAAATAAAAAAAAGACAATGGTGCTCATTGGCTTTTTACAATTGTGTTGTAATTATTACGCTTAACAAGCTACTAGCGTATACGAAGTGCTTGTGTGTTGTCTTCTAGCCATTGAGTCACCAAGTTGTCGTAAAGGTCCTGTACTTCTGCAGTTTTTCGTGAGTCCTTCATAATATAACACCAGCCTTCCCTGATGCGACCTTTTTCAAGGTACCGTTCTTTTGCGCTTTAATTAAGTATTGTTGACTTAATTAAAGCGCAAAGTCAGGGTTAAAATTGATTAAGAATCTATAGGGCAAAATGAAATGTTAATACCAATATCGTTTAGAAGTAGGTTTTGAATTCTTTTTATTTTATTTCCATCCTATATACCCTGAGGATCTTTTTTATTGCGTCCGTTAAATATTAGGAATTAAATTTTATCTTGATTCTGGCAAGAGCGAACACGTTAATGAGAATAAAGGAAGTATGAGAAGTATGTCAAGATTATAGAAAGTAGAAATCCGTGGTATCCACCTACTACGCCGGGACACAGGTGCGAACAGATTATGTTCCTATATATGTAGAAGCAAACATGCCTTTATTAACAAAATACAATGAACTATATATAACACTACAGCTACTACAATAAAAGCATTTAAACTTTATTGATATACTAGCTTTCCGACCGCGGCTCCGACGGCGGGTATATCGGTTTCGCGCAAAACCATTAACCTCTTTTTGCGCAGTTGGATAAAAACTATCCTGTCCTTCCCCGGGTCTCAAACTACTTCCATTATAAATTTTATCTAAATCGGCAGAGCCTATTAAATGCAAACAAACAAACAATCAAATCTTTCCACTTTATTATATTAGTTTAGATATGTACGGACGGTAATGAATAGATTCAGGCGTTACTTTGCGGAAATCCATATTTAATAATAACAAATATTTTTAAAATATTTTAAGAAAACATGAAATTAATATTTTAATAAAACACTTATTTCATAAAAATATATCTAATGACGATTCCGCCTTATTTTCCTGTTAAGCCGACGTGACGTCACAAACGCCATGCAGCCAAAACGGAAGAGTTTTTGCTTCTACACGAAGCATCCTCAGGAGGTCTTGACTCTACGAGCGCACGATCGAGAAATGATTTCTCGAAAATATTTGTTATTATTATGTACGGACGGATTAAAATTTCCCATCAAAGACGTTAGCTACGTGGCGTCTGCTCAAAGATCTGAGGATTTGGCTAGTCTAGACAGATTACTGGTGCCTAATTCTGACGTTTAGGTTTTAGCACAGGTTTTAGAGAGGTCCCTAGATCAGACCCAATTAATTTGAATGTTCTTTAATGTGTGGTTATTTGGAGCTTGGATTAGGTCAGGGTTAAAATTGATTAAGAATCTATAGGGCAAAATGAAATGTTAATACCAATATCGTTTAGAAGTAGGTTTTGAATTCTTTTTATTTTATTTCCATCCTATATACCCTGAGGATCTTTTTTATTGCGTCCGTTAAATATTAGGAATTAAATTTTATCTTGATTCTGGCAAGAGCGAACACGTTAATGAGAATAAAGGAAGTATGAGAAGTATGTCAAGATTATAGAAAGTAGAAATCCGTGGTATCCACCTACTACGCCGGGACACAGGTGCGAACAGATTATGTTCCTATATATGTAGAAGCAAACATGCCTTTATTAACAAAATACAATGAACTATATATAACACTACAGCTACTACAATAAAAGCATTTAAACAACTACAAGCCATTGCAGATTCACAGGCAGTCCAAATGCTCCAACCCACTACCAGTTGGCAGCGTGCCCAGCATGCTGGCAGCATTGCCCCGTTGAATTGCAATTTGTATTTGAATATATGTGTACACGTATACCTAACGTCACACCAGTTTAAATGTTATAGAGCAAGTAATTTTAGGTTTAGCGTGTAACCTTTCAAGCAGTGATGGCTCAGTGGCATTGACCTGCCCCGCAGCAGGTCTATGGTTCGAATCCCGCCGCGGTATTGAGTTTCACCGCATGGTGGAAGGGCATTTTGTGCATTCCCGCCTGGCTAGCGACCACCCTCAAGTGGAGAATCTGTCGGCAGCTGTCCTTGAGAGTCAGTAATTCTAGGTTAAGTCTGTTAACGCCTTCGACCACATCATCAATTACAATCAGGTGAGATTGTGGTCAAAGGCTTACCTCTCAGTAATTAAAAAAAAAACTCATTCGAATACATCATTATTTAATAGTAGGTGAGATTCTGGCAGAGGCAGACCTAAAAAATATAGGGACTAAAAAGCCGTAGGTACTCACTTACCTACAAAGTTGTGTTTTCATATCACGTCTATTTTCGGCCTTCAAGTAAGACAAATTACGTGCCTCCGACGACTTGTCTACTCTCTATGTATATATACATAGAGAGTAGAATAGTAGGTATTATTGAACAGACGTGTTTCTTACTTTATTATTTTAAAGAATTTATCACAACTATGCAACGCCCCATTGATGCCTTCGGTATTGTAGGATGTTTGGTTTAGGTATTTGCATTATAAGCTTTGCCACCGATGATGAGGGGTCGGTATAATATGTTTTCTCCAGCTACACAAAATAGGCTCAACTTTTGGCTTCGTTTTATTTTTTTATAATTCTTCACTCCACAGACTCATAGGGTCCGTGACTAAATTTTTGCCTTGTTTTTGGTTTTTTCCGGCCACCTTCCTGACGCCACCAGTCCTAATTTCTCTCGTTTGCTCTTTGTAGTAGGACAGTTAAATACTTTGGCTATTATACGCAAGTAGTTCCAGGCTCGATATTAAACGATTCTAGCAATGTCCGGACAGTTTTATATTACAAATAGTTACTTTTATTGCTTATATCCTTTCTGTTTGGTTCTCTGGAAGAAATTGCTTTAAGTTATAATACCGCCTTTTGTATACACATGTGCTTATTTATTTCATTATAATGTTATTTTAAAGTAGGTATAGAAATAAAGTATTTTCTGTCTATCTATCACGCTTCTCTTGGAACTGCAGTTAGTGAATACTATGCCTGTGCCATGGATAAATACTATGAAACTACCACGGATACATACTATGCATCTGCTCTAGATAAATATTATGGACCTGCCATAGATAAGTTAATACTATGTATCTGCTAAAGAGTGATACTGTGGATCTACCATAGATAGATACTGTGGATCTGCCAGAGATAAATACTATAAATCTGCCATATATATAGTACTGTGGATCTGTCATAGATACATACTATGAATCTGCTATAGATGGTACTGTGGATCTGCCATTAATAAATACTATGAATCTGTCATAGATATATACTGTGGATCTGCCATAGATAAATACTATGGACCTGCAATAGATAAATATAGTACCACCAACTTAACTGTGCAGTTTGCGAGGGCGCTGCTGGTCAAGGAAATCAACTACAAACTGTCACAATTTGAAGGAATGTTGTAGTTCTTTTTCCTGCCGCCTGAACAGATAAGTTGGTGGGACTGTACTGCGGATCTGCCATAGATATAATACTATGGAACTGCTATGGGTCTTCCATAGATATATATTATGACAATACTATACGAGTAAAGATAATAAATAGGATTTCATAGCACGATGCCTAATATTATTGCCCTTAGTTGACTTTTCAAAACTTTCAATTAAAGAAAATCTAAAAAACTAATAAAATTCGTGAAATTTGACATTACTGTCTGTCAATATTCAAGTAATTGCTGTTATTAGGCATGTAGGAATAACTTAATAGGTACTAGTAGGGTAATCACGCCAATGATTGAACGTTTAAGAGATTTTTCAACTTTAAAAATATAAATCGCAATGACGTGGTAGCTTTAGCATATAGTTATTTGTTCTATGTCACTCTCATATATCAAAGAATAAACTAATTTCTCGATTTTGTAATATTATGTATTGATTTCTATATATTCATCAATATGATAAAAATTGTACATATCACCAGTTAATGAACACAATTTCCAGTGAATGAATTCAATAAAACTCAGTAAATGAACGATTATAAAAAATAATTTAAACAGCATAAAAACTTAGTGTTACGAGGACATGCATAAGATAATTATTAAGTATGCACTTATTATATCTACCTTAAATGTTTTTAAATTATTAGAATGTTTTGAGAGCAATATATATAACTATATATATATAAATATTTAGTTACATACTTTAAAATTAGTAAATACTAGTTTCGCACTTAATATTTAGAAACCTATCAATACTATTTAGTTTTATTTAAGCACAACGCTTACAGCGTCCTAGGTTAGCTATATCTAACATTTTCTAGAGTATCTTGGGTGTATCGAAATCGTTCGTACTTTTTTGTTAATTCCATGGTAATCTAAAGTTTAAATATAATCTAAATTAGTCGACGATTTTAAAAAAATGGAACTATTAAAAAAATCTTCTGAAAATATATTACTTACCTAAATCAGGCTTTCAATTATATCAGAAGGAACATAAACATTGTATGTTCATTCACTGGTATATTTAAAGCCAGTAATTGAACAGTGTTGTCCTTACTTCAATCCTTACTTCATTTACTAGATTTCATAATTCAATATATGAACACATTTGTTCCAATACTGGCTCAAAGATTCAAAATATTATTCTCAACGTGTGCTCAAAAAACGATATTAATTTAATACGTAAAAGATGTTATATTTTATATTTTCAACTTATAGTACAGTACTAATGAATGAGCACCCCGTTCATTCACCGAATTGAAAGATTGTAACAAACCAGTGCTGGAACGCTAAATAATATACAAAAAAATAGCCAGTACCATTGATATGATAGTTTTAAACTAAGAAACAAGCCATATTCTATTGACATGATAACTCATACGATAGTTTCTGCTTCAAAATTAACTACAAAGTTCAGAACAAAAAGGCACTTATCTTACCCGAGATCCAATTTCTCCATACAAAATATCGCACACGAAAAAACTATGTCTCTAAATTTATGCCATCTTGTAACTGAACGCTGATTGGATGACTTAAATGATACCATTATAAGAAAAAAATGTTATCAAATAGAAAAAAAAACTCTATTTGGTAGAAAGAGATAATTTTCTTATTTTATAAGATATATTACGTTTTATTCATTCAATGGGGTGTGTTCATTCACTAGCCGGTTTACCCTAGTTTTGTTGTGTTCATGTGGTCAAAAGTGGTAAACATAATCTAAAATCCGATACGATCGCTTTTTAATACCTTTAGCTAAACAATGCTGAAACATAATTTATGTGTAAGACAACTTTAATTACTTGATTAACAATTTTTACGGTTCTCTCGCCTCGTTAATTTACTGTCTCGTTGATATGCAAACATGAAATTTTGATATTCCTATAGAACCTATGGTAACTATTGAATTTAAACCAAAAAAATCATTGAATAAAATCAAAGCCAAAGTCAAAATCATTTATTTAATTTAGGCGTCTACGGCGCTCTTATGAAGGTCAATTACAAATTTTAATATTCTTCACGGTACTGCCACGTTCAGCAAAAAAAATATAGAGCTACAGCCAGTTTTTTTTTAAATTACTTATTCATTTTATTTTCAATACTTTTTAATAACCTCCGAAAATGTCTGTGTATGTTACGCTAACACTCCGCTCAATTTAAAACTGATTTAGATGTTTTTTTTGTTGGGTAAGTATATCTTCAAGTTGTTTCCATTTAGATTTCATCAAAAGTGGTTAGGTAGATGTTAAGTTATAGGCAATTAAATGTATTTGCACAGTTGGATGATTTGATGGTATTATTGCGACTCTTGGCGATGCGAGTGGATGATCTTGTAAGTAATAGTGCATCGCAAAAAACAGTGAAAACAAATCTTTATATAAGAGAGAGACTTCTACCACTGATAATTATGAAATAACTTGTTGAAGTCGAACCATAATAATGTGAGGTCAGTGTTTTGAATCACCATGGTACAGACTTCAACAAGTTATTTCATACCTACGACGTGTTTTTAAGATATTTTTCTAGAACGCGAAACGTTCATTTTAGGCGGTGGCAACTCTGCGTCTTCCGGTTTACGTATTTTGTCTTCGACTTCGACTACCACGAATGGCAAACATTTTGCGCCTCATAAAACCTCTCGATGTTCGCAAAGCATGCAATAGTGTTGGAAATCGTATTTAGAATAATGATTTCTCTTTCAAAATCCCATTACCCCACTTCCCCCAAAATGCGTTCAAGTTTTCAACAAACTGCGTATTATTTCCAATTGAAAAGCAATGAAAACAACCACTGGCCCATTATGGGGCCTAATGCGATCACAATGGTCCGAATACAAACATTTCGGACCGAAATTATGGGGTGGACGGTAGACCGACCCCTTGTTTATTTACCCCCTTCCCCCTTGGGGTGAATTGGCCCCTTAGGGGGTAATTAGATTTATTAGGATTTCTATAGTTCATTTAGATTGAAGTAGTGGGATTGTAGGAGTGTATACTTGTTGTCTAGTAAAGTTGTATATTTGCTACTTAGAGAACTAATTGTGTACTGTTTAAGCAATAAATGATTGTAATATATTATAAGTTTTTTGTGTCCGTACCTACTTGGAAATGAGAGAGTGTAGTTGTAGCCTGCGTCGTCATCCATCTGGAGGTAGTCAGTTAAAATTTTCATTAAATATATGTTATAATTTATGGCGAAGAGTCTAATAAACACAAGATAATAACTACAATGCTAAAAAGATAAGGATGATTTTCATCGTTTTTATTTTCACCCTATCATGAAACGGTAATATATACAAACATTAAACCTGTGATTATAAATAGTAGAAACTATATCATTTATGATAAAACAGTATTCGTAAAAATGCTCTAAATGTGAATTGAGCTAGCATTAAGAATCTCTTTTTTGATTGATAAAAAATATAAGATATTTCGGTAAATTTACAAAAAAAATATTGTTTCTAGTTACGAACCTTCGATGTGCAATCCCAACTGGACTTTCCCGGAACTTGTACCCAATATCAGAGATTTGCGTGATGAAGATTACTCGGTATTTCTCATATCAGACATTTTCTACATGAACCATCCTACCAAGGGTGACACTGAAGCATAGAACATATAATAATATGACTGAAGGCTAGAGTGCACGTAGCGCTACAAGTGTTCATTCAGGCTCTGTGAAATTTTGCAGGTATATCCGTTAGCCTAATATCTATGTTTCTGTTTTTTGATTTATCCTTTATTTTACCTACCCCTAAATGTGAATATAGAAATTCCCATACAAAACTATTTTTTCGAGTATCTTTGACGATAAGTTTAATATTTTTATTTTTGCAATAACGATTGCTCTACGGATTACATTACAAATTTACCGGCTATAGGGGTGATGCGGGTTCGAATCCAGCACATGACTATATAATAATTTATCCTCTTGTAACTTTGTGATAAGTATATCTACTAACTGTGTAGTAAGATTCCTTAAAACAGGCAAACCATAAGCAAAGAAGCACGTTAGACTCAACAATATGCATGCATTACACCGAGATTGTTCATTTATTATTCAAAATATGGCGAAACTACATTCGTATGGAAAGCGGTTCCAAAACATATCCATCAGCGACATGTTTACGGTGTATGACCAACGGGCTACTTGTTCCTCTGATTTCATACTTAATAACACCAACTGATATTTTGGTTTCCTACCTTTTTGGTTGGCTGGCGAAAAGCATCACTTTAGACTTCCAAGGAGGTCCTAGGCTAGATCCCCTGCTCAAACAGTTATTTAGGATATTCTACATATTATTAGTAACAGTCCGAAGTCTGGAACGGAGATCGATAGATGACAATAAATTAGCCTCCTATTTAATAATACCCAAATATGATTGGCGAAAACTAGGTGTTTTAGACACCTGTATACTACGATTTTACTATCATCTTGGAATACTTTTTAAGAGAGATTTTACTTTATTCTGTTTCTATCTAGACTGCTAGGTATAAGCTAAGATTGAACTTGGACGCACATGTTGTTTTTGTGAGTGATGCTGAAGCTGGGCACTGGACAGATTAGGTTAGTCTGTCGTTAGCACTTACGACGAAGTGAGCAATTGATTTTATCGCAATGGAATCATTGCGATATGCGTCGATTCTACAAAAAATATCTAAATATAAAATTCTCTAAACTATGATAACTCTCATTCTGTTCACACTAAAATCCACATTCGCGTAAGAATAGTCATTCTAAAATCAGGATAATTCTATTCAATTGTAGGCAATTTCGCATAAATTTATAGAGCACCAAGTTGACTAAATATGAATAGGTAAAACTTACCACAATTGAACACAAAAGCCAAATTTGAAAATTGTCATTTGCTAGGGTTAGGTACAATGCGTTAAAATAAAAATAGGACGGGCTCTCGGCTAACTTCACTCATATTGACTCTAATAAGTACGATCAGCAGAACAAACTTAAAAATAGAGCAGTGCCATATATTTATACGTAATTTTAAATGAGTGACCCGAAATTGTTAATTTTAATAAATTAATATTTTTAAGGTTGATAGCACAGACACCATCTTGGTTTGATGACAAAGCGAGCGTCAGGGTCTTATTTCTCCGACAGTGTACTACTATGTAACATGTTTCCGAGTGTTTATTGATCATCTCGTTTAATTAATTTTTTTGACTGTTTGATTTGTTGTTGTTGACTGTTTAATATGTTTTGGTGATTGTTATATTCGTTTTTGTTACCCGTTACGATGATAACGATGAGTCTGACTCAGTTGGCCATCAGCACATGCGGCAACGAAGAGCTAAGGGATTCAAATTAAGATACCTAAGTACAAAATATTGCTAACAAATAAAATCAGTTCAAATTATTTCTGGGTTTGCTGTACCTACAGTCACCTACAACTTCGTTTACCCACCTATGACTACTTGTTTTATTACACGACTACCCTCATAAACGTGTGTTAAGTTTTCAGGTTAATTTACGAGATATCGTTAGATTTATCTTGATAGCTCAAGTGACACTATGTACAATAAAAAAATAAAAAACAAACTGGTGGGTTTTAGAAGCCATATAGTGAGAAAAAGAATTATTTTTTTCTTCCAATGCCATCGTGTAGTGTATCAAAATGAAGGGCTTTAAAAAACAATTCCATAAATATATTAACTTGCAGTTTTAATTCCAATGTATCGATAAAACGCTTAACGAAAATAAATTATTTGCAGTCGGCTTTTTTATTTTCTTTATTAATTTATACATTTTTTATCATTTCTTTTTTGCACACTGTACCAAGTTCTAGTTTTGACGTCACAACATGGCGCTAGGCCGATCCTATTCTTATTTTAATTGCATTGTATATGATTTTCAATTTTAATGTGAATTGAACAAGAACAGTACCTAACTATACTTTAATTCATCAAGGATTTTCCATATACTTTTTCTAATGGAACAACACGCATCATTTGTATAGCATTACAAAACAGTCTTGAATTCAATTACAATTTTGTCTGTACTTGAGTCGTGAGTTTTCGTCGTTGAGTTGTAGGCAGCGGCCTCTTTAGCGCTTGCGCGGTGATGTGCTGGGGTTTTGGCGCGCATGATACAATACAATAATAATATACTCTTGGATCTTGTTGGCGCGCTACGTTTTGTTATATTGAATTTCTTTAATTCAGTACGTTGAAATCCGGATGTAATTAATGTAGATTAAGTAACGTATGAAACTTTTAGTACCTAGTTCAGAGTTGGTAGGCCCACTGGTGGACTAACGTCCTCGTAAAAGTCGCGGGAAGGCAACGGTTACAAGCGGCTAATAGCCATTCTTTGTAGCGTTCTATGGGGGAGACGTTGTTCAACAGTGGATGTCTTCCGGCTGATGATGATGAACGTTCACAATGTTGTACCTAATATAGCATTCAGAAAAGTGATGTATATTTTTTATAGTGTTGATTTCTTCGTACCCTATCTGCTACTTGTTACTCCATTACACAAAATAACCTAGATGATCCGCAGAGCCCCGGTTATCTATAAAGAAGACTCATTCCTATATAATTCAGGAGATACGCTCCCTATCCCGCAGATTTAACATTCACTTCGTGTGCTAACTGAATATTTTACTATGGGGAAGTGTTCCAGGTTTATTGTCTCGGAATGTATACATTGTCTTCTGTCTCAGAGGATTTGATGGCGTTGGAGCGAGAGGGGAGGCTTGTAGTTGTTTTTATTTTATTGCCTGCGTGAGTAGTTGAATTTGCGAGAGTAAGGTGTGTAGCGTTTGACCGCTTTGTTTGATGAAAAGGTGGTACAGTCGTGAAATACTACGGCTTACGTAGTAACTATTACTTACCCTAGGTTTCTACTACGGGGTACATATTGTATTCTATGCTTCAGGGGTGGGCACTATGTGATAAACTAAGTGTGGAGTCGAAGCACTTTGTATGGCGGCCATCTTGAATAGGCGTTTGATTTTTTTTTTTTTTTTTTTTTTTTATGCCTGATAGGTTAGCCTTTGACCACTATCTCACCTGATGGTAAGTGATGATGTGGTCGAAGATGTTGTTCAGGCTAACCTAGAAGTACTGGCTCTCAAGGACAGCTGCCGGAACACACCGTTAGGTGCTTGGCGACAGATTTTCTACTTGAGGGTGGTAGCTAGCCAGGCGGGCATTCGCAAAATACCCTACCACCATGCTATAACGACTGCCATCCTAAGACAACAACCGGGACCGACGGCTTAACGTGCCCTCCGAAGCACGGAAGCGCTCAGTAGTAATGTCACTAGCGGTCACCCATCCAACTCATGACCGTGCGCGACGTTGCTTAACTTTGCTGATCGGTTGAGAACAGCTAAGTAAACTTCGCTACGAGCGCTTCAAAAAATTATTTTATATAAACAGTTATTATTGATTAAAGTGATTAGGCATACAGTTCTCGGGTTATGAATATAAAGATTGTTCTAAATACTCTTCGTGGATGTCAAGAACGGGCGTAATTCTGTTATGCACCACCACAGATGACAGAATCAAACAGAATAAAATAAGAAGTTTTATACCTACTCAACTTAATTTTAGTTTGTGGTGACAGAATTATGACCAATGGCGATAGTAAACAAATGTGTCCATTGAGCAGCATGTCGGCACTCAAGTTAATGTGAGTGTGGTGTTACTACTGTAAATTGGGCTCAAATCAAGGCTTCTTATCACCCTGGTTACCGGAATGGTAGCAAGTATACTATCAACGCAAGCATTCTCGAAAAGGGTTATCGTCAGGCTTAGGACTTCAAAACTTATTAGATTTAGTCCTTGCGCTGTAGAAGAAGATATTTTATACCAACTCCGCACGATTTGCTCCATTCAGCATGTTGAAATGTATTATGCAATGGTTATCGCATAACAAAATATCGACTAAAAAGAACCGTTTACGACAATCACTCTGACCAAAATGCGCTTTTGGAGAATTTGCACATCCAATTATACTTAACTAAATACGGATTTATATTTATCTGACGTTGTGATGGACTCTGTGGCGATTGATCGCATCTACACACATCGCAACTACATCTACTTATATGTCGCAATCTGGTGCCTTACGTAAAGTTGCACGTACGTAAAGTTTTTCCATGAATCATCAGATTCTGATTCAGATTATGCAGAAGATATTTTATTTGTTTCTGAAAATATCATTCACTGAATAGAAAAAGAGAAGTTAACGGCTCGCCCTGTTGATTGAGACTGCAGTAGGTATATTATAATATACCAATACCATATAAGGTACCAATGCTCTTAAATATAAAGAAAAGTAAAAATTCACTTTGAAATCTCCTCCTTGCTTGCAACAATTTATGGTCCATCACTTTTTTTGAAATCTGACGTTTTTTTTTATCCCAATTTGACAACGATCCCTTTTTTTAGTAGCCTTTGACCACTATCTTACCTGATGGTAAGTGATAATGTGGAGAAAGATGTTGTTCAAGCTTACCTAGAATTACTGGCTCTCACCTGGTGAGATGTGACGAAGATAGAGCATGCTTGCCTAAGAAGTAAAAACTATTAGGAAATATCAACGCTGACAAGTTGTTCCATTCCTTTTTAATCACATCACAAACAACAAAACACTGTACATGTGATGCTCGATAACAATGAATGTCGACCAGGAACTTATGTCGAGTTTCAGTTACGCAGTGTTGTCCGATAATGGAAAGGAGATAAGGGAATTGAACCGTGCAATTTCGTCTTCCTGTAGAACACTGACAAGACGACAACTCCTGTAGAAGTGAATCCTGTAGAACACTGACAAAATGACAACTTAAAGACGCTGCTGAAGCTGAAGCTTATATTCAAAGACAGGCACATAGCCACAATAATCATCAAGCTTTTGGCTCGTCTTTGAATGGAGTCTAAGGATCCAAGTTCCTAGGGGGCAAACTGTTTCAGAGATGTCGATTGGACCTGCGCTTGATAAAAGTTAAAAGCTGTTCCAACGTTCATGCCAGGACAGCTTTTTGAATGACGTTTTTCAAAACCGCCTAAAACCACTTTCCCTAGGTCTTTCTTTTCTAGGGAAAGTGAGGCCTTTGCCTTCTGAGATGTTTAGCCATAGACTAAACGTACGAGCTAAAGTTTAGGTTATTTATCAAAGTGAGACCCAGCAACTACAGATGTTTAGTCAGTTGTATAGACACGTTCTAGACGGGCGCAGTGCAATTCGTAACTTGTGATGAAATGCATCTGTTATTGGCAGAGGCTAGTCCGCTTAACATCAGGTGGGCTTCGAGCTTGTTCTGTCACAATAACATAATAAAATACCCCTGCCATCGACTGTCCTTTGATCACTACGACCGTAGATTGATCAGATGAATGACCTTCAATAACCGAAATATATAATGTATATTGTACACAAGGACCTATAATCCAAGTCTGTGTGAAATGAAATAAAATACATTTATTCAGTTGGATTGAAGCGCTCGTAGCGAAGTTTACTTAGCTGTTCTTAACTGATCAGCAAAGCTAAGCAACGCCCACCGCGGTCATAAGTTGGATGGGTGACCGCTAGTGACACTACTACTGAGTGCTTCCGTGCTTCGGAGGGCACGGTTCCCGGTTGTCGTCTTAGGATGACAGTCGTTCTAGGATGGTGGTAGGGCATTTTGCGAATGCCCGCCTGGCTAGCTACCACCAGAAAATCTGTCGCAAGCACCTAACGGTGTGCTCCGGCAGCTGTCCTTGAGAGCCAGTAATTCTGGTTACCCTGAACAACATCTTCGACCCCATCATCACTTACCATCAGGTGAGATAGTGGTCAAAGGCCTATGAGGCATAAAAAAAATATTATGTCCTTCCCCGGGTCTCAAACTATTTCCGTACCAAATTTCATCCAAATTGGTCCATTAGTATTTAAGGTTTATTCGTTGCATACAAACATACGAATTTTTCCTCTTTATAATATTAGTGTAGATGTTTATCACATAGATATGTTGTCGACAGTTAGTGTGGAGATGCGCCCCCGAGCCCATGCGCACTAGATGCTCTGCGGGGCTATCCTGAGCGCAGCGCCGGTGTCCCTCCGCGGCCTGGCCCCCGGCCTGCCCGCCGCGCGCCCCGCCCTGCTCGCCGCCTTAGTCATGCACGCGCTGCACGACCACCGACTCGACTCTGACTCCAGTTTTATAGGTAAGTCTCTTACAATCTATAAGGTCGACGAAGGCCTGGGTCAATCTGCCCAGGGTCTAGAGGGTCTTTAGTATGTTTGATCCAAGGTCAACGCGCCCGTTGAAATATCGGGCCAAAATTCGACATAGGCTCTAAGATGTCCTGGCCCCAGGTCATCCCGTGGTGCACTCCGTATTGCTCGCCGCGCTCTCCACGCAATATTGCTTTTGTCCAATATGGGTAAGTGTGGAACAACTACGAAAACTGTCTTTTTGGAAATTTTGTTATTGCTAAAAGAATAGGATGTTTTATTATACTGTATATTCTGATAGGCCTGGTAGTGTTTGTTCACAAATACAGTGGACTTGGAATTTCACTTTGGGACTGTGCTTCATTGATAATAATTAATTGCCATATTTTTTTATTCCTAATAGATTAGCCCTTAACCACTATCTCACCTGATGGCAAGTGATGATGTGGTCGAAGGTGTTGTTGAGGCTAACCTAGAAGTCTCTCCTATTTTGAGTCTTAATGCGTGTAAATCTGTCATGTCTGTATTTAATTTTGATCCCATTGAGTCCAAGTAGTACCTAGATGTTCGTTTTCTGCCTTTTTCCCTTCTTCTGTATTTAACACCAATATATATAACAATGTCGTATTTTGACAAGTGTCTCTAGAGTCAGCTCGTGTTCACGACCCATGCAACTGGATTGAAACGTCGAGATTTGTCAAACAATGCCATTTTGTCCTTAGACTCGAAAGTGTAAATTAAATATGCTAGAGCATTTTAATTATTGTTTTTGCAATCAAGGTTTCTCTGCTCATTATATCACAAAATTACAAATTTACAAGAGGAAAACTTATAGTTATGTGCGGGATTCGAACCCACGTCATCCAACCTACAGATCCATCTTGCAGACTCACAGGGAGTCCAAATGCTCCTTCCTCCAAGTTTCTAGCCCACTACCAGTTCGCAGCGTGCCCAGCATGCTGGCAGCTTTGCCCCGTTGAATTGTAAGGCTTATTCGTCGAGCCAAATAGGAGCCTGATAAGTTTGAAAAATAAGATGAGCTCCCGGTCCCCACGGACCTAACGTCTCTACACCAAACGACTCCAATATGTAACCACTACCAAGGTTAGCATACATGCGCCGCTTGAGTTGTTCCGCCGAAGTAGCCGCTGCGTTAGCCCTCACTTATTTAGTAGGGCGAGTGAATCAAGCCCTATCCCACCACTTGAATAGTTTGTGGTCCCTTTTACTGAAAAACTATCACTCTTATAGATTTGTGCTTTAAAATAGCAATTTAACTTCATATCTAGGTGTGTTATCTGTTGACGACACCACTAGACTCAGGTTGTAAAATAAACGCGAGCCCTTACAAAAGTTGGCTTTTTGCTAGTCATTATTAACAATGTGGCACAGTCCCAAAGTTAAATCCCACGTCCACTCTTTCTGAACAGACTCTATTATCTTGTCACATGTCATAACATATGACCAGTACCAGTGAACGATTTACTTGTAGTTTTTAGGTATAGACCTAACATGCGTAATATCAAAGGTTGAATTCAAAAAGAAAAATGCTAAGAGCGTAACATCAGACGCCGTCACCCACAAGTCTGAGCGTATCGATCGTAGAACTGGCGCACACGAAAACTTCAATGACGTCAAGAGCTACCTACATATCGGCTGTTAAGAACTTTACACAAGACTTTGAGGATTTTCCTGCTACATTCTACCCATTGTAACGTCAAAATGAGGTAAAGATTTACGTATGCAGATATGTAGTTCTCGACTATGCAAGAAACTTTTTTTTTCTCTTTTTATGATATTGTGACGGAACAAGCACGAGGCCCACCTGATGTTAAGCGCTAACCTCTGCCTATAACAGATGCATTTGGTCAAGTGACGAACTGCACTGAGCCCGTCACCTTGAGACAAAGTTGTTAAGTCTCATGTGCCTGTAACTTTACTGACTCTGAAGGACTGCAGCGGGAACACACTGTTATTAGGTGCTGGAAGACAGATTTTTTACTTGCCCTCCCGCCATACGGTGAAGCGCAAGCCGGTGCGGCGGTGGGGATCGAACCATGGACCTGCGACACCGCAGTCCATAGATATAACCGCTCGGCCATCATTGCTTCAAAACTATAGGGTTTTTTCTTGTCCTCCTTTTAGGAAGTCGTCAATATGCGCTAAATACGCTCGTAGCGAAGTTTACTTAGCTGTTCTCAACCGATCAGCAAAGTTAAGTAACGTCGCGCGCGGTCAGGAGTTGGATGGGTGACCGCTAGTGACATTACTACTGAGCGTTTCCGTGCTTCGGAGGGCACGTTAAGCCGTCGGTCCCGGTTGTTGTTTTAGGATGGCAGTCGTTATAGCATGGTGGTAGGGCATTTTGCGAATGCCCGCCTGGATAGCTACCACCCTCAAGTAGAAAAACTGTCGCCAAGCACCTAACGGTGTGTTCCGGCAGCTGTCCTTGAGAGCCAGTACTTCTAGGTTAGCCTGAACAACATCTTCGACCACATCATCACTTACCATCAGGTGAGATAGTGGTCAAAGGCTAACCTATAATGCATAAAAAAATTATATAGGTATATATATACTGCACAATTCATACCAAAGTGTTAGTTTTTCCCATAAAACCATTTTCGACCTTGTCGCTATCACTATACAATATACACTATATTGTATAGTATAAGTAAAATGAAAGCCTAGAAGCTGATATGCCACGTTACGATGCTGTCATCCGAACGACTGCGGATTCCATAACTGCAAGCTGCAAGTACTGCGGCTTCATGCATTTGGGGGGCCGCTGCGCTACTGGTTTGAACGTGATATCGAACGGTATGTTCCGACAGCTGTCCTTGAAAACCAGTTCCCAAGGTTATGTCTTTTTACCACCTTCTACCACTTACCTTCCTTCATTGTAAGCAATGGTTAGCATTTATATAGCAACAATAAAAAAAACATAGCTAACATCAGGTGGCATATAAGTTAAATTAAGTTAATTTGTTAAAACGAAAACGATAAATAAATTTCATTTCAAAAAATATCAATTTCAAAAATAAATTTCATATTACTTGATTCGGTATCCTTTTCTCTATAAAAAGCATTAGGCCTATTAGTCCAAATGCTTTTATTGTAGTAGCTGTAGTATTGTAGTAGCTGTAGTATTGTAGTAGCTGTGGTGTTGTATATAGTTTGTAGTATTTGTTTAATAAAAAAAACTATTTACATTAAAGTAGGTCGAGATTATAGAGTCCCTGATAAAAAATCTACTTCAAAGTTAAATACTTTTTGTGAGATATTTGTTATTTAATGCGACTATTTTCGTTAATACTTTGACCCTTTTTAGTAACTTTCACGCAATTTCCAAACACGCGTTTTACCACTTAACCTCTCCACCGTTACAGAAAGTTGGCAATAACATAAAATTAAAATGAACAACCCTTCACAGAGGGTTAAACACATCGATAACTGTCACGGCAAGCCACCATCCGTGGCGCGTCCCAGACTGAGACAGCTGTCACAGTGGAGTTAAAAGCAGTAAGAAATGTTCCATCGGTAAATTTTACATGATAAATTTTATTGTACTTAATATCGTGGGGTACATTAAAATAACGAAATTAGAACCTCGATTTGTTTAACTACACGCAAACCAAGTTTCGTAATGAGGTGATAGACGTACGGTTCTCGTCACAATATGACTGGAACTAACACAAATTTATTTGCTTGTCTTGTTAAATATAAGACTATTATTGGGAATTTGTTCGTATTTGCACCGTAGGTTGAGAATTGGGCGAAAGTAATTGCCTACTTCATGAAAAAAACTTAACATTAGTAATAAAACATTAAGTAAATATATTATATATGTCTCCTTTATTTTTAGTTACCCTTTATAAACAACCTTAGACCATTACAGGCCCACAGCCAGTCCAAATGCTCCAGCCTACTACCAGTTGGCAGCGTGCCCAGCATGCTGGCAGCATTTCTCCATTACATTGTAATGCAATGCTCAATTATTATTATTTATTATATTGAATTCTATCAAGATCGACGTTATAACTGTAGCGATTTGTTTAATTGACAAAACAAACATCTTTATAAAAGTCCCGTAAAGTAAGTTTTTGATCAACATTATTGTTTAACCGAAAGCCACATAAGTGAAATCACTTTGAGTAGTACTCATCTTTTCATTTTGCATTACAATGAGTTCACTTATTTTATGAAAAATTTCTTGAATGACTAATAATTATGTTCAACCTTAACTTATACTGAATCACCAAGTACGTTACCTTTTAACAAAAATTCCAAACACGCATTTTACCGTTTAACCTCTCGACTGTAACACAAAGATGCCAATAATAATAAAAAAATGGATAGCCCCATAAAGGGGTTGAAAACATCGATTACTGTCACGGCATGCCACTCAACCGCGATCGTGGCAGGACAGTTTCAGACTGTTTTGCGTTCTCTTTGCAGATTGTATGTCGCAAAAGGTGACTAAGGGTATATTTAATAATAAATAGTGCACTAAATGAGCAGCATGCCTGATCACTGGGTGAGAAGGATGTAATTGCTAAATATTGATCGCACCTCAGAGCACCGTAATATCACACTCCAAACATCCTAGAGGCAACAAATTAAACTACTAAAGAGAACATACCCCATGAGGGTTTGACGAGCCGGAAGGTTACCCTTCCGGCTCTAATACCAAATCAAAATATTTTTACTACTATTATTTTCATGTTTTGACCTACAAATAGTAAGCGGAAACATTCCTTATTTTAATATGTTCTTGTGTTGTCTTATATGCTGTTAGAGAAGGCATATCGTGCCGACTCCAATTGAATGGAATAAGTATATAATAATAATGGGAAGTTGATAATTATATACTGAAATAATTTTATCACATTTCTCTGCCCGAGAGAGTACAGAGTCACTCACAAGACAGCGCATATAACTATTTTCTATCCAAATTATCATCGGTATTATCTTTGAAGTATTCAACTATGTATGGAAAAGACGAATTGATTATATACTTTAACTCTATATCCGTGCATACTTTCATATTTCTTCTTGTTAGGCTAACCATGTACTGTATATACTGGATATCAATGACAGTTTCCAGAATGAACTTTTTCCTGAAATCCCATCACTATTGAACTGGGTAGAAGCGAAAGAGGGCAGCGATGCTGAAATCACGATCAGTGTTAGTGAAAAACTAAAGAAAGCTTGTAAACTATAATAAGTAAATTAAATAAAAAGTAATTGAATGTCCCTCTTTAATATGGTTATGAAATTTAAGGTTATATTTTTCTACACTTCTATACACTATAGTACATATATAATTAAGATATTTTTGTTATAAGTGTAATTTAAAAGACATTTTAGCAATTTCATTATATAGAAGAATGTTTAAAGAAACTGGTAGTAGACTGGAGCATATGGACTGCCTGTGAGTCTGCAATGACTTATAGGTTTTCTAAATGCTTTATTGTAGTAGTTGTAGTATTGTGTATAGTTCGTAGTATTGTGTTAATGAAAGAATTTAAAAAAAAGTCGTAGACCATTAAGAAACATGTTTCGAAATTAACTTTGCCTTGGGTTGGATAATATTATGATCAATGTTAACGTATAATTTTCTTGCCGCTACAAACTAAAACAATTTTGCTAAAATCTGTTCAAGTAAAGATACATATTTAGCTTATCAGCCCCTTAATTTAGCAAGCTAGCCAGGTCAGCCGCGAAATAAGATTCTACCACCATGCATATGTCTCCTAACAAAAGTCCAAAATGCGTAAATATCTGTTAATTGTATTTTTTATGAAAACATCTGGTTAATATCATTCATGGCATCATCATTATCATGTTTGTTCTTCATTATTACCCAAGCGGATGAAAATACGAAGCATTTTAAATAACAACATATGAGGTTAACCTTCTTTTCTTTGTTTTTTTTCTGTTACATGTTGCAATCACTGCTCGAACACGACGTTCGCAACCTTTCGATTAGGCGCTATTGTACTTTTTTTTCAAGATTTGATACCGGAGAGAGTCGTTAAAATAAAGGATAATTTGACGATTATATCGATTGCACCGTCAATGATATGTGGCCTGCGAGAGTATCTGTAGAATCTTTAGGTATTTATTGATATGTATTAGGAATATTTTGGAGCTGGATTGACAGTCGATAACGACTGTGAACAAATATTATAACCGAAAGTTTCAAAATTTGATTACCATTGAATATCAAAATTTATTTTTAATGGTAATCTATTTTTTAATCAGTTTCGTCAAGCTCAAAAGTTGTAAAGTATTAAAATATTACAAGTACGTGCATAAATTTCCACCAATATACATACTTACTTCCTAAAAATTTTTAAGGTTACAATCGTACATATACACAATTTTACGTTTCGATCCAAGTCCATTCAGAAGAACAGCTAAACTAACACACTTAGAAAATTTAGCGTAAATAACACAAAGAACCAAATCCAGAGCACATCAATACCGATAGCTGCCAACCCTATAAAGCGGTCGGGTCACGCGACTCTTATCGTAGACATCTGGACGCCTGAATGACGCACAGTACCTCTACTATTACTTAGAAGAATATGCATATCATATTATGTTGAACCCTCGGTCTTTATTGATAAAATTCTATAGTACCTACCTATATTTGGAACAGAGCTAAAAGGTATTTAATAACATCGGAGGCAGACGTAGGTAAGTAAAGTCACGCAATACAACCCTATCACAGACATCTCGGCGCCGCCTGTAGGGCACAGTGTATTTACTGACCGAAAACAATCTTCCTACAAATTTATTGACGCCAGTAATGGAATGGAATTAATACTACAAAATAATTAAAAGTACGTACTTATAGTTAAGTATATTAAGTGGTACTGTATTAATAAAGATATATTTTATAACATTACTAAATGTGTATGATACAATTTTTAAAAATGTTTTCTTATATTTTTTGTCTTTGCTTTACATAACTGTACTGTGATGTTTAGTCACAATGTTGTTATAAATCAAAATTAATATCATTTTAAATTATGTTTGATCACAAGTTTTGTAACAACGTCGTCGTATGAAATATTGCAAAGCATTGGACTTCACACTGTAGACTCCATTGTGTATTTCCTACTAGGTTCAAATCAAAGACCTGAGGAGTTAATCATTTGATCGAATTTGATTAAAATCGTTTATTTGCTCCAGAGGTGAGCCGTTGAAAATAAAAAAAAATTGCAATTGAATATTAGTACGATGAGATAGGAGAGATAACCTACTGACTGGCTTAGATTTACACTATGTTAATTTTATTACTAATATTATGTTTGAAGAGAAATCAGAATGTAGACGAGTTCTGATTGAGTTACATGTTAGCTTTAAATAGTATCTCATCTATTCCTGGCCTAAAATAGTACCCAACTGAAATTTGCTGAATACCAACATAGCGCAATGCCACAGTTATCTGTGGGTAAGTATAGCATTCCGCTTTTTGTCTAATTTTGAAGCAGTGATGGCTCAGTGGCATTGGCTATGGACCGCCGTGCAGTAGGTCCATGGTTTGAATCCCGCCGTGGGCTTTAGCTTCACCGCATGGTGGAAGGGCTTTTTGCGAAAGCCCGCCTGGCTAGCGACCACCTTCAAGTAGAAAATATGTCGCCAAGCACCTAACAGTGTATTCTGGCAGCAGTCCTTGAGAGCTACTAAAATTACAGATACATGAGACCTAACAACTGTACGTTTCAGTGTGGGCACATTGAAATTCGTCGTTGACGAAACGCGTCTGTTATAGGCAGAGGATAGTCCACTTAACATCAGGTGGGATTCGGGCTTGTTCCGTCACAAAAAAAAAGCAATTAAGTATCTTCCTAGTAATCTGAACTGTGACATCTTGTGTACGTAATTTTGTGTACGTAGAGAGTACAAACGTGATACAGAAACCCGACTTTCGGTATCTGTTCCAAAAATTAATCAATACATACAATCTGTTGTAAAAGAAATAAGAACAACTAACCTAAGGCGAAAATGGTTGCAAAATTAAACCAGACCTAAATCGTGACCAAATATCGTGTAAATAATTTCTCAACCAATACAACAAAACTCTTTAACACCACGATTCTCTTCATAATTCCGTACATGCTGTTTAATGAAACAAGGCCGTCGATTTTAAGATAAAACAGAATAGATACATATCTATAATATCTATTGTATAACTAACTTTTTAAGGTTTTTTATATATTATTGTATTATGCATCCATAAGCATAGTGTGCCTTTACAATGGGTTGTTACTAGTCTAGGAAAACCCATTGTACCTAAGTATTACCTAAGTATTTGATATCCGAAGATATTCCCGTAGGAACATTTTGCAGATATTTTCCTTTTTTGCCTATAGGGGTTATTGACTAAATTTTGATCACCTGATTGTAAGTGATTATATACACTATTGCTATATATAATATGAGATAGCTATCCATGAACGCTTTTTTACAATATTCAACCATTATTGTAAAAAAGCGTTCATGGATAGCTATCTCATATTATATATAGCAATAGTGAGATAGTGATGGGCGCTAGCTACCAGATGGAACATTTGAGATTATAACGTGAGGATTTTAGATTTAAAAATAATGATAATACTTAACACACTTTTGTTTTTGAGACTATAATAATAAAAATAATGAGTAGTAAATACTTTACTATATAAATAAAATATTGGTTACGTGCAAAGAAAGTGGTACAAGTATGGTTTAAGGAATGAATAAAAATTTTCTTGACGAAAACCAGATATAAGTGTGGTCGAGATAACAAAAAAATATTCAGATAAAGGGACGAGTGTGGTTTTTCCATGCAGAACAAAATTTCGCAGAAGAGTGTGGGATATTAATTAATGCTTGTAATCTATAGTTATAAGATATAATTTTTTCTCAATTAATTTATGACTCGATAAATGAGTACAGTACCAAAATTTACCTACTGCGCTATTACTTTTTCTGTGATTTTACTGCCAATTTCTAAGCGTCATTAGGCATGTTTTTTAAAATTATCCATGTTTTCAATATATTACTTACGTTTATAAATAGGAGGTCACATTGCGTAAAGAATTCTAAGCCTTTGGTTACAAGCTGTGATTTCAGCTATTGTGACGTGCGACCTGAAAACGTGGAAATGAGGCCTATTGTGAGTTGTGACCTAAATAGGTCTCAAAAAAAGGTTGAATGAGACGTCGTTTTTCAGCTGCTGTTGAAGAGTAGTAATCATTCAGCGAAACCGAGGGTGGAAGCTATCTAAAAACAAACAACAAGTTTAGAAGCACTTGTAGCGAAGTTTGCTTAGCCGTTCTTAACCGATCAGATAAGTTGAGCAACGTCCGCCGCGGTCATGAGTTGGGTGGGTGACTGTTAGTGACATTACTACTGGGCGTGCACGTGCTTCGGAGGGCAGGTTAAGCCGTCGGTCCCGGTTGTTGTCTTAGGCTGGCAGGTGTTATAGCATGGTGATAGGGCATTTTGCGTATGCCCCCTGGTTAGCTACCTCTCAAGTAGAAAATCTGTCGCCAAGCACCTAACAGTGTGTTCCGGCAGCTGTCCTTGGGAGCCTGTAATTCTAGGTTAGCCTGAACAACATCTTCGAGCACATCATCACTTACCATCAGGTGAGAGAGTGGTCAAAGGCTAACTTACCAGGCATAAAAAAACTTTTTTTTGAAATATTTACACCGCGCATGACTATAATTTTTCCTCTCGTATTTTCTAACTGAATTAATGAATGTTTAATTTTGAAGTCTATAGTCTATACCCACGATCTGCAACAATTGTGTTCATTACTTTTTTTTTTCTTTCCTCCTCTAAATTGTGAGGAATTGGCGTCGCACATTGTGCATTAGCCAGAATGTTCATTACTTATTACTCGTTTCTATTATGACGAACAGATTCCAACGAGGTTCATATCGATCGCCTGACTCACCGTGGATTTGACATTGACAAATTATTGACAAAGGTCAACCGTAATAGGTATTTAAATATTCAACCAGGTGGTGAGTCTCGGTAATAAGAGTCTGTTGTGGTGGGTACCGCCGTATAGTCAGGTTTTCTGCTTCAAAGCAGTACTGTACTGTACTGTATTAGCCGGATCGTCCACTGCTGAACACAGCCTCCCCTATCAAGGGGGTATTTGCCATAATCCCCACGCTTGGCAGGCGGCTTGGGGATCGCAGTGTAAGATGACAGTCCTTTAGAAGGCGCTGCTGCCCACCTTCCACTATTTTTCCCTTAGTCGCCTTTTACGACACCCACGGGAAGATATGGGGGGGTGCAATTCTAACCCGGCACCCCGCGGGGCATTCAAAGCAGTAGTGTGCAGAAAATAGTCTGTTCAAGCGTGAAGGGCACTGTAGCATCTGAAACTGGAGATGAGATACTGGAACGAGATCTGAGAACTGGCGCCTCAGAGTGACGAACGCAGTGCAGTGGCAAACAGAATGCGGTTAGTGACACTGCAACAATGATATACAGGCGTTACCCTTTACCGTCAGCGAGTCGTCACTTCTTAACATATTATTCTTGCTTAAGAGACTTCTATTATGTGGACTTACGTGCAGAATTGCAGGTAGGTAATCAAAAGTAGCCCTGTCTAGTCACTGTGGAGTGCCGGGTTAGAATTGCCCCTCCCCATATCTTCTCGTGGTGGTAAGAGGCGGCTAAGGGAAAAATACTGTAAGGTGGGCAGCAGCGCCTTCTAAAGAAGTGCCATCTTACACTGCGATCCCCAAGCGTGGGGATTATGGCAAATAACCCCATAATAGGGGAGGTTGTGTTCAGCAGTGGACGATCCAGCTGATATATACAGTTACATAAAAGTAAAGCATTTTTGAAAGCTCGCTTTGCAGTGGCTACCACAAACCAAGCACCCAATAGTGTGTTCTTGGCATCGAGAAACTAAGGTTCTTGGTAACTGTCCAGAGCTAGTACCATTGTTTACCATCCATACCATCGAACACATCACCATTTGTCAACACGTAATATCGTGGTTAAAGACTAACATCTTAAAAGGGATGACATCCACTGTTGAACGATGAATGCCTCCAATATAGAACGCCTGACAATGAACGGTTATAAGCCACTTGTATACACTGGCTCCCTGCGACATTGACGATGTCGTCGGTCCAAAATATCTGCTGTATAAAACCCAGTCAGTAATGCGTTCAACTTCGTCGTAAAGTATCGTCTTGATAGATACCGCTGCGACGTTAGTCCATATTTTTTTTGTTTTTTTTTTCATGTTATTGTGACGGAACAAGCCCGAGGCCCACCTGATGTTAAGTGGACTGACCTCTGCCTATAACAGACGCATTTCGTCGACGACGAATTGCACTGTGCCCGTCACACTGTGACGTCCAGTTGTTAGGTCTCATTAGCCTGTAATTTTTCTGGCTCTCAAGGAATGCTGCCGGAACACACCGTTAGGTGCTTGGCGACAGATTTTCTACTTGAGGGTGGTCGCTAGCCAGGCGGGCATTTGCAAAATGCCCTTCCACCATGCGGTAAAGCTCAAGCTCTGGGCGGGATTCGAACCATGGACCTGCTGCGCGGCAGTCCATAGCCAATGCCATTGAGCCATCACTGCTTCATATTCGTTTGTTAAATCTTACACTCGTACAAAACTGTAATATAATTCGAATCATTACCTAATATTATATAACGTAAATTAACGAACAATTATATAACGTAACTTTAAAATACTGCAATTGAAGCATCCACTTCAATGAATTACTAGAATAAGGCGCTAAAGCTCTATTAAACTTGTAAAGCATGGGCATAGCAACAGTGACATATTCTGTGGCGCCGGCGCCGCGAAGCTCCACCCTTTCCTACTTCCCATGACTCAGGCGGATTTTCCAGCTACCCTGAAAAATACGCAGCACAACTTCACTAAAATTTCGACTTTATTACACCGCAGCGAAAGCTCAAAGTTTACTTGATGTCGTTGACCAGGTTTAAGGTCGATATTTGCGTGAGGGTTTCAGTGGAAGTTGCATTCGTGTAGAATAGAATTTTCCATTGATGGTGATATTAGTCAGTGTTCGCGGGAATTGAAACGTCACTTGATTTCATAGAGTTTTTATCTGACGTTTTGTAATGTGTCGTTTTGTTTTTATAATCGGCCTGTTTGGTTACGTCGTGAAGCCGCTGAGGAGTAAGTTCCGTTGAATTCTGTTATTATATTAAAAGATGATAGATCATGGCTGGACCGCAACTGGACCCTACCACGATTTGTCCTTTGCCATTTTGCAATCGGTGTTTGGGTCCAGCCATGTTGTATCGTAATTGTAGAATAAGAGTGTGTTCAGAGAGTGAACTGGCGATTTCACTTTGGGATTTTGATACATTGATAAGAATTTATACATATACATATGTAAAATCAGGCTTATTGGAAAAATGCTAACAACATCTTCTCACTCGTTCGCTCAGTATAGTTGCACTTGCCCTTCAAACCTACACACAGTTAGTGCACCAACATCTCCCTTAACGTGAAAACCAGGACGGACAGTTTAACAATTAATAGTAGTACAAAAATTTAATAGTAGGTGGAAAAGGAACAGAATATAACAACAATGAAAGGAAAAATAATTTACGCGCGATCTGAGGTCGGTAATTGGAAGGGGGTGAGTTTATTACCAACAACTTTGTCATTTAATTTTTTTCCACAGGACTTGTAGTGTTGCCGGAAATCAAGATAAATCGTTTTTTACTCTTAAAAACTCATTCCCTTCCACTTCCCGACTTCAGATCACCCGTAAGTTATTTTTCCTTTCACTTTTATTATATTCCCTTTCTTTATCAACGAGTTTCATCCTACTATTTTCTTTTTTTTTTTAACTTTTTACCATTTTCAAAGGCTTCTGCCCTGGTCTAAAAAAAGCCTGTTTTCTTTTACATACCCTAAAAAAATATAAAGCTAAGACCTAATCAACCTCAACAGAAAAAAGTTCAAATACAATCAGTAAACCAACTGAGATCACAATAGATAACCTCCTCCTTATTAAAAGTTGTTTAAATATCAGTTCACACATTGCAGAGCAATTTGAGGTCAATGTATAACAATGGTAGATTCGACCTACATAACTTCACTAACAAAAAACTTTCCACTACATTCCTATAAGCAGCCTTAACTCGTGCGTTCCGAAACACGACCAAAATCTTGCCCTTGAGCTGATTAATTTAATTATTTCAAACGATACTAGCTTAAGTCCACTGCTTCGCTTTTTTAATGTGATTAGGTTACAGAACAAGTACGAGGCAGTCCTGGCACACCAATTTATTCATGTGGTCCTGGTATTCAGCTTTCGCTTATAAAAGATGCATTTCGTCACAACACAAGTGACGAACTGCACTGTGCCCGTCAAAGTTGTTAAGTCTATTAGTAATGTGGTTACATTCTATCCCAGCACCCCACGGGGCAATATACTAGTACCAATTTCCTACCACTTGTAATGTGGGAAAATACTTCCAAATTTACCACCAGTTTTATTAATGTTACTTCTTCACTTGCACAATAATTAAACGAGAAAATGTATTAGACACTACTGGCCAACTTCCAAGAAGTTTATAACTCGGCACTAGTCGAATCACAATATTGTGCGCATAGTAGCGACTAAGACAAGTTATTTCACACAATTGAGTGTTGAAGTCGGTTCCATTATTTTGCGATGTATTTTTTTTCACCCTTTTTAGTGACCCTTGCTACTTATGGCATCGATTGTCATTCACTGTCAATGACTATATCATCAAGATAGGAAAACACTTTTCAGTTATTCGGTATCGGTTCACCCCATAGATCTCTGTGGTTCACCCAGTAAAAAGTTCTGAGGTAACAAACTTAAAAAAACCAGACGAATTCAGTACCTTTTTTTGGAGTCGGTAAAAATGGAAATGACTTCAATACTCAAAAGCGTGATATAACTTGTTGAAGTCGGTACCATGATAGTTCAAAAGTACCTATTACTTATTACTACAATATTGTGCGAATGGTACCGACTTCGACAAGTTATTTCACGCTTTCGGGATGATGTAAGGATTCTAACGATACACCATACATCCAAATCATCATCATCATCTTCATTTTAGCTGCAAGAAGTCCACTGCTGGATTGCCTCCGCCATAGATCTCCAATTAGAACGATCGGAAGCGATCTGCATCCATTGTCTTCCTGCGACCTTAATAATGTCGTCCGTCCACCTTGTGGAAGGTCCTCATACAGGCATTTTAAAGTTACATAGTGAATAAAGATACTAACATACCTGAACGCACTATAAACTATATAGAACACCACAGTTGCTGCAAAGAAAGCCCTCAACCAGTCAAATGCTCCAGCCCACTACCAGTAAGCAGCATGCCCAGCATGCTGGCAGCATTGCCCGTTGGATTACAATGTTTATAAACCAGTACCCCGTGTGGTGCCAGGTTAGAATTGCACCTCCCCATATCATCCCGTGGGTGTCATAAGAAGCGACTAAGGGAATTATACTGGAAGGTGGGCAGCAGCGCCTTCTAAAGAACTAGTATCTTACACTGCGATCCCCAAGCCGCCTGCCAAGCGTGGGGATTATGGCAAATGCCCCCTTAATAGGGCAGGCTGTGTTCAGCAGTGGACGATCCGGCTGATATAGTACTCTAATTACAAACTACCAAATAAACTAAATAAGTCAGTGCTAATACCCAATTTCAAACTAAAACAAACATCAAATTAACTGCCTCATTATAGAGCTCCGCTCAGCAAATTCCGTACTCAAGAACTGTTATTAGTATAGTCAATTTGTTTGAGCTACTCGAGACGTTAATTACTAAAGAATAAGCGTGTCTTTACGAAAAAGATTATAAAAGCGAATGCAATGATGCAATGCATTGTGTTGGAGTTGAGTAATGTGATGGTCTAGTGAATATTAGGCGCTAGTCCCGTAGTTATAGCTCGCTCTTGAGTGCCATCGTGAGTATAGATTTGATGGCATTATAAGTACGGATTTTTAGGACATAAAAAGTTGATGGAATCTTGACCTATTTGGTTTTATCCCATTTAGTCCCGTCTTGTTGTCCCATGATGGGACTAATGTCACTGGACCCATGGACTACCAGGACAGACAGTAATGTTCTGTCCCGGTAGTCCATGGGACAATTGACACTACTAATTTAGTTCCATATGTTCCATTACCGTCATCCTCTTTTTCCTTTAATCGTGTCGGATCTCTTTGTTTATTTCAATATAATTATCTGTTTGCAAGGATGTTGTCACAAGTGTCCTGACCTGATGACGGACGTATCACCATAGAAAAGAGTATTATGATTCTCTATGGATAGCACACAATTATTGTTCTTGTGAGGATATTTTTTTTAAATTTCCATGTGGTGGTTAGTGGCTGACACTCTCTGACATATAGCCACTAACCACCACAAGGAATTGTATTGTATAAATAAAATACTAAAAACGGAACCGACTTCAAAACTCAAAAGTGTGAAATAACTTGTTAAAGTCGGTACCACGATGGTACAAAAGTCCATTATGACAATATTGTGTGCATGGTACCGACTTCGACAAGTTATTTCACCCTTTTTAGTGTCCCTTGCTGCTTACGGGATCGATCTATCATCAATATGTGAATTTTTTATAAGTTATCGGAGTTTAACTCAAAAACGGTTTGACCGATTATGATGAAATTGAAATGGGATCACAGGAAAAGCATCAGCTTTCAAATAAAAAATTGAAACTACAAAATCTGTTCTCTCATTAAAAAAGTTCTGAGGTAACAAACATAAAAAGGGGATAATGGCCAGCCCCCTCCTCTTTGGGAGAGGCAGCGTTCAGTAGTGGACAATCCGGCTGATAAAGTACAGTAGGTACCGTACTATTGATGCGGGCCCCGGTATTCCGTCCCACATACATAACATGTCAGTAAATTCATTAAAATAATACTTTAAGTGTCGAAGACGGTGTGAAATAGCTACAATGAGCATGCCACATCGCAAATTTGCCAATACAATGTGCTATATCAAAAAAAAAAAAATTATATTTTATATCTATATCGCTTTTAATTATTTTCTTGTATCCTCAAAGATATGGTTATATGTAAAATTAACACAACAAGTCTGTGATTAGCAAGACGGTGATAAGTATGTACTTTCACATTGGTATGTATGTATATTTATAGATTCATACACAAGTTTCTCAGAATATATAGGCTTAGCATGCTTCACAATTAGTATGGCTTATTTAATATATATTTATTTTAAAAATTATACAACTTATATACTGTCATTGATTCAATTAGCAGAAAAAAATTACATCTTTGTCACCTCGTACTTTTGTACTGCTCAGAGAGATAGTGAGAAAGTGAAAACAAAGATAATTTTAAATTCAATAAACTTACTCTCCATTAAAGGTCATATAATAATAATAATTTTTATTTTATTATTTTAATAATAGTAATAATTTTACCAAAATAGAGTAAAACGATACGAGGATGACTTTAATTAATGTAACCAACAAAATACAGTAGATCCTTCTCGACATAGACGTCCAATGATGTTGCAGTATTTTAAATTTGGCAAGGTATTGATTTATATGAAATTTGTGATAAGACGGCTGTAGCAAAGGAAAATATCTTATCCGAGAATACAATATAATACCGTGACCACGATCACTGCAAAGTGTTTGAAACTTCGCGTGAGGTCAAAAATAATGATAAACATCGCGTATATTTAAACCGTTAAAAGTTGTTTAATTACTATAAAATATTATACCGTCGAATTAGGCGGTATATCACCGGAAAAAAAATTGATATGGTTACTTTGCTACAGCTGATAATATAATACATTATAAAATTATTATATAACAACTATTTTTTTTTACCGGCAATATGCCTTCATTAACAAAATACTACGAACTATATACAACACTTCAGCTAATACAATAAAAGCATTGGACTATAGGCAGTTCAAATGCTCTAGCCCACTAGGAAAATACGATGAGCTCCCGGTCCCCACGGACCCAACGTCTCTACAACAAAAGGCTCAAATATGTAACCCATACCGAGGTTAGCATACTTGCGTCGCTTGAGTTGCTCTGCCGAAGTAGCCTATTACATATTTGTTAATACAGGTAAACAGATACACCATTTATTATTTAGATCTGAAATATGTACAAGTCAACAATTTTGTTATATTATTTTTAATTTCAAAGTAAATGAGCGTTGATTTGCCTTGATTTGACGGCTGAACGGATTGTGATGAAATTTTGAACCTACTTATTATATTCTATAAGTTCTCATACTTGTATGCCGATGCAATTAGTTACACATATAATCTTATATCTCCTGGCGAACAGGAAACTAGCGGTAAGAAGCTAGTTCCTGATTAATAAAAGCATAAGTTTTTTTTAGTAAATAAGATAAAATAAAAAATAAAGTAAACAATTTACATAAAATTTCAGTTATGTTTTTATTACATCTTTATGTATCTTTCTGTTGTTATCTGTTTTTTTTAACTATTGTTAACGTTAAATAGAAATTTAAAACCTTTGTGGTAGAGATATCATAATATGATTAGGTATAGATTAAAATTTACTTCCTTACTAAAGGTTCATAGATTATGATAGAGATGTGCAATTTACGCATAAAAATATTATTACGGATTCTCACAAAAATATTTTATATTATTTTTCTCGTATGTACGTGTACATAGCTACACAAAAAGTAAGTAACTGTTAATGCAACAAAATATATATATTATAATATTCCTTTAATATATTTTTAAACACATGCATTTAAATTTAATGCATTACATATTTGGTTCACAAACAAAAAATACGAACAGCTTAACATTTCTTTCAATATAGAATTCATAAAATAACCATATGGAAACAGGTAGCAGTAGCAGTTTGTTTACTCTGTGGATTCCGTAATGGAATTGGTGCGTGACAAATCTACGGTGGAAGTACCGCGATAATTGTACCACTTGCGTGCAAGGACCTTTGTCCTATAAATATAAACTAAATTTATTCGCTTTTAGTTTAGTACAAAACAGGAACTAAATTTAACAAAATGTTGAAACGTACTCGTAACCATAGACTACAGTGTATACTAGGGCACTCGTAACGTCCTTGATTGCCGCGTTGGTCGAGTATCGTAATACGTCGTCACTTTAGAACCTTCAAGTCTTAGGTTCGAGCCCGGGTGGGAAAATTTAACTGATTAAGGGGTTTAGATCTGTCTGAATGCCCGCCTGGTTAGCGACCACCCTCAAGTAGAAAAGAAAAACAGTAGTCTGTCGCCAAGCACCTAACAGTGTTTTCCGGCAGCAGTCCTTGAGAGCCAGAAAAATTACAGGTAATGAGACCTAACAACTGGACGTCTCAGTGTGACGGACACAGTGCAATTCGTCGCTGACGAAATGCGTCTGTTATAGGCAGAGGTTAGTCCACTTAACATCAGGTGGGCCTCGGGCTTGTTCCGTCACAATAAAATAAAATAAAAATATGCAAAAAAACGTTATTGTTAAGAGAGAGGCCAAAAAATTATGTAAAAATGACTGCTTTGCAGATATTTTTAGTAATAATTAAACAGTTATGAAAAATCCTTCGCTGTTGCAATGCAGAACCCTATAAGACTCGCGACTCGCACTTGGTCATCTATTTAGGTCAGAATTTGTACTATCTACATCAAAAACCTTTTATCTACTCCTGTTATATATGTTCAGTGGTAAAAATCTAGAAACTTCATGAAATATTCCACATTACGTATTCTTGAAACAAGGTCTGAATACAAAAAAGGCCACTTACAGCACAAAAAGATCATTTAAATCCCAAAGACATGCCTTTACGTACGTTATTGACTGGTTGGATGGGTACCCTAGAAAATGTACATAACATGACCTAAACACTAGGGCGGGCGCGGCGCCCCTCCCTCGTCTGCCGTCCGCCCAACGAAACGGCCCAGGCTGACTTCTAGCCACAGCCAGTCTGCATACTGCCATTACCGTGGCTAAGCGCGTCGCGACCTTTGCCACGAATTACACAAAAAAAAAAACAGTGCGTTTCGTTATTTGAAATTTGACGTTTGTGTTGTTGTTGTAAGTGCTACGTTTAAATTTGGAAGAAAAAGTATGCTATCGATTTTCAACTGCAATTTTACACTGCGTTTATTGTGACGTGCGATCAAAATGCAGTGAATCTTTGTTCTTTTTTGCTAGTGACGTGCATATGATTACGGATAATTACGGATGCTTTTATAGGTCAGATGTCCCCGGCTTTTTGTGAAGGTTAAATAAAATTACTGGTGTATCAACATGTTTATTGATGTGGGGTTCCTACAATGAAAATGTATTGATGCGCTACGGATAATCAATTGTTTTCATTATAAATTAATATGTTGGGGAGTAGGAACAGTTTTACAGATAGATATTCCTACTGAAAAAACAGAACAGTATGATGATGAGCACTTAGCAATATTTAACAATTAAGTCAGGTTATGTAACTAAAATTTTTATAAGCACAAAATTAAGATTGTTTTAAGGAAGAATCCATACGTTTTGTTGAGTACGAATGTTTTAGTGTTAATCTCTGACAAACTAACTGCTCTGAGTCTCTGACAAAGTAAGGTGCTAATTTAACGTGAAATTGGAGATTTCGCTAATCATTGATTGTGGATGAGCGAAAGCGAAAAGATTCTACCTAACACTATTATTGGGTGATTTCGACAATGTAAAACTACTGTGTCTCCTAATTACTGAATAAAGCATTTTTTCTTATACTTGATAGGTTAACCACTATCTCACCTGATGGTAAGTGATGATGTGGTCGAAGATGTTGTTCAGGCTAACCTAGAAGTACTGGATCTGTTACAGTTTTATTATAAGTATAGATAAAGTCAGGATTAAATGTTTCTTATTATATAGTAAGTATTGTAAGGTGTAAATAAATTTAAAGTAGGTTTCAGAACCATTAATATAACTATATAACTAGCTCACAAGGACAGCTGCCGGAACACACCTTTAGCTGCTCGGCGACAGATTTTCTATTTGAGGGTGGTAGCTAGCCAGGCGGGCATTCGTAACATACCCTACCACCATTCTATAATGACTGCCATCCTAAGACGACAACCGGGACCGTCGGCTTAACGTGCCCTCCGAAGCGCGGAAGCGCACAGTAGTAATGTCACTAGCGGTCACCCATCCAACTCATGACCGGGGAGGACGTTGCTTAACTTTGCTGATCGGTTAAGAACAGCTAAGCAAACTTCGCTACGAGCGCTTCGCAATAATATTATAGCTGATACCAACGCATGAAAGACGGTTAAACGATAGGAACAAAAGGATACATTTGATCTATGACTCACACACCACGATAGTTCAAGTGATACGAGTTTAAATCGCGTTCATGGCTTAAATTTTTCCTGTTGTAAAAGATAGATGTTATTATATGTTCTATGTAACTTGTAATTTCGAATGTTTTTGTTTTCATGCCGGACAGGTATGCTTTTGACCACTATCTCACCTGATGGTTAGTGATGATGTGGTCGAAGATGTTGTTCAGGCTAACCTAAAATAACTGGATCTCTTATCTCGTTAAGGTAAATCTAGAACAGAATCTGACTCTCAAAGATAGCTACAAGAGCACACTTGGGCTAGTATCCAGAAAATATCAAAATCTACTTACTTCTGCAACGTTTTATATGTACCAGTATAATAACAATTACAAAACTTTTTACCTTATTTCAACACGTAAGAGGTTTTATAGATAAAATCAAGCCACAAGGTTACTTTAGCTCCAGTTGATTTCATTAACATGCAACTGGGACACGCCATTTTAAAATAAATATCATTGTGGTATAAATTAATGTATATGTAATTTATTAATTCGATAAATTTTTGAATAAACCAATTTTCCTTAATACTAAAATGATATCTAGTTAATTTTTTTATATATCTGATAGGATAGCTACCTTATGGTACGAAGTAGCACCTGATGGTACGAAGAGAAAAACTGGCTCTCAAATACAGCTGCGGGAATACAACGTTAGGTGCTTAGCGACAGATTTTCTACATGCAGATAGTTATAGCCAGGAGGGCATTCGTATAAAATGCCCTACCACCAAGCAATAATGGCCGACATCCTAAGACAACAATCGGCTACAATGCATGCTCGCAGTAGTAATGTCACCCATCCAAGTCATGACCGCAGCGAATTTTGCATAGTTCGGCAGTCAAAAACGACTAAGCAAGCTACATTACGAGCGCTTTGATCTATAATAATCTATCTCTGGGCTCGTACTCATTCTTAACGGCTAAACGTTGATGGAAGAGTTCAAGCAGAGATGGCCCATCGGCAATAGGTCCATGGTTATAGGCTTCACCACAAGAAGCAACGTCATTTTTCGTTTGCCTGGCTAGCTACCACTCTCTTGTAGAAAATAAGTCGCTAAGGACCTAACGATGTGTTCCGGGAACTGGTATTAAAAACGTTCCAATTTTAGATTTACCGTGTTCAACATGATAATTTTACTACATAGACCAATACCGCTTGTGGGGTGCCGGTCTAGAATGTCACTCCCCCATCTCTTTCCATGGGTATCGTAACGTAAAAGACGACTAAGGGCAAATACCAGAAGGTGGGCAGCAGCACCTTCTGAGAAATCGCTCTCTTATACTGCGATCCCCAAGACGTCTGCCAAGCGTGGGGATTATGGCAAAACCCCCTATGACGGGGGAAGCAGCGGACATTCCTGCTGATACAGTACAGACCAATACTTGCAATAAATGCATTTTTTTTAATGGGGTCCCGAGACACCTCTGTCTTGCACTTCTAATAGTGCAGGGCTGTTTTTGTAATGTTGATTTCTGATCTCGGAATAACAAATCGGATATTCTTTACCGATTTTCCATATAGTTCCTCAAAGATTATAAATTGATACAGCTTTCAAGGTGGAATCTAGTATTCATTAATTAATTATTTTAATAAATTTAATAACACAATTAATTATGTTTTTAATAAAACTTAGAGATCAGAATCGAAAGAAAACGTAAAATGAGTATAATTTTAATATACCTCCTTAAAGTTTTTGTCAATGATATTATTATACGTTGTTATAAATTATTCAATATTGTCTGGAGCTGAACTAATAGAACATTAATTTTAACTAATAACTAAGTAATATAGTTAAGTGCAAAAAAACATTATAGGGTTGCGTCATCATTAACAAGTTTAAAGCTAATAAATAGATTCAGGCGTTACTTTGCGGAAATCCATATTTAATAATAACAAATATTTATAAAATATTTTATGAAAACATCAAATTAATATTTTAATAAAACACTTAAACAAAAATATATCTAGTGACAATTCCGCCTAATTTTCTTGTTAAGCCGACGTGACGTCACAAACGCCATGCAGCCAAACCGGAAGAATTTTCGACGTGTTTCGCTTCTACACGAAGCATCCTCAGGAGGTCTTGACTCTACGAGCGCACGATCGAGAAATCTCGACAAAATATATCTATATTTATGTATGTTTTAAGGGTTTTATTAAAATATTAATTTGATGTTTTCATAAAATATTTTAAAAATATTTGTTATTATTAAGTTTAAAGCTAATTGCAATAATTAGTCTTGTTTGTAGTACAACGTAAGTTGAACTATAGGTATTGCTCCATTCTCATACGATGATTAAGGAACGAGAGGAAAAATAGTAGTTATGTATGAGTCATATGTTATGTTGGCTCTCGTTGTGTTGTAGTAATACAGTGAAACCTGGATAAGTGGGATCTGAAGGGACCTATGTTTTTAAATCACTAATAGAGGCTTTTTACTAACCCAGCTTCCCAAATAGGCAGTTAAACATGACGCCAGTCTTAAAAAGGTCAATCAAGCGTCGTCAATACGTGCCATTCATATAAAGACGTGTTTTCAACGTGATAAATTGTCCCAATTACGGAATATTCAGGTACAAAGTCCCAATTCTAGAGTTACACGTCGAAAATATCTAAGAACTCAAGTCTCAGCTCTCTCTCTCTCTCTCTTTATTCTGTGGACTCAGTTACAGAGATTGAAAATTCCCAGTAACAAATTATTTAGTACAATGCAAGTGTCAGGATTAATTAAAATTATCAATAAAAAAAATTAAGGTGGTCTAGTCCTAGGTCGACAATCTCGACCAATACGCGTGAGTACAGCCGTTTATTGAAAACATTAATTAAGTTATAGTCAATTAACTTAAAATGTATTTGCTTACCTGGATGATTTAAGTAATGGTAATTGCATTTTTTGTTTATGGTGAACAGTATTTTAGGTGAGTGACAGTGAGAGTTAGAGTATCTTGTAAACGGTATCAATAAAATGAGTGAGAAAATATAAGCTGTATGTTTGGATCTTACTTCGAACACTGAGAAGTATCAAATATCTTGTCTAAGTCGGACCATCTTATTTTTATGTTATTGTGACAGAACATGCTCGAGGCCCACCTGATGTTAAGCGGACTAACCTCTGCCTATAACAAATGCATTTCGTCACAAGTCACGAATTGCACTGCGCCCGTCACTTTGAGACATAGTTTTTAAGTCTCATGTGCCTGTAATTTCTCTGGCTCTCAAGAACCGCTGCCGGAACACACCGTTAGGTTGTTCCGACAGCAGTCCTTGGCAGCAGATTTTCTACTTGAGGTCGCTAGTCAGGCGGGCATTCACAAAATGCCCTTCCGCCATGCAATCTTAATATGAGGACACTGTTTTGAATCAGCACGGTACCGACTTCAACAAGTTATTTCATATATCAGTGTTGGGAGACAGTTCCGTTGTTTTTGAAAACATTTTTTGTTTTTACAAAGTTTCCATATTTTTTTACGGAAAATTTAAAGCTTAGACCATTAATATAAGTTAATTACATTAAAATACCACTTAAAATCCGGTGCGTGGTCACAAAACCGCAGTTTAACCCCGTGCCACCCTAATTAATTAAATTGATTTATCGTTAACCCTTCTACGGTGTGATTCACGGCCCCATTTAGCAGTTTTATTGGCCACACCAAACATTAGTGAACTATGCCGTGAGTAATGTACGAGAAAGTATTCACACTTGCTTATATTATAACACTAGCTACTACACGCGGCTTCGACTGCGTTGTATTTGGCCGGCCATTTAAGACTGGTTCTTCAACCTTTAGATAGTTACTATTTCTAAGAAATATATTCTATTACACAACCAATATAAAAAAACGGATGTTGGTTGAATAAAAATAAGTTCTTTTGTATCATAAAAACTAACGTGGTTTTGAATGTGGTTGAAACTATAGTCGGACCTATCTGACTTATTCACGTGAGTTATCCCGTATACTAAAATAAATTCGTTTGTTTCAAATATAGTTGGTGAACTTTTTACAGTCACATTTTTTGATCTCATGATTAGAAACTAGGCCTAAATCACTCTCCATCGGGAGTTACTCCGGAAATATGGAGCATAAGTATGCTAGTATTCAAATGTTTAGTTAGTTGAACTAGTATTCCAACTTAGCTAGATGTATCTATTCAGCCGTTTCCGAAGAGAGTAGTATTAGAGTAGTAGTAACCAAGCGTTTATCTTTGGTGGTAACATATAAACATATATAAACTTTCGTAATTATTATTCGGATTATTTTCTTTTATTAGATACTGATAGACTTTCACTACGGTTTCTTAGTGATTTGATCTAATTTGTGTAACCTCCTAGATTGGACATAGCATTTGTAAATTCACGAAATTTATTGATTTATCAATAATCTGGTTTCAAATTAACTTTCTGTGAAACAAACTTTTAATAAAATATATATTTCTGAACTTATTGAACTATTCTTGTCAAATTTCATCAAGCTAGGATAAATTACCGTCAAATAAATACATGTTACAAACATGCGAATAATGAGATCGATTGAGCTCCATTTCCGCTAAGACCTAGGCTGAGCTTTTTAAACGAACTCGACCAGATCACGACATACTTGTGCATGTTGGCAGGGCATTTTGCGAGTGCCCACCTGGCTAGCTACGTACAAGTAGAAAATGTGTCATTATAAACACCTATTGGTGTGTTCCAGCTGCTTGAGGCCCAGTTATTGAAGGTTAGTCTGAGCAACATCTTCGACCACATCATCATCAGATGAGATAAGTGACAAAGGCAATCTTAAAAAAAAACAACAAACTGAGATGTTATTCATGCACTAACCTGCTTATACAGACATTTCCAATGACAAAGGTGCGCCCTTCAATAATTTTGAGTGTAGTTGCAACTACTACTACCTACCCAAGCGTACGTATGTATGTATGTACTTACCATTAGCATTTACACCCTCACTAACACGTAGTGTCAAACAAGGACTACCCGTGTGTGCATCAATAATCTACTGTGGAGGGGCACGCCTTCATTCTGGAACAATTCTGTACTGCTATGGGTTAACTTATCGACTGTAACAAAAAAGTTCCGCATCGCTCAGTCTTCAAAGATTTTCTAACTCGACGTTTTTAATTAAGCAACATTTCCACTTCCTTAACTTTTTCATCTTCTTTTTACCGTGTCGTCATGGCGTTTGTTAATTAGGCGTCTAATTAAAAAGAATCTTGTTTCGATAGTTGACATCCGACTAATTTGTAAATACGGAAAAAAGAACCGCTTCGAGTTTCTTTGCTCTTTTTGGACAAACAAAAGGTCGTGGCCGTACAGCACCATTAAGATTGAACTTTGTTTAATTTAAGTTTTGTTTATTTTACGTTACACGATACTGAGATCATCGTCCCTCAGAGCACTCTCGATTAGTAATTTTGGCTTACGGTTACTAAAGTCCAAATAACAAAATGTCCAATGCACAAAATGTCAAACCTAAGACAGGTCCTCAGTTAAATTGTCAGATTGCCCAAATTTCACACGCTTAATTGACAAATAGCCATAATGCATAAATGTTTAACTGATGAAATACTAGAGGCTAGATTGTCAACAAGAGGTTCTGATCTACTGCTCCATACAAATAATGTTTGGTTCATAATAGCTAGCTAGTGGGCCTTCTTGGTTCATTATTACACGTCGCTGTCACAGGATAAGTAGCAAAATATTGGGACATCATAGATAACAAGCATCAAAGGCAAAGAAAATACCAATAATAGATAACCTTTTTTATTTAGGTTTAAAAAACATGGCTCTATTTCGTCCATGTTAAAAAGAATCCAAAAATGCTGTACCCATGTGTTTATTATTTGCATTTTATTCTTAGAGTGCTCTTTACATTTTCACACCTTGGTTATCAAAATAGCATTTTTACCACACCACCTCGGAAAGGTGTAAGTAATCATTCGAAATCTACGTGGAAAAGTGATTATTATCTGCTAACGTGGAAAAGGTTTTCCAAATTCGAGCCTTTAGAAAGTTCCAGAAAATATATTTACTTTAAATATTACTTTAATATAATGTTTCCTCAGGTTTTAATCAAAGTACTCCTGCCTGTTAATACAGTAGTGACACAAATCATTAGCAAAAATATTCCATAACTGTGTTGGACTACAAGGTGTTGAGTTAAATTATATCTGTAATTGACGCACATTAATATAAGTTAATATAAGTGAAGACCAAAAATAACATGAAAGAATAGAACTTGCCTCAAGTGACGGTAGGTGATGATGCGGTCGCCCATGGTGTTCAGGTTGACTTAGAGTTACTGACTACGACAAAAGGACAATAATTGCAGAAGACAAATGCAAGAACATATCGTTAGGTTTAAAGAAGTAGATTTTCTACTAGGTGGTAAATGATTCTATCTACAGGAGCTTTTATTTCCACAATATATTTAGAAAAATATTGCTGACTCGTAAATTATAAACTGTGGTACGAAGCCAACAGCAGTATAATTTAATTTCCACACAATAAAAAAACAAGTTAACCTAAAAACAAACCTCAAAAGCCAATGAAAGCATAAAAAGCACCTCATCATCCCTTAAAATACGGAAGTGGAATGATTGATCACGATTGTAGGTCGTGATGGGTCACGTGGGGTAATAGGGGTGGGGGTACATGATTGATCGAGTGCGTCCTCGATTGGGTGCGTTGAACCTGTATGCGCTCAGCGTATTTACACTGTGTTTTAAAAAATATTTTGAAGTGATTAGTCCGCACCTGAAGGAGTTTACAGACGGCAGCTATAATACACATTATAGCATAACTGCCGGTATTAAGAAACGAAAATGTAAAGCTATATATTATAGCTGCCGTGTATCACTTGTCAAGTTCTATGGAAAATTTGTTAAGATGTATCGAAATATATCGAGCTATAAATATATAGCTTTATATTATTGCTGTCGTCTCTAAACGCTTGACGGTAAGCTCCAAACCCGTCGAACACAGTGGCAGTATCATCGTTTTCGTTCTGTTAACACTGCACTGTCTCTTCACTCCTCACTCGTTCTTGTCGCGGTTTCTTAGTTATATTAATGGTTCTGAAACCTACTTTAAATTTATTTATACCTTACAATACTTGCTATTTAATAAGAAACATTTAATTTATAAACATTAATCCTGTCTTTATTAATAATATAAAGGCTGGATTAAATGTTCAAGAAGTAGATTGAGCTTACATGTCCTGTTATTTATTATTTCTTCTTTTCGCATTCACAATCTCATTTATATGTGTATGTGTGTGTGTTTTTTATGTGTGGCCGAATAGACATGAGGCCTACCAATAATGTCTGTGATAAAATCTGCCCATAACATATACATTTCGTCACAAGGGACGAGCTTCACTGCGTCCGTTACCCTGAGACATACCGTTTTTAAGTCCCATGTGCCTGTAATTTTACTGGCTCTTGAGGACTGCTGCCGGAAAACACTGTTAGGTGGCGACAGATTTACTACTTGAGGGTGCTAGCCAGGCGAGCTCTAGCAAAATGCACTGTCATGCGATTAAGCTCCAGCCGTCGTCGGTGGGGATCAAACCATGGACCTGCGGCGCGGCAGTCCATAGCTATAACCGCTTGGCTATCATTGAATCAGAATGTGTGAGGCAAATAGCTCGCCCAATATAACGGGAGAGTTTATGGCCAGTGAGACTTTGGGTACGCTACACCTACAGTTAATCTAAGCAGTTCGAAGAGGATATAGTATAATATCAATCAATAAATATATACATATTTATTGATTGATATTATATTGTATTATATTGTAATTGTTGTGTTTTGTGTCTATTGAAATGTCGTAAATGTGTGTGTTGGGGTGTGTGTGTAGTGAATGAATTGTGTAGTGTTAAAATAGTTACCTATATGAAATCATCATGAAAATTAGAGGTAACTAAAAATTCGAAAGCATTTTTTCAATACTTTCATAATCAAACGTTTCGAGCCATGTTATTATGATCTTTTTAATTTGTAGTGGGATTTTCTTTTTAGCTTAGTTATTTTATTTAATTTGTTATATTAATGTGGAACCATTATTTTAAACGGATTATGGGCGATATTAAATTAATATTAGTATGTCAATTATTACTTCATAATATTTAAGTGAATGGATAGAGTAAAAATGTTGTTATTTTAGCGGTAATAAATGATCTTTTTATGTATTTATTTATATATAGTGCGTTGCAATGTTGTTGCTGCGAATATCGACCACAAGTTCATTGAAATAACCTTCATATTAGCGCGCGACAAGGTGACTGTTACGGCAAGCATACTGAATAGATACTAAATCAGAGAAAAATAATAGACACTGTTAAACATATCTGAATTATCTAATAATGCTTTAAGGCAAAATTTAAAGATTTTATAGATGTAATTGTTTGCTCGTTATTGTACCATACCAAAGTCAAATACAATCTCGATGTTAATTAGACCCAACTTTAAGTATATTTTATATAATTTTAAGTTCTGCTTAAATTAATTCATTACAGCAGAAATACATACCAGGGTATTACAAATTTTAATTTATTGCACAACTAATAATTGTAACGCTAGTTAAAATATGGCTAATTCTAACTTCAGGCTAATCGAACAAAATCGTCGACCGCATAATCACTTACTTACAAGGTGGTAGCGTTTTAAGGCTAGATTAACAATCAATAAATAAAACAAAATTTTAGCAAAAATCAGACTTCGAATAATATAAATATAAAAAATGCACTAAAAAGTAAATAAACGTTTGCATGGTGGTAGGGTAATTTGCGAATACGATGCGAATCTGCCGCCAAGCACCTAATGGTGTGTTCCGGCAGCTGTCATTGAAAGCTAGTACTTCTCGGTTAGCCTGATCAACATCTTCGACCACATCATCACTTACCATCAGGTGAGTAGAGCTAACGTATCATAAATAAAAATAATAAAAAAAAACAAACAACTTTAGGGTGGAAAAAACCGCTAGTCAGGCGAGCATTCACAAAATGCCCTTCCACCATGCGGTGAAGCTCAAGCACGCGGCGGGATTCGAACCATGGACCTGCTGCGCGGCAATCCATAGCCAATGCCACTGAGCCATCACTGCCTCAGAATTGAAAACCGTCTCCTTTTTTAAAGTGAGTTAAAAATGTACTAAATTTTAAGCATATTTTCTAGCGATACATTTTGATACCATTTTATTGGAAATTTAAAATTACTTGATGAATAGTTGTTATTGTCGTATTCTTTTGTGTTTAATGGACACTAATGTATTTATCGTTTTGCAAAATAATTTAGCCCCCCTTCAAGAATAAACAAGCACATTATGATACGATATTTACTAATCAAACGAAAGTACTAGAAACTCTACCAGAACTAAAATGGAAATGGAGGCCAGGAACAAATATACCAGAGTTGGTTCGTGTTTTTATGTTATTGTCCGGGGTCAACGGCCGGGATATTCTCGTACAACCCATTACCCGATGGTATGGAATATTCTGGTACAATTTACTGCTTGATACATTATTGTAGAGGTATTGACTTCCGATTGCGATTACGTAAATTCCGATACGGTTTTGTAAACTTTTAACATCGCCACGTATATACAGGGTTATTGGTAAAATGCTAACAACCTCTTAGGGTTGACTTCTGCTTGTCTTATGAAACATTTTGATAAATTTTTATTTGTTTTACTAAAAACAAAAGTGTTTTAATGCCTACTCCGAGCCTAGAGCGCCCGCCGTGGCAACACTGGACCGCGCTGTGGTCCCTTTGAATAGAGTTTTGAATATTTACATCGAGCAAAGTAATAAAAATATGAAATAATACATTATAGACACAAGAGACTTTTGACATCAGGTGGTCCTCGTGCTTATTCAGTCAAAAACAATTAAAAAACACACGAGAAAATTTCAAAGATATTGAAAAGAAAAACAAAATATTTCGAAACAAAAAAAATATCTAAAAATGTTTTTTAGGACTAACAGAAGTCAACCCTAAGAGGTTGTTAGCATTTTACCAATAACCCTGTATAATGTATATGTTCTATATCATAATTTTGGTAGAGAAAAAAGTCTTATATGATTCGTATGATTCTATTTCTAAATTTCACTAATTTCTTTAAAATGTATGTCAATATAAACTGTTTGTTAAGTTTAGGATTCTACACTAATGAGCAAGTAATATTTTATTCTACACTTTCGACATAAGACTAGACATAAATTAATTTATAATATTTGCATATAATAGGTGTGTTTGGGTGTGATTTAAGATATAGAAGGCAAAATATCAAATAGGCAATAATCTTATTTGAATTACAAATTAATTAAAAAGTATGAATAATATGTTTCTTATTAGCCTTGAGAAAGTTACTGAGACTCTAAAATGATGTTAGAATCATATCATGACCGCACTACTATTCATTTCTCAATTATTTTTTAATATTGTTAGTTGAGGTGTTTTTTTTGTTTAGCATTATTAACAAAATACTACGAACTTTATACAATACAAACTACTACAATAAAAGCATGTAGACAACCTATAAGTCAATGCAGACTCACAGCCTACTACCAGTTGGCAGCGTGCCCAGCATGCTGGCAGCATTGCCCTGTAGGATTGCAATGCTTATTCGTTGAGTCAAATAAGTGCCAGCATTTTGATCACGCGTCGCATCAACCAAGCGCTCTGATAAGTTGAGGTAGTTTGTACATCAGTGGAATGGAAATCGCAGTTGAAATCATAAATAAAATATATCAATTTAAACCACAAATACACATCAGTTGCACCTTATTTTCTTTTGGAAATTTCCTTTTTCGACGACAGACATCTTACGAGTTCTAAAATTGCCAATAGGTTTGACGTTTTATAATAATAAAATCCCGTTACATTTCAATGGTCTACCGACAATTAGCCTCAAATGGAGAAAACGGAACCCTTTTAGGGTTCCTTTGCTGTCCATCTGTATGTCTGCAAAGACTCTTTTTCTCATGAACGCGTAAAGCTATCATGCTGAAATTGATCTCAAATATTCAAGTCTACTGTCCCTTGGAGCTGTGAAAAAATCAAACTTCTAAGCCAACGCAATCAAAAGAAACAGCCGTTTATGCCGCAAATTTTCGACACTGGCAAGGGAATCAAAACAGGGTACTTCCCGTGAACTCAGATTCTTGAAATTTGGTACGAAGCAACGTCTTGTGGCACAGATAAAGGAAAAATTGCGAAAAGCATACATTTTTAGATACATCAGATTATAAAAATATTTTTATAATTTTAAAACGTTGTGGATTTCATTTAACAATAAAAATACCATAACTTTTACTTATATACTACCTACCGGGTTTTGCAGAATCCTCGGTGCGCGAGACCGTCCGCACTTGACCGGTTATTGTATATTAAAATCGTTCTCTAAGGTTCCGTATTCAAAAGGTAAAACGGAACACAATTACCGAGGCACCGCTGTCTCATCGTACATCACAAGTCTAGCTCGTATACGAAACGACGAATGAATCACAAACCTGACATATTGATAATTTATGTAGAAACTTGACCCAAAGCTGAATAATTAATTAGAGATTAAATTCCATTGTCTAGACTCTAGAGCTTATCGATACACACGTACAGCCACACACACACATAAGTCTACAAATTAAAAAAAAACTAGAAGCTCGAAAAATTTGTCAATTTTAGAACATTTTCGAACAATTCACAATTTCAGATTTCCATCTGAAATTTCGGTATAGAATTGACCAATCCTCTTTATACCAAACAATACTGACAACGTCTTTAAAATAGTTTTGAAACTATCACAAAAAAATATATTTTTTTGTTTTAATTGCTGTCGCAATTCGGTGCCCTAGAATAGCAAGGTTCGATGCGCGTTAGGCCAGATTTTTACTGCTGTTAATATAATCTTTGACCAATAATTAATATCTAACCTCGGTGGTGGTTACATATTTGAGCCGTTTGATGTAGATACGTTGGGTCCGTGGGGACCGGGAGCTCAACTTATTTTCCAAAACTTATCAGAGCGCTTGGTAGATGCGACGAGTGATCAAAATGCTCGCACCTATTTGGCTCAACGAATAAGCATTGCAATTCAGTTGAATTGTGGGTAATGCTGCCAGCATGCTGGGCACGCTGCCAACTGGTAGTGGGCTGGAGCATTTGGATTGCATGTGATTCTGAAATGCTGTCATTGTAGTAGCTGTAGTAATATATATAGTTCGTAATATTTTGTTGATAGATGAGACTGTAGTCAAAGTATCAGGTTGTCAAAGGCCATGTAATCAAATAAAAAAATATATATTAATATTACTGTCAAATAAACAATTATACATATCCTTGTCTACTAAACATGTTCATTATTACGATAACAATTTTCTGGCTCGAGTGCGGAGCACCCCATACTTATTTCTTAGGGTCTTGGCTGAAAATCAGCTCTTTTGTCTTAGGCAACAAGCATTATGCTGAGACAAGGCTCATTCAATACTACTGGACATCTCACTACCGAATATATATTTAAGAAAATTGTTAACATTTTAAAACTTTTTAGGATTAAGTTTAACATGGTTTATAATATTTTTATTGTAGTATTGAATAAACGTATTTTCTTTCTTTCTTTCTTTTATAGTTCGTGATATATGACTGGGGCTCGGAAACATGAGTTTCTGTCTGATTCTTTTCTCCAACTAAGTACAATAAATTATAGTATTCATTCAATTCAAACACCAAAGGATAAATAATTATTTCCGTAAATAAAAAAAATAATTGTAATTAACCCTAACGACGATCGGATAACGTCATTCTTAAATTTAGAAGATAATTAAGTTAGGTGCAGTCATCACCTGACCTTGTCTATTGTTTTTTATATGGTCATTAGTTTTTTATAACAGTTATAATCCGGAATAATGTTTTATTATGATGTTACAGACATAAAGGTCATAGTAATATGATCTTTAAGATGTTTGCACAGAATATGTTTTATTTTAAGGTCAAATGTTAATTACTTAAGTAGGTTAAATAAAGCAGTGTCAATCAGAGAGTTGAAATACATAGAGAAGTTATAACTTCTCTATATAATAACTCTATATAACTTCTCTCGGATATATCCGTACACCACAGCCCTAAAAACTAACTAGAATTTACCTATCTACATACCTATGCACAAGTATATACAGTTTGTAATGACAAGGAAAGAATATTCAAATATTATGCGTCATATCTCATCATCATCTTCTTCATCTCACAACATTGCTGCTGTGGGGAATGGGCTTCAGTGCTACGCACTCTGTCCCAGGCAAGTCTCATTTCCCTAACAAGGGAACGGTCTTTGGCACCACTTGTAGGTGCTGAGGGTGTCGATGCTGTACGGGCCTAGACCCGGCCTCCGCTCCACCAGGGCGATCAAGCCGCGCCAGGTTGATCCCCCGCCTACACGGGAGAAGCCCAGCGGACCGATCGGCTCGCTGGCAGCGGCAGCCGGCGGGATCCGTACAGTCGCTCTCTCTCTATCTCTCTGATTGGTTGATCGGTATCTGTGTTCGCTTGGCTTTCTTTACTTTTGAGTTGTGTCATGGCTTGCGTCATATCTGTTGTTAGAAAGAGATAAATAAGCATTTTGTGTCACCACCGCCACGAGACGTTCCGATCTTCTTTACGCTGCGATCTCTTTCACTCTCTCTCACACAAAACGATCCACATATCTCGCTCATCCATTTAATTGTGACAAAAGTCTAAGATAAAATAATCGACGATATTTTCTATTTCGATAATAATAGCAATACATACGCGTGAAATTAACCTTTTTTCTTATATCTCACAGAGCCTGTATAACTAGTGCAGTGTCTAAAGTAAAGGCACAGGAAGGCATATTGTCCTCTGTGTTTACCGGACGGTCGGAAGTGCAAGACTGGTAGCGACTATGGCAATTATCTATGGCAATATCTGGCACATATGGCCCTTCTGATTTGAAACTTAATGTTCTATGTTCTAGACTAAATAATGCCGCGTAAGGATATAAGTTAGAACAAGTCTGGCTCCGAGCCAAATGTGGCCGTATCAAGTAAGGCATTTTAGCAAAAGGGAACGTGACTTCGTTCGGTTGAATTATTTATTTGTTTCTGTTGTTACTTTGTTACTTTAATTAGAAATGATGGAGCTTGTTTGTTTAGTATAGTCTATATAGTACTGTTAAGATTCCAGATTGCCTAGATCGGCATTGTACGCAGAGTCTTCTACCTAGACAACCTGCTTTTTGAATCCTAACTCGGCTTAAATAATAAAATACATGAAAATTACATACAACTTATGATAGTTTTTCGGTATTCCTCCGGCGACGACTCCAGCCTAGCGTGCCCTAATTAAGTTACTGGCCAGCAAAACAATATAGGTACTTACGCCTGGGCGCGGAAGATGGTGCGAGGATCCCGCACATGACTTAAATTTTTCCTATCGTATATTTGTGATTTTGTAAGATGTTTCCAGTTCTTCCTTCTTGCGAGAGCACAACACTCTTTAATAGTTCAAAGTGGATCAAATGTTCACCAAAACACACGCACCAATCAGGTTTTTCAAAAAAGAACAAACAATTAAATTACTTTAAACACCTCTGACCCAAAATCGACATATTTTCTTTATAAAATCAAAATTGTCCAAGTTAAGTTTTCAAAACCAGAGAGGAGAAGACAAATGAAACTTTTTTCTTTTTCAACTCAAATTGTCCATAGTTAAAAAGTAGACGACTACGCTAAGTTGCGTTCCAAACAGGTATAGTCTGATCTCATATCAGGATATCAAGATCTTCAATGCTAAAATGTCCTTATCATAACGTGGCCAACTAGACATTCTTCTTCTTCTTCGTGTCGACGACTCATTATTAATAGATAGATGACTAGAAGCCATTAACAAAGAAATAATAATAATAAGATAGATGACTGCCAGTAGCCACCCCAAGGGTAGAGGCCTCGTACAAGTCACATAACTAGACATACAGTCTATTGACCCAATGTGACTGTTCAAAAACGGCTTTAGAGCAAATTGTCCTCAATTTAAAAAGTCATATAAAAGCAAATAGCTTTTAACTAAATATCTGGTAAACTAGCAAATTACATATGTATATTGGTGATTTAGTTGAGTGGCGTTAGCCACGCGTTGCTACCTCGAGGGTATTGGGTTCGACAGTGACATTGGGTGCGTACATTAATATAAATAAGCTCATCCCATATTACATGCGAATACTTCAACATCGCGGATTTATCCAGGAGTTTTGTTTTTCTATGCTATTTTGATGGAGCAAACAAGAGGTCCATCTGCGGCGGTAAGCTCTGCCTATAACGCATGCAGTTCGTCACAACTGACGCCCATCACAAAGCCAATTAAATAAATATCAATACAAAATTATACCAACTAATATCCAAGAAGTTTTAATGATGTCTACGAAATGTCAATGATTACTTAACAAATATAGGTAATTATTCCGCCATCAAGCGTCATTTAACAATGCCCAGTCATTATTGAAACACGGGTCAGTACCTAAGGTTTACAAATAGTCTATAATTAAATTACAAATAATTACAATAAAATGACTCTACAACCTACAAAATGCCAATAATTACATAACAAAATGTCAACTTCAACTGTGACACATTATGATTACGAATTTCATAATTATAACGTTATCTGTCATCATTTGACACATGCCAAATACTAATACCTAAAAACGGCCGAGAGTAAGTCGTGTCTCACTTTATTTGGATTCAGCATCCCAACATCCCGTGCAATATAATATGTTGGTTGGATCTGCTCATAGCTTAAAAAGTACGTTATTCTCAGAATATTTACTGTACATAAAATAATATGTAAAATATGTTGCCAGTGATTACTTATGGCACAGAGACGTGGTCCTTTATGGACAAGCTCAGAGTCCCTCAACGAGCTGTGGAGAGCTATGCTCGCAGTTTCTTCGCGTGATAAAATGCGAAACGTGGATATTCGTACTTCGTATTAGTAGAGCAAAAGTCACCGACATAGCTTCCAGAATTTGCAAGGTGAAGTGGCAATGGGCGGGCCACATTGCTCGATGAAATGATAACCGATGGTGAAGAAAGGTTCTCGAGTGGTTACCACATTACACCGGAAGACTTAGAGTTGGTAGGCTAGGCACTAGGTGGACTGACAACAACGTTAAAGTCGCGAGTAGCCAATGGTTACAAGCGGCTAATAGCTGTTCTTTGTGACGTTCTATGGGAGAGGGATTTTTTTACAGTGGACGCCTCCCGGCTATCAGTTTCCTGACATGTTTTGTTTTTGAGAGGGATCCCATAACAATTTCTTTCTAATATTGTAATTTTAAACGGACCATATTTCATAATTTAAAAAAATATATTAGTACTCCTGTAATATAAGGTATAGATGATAAAATCACACATAAATATATCACATATAAAAAAGATTTAGATTTATTAGATTTTTTTTTTATTATCCTACTAATTGGTTTATATCATGAATGAAATCAAAATACAGATATCCAATTGAACAAATTAAAGGATTATAGTTTTTAGGCTTGTAACCCATTCCGTCTATGAGCAAGGTACCTGTGATATACAGACGGACAGTATGGCAGCGGATTCTCAATAATAAGATTCTGTTTATCCCTTTGGGTACTTACGGTGCCTTAAAACACGGTTCAGTATATAAATACATGTATAATTAAGACATCACATAACGAACTGGCAGTTGATTCCACCACACGTTCTTTGATGCATATCAAATGTCATTTTACGAAACAAGTGTCGACACTTCTAGTCATAAAGCTTTCCGCACACTGAGCGCGCGGCGTTTGCATTGCTTCACTGAATAGAGAAAAGTAGTTGCGTACCGTTATGTCAATCAACCCACATTTTTTTTTCATTTAAACCTACTTCCGAATTGGAGGAGGTTCTCTCTCAATAATAGTTAGTTTCTGATTTAGACTGTGTTTTTTTAAAGTTTGATACGCGGGTGGGGTTCCTCCGCCAATTATGAACTGATTTTGAAGATCAAATGAAGTATTCATAATATAAACAAATTAACTAAAAAATGTATATAATATTACTATATTTGCATACTTGGATGACTTAGTGGTACCTAATCGGAACTCTTGTTAACGGTGAACAAAAGAGTGGTAATATGTATATACATATATATTTTAATTATCTGACTTTCTACTCTGAAAAGTATGAAATAACTTGTGGAAGCCGGACTACGATAACATGAGACCAGTATTTTAGAATCAGCTTGCTACCGATTATAACAAATTATTTCATACCTTTCAGTTTGTCTTCTTTTCTACTCTAAAAAATATTTGAATAACAAAACAACGCGTTGTTATTCAAATATTTTTTTAGCGTTCCATACAATAAAATAGTATTATGTTACTAAACCTACTCTACTAATGTTTGTATCTTTTCATGCATCACTAACTAGTAGCTACGAAATTTGATTTTAGATCAGTGTGTGCCAATCATAAACGCGTTTTTGCCGAGCAGCCCGAACGTGAAGCGTCGGTTCTGCGTTTGGTGTGGTGAAGGCACATACACGTTTTAAGTATTTCATTGGGTAATGCTCTAATGAGCAACAGCATTAAAATAGCAGGTTTGAAGTGTTTGCATTATGGTTAATAGTACGTGTCATTGCAGGCGAGCGTATTATTTACTTTTTTGTTATTACTCTATGAATTCACACGGTATATAACGTGTTTAGCCAATGTTTAAACACGTTGTGACAATAGGTTAATTGTCAGAATAAAATTGCAAGATTACGTACGTAAATATGTTATGCGGTACACTATGTAGCTCATGTTATCTAACTATTTATTGTGCTAAGCATTCTAAACACATTATAATTAATTAATATATTGAAGCATTGATACTCAGAGCGCGATCCATGGTTCGATCTCCACCGCCAGCTTGAGCTTCACCGCATACTGGTAGGGCATTTTGTGATTACTCGCCTGGCTAACTACCACTGTCAACTAGATATCTCACCAAGCACCTATCAGTGTGTTCGCGCAGCAGTCCTTGAGAGCCAGTATTAAATTATAGGCACATTATACTCTGTAATTGTTGAGGTACTAGCAATGTTGCTTTTGGGTTTTAGCCTACCCTACTGGCACTGAAGACTTTCTGATATGGTGCTATAAAAAAATTAAACAAAATATGGAATCAATTTTTATATTTTTTTAAGAAAACCAATAAAAGTGCATTAGAAAAAAAATATAACTTACAGCGAAAGCGTATACAGGGTGTCCCAAGAAGTAGTAATATACTGAAGATGGGAGCTAGAAGACCTAGAGGGCTATCTGAATCACCCCCATGTATGTTCCGCGATTTCACGTCGTCAGCGCGGTCTTCAGTTCCGCGGTTTCAGGCGTCACCCAGGCCGCTACGACCAATCCATCTTTCAGGGTATATTTGATTTAAATAGTTTCTCACGTCCAAGGCACTTGCATTGAGCAACAGGGGGGCCATTTTGAAAATGTATTGTGCTATAACACCTTGTAATTGGTTTTACTTTGCTTGCATTAATCATCATGTAAATTTTAATTTTGCTCTTACCACATTTATATAAAATGAAATTTTCGGGGTAGCTACCTGATAGATATAGCAAGTTTTTAAAAGCCAAACAGTATTTTTTTTATTGTGATTTTATTTTTTAAGGGACCTTGAAGTTGTGAACATCCTGGGTAATTTTATCTTTCTTGGCTTTTAATATTTTTTTATTCCATTCAAAGATCTAACGATAGTAAATGTTACCACACTAAATTGGCCTATCTATCAGCTTAGCACAAAAAAAAAATCAAGCATCTACCGCAATAATTCACGTCACCATAAATAAAAATCTCATCGCACTCGGCGATAGGTGAAATATTAAAAAAAGTCATAACTCCAAAAATACGAAAAATCGCGGAGGTAATTCAGATAGCCCTCTAGGTCCTCTACCTCCCAGCTTGAGTATATCACTACTTCTTGGGACACCCTGTATAAGCAAAGTATATTAATAATAAGTAGATATTGCGAACAAAATTGGCGTAACTGGTGATGCCCATACAAAATAGTGATGATATAGTTCAAACTAAGTTGCTGAATAATAAAAATAAATATTTTTATATATTAACAAGTTTTAATAAAAAAAATACAATTGATGATTCCGAATAAATTTCCTACTAACCCGACGTGACGTTATAAAAGCCCCGTAGCACAACTGGAAGACATTTCGACGCGTAACGCTTCTAGACGAAGCATCATCAGCAGGTCTTGACTTCAATCGCACGATTGATAAATATCAATTCAATGTTGCCTTAAAATATTTAAAAAAAATGTTATCATTAAATATGAATTTCCGCAAAACAACGCCTACATAACATAGTAATCGAAAATATATTTATGAAGTAATTAAAACATTATATATACAAAATTATTGGAGCCGCAAATGTTTGACTCGGGCGGGAATCAAACCCAATATTGCGAGTGATTTTAGCTTACTTGTGCTTGTTATGTAATCATATTTAGAAATATTATCAATTAGTTTATCTATTTTCATTTGATTAATGTTATATAAAAGACTGTAATTTTGTTTACAAACATTCCAATTCTCGAATAATCATTATATTACGTAATTTCCGATGATTTACGCCATTAAATAAATTACAATAACAAGGTTATGTACGTTATTACGATGTTTGTTTAGATTTCTTCTACTCACTCACCTATTACGTATAATTTGGGTTTCCTTTACCTTGTGTGCATTACGAATTACGTAGGTAAGGTAGGTCGGATACCTAAGTACTTACTTTATAAATTGAAATAAAATAAAAAGAACTTGGTTTCGACTACCAACACTAGAAAGTATGAAATTACTTGACCACGCTGATTTAAAACCTCACATTATCATGGGTCGACTTTTATAAGTTATTTCATACATTTTAGTTGAGTTTTGAGTTTTGTTTGAGTTAGTTGATATATAAAGTTTAGGGAAAATCTAATAATATCAGTGAAAACATGTTAAATTGCGAAAAATCATACCTAAATTGTCTCGCTAAGGATCTTACAACACAAAACTTGTTTTATATTAAATAAAAAATGCATATATGAATAATATATTAGAAAATCAACATTTATTACTCTGACACATTATAATTGCCTTTATTCCACCTAAATGTAATTAAAAAAAAAACTTAAGTACCTATATAAAAATCGTCTATTTGTCTACGAATTAGTAGGACATCCGAAAATCCTGCATGACAATTTTTCAGAAAAACGCTCACCTATCTTTTCTAAACCAAATCATGCGTGTTCTAATTCGACATTAAAAATGTAACCTCAACCCATAAGTTAACTCGATCCGAAAATGCATGATAAAATAATTTTTACTCTCAGTTAATTTTAATTAAAGATACAACACGTAATTATATTCATCTCTTATTATGTGAATTTTCATTGAGTAATTAAAACTGCTTTCAAAAAACGAAAGTGAAATTGTGATAAGTGTGTTAGAATTTAAACGACCAGGCGCGAGTCGTGCTCATATACCGCGAGTTTTGTACTTATACAGAAAATACAAAATTGTACAGAAATTTGACAAACCAGAAACCTTACAAGCCAGAAACTAGATTACAAGGAGATTGTTTTACACTTGGTATTTAAAATATGACCAAACTACGTTTGTAGGGAAAAACAGCTCAATCAATGCGAAGCAGTGATGGCTCAGTGGCATTGGCTATGGACTGCTGCGCAGCAGGTGCATGGTCCGAATCACGCCGCGGGCTTGAGCTTCACCGCATGGTGGAAGGGCATTTTGCGATTGCCCGCCTGGCTAGCGACCACCCTCAAGTAGAAAATCTGTCGCCTAGCACCTAACAGTGTGTTCCGGCAGCAGTCCTTGAGAGCCAGTGAAATTACAGGCAAAATGAGACTGAACAAGTATGTCTCAAGGTGATGGGCGCAGTGCAGTTCGTCTCTTGTGATGAAATGCTTGTTATAGGCAGAGGATACCACTTAACATCAGGTGGGCCTCGTGCTTGTTCCGTCACAAGAACGTGAAAAAAAAAAACTTATTTAACTCAGACACTACCCTTAGGAGGCACGGGAGGATGGACAGACGTACAGGCCCAGTAACAGGGTCCCGTATTCTAATACGGAACCCTACAAACGTGTTAAATCTCGTCAGTTACACTATTGTTTTCCAAGTAAATCTCATATATTAGGGGAGAATTCTGCTATTGCAATGGCATGTGAGCCGCTGCTGCTATAACGTATTTTGTAAGTGTTGTTTCTGTGTGAATGACGATGGTTGTGTTTTCATTTGTCTGTAATTCTGACTATAAATATGAAATTACGTATATGTCACGCTAGTCATAGTCTACCGCTGATCAAAGCCTACAAATAATCCCGTCGCTTGACAAGTGTCTTGGGATCGCAGTGTAGTCATAGATAAATGAATATTCATTTATCTATGGTGTAGTACCTATAGCACTTCCTAAGAAGGCGTGCTGTCCATTTTTGACCGACTTCAAAAAAGGAGGAGGTTACTCAATTCGACTGTATTTATTTATGTTAGTTACCTCAGAACTTTTTAGTGGGTGAACCGATTTTGATGGTTCTTTTTCATTTGAAAGCTAATGCTTTCCGAGTGGTCCCATTTATGAATAATATTTTTTTCTTTTCTTGCTAGATTACAGGCTAGGTTCACTTTTTTTAAAAGTGGACATTGATTGTTTCCTGGTAGTCTGAATTCCAAAATGAACGTTTACAATCGTCTTGGGTTGAAATCACCTTTTTTTTTTCAGAGTGACGCTTATATATAATCTGTCCTGAATCACACTATATCATGTATCTAAACTAAAACCAATTTACAAACAGGTTGTTGTAAATAAAAATAATAAAAACAATATGTACGTGTATTTCGTACTAAATAATTTAACGTACCTGAGCTACTTCTAAAATCTCGCTGTGGAGACCTACATTTCGTTAACAAAACTAGAACTCAATTCTAGTTCTCAGGCTGTCATTGTGGCGCGTACACACGAGGTGAATTCCAAATATATTACATAAATGTTTGTTAATTTGCGGTGTTTGTAAAATGTTACGAATATCGTGAAGAAGTTCCGGTTGTGTAATGTATTATAATCCTTTGTAAGCGATGTGAATCTAACGTTACGAAATACATTGGAATAAGTACATACAGACCCCTTAACTTACAAAGACGTGAGGGGCACGTCTTTAGGCCTATTTGGACACTAGCACTACGTCTTAATATGGGTATAAATGCTACTGGTACATACAGTAAAATAATCAAATGTGAACGCTTCGGTAGGCAGTAGTATTTGCAACTAAACTCGAAAATATGGAATACGTCTTTGCAAACTAACTACAGTTTATCTCCTTTAATACAATAATCATTTCAAAGTAGTCTGGCTGCTAATAAGGGCATTAAATATAGCATAGTGGTAGGGCATTTTGCGAATGCCCGCCTTTTTAACTAACTTTATAACGGATTCGTAAAGGGGTAAAAGTTGTCTTAACAATCCTACAAATTTAATACATGCTTGTAACATTGCTTCAACAGTCAATGTCTGTCCACCGATGAAATAATCCTCCCCCATTAGAGGGAGGGGGTGACGTAACGACGTAACCCACATTTGGCTGATATCTTAAGGATCGCAGTTAAAATGGTAACTACCATTTTACTCTTCTTCTAGTTTTAGAAAAAAAATCTTCAAAAATATAAATATCATAATCATGATTAAGTACCTAGCATTATGTAGCAGTATGAATGTTAAATTAATCTTAAACTATGCATTATTCAAGATACAAAGAAAAAAATATTTTCTCCAATTGTCTTGCATTTTGCACTGTTCGATCACAGTAACTGTCACTTTGCAGCGTTCGCTGATATAATGTTTGATTTTCGTACTTGCCAGCAACAAGCAGTTTTGGCCTTATTAGGACCTAAATTCGGCAAGGAATACGTACCTATCATTAAGCGTTGAACATGAGTAGCATCAATTACCAGAGATGTCGTCGACAGTATTACGTGAAAAACATGACAAAATATTTATAGGAAAGTGAAATAAAAAATATTTGTGTAGTAGGTATCTCTTTGGAAAACAAAAAAATATAAAGAAATGTTATTTATAAGTCTTCACAATAAGTGTGTATATAAATTCAAGAAGCGTATTTTTTCTTCCATTACGTAACTGCATACAATTATACCGTCTCATTGTGTAATTGTGTATTGTAGTGTGTTCCTGCCTTAAATCGACAGTGTGAGCAGTCTGTGGCATAGTGATGTCCAAGTGAAATGTGTTATTGACATAAAAAGTGTTAAAGTGTTATGTCTGTGAACGAGATGTGTTATTGTGTCTGTTAGTTTGACAATAACACGCAACATGGGGCTGCATAAGCGAGAAAGTGAGTATTTAGGTGATAAATATGCAAGATAGTACCCTAGTAACCTCGCTGATGAACAGGGTTATTGGTAAAATGTTAACAACCTCTTCTGGGTGACTTCTTAAATAAAAAATGATGACTTCTTCAATAAAAAATTCTGATTTCTGATTTCTGATTTCTGCTTTTTTGTGTTTGTTTATGTGTATTTGATGGAATAAGTCCGAAGACCACCTGATGTTAAAAGTCTCTTGTGCCTCAATAATAACAAATATTTTAAAAATATTTTATGAAAACATCAAATTAATATTTTAATAAAACACTTAAAAATATATCTAGTGACAATTCCGCCTAACTTTCCTGTTAAGCCGACGTGACGTCACAAACGCCACATATCATTTTTCATAAAATATTTTAAAAATATTTGTTATTATTGAATATGGATTTCCGCAAAGTAACGCCTGAATCAATTTATTCTCTTGTGCCTGTAATAATATTATTTCATATTTTGTATTACTTTGCTCGATGTAAATATTCAAAGGGGAGATTCAAAAGGAGCGCGGCGCGGTCCAGTGCTGCTGGGGAGGCGCTCTTGGCTTGGAGTAGGCATTGTCTTTTACTATGATACAAGTGAAGCAGAAAAAAACATGCTCAATACATGTTCCTATCAAAATGTCTCTTTCAACAATACGGCAAACTCACGGAGCGTGTAAGGAACAGTGTGATAAGCGCATGGTTTTTTTGGCTTAATTTTTATAGTGAGTGGGTTGCTCCTTCTGAATTTCTTTACTTATCTGAGACCTACCTGACTAACCCTAACTAAGAACTGCAAATTATATGCGAGTAAACTGAGCATTTTCAATTTATCCGGGTAATACAGATTTGTAACATCAAAGAGGTTTATATGTAATGAACCATCATAAATTTGCGAGAAAAAAATAATTGCGAGCTATTTTCTATTATTTTCGTATGTTGTTTGTATCGCATTTGTGCAATATTTTTTTTCCTCGCAAGGGTGTTGAGAAAGTGCGTAGGTATGAAACTCGTCAGCAACTTGCTCATTATAAACTCGGCTTATTTACAACCTCGCCTACGGCTCGGGCTGCAACACACAGCCTCGTGTATAATGAGCAACTTAGTTCACTTGTATAATAATCTACTATTAAAGAACAATAAAACTTCCCTTCTATGTAAAACGCAATATACTTAGTGAACGCATCAAGCATTCCAAGAAACGTAAATTGAATTACTTTCGCAATTTTATAGTGCGGTAAAAATAATTGAGACACCGCGCCAGCTCACTCCCTAAGCAAGGTCAAAAATTTCGCGCTTACGTGTTTGTTTACACAACTCTGCCTACCCCTTCGGGTAATACAGGCGTGATTATATGTATGTATGAAAATACGAAGCATAATTAAAGTTTATGAAACAATGTTAAACGGGCGGTATACCTAATAGCTGCCGTGGCGTATGTCCATGGTTCGACCCCCACCGCTAGCTTAAGCTTCACCGCAAGTTATTTTTTATAGAAAAAATAATATTTTTACATCCTGGTCACGGCACAGTTAACACGTCCAGCGTCTTCTCCAAAAACCGGAAACCTCGATTCACTGTTTACGCAAATGAACAAAAAGTCGTAAAACGACGCGATAATTCGTAAGCGTGTGTAATTTGCTCTTCAAGTTACTTTCTCAAGTTGTGACTTAATGAGAGAGCATCGTTTTGTCATGTGTGCTTAGGTTCTTACATAATAAATACATTTATAATTATCTACCTACATACTTCGCTTTAAACTTGTGCGTTACGATTCATATTATCTAAAGTATTGATTTTATGTATCAAGAACATTTAGAGAAGTTACTTGATGCCTTCAACGGCACTTGCTCAAAATGTCTAGATATTATTTATACTTTTTTTATATTATGGGTGCCAAACAAGCAGACGTCCCGCCTGATGGTAAACGGTAACCGCCGTCTATGGACATCTGTAACACACAGCCGATGCGTTGCGTGCCTAGAGAGGAATTTGCAGATGCCCCTTTTGGGTACAAAGGTTCATGTTGTAGCTTCGCGGAAAGACCTCCGGAGGAAGGTCGTTCCACATCCCACAAGTACGTGGAAGAAAGGAGCGACCAAACCAAACAGCGTGTGATGTCCATACTTGCTGGATGTGGGGGTGGGTCTCTTGACGGTCGCGACATGTGCGTAGCTTACCTACTTAGTCGTTCTTTACCAATCAACTAAATTATTGAGCTATTTGCGCTGCTGTCATGACTAGAATGGGTGACCGCTTATAACATTACTACTAAGCGTCCAGGTGCTTCGGACTGCACGTCCGGTAATGTTTGTGGCCTTAGGATGGCAGCATTTTGCGAATGCCCACCTGGCTGGCTTCCACCCTCAAGTTGAAAATCTGTTGCCAAACGTCTAACGGTGTGTTCCGGCAGCTGTCCTTTAAGCCAGTCATTCTAATTATTCACTGAGGGCCCCAATGTTACAAGAACCCGTGCTAAATACAGCCTCCCGGATTAGAGGGGTTTTCCACAATCCCCACGCTCGGCAGCCGGCTGAAATATATATATACGACGAGCGCACGATCGAGAAATTAATTCGCTCGTAGAAGACCTCCTGAGGATGCTTTGTGTAGAAGCGGGACACGTCGAAAATTCTTCCGGTTTGGTTGCGTGGCGTTTGTGACGTCACGTTGGCTTAGCAGGATAATTAGGCGGAATTGTCACTAGATATATTTTTTAAGTGTTTATTAAAAATATTATTTGGATGCTTCCTTAAAATATGTTTAAGTATATTTGTTATTATTAAATATAGATTTCCGCAAAGTAACGCCTGAATCTATTCATTATATATCTCTCTACTCTATAGGCTATTTATCTAGAGACTAGATCTAATACATAGTGTCACAAAGTTTCCAAGCAGGTTACAATGTCACAACAAAATTCAGGCCAAATTTCGGCAGGCCACAAGGTAAACAACCCAATGTAATAAAATAGAATAACGCTAGATGGCGTGGTTTACCAGTTGTGATTAGTAATCATTTAACTTTTTGATTAGCGCTACTTCCGTTTCTCTTTATCTGATTACTTCCAGTGAGATTTCAATCCGCAACCCCAGAATACCTTCCTGGTGCTTTACCAATTGTGCTATGGCAGCGGGTGCCGGACTGTCGATTTATTTGTCATCCGAATGTACGTAATCAAATAACTATCGCGCCATCTTTTGAAGCGCTCGTAGCGAAGTTTACTTAGCTGTTCTCAACCGATCAGCAAAGTTAAGCAACGTCGCGCGCGGTCAGGAGTTGGATGGGCGACCGCTAGTGACATTACTACTGAGCGTTTCCGTGCTTCGGAGGGCACGTGAAGCCGTCGGTCCCGGTTGTTGTCTTAGGATGGCAGTCGTTATAGCATGGTGGTAGGGCATTTTGCGAATGCCCGCCTGGTTAGCTACCACCCTCAAGTAGAACATCTGTCGCTAAGCACCTAACGGCGTGTTCCGGCAGCTGTCCTTGAGAGCCAGTACTTCTAGGTTAGCCTGAACAACATCTTCGACCACATCATCACTTACCATCAGGTGAGATAGTGGTCAAAGGCTAACCTTACAGGCATAAAAAAATATATATCTAAGTACCTAAAATTCGAGTGACAGGACCAGGACGGTATTCTGGAGCTGCAAGTTCAAGTCACGCTGAAAGTTGTTGAAGCAAGGATTGCTCAGTGGCATGCCTATGGACTGCCGCGCAGGTCCATGTTTCGAATCCCGCCGCGGGCTTGAGCGGATTGAGCTTCATTGCATGGTGGAAGGGCATTTTGCGAATGCCCGCCTGGCTAGCGACCACCCTCAAGTAAAAAATCTGTCGCTAAGCACCTAACGGTGTGTACCGGCAGCAGTCCTTGAGAGCCAGTGAAATTACAGGCACATGAGACCTAACAACTATGTATCAAAGTGACGGGCGCAGTGAAATTTGTGACTTGTGACGAAATGCATCTGTTATAGGCAGAGGTTAGTCCGCTTAACATCAGGTGGGCCTCGAGCTTGTTCTGTCGCAATTACATTAAAAAAGTTATTAATCATATATCTAATTAGTGAAACGAATTACTTATTACCTTGTATCTGGTAGTGTAGGCATAAATGTATTTACAAATCATATACAGACCCACCAACTTATCTGTTCAGGTGGCAGAAAAAAGAACTACAACATTCCTTCAAATTTTGACAGTTTGTAGTTGATTTCCATGACCAGTAGCGCCCTCGAAAACTGCACAGTTAAGTTGGTAGTACTATACAAAGAAAAGTATTATATTTACTTTTTAATTTCAAGATATTTAGCACTAGATACATGCTATTTGGCCATTTAGGTCATTCATAATACTTTTTAGTACAATGTTGTCAGTTTAAAATACGTTCGACCTCATTATCCATTGCTTAGCTAAACAGGTGCTATGTAGCGTTTATAAGTAAGAAATATTTAAGCATTACTTAAACACTGTTTAGTTATACATTACTTAGCAACTACATAACGATGTTTTTATAAGTAAGGGGGATAATGTTCACAACAATATTAATACTTTAGTATAGGATATTACGTGTTAGCACGTAATTTGCACGACATTAGAATGCAAACGGAATGAAAGGAATGCTGCGGTGACCACCGACTGACCACCGAACTGGCCTTCAACTTGTTAATGACATACAACTTTACTTACCTACTAGATGTTGCATAAACATTTTGTTTTTATTGGTGCAGTCTGGTCAACGAGTTCGATAAGCGATATTTCGAAATATTTCTTTATTTCATTTGTGAACTTAAGGTTTCTTACATATAAGAGAATGTTTTTTTCGAGGCTCGAGGCCCACCTGATGTTACGCGGACTAACCTCTGCCTAACAGATGCATTTCATCACAAGACACGAATTGCACTGCGCCCATTTTACCTTGAGACATAGTTGTTAAGTCTCATGTGCCTGTAATTTCACTGGCTCTCAAGGACTACTGCCGGAACACACCGTTAGGTGCTTGGCGACAGATTTTCTACTTGAGGGTGGTAGCAGGTGGGCAATCGCAAAATGTCCTTCCACCATGCGGTGAAGCTCAAGCCGGCGGTGGGGATCGAACCAGGGTACTGCGGCGCGGCAGTCCATAGCTATTACCGCTCGGCCATCATGCTAAATGCGAGTTTCGGGCCGCGCCGGCTCCGCACAGACATATATAAAATATATATCTATATTATATACCTATGTTCATCAGGGTTAGTGTAGGATTCTAATGTTGAAGGAATTTTTCAAATCCGTGCAGAATATTTTTAACTTTTGAAGCAGTGACGGCTCAGTGGCATCGGCTAAGGACTGCCGCGCAGCAGCACCATGGTTCGAATCCCGGCGCTCCCAAAAAATCGGTCGCTAAGCACCTAACGGTGTGTACCGGCAGCAGTCCTTGAGAGCCAGTGAAACTACAGGCAAAATGAGACTTAACAAGTATGTGTCAAGGTGATGGCCGCAGTGCAGTTCGTCACTTGTGATGAAATGCATCTGTTATAGGCAGAGGATACCGCTTAACATCAGGTGGGCCTCGAGCTTGTTCCGTCACAATAACTTAAAAAAATAGTTTTTTCGTTACATACAAAATAACAAATCTTTTCTCTTTGTAATATTACCGTAAATGTAGATAACTTCACAAAAAACGTCCAAGCGGCAGACAAACTTGACGTCAAACAAGCACCACGCCGCACAGAATAACCAACAGTTACTATAGCTAAGTACTAGTCTGGTGTACTACATACTGTTGTGTATTCTGTGACCTAGCGAGTACCTATTGATTTTCCTTGACCTTCAGACGCGAGTCGGCTCGAGTCGCAAAGTAAAACATATTCTTTTAGAACTTGGTCTGTTCTGATACTTAAGGTAATAATATATATATATATATATATATATATATATATCTATATATGTTTTATGTTATTGTGGCGGAACAAGCCCGAGGCCCTCCTGATGTTAAGGCGAGGTTTCACTTACTTTAGACATTTTTTAAAATCTGTTACTCGAATAGAATTGAAAATTTAGAATATATAAAATCATTTATATAAAGTTGAACATACTCTCCAGGAACGTACAAAGTCAAAAACGTGATTATGAACAATTTCTTCGATAAAAAAAATTATCAAACATGACACCATTTCGCTATTTGAATTAGGTAGAACTAAAAGATACTACCATGAAACTATGTGGAAGTTTTACCAATGGATAGAGCTTGTTATTTATTAGTAACGTTTGAAGGCACATTTTCAAATTTAGCTATAGTTTTTTAACAAGAAAAAATAAACTACAAATCTAAAGATTCAAGCTATCGCGCACGACATTCAGTACCCGCCTAGGCGTCATCGAGGTAGGACGCGTGTCGTTTTTTCCAACAAAATTCTCCCCGGCGATTACGAGCTAGAAATATTTATAAACAGAATTATTATTAGCAGAATGGTCACACTGCAACATTTATGGTTATCCGCTGGCGGGAATCTTCCATCAGGCGAGTGTCTTGTACGTCATTTCAAACCATGCCAAATAAAAAAAATACTTTCTCGATGGCAGCTGTGCTTGAGAGCCAGTACTTCTAGGTTAGCCTGAACAACATCTTCGACCACATCATTTCTTACCATCAGGTGAGATATTGGTCAAAGGCTAACCTATCAAGCATAAAAAAAAAAAGTTCTTTTACCAAAAATTGTAATCGAACACCAAATGTAGTAAATGATCACCAGATGTAGTAAATGATCTAAATCTTAAAGTCATATTTAGTTCTGACGACGAGCGAAGCGAGCGTGCCGCGGGAGCGGCCGGCGATGCGGCACAAGAATTATAGCAAGCTTAATTTTGGTGCACCTTTACTACTTTTGGGTTAACAATAATTTATTTGGAGTCATTTTGCTTAAATAGGATAGGGAGATGGTAAAACTAAGGTTATAAGTTTACCAGTGTAGTGCAACAGCATATACTATATACAATCCCTAGAAATTGTATTCATTACCTAGGTAAAGTATGTAATGGACAATAATATTCATAATATTACATACATTGCCTGGACGCACCAGGTAGTCTATACATTGCCTAGGTGTTGTATAGAATACCGAGTTATACAGTTCCCGGTAACATAAATATTACGTAGTTTTGTTTCGCTCACACGCAGGACAAACGAAATCTTTCCGTCCTACTCAGCCTGTCATTTTACAAAGATCACCCCAAAACTTCAGAAGTAACAAACACATGATAACACGGTTCCATCACACGGACAACAAATAACCATAAAAACAAACTGCTGCAGTTGGGTATAACACAATCAATTATTTAGTGTTCGAACACAATACCGGCCATTCCGGAAGGAGTGGGCACTAACCGTTACGTTTTGTGGCCCGTGTATACCGACCTTTACAACATACAATACCATAACCGAACAAATTCAGTAACAACTATCCACATAATACGGTTGATATAGAGTTAACACACACATAAAATAACAATCGAATTTAGCTCCTCCTTTTTAAAGTCGGTTAAAAATGCATTGTTTGTGATGTATGTAACCTTAACAAAAGTAATAATTATGTAACAAGCAACAGGCCCCGCGGGTACAGATCATTTTGGAAATCAGCCTGGATAGCCTCACCCTCAAGTAGAAAATCTGTCGCCAAGCACCTAACGGTGTGTTCCGGCAGCTGTCCTTGAGAGCCAGTAATTTTAGGTTAGCCTGAACAACATCTTCGATGACATCATCAGGTGAGATAGTGGTCAAATACTAGCCTATCAGCTATAAATGATAAAAAATAAATAATAATGACTCAACATGCTGGAGTTGAGTCATTATTTTTTTTTTTTTATTATTGGTTGGGCACGCTGCCAACTGGTAGTGGGCTAGAGCATTTGGACTGCCTATGAGTCTGCAATGACTTATAGGGATCTAAATGCTTTTATTGTAGTAGCTGCGTAGTGTTGTATATAGTTCGTAGTATTTTGTTAATAAAGGCATACTGCCGGTAAAAAAAATGACTCAACTGAATCGCATTTCATCGTTTCATTTTAGCAACTACTACTTATGGACTTAAACCGAGAGTTAACATAAACGCCTGATGTAGACACCGACTATAAATTAGTGTTTTACCATTAGCAATGGATATTAGGGCATGTAAGGCTTTGCGTAACGACTAATAGGGGGCAACTATAGAGGGTTGGGGACACCGTTTGTAAACAGGGGTGGTTTGTGTCGCTCGTTTATGGGAAATTGACTATCGTACTGGGTTTGTCATCGACAGAAGTTTTAGTGCAAAAAAATATTGGCTGTGCTCCGCAGAACTGCAGTGAGAAACACTTTCATAGATTTTATTTTTATTTTATGGTAACACATAAAAATGAAAAAAAAAACAGTAATTTTCCATTTTTTTCTGCTGTATTTCTAGATGCTTTCGTCGTGAAAATAGGCAGATACTCGTTCGAGTACCGTGATCGTTCCGTGCCAAAAAAAAGAACATGCAGATATATATTTTTTTTTTATTTCAATTAGATTCAGATGTTACTTTGATAACAAATATTTTCAGAAAACATTAAATTAATGTGTATGTCTCGATCGTGCGCTCGTAGAGTCAAGTCCTCCTGAGGTTGCTTCGTGTTGAATCGAAACGCGTCGAAAATTATTCCGGCTTGGCTGCGTGGCGTTTGTGACGTCACGTTGGCTTAACAGGATAATTAGGCGGATTTGTCACTAGTATATTTTTCAAGTGTTTTATTCAAATATTATTTTAATATTTTCTTAAAATATTTGTTACTATTCATCTTTTATTTCATGGGCATCATTATCAAAAAATAACTTATACATTGGTAGTTTTTGGCTTTGAGTCAGAACGAGGAGTCATTCTCACTCTCCTCACTCCAGTTACTTATAGAGAAATTACTAATAATGTATCTATGCTCCCATAGAAAGTACGAATAGAATTCTCTCATACAAATTCGATACTGACGATGAAGGTAAAAAACAACCTTTTTAAAGTTTTCACCTTCTATCGGGGGATTGACAACAAAGGTATATCAGAATGTTGAATTATTGTTAGTGTGTTTTGAACTATACAAATATACAAATACAAATAGTTTTTATTGACACAAGTTATATTAGGTACAAAGAAAATATGAATCCATAGGTTCCCGAACTAGCGTCAGCTGTGTTTCAGGAACAATAGGTTTTTTTTTTATGTTATTGTGACGGAACAAGCCCGAGGCCCACCTGATGTTAGGTAGACTAACCTCTGCCTATAACAGACGCATTTCGTCAGCGACGAATTGCGCTGTGCCCGTCACACTGAGACGTCCAGTTGTTAGGTCTCATTAGCCTGTAATTTTTCTGGCTCTCAAGGAATGCTGCCGGAACACACCGTTAGGTGCTTGGCGACAGATTTTCTACTTGAGGGTGGTCGCTAGCCAGGCGGGCATTTGCAAAAGGCCCTTCCACCATGCGGTGAAGCTCAAGCTCTGGGCGGGATTCGAACCATGGACCTGCTGCGCGGCAGTCCATAGCCAATGCCACTGAGCCATCACTGCTTCATGGAGGTTTCTCTGAACTGAAACTGTTATGTTCTAACAAAAGTGAGAAAAAAATAAAAGAGCGCTGTACGTACACGGGTGATAAACCTAGTTCAACAGCAGATATAAATTATCATATTCACTAGTTAATTTTTAAGAACGAATCCATGTACACTCTTTTATAAATAAAGATTTATTATTATTAACAGTTAGAATCCTTCTAAGTACCTTAGTGAATTATATTAAGAAGGCTGGCATTTAAACACAATCTCACCTCTTGGTAAATGATGTTCAGGTACAATGTACGTAGCATGGGAACTGGCACGGAACGGCAGCTGCCGGAACACACCCTTAGGTGCTTGGCGACAGACTTTCGTGTACGGAGCACTTTCCATACAAACCTAGTTTCGTTATATTTTAAATATCAATATGTACAAACTCGTTAAAATGTTGTATGCGTATAGCTGAGCCTAATATCTATGCTTCTGGTTTGCTAGTTTATCGATATATTATTTATTTTATCCCTTAATGTCAAAATAACAATTCCCATACAAAACGATTTTTGGAATTATTTTTGTAAATAATTAATTTCACGGTAATCTGCCAAACCAGAAGCATAGATATTAGGCTCAAGGACGTACACGCAAAGTTACACCGAGTTTGAACACTCAATATTTAAAATATGACAAAACTACGTTTGTATGGAAAGAGCCACGAGCACTCTAGCCTTAAACGGTAGTAGCTCATCTTTAGCGGCGAGCATTCGCAAATGCCTTACCACCATGATGTGTTACCTCAAGCCCAACCGCGGCAGGGTTCGTCTCATGTACCCCTGGTGCGGCTCTCCAGTTTTTGACGTTGAGCATCTGACATCACAGCTTCTATATATTGAGTAATTATTTTTACTTATGAAGAAATTATTCTCAGTAGCAATCTGAAACCTATAACAGTGCCTGGTAAATGGGCATAGGCTAGTACCATATTACGTAATACCTAACAACATAACTTGCAAAATTATGAGTAGGAAGGCACCTCAGCCAATCCTTTTGGGGGTATAGAGGCGAGTAGATTTTTATAATTTCGACTCTTGCTCCTATTGCTATATAGGATGCTATAAGCTATTCTAAATAGCACTCGACAATTTATAGATACTTAAGGTGGTAAATCACGTCTGGTCTGTCGCTGGAAATTTATAATTTAAACAGCTTTAGAGCCTTTGTTTGTTTTAGTTCTACGATCTTGGTATTAGCGAGTTTAAAACTATATTGCTCGCATTATCTGGAAAGGTATTCAAACTTATACGTCATTCCATAAGTTACCATTAAAAAAAAAAACAAAAAAAAAACTATAAAATATTGTAAAAATCTTGAAATCTCGCCAGTCGCGATTATACGTGATCAAGTACGATATAAGTTGGAGGCCATAGCAACACAAAAATAATCGTATACCCGCAATAGATGTCAGTGCTCACCTTACAGTCCCACCAACTTATCTGTTCAGGCGGCAAAAAAAAGAACTACAACATTCCTTCAAATTGTGACAGTTTGTAGTTGATTTCCTTGACCAGTAGCGCCCTCGAAAACTGCACAGTTAAGTTGGTGGTACTATAATTACTTTTATATCCAATACTTGACATAACGCACCCATAACAGGTCAGTCTGAAATCGCGAACTGATACGGCTTCAGCCTTCGGCTTCGGTTACCGTGATACCCGACAAGTGCTTCACCTACGTGACTAACATTCAATAGTCATTTGATTTTCACTGCTAATATTATATCCGAAATAATTAAAGAAACATTTAAAAAAAACATATTAATGAATAGATTCAAGCGTTACTTTGCGGAAATCAATATTTAATAATATATAAAAAAATATAAATATAGTTTCTCGATCGTGTGCTCGTAAATCAAGAATTCGTGAGGATGCTTCTTGTAGAAACGAAACGCGTCGAAAATTCTTCCAGTTTTGTTGCGTAGCGTTTGTGACGCCACGTCGACTTAGCAGGAAAATTGAGCGGTATTGTCATTTTTTTATTATTATTAAACATATTATTGAATTACTATATTGGCAACGAACTACCTATTTGTTTTGTGACCAGGTTGAAAAAACTGACATCGATTTATTTGGTCCCAATTCGCAAAATAGTCTACTTCAAGAATGTAAAACGCTTTAAAAAGGTAAAACACTTAAAGAAGATAACTTTGACGGTCACCATTTCTCTATTACTCGTATTGTGGGTAAAAATATATATTTGTTCTCCATTCAATGAGCTCTAGACCATAACAATACATAATTATGCAAAATCCAGAACATAATAAAACAAAAAAATACGCTACCTTTCGGTATAATTTAACTATCATTAAAAAAAATTAAAACATTCCGTGAATTTGTTATACTGATTTGAATATATAATAAATTTAATGAACTTGTGTCTGTTGATATATTATCTACAATATAGTGGTAGCCAGGCGAGCATTATCAAATACCCTACCAAAATCTGTGCTGACTGCAAACATGAGACGAATTAGCCGGCGCGGCGGTAGGATTCGAACCACTGAATCATTACTTTTTTATCGCGATTAAGCTTTGTTAAATACTTCTATAAATCATATTTAAACACGTATTTGGTGTAAAATATAAGCAGAATTTATTAAGCACAAGACATGACATAAAAACATTTTTTATAACACAAGCAACCGAACACAATGTCAGTCATTTCAATAAATTGGAGTCGGCCAGGATTAGCAATAAGGTTTTAACCCTCCAACAAATACTTATAACTATGAACCATTATGAGTTCAGATGAGGTAAAGATATTATACACATAATAATAACAAATATTTTAAAAGTATTTTAAGAAAACATTTAATTAATTATTTAATAAAACAGCTAAAAAATCTTTATATAAATGATATATATCTAGTGGCAATTCCGCCTAATTTCCTGTTAAGGCGACGTGACGTCACAAACGCCACGCAGCCAAACCGGAAGAGTATTCGACGCGTTCTAAACGAATCATCCTCAGGAGGTCTTGACTCTACGAGCGCACGATCGAGACTAAGCTCGTAGAGTCAAGACCTCCTGAGGATGCTTCGTTTAGAAGCGAAACGCGTCGAATACTCAGTCAGGAAATTAGGCGGAATTGTCACTAGATATATATCATTTTTATAAAGATATTCTTAGTGTTTTATTAAATAAATTATTAAATGTTTTCTTAAAATACTTTTAAAATATTTGTTATTATTAAAAATGGATTTCCGCAAAGTAACGCCTGAATCTAATCTATTCATGAACATACACATAGGTTGGAATTTTTTTCGAAGATGTTATTTAAGTATAATGTTATCTGTTTGTTGCAGAGAATGGTCTTCTCTCGTACGAGAACCCCAACTACCACCTGGACCCTTCCCGGATGGACTCCGCCATCTACAGCGACCTGTACGACCTGCACGACGACAAGCACACGCCTGACGAGTACGACACCTACCTCGACAACAGAAGGTAAGCTGTACTGAAACTAACACTCGTTTTAAACTACACTTTGCCTTTTGCCTCTCACTCTTCCTTATGGTCTTGTAATTATATAATAAATCAGAAGCGCTCGTAACAAAGTTTGCTTTGCTGTAATTTCACTGGCTCTCAAGGACTGCTGCCGGAACACAGTGTTAGGTGCTTGCCGAAAGATTTTCTACTTGAGGGTGGTAGCTAGCAAAATGCCCTTCCACCATGCGGTGAAGTTCAAGCCCGCGGCAGGATTCGAACCATGGACCTGCGGCACGGCAGTCCATAGTCAATGCCACTGAGCCATCACTGCTTCAAGACTGCAATGTAAAATAAATTACAGTTTTAATATAAGTATAGATTGCTTTGATAGTATATCGTTTTAAATCCCGGGGTTACTAAAGTTCGCGTGACCCAAATAGGTCGTACGCACACGTAACACGTAACTGCCATGTAAAGCGGACCGGCGAACCGCATCGGGTCGGCGCGGGCGGCTCCCAGGTGCATTGTTAATGGATTACAAATGTATCCGGTTGGATTTGGACTGTATGTTCAGTTTAATATTACACTGGTATGGATTTAATTAAATTATTAGTTTATTGGCATAAAACAATAAATAGTTGCAGTTATGTGTTTGTAAGACAAATTAAAATATATTATACTGACTTGAATCCATTCGATTCTAGAATCAATTAACTGAGTCTTATCTAAATTGCAGTTAAATGTGTTCAACAATGTTGTTTATATTGTATCGCTATACAAAAACATCTACGCACCTGTAAATCACTGAAAGGATAGGTTAACAACTTAGGAGTGTATTTGTATTTTTAAGCACCTAACGGTGTGTTTTGGCAGCTGTTTTTGAGAGCCGGAAATTCTAGATTCTAGGTAGAACCGCATCATCACTTAGGTATCAGGTGAGATAGTGGTTAAATGCTAGCCTATCAGATATAAAAAATACATAAGTGTGACGTAAAATTTATGAATTGAAGTATTATTTATGATTGTCCCAAACTAACCCACATACAATTTTACATATTATAAAAAACGTGTTACGTAGGTACTTGTTTTTCGCTTCCCTAACGGATTTTCATGAAATGTCGTACACGTTTAAAAAAGTAGAAAAGTTTTACTTTCGTTATATCGACTGTAGATGTCGCTCTGTCCCCTTAAGAAGGTTAAACAACAACAACGAAGGTGTAAAGTGGGTGAGTCATGGGTCCATGACTCACCTACACCACGGTGGTTCAAATTCACAGAGCATGCCCCGGGACGGCATCAGGGATGGGTGATCATAGGTTCGTATCCCGCACCTGGTTTAAATTTTTCCTTGCATTGTAATTTTGTAAACATAGTAGAACTTTTCATGGTTCCGTACCCAAAGGGCAAAACGAAGCGCTATAAATGAGATTCCACTGTATACATACGGTGGAATGAGAATATGTACAAAATACGTAAAAAATCTAAAAAATACATACAGACATACGCACTCCAATTTGATGAAAAAATATATCTGGTAAGTACTAGAAATTCTATAAAACATTTTTAGGTGGCCTTAAATACAAGAGAAAGAAGCGCTAAAGGACAAATCTTTTGCAACTCAGCATGTGAGGTATCTTCGTTTACAGTTGACTAAGTAGGTGCAGATATATTTTTTTATCTAAAATAATCACTAGAAAACCATCAAATATGTCCATTTTAGGCCATTTTTATTATGGATATATCAAAAACGCATATAGTTAGGTATCAAAAATTTGGAAACAAAATGATCTCTATTCAACGACCAAGTACTTACTGAAAACAGAAATATTATGTAGTTTTGAAGCTGCGGTAAACACCAATAAACATAATTTTCTATTACAAGCATGCCGGCCCCTAAAAGAGGCCTGACATGCATTTTTAAATTTTATTATTAATAACAGTAGAATTTTATTGAAAAAATAAGTGTCGATCTAGATCGTAATAGTTGACTTTTCTATTTCATTATAAAATTATTAGGGTAGAGTTTCAGGAACATAAATCAGTACTGTGACTTTTTGGAGTAAATAATTTGGTTTACTAAGTGGTTCCCGGGGAAGTGCGAATAATTCCACACAACTTATCACAAGGATAGTATCTAGTATACATTAATTTGTATTGTATTATCGTTCATTGTTAACACACCAAGGTCAATTTACACCACCAACTTTAGGTTAAATTAATACGCAGATAACTATTACACTATAAACCATTCAAATATGATAATCTATTACGTTCATAGAACGTCAAACCGACGATCAGAGATATTAAATTTGTCGCCTTTATGTAGCGGAAAAAAGAAAACAAACTCCTTGGTTTGACTTTTATGACATGTGACAGCTGCTGAGAAAATAGAAATAGTATTTATTACAGTTGTAGCAAAATTAGCCATATTTGTTTTTTGTTTATACCGCCGAATTCAATGGCATAATTTTTCAAACTATTGAAATGTTTTCCTTTGCTACAGCCGTCTGCCTGATGTCAAATTGCATAAAAATCAATACTATGGCAAATTTAATACTGCAACATCTTTGGATATCTAAGGGGACAAAGGTCTATCATATTTCGTTGTTTTTTTGTATTCATCGTTGGTTGAAGAGTTATTCTCGTATTAGTTATTCCTTAGTTTGATGAAATTGGCCCTTAAATGAATTATAAACCAATCGATACTCAATCTAGCAATCCACATCCGTCCTAATGACGCAATCACTTACATTGTGAATGAACTGCGCTATTTTGGGGACTAATCAATACAGTGCCATGTGAAGTGGAAACCATTGATCGTAGGACCTGACTTATGTTTTCGATGTAAAATTAACAGCTTCAATTAAACAGTTGCTTTTCAGTTTGTAAAACAGGTAACAATGCGTATATGTAATTGTAAAACGCTTCTCTTCTTGATGGTGTTCTTACTATATTTTTATATTAAATGGGTCCTTACAATTTTCCGACGGAATTTTCTGAAGAGTTGTCTTTGTTAAAAATTACAATGATAATAAATACAAACATTTTGCAAAAAGCATCGCTGTGTTCGCGTGAATAGGAACATTCAACCAAATTCCTGATAGACGACCTACCCTATGAATAAATATGTAATAAAGAAATTTAAGTGAAGCTCTAAAACACCACAATGCAAACTTTACCGTGGGGGCGTGGTTTAAATAGTGTACCGTGCGGCACAACAACATTACATTGACGCCACCAATGCTGGATGCGATCATTTTCAATTAATCAGTCCATTAAAATGCTCAAAGTCAAACTCAAAATCATTTATACAATTTAGGCGCGTGCGACGCTCTTATGAAGGTTAATTACAAATTTAAATAAGTATTGCAATACTATACATAGCCAATTTCATAAAAAAAAAATATGATGCCACAGCGAGCAGAACGGGTAAGAAACTTAGGGCCATTCTATTAAACGTTTTTTAACAATGTGTTACAAAATACATAATAAAATTATTACAATATTTGTTTTAATTACGTAGATGACAATTAACAGGCGATAGCTTGGCAGAGGCGGAATCGTCCAAGCATGATTGTAGTTTAAGTAATCAGAAACTGTGTAATGTTTTTCACAAGTCGATGCCTTGTCTAATATTTACATCAGGAAGGTCTTAATAATAATTAGTTTCTACATTAAGTGAAAAACAAAACGCCTTTAAGTCCGTAAACGCCACCGCTTCCGTCGGAATTAGATCCAATAAATTCACATCAATTCCAAGCGCTTCATGATTCTCGCAATATTAAATTCTACGAGTACACCCACAGAACGAGGACATAGCATGTAGTAACGTAACGTAGCAGATGACGGGTGCATCGACCAGCGCGGGCCGCCCGCCCCGGCCGCATCGCGCCTGCGTTGTGCATCGATCGTTACAGTGCACTGTGTGCGGCGACCCTTACCTACAGTCTACACGAACTCTGATTTGGAATTGGAAGATAGATAATGGAGAGTGAAAATGGGGTGTGAAAGCAATTCTTGGGAGGTGTCAGTTTTACGATAGAGCTGCTGTTTTAAGACAACTTTGTCTAACAATGAGACTTCATAGTATTTGAATTTAATTTAATAATGATTGTTTTCAAATAGGAAATGGATTTATAAAGACTGTTTGGAAATGAATAAATGAGGTTAAAATTTTAGAAAGTCGTAGTAGTAGAGTAAATTGTTGCTACGACGACAGCTGGTGGCGTAGTATACAACCCAATGACTGCTACTTACATAGCGCAAGATTGAACTGCTACTAAAAGAAATGATAACGCTATCATTTCTTCTTTCATCGCAAGTAGAACTTAAAAAAAATAAGTTTCCTTTTCTACATATTTAAACTTTATGAATAGCCAATAAATTTTGATAGGCATCTAATAGGCTTGAGAAGTAGAGCTAAGTTTTGAAGCGTTCGTAGCAGAGCTTACCTAGTCGTTCGCTGATGAACTGGGTCATGTAATGTTTACTGCAGTATATGCCACTAGTGACCACCCATCCAAGTCATGACTTGGATGGGTGATCGCTAGTATTATAGGCGGAACATGGATCTGCACGATGCTCAGTTTATAGGTTCCGACCCGGAATATCTACTGAGAGTGCTTAAGCTTAACTTAAGCTTAAAACACAATTTTCAGTACCACACGGAACGCAGGACGCCGGTGTGCGCCTGTTTTCTCGAACTCTCCAAGGCCTTCGATATCGTCTCGTATAAAGTGCCGTGGAAGAAGTTGAGAGACAGAAGTGAACGGGAAGAACTGTTGAGACTTGCAACATTGGTATCGGAATCAAACCAAAGTAGTAAAGTGGGCTAATATGCTCTCTGATCCGTATGGTTTGGAGTGCGGGGTTCGGCAGGGTAGTTTATCATCTCCCAAGCTCTTCAACCTATACAAGAATGATCTTATTAATCCAGCAGCATGCATGTCGGTTGTCGTATCGAAGGTGTTACTATAAATAACATCAGCACGCGGATGACATGCTGGGTCCGAACGCGGGGGGTATTGGGCAAATGCTGAGTTTGTGAGACCTACGCTGCGCATGGACTCACATATAATGAAAAAATGTGAATACATGGTATTTACGGCCTGTGTCCTGTGTCCTGAGTGTGGACCTAGCACAGTATTGAACAGTTCAAACATAAGTTGAGTGAGGGCATATTCTTCCCGACGACCTTAAGGGCAATGTAGACATTGACCCGGAGCGTAGGGCATTGGCGGTTAGAAGTAACATGTTGATTAGTAGATTTTCCCGGTGTAGTGACGAATCTAAGATCTACTGTTAGAGTTTTTACATTGGCAATCTAAGGGTCAACTTTATTGAAAGATCGTTAAATAAATCCCCTACGAGTCCAATATAATGCGTTCACTTCAAATCATGACCACAGAGGACGTTGCTTAACTTAGCTGATCGGTTAAGAACGGCTAAACAAACGTATATAAAAAAATCATCAGTGGCGTTGGTATTATATTTTCACCACGACTGTACTGTATCAGCTGGATTTGATTGCATATCCCCACGCTTGGCAGGCGTCTATGGGATCGCAGTTTAAGATTTCAGTTTCTCAGAAGGCGCTGCTGCCCACCTTCCGGTATTTTACCCTTAGTCGCCTATTACGGCACCCACAGGTAGAGATAGGGGGGTGACATTCTAACCCGGCACCCCACGGGTAACACGACTAACACGTACTTATCGAAGGCAAAATAGTTAGCTTATTTCGTCTTCACGTTTTTTTTATGCCTGTTATGGTATACTTTGACCACTATCTCACCTGATGCTAAGTGATGATGTGGTCGAAGATGTTGTTCAGGCTAACCTAGAAGTACTGGCTCTCAAGGACAGCTGCCGGAACACACCGTTAGGTGCTTGGTGACAGATTTTCTACTTGAGGGTGGTAGCTAGCCAGGCGGGCATTCGCAAAAGGCACTACCACCATGCTATAATGACTGCCATCCTGAGACAACATCCGGGACCGACGGCTTAACTTGCCCTCCGAAGCACGGAAGCGCTCAGTAGTAATGTCACTAGCGGTCACCCATCCAACTCATGACCGCGCCCGACGTTGCTTAACTTTGCTGATCGGTTGAGAACAGCTGAGTAAACTTCGCTACGAGCGCTTCAGGTAAACAAAACATAAAAGCTGAACGATATAATAAATTTATAAATAAATTTATTTGGCAACTAAACTTATGACTTAGCTTATAATAACAGATTCGTAACATAAAACTAACACTTCAATTTTATTCTAGTAATGCACTCTGGTCCCCACACTAGGATTCCCTGGGTCGTGAGGACCATATACCCCGTTTAGTTTCGAGTTTAGCGGTGTCTTTGGATCATATGTACCAGAGTGTGAATGTATCAGTAAATTTGTATGTTTACTTAACTTATGGTTATAACGTATGTACCTATATTACTTATGTATACTTATACAATTAGGTAGTGTAATATCCGCGGGCCACGAGCGACGCGGTGCGGAACGCAACCACATCCGTTGCCAGGAGAGATAATAATGATGCAATGCGGTGCACTACACATGCGGGAAATATTTTTTATAGCATAAAGGTTGTTCTTTAAGACGACAGATAAAACTTCCAGTGGCGTCGCTTAGCTGGTCGTATAATAAGCAATATTACGCAAAAACTGGCGAGAAAGTGATAGCGGTAATTATGGAGTCTTGAATGCAAAATGAGATACAGACATATTATTGACGCGTTGGGTGTTAATCGAAACGTGATAAAAACCATGGAGTAACTTTGTATATTATGATAAACGAATAACCGAAAAAAAAACACTTAATATCTTAGAAATTATGAAATTAAAACCAAAATCTTCTAACTTTTTTTATGTTATTGTGACGGAACAAGCGCGAGGCCTACCTGATTTTAAGCGGACTAACCTCTGCCTATAACAGATTCATTTCGTCACAAGTCACGGATTCCACTGCGCCCATCACCGGTCACCACCATGCGGTGAATCTCAAGCCCGCGGCGGGATTCGAACCATGGACCTGCTGCGCGGCAGTCCATAGCCAATGCTACTGAGCCATCACTGCTTCTAAAATGAATGTTAATCTTTTTTAATGTTAATCTTTCCATAGTTATGAATAAAAACGTAAAATGTTTTTGGAGAGAGCCAACTTTGAAAAATAAATTTCTCAAGAAATGTTTTAGCAATAGTGTTTCTGACTTAAATTTGAGTAGATTAGATCTTTAAATTGTCTTAGTCATTAACATCAAAACTATATGTTTTTTGACTCATACATACATACATAGAAAAGATGTGTGTTTGGTCCACTGTAATAGGGGGCGAGCCTATTGCCATTCACTGGGCACAGTTTCAGGGCATACAAAATGTTTTATCTGACACACTGGACGAAACACAAGAACATATTACGAATAATATGTTTACGCCCACAACATATAAGGCAGGAACACAAGAACATATTGTATGAGACCCTGGCAGGGAACTAAGATGGTATACAGCCCTGTTGTGCGTCTAATGCACACAACACCCTACTCACATCCACGTGAGAAGTAGCATGCTGCTCATTTGGCGCACTGATATACGTTTTCTCAAGCGTCAGAAAACATATTATATCATGTACCATTATACCATGTTCAATTTTTATCAGTTAACTCTTAAATCAGATTGGTATATGTGATGTTATACCTAGTCAAAACATAACTAAGGGTAAACCTGGAATGGGAACACGACTCTTAAGTATAGCTGTCGTTAACACACGATTAATTGTTTGGTAATTTTCATTCTACTTAAAGTTAACTTTTTTTTTTTTTGTAGCTGATAGGATAGCCTTTGACCACTCTCTCGCCTGATGGTAAGTGACAATGTGGTCGAAGATGTTCAGGCTTACCTAGAATACTGGCATTCAAGGATAGCTGCTGGACCACCGTTCGTTAGGTGGATGAGTGAGGAACTAATCTAGTTCTGGTTTAAAATTGTTATTTGAAAATTCGTTTCGCTACGAGCGCTTCAGGTAAACAAAACATAAAAGCTGAACGATATAATAAATTTATAAATAAATTTATTTGGCAACTAAACTTATGACTTAGCTTATAATAACAGATTCGTAACATAAAACTAACACTTCAATTTTATTCTAGTAATGCACTCTGGTCCCCACACTAGGATTCCCTGGGTCGTGAGGACCATATACCCCGTTTAGTTTCGAGTTTAGCGGTGTCTTTGGATCATATGTACCAGAGTGTGAATGTATCAGTAAATTTGTATGTTTACTTAACTTATGGTTATAACGTATGTACCTATATTACTTATGTATACTTATACAATTAGGTAGTGTAATATCCGCGGGCCACGAGCGACGCGGTGCGGAACGATAGCCTTTGACCACTCTCTCGCCTGATGGTAAGTGACAATGTGGTCGAAGATGTTCAGGCTTACCTAGAATACTGGCATTCAAGGATAGCTGCTGGACCACCGTTCGTTAGGTGGATGAGTGAGGAACTAATCTAGTTCTGGTTTAAAATTGTTATTTGAAAATTCGTTTCTTTTGGGATTTTTTTCCACATTGTGATATAAAATAAATGATAAAACGAAAAACTGACATCAGAAGCATAGTTCAAAATTTAATTGAGTGTGTATGATGAAACTACGTTTGCATGGAAAGATGAAAGTTATGGATGCACTACCCTTAACAAAATCCTACATACTTAGTATGCATGTGGAATATCCGTATATTCTCAAGGCGGGAACTATACCTACGTTATAACGTTTTCTGTAAAGTTTTACGACAGCTACATAAATTTCTATTTTTATTTAGCTCGGAGCAGAAACTATAAACTTGCGAAAGAAATTAAACAAACATGAATTTTCTTGTTGTTCCCACTCTCTATGGTTCTTGCAGTAGATGCGATGTAACATTGCATCTTACTGCCAAACTTAAAATAAGCTGCTTTATTTTGAAAGATATATAAAGTTAGTAGGTTGGTACTATTTAATTACATACCTTAAAGCTAGAGCGCACGTAGCTCTTTTCATTTCAACGCAGTTTCATCATATTTTATATATCAAGTGTTCAAACTTTTTTAAATTTAATTGTTGGCTAATGGTTTGCCAGTTTATCTGTTTTGTAAATTATATATAGAGATAAAATTTAAAATAAGGTATCCATACAAAACTATTTATCCATATACCTAATTTTACGGAAAACTGGGTAATATTAACTATGGTCTATATTAACTAAGGAAAAACATAATTGTAAATTAAGCGTACTTTTCACACTTTGTCTTTGTATTTTTATATTGTATAAAATGCAAAATCCGTTATTGGCTGTATGATAAGCAAAGTTTGAACTTTTTGTATTTATATTAAGGGCTATGGATTTCGTAAAATAAAAAATAACCAAGAAGTATAGATATTAGGTTCAAGTACATGCATGCAAAATCTCGTTTGAACACTTGTAATTTATTTAATATGACGAAACTATGTTTGTATGGAAAGCACTACATGCACGCTAACCTTAACTGTATACTTATTTTTTACATATGTCTCACAGTCATCACCATCAGCTGGAAGCCGGTGGCGTCCTCCATACTTCTTTTTCTATTTAGCATACACATTTTGTAGGTACTCCATGACTCAGATGGTTTCTGTGGTGTATGACAGATTCGTAACACATATACAGGGTTATTGGTAAAATGCTAACAACCTCTTAGGGTTGACTTCTGCTAGCCCTAACAAACATTTTGAGCTGTTTTTCTACCGACTTCAAAAAAGGAGGAGGTACTCAATTCGTCTGTATTTTTTTTTTTTTTTTTTTTTTTTATGTTAGTTACCTCATATCTTCTGACTGGGTAAACTGATTTTAATAATTTTTTTTTATTTGATAGCTGATGCTTGCCGTGTGGTCCCATTTAAATTTCATCAAAATCGATTTAGCCGTTTTTGAGTTATACTCCAAAAACTGAAAAAGTGTTTTCCTGTCCTGATATTATAATCAATGTTTGTTACCTTAGAACTTTTGACTGGGTGAACCGATTTTGATAACCTTGTTTTTATTTAAAAGCTGATGCTTGCCGTGTAGTCCCATTTAAATTTCATCAAAATCGGACAAGCCGTTTTTGAGTTACACCCTAATAACTGAAAAGTATTTTCCTATCATGATGAATTCTCATCGAAGCTCAAATTTGGTGGTAACACAGTAATATTTCCTCAACGGTATAAGATAGAAATAAAATTTTGGATAGGAAGATAAAACGTGTATTATGCTGCAAGCAAGTCTTATTTTGATAATTTAAGTCTGTTATATGTTACTATATCTGGTGGTAAGTTAAACATAAGCCCATAAGTAGCAAGGGTCACTAAAAAGGGCGAAATAAAAATCTTTACCAAAAAAATAGAACCGACTTCAACACTCAAATGTGTGAAATAACTTGTCGAAGTCGGTACCATGCGCACAATATTGTGATGATAGGTACTTTTGAACCGTCATGGTACCGACTTCAACAAGTTATTTCACACATTTGAGTGTTGAAGTCGGTTCTATTTTTTGGTAAATTTTTTTTTTTTTATTTGAAAAAAAAAATGTTTTTTCTTATTTTTTTTATATGTCTTTGAATAAGCACGAGGACCACCTGATGTCAAAAGTCTCTTGTGGCAATCATGTATTATTTGATATTTTTATTACTTTGCTCGATGTAAATATTCAAAACTATATTCAAAGGGACCACAGCGCGGTCCAGTGTTGCCGCGGCGGGCGCTCTTGGCTCAGAGAAGGCATTAAAACACAAAAAAAATACCTATAAAACAATTTTTGATACATAGAAAAAATTCATCTCAAAATGTTTCTTAGGACTAGCAGAAGTCAACCCTAAGAGGTTGTTAGCATTTTACCAATAACCCTGTATAATAATACCGGCGGGTATATGTACTCGGTAGGAGGATTTTGGTTGTTCATTCGAAAAAGCTATACCTGTTATCGGATAGTCGCTGTTTTATTTGTATCGCTTGCTCTCAGATTCTACAGTTTCAGACCACTGCCGGAGTAAATTCTTCAAAGATAAGCTCTGAAAGGTATATAACAAACCGGACAAGTGCGAGTCGGAACCGTAGGGTGCTTTCGTACATGGTGCGCAATTCAACTCATAGGCAAAGAAACAATATCATCATACATAAATAGTTATCTTTGTTGAAAAAATACAATGATAACACCAACGTTTTGCAACAACAAAGGCCGGCAACGCATCCTCTAGACCACTGGTGTTGCGGATGTTCGTGGGCGACGGTGATTACGTACCACCAGGTGAGCCGCTAGCTCGTTTGCCCTCCTATCCCCAAAAAAAAAAACAGGTAGCGTAGTGCATGCGTGATCAAATTGACATAACATCCAGCCAAACTTCTCATAACCACACCTATCCAACGAATAAATATGTAATAAAGAAACGTAAGTCAAGCTCTAAAACAGCACAATGCAAACTTTACCGCGGCGGGCGTGGTTAAATAGTGTACCGTGCGGCACAACAACATTACCTTGACGCCACCAATGCTGGATGCAATAATTTTCAATTAACCAGTCCATTAATGCTCAAAGTCAAAATCATTTATTCAATTTAGGCGTCTACGACGCTCTTATGAGGGTCAATTACAAATTTTAGTATTGAAATATTAAACATTGTACTGCCACGTTCAGCAAAATTGTATATCACTGCGAGAAGAACGGGCAAGAAAACACGGGGCCATTCTTTTAAACGTCTTGTAACAATATTTTACAATTTCACAATCATTTTAACAATAAACATAGGTACATACTATATAATTAGTAGATTATGATACAAGCGAACTAAGTTCTCATACGAGGCTGTGTAAATCAGCCGAGTGTATAATGAGCAAGTTGCTCACGAGTTTCATACGCACTTTTTCAACACCCTTGCGAGGAAAAAAAATATATATTCCACAAATGCGATACAAACAACATACAAAAATTATGGGAAATAGCGCGCAAATGTTTTTTTTTTGCGCGCGGTAGATGTATGATGGTTGATTACATATAAACCTCTTTGATGTTACAAATCTGTATTACCCGGTTAAATTGAAAATGCTCTGTTTACTCGCATATAATTTGCAGTTAGGTACTAACTTAACTTTGTAGGGATAAATTACCCGATTAAATTGTAAATGCTCTGTTTACTCGTATATAACAAATTATATGCGAGTAAACAGAGCATTTTCAATTCAGTAGCAGTTAGGTACTAACTTAACTTTGTAGGGATAATTCTATTACGCACTAGTGTATAATATTATTATGCACGAGGGTGTTATAGTTCGGTTTATGGCCCTAAGAATGATATAATAAAGCTCACTTTACGAGCAAAGGTGTTGAAAACAATATTACAGTATTTGTTTAAATTACGTAGGTGACAGGCGATAGCTTGGCAGAGGCGGAGTTGTCCAGGCATTTTCATTCTAAGAGGGATCATTAATGACGTGTTTGCTACCATATATTGGCCTCACTTATTTTTGTAACGTACCTATATGACGGCTGGTGAAACTAACAAAATATTCCCAAAACTGTTTTTCGTATGAATTCACGCTGCATTGAAATAGTTGGTAGTGTTCTGTATACAACTATCAAAGCGATTCCATCAAAAGCCGTTATTTTAGTGCTATTTCAAATGTTTGGGACAGGTTTTACGCAAACTTTTTGCACCAACATACATTTTATTCAGTGCTTTCATTTTATATTTTATGTTCCTGGATAGTGGCACGAAATAAACCTGTTAAAAGTTTGATATTTTCAAAGTTACGGAATTAAACTTTGTTAAAGGACGGTCGTTCCCCGCGACAACACTGGCAACGATGATTTTTTTGCGTTTGAAAAAGTTACGTTTTAATTTTGTTGCTGGCGGTTTTATATTTTTACTTACAGGCATCGAAATAGCGTTATTATTCTGAGCTATATGTGGGAAAATGTTAATGTGTTAAAATGTTCCATCCCCATAAGATAGTAAAGAACGAAAGGACAAATTAGAGAAATTTTAATGTAATTGAAGGGTTTGAAGTGTAGTAGTTTACTTAGCTGTTATTAACCGATCAGTAAAGTTAAGCAACGTCGCCCGCGGTCATGAGTTGGATGGGTGACCGCTAGTGACATTACTACTGAGCGCTTCCGTGCTTCGAAGGGCTAACGTGCCCTTCGCTTACGTGCACGTACGACCAACGTACGACCAACGGCGAAGGGCATGCCCTTCGCCGTTGGTCCCGGTTGTTGTCTTAGGATGGCAGTCGTTATAGCATGGTGGTAGGGTATTTTGCGAATACCCCCCTGGCTAGCTACCACCCTCAAGTAGAAAATCTGTCGCCAAGCACCTAACGGTGTTCCGGCAGCTGTCCTTGAGACCCAGTACTTCTTTGTTAGCCTAAACAACATCTTCGACCACATCATCACTTACCATCAAGTGAGATAGTGGTCAAAGGCTAACCTTACAGGAATAAAAAAAAAAGGTGAACCTACTTAATTTTTTGAGTTTTAGAATCTTATCTTCAGATAATTGTTTTGGAATGTTGTCTTAGGTTTTCGCGATTATTACACATAGTAATTAAACAACTTTAAACGGTTTAAATCGCGTATATTTATCTCACTTTTGAGATATCGTAGAATTAAACACACGTATCGTATCAAGCACTGTATATTCAGGACTGCCGGCCGTCGCCCGCACACAGTCAGCTGTCTCTTACACACACATATATAACCTCGTCATACGAGCACAATACTTGATACACTAGTACACCACAATCCTCCCCTCTTAAATCTTAGTACATAATGTTTTAATTGAACAAAGGATAAGACCAATTTATTAGTAGGTACTTCTAGTAATAATAAGTAGTAATATGTATAATGATAAATAAGTAAACTTACTACAACTTAAACCTTATAATTAGGAGGTATCAAACGACATTGTCGCTAAGGACGAGACTGTGTCGGCTCAGGGGAAGGAATATTCGGCAAACATTCTTCTTCACAATCCTGGAACTGGTCATAAACTACGTCATCGGTCTCCGTTACAATGACTTCGGAAGCGTTTCCCGTCGAGCAGTGCAGACTGGACTTCTCTTCACCGTTTAATACCTTTTCCGAACCTTCACTGTACTCAGGCGGGCTAGATGGACAAATGAGTGAACTCCGCATCCTTCTCTTAAGCTGATCTACATGCTTATGCGAATCTTTGCCTAACGTATCGACCACCCTATAGTCTGTGATACCTAATTTCTCTTTCACCTTCCCCGGTACCCATCTATCCCTACCATTATACTGCCGTAACCAAACATCCTGTCCAGGACGCAATTCACGGGTTCCACTCGTTCCGCTCAGTCGTTGCTTATCTTGAGCGGCCCCGACCTTAGCGTTTATATCTGGTTTCAGCGCATCGAGCTTAGTTCGCAACTTGCGACCACACATTAAGATTGCTGGTGTTTCCCCCGTAGTACAGTGATCCGTATTACGATAATGTAATAAAAAGGTATTTAAAAATTGGGTTATATCCACCCTTTCCCTAATAGCCTTTTTAATAACTTTTTTTACCGTTTTCACTGCATTTTCCGCCGCGCCATTTGAGGCTGGGTGATATGGTGCGGAAAATAAATGTTCTATGCCATTGGATGCTAGAAATTGCGAAAATTCACTACTTGTAAACGGTGGGCCATTGTCGGAAACAATCTGTCTAGGAAGACCAAACCTCGCAAAAATATCGGATAATCTATTTATCGTATGGCTCGCTGCAGTACTCGGTACCTGACTCACCTCTATCCACTTCGTTCTAGCATCCACCAATATTAAATAAATTTTACCGTTTAGTGGCCCTAAGAAATCGAGGTGCACCCTCGCCCAGGGCTTATCAGGCCAGGGCCAAGGGCTTGGCGCGTGTCTTGGCGGCGCGTCCGCCTCTGCGGCACAGGTACTACACCCGCGGCACATAGACTCGATGGCCTCGTCCATGCCCGGCCACCATACGTAGCTTCGAGCGAATGATTTAGTTTTCACCATACCCATATGCGCTTCATGTAACTGTACCAGTACTTTTGTTCTACACGCCTCGGGTACAACAACTCTGTGCCCCCACATTACGCAACCTAATTCTTCATACAACTCTTTTTTTCTATTGAGGTATGGCCTAAGGGCTATTATTTCATGATCCGTTGGCCACTCGTCCCTTATGTAGTTTAAAACTCGACCTAACAACTGATCGCGACTGGTCTGTTTTTTAATTTCATGGTAATCCATTAGCATTGCACTCTGCGCGAAATGTAAAAATGTTTGATCTGGGATCTTATCATTTTGTTTACACCCCGTATACTCGGTCGTGGCGGGCAACCGAGATAAACCGTCAGCTCCGTTGTCTTTAGTACCTACGAACTCAATGTCATACGTATAAGCTGTAAGTTTAATAGCCCAACGCTGCAGCCGACTTGCCGCCATAGACGGAATTCCCTGTTTGGGTCCAAAAATAGTAACCAACGGTTTATGATCGGTGCGTAATGTAAACCGCCTCCCGTAAAGATATTGATGCAATTTCTCTAAACTAAAAACAATCGCTAACGCCTCCCGTTCTATCTGTGAATAATGTTTCTCAGCGCTGGTGAGTGCCCGCGATACATAAACGACCGGACGCTCGCGTAGTGCTCCGCCGCGCTCTCCGCGGCTCAGCTGCGTAAGAACGCCCCCTATGCCCCGGGCGCTTGCATCACACGTTAAAAACAAAGGCTTATCTGGATTATAATGTGCCAGTACGTCCACACTCGTTAATATTGACTTAACTAATATAAAGCCGAAATAATAAATCCTAAGTACTTCACTTCTTTTGTCATAAAAGAGCATTTACTTTTCTTAAGCTTCATTCCATTACTAGCTAGCCTTTCCAAAACTTTCTCTAATATTTCGAAATGGCGTTCCATGGTGGTAGTTCCAATTACAATATCGTCCAAGAATACCTGCACATTTGGGATATCATTCAAAAGATTAGACATAATTCTCTGAAAAATACCCGGGCTCGAAGAAAGACCAAAAACTAATCTTTTATACCTAAAAAGACCCCTATGCGTGTTAATTACAGTCAAGTTTTGAGGGTCATCCAATTCAATTTGATTGTAGGCCTGGGAGAGGTCAATTTTAGATAGTATTTTAGCACCATTTAGGTTAACTAAAAGGTCGTCGATACGTGGCAAAGGATATCTATCGATCAGTAAGACAGGATTTAACGTCACCTTATAGTCAGCACAGATACGGAGTCCCCCATCATCCTTACGCACCGGGACCAGTGGGGTAGCCCAGTCGGCGCTGTCGGCGGGCTCGATGACGCCGGTACGCAGCATGGCATCCAACTCCGCGTCAACCCGCGCTCGTAGCGCGTACGGCACCGGCCGCGCTCGGCAGAAAACAGGGATAGCCCCCTCGCGTACCCGTAGACGAGCCTTGCTTCCCGTAAACCGACCCAGTCCGTCCGTAAACAATTCTTTATATCTGAAAAGTAACATCGATAAATCAGTATTACCATTATTATTAACCTTCCACTGCACCGCTTCATTTTTGAACAAAGATGGAATTTTTATTCTCAATTCTGAAAGCCACTGTCTACCTAATAGTGATGTGGTGCCTCCATCGATGACAAAAAGTTCTAAGGGTTTCGATTCCCCCCCATATTTTACATTAGGTTTAATCATTCCGAGTGGTTTTATTCTATCCCCGTTATAAAACTTGAACACTAGATTACACTTTTCTAAAGTTCTTTCCCTAAAATACCTATCATAAGTCACTTTACTAATACCCAGAGACCAGAGATCCCGTATCTACCTCCATGGACAATTCAGTTCCGTCAATAAATACTGATAATCTTACCGGCTTATAGCCGTTTAGACACAACTGATGTAGGTCTTCCTCAATCTCCCACTCGTCCTCCAAGTGTGGCTCCACGTCGTCTCCCAGCCGCTCTGACTGGCCCTCGGTTTCCTCGACCTGGTTGCCCGCCCCCATGTGCGCCACCATACCACCGGTATCGCCTCGTTCCCGCGTTTCACCCGCGCTGAACCGCGACGGGCACACCCGACGTAAATGTCCCCGCTGTCTGCATTTACCGCAGATAAACTTCTTGTAATGACAATCATCACTTCGGTTATCATACGCCCCGCAAGCCTTGCACGGATATACATTGTTCCTGCTGCCGCCATTTTGTCGTATTGATGAGTTTGGGCGCGAACCGACCTGACCACGGCCACGGGTGCCACGGCCTCCACGGCCATGCCACGATACTCCTGCCTGGAGTACGTCCGTCCCCGGCACTGACGTCATCCCCGTGTTGACTCCGGTTCGCTCCACCGCCGCCGCATCACGCTCCGCCGCCTCCATCGCACACGATATTTTTACGGCGTTGGCATATTGCAAATTCTCTTCCGTGAATACTCGCTGTCTAATCGTCTCGCTACTGAGTCCACATACCAGCTGATCTCGTAAATTTTCTTCCAATACTGTTCCAAATTCGCAGTATCTTGCTAGACGTTTCAGCTCAGAAATATACTGCGGTATAGTTTCACCCACTTGCTGTCGCCGCTGTCGAAATCTATATCTCTCCGCCATAAAAGATGGTTTCGGCTGTAGATGATCTTTCATTGCTTGAACCACTGCAGTATACGTTTTCTCACTGGGTTTCGCTGGGCTTACTAAGTTACTTAATAATTCATACGCCTCATCGCCGATTGCTGCAATTAAAGTGGGTAGCCATAATTCTACTTTAATCTCGTTTACTCTGAAGAACATTTCTGCCCGTTCTATGTACATTGTCCAATTCCCCGATCGCACATTGAACTCTTGTAGCTTTCCAATCGGCATTTTAAAACAATTATAATAGGAATGACCACTATGCACGCTGACGGTATTATCCTCGTCGCCACTGAGATATCGTAGAATTAAACACACGTATCGTATCAAGCACTGTATATTCAGGACTGCCGGCCGTCGCCCGCACACAGTCAGCTGTCTCTTACACACACATATATAACCTCGTCATACGAGCACAATACTTGATACACTAGTACACCACAACTTTCATCACTTGCACTCACTTTGATCACTTTGCAGTGATCGTGGTCACCCCGTGACTCACTTTGATCACTGCAAAGTGTTTGAAACGTCGGGACAAAAATAATGATAAATATACGCGATTTAAACCGTTTAAAGTTGTTTAATTACTAATTGTTTTGGAAGCTTGTAGTGCAGATTAAAAGTCTGCTGCGGTCAAGACATGGATGGGTAAACGCTAGTTGCATTATATTTTCTTCAATTTTTACTTCTGAGAGTGCACGTGCTTCCGAGGGAACGTTAAGCCATCGGTCCCGGTTGTTGTCTGAGAATGGCGGTAAGGCATATTGTGAATGCCGGTCTGACTAGCTACTCGTTAGTATATAGAAAACCTTTCGCCAAGCACTTAACAGCGTGTCGTAGCAGCAAAATAGATAGGTATAGGCCGCATAAAACCAGCGCAATAAGTGTAATAGCTGTAATTTTACTGCATAACTGGCTAGCTGCCGCCTTAAGAAGACACGAGAAAATGTGTCGCCAAGCACCTCAAAGGATGCATAATATTGTTTCTACTAACTGTCCTCGAGAGTCAACTCCTGTTCTAGATTTAGCTGTTGTGACGAGATAAGAGAGCAAGTAATTCCAGGTTAATCTGAATAACTTCTTTGACAGCCTCATTGTTCGCCATCAGTTGGGTTAGTGGTCAAGGCTAGACAATTAGCAATAAAAAAAAAAAATTAATAATAACAAATATTTTAAAAGTATTTTAAGATAACATCAAATTCATTATTTAATAAAACACTTAAAAAATCTTTATAAAAATTATATATATCTAGTAACAATTCCGCCTAATTTCCTGTTAAGCCGACGTGGCGTAACAAACGACGCGTTTCGATTCTAAACGAAGCATTCTCGGGAGGTCTTGACTCTACGAGCGCACGATCGAGACTGAATTAAATATGGATTTCCGCAAAGTAACGCCTGAATCTATTACTTACTCGACATAGGTACTTACCTACTTGTCAACTAAATGCATGAGAGATCAATTTTGAATGGCATTGTAGAATAATATCATTGGCTACAACAAAAAGTAATAAGTAGGTACGTGCACCAGCTGAAACCCACTACAAAAAAATACTAACGGTGGCTACATTTGAAGTGAATAGAAATCAATTTCGCAGACACAAAGGATGAGTGTGGAACTGACCTAGTTCCTGGATCGTGTAGAGTAGCTCTGTCCATTATATATAGCCGATATATATAGCTAGGAGCATACGATTACAAAAAGGAACAGAGAGCAACGAAAACTTTATCTGCTCACTGAGCTGGTTCAAACTGGTTCAGCACCCTAGCGCTGTGGCGGCAGTAACCCCCGCACGTCTTGTCAGTAATTAGTTACGCACACATAGCTGTGCGTGTAGTAGTGAAGCTTTCATTCTATACCGTTCTTTATTCAGATAGCAGTACCTCATAATATGTTATTTTCTCCTACAAAGTTCTTGTTCAAGTACATATTATGTATATAAGAAAATTGTTTTGTTTCATGTTGAATTTTGTAATGGCTACCTGAACCTATATTTATTTTTAGGGTTCCGTACTAGAAAACGGGACACACCGCATTCTGGGTTCAAAAGTCTAATATAAAACACACATCTAGTTTTATTGTCACCTTCCAATCCAATTGGCGTCAGCATTTAGGCTGCCAAATAGGATTGCAAGAGCTGCTAGGTTGCTCAAATGTTTTATTGTAGTAGCTGCAGTATTGTATAAAAGCGTTGAGATTCTGATAGGAAGAAGTAGGGAATAGGGTTACTCCCGCGTCGGGTAAAAGGGTATAGAGCCATTGTGTAAAGCAATTGAGTTTTTGATTGCAGAACAGTATATTATTATGTTTGCAATAACGCCTGCTCTGCGGATTACATTACAACAAAAGAAAACAACCCAATACGATGGTTGAAGAACGTAGCAAGAATTAGAGTTAGGAGTCATATTGTCATGTTAGCTCAGTCAGAGCATACCCCGGCTATAGTGGTGGATGGACGCGGTTCGAATCCCATACATGACAACAATTTTTCCTCTCGTAAATTTGTAATTTTGTGGGAACTGTATATTATACCATATATATCTAGTGACTATATAGGAGTGCGCGTAGATAATTTTTGAACGAATTACGTGCAGCCTTTTATTACTAAAAAAGACTACACGTAATTCGATCAAAATTCTCTACGGGTATTCCTTCACGATAAATCCGTTCTATTCTGCATTTGAAATGCAGATAGTGTCCGCACCTCATTCCGCTGCATCCGTGCGCAACATTCCCAATATTGTTTTACTGGGTGTCCCAGGCTTTTGTGAGTTGAGCATTTTCAAACGGATCTAAGCAACGCTCGTCGACTGTCTCGTTCATGCGTTTATATGTGAAAAGATACAATTTGGAATCTAGATATCATGCTTTCGATGGGGATTGAAGCGATCCCAGATCATACCCGGCTCTGAAGTGTTATTGGGGTATTCTGCCAAATGTTTGCTGTCCAAAGCCTGAAACTGAGCCCGATAGATGGCAATAGGCTCGCTATAGGTAGTAGGCTATATGTAAAAGTGCTAGATGTTTAGAGACCTCTTCGGAGAATACAGGTGGCGTGTCGTTACATTTTACCAACCAGAAATTTAGGTATTTTGTGAAGAATTTTGACCCCTAACAGAAAATAATTTAGAAAATTTTATTTTTTTATGTATTTGTGAAAGCAGGAGGCCCGCTTGATGTTAAGGAGTAACCTCCGCCTATAACACACGCATTTTGTCACTATTGCTTATAGTGACGAACTGCACTGCGCCCATCAGCCTAATAAATACAGTTCTTAAGTCTGTGGTTTCATAACCCACTTGTGGTGGGAGGTTCATTATTCTTAGCAAAAGGTTTGTTAGAAAAGCGCGTGTAAGTAACTAATCAACATCTGTTTTTGTTACAGAGTTGAAGATGAAGCTTCATCACCAGTAACTAAATCAAAGTAAGTTTTTTCAATTCAATTTTACACGGCACGTAGCTGGGCCCTTTTGTTGTCTTATGATGGCAGTCGTTATAGCCTGGTGGTAGGGTATTTCGGTATGCCCACCTGGTTAGTTTAGCTATTAACCTAGCTACTACCGTCAAGAAGAAAAATGGACGATAAGCACCTGTTCCGGCAGCCCTTGAGAGCCCGTATTTTTAGGTTAGCCTGAACAATATCTTCGACCGCATTATTACTCATACCTTCGTGTGAGATAGTGGTCAAAGGATAGCATATCAGCCGTAAAAATGCAGCATTACCCTACTCATGTCACGAGGACGGGACGTGAATAGTGGCATTATGCATTAGTTCTCATCTACTAAATAAACAGAGGTACCCATAATATAATAACATTGTACATTGATATATATTAATAATAATTAAAATAATATAATACATATAATAAAAAATTGATATAATAAAATACATAATTGTATATATTATATGATCAAATTGCCCGTGGGGTGCCGGCCAGAATGTCACCCCCCATATCTACCCGTGGGTGTCGTAGGAGGCGACTAAGGGTAACACACCAGAAGGTAGGCAGCAGCGCTTTCTGAGGAACTGATATCTCACACCGCGATCCCCAAGACGCCTGCCAAGCGTTCTTAGGTCAGATTTTTCTATCATCAGATCAAAAGACATCAAACTGATAATGTTTTAAAGAACCAAATTTAAAACAAATTATCTCTTTCTTGGAACAACCAACATACCTATGTTCTTTTAATATTTTATGAAATCGAAATTGTAAGTATACAAATAGTACTGTTATCAATAATATAAGGTTGAATGTTCAAAATACAATGCGACGCTAATAGCAAGAATTCCCGTGCAACGAGTCATATTTCTTTGTGGCAATATCAGTGGAGCGATCATGTGGCCTTGCTGCGCGAATTATAGCTAAGGCGCGGATTGCTTGCATAGGCGGGGCGAGAAGCGGTGTTTGTTTACTTGCTTTTATCTGCTATAAACGTATAACATAATCAATATTAGGTACTTACCACATAAAGGCATTGCCTACTAACGTACTAATCTTCGAAAATCTCCCAAGAATAGCTAAGCCCGGCATTTTTATATAATTGGCCAAGTGGTGAAATAATACTTTCTGTTATTTTTTATTTTTGTAGATAAGCCTTTTCCCACAATCTCACCTGATGGTAGGTGATGATGTAGTCGAAACAAATCCAAGAAACTACGAAAAAATATGTGAAGAAGTGTAATGATGTAGTCGAAACAAATCCAAGAAACTACGAAAATCTCCCAAGAATAGCTAAGCCCGGCATTTTTATATAATTGGCCAAGTGGTGAAATAATACTTTCTGTTATTTTTTATTTTTGTAGATAAGCCTTTTCCCACAATCTCACCTGATGGTAGGTGATGATGTAGTCGAAACAAATCCAAGAAACTACGAAAAAATATGTGAAGAAGTGTAATGATGTAGTCGAAACAAATCCAAGAAACTACGAAAATCTCCCAAGAATAGCTAAGCCCGGCATTTTTATATAATTGGCCAAGTGGTGAAATAATACTTTCTGTTATTTTTTATTTTTGTAGATAAGCCTTTTCCCACAATCTCACCTGATGGTAGGTGATGATGTAGTCGAAACAAATCCAAGAAACTACGAAAAGATATGTGAAGAAGTGTAACTCTCGTACCGCTTGGATTCGAAACTCATCAAGTCCACAATTGTAAAACATTCATAGACTTCCAATTTCAATTGGATTGGTTAATTGATTGGCGCTTAGAAATGATAGCACCCGGTTGGTCGTGTCAAGGTGATGTTGCTACCCCACACGGTACACTTTTTAAACCACGCTCGCCGCGGTAAGGTTTTCTTTCTGCTGGTTTTGAGTTTGACTTACTTGACATTGCATATTTATTCGTAACCAAGAAGTAATAAGTTAATATGAAATCCTCTGCTTTATATTGGTCGTATTTTTCATAATTTTATTACAATTCGATATAGATGAGCTAGACAACAAGTAGATTTCGCGTTTCATAGTGTTTTTTTCTAGTGTTAGGAATAAGGGACTACTTGGTGTAGGAACCTACTAAGTAGTATAACATATTTTATTGGTAAATCAACGTTGTTTCTGCGTGAGCGAAGACAAAGCAGCAAACCGATTTTGTAGATTTGTGGATTTTTATAACACAAACATAAGACCAATATGTACATAAATAGGGAACGTCGTTATTGTTTAGTAATTATTTCCTTATTCATACCTAATATTAAGATGGATTATATCTATATCCTACCAAATAATAATAAATAAGTTAAAAATATGTTTAAAAACTAAACCGACTTCTAAGACTAAAAAGTATGAAATAACTTGTAGAAGTCCTGACCATGCTGATTCAAAACACTGACTCAACATTATCGTGGTGCACCTTCCACAAGTCATTTAAATTTTTTTCATACTTTTTCATAGGTAACTACTTGTTGGAAGTCGGTTACGTTTTTTAATTTTTTTCTCTCTTATTGTTTGTGCATACATATTGCTTACAAAATCATTCATTCGCTTTAAAGATTTTCACCAACAAGAATTACAATTACCATTATCTATAATGATCCAGTGTCAGTTAATTGACTATACATAACTTTAAAACTACCCAACCGATTTTGATGAAATTTTAATGAAAACAACTTGCGAGGTTATACTCTACCCAACAAAAAAATAATCACCGAAAATTTGTTAAAAATTTGTTAAAATTAGCGGAGTAATCACGTAACAAACAATATGTGTACAGTGTAATTGAGAATGTCCTTCGGAAGTCGGGTAATGGTTAAGGATTACATTGTGAGGGTTTGTTATAATATCTTGCTATATCGTCAAAACGGTCAACCTCGGAAGGTGCTATGGCGTGATTATACTCGTAGTTACAATTAAAGTAAAACATAAATAAAAGAGCAAACAAATGCGAGTCAGACTCGCCATAATTTTCCTCAACTAAATGAAAAAGAAGCAAATTTTGTATTTATTTATGTTTCCAAATGAGTAAAGTGTTTTGGTAGCGCACCATCATCGGTTTTAAGTTCCGGCTCGATCTCCAATATTTGTCTATTTTAATTTGGAAGGTCTTGGCTGTTTTTTTGTACTCATCTGCGAAAAGATAAAATGTACCTCATCTGCGGGTGTAATGAGTAATACGTTATAACGATTATATACGGCTTTAACAGTTAATAAGTTTAACAAGTTGCAAAGTAATGCACGCAATATCTTTGTCGCATCGTCTCCTCCACTAAGACCTCACCCTAACGTGTGACTCAACCTAATAAGACCTCATGCATACCTAACCTACAGCCTTAAATGTACGTCATATAAGCTTTGTTTGTTTTATTAACGCGTATCTAACCGTTACCTATAATATATATAGGTACATTGGGAACGTTCGTCGACACTGTGGTCTCGGACTTATGGGACGGGGCTTAGCAGTAATCCTTGGAATGGAGCATAAAGCACGCGTAAGACTTATAAAATTACAATGTTTAAAATGTCAGGACGGGCTTTGTAGAGGCTTTTGAGTATTACATACGAAGTACATTGTAAGACTAAGGAGATTTGATGTGAGAAAAGCGGCTTACTTCTATCACAGAACTTATATCAAAGAACATATAGTACACCAGCTTATATTGCTTGTATGGCATCGTGTACTAAAATGAAGTCGCGATTAAAAGTGCTATAAACAATGGCATTACACAACAATGTAATTTCATTGACTATAACAGTAAAACAATGAAACAGTATGTAGTATATTTATAAGTAATTTATATATACTATATGCAGTTTTTTGTTACTCGATTGGACCGCCAATTATGAACTGATCTTGGTAATTCTTTTTTGTTAGGTAGAGTGTATCTCCAAGTTGGTCCTATTTAAATTTCATGAAAATAGGTTGAGGATTTTTTAGTTATAGAATATATACTAGAAGTTATAGTCAAAATGTATTTGCGGATTTGGGCGTTTTAATGGCAATTAAAACTCTTGTCGTTGGTGAACAGTACTGTAGATAAGTGAATGATCTTGTTCCATGTTATTTCATACTTTCAGTTTTTGACTTCTATTACTTTAATTCACGGCCATTTTAGGGCTTCGTATTCTTCAGTCATACAGGAAGCCGCGGTCATTAATTATCTCTTCACTAAGTAACAAAATATTTTTTTGTTATGCTCATCATATAAAGAAAATATGTAACATGTAGGAACTGCCCTGAAGCTACCTTTAGTGGAAGAAAAAGAATGACGCTACTACTTCTATGAAAGGTTACGTAGTGGACAGAAAACTAATGACGCGACTTCCTCTATGCAAAGTTATCTTTGGTGACAAAAAAGAATGGTGCGACCACCTCTATAGGCAAGGCTAAAAATGATTCAAAGTGAACAAAATGTATTAGGAGTTATTATAACATCACCATAAGTTTAGTTTAGTACCCCTATTACAAAGTACTGTACTGTATCAGCCGGATTATTCACTGCTGAACAGCCTCCCGATTTAGGGGGGGGGTTTGTCTAAATTCATCAGAAAACGCTGCTGCCCATCTTCCGGGTATTTTACTGTCGCCTCTTACGACACCCACATGTGGCAAATATTTTGGAATGACATTCTAACCCGGCACACCACGGGCAAAAAAAAATTGTAACTATCCTGGATGTTAGTAGACTAGCTCGGGAATGGGAACAGTCAAGCTTTGCTGTTGGAACACGTACCCTCTTATACGTTCTTTAATCATAACGTTCCCTATGCACGCAGTACTTATTCGGTGGTATACAGGATGTTGCAGTATTAGTCTTGGGATTTAATTAACTTTTTATCAAACTGATGACTGGAATCTAAGCGGGCGATACTTTGCCAAGTATATTTTTTTATTTGACTGTGACGGAACAATCACGATACTTCTGCCTAGTTCGTTACGTGACAAATGCATTGCGCTCATTACCCTGAGACTAAGTTGTACCTTTAATTTCACCCTTCACACTGGAATACAGTAATGTTTAACAGTAGAAATAGTTAAGATGGCAATACTTCCCCAAAAAAACACGCATAAGAACTTATACTGTACTGTAACAGCCGACTCGTCCACTGCTGAACATTTCATACTGCAGCCTCCCCTATCAAGGGGGTATTTGCCATAATCAGCCGGCGGTTTGGGGATCGCAGTGTAAGATGGCAGTTCTTTAGAAGGTGCTGCTGCCCACCTTCTAGTATTTTTCCCTTAGTCGCCTCTTACGACACCACGGGATGATATGGGGAGGTGCAATTCTAACCCGGGACCCCATGAGGGAACTTATACTGCTACTTAAATATTCTCTAAAACATCGCCACTATTTAACTTCAATAACTTCGTGTAATATTCTTGGTATCAACCGGGTCTGTTGTTACATGCCTTATAATAATTTAATATTTATTGTTACAGTGAAAAGAATGGCTTCATCACTCCCCCACCACAAAATGGCGGCGAGGAATCTCCTCCGCCAGAGAAGGAGCGAGCTGACCAGGAAGACACAGAAAAGAGCCATTCAGCCAACGTGCCCCATTCAGCCGAAGGTCCCAATGATGACCTATATGCCATCCCGGTCAAGTTGCGGCCGAAGAAGGAGCCTCAGCTGCCACCTGGGTGGGAGAAACATGAGGGTAAGTCAGTTTTAAGCTTTGATACTAGAATAAAATTATGCCCCTTCATCTGCTGAAACTGTGTTTTTTTGCTGTCGGAGTTCTCGTTATGTTGGGGATCAAGAAGAATTTGCTGCCAATATATGCTTTTGAAAGCTATGACACTGAGGGACTTTCTGCTTCTGCCAAAGCTGAAGCTTATTATTTCTATTATATATTCTAGTAGTCCAGGATAAAATGTTGTCGCAATAGATGCCACTTGAACGAAATGTACGAAATAGTTGAACTAGTAGTGAAGTATACTTAAACAAAATCATACAAAGGTTGTACTGGTTCCAAATAAGAGTCAATATTTTTTTTCTGATCAGAAAGTCATAAGCATCAACAAGCTCTTTCTGATCAGAAAAAAAATATTTGGGTGTTGGCCTATTTTGAAAATCTTGGTACAGTAAGTGTACATAAATAGGTTTGCAAATTGCGACACATGGGTATTGTTTTAAATGTAATATATTTCCTGGGTGCTATATTTTGGGGAAAGCTTTAAGGTTTAGTAGACTTTGAGGGTCTAGGAATCAGAAATCACCTTGACCAATATAGGAATAACTTTTTCAGACAACGATGGTCCTTACTATTGGCACATAAAAAGCGGCACGATCCAGAGAGAGATTCCCAGAATGCCGCCAGTGGAAGCTAAAGAGTCCCGCATCTCCATGGTCAGGGACTGTTCCAACCTGTCAGAGGCCAAGTACGAGGGGGCCATGACCTCTTCGGTAACCAGGAGTACGACCAGTGGAGCTCTGGATCATGTGGAGCAGGATGAGAGAAGGAAGAAAGAGGAGATGTCTTATAAGTGAGTATATAGTTTATTTCAATTCGGGTGTAATGATTTCCAATGCAACATATTCTGTGTACTAAGTAAATGTTATTTTTGTAATTAAAATTTTAAATACCTTTCTATTTTGTGACAGCGAGTAGGTAGGTAATTCCCCTGAGATGGTCAGTGATCTCTCGCTCTAGCCTCTATTGCACATTCAAGTACTGAAAGGTGTTCTTTTATTTCGTGAATGCTGGCCTTGCTAGATACACCGCTTGGAAGTTAACACCATAACTTATCCAGCGAAAGGTTTAAACCACGGACCTCTCAAACAGCAGTCACCACCCAGAGCTACCAGTTCTTTAAATCTATAAGGTGTATTAATCGCTTGATGTGATTCATTCTTTCTCAGACGTCGCAGTTTCCCAGCACGTCCTGACCCGGACGGTCGAGCAGTACGGTTCTTCGTCAGGTCCCTGGGGTGGGTGGAGATATCAGAGTCTGACCTGACGCCAGAGCGGTCCAGTCGGGCAGTCAACAAGTGTATAGTCGACCTCAGTCTCGGCAGGAACGATTTGTTGGACCAAGTTGGCCGTTGGGGCGATGTAAGTTACTAAAGATATAAAATACAAGTATTTTACTAATAATGCATGTCTTGACTTCAAGAGAATTAGCCAATCGACGACTTAATTCCTTAAATAATTGGCATCTAAATGGATTGTTATAGAAATTACGTATATTGGAAAAATAAACACTTTATTGTTCAAAAACTATAATACCTCTGCAGTTCTGACACTTTTGATATGTAACTATATATTAATAAATAGATAATTTTATTGCAAATTTTTTTTCTCTTACGAGTAATTACAGTATACCTAGTAATACAGTACAGTAGGTACGTACCTACTCGTATTAACATGAAGAAAGGTTATGTTTCGTTTTAAAAACGTCTGGAAAACATTTACATACGGCTTGTATTGTTTTATAACTACTGACTACTGTTTTATGTCGCTTTGTGCCTCCGGTTCTGCCTCTGTCCATCAAGCATAAGTTTAATACAAAATTTTCATGACTTGATAGTAATTGGAAAGCCATATCAGTATCTCAACATTTTAGATAGAAATACTTGCTCCTTAGTAAAATATTAAGAAATGAAAGCCCAAAGACCAAACAGATTCACATTATAAAAAAATGCAGTACTGATTTTACTTGATCATCAATCTTAAAAAAAATGTCAGGATAACAGATTAATAAAACTAATATTTTTTAAATAATGATTCATTTAATCAATAATCAAGATTTGTGCTATGACAGTTTTTGGCTTCATGTCAAGATTTTTTTGATGTTACTGAAGTAAGAAGATAAGCCAATTTATAAATGGTCAAACTACCTTAAACGAGCAAAAATGACATGCAAGACATAAAACATTATTTTTTTACAGGGAAAAGACCTCTTCATGGATTTGGACGATGGAGCTCTGAAGCTGATTGACCCTGAGAGCCTGAACACACTTCACACGCAGCCGATCCACACCATTCGCGTTTGGGGGGTTGGCAGGGATAACGGCCGGTACTTACTTTATTAACTACTAACCTATTGACTTTTTAAAGGTCATCTTAAAGTTTTAAGGTCACGAAAGTTCTTCTATTTTTATTTAATTTATTAAATGACTAGAAACGTAATAATACAAAAACCCATATTAGCACATTTCTCAACTTGGCGCTAAAACGCTATTCGAAGCAAGGCTTCATTCAGTCATTTATGACGTCACTACGGCAGTAAAGATCAGACAAGTTAGAATAAGAACTATTCAAAGAGATTTGCTATGTCACTGTCAATGTCATTTGAGTACTATTTACGCTGTGCCAGTTTTTGCTAGAAAGATGCCATTTTTGGTACAAGCACGTACGTATGAGTTAACACGTATGATTTAAATATAAACTAAACAAATGTAATGTTTAAAAAAAACATTGAATGAGTTCAAATTAGGAATGCATTGTAAAGGGTACTTACCTTTAATTTATTTACACTCCCTATGTTTGTTTTATGTTTTTAGTTACTAACCCTACCTACATATACATCTTCTCGATGATTTTATGTTATCTTTTATATATTTAGTATATAGGTTATCATTAATTAACATATGTATTGTTATTACTAAATCTTTTATTTCCTTTTTTCCTATTTGCTTTCTTGGAACAGTGAAAGGTACGAGTAGGTAGAATTAGGTTTTTATACCTGTAACCATTAAGTACAAAGAAGTAATTATTTATTTAAATTAGTATTAGCTTCATAAACATTGTTGTATTCATCATTACTAACATTTTAAAATATTCTGTGTTTATATCTTCCTCATTAAATTAGAATTCCATCTGTGACCTATAATTGTTTTTAATGTTATTTTAACAAATTTGATGACTCGAATGTTTTAATAATCTCCTTTTGATTTCACAAGTTCACTTGACAAAAACTTGTAAAGTTTGGTACCAACAGACATTAGTTAAGCTAAATTTCACCAGATCACTAACTTGTGTTTCTTTATGGTTTTGTAGCAGCTTCATCGAGTGCACCATTGATTACTTTTGAAAGTTCTGTTTCTTTCAGATCTTTTAGCATCAATTTATTTTCTAGGTTATGAATTAAATATATATTTAGTTCGACGGTTTTGATTTTACTCTGTTTATGTTATAATAATATGTGCAACCATCGAATCAGCTTTGCCACTTTGTGAGGCGTGTAAATAGCCTACACCTGATGAGTACTTAAGTACCGTTATTTTAATTAAAATCTTGTTGGGGTCAATGGTGCCTAAAATTATGTCTGACCTTTAGAACAAATTGATGAACTCCCGGAAAACACCAACACATACAAAATTACGTCTCAAACACCGGTCGAAGATTACGACCAAACACCGTGAGTGCTAGCCGGTATATTTAGTCAACTCAACTTAGTTTTTATGAAAACATACACAATTATGTAATAAATATGTGCATGGCGTTCTTATATGGTAACCGGCCGGCGACACTCAGATCCAAAATGATCGGAGTCTAACCCAAAATAAAAATGCAGCTGATACGATGGGCTTTGCAGCATATTGGTGCTATCCTGAGGGTTCACCAATTTAGAACTACTATATGTATATGTCACAGCCAAAGTAATAAATCTGGATATTATATATACTGTTTATATATAATGTCTACTCAATTTAGATAAAGTGATAATTGACACAAAATTGTTTTGGTAAATGTGAATAAACGATCGAAATGTATTACTTTTAGTAGTAATTATTAATAATTCACGACACATATTGTTAAAAGTTCTAAAAAGGGGTTAAATATAATTTAGTCTAGGGCAAAGTCATATTTAGGTGCGACGACGAGCGAAGCGAGGAGGAGCGTTAGGTTACTTGTGACTACAACAACGCGCGAGCCGAGCGAGCGTAGCGAGCGTGCCGCGGCAGCGGCCGGCGATGCGCCACATAAATTACTACTATTCTTATATTTATTTTTAAGCTCTTTAACCATTCTGGTGCGCCCTCCGTGACCAATAGAAATATGAGTCTCATGAATAATATCAAAATTTTGTGTCAATTATCACTTTATCTAAATTAAGTAGACATTATATATAATGGCTAGACAGTACACGGAAAAAAAAGATTGTGTTAAATCAAGAATATATCTATTGGTCAAGACATTCCGTGTTTCATATATGGGGAAAACAATATATTCTTGTGATTAGTAAATATTTGTCTTGTTAATAATTTTTCGTGCAAGTATTTATATACTTTAACTAAGATTATTATTTTCTTATTAAAAAAAAGCAGTTATGTCTCTGTCTAAGTAAATCATTGCTCTAATTTAGAGAATCTGAAATTCTCAAATTTAAAACAATCCTTACTTGAATAAATGAACTCATACGTTCACTCATTCATTAGATTCTAATAAGAAAAAAAAAATTTTACTATTAAGTACATAAATAGTTCAGTTAAGATATTATTCTTACTTCTAGTAAAATATATTCTTCTGAGTATATATTTTCATTAGACCAACAAAAGAGTTTTCTACGTACAAGAAAATTACTTTTAGGTAAACAAAACATCTTCTTATCTGAATATTGTAACTTATTTAAGTTAAGAAACCATAATTCTGGCTTCAACACGTATATGTTTTCATACGGAGATCAGTTTATATAGAACGAATAATTAAAGTTCTCCAGTGAAGAATTTTCAGTTCTCATTTCAATATTAAGTGTTTTACTGTAAGTAGTTTTGATCTTAGTATTCTAATGGGTGTTTTACCCGAAAAAGTTGTATTGATTGGTTCAAAAGAATTTGTATTTTGCACGAAGATCGAATTGTCTACGGATAGAATATCAGATTTCTTGACTCGACAATGGAATTTCACTGGAAGAAACCTCAGTTCTTGTTCAAAATAATTACATGTTTTACATTTAAATTTTAGTCGTCTTGGTAAAATAATAGTGCGTTTTATTGTAAGAAGTCTCATTACTTGGTTCAAGTCATTACATGTTTCATACGGAAATCAGATAATATATTGATAAGACTATCCATTTTCTAGCTTCAACAATAGTGTATTTTAGTAGAAGGAATCTTAGTTCTTGGTTCAACTCTCTAAATGTTTCATACGGAGATCAGATTATATAGTGTGAAAAATATAAATTATCTTGGTTCAATAATGGAGCGTTTTACTGGAAGGAGTCTCAGTTCTTGGTTCAACTCATAAAAGTGTTTCATATGAAGATCAAATAGTATTTTGTGAATAATATCAATTATCTTGGTTCAATGATAGTGCATTTTACTATAAGAAGTCTCAGTTCTAGGTTCAACTCATGAATTGTTTCATACGGAGCTCAGATTTGTTTCATCTGAACTCCATATATATTGTACAACATATTAATTATTTTAGTTCAATTATAGTGTTTTGATTGGAAGAAGTTTCAGTTAATAAATATATTATAAATTATAGCAAACTGTGAAATTGTTAATGAAGCACGCAGATTTCAAGAAGATATCGTTGTTCTTCAAAGTATTATTAATACCGTACTACCTAGATAAGAACTTCTTTATTTGAAACTGAAACTTCACTGAAATAGAAATAAAACTAACAATTACGTAAGATTTTCCTTAGTATGCAATGAGATATACCTACACAAAAACCTTTTATGAATAAAAAAACTCGAATAAACTATGCTTCGAATTTCATCATTGAAATACTGAATAAGAACAAGATAATTGATATTTTCTACTATATACAATAAGATATTCATATAAAACTTTTAGTTAGTCAACAAGAACAAAAACTCACTTACAGAAAATAGCCAGCTTGGTGCACTGTCCAGATCTTCCAATCTGATCTCCACCTTTCAAGTCTGCAAATAACGTAGGTTAATAGTTAAGTGTAGTTCTAAAAGGGATCAACTAAAAAACATCTATCATCGTAAAAATAAATAAAATACAATAAATATTTTCAGTTGAAAATTATTTATTTATAAAATAAATTAAGAAGCATACAATTTCATATTATCAATATCAAAAATATTATACATAATTGTAACAGTTATGTACTGCGCCCCGCGGTTACACCCCGCGTGGTGATGGATGATGATGAAAAGTATCCTATGTGTTAATCCAGTGCTTCATCTACCTCCATACCAAATTATATCAAAGTTGGTCCTACCATTTGAGCGTGAAGAAGTAATAAACATACAAACACACTTACAAACTTTCACCTTTATCTACCACCAAATAATATGTTTTTTTTCTCATTATAATCAGCACCACATTTTATGTTACGTTATAATATAAAGTATGGTTGAACACTTTGCTTGTTGAGTCGAGCCTTTTCTTCACCTCCTCCAGTTCAGTTTGGATATCTCCAGGATCCTAAAAAAAAGAGCTACAGTGAAAATATTGCACAATCCATAAACTTTTTATAGATGATAGGCATATTTTGACCACAATCACATATTGTTGAGTAAGTGGTAAAATATAGCAAACAGGTTAAACCTAAATAAAATTAAAACTGTCTTTCAAAGTCAGCTTCCAGAAGGCCCCGTTAGATGATTATCACTCATAAATCATCTAAACTGCAAGTTAGCGGTTAATCAGCGGTTAATCATTATAATAATCTATACAGAATCATGAAAAATGATTAGGCACACTTTTAAAAGTTCTGTATACTAACTACTATATTACTATAAAATACTGACTGTGTATATATATGTTATATTATAGTATGTAATAGATAATTTGACGAGATATCCTAACATCATAAGAAAAATATATAATATAATATTTTTAAATTTGTTTAAATATGTATTTTATACTTGATGAAATTACCTGATAAACTATAACAAAGTTCACAATCTGCTCCAACGTGGAAAAAAATCGACTCTTGTTTAGTCTTCCTCTTGGGGGTATTGAGTAGCGTAACACTTGTGTTTCATTGGTTAATTTTTGATCTGGAATGGAAAAAAAACACATGTATATTCTTGAATATAGGTTTATCTAACAAAAAAATCTATGTGTATATAGTGTAGAGAGGATAGGTATATATATATACATCGAAATTCATTCTGAATAACTAACGAGGAACAGACACATAAACAAACACACCCATACATTCGCATTTATAATAATTATAATATTTAAGGATTATTTACAAACATCAGCCTGCTGTTGATCTCTATCATAAAGAGTTATCTTTAATTCTTGATATGAGTAGGTATGTAATACAATAATAATTATGTATTACGAACCTACCGTTCGTTAACTTGGCTGTACCAACTTAGTGTAACCACACAGCACGTTCCAGGCAAAGAAAATCTAGCAGCCTCTATGATGGATATTTTTGACTATCTACAGTTATTTATATAGTAAGGAACAAACTTACCTAAATGAACACTAGTTGGTTGCTATCTCAAGCACAACTTGAACAAATATTCACTTTATAACACTATATTAAACAAAATTTACGAAAATGCCATTGGCCATTCCACGGCGCGTGTACCTTTCGCTCGAAACGGAAATTGTGTTGTGTGTAGCCAACATCGCCCTTATAAAGTCCCGAAACATATTCGTATCGTGATTATTACCAAATGAGCACGTTCGAATAACTTTTCATTTAGGTTGACGATTTGTGTTAAATACAGCCAGTATTTCTAAGAAATAGATGATTACCTATGGCTGTATTATTAGAGAGTCTGTACATATTTGAAATTATTATGAAAGATCGTAAAAAAAAAACAGTGACAATCACGATTACAACACAAGAAGTAAAGATAAAATCGCGGTACCAGGTTTTAGTTAGCAAAGACAAAAGTAAAAAGGTTAATTGTGTGCGGTTTTATAATAACATTCCCTAACATATTACAACGCTCACAGAAGGAAAGTTCAAGTTGCACGTGGAAAATAATTTTGATTAAGAAATCCTATTCCAGTTTGTGATTACATAAACGACAAAAATGCTTGAACAATTCCTCTCCTCCACTCCTCTGCCAAGCTATCACCTGTCACCTACGTAATGAAAAGAAATATTGAAATTATTTTTTTATACAGTATGTAAAATATTGTTAAAAGAGATTTAAATTAATGGTCCCGAGTTTCTTGCCCGTTGTTCTTGCAGTGACTCTGTAAATTTTTTTGCTGAACGTGGCAGTACGTTGTAGAATATTTCAATATTAAAATTTGTAAATGACCTTCATAAGAGCGTCGTAGATGCCTAAATTGAATCAATGATTTTGACTTTGACTTTGATTAAATATCATAACTTAACGAAATTTCTGATTTAGTTTTTGAGATAGACCTCGTGAGTATTGTATAGGCACCCAAACTTAACAAATAGGTCCTCTAGTCCTTGGCCTTCGCCACTTATGGCGGTTAGTATGAACTGTCACGTGGGGGTCCATGGGTTCCTGCAGCGGGTTTAAGATTCAGTGCATGGTGATTGGGCATTTTACTAATGTTCACGTGGCTAGCTTTCAAACCACTTTGAATTAGGAAATGAGAAACCGAAACCTAAAGGTAATAATCGGACAGTATTAAAAAATGTTTTACTTCAGATACGAATATATATATTAGGGCACTAGCGGGGTTCAAACCCTGCCGCTTTGCCGTTGTACTATGAGTATTTTAGACTCCCAGCTATTATCTGACTATTAGCTGAGTAACCTTATATTTTTCAAATTATAATTTACTTATTTTATTCTTAATATGAATTGAAACAAGCTTATTCAGCATGCCATATTGCTTATAATGAATAGTATTCTTAGGTTCAGTAGTTTCCCCACATCAAGGGAGAACTAGACAAAACTAAAATATTGCAACACTAAATAAAATCGGCAACAGAGAAAACCATCTCAAACTAAAAACTGAGTACTTGGTCTGAAAATACACATTTTTAATGGAGAAATAGTTATTCTTGACTGGAAATTTGTCTTTTTACTTTAAAATTCATGGTTTTGATTGAAGAGCCAGTGAAGAAAACTGTTTTTTTTTTAATTATGTTTGTTTTTTTATTCCTCATATTGTATGGTGGGGTGCCGGGCTGAAATGTCACCCCTAATCTCTACCCGTGGATGTCGTAAAAGGCGACAAAGGGTAACACACCAGAAGGTGGGCAGCAGCGCCTTCTGAGGAATATATACCTTAAACTGCAATCCCCAAGCCGCCTGCCCAGCGTGGGGATTATGGCAAACCCTCTTAATGGGGGAAGCTCTGTTCAGTGGACAATCCGGCTGATACAGTATGATGTGTTTCATTTACTAGTATGTAGATATATATTTGTTTGACTTCTACATTTAATGGTTTAAAACTCTATTCAAAAGGTGGGGAAAAAACAAAAGAAAAAAATACATTTCGAAATGTTTGTTAGGACTAGCAAAAGTCAACCCTAAGACGTTGTTAGCATTTTACCAATGATCCTGTATATTTGTAGACCAAAAAAAACATGTTAAGCCATGATTGCTTTTCTTTATTGAAGATGAGTAACTAAATTTACAATCTATCACTTTGCATTGAAAACTTTAATATTCTTCATGTAAGAAGATACCTAAGTCACTCTCTACAGGAGAGATATATTTTCTTGGTTCAACGTGGGATATAGTTTGATCTCTTAACCTAAGAATGTCGTATCTAATATCAATCAAGAACATGGTACACTTAAGTTCAGTATTCGTTTTCTGAAGTGAAGATGAATAACTTCAACAATTAACAATATATCATTATTGACTCAAAAACTTAAAATTCTTCATGTAATATGAGTCATTCTCTGCAATTGAAATTTATTTTCTTGGTTAAATAAAGAGTACAGTTTTGCTGTGATGCTAATGCCTCTTAACCTAAGAACAACGTATCAGTAATCAATCAAGGATGATTTTTCTTTACTGAAAATGATTTACGTTAGCAATTGAGAATTATTCATTATTGACTTGAAAACTTTGAAATTCTTCATTTAATATAAATAACCCTTTGCAATCGAGATTTAGTTTTTTAGTTTTAAAATAAAATTGTTTTGCTTTAACACTAATGTCTCTTTACCTAATAATACCGTAACAAATATTAATCAAGAATAAAGGTTTAAAGGATCAAGATTTGTTTTCTTTACTGAAGATAAATTACTATAACAATTAAGAATATATGATTATTGGCTTGAAAACTTTAAAATTCTTTTAGTTACATAAGTTTCTGTCTATAATGGACATGTATTTTCTTGGTTCAATAAAAGATATTGTTTTCCTGTTAATCGAAGATTCTTAACTAAAGAATACAATATCAAATAAATATTAAGAATAATCAAACACAGATCAAGATTTGATTTCTTCACTAAAGATGAATAAATACAACAACTAACAACCAATTACTTTTGCTTTGACAACTTTAAAATTCTCTATCTAATATAACTCACTTCTGCAGTTGAGATATTTGTCTTGGTTATATAAAGTATATAGTTGTGTTGTAAATCCAATGTATCTTAGCATGACAATACAAATTCATAGATTAATTAAACAATATATGTCTCAGATTTAGAAAACTGTCATTTTTAAGAGTAGAATAATTTTCTTGCTCGGACATATGTATATCCTTGTCATTTACTTCTCTCAATTATTTTAAATGAACAAAAGAAATATCTTGTATTAAGCCCATTGTTGTTGAAAGAATGGAAATATTTTCTTAATCCAATAAAACGTTTATTATTCTTGTATAAAATTTCAGATTTCTTACGCTAACTCCGTACGTAATTAGAATGAGAATTCATAAAATATTTCATTCAAAAAGATACTATTTTCTATAGTTAAGACCAAAAATATCTCTGACCAATAGTTATACTCTTGATGTAAAAATATATGGTGAGAATAATATTATTTATCTTAGAGAAAATGACCTTACTTCACTCAAGAAAATATTTTTATTTCAAGTAAATATATACTTGAGATTAAACAACACTCCCGAGAATAATATTATTCTTGGATTGACACTTTGTCAGGACCCATTTTTTTCCGTGTATATATATAATATCCAGATTTGTTACTTTGGCTGTAACATATATATTATTAATGAGAAAATTATTAACCTAATAAGGCATTGGCGCCTCACCACCACCACTTTAACAATATGAGACATTAAAAACATGCTTATAATATCTAGTAATCAACATAACATACGAACATAGCATATCTTCATTTGTAATCAATTCGCATTGCTATCTATTTCTGTAGATTTAATCTTGTAAGTACATATTTATAAATTCTGTATACCTACGTGCGGAACACACGTTTTCATCCTCATGTAGAAATTTTCCAGGGAAGACAGAAGGCTTAGCCTACGACATACTTAGGTATATATCTTGGAATTTGAAATTTTAATTGGAGGTCTTCACTTCGAACTCAAATTTCTTTTATTTCAGGGACTTTGCGTACGTAGCTCGCGATCGTGCGACCCGCAAGCACATGTGCCATGTGTTCAGGTGTGAAGCTCCAGCTCGCACCATCGCCAACGCCTTGAGGGACATCTGCAAACGTATCATGATCGAGAGGTCGTTGCAGCCACCGCCTAGGCCGACGGATCTGCCGGCGGCGAGGCGTCCAAGACCCTTATCAGGTTCGCATTTTCTTAAACCTGAAACAGGATCTAGTACTAGTATTAAAAGTGATATATATATATCTTATAATATCTCAGTACCTTGTAAGATGCATTCGATATAAATCTTTGCTTTGCAACGAATGAATATCCATTGATGAATTCTACATTTTCAGTATGAAGGAGTCCGGTGTCTGAAACTGTGGCTGATAAACGTGTTTCGACACCTCTGCATGGTTGTGGATAGATAGTAACGATGAGTTTGTGTGTGAAGTAGGCGGCATGGGCGTGGGCGTGTTCCCGACGCCGATGGAGGAGCCGCGCAAGTCCGTCCGCGCGCGGTACCTGGGCAGCGCGGAGGTGGCGCGCCCGACCGGCATGCGCGTGCTCAACGACGCGCTGGAGCGGCTCGCGGCGGCGCGCGCGCCCTCCGCCTGGCGCCCGGTGCTCGTCGCCGTCGCGCCTTCCATGATCACCATCACCGAGGAAGGGGTCTGTTGCCTACACTATACCTGCTACAATACCCTAAACAAAGCATTAACCCCCTAGGCCCCCTACTTAATAATCGTTGCTTAGCTTTAATAACCGTCATTTCATGATTATTATCAACAGCCGGAAGACGTCAATCCTTGAACAATGTCCTTTCCCATTAAATGCCACACAGAACGAAGCGCCATTAGACGCTTATAATTGTTTGGATTGTTCAAAGTATAATCACTAAATTCCTGGCTATAATAGTGTGCAACCACATCCTCAGCCGCTTTGCTTGCAACAGAATGCACCGGTTGGAGTACCAAAACATCAGCTTACACATCATCTTCCACACAGAACTATATAGGTTGTCCCAAGAAGAAGTGATTTTTGATTGAAGCCTTATGAATAATAAAATGAAATTTTCAGGGTAGCTAACTGATAGATAGAGCAAGTTTTTAAAAGCCAAACAGTATTTTTTATTATGTGATTTTATTTTTTTAAGTGCCTTTGAAGTTGCGAACATGCTGGGTAATTTTATCTTTCATGGCATTTTTTTTATTCCATTCAAAGATCTAACGATAGTAGGTTAATGTTACCATACTGAGTTGGCCTATCTTAAGCTTAGCACACAAAAAAAATAAAGCATCTACCGCAATAACTCACGTCACCATAAATAAAAATCTCATCGTACTCGGCGATAGGTAAAAAATTACAAAAAAGTCATACCTCCGAAAATACGAAAAATCGCGGAAAATACATGGGGATAATCAGATAGCCCTCTAGGTCCTCTACCTCCCAGCTTCAGTATATCACTACTTTTTAGGACAGCCTGTATTTAGCGAACACATTTTGAGTTATTAGTCATATCATTGCTCTAAATATACTCTAAAGTTGGCATATTCAGAATTTACTTATCTCAATCGAGGAAGCTGTAAATCCACCACTTACCTTTTTGTCAATTTTTGATTAGGCTGTATTAGAAATACTGTAATTTATTAACTGTAAACTTTATTTTGATTTAAGCTTTACCTGAATATTTTACGCCTCAAAGTCAAGTCAAAGTCAAAATCATTTATTCAATTTAGGCGTCTACGACGCTCTTATGAAGGTCAATTACAAATTTTAGTATTGAAAAATTCTACATTGTACTGCCACGTTCAGCAAATAAATTGTATAGAGCCACTGCGAGAAGAAAGGGCAAGAAACTCGGGGCCATTCTTTTAAACATCTTTTAACAATGTGTTACATACATACTATATAATAGAGTTATTACAATATTTGTTTAAATTATGTAGGTGACAGGCAATAGCTTGGCGGAGGCGGAATTGTCCAGGCATTTTTGTCGTTTATGTAATCAGAAACTGTGTAGTAGGATTTTTTAATCAATATGTTTTTCACATGCAACTTGAATTTCCCTTCTGTGAGCGTTGTAATATGTTTAGGAACTTTATTATAAAACCGCACACAATTACCTAAGAAGGACCTTTTATTTGTCTTTGCTAATCTAAAACCTGGCACCACTATTTTATCTTTATTCCTAGTATTGTAATCGTGATTGTCACTGTTTAATTTAAATTTACTCAAATTTTTACGAACATACATAATATTTTCAAATATATACAGACTTGGTAAAGTTAAAATATCAATTTCTTTAAAAAGATCCCTCACAGATTCCCTAGGACCCATTTTATATATGGCTCGAATTGCACGCTTTTGTATGATAAAGATTGTCTCTATCTCAGCAGCAGTTCCCCACAGCAATACGCCATACGACATAATACTGTGGAAGTACGCGAAATAAACTAGCCGAGCAGTAGCTACGTCTGTTAACTGTTTTATCCTAAGAACTGCATATGCAGCAGAACTAAGTCTTCCGGAGAGATCATGTATATGTGGATCCCATTGTAAAGTGGAATCCATTTTGATTCCCAGGAAGACTGTCGCTTTGTCAATAGGGAGTTTATCTGGGCCAAGCTTTATGTTTGGTTCAACATAAGGAACATTTGGTAAAGAAAACTTTAAACATTTCGTCTTTTTTGAATTTAGGAGAAGATTATTAGCGGCGAACCATTTACAAATCTTAGATAATACATTATTTACATGCGTCAGTTCACTGTCTTTCCTATCTACTTTAAAAATCAGAGAGGCCTTATAGAATCTATTTCTTAAACTGTCTCATCGCGAACAGGAAACAACACCAATTGTGGAATGCCGCGTGCGCTACCTGTCCTTCCTAGGCATCGGACGTGACGTCAGACGTTGCGCCTTCATCGTGCACACTGCGCAGGATCTGTTCGTGGCGCATGCGTTCCACGCCGAGCCCTCCTCTGGAGCTCTGTGCAAGACTATCGAAGCTGCTTGTAAGGTATGCAAACATACACAGTATAAGACAATATTTGATGAAGTTAATGACAATCGTCTTACTTGCCCTGATGTAACCCTTGCATGTACAAACCTATCTTGAATCGAACCAATATCTCTTGCAATCTTTGAATTGGGCTCAGAAAATGTAATTTCAACCCTTTATTTTTTGACAATCGCTGCAGCAGAGCCACAGCTTTCTAGTCATTCATTCATAAAAAAGTTGGTACCGTGTCGTATTACCGGTCCGTAGGGCATTACATTAATATGTAGGGAAACAGCATAATATCAAGCAAACCGAGGGAATGTTTCTTCAAATTATATTTTTATACCTTCCAGCTCCGCTATCAGAAATGCCTAGACGCCCACGGCGGCGCGGCGGCACTCACCAGCTTGACCAAGAGTGAGAACAATAGCACCAGTAGCGAGAACGGGCGCGGCTCTATCGGACAGGCACTCAAGTCTCTGGTGGGCTCACTAACCGGGAGGAGGGGCTCCTGAACGGGGCCCAACTCGCCGACGGACGATGGTCAGTATTGATAGAACACACATATTTAAATTTTCACATAAGCTGATTCTAAAGGAATTTGCCAAATATTTATATTAGACTTTTAAAAAGCGTTTGGTACAATTCAGCATGATGGCTCTTGTTCACAAATTAGTTAACTCTAACTCCCAGTTTCACTTGTTAAAATAATGTAAGTCGTACCTACATAACCGTTGTTTTTTAGTTATTATTTAAGAGTACTCGTCGTCACTAAATATATTTCTTCAGGAGTACCTCAAGGCTCAATTTTATGGCGGCATATGTTCATATTATATCTCAATGATATTACCGTACACATAAAAAGTAACTTAGCTTGCTTTGCAGATGATACAGTATTCATAACACCTTCATCAGAGATTGATCGCCTCCCAACTGTCCATAAAACTAATCTTATTTTAAGTTAATCGGTGAAAGTTAAAAATTAATGCTCAAAAACACAAGCGGCTCTCCGCTTGTGTCTTAGCGTTTAAAGTGAATTTTCGAGTAGAGACTCAAAAACGTACTTTAACCCCTAAAGGTAATTTATGTGCCCAATATACATAATTGATATAAGCAACCAATTGACGCCCTACATTATATTACATAAGACATTATACCGCATATGTGCACGACGAGATTTGCTTTTACATCATGTGTACCGAGTTGGATTTTATCTCATCTAATGAGGGTGTTTGTATTATTGTAAAGTACCTACATATCTGAACTCTTTTTCATTCCAGACCCTGAGAGTCAGACCCCGGACGGCGAAGGGCCGCAGCCGGCGCCGCACGCTTGCTCGGAGGATGCGCCGACGCACTAAATGATACTCTTGCGTTGCTCCTGTTGACTTCCTTTGCATATTGACGTCACTTTGATTCATGCTGGCGGGTTGTAAGGGTAGTTTAAAAATATAATATTGGATAATTATGATTATACTTTTGCAACGTTATATCTCATGTGAGAGGATGCCCTGGTCAAGGAGAGGTTTAATAAAAAAAAAGGAATATAACAATACAGAATTTTATACTATCTCAATATATATTTAAATAATATTTTCCGCTGTTAAAATATTGCTGTAATTTTTGTGCATTTTTGGTCGACCGATTATAGTTACCGCAACATTTCGCGCGCTGTTTTTTCAAGGAAGTTTTTTTTACTGACCGGCAACATGTTGCAAATCTAGATCGAGGCTGACTCTTATAAGTGATAATCTTGAAATTTGAATATGGGTACCCTTACAAGAAAACTGTAATTTTAACTACTAAACAACAATTATTTGCGTATTTTTTCTCAAGATGTACTTCTTACTCACTTGTTGTGGATTAATAAAATGACATCACTGTATCTATAGCAGTCAAGGCGGCTGAGGCTAGATGATTCAATAATATGGTAAGGAACAGTCATAAATATTAGGAAATATAGATGTTAACATAAATTAATATAGGTACATTTTTATTGTTAAGGCGTAATTGAAGTTGATTTGTTAATTTAAATGTTACATTCTATGTTACTGTAATTTATTTTCTGTAATAATAATTAACTGAATAAGGCTATTAACACTAGGCTCACAGTCAGGGCGTATTCCACTAGACGCCAATATCGATATTTTCCATAATTTTGACCATATTTTGTGTCTACGGTTCGTATAAATGTTATAACCATAGACGCAAAACAAGGTCAAAATTAACGAAAATAACAATAGTGGCGCCAAGTAGAACAGGTCCTTAGTGACGTTTATAATTACTGCTCTCTGGCAGCCGGCTCATAAATCAGTTCGACGACGCGTAACTTTATGGTTGCAGACTGACTGTCGATGCAATTCGTGTGAACAATAACACTTATCTGCACAGACCGCGTATGCCAACTGTGAACTTTATGTAAAATACTGATCGTTCGTAGTGCGTCGCCAGCTGTGAGACTAATGTAATAAAATATATAATTTTACGATATTAATATATGTTTACGAACTTCTATCACAATTTTTATTGTTACAATATTGCCATGCGGCAAAATGTAATATAAAATTCTTAATATTCTTGACTATAATGTTGACTGCATTTATTACATATCTGTTAGTTTACAGCTAATTAATAATTTCCTTGTGCAATACTGTTTAATTATGTTTATATTACACTGTCGCTAATCATACTAATTTAAGTAAATAAGCTATTACAATTATAAAATCTAATAATGACAGAAAATAGTGTAATGACAGTAATAAATATGTAATTATTATATTTGTAATAATTGCTTTATAAAACTTAAACTGAAAGCAATATTATTGGTCTTCTTCCGTGGTATTTAGCATAGGTAATATAAAATCAATAATTACATGTACTGATTTTGAGCTTTAAGTTACGCGTATACAGAGAATTTGCTTATTTTATTTCTTAGACTTGCACGAGTATTATTATATTTTTATTACACGACATAATTAATGTCTTTAATATTATATGCAAGTTTTGTAAATGTTACTATTTGTAATAATTTGCTAACAACTTCTGTGTACTCGTAATTTAAGGGCGATGTTTCACGCCTGTCCATACGGGGATATACGGATGTGAAAATGATTTCACAATGCCGTTGACTATTTGGAGTTCGTTATTGCTACACTGATCATTTTCTTTGAGCTTTCTCAAGAAACTACAGAAATGGCTAAAAATTACCTAACATTAAGAATAAACTAGTTTAGTAATTAAGGTACCTATATTAATAGAATAAACTTCAAAGCTAAGTATCAGTGTTAACAATCAAATCTTAACATCGCAATTATTTGCATAATAATAAATAAAGGTTTTGATCACAATAATGATACCATAATGAATAAACGATAAGTGCTTTTTATTTAAATTATGCGTATCGTCTATTATCTATAGTCTATATATATTTATGTTTAAATGAAGAGTTCTGTCAAGACATATAAATCCTGTTTTTGTTTGCGAATTAATAGTAATTTCCTCGTATTCGTCAATCTTGTAGCAAATATTTGAGACTCATTCTAAAGTAGTAAAGTAATTACTTAATAAGTGTGTTAATGGTCTCTCTAATCGACGTTACCTTATATTCTAGTCCATAGAGTAGAGATTATGTTAAGCTTTGTACATTTTACGCAATCATACTCTGTGAATGCAGCGTCATAGATCTATTGGTGTTAAACTAGTTTTGGTGTAACAATAGTAGTACTAAGATTGGTAAAGTATTAATAATGTAAGATGAAACAACGTTACATATTAAAAGCGTGTAGTCTGTAAATAAATTAAATTTTTAAAAGTCAAATGGTGTAAGTTTGGATCACTTCTTGTAATTGTACTGACAAGTGTTCGTTCGATGATCTCAGTACTGTGTAGAGTTAGATAATGACATTGATAGTAACTTTGCTGTGTATTGCACTGCGAAGCTACTGTCTTGTTTTTATTGGTAGGTGTGTAGGTATATGACTTGTTTGTATGTTGTCTGGATAATGGTTTGGTATCGAGCACGGTATAAGCCTAGTTAGATTTCATGACACGTGGTAGAATAATTTAATCGAAAGATATAGAACCCTATAGAATAGATAAAGAGTTTATTTTTGCTTAAGCTTTAAGATATTATATTCTATTGCGAAAAATCAATATTTTTTGTAAGTCATCGCATTAAGATCTCTATATGTAATGACAATCTAATTATATAAAGTAAGCTTTTGAGCTTACCTAATGATATTGACACATTATATTATTTTGGCATTTTATGCATTAAAATGCAATATGTTGTTTGAATGTATAGACAAGTATTATTTATATAAGTACTGAAGTACCGAAACAACTTTCTGGAAACATTATTTATTGTTATTCTTGTCTATACATCTGAATTCTTCATATCTATAAATGTTTATGTAGCAAAGTATATTTTAAACAACTCATGTTGGCGAAACCTCATGTTACAAAGGGTGTTAGAAACACATTGAGCTTTCACAATTAAAAATACTTTTGTAATTGTACTTACTATAAACATGTGCGAATTTGAACGTAGAAAAGTTGAAATATAATAGAATTGCTTATATTAAAATCCTTAAAGCCTGAAATAATTTTGATCTTCTATACAAGCAGAAATTTCTTGATAGCTTAAGATTTGTAAAACGGATATTGGGACCTATGTAAGAAAACTTTGAATTAACTTGGCCGTATCAAACAAGTTTTAAAATTGTGTAATTTGTAATCAAATTAGACAGTTTTGGAACAATCTGTTTCAGATATATGTATATGAACTGTGTTTTTGTGTCTATAACACTTCAAGTAAGATAAGTAAATTAATGTGAGTGTGAAAGAAAATGATTTTAAGACACATATTTTTAAAACCCATTTATTAATATTTACATAAATTCTTTGTTTAGTACAGACAGAGTTACGTCGCGAAAGCGGAATAAGCCGTCCCAATTTTGAAGTTTATAAATGTAAATTTTTCATTTACTAAACCAACATAAAAACATTTTCATTTCACACTTCTAGAATAAGGCATTCAAATTAGAAATCACAAAATAGCTTCAAGTATATTTCAAATATTAGTATCAGTGTCGCTTCACACTATAATATAAATATAAAATACACTGAGCTGTTCTAATAATACGTAATTATTAATGCTAAGTAATAAAGTCATTATTTATACAATTTAATGACATTTACAGAAGTGCTATTTTTGACAACTTAATGACAAAAGTGGCAATTTTGTAATATGGCGGTGATACACGAGCGGGTATAAAAACGCGACGTTTTTTTGTCGGTCCGTGTATCGACTAGATGCAATAGATGTGACAATGCAAGCTTCGACTGCCTTTTATTGGATGGAGTATGTAATAATGTCAATATTTTCTATAAAAGTGTAACGTTTACTATGTAGTTCGTTAGATAGCTTGTGAATTCATGTTTTCTAGCTCACTGTTGATACGAACAAACGAGGAATGTTACGGAAACGCTTTAACAGCTTAAAAGCCTTAAAACTGTGGCTTTTAATGAAATACTTTTGTGAAATTAATAAAAAAATATACATAAACACATTTTATTGTCGTTTTATTTAAGTGACGTCAGGAAAAACCGTGAAGTTACTTTGACACAACTAACTATTAGGTAGGATCACATGTTTTATAATGACGTAGCCACACGTACACAATTAGCCTTGCCTTTACTTGATAAATGCTACTTTACCGATCCATGCGATCAAGCGATCAACTCAGCAAGGGCTACCAGCCCCGCAAACCGTGGCATGCTCGCCACCAAAGTCGTGAAGTTTTAAAAAAAATTTGTTGGCAGCAAACCTAAGAAAACTATTAAGTATTCTTCGTTTCCTATCGTCGAGTTCAATATTCCGCATATCTTAGTATGTTGGCTCTGTATATATATTTAGTGTGTTTCTTGTGTAGTATATTTTAACAATGCACCTGATGAATACAGCTGAACCTCAAAATATAAAACCTTTTCCAACAGTTAACTGTGTATCAAAGCTAGTTTAGGGTGTACCCATGAGGTTATACGAGTAATTTACGCCGTGCCAGTGATCATATTGCAGGGAATGAAGCCGTCTTGGGCTGGCGGCAACTCAGGAGCTGGTCTATAGAGGACCCATCCACGAAACTATGCATCAGTTAACGCACCCCGTCACCGCTCTAGCTTCTTCTTTTGCCGAGCCAAATAAGATCCTACTAGCATAGCTACTAGTGTTGCTTTGAATACAATTTGTAAGATAGAACGGTACCAAAATAATCAGGAGTAGGAACAAACCTTACATGAAAATAATAATTAGTCTATTGAGGAAGAATGTGTAGCCAATGGTAAGATGTCTGGTATGGATGATTTTTTAAATGAACATTAATCTGATGATGACCCAACCGTAAATTAAATTATTTTCTCATTATTTACCAATAACGTTGTGTGCACACAACGTGTTTTTAATTGCAAAAATGTGTAGTTGTGTACACTATGGTTAATTGGTACACTATATTTGATTATATTAATGTGTAATTGTGTACTACACTGTGGATAATTGGTAAATTATATTTAATTGCGTTAATGTGTAGTTGCGTACGCTATGGCTAATTGGTACAAAATATTCAATTGCGTTAATGTGTAGTTGCGTACTCTATGTATAATTGGTAAACTACATTTAATTGCGTTAATGTGTAGTTGTGTACGCTATGGTTCATTATACCAAATTAATTTCATGATAATATTATTTTCTTCAAAAACTTTTCATAAATTAAACGTTTATAAATGCAAATATGTAGTCAGTGAACCTACCTTTTCATAATTTCAGATAAAGTAAACTTTGAATAATGAATAACTGTTCAGTATACATTTTTCGTGGTTAATAATTAAACAGGTCACCCTACCTAGCTGAATTTTTACTGTCTAGGTTATACATTATGAAATAAAACGAAATTCTATTCATTATAAATATGTATTATTAATTACATTGGGCATAATTTTGAATTATATGCTTCAAAACAATATTCTCCCATGCGCAACTTTACGTGTACGTCTTTGACCGATTGTTTTAAAACTGTAGTATTTACGAGGATTTTTTATATAAAATTATTACTGCTCCACTATCACTGCATACAATACATAATAAATGTTGTACTATTGTTTTGAATACAAATATAAACAGTTGAATGGTAGATATAAATTGGTGTTTATGCAAATGTTTGTCAAGCAACTCTCGTTGTTTTAATCTTAGGCCAAAACTTTTCTTTGCATCTGCACTGCTATTATTATGCCAATTCATATAATACATTAAATAGAATGGATTTAAGGAATATAATATTATACATGCTCAATGTTCAGTTTCTGTTCTATATTTTATATGGACCGCCACGTGAACAATAAACAGAAATATTAAAGAACCAAAAAATAATAGTTTAAATATATTATTCTGAAATAGCTCAAGTATGTTTGGTACCTTGTCCTATAAAAAACATAACTACCTTAACATGCTTAAAATGTTTTTCACCACATAACTTTTTACCTTTGAAATACTGGAAAATGCGAGGCAAATTTAAACTGGCAATACTTATTGACTGCGGGCATTCATCTCAAGTTCTGCAAGAGTGTGAGTTCCGTAATTAATGTGACTTCCACAAGTGTTATAGAGTAATAATCACAATAGTGGTAGCGATGACGTTTTTACTTTGTCCGCTATCTCGGGTACAAAGGAGTAAAAGTAGGGCCTAAAGTAAGTTTAAATATATATGAAAGTATTTTAATATTAGAATTACAAACACAAAATATGTTTTTCAATGGTATCTTTTGTAATTACAACTGAAGGACGAATAAAAGGCCCAGAACTATCATTGTACGCGTAAGTGTTGGCTTATATTATTCAACTTAGCTAAATTCTTATTATGGATTTGAAGCAAAAAAAAAATATTCATTCAATTTACTTCAGCATAACGTGGACACGCTGCCAAAGCCATAGACGGTCTCTATCATCATTATTACTCTATGATTACCCGTTTTATTAGCATAGACAAGGCTACCGACCTTACAAAAATGGCGGCAAATAAAGAGCTAAATTTATATCGCAATTTACAAAAATTCCTTATACTTTTTCCGGTAATACAGATATACAACCAAAAAACCTACTAAAGCATAGAAATCAAAAGAAAAATATAAATTTTCCTCATTACTTGAACAAATTTCAACTGTGATCATTTATGATATGATCTCTGAACAAAGTTATTCCGTCTGTAATTTTATGTCACATTACAATATATATTATGTGGAGCAGTATTACTCTAAAATTGGTAAATTAAAATCTGTGTAAATCAACATTATTATTATACAAAATATCGACTTCTATACAAACTTAGAGGTTATATAATATATAAAATGAAATATCTTTCTCAGTGTACAACACTAGACATCGATAGTGCGCAGAGATGCAAAGTTTGTTACAAATATGTACAGTATTTGGATTTTACGAAATGAGCTCATTAAAAACAACTAATACAAAAATATGCTTTTCACTGTTTATTTTATGTCTGATGTAAGCGGACTACGACTTTTTTGCTGTTGTGCACAACTATATTCGTTATAGTGCATAAAAATTAAACTACTCACTGCTTTATTTCCTCACAAACAAAGTGAAAAGCTGAGTGTATAACATGTGCATAAAAACCATGTTATTTTTGCATTCATTGTACACTCTCCTATATTTTTTTCGACAAGAACTCTTCATTGAATCAAGTCATGAGCTTCCAAGCTAGTGCGACAAAAAAACTATCAACAAAAATGACTGCTATTTCCTTGACATGACAGTGATCCTTAATTTAGTCACAAGCGATTTGTTATCTGACAAACATGTAAGTTTGCCATGGCAATACAACTGAAAACATATAGATATTTGTAGAAGTAATGTTATTATACTTGATCATGATTATAGCGTTATATAGTCTAGCTTGTTAAATAATTCAAGAAACGTTACGTATGCAAAGTATAAAAAAAATACTGTAAATGGCAAACACGTATTTAGATTTTTTAATATTATTAACTTTCATTAAAAACAAAAAACAAACATTTAAAATGATTAAGACAGTGAAATATAATAAAAGACACGTTTTCGCAATATATCCACAAACAAAAAATAATATATAAATTCTGCATCTCAGCACACATAGATTCCAACATCGTTTTCCTAGCACGACTTAATTCATCACAAAATTATATATATATTTTTATTCACAGATCAATATAAATATTGTTTCGCTTTAAAAAACAAACAACAATATTCACAATAAAAAAACGAGTAAATTATAGATGGATCAGCACCCAGACAAGGTTTGTAACTGTCAAGAGCGCGTGAACTCCACCTGTAAACGTTGATCATGTAGATGGCACTGCGGTGGTGAAATCTACATGCTTATTTGGACTTTTTGCCGTCCACAGGTGTCAGAAGAGAAAAGAAGCCTGCTTCTTAGCTATAGGACAGGTAATTGTACAATATTAATATTTTAGCTCATAACCATCATGTCTACATATTTGTTGATGTACACATACAGTAAAATTAGCTAGCTATTTATCCATCTATCTAGATACACGCTACGCGCGCACACCACCACAAAATGTAAGCTATGAATACTAAATACTATCAACCATCCCCTGTCCGATAATGAAATTTAAAAGTTGTCAGAATATACCGTTAGTTGTTTGGCAACAGATTTTCTTCTCGATGATGGTATACGTGGCAAAGTTATGAATATTCACGATATTCACAGAAACTTCCACGACAATGCAGCGCGAGCCGCGCTATTTCATAGCAACATAACTACTGAGTTACGTCATATATGCCAGTTTCTACCTTAATTCGTCTCTTGACTGCGTGTGGATGACGTAATCATATCGTATAATGTTGGCCAACTCATTTATATAACCGCGCTTCTGCTTAGCGCTACGAAAATTATGTGTTTCGGTATTTGAGTATGTACATAACTGACGCAAGCAAGGTTCACGTGCTCCTATTGGACAATTCCTGGATTCCTGGATTCTAACAGGAACATAATTTTAGAGAATAAAATACAACAAATGAGGCGACAGTAGGAGTTGATATCGACACTAGCAAGCCAGAGCAGCTATGCACCGTTTCTTGAAAGAAAATAGTGGGTAGTTTGATTTTTAACAGCGTCCATTGTAAGCAAACAATTAGTATCTATGTTATGACAGAATGATGAAAAACAATGTAGATAATTTAGTTAAACTCGTGCTAGGAAACAATCAGCCCATATACTGTATAATCTTCATTTACAATAAATATTATTCCGTGCAATATATAACATAGATCAGCATGATTAGATCATCCTCAATGGTGTATAGGTCAACCTGTAACAAAATATACTTCAGTAAGATATGGATTCGTTTTATAAGGGTATGAAAGGATTTTATTATGAAAAAGGTTCTATAAGAATTGAATTAGTTCGAAAAATAGAGATCATTTTATATAGAAGGAATTAGTTTTATATGACAGTAAAAGACGAATTGAATTACTTTGATGAAAACAAGATTATTTTTGTATGAAAGGCAATATGGTTTTATACGAGTGGTTAGTGTTATGTAATGGGGATTAGTTTTATAGAAATTGAATAAGTTGATGAAATTGAGATTCATTTTATATGCAAGGGTTTTATGAAAAAGAAATTACTTTCATATGAGAGGGAGTTAACAGGATTAATTGAATTGAAGATGTAGGGATTAGTTTTATGATCTAAGAATTAGTACTGCAATGAGTTATTTATATTAGAGGTGTAGTAGTTTTTAAAGAAAAAGCATTTTGGAAGAGTGAGTGCGATGCAATCCGCTAGAATGCTGATCGATTCAGTTTATATCAGATAAACAAACCAAGCATTTTACTTGTATCCAAGTGTCCGTTCGAGACTACGTGCTTCTACTTCTCTATACAGAAAGACACTAATGTGTAATGTGGTGACATTGCTTTATGACGGCTAGTGCGCATACTAATGTGTCGTTTCGGGGCACGTTGCGACACTATTTCTAAATTGTGTCAATCGAGTCCTTTTATTTTGAACTTTGCACTGCTCTACACCAAGGTTGACTTCTGAGAGTAGTTTAATTCCAATATTATACTTATAAATATGTTTTTTTGTGTGTTGTAGGTCTATTGGTTTGTTCAATCATTTCAGAGGTGATTAGTACTTCCAAATAGCTAAACGGGCTTTTCTGAAATATTTTGTATGTATATTTCTTAGGTCCTGACATAACACACGTAATTTACCAAGGCGTTGTCTTGTTCCCATAACTAAATTCAATAACAGCAAGCCGCTGGCAGTAAATTAGTAATAAGCAAAAATATCTTACCAGTGATAACGTTAGATCCATCCGTTTTGTTCAAAGAAGTTCGTTCTGCGCTGGAACAAACAAGTCTATTATAGAATTTTACATTATCAAGAAAACAAGAATTCAATATGTACTTGACAACATAGCAATACTACTTGATAGCATAGCTGCATGGAGTAAGGATAGTTGAAATGAATGCAATCTATTTGACACACACTTGAATACTTCGGAGTGTACATGGATACAACACTTCGTCCTAATACAAAACGACACGACTATATAATCGATCGGTTGCCATCGCTTGCTACATAATTAGTTTTGTCGGTCGTCCGACCATTGCAATGTGTCCACTCAGAACAGAAGACTGGACTCAGAAATTCGCCAATCGTCACTCCTCTCAAGACGGGTTTATCAATTCCCAATGCATTTTATATACACAATAAGTGAAAAATTAGTATTATTATCGGAACTTCTGCTAAGCAAAACGACTGATTAGCAGAATGTCAGAATCGTAATGTCAAAGTTGAATTATTTTTATTAAATATCGGATATATATTATGGAATATCGGACAAATATATATTAATATATTTTTACCAATAACCTGTCTTAAGACATTGATAGGCACTGACGTACCTACAACCTAGATCTATCCGCTAGATGTATACATATACTAGAAATGTGGATGGTATGTTTATGGAGAAGTATAAACGCATACTGAAAGAAATGATTTTGGTAAATTCCCATGGGATCTGGGTCTACGTTGGTGATGCCCCAGAAGACTGACAGTTTGATAATTGTTGTACATACCAGCATAATACCTTTGCTATTAATTCAGGTAAGGTAAGTAAAAAAGTTAAGGTGGAAATTTGGAACTGAACAGTATGTCATATTATTACATTATGTTTTTGATTCGCTTCCTTGACATTATGATACTTAGGAAAATTGTCTGTTTGGTCGTTTTAATTAGCAGATGTTTCGAGTATTTGACGTTATGCTACTTGGCCGATTTGTCTACTTCATCGTTTTGGTTAGTAGTTGTTCCAATATGTATAGAAAAAATACATACAAAATTTTTTATTAGCAAAGAAACTAAAACGCAAACATGAACTACGAAAACAGACAATTTCTCAAGTTTTTACTTCAGCTACGAGAAAAAAACAATTAATTCTACAAGTACACTAGAATAAATGCACAAGTATTAGATCAAGCTCGCCTAAATTTTCCTGCTTAGCCTTGACGACATGCCGTTTCGCTTCTACACAATCATCACGTTTTACTAGAGATTTCCGCAAAGCACTGCCTACTTTTGACTACCCTCATGCTTAATCAATAGTCACGCCTGATAGCAATGAGAACTAAATTAAATTAGTCAAATAGATTCTGTTAGAAAGCAGCAGGTATATATATGGCTTTAAGCACACTGAAAGCGCGGGGTAAGCAGAGCGCCAGCGTCTGCGGTCCTACGCACTGTTGTCTAAAGAAACAAAGTCATTTCAATACAAAGACATGAATTTAACAGTATGGTAAATTGCCGCAAAAGGTTTTAGAATTTCTACTAGATAAATCTTATACAGGTAAGCAGCAGTGCTTTACTGTATTCCGGATCAAAGGACAGGGTGACCAGAGCAATTACGAACTGTCCTGAGAGCTAATATCTCAGGTGTTGAATGAAATTTACAAGATCTGAAGGATATGGTCTTATAAGCTATTGCACTTGCCCGTAGCAAGTGCAATAGCTTAACATCACGTGGAATCATTTGACCGTTACTCGACGTCACTTTTTGACACAAATGTATGAAACACGTACGAAGTGCGCACGTGATGGAAGCTGCTGCAATATAACGCGTTCTACACGTTTCATTCTATCAAGTCACTCCATGACGTGCTCTATACGTGTTTTTGTATTACAAGCCGCAAATAACGTACTCTATACGTCCTTTAGTATCACAAGTCGCGCGGGACAGCCGACGCAAGCGCAGTGCTTACAGTGCAAGGAATATTAAAAACAAAGCAGTACACAGCGACTCACAGCTTGTTCTTGTCACTGCGGCCGCCAAATACCGAATCCCTTGTGAAACGATCTTGACACTTCTCGTGCTTCGCTGACCGACAAACACCCAACTTAAATACATGTACGTATTATGTGTATTACTATTATAATACCAAAGACGAACCATCAGGTGAGATAGTGGTCAAAGTATAGCCAATCAGTAACAAAAACAAATCTACACTGTATATATTTTATGCCCGTGGGGTGCCGGACTAGAATGTCAGCCCCCATCTTTACCCTTGGGTATCCTACGAGGCGATTATGGGTAATACACCAGAAGGTGGGCTGCGGCGATTTCTGAGGAACGGATATCTCAGACAGCGATCCCCAAGACACCTGCCAAGCGAGGGGATTATGGCAACCCCCCCCCCCCCTCATTATGGGGGAGATTGTGTTCAGCAGGGCACGATTCGGTACAGCATGTATTTTTATGAAAGCATTATCCACCATTATGACGCATTTTTTTTCTACTTTCAGCATACATACTGTTATTTTAGTTAGTTTATTTCAGTTCCTCCTAACATAAAATTTGAATTGCTCATGTCTGGAGTGAATACGTATTGAGCAAGTATCGTTGTACATGTAATAGACCAAAGCAAACCGATTGTGAAAAAACCGAGCGTTCCGCACAAAGAAACATAAAATCGAATTCTTTTTTATCCTATGTTAATGAAACAAGCATACCGTTTAACACCATATGGTGTTATGCGATAACCTCTGTCTATAACGGATGCAATTCGTCATAAGTGGCGAACTGCGCTCATCACCCTAAGGTATAAATTTGTTAAGTCTCATTTACCTGTAATTTCACCGGCAACCATATCGTTCAAACCGGAACAGTAAGTGAACATTACTGCTTCTTAGTAGTATTTTCTATATACAGTTCGAGATCTCTAGCAAGTGTCTGAACCGCACTTTGACGGTTTTTATTTTAAGGTGTTATAAGTTAAATATAGGACTATAATCACACCAAGTTTGACGCTTTTATGTAGTATTGTTTTTAATATAGAATAAAAACAAAAAACATTAAAAAACACGTGTCTTGTATAGGGATCCTCATTTATTTTAAAACTTAACCAATCAGTACGTAACATTTCTAGGCTACTTGAAGCAGTGATGGCTCAGTGGCATTGGCTATGGACTGCCGCGCAGCAGGTCCATGGTTCTTGGCTGGCGTGGATGGCTTGAACTTCACCGCACAATGGAAGGGAACTTTGCGAATGCCCGCCTGGCTAGCGACCACCCTCAAGTAGAAAATCTGTCGCCAAGCACCTAACGGTGTGTTCCGGCAGCAGTCCTTGAGAGCCAGTGAAATTACAGGCACAGGAGACCTATGTCTCAAGGTGACAGGCGCAGTGCAACTCGTGTCTTATGACGCAATGCATCTGTTACAGGCAGAGGTTAGTCCGCTTAACATCAGGTGGGCCTCGAGCTTGTTCCGTCACAATAACATAAAAAAAACTTATTACGGTTCCAAAGATTCTGTTTAAATCTCGTAAAGGCAAACATTCATTGCAATAGTATCCTGTTTTCTAGTTTAGAATCCTAAAACCCAATATGAACTCTATTATATCTGATAGATAGCCTAGTCTTTGACCACCTATCCAACATGATGGTAAGTTATGGATTCAATTAATGGTATAATAGCCATCTAGGAAGAAGTAAGAAGTCTTTAGAGACCAACAGGAACTGGGTCTCAAAGACTTCTGCTTGAACAAACAGCTAAGTGTTTCACGACACGTCTACTTGATGGCAACGCGCCAAGCAACGTTTTCATCAATGGCATTATTCGAATGCTCGCCTGACTAGCTACCACCCTCAACTAGAAAATCTGTCACCAAGCATATAAGTGTTCCGGCAGCAGTTCTTGAGAGCCATTAAAATTACAGGCACATTATACCTAGCAACTATGTCTCAGGGCGATGAGCGCAGTGCAGTTCGCTACTTGTGACGAAATGCATCTATTATAGGTAGAGGTTACCGCTTAACATCAGGTAAGCCTCGAGCTTATACCGTCACAATCACATAAAAATAATGGTTATTTTAAAGCCCGATAGGTTAGCCCTTGATTACTATCTTACCTGATGGTAAGTGATAATGTGGTCGAAGATGTTGTTCAGGCTAACCTAGTATTACTGGCTCTCAAGGACAGCTGCCGGAACACACCGTTAGGTGCTTGGCGACAGATTTTCTACTTGAGGGTGGTAGCTCGCCAGGCGGGCATTCGCAAAATGCCCTACCACCATGCAACATCCTAATCATAGTTTAGGCTGATCTGTGTCATCTAATCACTTACTATACATACTAATTAAGCATATATACATTCAAATCCCCGTAAGGGTAGGCAGGGATATCCCTGCCTTTGGATTTCCAAACACGAAATTCGGATTTTTTTTCTTTGACCATAGTGGTCTCATGATGGTAAGTGATGATGCTGACAAAGGTGGTAAGAAAACCTTTCCTCGTATGAGAACTGCCTCTAAGTGCTTGGCAACAGATTTATTACTTGAGTCTGGCAAGTAAGTAGCCCCATAGCATGCATAGAGTGCCCTACCACCTTAAAACTTAATTGTAATCTGCTTGTCATTTTGCTAATAGTCTAGCCTTTGACCACTATCACACCTGATGGTAAGTGATGATGTGGCTAAAGATGTTACCGGAACATATCGTTAGATGCTTGGCTACAGATTTCCTATTAATTTTTTAGTATTTAGTAGGTATTTATTTTAATATTGTTAGGTTTGCAATAACGCCTGCTATGCGGATTACATTACAAAATCACAAATATACGATAGGAAAAATTGATCATGTGCGGGATCAATTTTTCCTATCGTATATTTGTGATTTTGTAAGGTATTTATTTTACTTACCACTTGTAATGACTCCACCGTACGAATTACTGTTGCACTTTGTCTCTTGTGAATGCTGGAAATTAAAATATAAAACAAATTAAAATTGATTTAACACATAATAATAAAAAAGAATGCTATCTACACATCAATAGCTATCCCTTATACAGGATGTCCGGTAAATAATGGATAACCCTGCATATGAGGCATTTTGAGGCGCTCGTAACGAAGTTTGCTTAGCTGTTCTTAAACAATCAGCAAAGTTAAGCAACCTCCGCTGCGGTCATGAATTGGATGGGTACCCCTGGTGACATTACTACTGATCTTGCACGTGCTTCGGAGGGCACGTTAAGCCGTCGGTCCCGGTTGTTGTCTTAGGACATATGTATGGCAGTAGTTATAGCATGGTGGTAGGACATTTTGCGAATGCATGCCTGGCTAGCTACCACCCTCAAGTAGAAAATTTGACGCCAAGCACCTAACGGTGTGTTCCGGCAGCTGTCCTTAAAAGCCAGTAACTCTAGGTTAGCCTAAACAACATCTTCACTTTCCATCAGGTGAGATAGTGGTCAAAGGCTAATAAATCAGGCATAAAAAAAATGTCCTTGTCGGGGGCACCTCAGCCACACAAGAAAAACATAAAAATAAACTATCTTCAGCAGCCATACAGACCAGTTCTTACACCAAAATTCGAGAAATCTCCTTGCCATGTCTTCTATTTAAGTATTGTTTTCTAAACAACTTATATATGTGAGCAAGGGTTTTGATGCTCATTAAAACAAGGCCAAAAATCGATTGTAAATAAGTGATGATCTGCGTGTAGTCTTCTGCAATAATACTAGTAGATGCAAACACATAAATGACATTGATTCAAAATTTACCTATTTGGCTTTGTACTAAATATTTTAAATTCTATTAAAATAATATTAATGGTGCATGGTACTAATTGAAATTTTGATTAAAGTTTATTTTTGTATAGATTCAGTTCTTTTCTTGTACATCGTAGTCCCTGCTGTAAAAAAATAACTAAAGTCGTCCCTGGTCAATAAAAGGTTGGGAACCACTGGCCTTGATAAAGTCTCCAGCATATGTAGTTAGTAAGATGTAGCTATGGCTGGGCCTTGTTTATTTTGCATACTTCCACTGTATTATGTTGCATGGTGTATTGCTGTGGGGCGCTATAATTGAGATTCATTATCTCACACAATATATAGTTGAGATTCATTATATTGCATGCAATTTATGCTAAATATGAAATGAATCCTAGCAAATCACTAAGGAATTTTTTTAGAATGGGACCTTCATGGACAACTGGCAGAACATACCATTAGGTGCTTGCTGAGAGATTTTCTACTTCAGGTTGGAGTAGCTATCAAAGCAACCATTCATAAAATGTCATACCATCATGCAAATGCATAATGCAATAATATGGAATGCCAATGTTAATACTAAAATTAAGTAACAAAGAAATGCATTCAACTCACCTCCATCTCCCGAATATTCCTCATAAGCACATCCATTTCTGAATCATTAGCATCATCAACTTTTCCATCCCTAACCTTCGGCAAACTCTTTACACTATTTTTTTTTTCCATCTCTCGAATATTTCTCATAATCACATCTATATCCGAATCATTTGCATCTTCAATTCTTCCATCTCTAACCTTTGGCACACTCATTACACTATTTTTTTTGTCCTTTGAAGGCACTAAACTATCACTTTTGTCTGTCGTTTCAATCACTTCAACATCACTTGAACTGTCGTCAATGTTCAACGGCTCTGAGAGATCAGCTAAAGGATCCAAGTCAGACACAACTATTAAATCCTTCTTCTTCTTCTGTTCCGGTGGCCTCTTATCTGGTTTAGCAAAGGTAGGAGAATGATGCACAGGAACTAAAGCTGGGCGTGGTAAGTTATTTTCAGCCACTCTCATACATTCTATTTGCCGCTGTGGTATTTCATCTTTGCCCTTTGTACTGGGGTCTTTTTTACTTGATTGCAACTGTTCTACACTTTTGAGACTAGGATCTTTTTTACCGTAATTTCCATCTACACTTTTCGGATTTGGGTCTTTTTTACCGCAATTCCCATCTACACTTTTGGGACTTGTGTCTTTTATACCATGATTCCCATCAACACTTTTGGGACTTGGGTCTTTTTTACCATAACTTCCATCTATGCTTTTGGGACTTGGGTCTTTTTTACTATTATTACAATCTGAGTTTTTGGGACTGGGGTCTTTTTTGCTGGGCTGGTAACTTGTGTCTATATGTAATGGGGATTCTACTCTTTTATTTACATGTGTTTTTTCTTGTTTCTTTATGACCTTAACATCTTTTTTGCTAACCATATCATTCAGTGCTGCCGGGGACTTCACTCGGATCAAACCGCTTGGTTTCTCTGAGACTATAGCGCTTTTCTTTTCCTTTGTTGGATTCGGCACAGGAGTTATTGTTATACAACCTATATTGTTTGGAGGAATGTACAGTTCTTCATTTTTATCATCTTTTTTCTCTTTCTCAACTATTAAATCTTTACTGAGTGTGAATGAGTTCACAATAGATCCAAATACACTGTTTGATTTGTATTTTTCATCTGTTTCCATTGTTTCGGATTTTTCTGGAGAGTTTTTCACTGTAGTAGTAACAGTTAGCGAGCTTGGGAATTGTATAGGTTCGAATGGGGTAGTGGTATTTGCTGAAGTTTGTGGAATTGTTTGTATGTGTGCTGCTGTGGGAGGTTGTTGACTAACTGAAGCAAGTCGCTGCCGTTTCACATCAGATACTTTGATTTCTTTGCTGAGGCTGCAAAATACAAACATACAATGACAAATGTTATAATTATGACAACCACTATAATGGTAAAAGCAGGGAACACCCACAGCTATCACATATTGTTATATATAGAAAGTCCACAGTTCGCGGACCAACATGAAAGTCACTTGATGAAAATAGCTAATTGCTATCAATTGTGCCATTAAAAGGAAATTTACGTTCAGAAGTTGATGCTTTCTGGCTGATGATGGTGTGATAGTATGTAACAGCAGATTTAAAAAAAAAAACATCAATTACAAGCAAGGTAACATTTAAGATATCAACTTACTCCGCTTGTCGTAGTAAGGTAGGCATTCTGACAAATCCATTAGGGAAGAGAGGCAAAGCTCTCTTGGCTAACAGATAGGCTGCATCCTGTTGATTCCCAGCTAGTACCGTTAGTCGCGCCAGAAGAGATCTAGTTCGTGGACACCAAGGGAAACGTCGCTTTGGGAGACGCTTCTCTATGGGGGGAGGACCGCCTTCAGCAGCACTTGCGATTTGGATCTTTTTCCTGGAAAAAAAATTGCAAAATTAAACTAATAATGTTTGTATACTTATGTGCCTTGCACAGGGATTTTGTATATATTGATTGAACCATGAACACACAAATATCTTAGACCTAAAACATATTTTTACAGACACAGGCTAGCCATTCTCCACAATCTTACCTGATGGTAAGCGATGATGTGGTCAAAGATAGTAAACGGGCCTGACAACTGCCATCCTACGACCATAATAGGGTAGTTGACACAGTCTAAAATAAAATACAGTGTAACGTTAACATGATAGTATTTGGAGGCATAACTCGATGAAATTAACAAATTATTTATTCTGCATTGGATTACCTTTATTTTGAATGAACAAAATGTGTTTAAATTTTCTTTAAGTCACGTGATCTCAAACGGAAGTAAAGGCGGAAATGATGTCATAAGGACAAAAACAAAGCCACAGAATAGGTAATAGTAATTATGAGAATTTGCTTCCAAAGGTTTTGACAGTGACAATTGACATTAGTAATTGCTAATAGCAAGCAACCTACAAAATGTCGCATCACTATCGATTTACTACTTAGGCCCCTATTTCACTATCAAATCCATTGGATCCTATATATTTAATAGTGTAATACGTACATTTGACTCATTTATCTTTGATCATATTTCGCCGTGAGATTTGATCAACGATCAGCATAGATAATAAAACCCAAACTCGGAACAAGAATCTATGGAAACATTTTGCAATTATTACTCATGGTAATACAACAACTTTAAACAGTTGGAAAAGCTTATGTTTATCATTATATTTATTCCGATGTCACTGCACGCCATTGTCTCGATAACTTGAAAGTGTTTACATTTCGGGATTACAAAAATGTTCAATAAAATAGTGATTTTGAACCGATTAAAGTTGTTTAATTACCATGTATGAAAAATAATTGATAATGCTGCCACTCATGTATCCGTGCTTCAAACTGTATTGGTTCTGTGATTGTTTTATTCAGTCTACATACACCCCTACACTATGGTACACGTTCTGCCGAACAACCTGTATAATCGATTACGCACGACACTACAACAAGCAAGCAAAACGTATTACATTTCAGCACTATTTGTTTTTGCCCTAGTGACGTCATAAGCATACAGGCCGCCATTGAATGATGTTTTAGCGCCAATTTTAAAAGTTGAAATAAAAAGATGGATTTCTAGTATTTCAGGACTCCTAAAAAAAAATTAAAAATGCTACGTGTATATTTCAGTGTTCTAAATAATTTAACATACTTTAAAAAAACAAGTCAACAACCCTATTGGGACCGACGGCTTGACATTGACTTATTTATAATATTAAATGCCACTAGCGGTCACCCATCTAAGTAATGCCCCTAGCAAACATGGCTTTACCCAGTTGATCGGTTAAGACCTATTAGACAAGCCCTGCTACAAGCGCTTCAAATCACAAGCATAATATGTCACTTAAAACTATGTAAGTATTGCAATTCAACGGGGCAATGCTGCCAGCATGCTGGGCACGCTGCTAACTGATAGTGAGCTAGAGCATTTGGACTGCCTATGAGTCCAAATGCTTTTATTGTAGTAGCTGTAGTGTTGTATATAGTTTGTAGTATTTGGTTAATAAAGGCATACCGACAGTAAAAAAAAATATTTAAGTATTTTATCAGGTCTTCAACAAGTTACCAACTTGGTGGGTACAACCGCCGCCACCGCAGTGTCTGGCATTCTGCCTTGAAGCAGTACAGTGCCATAACACTACTGTGTTTAGACGGGAAGAGCATTGTAGCAAGTGAAATGACGGTGCGAACGAAACTCTGAGAAAGAAACTCCCTGAGAAAAGACATCATTGTATTTTATGAAATATTTAAAACCATATTCGCAGATGATTTTTTATAATTGCCTTCCTCAAACGGTAATTGAATCCCTGTATCCCGAAATGATGTCCGAAGTATGAAGAACTATATAAAAAGTGACAATAAACCTTACCTCTCCTCCTGTACCCTTTCACATTCTGCATTGTAATTTGCAAGCATGGATGGCTTCCGTTCCTCAATCAAAGCTTTTAACCTGTAAAACAAGTAATTAAACAATTATTATGAGTTTTTTTTTATGTTATTGTGACAGAACAAGGTCGAGGCCCACCTGATGTTAAGTGGACTAGCCTCTGCCTATAACAGTTGCAATTCATGACAACTCACGAATTGCACTGCGCCCGTCACATTGAAATACAGTTGTCAAGTCTCATTGTGCCTGTAATTTCACTGGCTCTCAATGACTACTGCCGGAACACACCTTTCGGTGCTTGGCGACAGACTTTCTACTTGAGGGTGGTCGCTAGCCAGGCGGGCATTCGCAAAATGCCCTTCCACCATGCAAAAATTTATGTTAATTAATTTCATGATATAATATATACAAACATTAATTGAATACAATGTCAAAGGAGCTCCCTCTAAAATATTTTAAAATAAGACTGCACAAATGGTTGGTCGAAAAGTGTTTTTATAACGTTACCGAGTTTTTTAATTGTTTGAATTAGCCATAGTAAGTAATTATCCATAATTGACATACTATTTTATTTCTTAAGGTTGAATATATTTTGATTTTTACTGACATGTATATTTGTAATATAATTAATTCATGTTTTTTTTTGTTGTTTTTAAAAATTTGCCACTTTGGTACAAATAAATGTAATTATAACTATGTTTAATATAATTATGATGATTAAATATTGTAAGCTAAGTAAGGTAGCATAACATTATTTGTGTTACTTAAAAAAAAAAAAAATTGTATGCCAGATAATGGTGAAACATGTATAGATCTGTTAATTGTATTACTTAGACCACATTGTTATAACCATGTTTCTTGCAATAAATTTCATTTCATTTCATTCATTTCATTTCATTTCAAAAACAATATTAAATTACTGAAAAAGTAATGGTCAACCAAATAACCCAACCAAACTGTACCTGGTGCAAATTTTGCACTTTTAAAGTGCCCATTACACTGGCGGCATTGCCACGTTGGATGGCTATGGCTAACCATTGCACCAGGTTCGAGATTATTATGGCTAAAAAATAGGTACACAGGAAATAATTTACAAAAATTACTTTATGCTGGCTTACGACTAGAATGATAATTAAGTATTGGGCGGACCGGTAGGTGTATTCAATCAATGAATGGTAATGGTATACACCATTCATTCAATGAAGGCAGTAACCAACTCCAAATAATATGGGATCAGAGCAAGAAAACGTAGCCGGGCTAGTATTGCATCCCTCCCATAGTCATCTTCCTATAGTCGTAAGAGGCGATGAAGGGAATAATAAAACAAGAAGGTAGGCAGCAGTGCCTTCTCATGAACTGCCATCGTACACTGCAATCTTCAAGACGCCTGCCAAGCAAGGAATACAATGTTTAATGTGTTATTATGGCAAACCACTCTATAATAGGGGTTTTTTTGATGCAGGTAGGGGTAAGAGTAAGCCTTGACCTCAATCTTACCTGATGGTAAGTGATGATGTGGTCGAAGGTGATAATGTTAAAAATAGTATCAAAAATAATAAATGAACAGCCATTACGTGAGTTTGAATAGGTTATGGGCCGCTCATATATTTTTATTTCTTGGTTATAATTGTTGATTTTACGTGCGAAAGTGAAAAATGTCGACGTCGGGCTACCTGGTAAACGTGCCGAGACTCAAGGGCCGCGAAAACTATGACGATTGGTCGTTTGCAACAAGCAATTTCATGCTACTCGAGGGCATCGACATTGAGAACGTGCCGGCGTCTATCACAGAAGCGGAAAACAAGAAAGCCAAAGCCAAACTCGTGATGACTATTGACTCCTCGTTATACGCGCATATCAAAAGTGAGACTACAGTGACCGGTGTGTGGAATAAATTGAAACAGTTGTTTGATGACACAGGGTATCAACGGAAAATCAGTTTGCTTCGATCGTTGATTTCAATACGCCTCGACAACTGTGATTCAATAACAACCTACGTATCTCAAGTGGTCGAAACTGCGCAGAAATTAAAGGGGACAGGCTTTGAGATCACAGATGAATGGATCGGGTCATTACTTTTGGCGGGATTGCCAGAAAAATTTTCGCCAATGATAATGGCGATTGAACACTCGGGCATCGCCATTAGCGCTGATGTCATTAAGACAAAATTACTTGATATGTGTGCAGAAGTTGATACTACTGGATCGGACAGAGCGTTTTGGTCGAAACAGCGGTCGAATAATGGCTATAGCAATGGCAGCAAAAACCGCGGCGCCAAATCAATGTCAAGTGATACTTCAACCAGCCGTAAAGCAATAAAATGTTACAATTGCAAGAAAGTCGGCCATTTTAAAAATAAATGCCCAGATTTAAAAGCGAAAGACACTGTGAATGCTTTTAGTGCTGCATTTTTTAATGGTAAATACAAAACAGACGAGTGGTATATAGACTCAGGAGCAAGCACACATATGACGGCAAATCATGAAAAACTGTTACATGTCCGAAAAGTGCATGAGAAACGTGAGATTATCATAGCAAATAGTACGACAGTTCCTGTGTTGTGCGCCGGAGATACACAAATAAAAACCAAAGTAGGCTCTCAGTACTACGATGTGATAGTGAAAGACATTTTGTATGTGTCAGATCTCTCAACTAATCTGCTGTCAGTCAGCAAGTTGATAGAAGCAGGAAATCGAGTTACGTTCCGACAAAATAGCTGCCAAATACGTAATAAACAGAACCAGTTGATAGGAAGCGCTGAGAAAGTAAATGGTGTGTACAAACTAATCACAGTAAAGTCTGAGACAGAGTTGGTCGCAGGAGCAGCACAGATATCAGTCAGTAGTGCGCAGTGGCATAAACGGTTAGGCCATATAAACAGTAAGGCCTTGCAGAAAATGAAAGAAGGTGCTGTAGAAGGAGTTACTTTTAACAAGAAAGCTGACATACAGATCCAGAATTGTGAAGTGTGTTGTGAGGGCAAACAGACACGTTTCCCTTTTCCATCAGGAAATCATAGAAGTGAAAAACTATTGGATGTAGTACACTCAGATTTATGTGGACCGATGGAGACCAAGTCACTTGGTCAGTCGAAATACTTTCTACTATTCATAGATGATGCCAGCAGAATGACCTTTGTCTACTTCTTGAAGGAAAAGAACCAGGTATTCCAGCACTTCAGAGAATTTCGAGGTATAGTTGAAAATCAAACAGGAAACAAGATAAAGATATTGAGAACCGACAATGGAGGGGAGTATTGTTCACGAGAGATGGAGAACTTCATGAAAGAAGTTGGTATCATCCATCAGAAGACCAATCCACACACTCCTGAGCAGAATGGTCTCTCAGAGCGCTTTAACAGAACTATAGTTGAACGGTCTAGATGTTTACTGTTTGAAGCAGATCTCGACAAACGTTTTTGGGCTGAAGCAGTACATACTGCAGTATATTTGAAGAATAGAACGCCAGCCGCCAGTTTAGACATGATGACACCATTCGAAAGGTGGACAAGTAAGAAACCAGACCTGAGCCATGTCAGAATATTCGGCAGTAAGGTAATGATGCATATTCCCAAAATACAAAGACAAAAATGGGATAAAAAGGCTGACAAATTGATTCTAGTTGGGTATCCAGATGATATAAAAGGATACAGGTTATACAACCCAAAAACAAGAAAAATTACTACGAGCAGAGATGTCGTCATTATGGAGAAACAAGACTCAGAAACAGCTCAGGTGGTAGTAAACGAAATATTTGAGAAAGAAAATTCAGAAGGAGGAGATAGTCCGTCAGACGAAACAGTTGTTGATACAGAAGATCCAACCTATGTCTGTGACTCATTGAGCAGCCTAGATGATTCATATCAATCTGTGTCCGAAACAGAAAATGAGTCTATCATAGAGAAAGAAGTTCCAGTGGAGGTGGTTAGTAAACGTCAAAGGAAACCTGTTGAAAGGTATGGCGTAACCAACCTTTGTGTTTTAGATGAACTGGAATCTGGTACTGGTGAACTTAGCTACGAAGCAGCAATGAATGGACCAGAGAAAGAACAATGGAGACAGGCAATGATGGATGAACTGAAGGCTTTTGATGAAAACCAGGCATGGGAATTCGTAGATAGGAGTGAAGCTGATAGGATAGTGCAGTGCAAGTGGGTATTTAAGAAAAAGTTTGAAAGTGATAATAAAGTGCGGTATAGGGCAAGACTGGTTGCAAAGGGGTATACTCAAAAATATGGACATGACTACACCGAAACATATTCACCAGTGCTACGATACTCAACTTTAAGACTTTTATTTGCTTTGAGTGTAAAACTTAACTTCCAAATTACCCATTTAGATGTGACTACTGCATTCCTAAATGGACATCTAAATGAAAATGTATATATGCAAGTACCACCTAACATAGACTGTCAAAATAATTATGTACTCAAATTGAAACGTGCAATCTATGGTTTGAAACAATCAGCTAGGGCTTGGAATATAAGAGTGAATGATTGTTTATTGGAAGCCAACTTTGTTAAGTCAAAATTAGAACCATGCCTATTTGTTAAAAAATGTAAAAAGGAGCAGATTCTTATAGCAATTTTTGTAGATGATTTTTTCATTTTTTTAAACAGTAATAAAATGTTATCTGAGCTAAAGATATTATTAATGTCAAAATTTAAAATAAAGGATTTGGGACAAATGAAGCAATGTTTAGGCATGAGAGTAAAAATTTATGAAAATGGCAGTATTTCCTTAGATCAAGAGAACTATGTAGAGCAAATTTTAAGTAAGTTCAATATGACAAATTGTAATGTAGTTGATACACCAATTGAAAGAAATTTAAAATTAGAGAAAAGTACAGATGTTTGTAAATCATACCCATATCAACAATTGATAGGAAGCTTGATGTATTTAAGTGTTTTAACACGCCCAGATATTTCCTTTAGTGTAAGTTATTTAAGCCAGTTCAACAATTGTTATTCTTTAACTCATTGGAAGCATGCAAAAAGAATTCTTAGATATTTATGTAAAACGAAATCCTATGGGCTAATGTTTACTAGAGATGACTGTCATTTAGAAGTTTTTGTTGATGCGGACTGGGCTTCAAATACGTTAGACCGGAAATCATACACAGGTTTTTATTTTAAGTTATCAGGAACAGTAATCTCATATGAATGTAAAAAGCAGCCAACAGTAGCATTATCAAGCACAGAGGCCGAATATATGGCGATAGCAGAGGCTTGTAAAGAGGCTATATATTTTAAAAACTTATTATCTGAAATTGTTGACTCTTGTAATTATGAAATCATTTTGTATAATGATAACCAGGGTGCCCAGAGGTTGACAGAGAACCCTCTCTTCCATAAAAGAACTAAGCATATTGATGTGCGTCACCATTTTGTAAGAGAAACGGTTGCTAACAATCTTGTAAAGATAGTTCATCTGCCATCATCAGAAATGCCCGCAGACCTACTAACTAAAGGGTTGAGTAGTGAAAAGCATAACTATTTTGTAAAGAGGCTAGGTATTCAAAATATTGTTTGATAGCGTAATACAGTTCTTTTTTGTGTAATTAAAATACTAATGTTCAAATTATTTTTAATATGTGGAGGTGTTAAAAATAGTATCAAAAATAATAAATGAACAGCCATTACGTGAGTTTGAATAGATAACAGGCTTAACCTAAAAGTACTGGCTCTCAAGGACAGCTGCTGGAACACACCGTAAGGTGGTTGGCAACAGATTTTCTACTTGAGGGTGTCGCTAGACAGGCGGGCATTCGCAAAATGCCCTACCACCATGCGGTGAAGCTCAAGGCCACGGTAGAATTCGAACCATGGACCTGCTGCGCGGCAGTCCATAGCCAATGCCACTGAGTCATCACTGCTTCGAAAGGTGGACATCATTACTGTTGAAGACAGGGCAAAGGGATGAAAATGAATACCTTTGTAATGTTTCCTGAATCAACACCTCCCGTTCTTCGTCAGTAAGGGTGGTGTCGATGATTTCGTCCACATCGTCATGTTTCCGCTTGTTGTTTGTTGTCACAGTTGTTGTTGTTGTTGCTGTAGTTGTCGCGGCCGGCGGCGGTTGGGCGTTGTTGGTTGTAGACGTGGATGATTGCTCTGAAAATTTTAATAGTGTCTGTTTTAATTACAATGTTTTAGTCGTACAGTTTCCGGCTGAATAATATAAGTTTTGAAGCAGTGATGGCTCAGCGGCATTGGCTATGGACTGCCGCGCAGCAGGTCCATGGTTCGAATCACGCCGCTGGCTAAACCGCATGGTGGCAGGGATTTTTTGCGAATACTCGCCTGGCTAGCAACCACCCTCAAGTATAAAATCTGCCGCCAAGCACCTTAAGGTGTGGTTCTGGCAGCAGTCCTTGAGAGCCAGTGAAATTACAGGCACATGAGACTTAACAACTGTCTCAAGGTGATGAGCGCAGTGCAATTCGTGACTTGTGAAGAAATGCATCTGTTATAGGCAGAGGTTAGTCCGCTTAACGTTGGGTGGGCTTCGAGATGTTCCGTCACAATAACATAAAAAAACATATAAGTTTCATATTCTGTTGGATGTCTTAATTCCATATTGATCCCGTTTAAATTGTAAACTCAAGACAAAAGTATTTGTCAATGAAGCCTAGACATCTTAATCATACATAGATAACTGAAACTCTTGTCAATCGTAAACATCATTGTCCGAGTAACAATTAATATTGTAAACAAGCATTCACAACTAAAATGTATTAAAAACCGTTTTTCAAATGAAAATTTAATAACTTTTTAAATTATTAAATAACTTGTGGAAGTCAGACTATGAAACTGGGAGGTAATTCATACTTCACTTTTGGGTGCTATTACTAGGCCTGGCTCACTCCGCACTTTAGGTACGTCGCTACAGGTACATCGGCGTACCCGTCCGGACGGGCTTATTGTAGGTGCGTGCCGCGTCAGAAGAGAACAGAGCTATGCTATATATCGAGAGACGTCTTGTATGTGAATATAAATATTAGCTTCTCCAGGCATTGCGAGCTGTTTTTTTTGTTTTTTTTTTATGCTTGATATGTTAAGTTTTGGCCACTATCTCACCTGATGGTAAGTGATGATGTGGTCGAAGATGTTGTTCAGGCTAACCTAGAAGTGCATTATATTGTTCGTAGCGAGAGTCGCTTGTTTATTGGAATGGCTATGCTTCTGGTCCTTTTCATTCTGTACTACTTACTTTTTGCAGACTAGGAAGATGGATAAGTTTGAAAAAAAATATACAAGTGAAACTTCCAGGCTATGGACAAAGATCATCAGCAATGAAAAAAAGTAAAGAGACCCTCACCTTTATCATGCCCCCCCCTCCCTCTGTCGAGCGCGTGTTTGACCCGCTGCAGCAGCTTCCCCCGCGGCGCGCCGCACGCCGCCGCCGCGCGCGACCACGCCGCCCGCGACACGCTCGCCTCGATGCCGTTCTTCTTTAGCGCTTGTTCCAGTCTGAAATCAATACAAACATTTCTTATTTATAGCCTTTGACCACAATCTTACATGGGGGTCATGGAAGACGGTAAACGAGTAAACGAGCTGTCTTTGTGAGGAATAACCCCGAGTTATACGTCAAGCACAGTGACGTACACCTATACAAAACACGTAATAAGGATAAGCTCGTAAGTGTGTCCCATTCCCTTACCAAATCCTCTAAACTAACCCACATCATGGGCCCGACTGTATATAACAAGCTTCCTGCTGACATTGTCTCTGCTCCGAGTATCGCTGCCTTTCAGATCCGCCTAAAACGCTGGCTTATCGACCAGGCCCTGCAGTCTTGACATAGATAGCGATGCGATCGCAAACTACCGATCGTTAAATATTAACGAAAAAAATCGCTTGCCGTAACGACGATAACGATAAATGCAAGTCTCGACAACAGAGATAGCGAGCATAATCGCTAGCGAACTTGACTTTGCGACGTCGATACGTTAACGAAAACCCTATTCATAGAGCGGTGATTTTATAGCAAAAAATTGGCAGTTACAAAAAAATCTTCTGTTTTAGGGAAATTTGGTGGACAAGATATTCTCAAATAATTATTATAATATTAATATTTTACAAAACATAGGTAAACCTTATTATATTATCACTTTTTTGCATCGGAACTTGTAAGTAGCATGTATTGTTTTTAAGAAAACACCTAAAACAAGGAAAATAAGAGTTCGCTTCCTTGCAACACAGACGTTGAACTTGACAAACTCTCAATGTCAAGTTTGTTTTGTACACAAAGTAAAATAATTGAATACATTTTTGATCTCGGATTGGAAAAACTAATAAAATAATGGTTATTTCGATGGTGGGGGACAGTGAGACAGGCGGAGGCCCGAGCCAGAGTGCCAGCAACAGCAACGTAAGCGTCTTGTAAGTACAACTTACAACGACTATTTTCGATTCCTATTTTTGATAAAAGTAATACTTTGCGTATGTGCGAAGTATTTTGTGTTAACATAAAGAATATCTTAAATGTTTCAGGCGTAAGCGTACGCCACGTGTAACGTCGGGGCAGGTTGATGCGCTTTTGGCGAGTTTGAAAGCCCGCCCATACCTACACACACGAAAATTTACATTCACAGGGGAAATTTTTGAAACGGGCTGGAAGGAGGTTGCCGAGGAGCTCAATAAACACCCCAACGGATCCATCAAGTCGCCATAGCAGTGGATGACAGTAAGTCTCAATCAAAGATTCAGTTGGTTTTTAATAGTAAGTTCAAACCGTGTCAGTTTTATTTATATTTACTTGAATAAATTATCCTACTTATAGGTTTGGAGGGACTTAAAAAGCCGCACCTGCACTAAAGCGTCGTGCACACTGGCAACCGAGGGGTCAACACAGCTCCTTTGACTGAGGTGTAGAGACATGTAACGTCCATAGTTGGTGTAGATTACACATTTGACACCAACTGCCCCGACGCTATGCCAGAGAGAGATTTTATTATTTGAATCACTGGTACTCTAGATACCATTAAGAAACAATACTTAGTACATCTAACTTTATTACAGATGCTGGCAGCTGCAACTCAAGTACAAGCAGACGCTGCCAAGATGCAGGCTGAGGCAGCCAAGACACAAGCCGAGGCGCCACTGCTCTTTGCGCTGGCTGCAACTAATATAGCTGACGCATTTACAATTTTTTTTAAATAAAAATAAGTCAATAAATTTATATGTTTTTTATTTAAATCGCACAGAGTCAATAAAATAAGAATATAAAATTACGTAAAACTAGTGTTAATGAGTCTTCTTCGTATGCGTATGTATTACTCGGCTTACTGACTTTTGGCTCATGCTGCAACCACTGCAAGCTAACAGGTAGTTGGTAGCACCCACTTGCGTAAAATCGGAGTTCCGTCAGTATCTAATAAGAAGAAAATTTAAAGTAGGAATCTTAGATACTAGACATAATATACCTATATAAATTTTATTAAGGTACGGTACCTAATCCAAAGATACTCACATGCGACTCCACAGAAAGTCCGTAAGACCGTTGTCTTTGAATAGATGGGCGCAGTTCATCAACGAGCTCATGGAAAATGTACTTGTTTATTCTGTATAAGTACAGCAATTCGCCATCCTCTAAATCCAAAGGATTTTTATTTTCACGTCCGTTTCGTGATTTTGTCGCCGCATTAACATGTCACGTCTGTGTTCAAGCACGACCAAATCCCACGCTAAATATTCTACAGCCATAATTCTCTAATTATTATTTGTTTATTGTTTTTGTAGCCTCAAATCCAAAGTTATTGAACATAGCGAACACTTATCGGGCTGTCAAAAATGGTCGCAAGTAAATTCGATAACTTTACGATAAATCGATATCTCAGCGAAAATATTCGATAAGTTTGCGATGACAGTCGCTAGCTTTGGCAGTCGAGACTACCGAAAATCGTTATAATCGGATCGTTAGGACGTAGCGACCGATTTTTGTCGCAAAACGATCGCTATCTATGTCGAGACTGCAGGCACAGACCTTCTACACTTTTGACGATTTTATTAATTCAAAATGGAATGTATAATATTATTATGATATAAGTTATTATAGCATACTTCATCTCGATTATGCATATTTTGTTTATTAATTTTTATTTGACATTTAGAATTTATTAATTATTATTGTATTTATTATGTTGACATTACTCAATAAAGTAATATTTCTAGTAATTTATATTTATTAAACACTCAGTGTAACATCGCATGGTATATAGGTATACCATGTCCAAAAGAAAATAATTATTTATTTTGTTAAATTAAATTTTAATTTATTCTTGACGTGTAAACAAGCTTTATTAATAAATGAGTATTTGAGTATTTGAGTGTCCTTGAAAGGGAACTCGGTCTCAAGGACAGCTGTCGGATATTTTTAATCAACAGATAACAGAAATAGACCAGGGTAGATAATTTCTGAAACAAAAAACAATTATAGAGGGATGAAACCCTTTGAAAAAGGAAGAGAATATAACAAAACTGAAAAAAATAATAATTTACGGGCGATCTGAGGTCAAGAAGTGGAAGGGGGTGAGTTTTTAGGGGTAAAAAACGGTTTATCTCGATTTCCGGCAAAATTACAGATCCTATGAAAAAATATATGATAAAGTTGTAGGTAATAAAAAGATCTACAACTTTTATATTAACTGTGATCATTTAGATAATAGGTTAGCCTTTTTGACCTAAAAATGTAAAGGTTAGCCTTTGACCACTATCTCACCTGATGGGAAGTGATGATGTGGTCGAAGATGTTGTTCAGGCTTACCTAGAAGTACTGGCTCTCAAGGACAGCTGTCGGAACGCAACGTTAGTTGCTTAGCGATACATTTTCTACTCGAGGATGTCAGCTAGCCAGAGGGACTTCCGCAAAATGGCCACCTGCACGTTTCATATCACGTGCAATTGGTGCATTTTCCAATCATAAATTTTATATTACGCCCTCATCTGTCAAGCCGCCAGCAGTTGGCCGCTCGCACAACTTTTTTGTATCATCTCTGTTCATTGTGTTAAGCCGATCTGTGGCCGGATTTTGTTCTGAACAGCCGTGTGACCTCACAATTCAGTAACTTTAAGACATTGCTGTCTGTGGATTGTATTCAAGAAATTGACTTTATCTTTGTATAAACAAATACAGCATATTTTTAAAAGCTTGTGGTGTAAAGTGAATGTATTAAAGTTTCTATCTAAAAAACATGTTAAGCAGGTCAGATTTGCATAAAACTAGTCATGATAATCTCTTAATTATGTAAACATTACAATTGGAACGTTTACAATTTGTTAAATTTTATCTTTGGTACCCCCCGAAGTTGCTAATGTCTGTGTGCGACGGTGAGCACTTACCAGCAAGTGAGCCGCCTACTCGTTTATCCCCCTATGTCTTCAAAACAGGAAACGTACCATTTCTACCGTAGTTCTATTTGCATATACAAGTTTTTTTTATTTATATAAAAAAACACAAACAGTATACATATTAAATAATCAGAGTGACGAATTACTTAGCATTCCATGGATTCACCGTGCGGGTGCCGGGTCCATCGCGTTGCAGAGGAAGAGGCTAGAGGGGCCTGGGACTTGCAACCCAGGAGTAGGATTAAGGGGCCCCTTTATGATATATCAATGCTCTCCCTTCACCACTCGAGCCTCCTCCCCTACCTAACCAAATTTGATAAGAACCTACTAATGCCGCCTTAGATACACGTTCTAGGATGGAAGTCACGGTTGTTCTTGGTAGGCCAAGGTCTTTAAGTAGGTTATATAGGGATTTCGCTGGTATACCCCTTGCTCCAACTTCTACAGCATATAAACTAACCACATAACCGTTTTTGGTTAATTCATTTGTTAGGTCATAATATTTGTTTGTTTTTATTGTGTGGTCTTTAGGTATGTTTGTTTCCCACGGCACAGTAAGTTCTATAAGTACTATGCGTTTTAGATTTTTTGAGTATAAAAATATGTCTGGTCTGGATGACGAAACACCAACATCCTCAGGAATTTTCTAATGTTTTTGATACGTGTCCATCAAGAGAGTCCAATCGGGAGCTGCGCCTAAGATGGAGTAAGGCTTGGATTTCGATTTGGTAGATGACCCTTCTTTTACAAAAGCAACCTGTCGTTTGTTCGTGGTCAAACCTTTTTTTGCTCTAGCTACCGAGAGACTCGCTGCTTCTCGTATGATTTCGAGGACTCTATCATGACGGCGTGAATAATGACCCCTATCAAGGAGCACCTTGCATCCTACCAATAAGTGCCGTGCTGTACCTATGCCCTCCCGACAAATACCGCAAGACTTTTCGGTGGCTTTCCCCCATCTTACTAAATTACTTTGGTCTGGGAGGGTCATCTGAAAGGCGTTTAGATAAAATTTTAATAAGGCAGGTGACCAATCGTATATCAAGGTGCGCCACTTTAACGCCAAAGGGATACAAAATTCACCTATGGTTAGCCATTCGCTCTGAATTTCTAAGCTCATTGCATGTATTTTATAGCTTTCATTTTCGTCTTGTTGTAGAAAAGATTTTACAATGTCTTTATCCTGAACTTTCTTTTCCGATCCTAAACCCGCTTTGCTGGACTGTGCACCTATCATAAATTGTTTGTGGAATTGAAGCTTCGAATCAAGGTGCACTTTCTTACTATTAACGTAGTGGGATAAGATAATCATTAGTTGTATGATTCGTAAGTATACATGACAAATTTCGTTCTTTGTGGCGCTCTATGGGGGAGGCATTTGTTCAAAAGTGGACGTCTTCCGGCTGAAGATGATAGATACATAACTAACGCACGCATATTGGTGTCATAATTAAGCCTTCACCGAGGCAATTGTGAAATACATACGTTCGTTTGATCTCTTGCTGTATCTATATTTTGAGTTGTGCAAATAATATATATGATATTTAAAGTTCAAACCATAAATCATACACTTTAGAAACACGATTACTTAAAGTTTCCTCGGTAGGAAAAAAATACAAAGTTATATCTAAACAATTAAATAAATCCTTAGTACGGCGTAAATACTTCACGGAAAGTCATCAGTTTTTGAATAATAAAAAAAACATCGTTGCTTTTTATAACGTATATACATTATTTTTTTTTCAAATAGTTTTTTTTTTATTATACGAAGTTAATAGCTGAATTCACGCACGTTCCAGCCTTTTAGCCAGAGCCGCGATGCTTTCTCTCTGTCCCCTTTTAGTACAGCTTCGGCCGTCGGACGGGGACGGATGCTGGCGGCGTGCTTTACTCAAACACACATACACAAATTCCTAAAAAGCTCGGTGCGCTCTTAAGACTTGGAACTTCCTTTTATTTTGAGATAGTATTTTCACCCACCATTATTTAGTTTATTTCAATTTTAATTAGACATCTTGGGATTCCACTCACTTTCTAAACATAGTCTAACCACTTACTTGAGTAGATGTTGTTCATTGTTGGCCATCACTTGTTTGGGCGCTGTGGTCGGATGTTCGATCAGTAGTTTAGCGACACTCGCCTCTAATGCGTCCAACACTACCGATATACACTGCGGCAGTTTCGCTTCTACTTTCGCTTCAACGTCTCTGCAAATACGGACAAAAACAATTAGAAAGTCTATATATTTCCAGTAGCGCTCGCAGCTGAGCTTGCTTAGTCGTTCTTAAGATATCAAAAAGTTAAGCAATGTTCGTTGCGGTCATTACTTGGATGCGTGACCGCTAGTGACATCGAATATACTAGTGGAAGCTCAAAGATGTGTTTTTTATGGTACCGTGATGGAATAAGCACGATGCCCACCTGATGTTACGCGGTAACTTCTATTTATAACAGATGCTGTTCGTTACAAATGGGGAACTGCACTGCGCCCATCATAAACTTGTTAAGTCTCATGTGCCTGTAATTTTATGATCTTTCGGGGGTTACGACTCATACCCTTCAAATCGGAACACAGTAGTGTAAACGTTATTGCTTGGCAGCATCTATTAGGTATGGTGGCTGTACTTCCCCGGAAGAACTCGCACAAAGAGTTCTACTTTTTATAAATTATTAGAGCACATTTTTTAGCACGAAAGAAGGATGGCGACTACAGACGCAACTAAACTAGGTCTCGTTCATTAATGTTTTAGATATTGTTTTAATTGTTAGTCTGTTTATTTAAAAATAACTGTTCATTTTTCATTGTAGGGATTCTTGAGTTATATTCAAATCAATTTATATCAGTTTTACATAGACTTGGCACAGCACGCAAAATGCTAAGAAGCAAATATAAAGAAAAAACTTCATTGTCATTTTCTGCTAGTTGTATTCTTAACAGTGAGTACCTTTAATTTTGTTGGCGTAATCCGGACCGCACCCTTACTGATCTATGATAGAAATTGCGATGAGTAAAGCCCGTTTGGGATCTATCGACTTTGTGCCGATGCATGCAATGAGGGTGTAATAACTACGTTTTAGACGAGTGTTGGTCTGCCAATTAATGTATATCGTAATAAAGCACTAACACAGCCTTAAAATCTATAAAACTATGACGATAAGTATAGGCAACTTCCTGCCAGACCCATCCATTCAGTGCTATGATAGACAATATGGGAAGATACAAAACCTCTGGCTATTATTTTCCCCCGACTCCTACGTACTGGATTCAATTTGCATTTACATTCTCATATCTTGGATTATCCGTAACGAAAAGTATCCCATCTGGACGCCACATACTGTTTACAAAAATGTTGGGTCTCAAGTTGTATGGAACGTCGCCATCCTTCTTTCGGCTCGCCAGACCACATAAAATTTGATGCATTACAGATGTACCATAAAATTATAAATAAAAAAAAAATTGAGGTTCTCTAAGGTACGGAGGATGATGAACTGACCGGCTTATGGTTCGAACCCAGTACCTCCAGATTACAAAGCGACGGATAACGCAATAGAGCAGTAACTTACTAATTATACTTAAATAAACTCTGTTACCTAGAGCTATCAGAAGTGATGGGGTTTTCAGAGCTTGGCGCCGGCTTCGATGTGAGCGAGTCCGAGTGGGAGGTTCTAGAGTCTGCGCAGTCTACGCTCTCTCCGTCTATCTGTACGTTATCTGGAAATATTTACAATTGTAATTAGATATATTATGTTCCCAGTGTATGCATAATTTATTAAAAGTTAAGCGGTGGTATTGTATCAGCCGGATTGTCCACTGCTGAACACAGCTTCGCCCATTGAAAGGGGGTTTGCAATAATCCGCACGCTTGGCAGGCGTCTTGGGAATCGCCGTGTGAGATATCAGTTCCTTAAAAGGTATTGCTGCCCACCTTCCGGTATTTTACGTTTAGTCGCCTCTTACGACACTCACAGGTAACAATAGGGGGGAGGGGGGTTTAAACAATAGTTTTCAAGTTCTGCAGTAGTGAAACTATACCTAGCATGTCATTGGTCGATGTTCTCTTTTGGAATGTCACTGTATTAAAAGAATAGTAACTCTGGAGTCTCGATCGTGCGCTCGTAGAGTCAAGACCTCCTGAGGATGCGTCGTTTAGAAGCGAAACGCGTCGAATACTCTTCCGGTGTGCCTGCGTGGCGTTTGTGACGTCACGTCGGCTTAGCAGGAAAATTAGGCGGAATGGTCACTAGATATATAAATTTAAGTGTTTTATTTGAGTATTAATTTGATGTTTTCTTAAAATACTTTTATAATATTTGTTATTATTGAATAGTAAATCTTACTATTTCAATCAATATAATTCCAATCAATGAGTGTTTATTGTATTTTTTAAGTATTTTACCCTCTCTATTTTAGGATTACTCAGGAAAAAAATACCTATTTCTCGTCATTCAGATGCTACACATCAACTCATATTTTATAAAATGTTATTAAATCAAACCATCTAAAAACTTCAATACAAATTGTCTATGTAACAAACACTTAGCGCCATCTGGATGGAACTAACATGACAATGGGCTGCCCTATTCTTTCAAAACAAGCCTACATTGCTTACCGTCAGAAGTTTGTTTCCCCGACGTGGCCGCTGAAGAATCTGTCCGCTGCACTTTGTTAGGTTTACTTGTTTCAATCTTCTTATTTTTCTGTAAACAATTCAAATAAAAAATATAAACATCTATTTGTAGGAAACTATTAGTTTCAATGTTGTGAATTGAGGAGTCTAACATATATTCATGTAAAATGTACACAAATTAACAAATTAAAATGCTGACAAAAAAACTATTAAATTAATGTTTTTACAAAGCTACAGATACATCGGCGTACCCGTCCGGACGGGCTTATTGTACGTGCGTGCCGCGTCAGAAGAGAACAGAGCTATGCGTGGCTATGCGATAGCAAGAGATATGCCTTGTAGGTAAATATAAATATTAGGTACTACGTGATATGCGAGCTGAAGTACACTTTATTGCTTCGTAGTGGAATGGATTTGCGTGATTCTTCTGGTCCTTCTTATTCCGTGCCGTGGAGTGCTGGGCTAGACTCCTCAAATCTTCCTGAGGAAGTCGTAAGGTGCGGCGTAGTGAAAAATACTAGAAGGTGGGCAGCAGCGCCTTCTGAAGAACTAACATCATAACCTGCGCTTTCCAAGCCGCCTGTCAAGCGTGGGGATTATAAAAACCCGCCCTTAATGGGGTAGGCTGTGTTCAGCAGTGGACAATCCGGCTGATACAGTTACAATAACGTGGTCTTGGAAAGCAAGCCCTGACATAAATAACTAAAATAACTGCACCTACCTTTTTCCGATGTTCAGTCTTATGTGAATCGACGTCACCGTTAGCGACCGCCTTCTGATCCTTCTCTCCGTCCTGACTCTCCGACTCGGACGAGCTGTCCGACGACGAGTCCTCGCTGCTGCTCGACGATATACGCCTCTGTAACAACATACATACGTCATATATTTGAACATGAGTCGCATGCCATCACTTACGTCATTGCAAGTGGGTGTTGCCCTACATAAGGGCTCCTTAGTCTAATAGGTAGCAGGAAAACTATCGATGAAAGCATTCCCAAGGAGGGTTGGATCAGGCAGGCAGCTATTGAAGCAGTGATTGTCAAGCGGTAATAGCTATGGATTGCCGTGTCGCAGGTCAATGGTTCAATCCCCGCTCCGGCTTGAGCTTTACCGCATGGTGGAAGGGCATTTTGCGAATGCTCGCCTGACTTACTACCAGGTGGTACGTAGAAAATCTGTCGTCAAGCACCTAACAGTGTGTTCCGACAGCAGCCTTTGAGAACTAGTAAGTTATTATTAAATGACAGGCACATGAGACTTAACACTGTATATCTCAAGGTGATGATCAGACAGAGGTCACCGCTTAAAATCAGGTGGGCTGTGTTGTGTTATAGTCCCATAAAAAAAATATATCATTGCTTGAAGTATTTCAGCAGATGTTTTTAGATCACCTGTGATACAAAGCGAGCCTAATGCCAGCTCCATATTCTACTAGGCAGAGTACCTAACTTCTAACTACAACCAGTTGCTGAAAATTGTTTAGCATGTTATAAAAAATAATGTAGGCACTTATCAATATATAATTTTTTTATTAATATATTTTGTACAAAATATATAGATATTGGTAAAGGATATGACGCCATCGGCAGATATATTATTCGCTTCCATGTAAACTGAGATTGGATAAAAAAATCTCAGCATCGGTATACTTACGGTAGTATCAATACATGCGCAGTAGATAACGAGAGCGATAAAATTTCATTCATAAATGGACGATATCGTACACGTTGATGCTAAGGGGTTAACCGTAATATGACAAAAAAATATTAATAACAAATATTTTAAGAAACGATAATATTAATACTTTAAGATTATAACTGTATTACAACTATCATATTACCTTCCCTAAGTCTCAAACTACTTCCATTCCAAATTTTATCCAAAAATCAGTTTTTAAGGATGCACTTGCCAACGGCTCGAACTTATCAGCGGGCGAGGCGACAAAGCATGCTATTTCACCTATACCTTTGTGGGAAAGGGTAAGACTCCGTGATGAGTAGTACGAAGATAGTGATCGCGCATCACACACCCGTATTGCATCTACGCTAATTACGCACTCTTGTTTGCGATATATCAATGAAAGCCGAACCATGCCGAACGAATTACGATGTTTGACGACGGACGGAGATAGTGTCTCAAGCTACGTCACGACGTGTGTAGGTATTTCTTATAAAATAATATTATATATTCACAGAGGAATACATTTTGGTTCGGACAGTAGGTATACCTGTTGTTATAATTTTCGTTCGTTTTATAATAACACACTGATGTTATTTCACCTATAGTAGGTAAATATTTAGTAAGTAGGTACAATGATTTGTAGGTACATAGTAAATGTATTAGTTTGTTCTTTTCATATTGATGTAGTAAATATTTACCTACAATAATTATTTATTACATAATTAGCAAGTTACTGCTTTTACTACAACATATTTTGTAAAGCAGTGACGGCTCAGTGGCATAGGTTATAGACTTCCGCGCAGCAGGTCCATGGTTCGAATCCCGTCGCGGGCTTAATCTTCACCGCGTGGTAGAAGAGCATTATACGAATGCCCGCCTGGATAGCTACTACCCTCAAGTAAAAAATCGGTCGCCAAGCACCTAAAGGGAAGCAGTGATGGCTCAGTGGCATTGGTTATGGACTGCTGCGCAGCAGGTCCATAGTTTGAATCCCGCCGCGATATTGAGCTTCACCGCGTGGTGGAGAGTTCGTAGCGAAGTTTACTTAGCTGTTAGCACCGTCGCGCGCGGTCATGAGTTGGATGGGTGACCGCTAGGACAATACTACTGAGCGCTTCCGTGCTTCGGAGGGCACGTTAAGCCGTTGGTCCCGGTTGTGGTCTTAGGATGGCAGTCGTTATAGCATGGTGGTAGGGCATTTTGCGAATGCCCGCCTGTATAGCTACCACCCTCAAGTAGAAAATCTGTCGCCAAGCACCTAACGGTGTATTCCGGCAGCTGTCCTTGAGAGCCAGTAATTCTAGGTTAGTCTGAACAACATCTTCGACCACATCATCACTTACCATCAGGTGAGATAGTGGTCAAAGGCTAACCTATCAGGCATAAAAAAAGACCATTTTGCGAATGCTCGCCGGGATAGCTACCCAAGTAGAAAATCTGTCACCATGCAACTAACGTGAACTCAGTGGCATTAGCTATGGACTGCCTCGCAGCATGTTTATGGTTCGAATCCCGCTGCGGGCTCGAGCTTCACCGCTTGGTGGAAGGGCATAGGGCATTTTGCGAATGTTCGCCTGGCTAGCCACCATCCTCAAGCAGAAAATCTGTCAGTAAGCGCCTAACGGGAAGCAGTGATGGGCCAGTGGCATTAGCTAGTGACTGCCGCGCAGTAGGTCCATTGTTCGAATCCCGCCGCGGGCTTGAAATTCACCGCTTGGTAGAAGGGCATTTTGCGAATGCTCGCTTGGCTAGCTACCACCCTCAAGTAGAAATTCTGTCACTTAACACTTAACGGGAAACAGTGATGGCGCTTAGCAATGGACTGCCGCGCAACAGGTCTATGGGTCGAATCCCGCCGCGGGCATGAACTTCACCGCATGGTGGAAGGTTGTTTTGCGAATGCTCGCCCGGCTAGCGAGCTTTGAGATGAGAGTGTGTCGTACCGATTTCAAAATCTGTCTCTAAGCGGTAATGTACGATGGCATCATGGATCTACCAATCCTGGTAGAACACATTTGGAATAAAAATTCTCTACCTACCCGTAACTGATTTAAATTATTTCCAATAAAAATCAATAACTAATCATAGGTTATTTTTGATTAGGTAAGTGCCTACAATCATCGCTAAGTTTACCATATAAACTTTCGTACTACCTTAGGTATAAGTACCTACTACAAATATACATACTTATTCTGCTAATTTACGTAGGTAGATGGTACTAACTTTATTATTTGTTGTGATCTTATAGCTATGTAGATAGGTATGCAATGTAATGCGCGCCCGCGAATGTCGATTTGACATCGCTGACAGTTGCGTGCCTAGGCAGGCCTATATGATGATAAATGATAATTATATCGTAGATAGGTAGGTATCTTCCATTGAGCTTCTAATTCTAACCCTTTACTACTTTGTGTTAGGTAGGTACTTTCTCGAAGTTATATTACTGCTTAGACTATATTCTAAAAAGAATGCGGACTACCTACGTCCATACCATATCTAAAATGATTAGGTACTCACCATAGCTACCATGACCTGCGTATTGACTAATACCTACTAGGTACTAACTTAGTGAGTACCTAGACATGGTTACGTATTTATATTACCCAAGTACCTATATGGATTATGGCGTCCGACACTTACTATCACGAACAAACTAATCAACAGCGAAAGAAAATCCGGTCCCCAACTCCCAACATATGTAAATATATATATATATATATATATATAAGTAGGTAAGTAGGCATAGGCACTACTTATTGGTAGTGTATACATACGTGCACACCAAAAAGCAACAGGGCATTCCTACAATATAATATTATGTTCTAAGATCGCGGCGCGGTGCACGTGACTTTTGGTAGTGTGCGTTTTGTTAATTATATATTAGTGTGCTGCGCATGAGACCCGCCCGCCTGCTTCCCTCACCGCGGAATGGAAGTATTGACATGAGATGCCCAATATTTTGAACGAAAAACTAGCGCGCAAAACTATGTGTGCCGACCTTTGGCTCTAGGATGTTTATGATTATACTACTGGATGTATTTGTTTTCCAAAATGTTATCTAAAATGATCATGAACTGAGCTATGCTTCTATGTAAATAATTTTAGGGATTTCATGCTCTATAAGTCGTTTATTTACGACTAAACATGCGCTAAAATTCGTGATATTACAGGGATGTTTCGAGGCTTATAACTATCATGTGAAGATTTTTTTTACAAATCGGTGCCAAGACAAGCCTAGACAATGAAGAGATAAATCGATATCATGCTTAGTTCTGGACCTAAAACCTCAAATAAGGGAGTGATCATCCTACGGCGTTTGTATGGAAAAGTTACCGGCCAGTTCAACCTTAAGTTTATTCTTAGCATGCAATAATACAAAAATAAAATTTTTTCCTCTTTATAATATTATTGTAGATTGTGATATCCTCATGTCAATTCAGACTCCTTTTTCCTGCCTAGCCGACAGGATATGACGTCTTATATCCCAACCGGAAGGTTAATCGACGCGTTTCACTTCTACACGAAGCATCATCAGTTCTTGACTCTTCGAGATTACAATCGGGATATTCTAATGGTTATTTTTAAAAGTAGGATTGACGGAACAAGCTCGAGGCCCACCTGATGTTAAGCGGTATCCTCTGCCTATAACAGATGCATTTTATCACAAGTCACGAATTGCACTGCGCCCGTCACTTTGAGACACAGTTGTTAAGTCTCATTGTGCCTGTAATTTCACTGCCATTCAAGAACTGCTGCCGGAACACACTGTTAAGTGCTTGGCGACAGATTTTCTACTTGAGGGTGGTAGCTAGCCAGGCGGGCATACGCAAAATGCCCTTCCACCATGCGTTGAAGCTCAAGCCGGCGGCGGGGATCGAACCAAGGTACTGCGGCACGGCAGTCCATTGCTATAACCGCTCGGCCATCATTGCTTCAAAAATATAAAGGTATACCTTATTCCTCCTGTTAGTTGGTTCATCAGAGTTGGCAGATTGCTCGTGAGCCACGTTCTTGAACTCTAGCGAGCCGCTGTTGATGTAGAACCCACCGTGGAAGGTATCGCATTCCGGCGGTATCATCTCATCGTACTGAAAACAAACATTTTCACTTCTTATGTAGTCATTACGACACTTATACATAGTCTTTACGACGCTGTCAAATTTTGCCGGCAACGAATCCTCGAGACCTGTGGCGCTGCGGATGTTCATTCGACGGTGATCACTTACCACCAGGTGAGCCGCCTGCTCGTTTGCCCTAGCCCCAAAAAAACAATGCTGAAATTTTGTCACTATCGGACTTCGTAAAAATGAAAGAGAGGCAGCGACGGTGATATCACGATCAGTTTAGGTAAAATGCGAAAGAAAGCCATTAGGCTTTCTTTCGCATTTTAAAAAAACTGGTAAACATAATGACTAAAAAACTGGTAAACATAATCGAAAATGTAACTTTTCTTGTCCCTCTTGATAAGGTTTTTCTATTTTATTAATATATTTTCATACACGTTCATACGTAAATAATTAAGATAAATAAATATCTTACTATCCCAGCGTGATTTAGAGTCAACTTTGTAATTTTATTTTATAGAGAAAGTTTTAAGGAAACGTGTTTCGAACTTTTCTTGGCCTTAGATAATATGATCAATATTAACATATAATTTTCTTACTGCTCCAAACTAAATACATTTTGCTAAAAATTCTGGTCAATTAATGCTATTAAGCACTTGTCAACGTCTTAATACGAGTGTGTCGTAAATGATACATAGTAGTTAAAATGTAGTCAATTTATACATAGTGAAGTCCTTTATGGTGTCATAAATTCGACATACACAATTAAAAATATATGTAAGTGCCATAACCGCTAGGCCACTCGAGAGATTTTATGCGCTAACATTATTATTTTTCATCCATCATAGGGGACATCGATCCCCAAGCCGCCTGCCAAGCGTGGGGATTAAGGCAAACCCTCCTATATTGGGGGAGGGTCTGTTAAGTATAGGGGATATCCAGTCATTAACCATACTACTAGACATCATCTAACCTGACAATAGTCTGGCGAAATAACCAATAAATAAAAATATATGTCCACATACCCCGTGAGTGTTGTCAATGAAAGAGTCATTCTCATCATAGCCAGCACCGATGTCTGCAAAGTCGTCCTGCTTCTTCCTTCTACCCTTTCTGCCGTAGGTGCTCTTGCCACCCTGAAATATTTATTACAAACGATTAAATTAGTTACCTATGAGAAATATGTGTCCATGGAGTGCCGGGCTAGAATGTTGCCCCCCTCCAAACCATTTGTTCTCGGGGGTACCGTAAGACGCGACTAAAGAGCAACTTCTGAGGAATTGTGATGATTGACTACTTTGCTATCCCAAAGAAATCTACCAAGCATGGCAATGGCAAATCCCTCCAATGGGAGACCTTTGTACAACGGTAGAAGTTCCGGTTGATGAAACGGTAGAAGGTCTGGTTGATATCACGCCTTTATATCCCCAAAGGCGCAGCAGTATATTACCCCCAACATACTCGTATTGCCTGATGTGTATGTAGCAGACGGGGGGCCTATTACCGTTTATCTAGAACAGTGCCAGACTCGTGAACTGTTACTAAACTGCTGAAACTGTTGCTAAAACGAGGGTGCAAATCTGGCTTCGGTCTTCTAGGGGGATCGCATTGCAACAGCTCGTAAAGGTTTTTTTTGCAGGTAGGCTTACATCTCATGTATTGGAGCCCCTAACTAATTTTTAATTTCTAGTCCAATATTCCACTTGGCGTCGAAGTTTTACACAGAATAAAAACAAGACATCAAATATAATGTTAGGTTTATAACTAATTCCGTTTTTGAGCTAGAGAGCTGTAACGTACGGATCCGGACGTACGGACGGCTCCATCCTTTTGTTACAGCACAATAAAAACCACTAATTCTGAAATTCTCTGGCGAACTGACTTTACCATTTAAACATCCTGATGACCAAAATCTTCAAGAGGCAGTGGGATCTGCTACCAAGAGAGAATTCCCTCGGACAGCTCGCGTCAGGCAGACAATCAGCCATAAAACCGAACGCAACACATATACATTATGTCTTTTAGATCAAACTAACTATGCTATGTGTGAGTCAATGTGTTAAAAAAAAAAAAAACTCTTTTTTGTTTTTCATGTTATATCCACCCTACAAGCGCGGGACATGGATAGGATAAGATGATTTCTGACTGTAAAGGTAAGCTTAAACTTGGATCAAACCATCGCGTACAACCTGCGTACGCAAGTCTTTCGCATACTTCGCAAATATGCGTTTGCTTTTTTTTTTTAACTATAAAAAGCGTCACCGTACACGGATCTGCAGATGCAGTTTACACACGGTCAGTTTGGCCTTCGTCTTACACAAAATAATGAATTTTGCAATTCAAATTCAACGGATAAGCAACCGTTCCCCACTGTGTCCCCATATGGAAAACAACAAGATCAAAAATGCAGTAGGCCTGGTTTAATTCGGAGTATTTGGGTAATAAATAAATATACAGTTGAGATGCTGTTTTTCTGTTCTTGACAAAGTGAAAGCGAATCAAATTCATTAAATATATTTTGTTTGTTTACTGACAATATAACAATTATTACTCGGAAGTTTATTGAGGTTTTATCTCTAATTTGAGACGTTTTAAAACTGTTTTAGAAATTATGATTAATCGTTTTACTTACAGAACTTAAGCAAAGTTAGTTTTTTAAACACCATTTAGCACTGAGCACAATTTTTTGCTGTGTACAGTACTAAAATATTGTTGCACCAATTTTAAGTAAACAGGTTTTTTTTATGTTATTGTGACGGTACAAGCCCGGGGCCTACCTGATGTTAAGTGGACTAACCTCTGCCTATAACAGATGCATTTTGTCAACACGAAGGACTCATAAAGGACTGCTGCCGGAACACGCCGTTAGGTGCTTGGCGACAGATTTTCTACTTGAGGGTGGTAGCTAGCCAGGTAAGAATCGCAAATTGCCCTTCCACCATGCGGTGAAGCTCAAACCGGCGGTGGGGATGGAACCAGGGGCACGGCAGTCCATAGCTATTACTGCTCGGCCATCATTGCTTCCTCAAGGTTATTTGCATATCACAGTTCTTTAACAATTTTGATGTTTCATCATCACCAACTGGATGACTTCTACTGCTGAACAAAGGCCCATAGAATGCCACAAAGAACTGCTATTAGCAGCTTGTAAGCATTGGGTACCCGCTTCCTTTACGATTTCAGTCCACATAGAGGACTACTAACTCTACGTCTTCTGGTGTAATGTGGTAACCACTCGAGAAACTTTCTTCCCCATCGGTGATCAGTTCGTCGAGCAATATGGCCCGCACATTGCCACTTCAACTTGCAGATTCTGAAAGATATGTCAGACTTTGGTTCTTTGGCGAATATCCACGTTCCGGGTTGTATCGCACAAAGAAACTCCGAGCATAGCTCTCTCCATAGCTCGTTGAGCGACTCTGAGCTTTTCCATAAGGGGCACAGTTATGGACCATGTCTCAGTGCCATAAGTCATCACTGGCAACACACTAGTTGAAGACTGGTCGACTGGTTTGTAGTTTAAACATTTAAATATAGGATATTGTGTGATGAGTGAGAGCCTAAAACAAGTCATTTTAGCCGAGATGTTTCAGTTAGGTGAGGGCTATCTAAGTTAAGGCTAAAATGGGTTTTATGCACGAGTTACATACTCGAATTTTCACTTCAATTGCAAGGACAGGATACAAGGCTCATGTAAATAACATATGTAAAAAAATGTACCTGATATTTGAACAAAGTTCTATATTGATTGCTTCGACATAAAATATGTCTGGGTCTCAATAATACCCCTGATCTGTAGGTATTATGAAAGACTCAGGTAAATTTCCAATTTGACATTTATTACAAACTGAACCTATTAAAAATAGCTTAATATATTTTATTGTGCTTAACAAACAAGCTTTTGAGCACTAGAGCATAAAAAAGTCTTTTAGTCTACTGACGCAATTAAAGCCATATCGGTAATATTATTTCCAGGTCATTGAACGAACTTATAAACTACTTTGAAATTTAAATGGCACCAATTAGCAGGTGTACTTTACCCAATAAAAATAAAAAGCAAAATAGGTTCACTATTAACAATAACCCATGAAAACTTAGTGACACTTAAATATAAAGATAAGCTTACTATTGAAACAAGAGTAATTTTACACTTCCATGCAATTTGTTGGTTCATCATAAATAAGAGTTCATCATGTTTTGTCTATGAAATCGTTCAAAATAGAGAGATGAAGCTAAGCTATGTCTTAAGTACAAACACAGAAAAATACAAAATTCATTGGTACCATAAAAACATCACAAACTTTGTCGTGGTTTTAAAAACTAATCATTAATTAATATATATTTCACGCGATATTATTAATAATTAATTAGAAATAAATTATTATTAGTATAAAAAAGGTCATAATTATAATATAAAGGATCGTCATTTAAAAAATCCCAAATATCTTACTAACATTTTTGGACTATTAGTGCTTTGAGCCTAGATTTGAATAAATTATTATTTCATTCCTTGTAACACTGGAAGTTTGTTAAAATTGAAGGGTAAACATAACATAACATAACCACATAAAAATACACATGAACATACTCATACACACAGCACCTCCTCCTTATCAGAAGTTGAGTAAAACTCATGAGTATCCTTATCTATACTAATATTACAACGAGGAAAGATTTGTATTTATGTATGAAACAAACTTAAAAACTACAAGACCGATTTAAAAAATTCTCCCACCATCAGAATCCTAACCCTATCCCTGATGAACATAGTCTAAAGAATATTTTCAAAAACTTAGGGATTCATATGAAAACTTCGATAATGTATACACTTTCGGTGTGTGAAAAAAAAAAACAAAAAAAATCGTTATAACGCATACACTGCGGAAATTGTTGACAACAGAACAAAGTGTTGTACTACAATTTTATAGAGGACATCAATATATTTATAAAAAATCCGCAATACCATACGTCTAACTATTACAGTTATGTCACAATAATTACTTTTTATGTGTGTTAAGTTATGATTTTTGTATAATACCCGTGCAAAGCCAGGGTGGACCGCTTGTCCTTACATAAAATTATGAGTGTGGTGGCGTTGCTAAGCCAATATATATATTGAGCCCAACTGATGTGTATGAAGCAATTCCAGGGTTCAGTTACCCTAGTTAAGGTGGCTAACTTAAACCTTTATTTCAATATCACCTTTCGGTAGCAGTAATACTGTTTGTTGAAGTTTGACCGGGGAAATACTGCCAACATAGCTATTTCTACCGTCACGCGTTAATGTTCACATTGCTGTGTTCTATTTTGAAGGATATGGGTGCTGGTGAAATTACAGGCACATGAGACAGCAACTTTACGTCTCAGGGTGGGTGCAGTGCATTCCGTCACTTATGATGAACTCCATCTGTTATAGGGCAGATCACCGCTTAAATTTGACAGCTGTCATCCCAAATGAAGATCTTGATAAGGCTTAATGATTTTGGTAAACAAAAAAGTACCTCAATAGTTTCAGGGATATAGATTTCATAATTTTTACAGATGTAATTCGAAATGACGATCTTGATATGATTTATCTTTTCTGTGAAGAAACTAGTTGTCAGTAATCAATAGTTTCAGAGATATAGCTATATTATACTTGACAGCTGTCATTCGAAATTAAAATATCAGTTAGGTCTCACTTCATTATATTATCAAATATCAGTTAGTTATCTCAACATTTGACAGCTGTCTCTAAGATCTCAGTGATGCTATCACTACTGTGGATACCAATAATCTAGTCCCAATAGTTTTAGAGATATAGCCCTTGTTAGTTTAACAGCAGTCTTAATTAAGCAACAGCTGTCATTACTAAATTTAACAGTTAACAAAACCAAAACTAACAATTAGAATTATGTCTTATATAGGTAATAATTAAAAAAAGCATAAACCAAATAATACACAAATAATTTTGAAGCGCTTGTAGCGAAGTTTGCTTAGCCGTTCTTAATCGAGCAGCTAAGTTAAGCAACGTCCGCCGCGGTCAGGATTGGGATGGGTGACTGCTAGTGGCATTACTACTTAGCGCTTCTAGCGCGGTGGTAAAAGCAAGGCAAAAAAAAAGAAGGCAAGGCGTGCAAATTGTTGTTGTTTAAACTAGTTTCAAAACAAAAATAATATTCATTACTTTGACACCTGTCACATCTCAAATAAATCGATGGAAGTAAACAAGCAAAGTCCATTACTAGCAATCACTTGAAGTTAGAGGCCTATCAGGCCAAAAAATACAAACTACTAGTTGTGCATACTGATTGGTCCATAAGGAACTCCTGGGCCATATTGGGAACGCTTTTTAATTATTTTATTTTCATTGGCCTCACTGTCAGCTGATAGACATATGAGTGGTTGGTATGATAAAACAACATTTGGGTTAAATTTTATATGCGGCCACCTTACACCAACCCTCCTTGGGAATGCTTGTGTAGATTTCAGATAATGAGAGCGTTAATATAGATATAGATAATAAGTGTTACTGTATGTCGAATGTGCAGCAATATCCTACTTGTTTTAATTTAACTTTAGTTGGCATTTAGAATCATCCAAACAAGGATTTGGAACAATAATTAATATGGAACAGTTCTCTGAATCATAAGAGGGGAAACTTATTGCTATGGAACCATCGTCACTTCAAATAGGGAAATATTTAAAACTTAAATATTTTTCTTAAATACAGAACAAAACTTTTCATGTCGCAAGAAACTCATTCAAAGTGTTATTCAAAAAGTACTTACATATTTCTGTTCAAATTTTCTGGCAACACGTTCAACATCATCATCATTGTCCGAGAACGGGTCCAGCCCATCAGTTTTGCCGTTTTGTACATGCTTCTTTTTCTGAAACAATTGTATAATACTAAGTTACCTGTTTTGATATTGGTTGATATCAATATGTTATTGAACAGTCACATTAAGAGGTGTCATTAATAGTGAGAGGATGGTTTTGAAGCCATGATGGCCGAGCGGTAATAGCTATGTGCCGCAGTACCCTGGTCGATCCCCACCACCGGCTTGAGCTTCACCGCATGGTGGAAGGGCATTTTGCGATTGCCTGCCTGGCTATCTACCATCCTCAAGTAGAAAGTCTGTCGCCAAGCACCGAAAGGTGTGTTCCGGCAGTAGTCCTTGAGAGCCAGTATAATTACAGGCACAATGAGACTTAACAGCTATGTCTCAATGTGATGGGCGCAGTGCAATTTGTGACTTGTGATGAATTGCAACTGTTATAGGCAGAGGTTAGTCCACTTTGGATACTAATTAGGTACATCACCCTGTCCATTAATTCTCAAAGTATCAGAGTTTAACAACAGGCATATTTGGCTGCTTCTCGGCTTGTATATTAGCAAATAATATAATTCTTTGGTTCTTAACTTGACTGGTATGCAAACTGGGAATATTTTTTCTTAATTAGCTTGGAGTATTATCAGTATGTCTGGCAGGCCAAAATTAAAGTCAAACTTAGCAGTTTGTGTGCCCACCTGCAAAGTATAAGTTTGCATTTTTTCTGGTTGAACTAATCGCAGTAAAAATCTTTGGATTAGCTTATGACTTAGATATCACCATCATCAACAGCCATAATGTCCACTGATGAACAAAGGCCTCACCAATACTGCAGTGTAAGGTAGCATTTCTTCAGAAGGCACTACTGACCTTCTGGTATTTAGTTTTATTTCATGTTTGTCAGACAAATAGCAAACAAAATGTAACAGATGGGGCCTGTTTCAGAATGTTCGAGTAAGTTCCAGTTATACTACCCAGAACATATAATAACAGAATGATAAAAATTACAGTTAACATGCAGCAGGTTTCAAGCTTTAACCCATTGGCATCGAGGATAATGATAACAATAGAATTTCATTCATAACTAGGACATAGTACGATGACAACTTATTAACCGATGGATAAGCTAAATCGATGACTGTGAAATGCAAAGTTAGTGTTTTCTTTATTAAATATGTTCTGGATAGTATAACCGGAACTTGCTCGAACATTCTGAAAGAGGAATATAGTCAGTATAACAAATTTTTTTTTTCATTATTAGTTGGTCTTGTTCTCAATTTGTCTTGAATAGAAGGTTATATTAAAAGCAGACAAATTGAGAACCGGATAAACCAAGAAGCAGCTGCATATTCCATTCATCGTTTGTGTGGAGAAGTAACTGCACTGGCACTTCCACCTTAAGGCTATCCATTAGTCTATTTGCTAAGCTGTACTGGACCCACATGGTGCGTTATGGCTCACTCTTCTCTCTCTGCGAGGAAGTCCCATGAGCAAGCAGTGGGAACATGATACCTAACCTGATATAGTAATGAAAAGTGAAGATTGAGATAGTGGTCAACAACTAGCATATCAGTTATATAAAAGATTAAGGGCCTGTAAGAATGTTCGAGTAAGTTCTGGTTATACTACCCAGAACATATTTAATAAATAAAACACTATCTTTGCATTTCACAGTCATTGATTAATTAGCCTATCCATCGCGAGCTTGTAACGCGCTGCATGTTAACTGTCATTTTTATCATTCAGTTATTTTATGTTCTGGGTAGTAGAACCGGAACTTACTCGAACATTTTGAAACAGGCTCTTAGTAAACCAATATTATCTAATTACCTATATAAATTCCTAGCTACCTCCTACCACTACCTACCGCCCTACATTTTTGTATAACAACAAACATAGCATTATAATCGGTACATATTTATTTTACTCAACTAAGGTAAGTAATTATTAACATCCTAACACAAAAAAATCAACTTTGATTTGACAATATTTTGATAACCTTCATTATTTTGCTAACTAAACTAACATTTATAAGTTGGCATTGTCAGGACCACTACGTCCTAGTTAGAAATGAAATTCAATTGTTATCATTATCGCCAATGCCAATGGGTTAAGTAGGGAGGCTGAGTTTAAAAAAAACCTTGATGTAACAGTGTTAATCACATCAAAATTAGCACAGTGGGATTACACAAACTCAGTGCAGGCTATACACACACACATGTTTTTCACAGGTTAAAGATTAGCAAGTGCAATACCAACACATAAATATCAACCTACTCCTAGATAATAATAAAACATTTTAAATATAAGTGGTATTTACTAAGCTGACTGGAAGAAATTGCGTTTAGCGACAAGACCGCCTCAGTATCGAAATTCATAATAAACAGCTTTCTGTAGCAAAGGTTACTTAAGAGCAAAGATTACCTACTAACATAGGGCCTTACCTACATGCTAACTATACCTATATGTATAAATTTCCTATCTAGGTATGTATACCTACTTATTAAAGTAATTCCAAAAAAAAATACGACTATTATCAAGAATGTACTAAGATATGGAGTTAACACAGTGACTAGTCCATCACCAAAAAAAACAGCATGCAACCAATCAAACCACATCAAAATCTGTTTAGCAACGCTGAACACACACAACCACTTCCAAAGAAACAATCAGTACCTACTCAAAATTATGCATGCAGCGTAATCTCGGACGATTTTACTCCATTCACTTGCTCACATGTCAATGACCTCACTCATTGCCATTCATAAATAATGTGCAACCATTTATATCATAGATAACTACTATAACTAACTAGATAACGCACACAAACATCGACTATAAAGACACCGAAAACTCATAGGTACCTACTTGCTGAACGGATGTTAAAAAAAGAAAACGATTTACACCCCCTTTCAATATAAATATACTAATCTATTTCACATAAGTTAGATGCATACCTACCTATCTAAGTATTATAATAAACTATGTAGAAACGTAGCAATTATCAAGTGCCTAAAACACAAACTAATGTCTAATCAGTAATCGAAAACGTACCTACATCAATCGCTATCCTACAAAACACACATCGTTAAGAAAACGTCATAAGCGTCATCGTAAAAATAGCAGCATGCCACGATAAATCGCATAATCACAAAATTACGTCGACAAAGCCCTACAAACTTACTAACCACTCACACATCAACAACAACATCAATTTGTCAGTCAAAATCGCTCACGCACACACTGAAAAGTAAATAATGATGTTTAGTACATAAGCCCGAGATGTATTTACTTTGTATCGATTGAGCACAAAGAAATAGAAAAAGCTCGAACGAGAAAGGTCGCGAATCATTCTGCCAACATGCACATAATTTTGCGAGCAAAACCCACTTGGCAAGTTCCCTTCCCGCCTTGCGACTAGTTTACTAACAAACATAACCAAAACATTACACATAACCGCTTTAAATCTACAGAAAAGGTCCTTTCTTTTTTATCTCAATTCACAAAATTAATCTCGAGTTCAGTTACAAAATAATAATGTTAGAGCGAAACGACACTACAATTTATACCGTGCGTTATCTGTCACCGCAATACCTATCTTGTTATGTACCACACAGTACATAAGTTTCACGATATATACCTATATTTCTCTAGTAAGAGTATTGTTTTTTAATTTATGAAATTAATTCCAGTGCAGCAGTAAAAATAACCTGCAAATCAACTAAAATAGGTACATTTGTATACCGGAGTCCGGAATCAGAGCGGTCAGGTTATCCTAGGTCATTTGAGACTTTCGCGTACTATCTGATATCGTTTGCAATGCAATTTCGTAGGTACTCATTATGTACGTTATTAATTAGATGGTGGAATAAGAAAAATATATAGTTTTGGCGCAAAAACAGCCAGAATCACGTAAGATCAGCGACCAAAACAATGCCCTCGTGAAATTTGTGTTCTAAGCTGACAACGTACTTCTATGATTGTTGCAAACATGGCGACCGCTATCTGGGTTTCTTGTACGGCTCGTGGTCGCATTTTCATGTCACAAACCTAATACAAAACGGTGTAACGTAAGCAAAAAATATCCTAACACCATTCTCGACATGACCTCATGAAACCATATGTTACCGCCAAACTAAAGGTGTTAGCGTCTCAAATTTTTTTTAGCTCATTCCTTGCACTGCAAGGAGCTGGAAAACCAGTATGGTTGCGTAAATTGCTATGATTTTCTGTTATAACTTACCTCTTCTGCAATGACTAGTTCCTTGTAATTTAGCTCCGGATATTTACTTTCGTTGCTTTCAACCAAATTTATAGTTAATCTCACTGTTTTGTTCACATTAGCCTTTCCACTTTTTGGAGCACCCACTGTTATAAGAGTAGCACGTTTAGGGTCCGACATTTTCCACCGAATTCACGCATAAAATGATTTTTTTCAAAGCATGACACGACCTGCATTTTCAAACTGTGTAGCACATTGCCTCCATGTTGGAATTCATTGTTTGGGTTGTGAGCGCCACGAATAAAAGCGGAACTAAGACGTAGTTTATACTAAGAACCTCATAGAGGGCGGCACATGATTAAATAATTTAAACTAGATGGCTCTAGTAAAACATTACATTTTGTGTGCCAGAACATAATTACCAGTCTGAAAAGGCAACAAAATACATCCTAAATCTTTGAAAGTGAATATTGAAAGTCATACAAATAGCTTGCACATTAGGGAATATTCCTTTTCTACACCAAAATCAGTTCGACTTTCCCGCATTTTATTATTTCAATGTATGGAACATATGTTTGCCAAATTGTTCTATTTGTTTTCGATAGATGTCACTAAAAAGTGATCAAGTCATATGGCGTGCTGCTTTACTGCAGAAGTATAATTCAGCTGATATTATTTTTGAACCAAAATAAAAGTACTCACACACACAACAAAAGGGTCCAAGTAGGTACTGCAGAATGTAATATATACCAATGTACATTATGTTTTTTTTTATACATACAGAAACAATATTAATTATTTTATATATTTTTCAAGCAAAAATATTTTATTTGCGGATATTTGACCATTAATGCACCTGATTACGGTATCTGTGCTATGTGCTAAGCGTCAGAATTTCTACTTGATGGATGTAGGTACCTAGATGATAAGTAAATGCTAGATTTAAAAACAATTTAACGCAAAAAGGCTGAATAAATCTATAAATTGATTTTAAGAAGAGTGAAGAAATTTTCTACTCTTGTGCTGGTTTTGTGTACAAGTTTTCAAATTAAAACAAAAATAACTCTTATTTTCAGTTGGCAGTGAATTGGATATCGTTAGTCTATTTTTCTTACATTCATTTTATATATTGATTTCAGCAGGATCACTCATTTTTCTTCGGAAAAATGAGTGATCCTGAGAATTGGGATGATCCTCCTGATCATGATCCTTTCATAGACTCATCGTCTACTCCTTCGGAATCCAGAAAACGTCCTCGGGATTTCCAAGCTAGTGAGGACATAGTCCCTAGCAAAACAAATGTAAGCCCAGCTTCTTCATCACAACATGTTTTTACAGTTCCGGAATTTTCTCAAAATAATAATTTTAGATATGATGAGAGTGACTTAGGTCCATTCCTGGTTCATGTCACAAAAGTGATTCCTGATTCTACTCCAGGCTCTTCGTTGAGAGTACTCAAGTTATCTCAGCTCCTTTTTAGCAATAAAGTGAGTGGCATTTCTTCTGATGGCATTAAAGCAATTGGCCGTAATAAAGTAGCTATTACATTTAATTCGGCAAAAGATGCAAATGCATTCTTAGATAATTCCCTTTTGATCTCTCACAATTATCAAGCTAAAATTCCCACCTTCCATTTGACTCGGATGGGAGTGATACGAGGCATTCCTGTTGAATGGTCGATGGAGGAATTAGTAGGTTCGATTGAATGCCCACCAGGATGTGGCCCTGTTATCAAAGCCAGACGTCTCAATAGAAAAACTTTCATTGACAACAAACCTGTATGGATTCCGACTCAAACTGTGACGATAACTTTGAAAAGTAGAATTTTACCTAAAAAAGTTTTCTGCTTCAACGCCGCAATTCCGGTTGATATCTACCAACTTCCGTCAATACAATGTTTATCGTGTTGTAGATTTGGACATGTACAGACGTTGTGTCGATCGAAACCACGATGTTACAAATGTGGTCAACCTCACACTGGACTCACATGTCAGATCATAGAAAAAGAAACTACATGCTTATTTTGTTCGGGTAATCATTTTGCTACTGACAAAAAATGTCCAGAGCATGGTCGACAAAAATTAATTAAAACCATTGTAGCAGAAGATAATATTAACTACAGCGAAGCAGCTCTAAGAGTTCCCAGTATCAAACGTCGCCTATATGCGGATATGGTCAAATCCTCCCCCACCCCCGTTTCTCTCCCTGATAATTCTGCTGTTCATCGTCCTTCTTCATACAAAAAACTGTTTCAACTTCACGTCGTCCAACACCAACTCTAGGAAAATCCTACGACAGAAATGCTCATCGCGAGCTGTCTGCCAATCCACCTTCCTCACTTCCGAATGGTTACGCCCTTGAAACCATGTGCTCCCCAAATGATAATTTGTTAGAACTGTTATCGTTCACCTTACTTAATATGTTATCAAAATTTGAAGACTCATCATTACCGTACAATATCAGAGAGGTTTTAAAAAAAATTTCATTGGTTGTTGAAAATAATCACAATGGATCAGTTCCTTCAATGGAAAGTGAGGAGTGTACGCCAAAAAAAACATGAATTAATATATTTATTTAATACTTATAAACCCGTTGTCGCGGCCATCTCTGAGACATTTCTCCGGCCTGGTTCTATATTTAGTCTTCCAGGCTATGCTTGTTTCAGAGATGATCGCGATGACGAGTGGGCAGGATGTGCCCTTCTTATTAAAAAAACATTAAAATATTCAATTCTTTCCCTTCCTGCTCACAGTGGCAGGTTAATATTGTTGCTGTAAGAGCTTTAAATATTTCTTTTATTTCTATATACAGGGTGTCCCGTAAGTAGTGGACTAACGGGGTGTGGGGTGATAGGGGGAACTATCTAACTGCTCTTTCTTATCTTTCTGTTTGGCTGAATGAGCATGGTCTGACATTCGCTTCAGACAAAAGTAAGGTGGTTGTGTTTTCTAGAAAGAGAAATATCCCAGATATTCAAATTTTTATTAATGATCAATGTCTCACGACTTATAGTGAATCAAAGTTTCTTGGTCTCATTTTAGACTCAAAATTATCTGGCTCACGACATATTGAACACATTATGAATAAATGTGAAAAAAGTATTAACATTCTTCGTGCCTTATCTGGTGTATGGTGGGGTTCTCATCCCTATTGTCAAAAACTATTATATAATGCTATTATAAGAAGCTATTTTGACTATGGTGTGTTCCTTTTAGAACCTTGCAGTAAAGTGTCCTTAAGGTCCTTGGATTCTATCCAATTTCGTTGCCTTCGTATCATTTCAGGTTCTATGAAATCTTCACCCACAAACGCTCTTCAAGTGGAGTGCGTTGATCCTCCACTAAGTCTACGTCGTCAATTCTTAGCTGATCGATTTTTCTTTCAAGCTGCTCAATTTTCTCATCATAATATTTTATCTAAGCTATACTCTTTATCTAATCTGGTTACTTCTTCAAACTTTTGGCGTCATAAGGATCCACCACTTTTATTAAATTCTTATAATAAACTTTTTAATTTATCTTACTCTTTATTTCAGAGTTCAGTTCATCCTTTGTTTAATGTTTCATATGAAAGTTTAATCTTTCGTCCAAACATTCTCTTACATTTTGGTATTAACAAAAATTCTCCTGGTGCTGATAAGATTTTTCAGGATAATATGAATCGTCATTGGTCGGATTGGATACCCATTTATACAGATGCATCAAAGTTAAATGTTTTCGAAGCGCTCGTAGCGAAGTTTACTTAGCTGTTCTCAACCGATCAGCAAAGTTAAGCAACGTCGCGCGCGGTCAGGAGTTGGATGGGTGACCGCCAGTGACATTACTACTGAGCGTTTCCGTGCTTCAGAGGGCACGTTAAGCAGTCGGTCCCGGTTGTCGTCTTAGGATGGCAGTCGTTATAGCATGGTGGTAGGGCATTTTGCGAATGCCCGCCTGGCTAGCTACCACCCTCAAGTAGAAAGTCTGTCGCCAAGCACCTAACGGTGTTTTCCGGCAGCTGTCCTTGAGAGCCAGTACTTCTAGGTTAGCCTGAACAACATCTTCGACCACATCATCACTTACCATCAGGTGAGATAGTGGTCAAAGGCTAACCTATCAGGCATAAAAAAAAAAAAAAAAAAAAATACAGTTTTGTTGGTTCAGCTGTTTGGATTCCTAAATATAACATAATTTTGAATTATCGATGTCCTCCTTGTTCATCCTCATACTCAGGCGAATCTGTTGCTCTTTTAGAAGCGGTTAAATATGTCGAATCACATAAAATAAATAAATCTGTATTTTTTTCGGATTCTCTAAGTTGTTTACAAGATATATCTAAATTTCCATTCCGCTCTAAAGACATGCTTTGGACTAACTTGGAAATTAGAAAAATATTATACAAATGTCACTCTTCTGGAGTGAATGTAGTTTTAGCTTGGATTCCTGGACATTGCGGTATTGAAGGAAATGAAACTGTTGACAATTTGAATAAGCAAGCCATTGTAACTGACATTGATGATTACTCGAAATACTTTGCTAGGGATTTACGTATTCTAGCAAAAAAAGATTTGATAAATAACTGGCAAACTCTTTGGGATAGATCAAAATATATCAAAGGTAGACGTTTTGGTGATATTCAACCGCAAATTCCTTCTAAGCCTTGGTTTTTCAAATTTAAAATGTTGATAAATTGTGTACTTCAATAATAATTCGTTCACGTTTAGGTCATGTCTGTTCTCCGGCTTTTCTTGCTAAAATTAGGGTCAGAGATCACTCTATTTGTGAATGTGGCCTGGAGGAAGGTACTCTAGATCATATCTTTTTAAATTGTCCAAAACTTTCTTATCCTTTATATGATATTCTAAATTCTGATATCCCTCGCCCTGTCCACTTTAAATCCCTCCTATCACTTGTTTTCACTCCTTTTATTTATGTTTTAAGTAATTTTATAAAATCTAATAATATTATGTTGTAACATACTTTCCTTTAGAATAGAATAGAATAGAAGAATAGAATATCGTTTATTCGCATAAAATGTAGGTACAAAGGATGGAACAGTGATTTGCAAAGTGCGCCTAGTACATTTTGCCAAACTGTGGCATGCAAACATTAATTTAATTTAAAATAATTTAAAACAACATAAACAATAATGATATTAGGATTACACATTTACACACAATTACATTTAAATTATTTCATTTCATTTTCATCATCAATATCATTTACCTAAATTTATATTATGTCATTTAATTAAATCTTTTATTGAACAAAATATATTTGTGTGAAGCCACTTTAACAGTTCTCGTTTATATGACCTTAGATGTAATTTTCTGAAGTGTTCAGGTAGGGCATTGTACACTTTTATGCACATGCTATGACATTGTCTACGATACAACGCTGATTTAGTTACTCTATCAATGACCAGTCTGTCTCGATTTCTAGTATTTGTGGGGTAGAATTCGAATGCCCTCGTAAAGTAATGATGATTGACTTTGGCAAATATTGCAAGTTCGTATATATACATGCAAGGTAAAGGTAAAATGTGAAGTTTCTTAAAAAGAAAGAGTTTCTTTAACTTTTATATATCATAGGTCCTTACATATGAAATTGGCGTTTTTCGTACTGGCCACTTTAATCACGAATTTCTCCTCTTTGGTAAGGAATTCCAAATTCAAATTTGTACAGCTATAGACTCATGTATTTGTGCTTCGATGATCGTCATTCATTTGTTTTTTTTCTTCTGTTTTTTTCTGTTTGCGTCACTCATTTTACAAAATGGAAAACCTTAAATATCGCATTATTTACGAGTACGAGTTCCGCCGTGGCACTAGTGCTGCGGAAACAACTCGAAGGGTGAATGATGTGTATGGCGGTCGTGTTGCAAAAGAAAACACAGTTCGTTTTTGGTTCCAACGTTTTCGTTCTGGAAATTTCGACCTGCAGAACAAGCCCCGTGGACGGCCTGAGACTCAAGTTGATAATGAAGAGTTGAAGGCTATTGTGGAAGCGGATCCATCGCAAACCACGTCCGAGTTAGCTGCAGGCTGCGATGTTAGTGATAAAACTGTTTTAATTCACTTGAAGCAAATTGGGAAGATTAAAAAGCTTGAAAGGTGGGTACCTCACGAATTGACTGAAACAAACCGGCAAACGCGCGTCGACTGCTGCGTTACATTACTAAACCGGCACAATAATGAAGGTATTTTAAACCGAATCATTACCTGTGATGAAAAATGGGTTCTTTACGATAATCGGAAGCGCTCAGCGCAATGGTTAGATCCTGGCCAGCCAGCCAAATCCTGCCCCAAGCGAAAATTAACCCCAAAAAAGTTACTTGTAAGCGTTTGGTGGACTAGTGCCGGTATTGTTCATTACAGTTTTTTCAAATCTGGCCAGACTATTACGGCTGATGTCTATTGTCAGGAATTGCAAACCATGATGGAAAAGCTAGCGGCTAAACAACCTAGGCTGGTCAATCGCTCCACGCCACTGCTGCTTCACGACAACGCTAGACCACACACTGCGCTACAGACGGCTACTAAATTAGAAGAGCTTCAATTGGAAAGTCTAAGACATCCTCCGTACTCCCCGGACCTTGCTCCAACAGATTACCATATTTTTCGAAATTTGGATAACTTCTTGCAAGGGAAAAATTCAACTCCGATGGGGCAGTCCAAATCGCCTTCAAAGATTTTATTGATTCCCGTCCGACTGGTTTTTTTAGTAAAGGGATCAATGAACTACCTATGAGATGGCAAAAGTGCATAGAAAATAATGGTTCATACTTTGATTAATTAAATATATTATATTAAAAAATATTCGACTTTTTGTTCCTCCCATAACCGTTCCTTTGCCGTGGTACCATTAGATAGTTCCTTTGATGGTACCACGGCAAATTTAATTTGCCGTGGTACCATTGACTGAATGGTACTACGAAAATGCTGATTTCTATTAACCGTGGTACCATTGAATCGTAAGACTAAAAATACCCTTGGCCTTGCTTAATTCAATGGAAAAAAATGTAATAAACTATTTTTATGTTAATATTTTTTATTACAGTAACAATAATGTGACAGCTTTCAAATGTGACAGTTGTCAAAATGACACTTGATGTCATATTTCCCGATTATTCTTTCATGATTTGGTTGAAAATGATCTTAAAAAATATAAGCAAATAGGTATTAGATGTGTCAGATGTCAAAGTGACACCTGATGTCATAAGCCCGATTTCACATTTTGGTTAAAAAGTTTTCTAAAAATGGCTAGGATAAAGGTTTAAGATGTGACAGCTGTCAAAGTGGCAGTTTATGTGAAATAGACAGGTTTGATTTGTGACAGGTGTCTGTTGGTGCCGTATCTTTGTACTCTATTACTTTTCGTTTTCATGACATCTGTCAAACTTTTATAGATCTCATAGAGATCTTCAATTCAGATGACAGCTGTCAAATTAAAATAGGGTTTATCTCAGAAACTATTGACCCTAGACTACTAGTTTCTTCACAGATATGGTAGATCTCATAGAGATCTTCATTTCAGATGACAGCTGTCTTTTTTTTTTTTTTTTTTTTTTTTTATTGCTGATAGGTTAGCCTTTGACCACTATCTCACCTGATGGTAAGTGATGATGTGGTCGAAGATGTAATTCAGACTAACCTAGAATTACTGGCTCTCAGGGACAGCTGCCGGAACACACCTTTAGGTGTTTGGCGACAGATTTTCTACCTGAGGGTGGTAGCTAGCCAGGCGGACATTCGCAAATTGCCCTACCACCAAGCAAAAATAGGGTCACAGATATGGTAGATCTCATAGAGATCTTCAATTCAGATGACAGCTGTCAAATAAAAATAGGGTTTATCTCGGAAACTACTGACCCTAGCCTACTAGCTTCTTCACAGATATGGTAGATTTCATAGAGATCTTCATTTCAGATGACAGTTGTCAAATTAAAAATTAATATACACTTAACAATTTTGAAACTTAATCTCGAAACAATGAGGAAATTATTAACAGGTATAAGTTTATTTATTAAGAGTTTCATCAATGGCTTAGGAAACCTATAAACTCAATTGATCAGATATCATATCCCGGCTAAAGGGGTGGTTGGACGTGGGTTCAAATCCCGCACATAACTTAAAATTTTTCTTGTCGTAAATTTATAGTTTTGTAATAACCTCTATGAGATCTACCATATCTGTGAAGAAACTAGTAGTCTAGGGTCAATAGTTTCTGAGATAATCCCTATTTTAATTTGACAGCTGTCATCTGAAATAAAGATCTCTATGAGATCTACCATATCTGTGAAGAAACTAGTATTCTAGGTTCAATAGTTTCCGAGATAAACCCTATTTTAATTTGACAGCTGTCATCTGAATTGAAGATCTCTATGAGATCTACCATATCTGTGAAGAAACTAGTAGTCTAGGGTCAATAGTTTCCGAGATAAACCCTGTTTTAATTTGACAGCTATCATCTGAAATGAAGATCTTTATGAGATCTACCATATCTGTGAAGAAACTAGTAGTCTAGGGTCAATAGTTTCCGAGATAAACCCTATTTTAATTTGACAGCTGTCATCTGAAATGAAGATCTCTATGAGATCTACCATATCTGTGAAGAAAATAGTAGTCTAGGGTCAATAGTTTCCGAGATAAACCCTATTTTAATTTGACAGCTGTCATCTGAATTGAAGATCTCTATGAGATCTACCATATCTGTGAAGAAACTAGTAGTCTAGGGTCAATAGTTTCCGAGATAAACCCTATTTTAATTTGACAGCTGTCATCTGAAATGAAGATCTCTATGAGATCTACCATATCTGTGAAGAAACTAGTAGTCTAGGGTCAATAGTTTCCGAGATAAACCCTATTTTAATTTGACAGCTGTCATCTGAATTGAAGATCTCTATGAGATCTACCATATCTGTAAAGAAACTAGTAGTCTAGGGTCAATAGTTTCCGAGATAAACTCTATTTTAATTTGACAGCTGTCATCTGAAATGAAGATCTCTATGAGATCTACCATATCTGTGAAGAAACTAGTAGTCTAGGGTCAATAGTTTCCGAGATAAACCCTATTTTAATTTGACAGCTTTCATCTGAATTGAGATCTATAAAAGTTTGACAGATGTCATGAAAACGAAAAGTAATAGAGTACAAAGATACGGCACCAACTGACACCTGTCACAAATCAAACCTGTCTATTTCACATAAACTGCCACTTTGACAGCTGTCACATCTTAAACCTTTATCCTAGCCATTTTTAGAAAACTTTTTAACCAAAATGTGAAATCGGGCTTATGACATCAGGTGTCACTTTGACATCTGACACATCTAATACCTATTTGCTTATATTTTTTAAGATTATTGTCAACCAAATCATGAAAGAATAATCGGGAAATATGACATCAAGTGTCATTTTGACAACTGTCACATTTGAAAGCTATCACATTATTGCTACTGTAATAAAAAATATTAACATAAAAATAGTTTATTACATTTTTTTCCATTGAATTAAGCAAGGCCAAGGGTATTTTTAGTCTTACGATTCAATGGTACCACGGTTAATAGAAATCAGCATTTTCGTAGTACCATTCAGTCAATGGTACCACGGCAAATTAAATTTGCCGTGGTACCATCAAAGGAACTATCTAATGGTACCACGGCAAAGGAACGAGACCGTTAAACCTTTTTTTTTATACCGTACACTGGCCACACAGACAAGACATTGGCAGTATATCGTCAGAGCAACGATAAGAGCCATTTATGAAGAAGAAGAAGAAGAAGAAGTAAATGCTACTAGCGATCGCGGTCACCCATCCAAGTAATGACCACAGCGAACGTTGCCTATCCTAGCTGAACGGTTAGAACGACTAAGCAAGCTCCGCTGCGCACGCTTCGAGACACTGAACACATACAACCTCTTCGCTGTGCTTCAAGATAAAACCAACTTCCTAAAAAGAAGGAGGTTCTCAACTCGATTGTATGTATTTTACACGACTGCCCAACTAATTGGCAACGAATGTACTACACATAGAACAGAAAAATAAAGCAATGCCACACAAAATGTATATACTATTTACCAAAAATATGTTGTTTCTCAAACAAATAATCGTTTACAAATACGTTACAGCAAAGATATTATCAAAAAGTACACATAGACATTGGATGACTAAGTTAATTAGTAGTAAGTACACTTACCATCCCCGTGGGGTGCCGGGTTAGAATTGCACCTCCCCATATCATTCCGTCGGTGTCGTAAGAGGCGACTAAGGGAAATATACTGGAAGGTGGGCAGCAGCGCCTAAAGAACTGCCATCTTACACAGCGATCCCCAAGCCGCCTGCCAAGCGTGGGGATTATGGCAATTACCCCCTTAATAGGTGAGGCTGTGTTCAGCAGTGGACGATCTGGCTAATACAGTTCAGTACACTTACCATTGCTCGGACGCTCGCTCGTTCATCTGCTTTTCGCAGACATTAGCGACAAGTGAATTGTAAAAAAAAAACTACAAACACGGAACATATTTGATTTTTGGGTTCACTACTACCATTGAACATATAATAATACTACCTACTACACTATGTTGGCGCTAAATATGCTTTTTAGGGTTGCGAATGTATATTTTAGGCAAGTCAATGTCCTATGTATAGGACGCTGGTTGGCAGGAGGTTTTCTTAGTGTGTTTGTATTTTAGTTACTTATTCACCCTCAATAAGCTGGACCAATTTTGATGAATTTGGTATGAAGTAGTTAAGGTGCTGGAACTTTTTATCATCATCCATAATCATGAGGGTGAAACCGCGGGACGTAACTAGTACTAAATAATATTTAGTACTAGTTACGTCGTAGTAGGTATAATTTTTGTAATAAAACATATATAATTTTATTATAAAAACTAACGTAGTTTTCACTCATTTTAGTAAATAATACGGGATAACTCACATCAATACGTCCGATACTACGCGGGCGTCTCGAGCTCTCCTTGAAAAAGACCACCGAATGGGGTTGAAACTATAGTCGGAGCTATGTGACCTATTCACGTGAGTTATTTCGTATTATTTACTAAAACATATATAATTTATTTATTTAAGTACTTAACACAACATCAATTGTTTTTCACGAGCATTTCTATAGGTTTGCTAATAGTCAGGTCTTGTAATAGCTCTTCTATTCCATAATCTACCGTTTACAATGTATTCGACGAAAGCAGTATTGGCATGATCTGCTTGCTAATTTAGTAGTTAAGTAGTAGTTAAGAACACCCGAGGTGCAAGGTTGCCATTAATACAATTAATCGTTGTTGTCATTGGACGTTTTTATTGATGGACATTTTTATTTATTGACATTTTTATTGTTGGAAGTTTTTATTAATGGTCATTTTTATTTTTGGACTCCTTTATTTCTTAACATAGGAGATTATGGATATTGCACTTTTTTGACAATAGTCTTGCAAATTATAATGAACTGCAGTGGTATAGATAATATTTTTTTTTTTTTCTTTTCCCTTTCATAGGGATTATGGTCTCGCACGTCTTATAGATAATATGGCATGAAAAATATATACACCAGGCCAAAACAGAATTCGGCCAGTTTCAGAAGAGTATTTATGTCAGTACCAATGAAAATATTTGTATTCTCTTTGGTACGTTTGACGCTACGTTTGAGTCACTTCACAAAATAGTTGAACAATAGAATAGAAGATTCACTTTGGTTTCCACTCTAACTACGTTTTTAACACACTCCCTCGTAACGGGCGTTTAAATGCACCGATTTTAGTGTCATAATATAGCCTATTACGCACTCGTGCTTTTTCTTTACTTTATATAATCTCATTCGGTAATATTCAAATTATGAAATGAAATACAGACTTTTATTGGCATATTTTATTTACATACTTCTTTAAGAAAATTAAAGCATTATTTTCCTAACAAAACAATGGTTTAAAACATTTTTTTAATTATTAAAGTACAATGTGTCCCGGCCAAGAATTTTTTTTAAAGAGAGAAGAAATATTGTTTTATTCTAGCATCTTGTCTCTGTCTAAACTCAATGAGAATAAGGCTCAATGAGTACTTTTCAAACAATTTTTTTTTACGAAAATTAAAATACTGGCTTGGGTTGTCAGTTTCAATTGTGATAGCGTATTCTATCTGAACAACTAAAGCAGTAACGGACATTTTTAAATATCTGTTCAATATGTAGGAAGTACATGAAACAGTACTACATACCATAACACAGTTTTTGACGAGCAATTACCTAAGTGCACCATGGGCACCGTACCAACACAGCTCACAATGAAATCGATTTATTTTTTACAGGGGGCCAACTCTCACCTCTTACAGTAATAATAACTTAATCTTACTGCTAAATTTTATACGTCCACGTCAATTAAGCAGGCTTACAATCGGTAATGGAATCGCTCAGCGTTTAGATGACGTCAGAACAAATTGTTCACTCTATTCGCGAACCCTGACGTTACATTTAGGACAAAGTGTTACTGTTTCAGCGATAAATTCGTCATTTTTATCCATCTTAAAAAAGCTATTTTCTAGCAGCGGATTTAAACTTGATTTAGGGTATTTTACCATAAAAATGTGTTTAATTAATGTGTAATTACGTGCAATAATTTTATTTATATTATTCATTAAAACAAATAACACACAGCACATCCGTGATACATATTTCATTCGTTATTTAAGTAGGATCAAACCAATATTGCTTGACGCGATTGTGGGTCGGTGATAGTTCGTGTCTAACAATGATTATTTTAAGCCTGAAACAAAACTCTCCTTTTTTATGATGGTTTCGTAAAAGGTGGGAGTTGGGTGGTTATCAGCATCTGTTGTTAAACATTACATATTTGACTATATAATCGTTTAAATTTGCGCTCGTTACGAAGTTTGCTTAGCCGTTATATCATGGAGGTTTTTGAAAATGCCCGCCATCAAGTAGAAAATCTTGTCCTTGATAGCCATAAATTCTAGGTCAGCCTGAACAACATCTTCGACCACATCATCATTTACCATCAGGTGAGTTAGTGGTCAAAGGGTAACATATCAGGCATAAAAAAACTGTGATTAATTTTCATGGTCCGAATTCAACAACTTATTTCATACATTTCAGTATTAGAAGTCGGTTTCATTTTTTGTAAACATAAATGCACCCTATTTAATAATAATTACTGCTTAAACAAACCATTTTTACTCATTTACAATACAGGTCACCATCGAAAAAACTTGCAACTACAATGTCATCTAGGTATGTCTAGCATCTTTCAGTAAGTTGAGTGTAACTTAAATACTCGACCGATTTTGATGAAATTTATATGAAAAAATGAAAATGAAAAAATGAAAAATGTTTATTATGATAAGTAAGAGCACAGTTTAAATGGAATGGTTGAGCACCTGATTCCCACACTAGGCTCGAGGCCCGTATTATGAGAAGAAGGACTCTTCCGTCGAAGTCGTTACAAACACATAAATTCGTGCCTTTCATCAAAGTTATTCATAATGAGTATGGCAAATTATTCAATAGTTATACATGGCAATATTAATATTATGAGAGAGTGAGTGGAATAAGTTACTTATTTAACTATATATCTATACAATTCAAAAATGTTATTAAACATTTAAGCTAGCTGTTAAGATGTGTTTGTGTGTGTGTGTGTGTGTGTGTGTGTGTGGGTGTGTGTGTGTGTGTGTGTGTGTGTGTGTGTGGGTGGGTGTGGGTTTATACGGCGCGGTTTGGAGATGTGTGGATTAAATTTTAATGTTATTGAGGTGGTATTAGAAGGTCTTCTGTATCATGGTAATTTAGATTAGAAAGAAATTCACTACGATTTTTTTTACTTCAAATGATGAGAGAGTAATTATTTTCTTGTCCTTATTTATTTTATTATATATAAACGGTCCTATTATGTATGAGAACTTTCTTACAAAAACAGTGTTTGCTAGAGGAGCGACAAAGACGTTGCGTGGAACACGTCTTACTGGGTTATTGACGGAATCATGTAATGTCAGCGAATGCTGATGAAGTATTAAATTTTGAATAAAAAGCTGTCTAACTGTTAAAACCTTGCATTTTTTATACAAGTCCTCAGTCGAGAAACGAATTGGTAAGTTCATTGAACATTTTAAAAGTCGACGTTGAGCTCTTTCTAGTGGAAGGATAAAGGTTTTGTTAGAGCCACACCAAGTCGTTATACAGTAGGTTAGTAGCGATTGGCAGAGAGAATAGTATATCATTTTTAGAACATCTTGATCTGCACAGTCTCTAATATTCTTAAACACGGCAATTAGTTTCCTGACTCCTACCGCTGTTTGATTTATGTGTGGAATAAATGAGAGCTTGTTATCGATAGTTACACCTAGATATTTAATATTACTGACTCTTTCCAATGCCAGACAATCACAGTTTGGAGGGGATGTTAAAAATTTACATGCGGTGCTCTGATGACCATAAATGGAAAGATTTTGACATTCTTGTTCGTGTTCAATTGAGTTTCTAATATGAAAAGTAATATATTTGGTTTTATCTATATTTAATGTAAGCTTGTTATTTCTTAGCCAGGATGAAATGCTGTTAAAGATAGTCTGTGCAGAATTAAACAATTCACTCCAACTCTCTCCCTGAATTACTACAGCTGTGTCATCAGCATATGTTATTATGCATCCACGGTCAATCGCCAACGAGCAAAGTTCATTAATGTAAATCAGAAAGAGAGTTGGACCGATTATGCTTCCTTGGGGAATCCCACAAGTTATTGGCATAGGGTCACTGATGTATTCTGATATTTTAACACTCTGTGTCCTGTTGTTCAGGTAACTGTTAAGTAGGTTAAGTTGTTTACCTCGAATCCCAATATTTTCAAGCTTGTTTAATAAGAGTGGTATTGACACCGTGTCGAAAGCTTTTGCTAAATCTAAGAAAATTGCCAAAGTTCTTTTATTATTATCAAGGTTATGAGCTATAAATTCAGTCAGTCTTAGTACTGCATCAGATGTAGATTTGTTACGAAAACGAAAACCATATTGGTTGGTTGATAGTAAATTATTATGTTCAAGATAGTGTATTAAGCGTCTGTTGATTACTTTTTCAAAAACTTTCGACACGGCTGTAAGAATAGAGATTGGTCTGTAATTTCCTATTACTTTTTTGTCTCCTCCTTTGTGAATAGGGACTATGATGGCGTGTTTTAAGGCTTTGGGAAATATTCCGGTTTCTAAAGATAAATTAACTATACGAACTAAAAGAGGAGCTAAGGTTTCTTTGTTTTGTATAAGTATGTTAGACGATATCTTATCCCATCCCGTTGAAGAATCTTTTTTTAATGAATTTATGAGAGCTGTAATTTCAGATACATCTGTTTCAATTAAAACTATAGAATTTGGAAATGATTCAATGAGTGATGTTTTTGTGGATTCTTTATCAGGAGTAATTTTTTCCGCCAAAACCTTTCCTATATTAGTAAAGTAACTGTTTACTTGATTTAAAGAATCCTTAGTAGATGAGCTAATATCTAAAAGATCTTGAGAAATTGACTGTGTTGTTTTATAGTTTGTTATCTCATTTATCACCTTCCAGGTTTTTTTTTATTTTTACTTTTGCTAGCTTCTTTAAGTCTTTCACGTTCATAATTTAATTTGGCTTTTTTTAAGATGCTTTTACAAAAGTTACGATAACGTTTGTAAGTTATTTGTAACACAGTGTTATTAGGCTGTTTTCGTAGTTTTAAATGCATGCGGTCTCGGGTTTTTATACATCTAATTAAGCCCTTTGTAATCCACGGTTTTCTTGTAACGTTCCGTCGTGGGACCAAAGTTCTAATGGAAAATCCTATTATTATCTGGGACAGTGTATTTATAAAGAAGTCTGTTGCCAAGTTACAATCATTAATGCTAAAAATACTAGAAAAATCTATTGTTTTGAGTTTATTTGAGATCTGCGTGTAATTTACTTTAGTAACTGATTTCGGTGAGCGTAGTTTCGTTTGCTTTGTATTAACCACTAAATGCAGAGTATAATGATCCGTGACCGTATTTTGTATTATTAAAGTTTGGGAATCGTACGGGGATCGTAGCATAAAATGATCAATGCAACTTTTTTCTCTAGTAGGTATCAAGTGTGCAGGAAGTATACCATGCATTCCCAGAATCTCCAAGTATTCCGATGCATCGTCATCAATATTACTAGGTAAAATGTTAATGTTAAAATCACCAGTTAAAACAACATTTTTATAATTTTTATAGCTTGTGAGTAACTGGTCTAGTGACTCAAAAAATGCTGTTAGTGTTTGATAGGATAGTGAGCGATAAATCGATATAAGAATAAAATTATCATTTATTTTTGTAACAAGGCAAGTGGCATCCCTAAAAGAAGGTTCGTATGTATCACATTTTAAGCCAGACTTACAATAGGTAACGACACCATCATTTTGGTTTTTATTATATTTAGTATGATAAGAGATATAGCCTGGTATTTGCGGTATGTTAGGGTTATATATGGGACAACCTTCAATAAAAATAATTATCAAAATTGGACTACACGGTAAGAAGTTAAGCATTTTATTTATGTTATTGTAACGGAACAAGCACGAGGCCCACCTGATGTTAAACGGTAACCACTGCCTATAACAGATGCATTTCATCACAAGTGACGAACTGCACTGCGCCCATCACCCTGAGGCATACAGGCTCTGGGTGCAAGTTGAATTTCGAACGTCATGTATACGTCTTGTGAATAGCAGTTACCTACGTTATGTAAAAAAAAAACAAATCATCTGCTCTATAGGTTAAAATTCGAGCGAGTATCGCTGGCTAGTTCCAAAGTGAAAACATCCTGAAATACGTGAAAATGGGTATCAAATTCTGAGTGTTTTTTCACCCAGGCGATGGTACCCAATAAAAAGAGATAAGACGTACATAGAGTTTAATTTAAGAGGTCACCTTTATTCTCCTTAACCCAATTAGAAAAATAACTCGACTTATTCAAAGAAAGTTATTAAAAAAATGAAGCCATCAGCGAAAACGCCGGTGGTCCTTAAGAAGGGTATTTTCGGAAAACGCTGATGGCTTGGACATTATGAAACCGAGATTCCTATTAAGATACGGCACATTAGTCTCACTTAAGACCCGTTCAGGCGTAACTTTTACTGGATCCAGTAGATTAATTAGTTCTAGTAGAACTAGACATACTTACTGTTACTAAAGAGCCGTTTGAGCGTAGTTTTTACTGCAACCAGTAGAACAAACCGGTATCAATAATAATTAATAACTCAATGCATTCACTTTTATTCATATTCATTTATTGGTATTATTCTAAACACGTCAAAACTTTAAATAATTACGTTGTTAGAAAAATCTTAATCTCAATCTCATAACAATATAATGTATATAACAGGTATAGGTACATTCATTTTAGTCAAACAAAAATCATAAAATTATTCTTAAGAATCATTAACATAACTCAATAATCAATAACAACGTCTTAAATAATTCTACAATCTATAACAATGTCAATAATTTTCAAAAGTCATTACATAATTAAATTAAAATAATAATAATTAATGTAAAAAGCATAATTTAAGTAATCAAGTAATAAATCCACAATGTCTATTATTACAAAAGTCATAATATAAATAAATTCATCTTACAATTAATATAAAATAACATAAAAATAATTCAAAAGAATTTAACACACATAGTTAGAATTAGTCGTATATAGTGGGAAGATACAAAAATGATCAGTTGCCGTATAAATCTTTTTTATTAAAATCTTTTGCCTATCAGAAATGAAAAAAAACAATACAGTTTGTATTCCTTAAAACGATTCCTTTTATTTGTATACATAATTTTTTAATTTTTTTATGATATAATTTTACTATGTACCTACCTACTAAACACGCCTAATTCATCGAATGTACAGAAACTGAAAAACATTAGCTTTTCCAAAACTCGTCCCCTTCCAAACGAGGCATCGAGTAGATATTATTTTCGCGAATCCCAAAATATATGGCAGCACTTTGAGGATATTATTCATTAGAGAAAATGAAATTTGACCCCATCGAAATGGAGGGGGGCGGGGGCAGTTAAGAAAAGCCCCTTTTCGGCAATGCAATGGAACCATGGAGTTAAGAGAATCGCCGTGTTAATGTTAGCGGGAATAGATTAAGGGGGCGCGAAGAGATCTTTCGATGTTAAATTCTGATTTGAGAGGAGGAAAAAGGTGATATTGTCGCTCCTTTCAGGGGAGTTTTCATTGACTTTGTCAATTGAGTTTCGATCGTTTCAGAATGGGAATTGTTATGAGATGGATAAGTGTGGAAGTTAACCCTATTTTTACCTTTCATGGTTCTTATAAAGCCGAATTCGGAAATGAATTGTTTTACGCGTGAGAGTGGATAACATTTTTCCAGGGCTGTCAAAACGCAAGTCATAGGAGATAAAAAATCTGAATAGTTTTGATAACTCCTTTGATGACACAGATAGACAGGGCTGCGTTCAGCTTTAACAGAAATGATAGGGCATTCTGCGAGTGACCGCCCACTACGAGTACTACTGTTAGGTCTCTTTAGCAAGACCTAACGTCCCGGGGTGACGAGATCAATACAAACAAGCATTACAAAATTGCAACGAGAGGATAAATTATAGTCATGTGCGGGATTCGAACCCGCGCCATCCACCCCTATAGCCGGGAATGCTCTAACCGCTAAGCTAACATAAGATATGACTCTAATCTGTTCTTCCATTCTTAACTATCGTAATGGGATGGATCGACATCTGTAGTTCAACTTACGTTACACTACAAACAAGACTTATTTTTGCAATTTAGCTTTAAACTTGCTATCGACGATGCAACCCTGTAATTTTAATACCTATTTTTTTTAATATTACGTATGCTCCACGGTTTACATTACAAAATCCCGCACATCGCTATGCTTTTTACACGACTGCCCAACGAAAGAAGTGTTAAGTTTTCAGGGTTCATGTTTGTTTGTGAGTTAATTTATTCCGCCAGATTCCACCATAACTTCTACACGGCTTAGCCGATTTTAATGTAAGAGATATCGTTAGATTTGTCTTGATAGGTATCACAAGTGACACTAGGTAGGTACATAAAAAACAAAAATACAAACTGGCAAGTTCTAGACGCCATATAGTGAGATAAAAATATTTTTTCTTCCAAACCCATAGAACTGAGTATCAAAATGCAGGTCTTTAAAAAACAATTCCATATTTTTTAAAGTTATTATGACGAAACAAGCTTGAGGCCCACCTGATGTTAAGTGGACTATATATATTGGAGAGAGATTGGAGATGCACAATCGCAAAAATGTACTTCTTCTACATGGCATCCGTGAAGACAGCAAGGCAGACATCTCCACAGTCATCGTGGATACAGTGGTGCAGAAGTTGAAGTTGCCCGAGTTCAAATTGGAGGCTATTATGCGCTATCACAGAATGGGCCGCTCGTCAGATGCAGGCAAGCCTAGGCCCATATTATTTCAACTGCATGATCACTCGATGCGAAGTAAGATTTGGGCCGCCAAAAAGAAGCTCAAGGGTTCAGGTATCACTTTATCTGAGTTTCTTACAAAGCCTCGGCATGATACTTTTATGTTGGCAAGGCAGCGGTTTGGTGTGACCAAGTGCTGGTCGCATGAGGGTTTTGTTTACGTGCTGAGTGACGACGGTGTAAAGCATCGGGTTAGATGTGTGGCCGATGTTGACAAAATCAATGAGCAAGGCGTCACCGTTGCTGCGCCTTCTATTGTGCATAAACGTTCGGCTTCAGTGTCAGCCAAACCACGACGTGCTGCTTCCAAGAAGTAATGTTAAATTTTGTTGGTCGGTAATTAATTCAGATCTCATGGAACTACTTCAAATATTGTACTGCACCTCATAACTGTTGAGAGGAATTTTATGGATCGAAAATAATAAAACGTATTACATGTTTGAAACATTCATATTGACATATTAGGAATGACAGGATAAATAAAGTATTATAAAAAACAAAGATTAAGAGGAAAACCTTCTTCAACATCCTCCCTTTTTCGATAATCTTTATCGTATAAGTCCCACCATTCCTGAAATTAGATCCAGTCTGGGTTTATGCACTGGCTTAGTCAAAATATCAGCACACTGGTATTCTGTGGGAACATACTTAACTTGAAGTTCTTTTTCAGTAACTAATTCCCTTACATAAAAATGTCTTATAGAAATGTGCTTTGTGCGACGATGTAACTCTGGGTTTTGTGCAAGCTTTATAGCAGCATCATTATCAACTTGTAAAGTAGGGACTTCTATCAAAGTAGTAATTTCATTGAAAAGTCTCTTCAGCCAAACAATCTCACGAGCTGCTTCACTAGCTGCAACAAGTTCTGCTTCGGTGCTTGAGATAGCTACAGAAGTCTGTTTACGACTTTCCCAAGAGATTACTCCTCCTGCATACACGCATAAGATTCCAGAAGTAGAGCGTCCTGTATCGGAATCTCCACCATGATCAGAATCACTAAAACATTCCAAGATTCCAGTTTTGTATCCTTTTTTGTATACAATTGCTGTATCTAGGGTTCCCTGAATGTAACGAAGTATGCGTTTAACCTTGTTAACATCTTCTAAAGAGGGATTTGTAAGTTTCCTGGATACGACACTAATAGCGTATGATATGTCCGGTCTAGTACCTGTCATTAAATAAGCTAGCGAACCAACGGCTTCACGGTAGGGAAATTTAACATCAGCCTCTTTTACTGAGCATGGTTGTGCTTCTTTGATGATTGGCGTACTAACGGGTTTACAATCACTCATACCAAAGCGTTTCAGTAATCTTTTAGCTTAATGTTTTTGAGAGACTTTCATGGAACCATCGTTGTTGTTGTTGAAGATTTCCAAACCCAGAAAGTAAGAAGCTGGTTTTGTGGTTATCTTGAACTTCCGTTTCAATTCTGCCAAAAACGTTTCAGATTCCTTTGGGTTCGTTGAAGCAATTAAACCGTCATCAACATAGAGTCCAAGAATTATCTTGTTATTAAGTCGGTTTCTAATGAACAAACATGGATCTGTGTCACAGTGTTTGAATCCTAAAACTTTCAAATAATCAACAATACATTTGTTCCAACATCTTGGAGCTTGTTTGAGACCATATAAACTTCTCTTCAACTTACATACTTTAGTCGTACCATCACTGTATCCTTCTGGCTGATTCATGTAGATATCTTCATCTAATGAACCATTCAAAAATGCAGTTGCTACATCAAACTGCCTGAGGGTTAACCCTTCATTTGCAGCGATGCTAAGAATCGATCTTATTGTGGCCATTCTAGCAACAGGGCTAAATGTATCACTATAATCAACTCCTTTCTTTTGTGTATAACCTCTTACTACTAATCTCGCCTTATGTTTGTCTAGACTTCCATCAGCATGGGTTTTAACTTTGAACACCCACTTACAAGAAATCAGTTTTCTGTCTTTTGGTTTATCCACCAAAATCCAAGTTTTGTTCTCTCGTAAAGATTTTAGTTCGCTTTCCATTGCTTTTGACCATTCCGCTTTCTGAGGACTGTTTATTGCTTCTTTGTATGATTTGGGTTCATCAAAATCACTAACAAAAGTAGACATAATAAAATCTTCAAATCGTTGTGGTGGTCGCAATGTCGATCTATCTCTTAGATTTATTGTAGAATTTCCTTGTTCATCGTCTTCATCTGAATCAACTTCTGATAATTCAGGCGTAATATAGGACTCATTAGAATCTTCTTCATTTCGACTAAGTTCATCCGATATTGTAGGCAAATTGGGAATTGTTTCTTCAAAACTCGCACCATCATTCAATGTTTGAGGCATATCTGAAATAGTTGCGTCTTGTAAAATATCCTCCCTTGCATCTAACATTGGATGATTTTCTGTAGTTTTAGGAAAAAGAACCTCCATGTCAACCATTGGACTTTGTTTTTCTGTTTCAGAGACATCTGACTCCAATCCAATAGATCTGATGACTGACTCGTTGAATATTACGTCTCTTGACCTTATCAGTGTTGGATCCGATTTATTGTTTATGCTTAGTAACCGATAACCGTCATCACCATCATAACCAATGAGAATACATTTTTGAGCTTTTCTGGACATTTTCGTTCTCTTTACTTTTGGAACATGAGCATAACATTCACTACCAATGATTTTCAAATGTTTGATTGATGGTTTCTTTGAAAACCATAACTCAAATGGCGATTTTCCTTCTATAGAAGTCGGTCCAGTTCTATTCAGAACATAAGCAGCCGTGTTGACAAGCTCAGACCAACAGGAGAGTGGAAGTTCTTCGTGAGCGTGCATCATAGTACGAGCAGCTTCTACCAAAGTTCTGTTGTCTCTCTCACTACACCCGTTCTGTTCCGGCGTATACGGCATTGTCAAACGGTGTTGGATGCCATGATTATTTAAGATTTTCTTTACAGCTTCATTTTGGAATTCTCCTCCATTATCGCTGAGAATTGTCTTTATAATATGACTTATAGTCTTTGTTTCGTTTATCATTTCCACAAGTTTATCCTTCACTTCAGACTTGTGTTTGATGAAATAAACATGACGATACTTACTGAAATCGTCTTTAAATAAAACAAAATAACGAAACTTTTGAAATGAATTAGGGAACGGACCACATACATCAGTGTGAATGATTTCTCCTGGTGCTTTAGCTCGATCTCTGGTTCCAAATTTATATCTATGTGTTTTACCATAAACACATCCTATACATAATTCAGAATCGAGTTTGACTTTTATACCAATTTCCTTTTCAATCAATTGCTTCACATGTCTTTTATGCTGGTGAGCAAATCTTTCATGATAGAGTTGTAAAATATTTTTCGTTGACAGTGAGTTCAATTCAGGAGTTGAATTTATAATTGTCTTTACCTTTAGTTTATATAGGCCTCCATTCTTGACTCTTGTGCCAATTAAATTAATTTTTCCATCAACTATCAATTGACAAATTTCTCTTTCAGATGTAAAGACACTCTTCTCAAGTTTATCTTGCGCAGCAAGTACGGAAAATAAGTTTTTCTTTATTTCTGGAACATACCATACGTCACACAGTCTAATGTTGTGTGTCTGACCGCGAACGTCTGCTATCAAATCAACTGTACCTTTGCCAATAGCTTGAATTGTTGAGCCATTTGCAGTTGTTACTGTTTGATTATTGCTGAAATGTTGAAAGCTGGAAAATATGTCGTTTCGACTGGTGACATGACTTGTAGCACCATTGTCAACAAACCAACTGTCAAGATCTTCTTCAATAATATTTACGACTTCATTTGTAACAACTTCCATTAATGAGAGGGTCAGATTTGTATTTTTAGCTTGACTTGTCGGTGGGCCAGGCGTTTTAGGAGGTTTCCCGTCCAATAACCACTTACGACATTTTTTAACTTTGTGTCCATATAGTCCGCAATATCCACACTTTTTCTTATGCATAAACTTGTTTTGCACAACTAGAGCTTGTGCTTCAGTAGTACCTTCTTTGGTCAAAAGTGAACGTTCGTAAGCACATACTTGTGCTGTCAGATTGTCTATATTTCGATCTTTTCTTGACATTAGCATCCAACTAGACTTGAAGGAGAAGTACTTCTCGTCGGGTAAAGTTTCCAAAATCTTGCAGATTAGTAATAACTCTGGAAGATCATATTTGGTTTCACCTTTTTGAAGTTCCATTTTCAATTCATGCCATATATTTTTTAGTTTGGATATATGCATTGACATGCCATGTGAGGGATCTTTTTTATAGCCAAAGAAACTGTAGCATAGTGAATAGCTTTTGTCTTCAGATATTCCATTGAACAAAGTGTGCAATTCATCCCAAACCTGTTTGGCTGTTGAGAATCTCATGACCTTTTGTAAAGTGGCATCAGACATATTAGCCATCAAAATAAGCATCGCCGTACTATCTATCTTATGATATGCTTCTAAGGTTTTTTCATAATTTGCTTTAATGTCTGCACTTGCTGTAGTAGCTGGTTTTATAGGTTCTATAAGATTTCCATTTATAGCATCCAACCCGCCGGGTGTACCCCTTAAAAGCAACAGTACCTTGCAGCGCCATGTAGACCAATTTTCTTCACCTTCTAAACGACCGATATCAATTTTGCAACTCGTAGACGAAGTCGACATTTTGATAGGCCTTTGTTAGATTTTTCTTGAAAAATGTGGTTACTATTTTTGCAAATTATTTGTTTAAACCTTACTTGATACGTTAGTCAATCGTTTCCAATATAATTAAACGCTCTGCTACCATGTTGAGAGGAATTTTATGGATCGAAAATAATAAAACGTATTACATGTTTGAAACATTCATATTGACATATTAGGAATGACAGGATAAATAAAGTATTATAAAAAACAAAGATTAAGAGGAAAACCTTCTTCAACAATAACTTTGTATCTCTGATATATCTGTCCTACCCTTTATGATTTGAACAGTTTCTTTTCTTAGGAGGTATTATTAAATTTATACTCATTAAAAAGTTATTTTATGAATATGATTTGTTGAAAATGTGTAGGTAGGTAAATCAAAACTTTTCCGGTGTGTTGTGTTGAGTTGAGTACTTTACATTACATGTCATGTCTGAATCGTATGGTTTGTACATTTACATTACTTTTATTTTATTTTGTTTTTTTTACAATCAATTATTATTTACTATTAGGTATGATGTTTTATGTAACTTTTTTTTTTATGTAAGTATGTATTAAACATAGGTTCACGCAAAATATCGTGGATGATTACTTGACGTAATTGATCACCGATTGGAAACCTTTGCCTGATCTTTCGGGGCTACGAATAGGCTTGATTATGTCTTATTTTTTGTCAAGCATTTAAGTATGTTGTTTATAAATGTATTGCTATTACCATAAAGAAACCCGCAGGTAGGTAGCATGTAAAAGTACCGAGTAGGTACTTATCTACTAATTATTTTATTATATGTTTTATGTATAATTATTTATATTATTTTATCTATTTGTATATTTTATTTGAAAACTATTTATATTACACATGCTAAAATTGCTGGACAGTGATAGCGACACTGAATTTATATCTTGTTCTTCTTCACATGACTCGAACGATAGTGACGATAGTTTCATAAGTATACCATCTCTTTCTGACTCCATATTATCTCACTTTTCTGATGTGCCAAAAAACCTCAATGTCATCCACATTAATGCCCAGAGTATTCCGGCTCATTTCCCAGCTATGCTAGCTGCTTTTGAATATCAAAAGAACGTCCATGCTATTTTAGTCTCAGAATCCTGGCTGAAACCTTGTCTGCCTTCGATTTGTTATCCCTTGCCTGGTTTTCACCTTATTCGTAATGACCGGATTAGTGGTCGTGCTGGTGGTGTAGCCATATATCTCCGTGCTAATATTCCATTCTCTATAGTACATATGTCACCTCAGCCACCGCCCAGCGATGCTGGTGAAAACCTCTTTATCGAAGTCCTCCTTTCCCACGCAAAAATTCTTCTTGGGGTCTATTATAGCCATTCATCAGAAGTAAACTATTTTTCCTCCCTTGAAAATATTCTAGAAGATCTTCTCCCTTCTTATAAGCATTCTGTAATAATGGGGGATTTCAATACTTGTCTCCTCAAAAACGATAACCGCTCTTCTAGACTGAAATCTATAGTAAACTAAAACAACATGAACATTCTTCCACTCAATCCAACACATCATTTTCCAAATTGCACTCCTTCACTTCTAGACTTAATTTTAGTATCGTCAACAATTCATGTTGCTAAACATGGTCAATACGCCGCCGATTCTTTTTCCTACCATGATTTAATATACCTTTCATACAAGGTTCGTCCTCCCAAAGCTAAGCCCAAAATCCTTTTACAACGCAACTTTGGTGGCATGAACCTTGAGAAGCTTCGTGATGACGTAGCTCGTGTTGACTGGTCTTCATTAATCAACAATGAGTCAATAGACGGAAAAATTGACAATTTCAAAACCATATTAATGGATATTTACGACCTTCACGCTCCAGTAAGACCGGTAAAAATGAAACATACTCCTACGCCCTGGTTGACAGCTGATATAAGACTATTGATGCATAAAAAAGATGTAACTAAATTCAAATATAAGCGTTGTCCTAATGATGAGAATAAATCTAAATACCATTCATCTAGAAATCACTGCAATAGGGTGTGTAGGGATGCTCAACGCAGACACATTCATGAATCTGTTAACAACGATGATCCAGGTAAGGTTTGGAAATTCCTAAGGTCACTGGGAGTCGGTAAATCTAGACAAAACTCTGTTCCTCACGATTTGGACATTAATTCTCTTAATAGAGACTTTGCAACAGCAACTAGTATGAATTTAGCTACTAAGGCAAATACTCTCAAAATTCTTTCTACCACTTCATCTCCCGCCTATATTCCATTTAGATTTTCTCAATTTTCGGCTAGTGTTATGATTATGATCTCCTTACTTACTTCAGAGATTATAGACCACGTTTAAGTATGACGCATATTGTCAACTCAATATATATTTTAAATACATAAATAATATTGAATGTATATATCGTTGGTTTATAGTTTAATAAAGCCAAGTTTCCCTTTTGGTTTTGTCTTTTAAAATGTATCAATTTATTAAACTATAAAATTTGCCATTATCATGTCGAAAGAAGACTTTATACCAGTGACCAAGAAGACTTCTATTACTCAATACTTACGCCCCGAACGTTTTGATGTGGAGCCTGCTGCCGTTGCTTCCGACTTAAAATGGATTCATTGGCGGTATTCTTTCGAAAACTTTTTATCAGAAGAGGCTACTACTGCTAGTGAACAGTCAAAATTCAAGCTCCTTGTAAATCACATCTCACCGGCTATATTTAATCTTGTACGTGAGTGCGTAGAGTATAGCTCTGCTATTAAAATACTGGATAATGCATACGTGAAAGGAAGGAATATTACATTAGCACGCCATCACTTGACCTCTAGAAAACAACAAGTCGGTGAATCTATATCAGAATATTCCAGAGCTCTCACCTTACTTGCCTACGACTGTCATTTTAAATCTGTAACTGCCGAAGAACACCAAAACGAATCAATACGTGCTACGCTCATTACGGGACTCAATTCTAAAAGAATAAGAGAACGACTACTGGAGAAATGTACTATGACGTTAGAAGAAATCCTAAATTTAGCTATTTCTCTTGAAAGTGCAGAAAATACTTCCCGCGAAATAGAGTCCAATGTAACTCAAACCTATTTCAATAGTGTTACAGAAGCTGTAGATCAAGAACCAAAACGATTACCGAATTCGGCAGCCACAAACTCACAAAATAGCCGCAGGCGATGTTTTTTTGTGGCGGCAATATTCATCAAAGGAATAAATGCCCTGCATACAACGTAGATTGTCAACTTTGTTCAAAAAAGGGCCATTTTGCTAAAGTTTGTCGCTCCAGTCAAATGCAACAAAAAGCGAGCGCTGCTACTACATCAGAGGATGAACGTCATAACTCTCACTTATCTGTCATTTCAGCCGCTTCTCCATCAAGCTTACGCAGAGCAACTATACCAGTTTTTGTTAATAATTATCATGCTGATGCTTTAGTAGATACAGGAAGCTCTATTAGTTTCATCGATAATAGTTTAGTTAAAACTTTGAACCTGAAGAGAAAGCCCTGTAAACAAACAATAACTCTTGCTTCACTTAATCATGTATCTCATGTCAATGGATTATGCTACGTAACTTTACAAATCAATCGCCATGTTTACAAATATCAACCATTGCTTATTGTAGACAATCTCTGCGCAGACATAATTATCGGACATGATCTTCTAAAGAATCACTCTTCTCTTGAACTACAGTTTGGAGGTGAAAAAGAACCATTGAAGATATGTAGTGTATTAGAAGCCGCTGTTCCACCAGCATCTATATTCACCAATCTGTCGCCTGATATAAAACCAATTGCTATTCGCTCCAGACGACACTCCGAAGAAGATGAAGCATATATTGCAAATGAAATATCAAACCTTCTTAAAGACAAAGTAATCGAGCCTAGTGTGTCACCTTGGAGAGCACAAGTATTAGTTGCCGGTGGAGGCAGCCACAGGAAACGCCTAGTGATTGATTATTCACAAACTATCAACCGATACACGGAATTAGATGCATTTCCCTTACCCAGCATCGATTCCATAGTTACTCAAGTCGCCAAATACAACTGCTTTAGTCAAATAGACCTCAAGAGTGCTTACCATCAGGTCGAAATTCTTCCTAAGGAAAAGATCTATACAGCATTTGAAGCATGCGGAAATCTTTACCAGTTCACCAGGATACCTTTTGGTGTAACAAATGGGGTTGCTGCGTTCCAAAGAACTCTTAATTTTATCATAAACACAGAGAAATTAACAGGTACGTATGCTTATTTGGACGACGTAACGATTTGTGGTATAGACAAGAAAGATCATAGCAATAATCTACGCAGATTCATGGAAGCTGCAGAAAAATACAAACTTACTTTAAACATTGACAAAAGCACATTTGAAACGGATTCTATCAATCTTCTCGGCTATACCATTCACAAAAATTCGATTAAGCCGGATAAATCTCGATTGGAACCCCTAATTAACCTACCTGCCCCATGCGATGCTGCATCTTTAAAAAGAACACTAGGATTATTTGCTCACTACTCAAAATGGATTTCCAATTTTTCCGCAAAAATAAAACCTTTGGTTGAAGCAACTTTCCCACTGTCTAAAGATGCTATGAGCTGTTTCACTCGTTTAAAAACTGACGTTTCTCAATCGGCTCTCGCCGCAATCGACGGGAAAGAAGTATTTTCCGTCGAAACTGACGCTTCTGCGTACGCAATTGCTGCAACTCTGTCACAAAAAGGTCGCCCTGTTGCATTCTTTTCACGCTCACTTAACGATTCCGAACGTCGACAGCCCTCGATAGAAAAAGAAGCATGTGCCATCGTTGAGGCCTTGCGAAAATGGCGCCACTACTTGATTGGACGACACTTTTTGCTCATTACGGATCAACAGTCTGTCTCATTTATGTTTAATCAGAGACATTCCAGTAAAATTAAAAATGAAAAAATAGAAAGATGGCGTCTAGAACTATCTTGTTATAAATATGACATAATTTACCGCCCAGGAAAAGAAAATCATGCTGCCGACGCATTGTCTAGAGTGTGTGCTCATATGAATACTACTTCAAATAAACTATCTGAATTACACAACAACTTATGCCATCCAGGAGTAGCAAGAATGGTTCACTGGATTCGAACTAAAAACTTACCATACTCTGTTGAAGAAGTAAGAAAAATGACTGCTGCGTGCCCAGTTTGCGCTGAAATAAAACCCAAGTACGTGAAAAATGAAGGGCAACTTATTAAAGCAACAGCACCTTTCGAAAGGCTTAACGTAGATTTTAAAGGCCCGCTTCCGTCAAGTACTTCTAACAGGTACATTTTAACTATTATCGACGAGTACAGTCGGTTTCCTTTCGCATTTGCTTGTAAAGATATGACAGCGGAAACCGTAGAAAAATGCTTTAAAGAACTTTTCTTTTTATTTGGAGCTCCAGGCTATATCCACTCCGACAGAGGTAGTTCCTTCTTATCTGAAAAATTAATAACCTTTTTGACATCTCTTGGAGTAGCCTGCAGTCGTACGACTCCCTATAATCCACGAGGAAATGGCTTGGTAGAGCGCCTAAACGGAACATTATGGAGGACTATTCAGTTACACCTGCGATCCACTAAACGAGACATTGCAGATTGGGAGAAAGCGATACCAATAGCACTTCACTCAATAAGGTCCCTATTATCTACTGGAACGAATGCTACGCCCCATGAAAGAATGTTCAACCATCCACGTCGCTCTGCCAACGGTCAATCTATGCCAACTTGGTTGCTGTCACCGGGACCGGTATATATGAAGAAAAATGTCAGAAATTCGAAATACGATCCGATTGTTGAAGAAGTCGAGCTGCTACAAAGCAACCCTGACTATTCCTACATAAGATTACCGGATGGACGTGAAACAACCATTTCAAACAGACGTCTGGCACCACTTCCAGTGACTGAAGACATTCAATCTGATGATGACTATCTGACTCCTGATACTGAGGAAGGTCAGTCTACTAATCAAGACCCGTCTCCGGAATCCATAGTTGAGGACGTCCAGCTCCGTCGTTCTGCTCGGGAGTGTAGGCCTCCGTCCTACCTTCAAGACTATGTTACGTCATAAAGGATGGGAGAATGTTATGATTATGATCTCCTTACTTACTTCAGAGATTATAGACCACGTTTAAGTATGACGCATATTGTCAACTCAATATATATTTTAAATACATAAATAATATTGAATGTATATATCGTTGGTTTATAGTTTAATAAAGCCAAGTTTCCCTTTTGGTTTTGTCTTTTAAAATGTATCAGCTAGTGATGTTAGTAAGAGCGTACTCTCTGTTGTGTCAAATGCTGTTGGTATCGATGGCATTAGTCGAAATATGATAGTCCCAATTCTTGATTTAATCCTTCCTGCTCTATTACACATTCTAAATTTTTCAATAATGGAAGGAGTTTTTCCTTCATTGTGGAAGGATGCTGAAATTATACCGTTACCTAAAATTTTAAACCCTAAACATTCCTCAGAATATCGTCCGATATCTATTCTCCCTTTTTTATCCAAAGTCCTGGAACGCTTAGTTCATAACAAAATTAGTAATTTTCTCACTAGAAACGATCTTCTCAATCCTTTCCAATCCGGTTTCCGCCCTTCCCACAGCACAGTTACTGCATTACTCAAGATAACAGATGATATACGTGCTGGTATGGAGGTGGGTGAGTTAACCGTGCTTACCCTTTTGGACTTTAGTAACGCGTTTAATACCGTTGATTTTGATATTCTCCTGAGTCTTCTGCGCTCTATTAATATATCTCCTACCGTTATTGACTTTTTTCACAGTTACCTGTTTGGACGTCGACAGAGGGTTCGCCTTGAAGATTCATGTTCTTCATGGTGTGACACGAAAGCCGGGGTTCCGCAGGGTGGTGTTTTATCTCCTCTTCTTTTTGCTGCATTCATAAACTCAATTTCTAAAGATATCACTTCGTCTTACCACCTTTATGCAGATGATTTACAGATTTATTCACAAGCATCTCATGACAAAATTTCAGACGCTATAGAAACAACCAATAGAGATTTAAAACAGATAGCAGATTGGAGCAATAATTTTGGTTTAAGGGTTAATCCGAACAAAACTCAAGTTATTGTCGTAGGCAGCTCCCGAATGTTGGCTAAATTGGACTGGGATACACTGCCTCCAATAGTTTTTGACGGTCTAGTCATACCTTATAGCAAACAAGTAAAAAATCTTGGGATAATAATTGACCAATCCTTGTCATGGGGCCCTCAGTTAGAAGCAATTAGTCGTAAAATGTTTGCTTCGGCAGGTTCTTTGAAACGGCTTCGTAATTTTCTTCCCACTGCTACCAAAGTTGCGCTTGCTCAATCTCTTCTACTTCCTATTTTAGACTATGCCGATGTTTGTTACCTTGATCTTAGGGAGGACCAGCTAAACAGACTTGAGCGTCTCCAAAACTTCTCAATCCGGTTCATATTTGGTTTACGCAAATATGACCACGTTTCTAAATTTCGTCATAAACTCAAGTGGCTTCCCATTCGCCTTCGCCGGAATACACATATTCTTTCCCTACTCTTCAATATATTATTTAATCCTTATTCTCCGCGCTATCTCAAGGAACGCTTTGAGTTTCTTGACTCGGCTCACGCCTTGTCATTGAGGTCATCAGAAAATCTTCTACTCAAAATACCGTCACATAGTACATCTTTCTATGATAATTCATTCTCAGTGCAGGCTGTTCGACTTTGGAACAGTCTGCCAGTATCGATTCGAAAATCTCAGTCACTATATATTTTCAAAAATAGAGTCAAAGAATTTTACATGTCCACTCTAAGCTAAAATATTTCTCTGGTTATTACTCATTATATTTGTGTAAATAGTATTTGGATACATGTATGTATATATTTATATCAGTGTATGTATGTAGGTATATAAGTAGGTATTTATTATGTATATATATTAAAATGTATGTAAGTAATGTTTATTATAGGTATATATTTTAAGATATGTATTTATTTGAATAATACTTCGTGAATATATAATTTGTTTTTATTTTTAAGTAATGTTTGCGTAGTAAACTGCCAACCTGGCTAATTTTTGTAAATCCTTTCTTTTCGGTTGTCTGGAAGAAATTGCTTTAAGCAATAAGACCGCCTTTTGTATACATAATTTGTGTGTTAATTTTCATTGTAATGTTTTTTAAGGTATGCAAATAAAGTGTTTCTATCTATCTATCTATCTATATAGCATATTTTATTATGTCCTCCATGGAGCATGCATCATTGAAAAAAATATACTAAAATATGCTTTATTCTTGTACGTTCATTTGAAAACCAAAGGACATCACGTCCTATAAAATTGGATTATATATATATATATATATTTTTATGCATGATAGGTTAGCCTTTGAGTACTATCTCACCTGATGGTAAGTAATGATGTGGTCGAAGATGTTGTTCAGGCTAACCTAGAAGTACTGGCTCTCTAGGACAGCTGCCGGAACGACGGGCATTCAAAATGCCTTACCACCATGCTATAACGGCTGTCATTTTAAAACAACAACCGGGACCGACGGCTTAACGTGCCCTCCGAAGCACGGAAACGCTCAGTAGTAACGTCACTAGCGGTCACCCATCCAACTCATGACCGCGGGCGACGTTGCTTAACTTTTCTGATCGGTTAAGAACAGCTAAGTAAACTCCGCTACGAGCGCTTCATATATATGACCCAAAATTGCATTGTAGACATCTCAATTTAAATAAATGTCTTTGAATTCAATTACAACAGCAGTAGGTACGCAATCTGACTCCGTATTTGGACTTAAAAGATTTCCAAAAATCCCTTTTCATCTAAATTCTTTTCATCAACTAAAACTTTCCTCACACGCCGGAATTCTTTAGAAAAATCTTGAATAATGCACTACCTTTATTTAAATAAGACCGTGAATACAGTTGCGTGGGGCATTATAATATTTATGAGGTGCCCTTGTGGTTGTGGTGCCCCCTTGTGTTGCCCCCTTGCGATGCCCCCTTTGCTGGGTGCTCCAACCGTCGCTGAAATTTCACTCCTTCAGTGTGCTACTTACCACTTATTGTGAAGCTAAAATGTTATGGAGGTGGCACATGTTTAGGAGATAAAGCGTTTCACAGACGACAGCTATAATATAAAGATATAATATATATAGCTATAATATATATTATAGCTCGATATATTTCAATACATCTCAACACATTTTCCATAGAAATTGACAAGTGACAACACACGGCAGCTATAATATACAGGGTTATTGGTAAAATGCTAACAACCTCTTAGGGTTGACTTCTACATATATATATATCTCAAAATGTTTCTTAAATATATATTTTTTTTCTAAACCTTTTTTAAACTTTCTTTTTTGTTTTTTTTATATGTTTTTGACTGAATAAGCACGAGGTCCATCTGATGTCAAAGTCTCTTGTGCCTGTAATGTATTATTTCATATTTTTATTACTTTGCTCGATGTAAATATTCAAAGGGACCACGGCGCGGTCGAGTGTTGCCGCGGCGGGCGTTCTAGGCTCGGAGTAGGTATTAAAACCCAAAAAAATATATATAATACAAATTTTAAAAATATTTTTTTTCGTACTTTACATTTTCGTTTCTTTATACCGAAAGTAATGCAATATATTATAGCTGCCGTCTGTGAACTGCTTAAAACTGCGTGCGTTGTTTGCTGATATACCAATGCCCTCTTTAGAAACTAGGTTCAAATGACTGCATGAATATATTGTGGACTTTATGCGAATCCGGAGTCAAAGAAAAGTTCAGTTTTAAAACTTCGCCTGAGACCGTTTAATTTAGGTTCTCTGAACTATATAAGAATACGAATCACCTCATTATAAATTTTAATCTTATTCTGTATATATTTGAGGAGGTGAAGAACAAAATCTCACTTTTCCACTTTTTTTTATTTTGGAGAAAATAGTAAAATGTAAATAACTAACTAATTACAACATTTGCAGTTTGTTTTAGTTGTGTCATGTTTAACTAGTGTTTCAGTTGATATTATGTACCAAATGGTTGATTGAAATGATAAGAAGCTTAGCCAATATTTAAAAAACAAATTTAGAAATGTGATGTTTTGATTAAACATATTTGGAAAAGGGTGGTTTTGATAAAGACTTCTGGAAAAGCTAGGTTTTGATATTTACCTAAAAAAAAGTGTGTTTTTGAAAATGACTAATATTGTACTACTAATATTGTTTATTAATTTTATTTTAGGCTCAAGACAAAATCACTCATTATTTACAATTATTGTTATTAATTATTATTATTATTGAACAATCAAATTTAAAAAAAAATGCCTCCTGTTCCTGAGTAGTATGGGAAGGCTTAACTTTTTGCATTTAAAAACACTTTTTGGGCCATGTTTGCAGTTTTTCTGCAAATTAAGTGAAAGTGGATCAGTATCTGCATACCTGTAACAGGAAAATATGAGTATTAGAGAATATTATTTTGGTTCTTCATAAAATTCCCACTCAAATTGATGTAATACATTACTCACTTGGATGCTGATATTGTATTTCGTGTACTTCCTCACCGAGGCCTTGTTTTTGTACCACAATTGATTGTTACAACTTCGGCAGTACCGTCTTCATCCATTTCAATATAAATTTACAGAAAAACAGCACTTTTTCGATCGCAAAATAAAATTAACCGCCGAATACAGAAATATCCGATTTGAAATCTTTGGCAATATACAAAGTTACTTTATGATCTTTGGCAACTATATAGGTTTGACAGATAACCTCAGACGTCAAATAATTGAAAAGGTGTTGCCAGACATATGATAAAATAAAACTACAATAAATTATGAAGCAAAAAGACCAGGCATTTGAATTTTTGCACCTTTATTCTAAACTCAATGTTTTTAAGAGGTTTTGATGCAAGCTTAGTGATACAATTGAAATTTTCAGCTATAAAGTGAGCTTTTGATACAAATCAAGAGACACTGAATTTTTTAGACGGTAATGTGTGGTTTTGATCGAAACTCTCGATTTGAAATGAAAATTTTTATGAGAAATGAGATGTTTTTGATAAGATTTGACTTATTTGCTTCGATCAATTTATCATTATTTACACATAGCAAAAAAAAAAGGGTTTTTTTTTGTAAGTGGAAATGTGAGGTTTTGTTCTTTACCTCCTCATTTGTTATTTGTGTGGCAATAAATAGACATTTTATTTTTTTTATTTTATAAGTTGTTATTGTTGGGCACTTTATATTTTTAACAATAAGTACCTAAAGTTCTCAACGAATCTGAAGCAATGATAGCCGAGCGACTATAGCTATCGACTGCTGTGCCGCAGGTCCATGGTTCGATCCCCGCCACGCCGGGTTAAGCTTCAGCATGGTGGAAGGGCATTTTGCAAATGCCCGTCTGGATAGCTACTACCCTCAAGTAGAAAATCTGCCACCAAGCACCTAACAGTGTGTTCCGGCAGCAATCCTTGAGAGCCAGTGAAACTACAAGCACATATGTCACAAGTGACGGGCGCAGTGCATTCGTCACTTGTGACGAAATGTATCTGTTTCAGGCATAGGATAGCATAGGATACTTAACATCAGGTGAGCCTCGTGCTTGTTCAGTCATAATAATACAAAAAAGAGCATACCGTTTGTTCACACAAACGGTATGCTCTTTTTTGTATTATATTCAATCTCGCTGAAGCACAAATTATATGCCTACTTAACGTCGCCGCCTCGGGGTGTAGGTAACATAATGGTAACATAAAGTTCATTAGAAATTAATTAATTATAGTGGTAACTAGCGTCAGGCACGCAGCAAATTGAATCCAGTTGCCCATAATTAAAAAAAAAAGCGCGCTGCGGTCGGTATAGTACCACCAACTTAACTGTGCAGTTTTCGAGGGCGCTACTGGTCAAGGAAATCAACTACAATTTAAAGGAATGTTGTAGTTCTTTGTTTTGCTGCCTGAACAGATAATTTGGTGGGACTGTATAAAACTCTTCACACAACGACGAGTGTGTTGTTACTGTGAGGGCTGTATGGCACTGGTAATTTCCGATCCGAAGTTTAAGATAAATAAATAATTAATGAATTCATCAAACATTTCTTAAAATCTGTTTATTTTATTGATGAATATATATGACAGTACAAATTAAAATACACGCCCGTGCTCTATCTCCACTCAAACTTTTGAGGTTCAAGTTTAACTTAATATACATGGCTGTAAAAATAATTGAATGTCATATCAAGAAATTTTTGAATCGAGAATTATTTGTGTTTTGAATCATCATGTTTTAATCACGCATTTTGATTCACTATGTTGAAACGGCAACTCCATAATGATAATAATACCTAATAATAAAGCATATTTATTCAAGACACTTTGTTTATATATTACTTTTTTTATTACTTTTTATGCCTGGTAGGTTAGCCTTTGATCACTATCTCACCTGATGGTAAGTGATGATGTGGTCGAAGATGTTGTTCAGGCTAACCTAGAAGTACTGGCTCTCAAGGATATAGCTGCCGGAACACACCGTTAGGTGCTTGGCGACAGATTTTCTACTTGAGGGTGTAGCTAGCGAGTCGGGCATTCGCAAAATGCCCTACCACCATGCTATAACGACTGCCATCCTAAGACAACAACTGGGACCGACGGCTTAACGTGCCCTCCGAAGCACGGAAGCGCTCAATAGTAATGTCACTAGCGGTCACCCATCCAACTCATGACCGCGCGCGACGTTGCTTAACTTTGCTGATCGGTTGAGAACAGCTAAGTAAACTTCGCTACGAGCACTTCAAATTATTCTATAAAGATATGTTAGTAATAAAATTCTTAAACTATTGTTAGTTAGTTTATTTTATTTTATAGCCCATCCCATCCGGGTATATGCCTCCCCCATCTCCTTCCAAGGCTCCCTATTTTTTGCACTCTCCTGCCAGTTTTCGCCTGCCACTGTGACAATGTCATCCATCCACCTCATTTTTGGTCTGCCTGCGGTTTCTCCTTCCCGGCGGACCTCTCCACTTAGTAATTTGCAGAGTCCATCGTTGGCCAGACCAACGATGGACCAGGCTCTAGCTGCATGTTAAAACGGCAACTCCATAGATGAGGATAAAGGAAGATAAATACTAAAATAATGAAGTTCATATATATTTACACCTAGATGCCGTATCAACGCTTTGGTACGTTAATGGAAGACCCGCAGCCGATCAGTTATTTGCATTCGATATTCCAGGCCAATCTACCACGAACGAGCAAAATACCTTGTGTATGTAACCTTCTTTTTATAATACTTAGGTTTTATTGCGAATATACATTCATTATATTTATATCTATAGATTTCGCAGTAACGTAATAACCTCAGTTGTTTGACAATGTTTTGGAAATACTTGTATTGTACTAAGCGTATGGTCTGAAGTGTCAAATGACTTCAAGGGCCCAACTTCCACCATTCCATCCACATATTTTAAGCTTAAAATATTGATATTGATATTCGTACCATGGCCATCACGATACAATAATGTTCATACAGCGCCATCTCTATCGTACAAATTACTTGATTCAATGCATGCAGCCCGCTCTTACGTTGAAGTTCCAATGTAAGTTTACTGTAGTGATAGTGTGAATTAATTTTGTTAATGTAAGGTTAAAATAACACTGAATTAAGAGATGGGAGTTGGCCCCCAGGTGTGTATATTACATGAGAGAATAAATATTTTCATATAAATTTCTATTTCTTGTTCACTAATTAACCGACTTATATGTAGTCTACGTTTTGACAGGCATTTGCCATAAAATGTATCAGTGAAGGAGCAAAATAAAATAATATCAGTTGTTTGTTTAAGTTTTGCGAAGCGGGCAGGGTTTGGTATTTACTGAATATTATTAACGCAGTTTTGTAAATTTGTGAAAGTACTTAAAAATGTGTCATGGTGCCATTTTAGTGAAAGAAATGTGCTTTTGCAATTATAATAATAATAATAATGTTTATTGCTCAGCTAAAGTACAATGTTTAACTTCTATACTTAAGATCTATACTATCTATATGTTCATTACATTAGTACTTATACGGGCAAGATAACATTGTATATAATATAATACTAAGCTATAGTGGCTTGAGTTTATTATTCTGTTACAATATTGACGTGCAGAATCTACACTAAGAATACACTTGTATCGTAGATTCTGCATACCCTTCAATGTTCAAGTATAATATTAAACGTGGCCTAAAAGTTCTAGTAAAAATATAATTATAGAAGAGAAATTTAAATAATCAAATTAAGTTATTTAAAAAATTATATGTATAAAAGTAAATTTCATGTGTGTGGGGTGAGTGAGGGTGTGTGTGTATGTGTGTGTGTGTGTGTGTGTGTGTGTGTGTGTGTGTTGTGAAGAAGCCCAGAAGTGATATGGCATGATCATCTTCATACAATTACTTTCAGCAGGTTTTCTGTTTCGTAATAGCTTAATCCTTTTAGCCAACTTGTTAAAATATTTTTTGCTTCTCTGTTATTCGACTTGACTAAACTTTTAAGAACTTTGCTGGTGTTGTTATACAGATATGGACCGAGAAAACATAAATGTTTATGCGCTAATTTAGTGTTAAACTTTTGTCTAGAAAAAATTTGATCTTTCCTTCTCTTATTCACGAAATTTGAATTTTTAATTAATTTGATTTGCTTGTGTTGATGAAGTAAAACGTTTTGTATGTATAGCTGTCTCACTGTCAATACATCACAATCCTGGTAAAGTTCGGAAGTAGGGAACATAAATGTTCGTGAGGTTGCAACTTTTAAAACCGCTCTTTGTGCACGCTCTAGAATTATCATGTAAGATATGCCCGCTCCACCCCAAGATGTAATGCAGTATGAGATTACAGATCTGCATAGGGCATTATATACATTGATAATTAATTTTCGATCGGCTACTTCACGCAAGTTTTTAAAAACATATATAAGTTTTCTGACTTTACTACTGACAGTCTCAATATGAGATTGCCAAGTCATTCTTCTGTCAAGAGTGACTCCCAAATATTTAATGGTTGGAGCATTTTGTAACAATGGACAGCTGCAGATATTTGTAGCACAGGTGGTATTATGTACCTTAATGTTTAGATCAGGAGTTCTTGTCCGGTTATTCGTGAATGAAACAAACTTCGTTTTTTGAATATTAAGGGAAAGCAAATTTGTTTGTAGCCATTGATTTACTATTTTCAGTCCAGCCTCTGCTCGAGACCGAACCTGTTCCCAATCTTTACCAACAAAAATGAGAGCAGTGTCATCTGCATATGAAAATATTTTTCCGTGACTTAAATTAAGATTACACAGTTCATTGACATAGACTAAAAACAGGCTCGGGCCCAGCACACTGCCTTGAGGAACTCCGCAAGTTATAACTTCTTCATTACTTATAATGTCTCCTACCTTAGTCCTCTGGGTTCTTCCCTTCAAGTAATCCTCTATGAGACGCAGAGCATTATCCCTTACACCAGCAAATTCTAGTTTCTTGACAAGAGTGGGCAGAGAGACAGTGTCGAAGGCTTTTGCTAGATCCAAGAATACGCCTATTACCTTATTGCGGCTGTCTAACTCGTTTATAATGAAATTGGATAATTCTGACACTGCCTGTTCAGCTGATTTGCCCGCTCTGAAGCCATATTGGTTTGGTGATAGAATATTATATTTTTCCAGATATGCCTTCAGGCGTTTGTTGATTACTTTTTCTAATATTTTTGAAATTGCTGGTAATATGGAAATCGGTCTATAATTTTCTATTCTGTCTCTGCTACCGCTCTTGTAAATAGGGGTAATAATGGAGGTTTTAAAGACTGAAGGAAACTTCCCTAATGACATACTTAGGTTGCAGATATAAGTTATAATAGGTACTAGTACCTGAGAAGATTGTTTTATTACTTTTATAGAAACACCGTCAAAGCCAGCTGCGCAGTCATTTTTGAAGTTATTTATTATATCTAGAACCTCTTTTTCGTCAGTTTCTATTAGTCCCATTGAGTTTATTTGAGATGAGTGATTAACTATTGCATTGTGTAAATTATGCTGCAAAATACGGTTATCTATAGTACAAGCAAGAGTTTTTCCTACGCTGGAAAAATAACCATTTACGAAATTAACAGAATCGCCAGGACTACCCTATAATTTTAATAGATGTTCATTAGTACTTTTTTGTTTCTCTGTATAAGTAATTGTTTTAATAGTCTGCCACGTTTTTTTTATATTATTTTTATTTTTTTCTAGCTGTTCTCTTTGGTAGTTTGTTTTCAGTTTTTTTAGTAAGTTTGTACAAAAGTTTCTATAGCGGGAGTAAGTTAATTTGAGAGAGAGAGCCGTATGTTAATTACAATGAACATACGGCTACTATTGTAGTACAAGTTTAACACTTCATATTTCGGTAAGTACTTAGCATTAAGCCAGGATTTGAGCCAGTTGTAACGAAGATTAGTATGGCGGCCATCTTGGATGGCCATTTTTGCAAAAATCTCAATCGAATTAAATGAAAACAATATTTTTCTTATCAATCGTGCGGAATATATGTTTTAAAGCTATATATTTTTAAAAAAAACGGGAAGATGAGCTTGATTTTACTATGTAAAAACATGATTTTTATGTATAAAAAAAATTTAAAGTTTTACCCGCCGAAGTTTCACCCAGAAAACAGGGCCATCATATTTTGAAAAAATATTGTGGCGTAAACTATGAACATTTATCGTATATGGTTAGTAAATACCATCATTAAAACATCATTTTACCTTACTGAACCTATATTTTGGTTCCTGATTATCAAAATTTTGATAGGCATGGATTTAAACTTCTAACTTCTACCGGCAGGTCCGGCAGGCCTGCAATGGCCTTTGGGTTGTCTAAATGCTTTCAGTGTAGTAGGCGTATTTAGTTCATAGTGTTTTGTCATTATAAACGCACACCACATTAAGTAAACACATAATTTTATAAATGGACATGTAGAAATATCAGTTAAACGAAACTATCTCAGTAGCGCTACAAAACGCAAAAATTTCAATGTTCGATCCTATATATTTATCAACATAACAAATTAACTCGGTGGTTTTAGACGAGGAAATTCACAACCTAAAAACATGTCAGTTTCCTTTGATAATTCGAAATGTATGCGAATATTAACAATATTGAATTATCTATTCAACAGAGTACAACGTATTAATTTAGCTAAGACATAGTAAAACAAGACAAGTAGCATGTTTGACTACATAGAGCGCCGAGCGGTATCAAACACAGCTTGTATGTGCGCACTCGTACGCACGCACGCATGCACACTATGGCATATATCTAGCTTGTCCAGAGTGCGTGGATTTACCTATCTATACTTATAATAAAACCGTACAGGTCCAATTCCGTACATTGAAGATATTTAAAAAAATATTTGATAGCACTCTGTAGCTGATACTGATGCCAAACCTGTATTTTTTTTAATATTTTGTCTGTCCGTCTGTCTGTATCACGGCGGCGCATCACGCTAAAACTACTGAATAAATCTCAATGAAACTTAGCATGATTTTAGTGCATACTACAAGGTAGGACATTATATGCTTTTTATCCCGAAATTCAGCACGGTTCCCTTGGGAAAGGGGATGAAAGTCAAAATGTACACTTAGTTGTAATTTACTAACGCATAGTCCGACTACAATCTATCTTTTTTGTTAGAATACTGGAACTTTAAGGATTGTCCCGTATATATATCAAAGTCATCGGTTTTGCAGTTTAAAATTACAGATATCACAACCTAAATATTTCGTTCCAAATACCTTGAACCGCGGAATGTTCAGGAACCCTTGAACTTACGGCTCATCTTCAGGTGGCATTCGCACTTTATCATATAGGCATAATATATATATTATATCAGCCGGATTGTCCACTGCTGAACACAAACTCCCCACTATGGGAGGGTTTGCCATAATCCCCACGATTGGCAGGCATCTTAGGGATCACAGTGTAAGAGATATCAGTGCCTCAGAAAGCGTTGCTGCCCACCCTCTGTATCTGTGTCTCTCGCCTCTTACGAGACCCACGGGTAGAGATGGGGGGTGACATTCAAGCCCGGCTTCCCACAGGCAGCCGGAACCTCACGGGCATCTTGGCACCTCATGGGCAGCCCGGCACCTTACGGGCAGCTCAGTAACCTTATTTAGTTTTGCAAGCTTGCTAAGATAAAACTCTAAAATCGAGAACATTCTCACAATCAGTTTTTTTAACTGTTAATCTCTTGCGCCGATACTTTTCTTACTGGGGACTGCGCAATGGAAGTACACAATCTAATATATTTTCATTCTATAGCCAAACAAGAGAACCTCGGCGAAAATCCGCCGTTTTAAAATCGAAATTACAAAGAAACGCACAAAGTACTTTGCTTCACTTGTGCGAACCGCGAAGGAACTCTCTGAGTTACTTAACTACTGCCTTCTTGAAAATACAACCCGGGAGTTTTCAAATCCATCAATCAAAAAGCTCCTTTCTATGCTTAATATGAGATAAACAGTGCTCAAATGTGAATAATTAGTCTGCAGGTACGGCAATCAGGAACGAAGTCGCAGGTACATCTAGTAGAGAATATAATTATCATCATCATAAAAGTCGTGTCTGTACTTAGCTACGAATTGATTGGCTATGGTATACATAAACATGCATATATAAGTACCTATAAAACTTAGATACTGCTCTGCGTATCAACATTTGATGTGAGAGTAGGCATTTGAATCTCCTAAGGTCTAAGTCTAACTACTTTTATGGTTTTACTATGGCTAAGATGACAAGGCAAGTGGATTTTAATATTATATTGTCGATGAGTATACGGGATTTCCCCTTTCATGTACAAATTGTATTAATTCGACGAAGTGAAAACATTTCTATTTATAATTAAGTAACATGTGGAAGTAGGTATGCACCTACTTCCTTCCTTTAAGAAAAAAAATCGCTCATAGATCGAATATCTTTGAAGCGCTCGTAGCGAAGTTTACTTAGCTGTTCTCAACCGATCAGCAAAGTTAAGCGACGTCGCCCCCGGTCATGAGTTGGATGGGTGACCGCTAGTGACATTACTACTGAGCGTTTCCGTGTTTCGAAGGGTATGTTAAGCCGTCGGTCCCAGTTGTTGTGTTAGGATGGCAGTCGTTATATCATGGTGGTAGGGCATTTTGCGAATGCCCGCCTGGCTAGCTACCACCCTCAAGTAGAAAATCTGTCGCCAAGCACCTAACGGTGTGTTCAGGCAGCTGTCCTTGAGAGCCAGTGAAATTACAGGCACATGAGACTTAACAACTATGTCTCAAGCGGGCTCAGTGCAATTCGTGACTTGTGATGAAATGCATCTGTTATAGGCAGAGGTTAGTCCGCTTAACATCAGGTGGGAGCGAGCTTGTTCCGTCACAATAACATAAAAAAAATCTCTTTACAGTGTGTACCGATTTTGTAGATTTTTTTACATTCTATCGACATTTAAATTTGAGTGAGTTTTGCGAAGTAGTATTTGAGTTATCCCTTATATAATAATGCGCACCTATATTATGCTTTAAGAATAAAGACAGGACATGCGTCACTTGGTGTCCTGCCCTCAGTGTCCCAATGCTTGCACTTTGGGTGATCTGTACGAGGCCTCTACCCTTGGAGTGGCTACAGCCCAGTACTGGCAGTCATCTATCTAATAATGAGACGTCGACACGAAGAAGAAAAAAAAAATTGAGTCTGAATAGGGTCAGAGCCGTGCAGTACCCAGCTGAGAAATATAAGGACTGTTCTATATCATCCTGCTGTTTTAACATATGTAGCGCTAACAACACCAGGACAACAAAAGGGCGTAATTTGTTAAGAGATTTGGTATTTTGGCTGGACGCCTTTCTGAAGCCATCCCTCGTTCATAGCATATCCTGCTGCCTTCTAGGAAATCAAGGCGTTACGATAGCAGTGCCCTATTTGTGCGCCTCCATGTACAGCGTCAGTTCACTCGTGTCGACATCGTGGAATTTCGCTCATTTATATTTTTTTCTTAGTCGCGCCTTTACGATACCCACGGGTAGGGATGGGGGCGGATGGCATTCTGGCCCTGCAGCCCACGGGGCTCTATCCTGGCACCCCAATGGGCTCATGGTATGGCTCGGGATTTCATGTTAGTTATTATCTAACATTTTGTTTTTCTAATGATATAGTTATTACGTCATTATATTATAATCTAGTCAACAATACGGACTAATGAGTAATTTTAGCTTGACTTAAACTGCTAAATAGAGGAAAGTAAAGAATGTGTCCATTAACACCTATCTTATTGTCTCTATTAAGGGGAAGACACTATGTGTTCTTGTATTCTTTATATGTGGCACTCAATTCACTACTTATCACTGTCACTCAACTACACTAACTCAAAAGACTTTGGCCTTTTTAGCCTTCTCACTATGTCTTTGTTGTCAGGGAGCTGGATTGCCTCAACATTCACGTGGCGGTGAAGTCTATGTTCGTGAGCTTCTGCGTGTTTTTTTATTATATCGACATCCATTTTCAGGTCGTGATGGAGGTCGACAGTTCTAATGTACCATTGACTATACCTTTGAGTACTTTATTCTGGAATCGTTGGATTATCTGGATGTTGCTTTGTTTGGTACAGCCCCATAGCTGAGCTCCATAATTCCATACTGGCATAAAGATTTGCTTGTAAAAGACAATTTTATTTTGTACATAAAACGAGAAAAGCTTCCCAAGCAGCCAGTACATCTTCTTGCAACGAAGTTCTATCTAACATACTACAATTCTTTATAACGTAAAAAAGCAAAACGAAACTTAATTAGCTGATATTACAGTAATTATACTTTAAAAACAATTTCTCTATATCATAACTTTGAGTTCTTTCCAGCAAATGTAATAGGTACTACAAGAGTGAGTATACAAAACTACGGCAGAAAAGCAAAATGCTAATAAGTTCCTGTTTTATGAGGTTCCCTAGACTGGAAACTAAAGGAGAAAAATACTTACGTATTATTCACAGGAGAAACTTCCTTGTGAAAATAGTTTTTGTAACAAGTCGCTAGACTAACTAGTGCCTCAGAAATCATTCTAAGGATATGTAAATATTACCTACAACTCAGTTAATATTATATTGACCAAGTTTTATGGGAATAAGTATGTACTTAAGTCATAGATATGGGAAATAATGCTTCCATGAGGTAAGTATGTCCTTAGGTCATGGATATGGGGAAATATGAATAAATGGAAAAATACCGACCAAGATGGAAATAGTTTATTTCCATTCTTAGAAGGTACCTATTAAGTTTCAGGATCCTTTCATATAGTAGATTCAATTTCGCTGTCGCTTAGAAGATAAGGTTAAATTAGCCACCAAGAAGCTTGGTGTGCTCGGAAAGGCAAAAAAGGCCTCAAGTCGGCCGGTCATCTGCAACTTTGTGAGGCTCAGGTTCAGCCTCACATAGAGTACCGCTCCTACTCCTTGGGCGGGAGATCCCCAGTACCAGCTTCTTCCATTTGACCGCATACAACGCAGAGTAACTCGATTCGTCGACCAATCATGGATTATGGCTAATCTCCCCTAATGAGGGGGATTTGACGTCTTCCGGCTGTAAATGTTATGTAACCCTTAATTAAAAAAAATTATGCAACTACACCACTAAATATCGTAACAGTAAATTAAAGATAATGTTGTCTTAGGTTTTCGCGATTATTACACATAGTAATTAAACAACTTTAAACGGTTTAAATCGCGTATATTTATCATTATTTTTGTCCCGACGTTTCAAACACTTTGCAGTGATCGTGGTCACGGGGAGAATGCAAAGTGTTTGAAACGTCGGGACAAAAATAATGATATAAATATACGCATAAAGATGCCTGGCTAAAGTAAGAACTACCAGGCCCTCATAACTAACGTCCACAAAATAGAAAAAAATACAGCATCTTTATGCACACCACGGATATTGTTGGTTCCAAAGAAAATTTTATGCGTATATCCAATTTGGTCCTTCTGCAAATAATGCGGCTTGTGTAGAGTAGTACAAACATAGAGGAAACTTGAAATCAAAATAACTTTTTTATTTTCTCATTACAACTATTTAGTAGCAACTTTTTTATGTTATTGTGACATAACGAGCTCGAGGCCCACCTGATGTAAAGCGGACTAACCTCTGCCTATAACAGATGCATTTCATCACAAGTCACGAATTGCACTGCGCCTGTCACATTGTTGACACACAGACATAGTTTTTAAGTCTCATTGTGCCTGTAATTTCACTGGCTCTAGGGACTGCTGCCGGAACACACCGTTAGGTGCTTGCGACAGATTTTCTACTTGAGGGGCTAGCCAGGCTACCACCTTGTTATTTGACGAGATATGAAAATAATCCGCTTTTAAACCACGACTTACTGTTTGCACTCTTAGGGTTCAATATACTTCGACATCACAATCACGACACGTTGTTGAGGAAAAAGATAGAAGGTGCTTTGTTCTGATCACGCGGCTACTTATCTACGAAGCACATCGACGTTCACCTTTGCTGCTCGATCCCCTCCCCTACGTACAGTAATATGATCCTTCTAGATCTGTATAGTAATTTTGTGTTATTTCGGGCATTATAGTCGCAGCGTTTGCCATTATTACTATTGCATGTCGCGTTGCTTTGAACTTTATTCAATGTCGTTTTATTTGCGTTTCGTACTCACTGGTACCGAGCTGCTAAATTGGCGAGTCTTAGGCTCATTTCGCTAGGAAGTAGCAGCTGTTTACAAGTCATTTTCAACCTTGTCTCTACCGATACAATACTTAGTATCAATTGAAAGACTTGCATAGGTCACGTGGCTACAAGCGGCCCATCACCGTCAGGTCTTTCATCCTAAACAATATATTATAGCGATAGAGAGAAAGTCACTAATGGTTTGACAGGAAAACTGGTGGCCATTGTTTTAGCGGCCGCTGTGCTACCGGCCACTGCCACTGATAATGTAAAAAAAAATATACCTTCTTTAGCAGTATCCACCTCTTAGTTTAAGAAAATCCGGCACATAAAGTGCAATGCACAAACAAAAGAAAAGCAAAAAATGTTTGAAGCGTTCGTAGCGAAGTTTAGTTAGCTGTTCTTAACCGATCAGCAAAGTTAAGCAACGTCGCCCGCGGTCATGAGTTGGATGGGTGACCGCTAGTGACATTGCAACTGAGCGTTTCTGTGCTTCGGAGGGCACGTTAAGCCGTCGGTCCCGGTTGTTGTCTTAGGATGGCAGTCGTTATAGCATGGTGGTAGGGTATTTTGCGAATGCCCGCCTGGCTAGCTACCACCCTCAAGTAGAAAATCTGTCGCCATGCACCTAACGGTGTGTTCCGGCAGCTGTCCTTGAGAGCCAGTACTTCTAGGTTGGCTTGAACAACATCTTCGACCACATCATCACTTACCATCCGATGAGATAGTGGTCAAAAGGCTTAACCTATCAGGAATTAAAAAAAAAACCAATTATAAATAAAAAAAACATTACGATACATATATTTCTTTATTGCTGATAGGCTACATAATCTGAAGGTATCACGGAAAAAAATGGGTCCTGACAAAGTGTCAATCCAAGAATAATATTATTCTCGGGAGTGTTGTTTAATCTCAAGTATATATTTACTTAAAATAAAAATATTTTCTTGAGTGAAGTAAGGTCATTTTCTCTAAGATAAATAATATTATTCTCACCATATATTTTTACATCAAGAGTATAACTATTGGTCAGAGATATTTTTGGTCTTAACTATAGAAAATAGTATCTTTTTGAATGAAATATTTTATGAATTCTCATTCTAATTACGTACGGAGTTAGCGTAAGAAATCTGAAATTTTATACAAGAATAATAAACGTTTTATTGGATTAAGAAAATATTTCCATTCTTTCAACAACAATGGGCTTAATACAAGATATTTCTTTTGTTCATTTAAAATAATTGAGAGAAGTAAATGACAAGGACATACATATGTCCGAGCAAGAAAATTATTCTCCTCTTAAAAATGTCAGTTTTCTAAATCTGAGACATATATTGTTTTATTAATCTATGAATTTGTATTGTCACGCTAAGATACATTGGATTTACAACAAAACTATATACTTGATATAACCAAGACAAATATCTCAACTGCAGAAGTGAGTTATATTAGATAGAGAATTTTAAAGTTGTCAAAGCAAAAGTAATTGATTGTTAGTTGTTGTATTTATTCATCTTTAGTAAAGAAATCAAATCTTGATCTGTGTTTGATTATTCTTAACATTTACTTGATATTGTATTATTTACTTAAGAATCGTCGATTAACAGGAAAACAATATATTTTATTGAACCAAGAAAATACATGTTCATTATAGACAGAAACTTATCTAACTAAAAGAATTTTGAAGTTTTCAAGCCAATAATCATATATTCTTAATTGTTATAGTAATTTATCTTCAGTAAAGAAAACAAATCTTGATCTTAAACCTTTATTCTTGATTAATATTTGTTACGGTATTGTTAGATAAAGAGCCATTAGTGTTAAGGCAAAACAATTTTATTTTATAACTAAAAAACTAAATCTCGATTGCAAAGGGTGATTTATATTAAATGAAGAATTTCAAAGTTTTCAAGTCAACAATGAATAATTCTCAATTGCTAACGTAAATCATTTTCAGTAAAGAAAAATCAACCTTGATTGATTACTGATACGTTGTTCTTAGGTTAAGAGGCATTAGCATCACAGCAAAACTGTACTCTTTATATAACCAAGAAAATTAATTTCAATTGCAGAGAATGACTCATATTACAAGAAGAATTTTAAGTTTTTGAGTCAATAATGATATATTGTTAATTGTTGAAGTTATTCATCTTCATTTCAGAAAACGAATACTGAACTTAAGTGTACCATGTTCTTGATTGATATTTGATACGACATTCTTAGGTTAAGAGATCAAACTATATCCCACGTTGAACCAAGAAAATATATATCTACTGTAGAGAGCAACTTAGGTATCTTACATGAGTAATATTAAAGTTTTCAATGCAAAGTGATAGATTGTAACATTAGTTAATCATCTTCAATAAAGAAAAGCAATCTTGGCTTAACATGTTTTTTTTGGTCTACAAATATACAGGATTATTGGTAAAATGCTAACAACCTCTTAGGGTTGACTTTTGCTAGTCCTAACAAACATTTTGAAATATATTTTTTTCTTTTGTTTTTTCCCCACCTTTTGAACAGAGTTTTAAACCATTAAATGTAGAAGTCAAACAAATATATATCTACATACTAGTAAATGGTACACATCATACTGTATCAGCCGGATTGTCCACTGAACAGAGCTTCTCCCATTAAGAGGGTTTGCCATAATCCCCACGCTGGGCAGGCGGCTTGGAGATTGCAGTTTAAGGTATATATTCCTCAGAAGGTGCTGCTGCCCACCTTCTGGTGTGTTACCCTTTGTCGCCTTTTACGACATCCACGGGTAGAGATGGGGGATGACATAGCCTGGCACCCCACGATACCATATCAGGGACAAAAAAACAAACATAATTAAAAAAAAACAATTTTCTTCACTGGCTCTTCAATCAAAACCATGAATTTTAAAGTAAAAAGACAAATTTCCAGTCAAGAATAACTATTTCTCCATTAAAAATGTGTATTTTTAGACCAAGTACTCAGTTTTTAGTTTGAGATGGTTTTCTCTGTCCCCGATTTTATTTAGTGTTGCAATATTCTAGTTTTGTCTAGTTCTCCCTTGATGTGGGGAAACTACTGAACCTAAGAATACTATTCATTATAAGCAATATTGCATGCTGAATAAGCTTGTTTCAATTCATATTAAGAATAAAATATGTAAATTATAATTTGAAAAATATAAGGTTACTCAGCTAATAGTCAGATAATAGCTGGGAGTCTAATATACTCATAGTACAACGGCAAAGCGGCAGGGTTTGAACCCCGCTAGTGCCCCAATATATTGATTCGTATCTGAAGTAAAAAATGTTTTAAAACTGTTCGATTATTACCTTTAGGTCTAGGTTTCTCATTTCCTAATTCAAAGTGGTTTGAAAGCTAGCCAGGTGAACAATAGTAAAATGCCCTATCACCATGCACTGAATCTTAAACCCGCTGCAGGAACCCATGGACCCCCCACGTGACAGTTCATACTCACCGCCATAAGTGGCGAAGGCCAAGGCCTAGCGGACCTTTTTGGTTAAGTTTGGGTGCCTATACAATACTCACGAGGTCTATCTCAAAAACTAAACTTGTGATGAATCAGAAATTTCGTTAAGTTATGATATTTAATCAAAGTCAAAATCATTGATTCAATTTAGGCATCTACGACGCTCTTATGAAGGTCATTTACAAATTTTAATATTGAAATATTCTACAATGTACTGCTACGTTCAGCAAAAAAAATTTACAGAGCCACTGCAAGAACAACGGGCAAGAAACTCGGGACCATTAATTTAAATGTCTTTTAACAATATTTTACATACTATATAATAAAATAATTTCAATATTTCTTTTAATTACGTAGGTGACAGGTGATAGCTTGGCAGAGGAGTGGAGGATAGGAATTGTTCAAGCATTTTTGTCGTTTATGTACCTAATCACAAACTGGAATAGAATTTCTTAATCAAAATTATTTTCCACGTGCAACTTGAGCTTTCCTTCTGTGAGCGTTGTAATATGTTAGGGAATGTTATTATAAAACCGCACACAGTTAACCTTTTTACTTCTGTCTTTGCTAACTAAAACCTGGTACCGCGATTATATCTTTACTTCTTGTGTTGTAATCGTGATTGTCACTGTTTTTTTTACGATCTTTCAAAATAATTTCAAATATGTACAGACTCTCTAATGATACAGCCATAGTTAATCATCTATTTCTTACAAATACTGGCTGTATTTAACACAAATCGTCAACCTAAATGAAAAGTTATTCGAATGTGCTCATTTGGTAATAATCACGATACGAATATGTTTCGGGACTTTATAAGGGCGATGTTGGCTACACACAACACAATTTCCGTTGCGAGCAAAAGGTAAACGCGCCGTGGCATGGCCAATGGCATTTTCGTAAATTTTGTTTAATATAGTGTTATAAAGTGAATATTTGTTCAAGTTGTGCTTGAGATAGCAACCAACTAGTGTTCATTTAGGTAAGTTTGTTCCTTACTATATAAATAACTGTAGATAGTCAAAAATATCCATCATAGAGGCTGCTAGATTTTCTTTGCCTGGAACGTGCTGTGTGATTACACTAAGTTGGTACAGCCAAGTTAACGAACGGTAGGTTCGTAATACATAATTATTATTGTATTACATACCTACTCATATCTAGAATTAAAGATAACTCTTTATGATAGAGATCAACAGCAGGCGGATGTTGGTAAATAATCCTTAAATATTATAATTATTATAAATACGAATGTGTGTTTGTGTTTGTTTATGTGTCTGTTCCTCGTTAGTTATTCAGAATGAATTTCGATGTATATATATACCTATCCTCTCTACACTATATACACATAGATTTTTTTGTTAGATAAACCTATATTCAAGAATATACATGTGTTTTTTCCATACCAGATCAAAAATAACCAATGAAACACAAGTGTTACGCTACTCAATACCCAAGACTAGAATACCCAACAAGAGGAAGACTAAACAAGAGTAGATTTTTTCAACGTTGGAGCAGATTGTGAACTTTGTTATTGTTTTTCAGGTAATTTCATCGAGTATAAAACACATATTTAAACAATTTAAAAAATATTATATTATATATTTTTCTTATGATGTTAGGATATCTCATCAAATGATCTATTAAATACTATAATATAACATATATATACACAGTCAGTATTTTATAGTAATATAGTAGTTAGTATACAGAACTTTTAAAAGTGTGCCTAATCATATTTCATGATTCTGTATTAATTATAATAATGATTAACCGCTAACTTGCAGTTTAGATGATTTTTGTGTGATAATCATCTAACGGGGCCTTCTGGAAGCTGACTTTGAAAGACAGTTTTAATTTTATTTAGGTTTAACCTGTTTGCTATATTTTACCACTTACTCAACAATATGTGATTGTGGTCAAATTATGCCTACCATCTATAAAAAGTTTATGGATTGTGCAATATTTTCACTGTAGCTCTTTTTTTTAGGATCCTGGAGATATCCAAACTGAACTGGAGGAGGTGAAGAAAAGGCTCGACTCAACAAGCAAAGTGTTCAACCATACTTTATATTATAACGTAACATAAAATGTGGTGCTGATTATAACGAGAAAAAAAACATATTATTTGGTGGTACATAAAGGTGAAATTTTGTAAGTGTGTTTGTATGTTTATTACTTCTTCACGCTCAAATGGTAGGACCAACTTTGATAAAATTTGGTATGGAGGAAGATTAGCAAGCACTGGATTAACACATAGGATACTTTTCATCATCATCCATCACCACGCCGGGTGTAACCGCGGGGTGCAGTACATAACTGTTACAATTATGTATAATATTTTTGATAATGATAATATAAAATTGTATGCTTCTTAATTTATTTTATAAATAAATAATTTTCAACTGAAAATATGTATTGTATTTTATTTATTTTTACGATGATAGATGTTTTTTAGTTGATCCCTTTTAGAACTACACTTAACTATTAACCTACGTTATTTGCAGACTTGAAAGGCGGAGATCAGATTGGAAGATCTGGACAGTGCACCAGGCTGGCTATTTTCTGTAAGTGAGTTTTTGTTCTTGTTGACTAACTAAAAGTTTTATATGAATATCCTATTGTATATAGTAGAAAATATCAATTATCTTGTTCTTATTCAGTATTTCAATGATGAAATTCGAAGCATAGTTTATTCGAGTTTTTTTTATTCATAAAAGGTTTTTGTGTAGGTATATCTCATGCATACTAAGGAAAATCTTACGTAATTGTTAGTTTTATTTGTATTTCAGTGAAGTTTCAGTTTCAAATAAAGAAGTTCTTATCTAGGTAGTACGGTATTAATAATACTTTGAAGAACAACGATATCTTCTTGAAATCTGCGTGCTTCATTAACAATTTCACAGTTTGCTGTAATTTATAATATATTTATTAACTGAGACTTCTTCCAATCAAAACACTATAATTGAACTAAAATAATTAATATGTTGTACAATATATATGGAGTTCAGATGAAACAAATCTGAGCTCCGTATGAAACAATTCATGAGTTGAACCTAGAACTGAAACTTCTCATAGTAAAATGCACTATCATTGAACCAAGATAATTGATATTATTCACAAAATACTATTTGATCTTCATATGAAACACTTTTATGAGTTGAGCCAAGAACTGAGACTCCTTCCAGTAAAACGCTCTATTATTGAACCAAGATAATTTATATTTTTCACACTATATAATCTGATCTCCGTATGAAACATTTAGAGAGTTGAACCAAGAACTAAGACTCCTTCTACTAAAATACACTATTGTTGAAGCTAGAAAATGGTAGTCTTATCAATATATTATCTGATTTCCGTATGAAACATGTAATGACTTGAACCAAGTAATGAGAATTCTCACAATAAAACGCACTATTATTTTCCCAAGACGACTAAAATTTAAATGTAAAACATGTAATTATTTTGAACAAGAACTGAGGTTTCTTCCAGTGAAATTCCATTGTCGAGTCAAGAAATCTGATATTCTATCCGTAGACAATTCGATCTTCGTGCAAAATACAAATTCTTTTGAACCAATCAATACAACTTTTTCGGGTAAAACACCCATTAGAATACTAAGATCAAAACTACTTACAGTAAAACACTTAATATTGAAATGAGAACTGAAAATTCTTCACTGGAGAACAATTAATTATTCGTTCTATATAAACTGATCTCCGTATGAAAACATGTACGTGTTGAAGCCAGAATTATGGTTTCTTAACTTAAATAAGTTATAATATTCAGATAAGAAGATTTTTTGTTTACCTAAAAGTAATTTTCTTGTACGAAGAAAACTCTTTTGTTGTCTAATTAAAATATATACTCAGAAGAATATATTTTACTAGAAGTAAGAATAATATCTTAACTGAACTATTTATGTACTTAATAGTAAAATATTTTTTTTTCTTATTAGAATCTAATGAATGAGTGAACGTATGAGTTCATTTATTCAAGTAAGGATTATTTTAAATTTGAGAATTTCAGATTCTCTAAATAAGAACAATGATTTACTTAGACAGAGACATAACTACTTTTTTTTAATAAGAAAATAATAATCTTAGTTAAAGTATAGAAATACTTGCACGAAAAATTATTAACAAGACAAATATTTACTAATCACAAGAATATATTGTTTTCCCCATATATGAAACACGGAATGTCTTGACCAATAGATATATTCTTGATTTGACACAATCTTTTTTTTCCGTGATAGGCGATGATGGTGTGATCGAATATGTTGTCCAGCAGGCTTAAGTATAATCACTAGTTATCAAGAACAACTGCCAAGACACGCCGTTAGGAGCTTAGCAATAGATTTTGAACGTTGGGCAGGTTTTCAAAATGCCACACGCGGTAGTAAATTATTGTAATAGTTAAGATAACATAATGAATAGATTCAGGCGTTACTTGCGGAAACCCATATTTAATAATAACATATATTTTAAATATATTTTAAGAAAACATCAAATTAATATTTTAATAAAACACTTAAAAATATATCTAGTGACAATTGCGCCTAATATTCCTGTTAAGCCGACGTGACGTCACTAACGCCACGAAGCTAAACCGGAAGAGTTTTCGACGCGTTTCGCTTCTACACGAAGCATCCTCAGGAGGTCTTGACTCTACGAGCGCACGATCGAGAAATTTCTTCTCACATTTTATCTGTTATTATTATGAAGTCTCTGTACTTGGCGTCACCTGTATATCAGATTGCAGGTGCACATTGCAGTATTAGAGCGAGCTCCGTATTTGCGGATTTACCACGAATCCTGTACCGGATATGCTCTTCTCAGATGCAAATCTATAATAGGCAGCACGGTTTTGATAACGGAAAATAATATTAGATTTTCTTTGAAAACTACATACACTTCTATCGTCTTTTGTACCTGATCCTTTCTTTGTGGGTTATTATATGTATTATAATTGTTCATATTAAAATATATAAATATGAACAATTGCCGAGTTATAATTGTTAATATTAAAATATGAACAATCATAACTATGATGTTACTCGTATAACGTAAAATCACCAAAACAGCGTTTAATTTGTATACCTACTATTTATTGTTGCACTCTTGTCTGACCGTAAACGTCGTTGGGAAATTTTGTTAGTATATAAATCCCTACTCGCTATCAGTCCGCTACTTAGAGCAAAAACAAAAGAAGAAGTAAATGACACGTTTTTCATTTTCTTTTGAGATATAAATCTCTATCTCTATTTTGAGATATAAATATCTATGTATGAATCGATTATAAAGCATATTTTGTTGTCATCACGGTACTCCGATATATGGAGACAAAATGGACCATTGAATTATACTTTTCTTTTATATTACTATGATATATTTCTTTATAACGTAACGTGTTCGCAAACAATCCATATTCGCGTAACATAATTTCAATCAAACTAAGTTCAAATGCAACTAATCACGGTGAATTATTCTTATGTAAGTATATTATATTTCTATAAAGTTATGTACATATAACCATATGTACTTTATTCAGTATGATTTGAAAAAGCTGATTTGGCAACTCTTAAAAACTTTCAACCTTTGCGAACTCTGTCCATTACCAACGCCACCCAAACTTCGTCGAAAGCAATGATCGGCTTGGCCAAATAGTCAGCCTTTTAACAACTGGATAGTCAGTCATTCGACTAGTCGGCAAAAGTCATAGTCGGCCCATGTCTAATTAATTAAATTTTTTAACGTAGCGCATTACTACGTAATGATTAAACGCTTAAATCATCCATAGTTTCACAAATCGCTAAGTGCAAGTTTTTGAAGTATAAATCTTATATCGTATAAGTTAGTTTATAAAAACAAAAGTTTTTAGGTATATTTGGTGATCATGATTTACGACGGCAAATTAGAGTGGATATGGAAACATCTGCTATTAAAATCACTAGTTTTGCACTCAAAAATCTTGTACATAGCGGGGTTTGAAATTATTAGACGCTAGCTCCGCCCCGTAGAGTCATCCGCGTAGCCAATGAATAGTGATTATGCTGTTGATAAAAGGTATTCATTGTATTAATCCATGACGTACACTATCCATATTCCAAGTTTCATCTAATTTGGTTCAGCCATTTCAGCGTGAAGGAGTAACAATAATGTCCTCACTCAAATACTTTCTCAAGAGATTTTTCAAACAAAAAATATTTATAAGCTTTTATATGCCTTTTAGTCAAATTTATGTTAAATTTGTAACAAAATCAAAACTGCGCGCAATTTAAGATAAATATATGTATGTTCTGCACACTCTGTAGAGCCCACTTCCATACTAGGTAAGCCAAGGAGCCTATACTCTAATAACGACGCGGTATCAAAGGCAGAGATAATATCCTGCAGATTTACTCCCGGCTTATATCCAACTGCACATACTCGTATTGCTATCCATTCAGATTTGCCGTGAAATAGTATCGAGGGCGAGGAAATAGAGAGGCGAAATTGAACTACATATTATCTGGTTTTGAAACATTATTTTTGTAAAAATGAAACACTAGTCATTACGGAGCAAAGGTACCTATGTGTCTCTTTGATGCAATTTGCCGTGATGATTATTATCTATATCTATACTTATATTATAATGAGAAAAGATTTGTATTTTTGTATGTTACGAATAAACTTAAAAACGACTGGACCGAATTGAAAAATTCTTTCACCATTATATCTACATCATCCTTGAAGAACATAGGCTATAGAATATTTTCAGTAAAGTTATGAATCCGTATGAAAACTTATTAATAAAACGATAATGTATGAATGCCCGCCTGGCTAGCGACCACCCTCAAGTAGAAAATCTGTCGCCAAGCACCTAACGGTGTGTTCCGGCAGCAGTCCTTGAGAGCCAGAAAAATTACAGGCTAATGAGACCTAAGAACTGGACGTCTCAGTGTGACGGGCACAGTGCAATTCGTCGTTGACGAAATGCGTCTGTTATAGGCAGAGGTTAGTCCACTTAACATCAGGTGGGCCTCGGGCTTGTTCCGTCACAATAACATAAAAAAAAATAATAATAATAATATATTAGGTCCTTACATATGAAATTGGCGTTTTTCGTACTGGCCACTTTAATCACGAATTTCTCCTCTTTGGTAAGGAATTCCAAATTCAAATTTGTACAGCTATAGACTCATGTATTTGTGCTTCGATGATCGTCATTCATTTGTTTTTTTTCTTCTGTTTTTTTCTGTTTGCGTCACTCATTTTACAAAATGGAAAACCTTAAATATCGCATTATTTACGAGTACAAGTTCCGCCGTGGCACTAGTGCTGCGGAAACAACTCGAAGGGTGAATGATGTGTATGGCGGTCGTGTTGCAAAAGAAAACACAGTTCGTTTTTGGTTCCAACGTTTTCGTTCTGGAAATTTCGACCTGCAGAACAAGCCCCGTGGACGGCCTGAGACTCAAGTTGATAATGAAGAGTTGAAGGCTATTGTGGAAGCGGATCCATCGCAAACCACGTCCGAGTTAGCTGCAGGCTGCGATGTTAGTGATAAAACTGTTTTAATTCACTTGAAGCAAATTGGGAAGATTAAAAAGCTTGAAAGGTGGGTACCTCACGAATTGACTGAAACAAACCGGCAAACGCGCGTCGACTGCTGCGTTACATTACTAAACCGGCACAATAATGAAGGTATTTTAAACCGAATCATTACCTGTGATGAAAAATGGGTTCTTTACGATAATCGGAAGCGCTCAGCGCAATGGTTAGATCCTGGCCAGCCAGCCAAATCCTGCCCCAAGCGAAAATTAACCCCAAAAAAGTTACTTGTAAGCGTTTGGTGGACTAGTGCCGGTATTGTTCATTACAGTTTTTTCAAATCTGGCCAGACTATTACGGCTGATGTCTATTGTCAGGAATTGCAAACCATGATGGAAAAGCTAGCGGCTAAACAACCTAGGCTGGTCAATCGCTCCACGCCACTGCTGCTTCACGACAACGCTAGACCACACACTGCGCTACAGACGGCTACTAAATTAGAAGAGCTTCAATTGGAAAGTCTAAGACATCCTCCGTACTCCCCGGACCTTGCTCCAACAGATTACCATTTTTTTCGAAATTTGGATAACTTCTTGCAAGGGAAAAAATTCAACTCCGATGGGGCAGTCCAAATCGCCTTCAAAGATTTTATTGATTCCCGTCCGACTGGTTTTTTTAGTAAAGGGATCAATGAACTACCTATGAGATGGCAAAAGTGCATAGAAAATAATGGTTCATACTTTGATTAATTAAATATATTATATTAAAAAATATTCGACTTTTTGTTCCTCCCATACAAAACGCCAATTTCATATGTAAGGACCTAATATGTAGTCCAATAGAGCAAAGTGATGTAACTACAATTGTATAAAGGATATATACAAAAAATCCGGTAAGCCATATGTCTAACTATTACAGTTATGTCGCAGCAAGCCTTTTTGGAGCGATGATGGCCGAGCGGTTATAGCTATGGACTGCCGCGCTGCAGTACCCTGGTTCGATCCCCACCGCCGGCTTGAGCTGGAAGGGAATTTTGCGATTGCCCGCCTGGCTAGCTACCACCCTCAAGTAGAAAATCGGTCGCCAAGCACCTAACGGTGTGTTCCGGCAGTAGTCCTTGAGAGCCAGTGAAATTACAGGCACATGAGACTTAACAACTATGTCTCAAGGTGACGGGCGCAGTGCAATTCGTGAATGAAATGCATCTGTTATAGGCAGAGGTTAGTCCGCTTAACATCAAGTAGGCCTCAACTTGTTCCGTCACAATAAAATAAAAAAGTAAATACTTTTCCCGGACGCATCGCATCTCTATTTCTTGGGTTGGCTATTACACTGAGCCGCGAGGTGCACTAAATATACCGTGTACCACTTTCCAAGATGTGCACGTTATATATAGTTTGCAGTATCGAGGTAATAAACGGTACATGCATCTACGAAATTGAAGTCGTAGCTTTGGGAAAATAGACTGGGTTGTAATTTGACTTTAAATCTGTGAAAAATGTTCTAAATTCAACCTTATTCCAACCGAATCATTTACTTGATAAATAATTTTGACGTTTACGAGAGATGGTGCAACTAAGTCTTATAATGACGGGTTATTTTATTATTTTTATTGACAAAATACGGGATTGTCAACAGAGAGTTGAAATACATAGAGTAGTTATATCCGCTCGTTCCACTACGATCCCCTAAGTCAGTCCCCCAGGGGACTGTACAACACTCACTATTTCACTACAGTCCCCCGGGGGACTGTACATCACTCACTATTCCACTACAGTCCCCCATAATGCTTACCAATACAGCAATATCACGGAAAAGGTGTCAGTGACACCATAAGTCCTAAAACTCGTTTTAAGTTTTGTATTTAGGTTATTTTTTTTTCTAAAAATGGTTAGGCATTTCCGAACACCACTGCTCTAAAAACAAACTAGAGTTTATCTATCTACATACCTTCGCTCATGTATATATGCAGTTTGTAATGACAAGAAAATAATATTCAAATATTATGCATCATATTTGTTGTTAGAAAGGGACAAATAAGCAATTTGTGTCACCACCGTCACGAGACGTTCCGATCACTATTACGCTACGACCTCTTTCACTCTCTCACACAAAACGATCCACACATCTCGCTCATCCATTTCATTGTTAGAAGTTCCTAAGATATCACAAAATGAAGATATTTTCAATTTCAACAATAAAAGCAATACTTACGCGTGAAATGAAACATTTTTCTTATCTCTCACAGTGCCTGTATAATTAGTACGGTGTCTAAAGACACAGGAAGGTATATTGTCCACAATGTTTTCCTAAAAAGCACTATTAGCGGCAACGTATTCACCGGACGTTCGGAAGTGCAAGACTGGTAGCGACTACGGCAATTACCTTGCATACGACTAGTAAATATGGGGAGTTCACAACTCATCTACAGGTAAATATATCTTAGTTTGTCAACGTGAAATTAACGAAAGCATCAATGAGTTCACAGACGGCAGCTATAATATTATATTATAGCATAGATGTCGGTATTAAGAAACGAAAATGTAAAGCTATATATTATAGCTGCCGTGTGTTGTCACTTATCAATTTCTATGAAAAATGTGTTGAGATGTATTGAAATATATCGAGCTATAAATATATAGCTTTATATTATAGCTGCCGTCTGTGAAACGCTTCACGGACACCACTGGAAATAGACAATCGGATGTGGTTGAAACATGGCACTACCTTATACGGGTGCGATTGCGCGACGTTGACCTGGAACCAGCGCGTCTTTATAATAGGGTCGGTACTATGTACCGTGAAAGTTCTGATGCAAAATAAGTGTATTATGATTTATGACTATTTCCAATGGGTGATTTATTTTATTCACCTATATCTTAACGTGGGAGTCGCAACTCGCAACCGTTTACGAAGAGATACATACCAGAAGGTGGGCAGCAGCGCCTTCTCTAGAACTGTCATCTTACTCTGCGATCCCCAAGACGCCCGCCAAGCGTGGGGATTATGGTAAATGCCCCTGATGGCAAGGCTATCAATGGTGACCGTCATGGATGTTGTTAATCATGATGATGTAGGCGCGTTCTAGACACAGCATACTGTGGTATAGTGTATTTTTTTTTTTTTTTTTTTTTTTTTTTTTTATGTTATTGTGAAGGATCAAGCGCGAGGCCCACGTGATGTTAAGCGGTATCCTCTGCCTATAACAGATGCATTTCATCACAAGTGACGAACTGCACTGCGCCCATCACCTTGAGACATACCTGTTAAGTCTCATTTTGCCTGTTATTTCACTGGCTCTCAAGGACTGCTGCCGGAACACACCGTTAGGTGCTTGGCGACAGATTTTCTACTTGAGGGTGGTCGCTAGCCAGGCGGGCATTCGCAAAATGCCCTTCCACCATGCGATGAAGCTCAAGCTCTGGGCGGGATTCGAACCGTGGACCTGCTGCGCGGCAGTCCATAGCCAATGCCACTGAGCCATCAGCCTAGCCTACCCGCGCACTTGCCGAGGTCGGACGTTTGTTTAGTTGCTCTGCGTATTTGCACTGTAAATATTCGATATGTCTGTCAATTCCGACAATTCCGCGATTCGTGCAAACTTAAAAAACAAAAACTGTGCTTTCAATGGAAAAAAGAATCATTTCACTGGAAAACATCATATCGGAACAAAATTCACTAATCAAAATTTTAATTCGTAATCGTGAAGTTTCTTGTGACACCGAAACATCAACCGTTGAGGGTAAACCAATCAGCAACAGCGCTCAGCCTGTCATGCGGCCGGTTAGAGAAGCTCGACTTCGGGCCAAAACGGCAATAAGTGCCGTTGCTAGAAAAGGAGCGGAATCGACTCGTTCGCCTGCTCTTTCTAACTCACGGGCGGGCATGCCGAGTGCGTCATCGAGCGACAGCGCCCCTCTCATCCCGACGGCCTCGTCTCCGAAACAACCGGTGCTGTCGTCGCTTACACTCCAAGTCCCTGATGTAAACACTGCCTCGCAACCAGCAGGGAATAATGCGCAAGCGCAAGTTAACAATGCGGACTGGGTCCAGGTCACCCGGCGACGGTCGCGCGCTGTCCCGGCCAACGTTACGCGAGGTACTGCGGTCCCGGGATCGAATGTATGTGCATTGGCAGCTGCTGAAAGGAAGTCTTATCTTCATTTATATTATATTCAGCCTGGTACAACTACCGATCAAGTGGTAGCCCATCTAAAGACGATTTGTTCTGGCGACAAATGTACTGCTGATGCATTAAAATCGCGCGGTGACTATGCTTCGTTTAAGCTGACTGTTCCAACTAAGAGCGTAGATATGTATATGAAACCTGAACACTGGGCTGAAGACGTCCACATCAAGCCCTGGCGGAGTGGATTTCGAAACCAGCAGCAGCAAGCAGGCCAGTAATAATCCGTATAAAACGCACATAATTTTTTATCAAAACGTTCGAGGTTTACGTACTAAACTGGACGAGTGTAAAAAATCTATTATTCTAGAATCGGCAGATATATTTGTGTTCACTGAAACCTTCTTAGTTAGTAGCTTGAGTGATGCAGAACTTTTCCCCCCGGGATATACAGTGCTGCGTCGGGATCGCACTGAGGATGTCGGCTGGGGTGGTCTGTTGCTGGGAGTAAGTGATAGGTATGCAGTGACTCAAGTTACTGATATTGACGGCTATGACCGTGACGTTGAAGTGTTGATTGGTATTGTTTCATTGAAGTTTATCAAAATAATTTGTTGTGTAGTATACATTCCGCCTCACTCGAGTGATCTAAAATACACTAACACGTTTTGTGTTATAGAAAGCTTAGTAGATAAGTATCCTAAAATAGATTTGTTAGTTATAGGTGATTTTAATCTCAATTCATGTAGCCAAAACGTTTTAATGCACTATGAATACATGTTGACTTATTGTAAATTAAAGCAGTATAATACAATTTGTAATATTTATGGGACAATACTTGATCTAGTACTGAGCAATCTAGGTAGTGAGTGGGTTACAGTGAGTGGCGACACGGCCCCCATGGTTGAGGACAAGGTGGATAAATACCACCCGCCACTCGAGGTACGTTTGCGCTCCGCACGGCCGGTGCGCCCGCCCCGACCCCGCCCGATCCCCGGTGACGACGACGGTGCGGGTGGCGAGTCCAGCGAATGGAACTTCCGGCGGGCGGATTTCCACGCCTTGTACGAAGACATTAGTAAGCTAGATTGGGAATATGTACTCTTGTCGGCAGACGTTAATGTGGCGACAACTGCTTTTTATGATGAACTACGCACATGTATAGACCGGCATGTACCTAAGAAAAGTAAATACAGGAATTCGAAATATCAGTATCCGAGATGGTTTACACAAGAAATAATAACTACTTTAAAATTAAAGTACGCTCATCTGAAACTATTTAAACAGTTTAATTTAGATTGTAACCATGAGTTGTATAAATTCTATAGACAAAAAGGGAAGACATTGATAGACTTAGCGTATCACACGTATATTCGACAAACTGAAGGGAACATAAAAAAGGATCCAAAAAGTTTTTGGATATTCGTTAAAAATCAGCAAGGTACAAGGCAAGCTTGTAGGGACTTTGAATTTGACGGGAAATTTGTGTCAGGTCTTGAAGCTGCAAATGCATTTGCGTCTTACTTTAAGTCAGTGTTTCTACCACAACCACCTAGCTTATCTGCCGCTGAGGCTGAACGCAAAGCAGCCACTACACTGTGTTCTCCGCGGGTTGCATTGAATGATGTGTACCCGTCTGACGTCATGATGGCCATTCGCCGCCTAAAATCTCATTCATCGACAGGACCGGATGGTAGCCCTCCATTTATGTTAAAAGATTGCATGTCCGTATTTATGGCACCGCTTGTATACATATTTAATTTGGCATTAAAATCAGCAACGTATCCTGATATTTGGAAAGTCTCTCGTGTCACTCCGATACCGAAGGATGGTTCTGGGGTCAAGGTTGAAAACCATAGACCCATAGCGGTACTGTCAGCTCCCGGCAAAGTCTTTGAATCAATACTGAATCGTCATATCACCAGACAGGTTGAAACCCGGCTAGCTGCCTGCCAGCATGGTTTCAGAGTTAGCAAATCTACTGTCACGAATCATATTAATTTTCGAAGCTATCAACTGTCACGAATCATATTAATTTTGTCGATTATGCAACCTCTGAAATGGAACGGAAAAGACAAGTTGATGCAGCATACTTCGACTTCAAAAAAGCATTTGATCGCGTGGATAACGATGTGCTTCTAATGAAATTTTCAGCTATAGGATTTACACCTCAATTGCTGAAACTTTTTTCCAGTTATTTCTCTGGCCGTGTGCAGTATGTCCAGCTAGCTGGATTCCGCTCTGACCCTTATGTGACCTGTTCTGGGGTCAGTCAAGGTAGCACGTTGGGCCCAACACAGTTTCTGATCATGATTAATGATTTGCCGGAAGCTGTCAAGTCCGCTGAGTGTCTCATGTTCGCTGATGATGTCAAACTTTACTTGGGTGTAAACAGCGTTGATGACTGCGACGCGTTGCAGAGGGATATTGACAGAGTGGTCGTGTGGGGAGAGCGTAATCACCTGGAGTTTAATAGTTCCAAGTGCAAAACTATTTCTTTCACACGATCACAGACACCCATCAGGTACGACTACCGCATGTCAGATATTTCCCTGGAGCGCGTTGAAGAAATCCGCGATTTGGGTGTTACAATGGATGTCGAATTAAAGTTTAACAAGCATATAACAAATATTTGTAGTAAAGCGTTTAAATCACTCGGTTTTGTTATGCGACAATCCGCCAGATTTCAGGATAGGAACGCTATTATTATATTATTCTATGCCTATGTACGTAGCAAGTTAGAATACAACTCAATCATTTGGGATCCACACGAGAAAAAATACACGATTATGATAGAACGCGTACAGCGAAAGTTTGCTCGCTATTTGTACAAAAAGTTATATGGATATTATCCCTTTCTATATCCTTCTCTGTTTGTGTCTGGAATGTTAGGTATTGACACGTTAGTTTTTAGACGCAAATGTGCTCTACTATTGCATTTCTATCAGCTTCTTAATGGTCAAATACATAACCGAGTGCACTGGCTCGCCTGGCCCTGGTCGCGCCGGATCGGCAGCGGCAGTCGCGCGAGTGCAGCGTTCGTCAGCTATTCGCAGCGTCGCACGTGCACACGCAAACCTCCCAGCACGCGCCTACGTCACAAGCTATCAACTTGCTTAATGCCCTGATTGCTCAGAACAGAGATGTCGATGTGTTTTATTGTAATTATAGGTTATTTAATAGTGAGTGTCATAGTTATGTAAGTAAATTAGTATTAAAGTTACTGTATCCGGATGCTATCTTGATGGCTTAATGTATGTGTTGGCGTAAGCTGTTAGTACATAAGCAATTGAAATAAATAAATAAATAAAATAAATAAATCACTGCTTCAAATATTGTTCAAGTATTGTTGTGGGGAGTAGCAGCAGATATAGAGACCATCTTTATCTTGCAAAAGAGGGCAATTCGTGCTATATATGGAATGGATTCTAGCAAATCACTGAGGGAGTAAAAAAAGACATATTTACTTTGCCAAGTATTTATAATCTTGAAAGTATATTGTACACTTCGAAAAATCTTAGATAAATTCAAATTAAACGGCAAGCATTACAATTACAATTTAGAATAAAAATAAACGGTGCCAGGTTTTAGATAGCAAAGGTTTCGATCATTAATTATGATCGAAGAGCAAAGATAAATGAAAAGTCTTTTTTAGGTAATTGTGTCCGATTTTATCCCCATGGGGTGCCGGGCCAAAATGTCAACCCCTCATTGCTAGCTGTGGGTGTCGTAAAAGGCAACTAAAGGTAAAATTACGGAAGGTGGGCGGCAGTGCCTTCTGAGGAACTGATATCTTAAACAGCGATCCCCAAGACGCCTGCCAAACGTGGGGACTATGGCAAACCCGCCCTTAGAGGCTGTGCTCAGCAGTACAGTAGTCCCATTTTATAATAAAACTCCTAAAGATATTACAGTTCTCACAGAAGGAAAATTCAAACTGCATGTAAAAAAGATTTTAATAATAAAATCATAATAAAAAGTTCGTGATTATTTAGGAGACATAAATGCTTGGGATATTCCACCTCTGCCAAACCACTATATATACCAATCGCCTACCTATTTATTACAATAAATATTGTAATAACTTTATATATAATAGGTTTACAAATTGTAAAAGAGTAAAGACATAAACCGGCACCGTACGAAAAAACGTATCCTACTACTCTATACCAGTCTATGAAGCCGCATCGACTGACGCCAACACTCGTTGGTGTTACCCGCTATAGTTTAACCGCTATCTCTTGTTAGGAACCCTGCAGCTGTGTACCTAATGTGTAGCAACACCTCCACTTACAGATGTAAGTAAGTACGAGAGCAGTATTATGCTGCTTGTATAGTGGACTTATTTGACTCTTTATAGTAAGTAGCAGTGCTAAGCGAGACGACAACGCGGGCGTCCCGAGCTCTCCTTGAAAAAGACCACCGAATGTGGTTGAAACTATAGTCGGAACTATCTCACTTATTCACGTGAGTTATCCCGTATTTTTTATTAAAATATTTGACTCTTACTCATTTTAGTATTGTGTATGTTTAGTGATTGATAGGTATTTTTATGTGCACGAAATGTTTCTTATTCAGAATATAAACTATAGAGCAAATAAATTTATGTAACAAGCTCGTCACATTGAGCTCACATCACACTATCTTAAAATTCAACCTGTGCTGAATGCAACGTAAATCACTGAATTTATTGTGAACAGTCTAGACACAATAGAATATGTATAAGTCAGTGATATAACTTCTGTGGATGCTGAGAGATAGTTACATTTTATTATAACATATGCGAGGTAAATATGCGAAAAAATGGGTAGTCGAAAATGCTCAAAATATCGTTTGAATTATCGTTCAGTGGTAACTGTGGCAGATTTGTCGATCTAATAAATGTGCGTTTTGATTTGAGATAAAAATGCGTTCGCCTGTTTTATGACTATCTCCTGCTTGACAGTACCTAGTTACCTATGCGTCACGCTTGCCCTTTATTAGTTGGTACTGTAGTTCACACACGGTAACACTTAAGACTTTATTTTCAACACACTCGCTCGTAACGGGCCTTTAAATGCACCGATTTTAGTGTCATAATAAAGTCTATTTTAATTTATCTATTTATTTACTCGTGCTTTTTTTCTAGTGTTTTAAATAGAAAAAAAAACAAAGTTTCCACTCTTCTCATTAAGGAGATTGTAGTTTGTTTCGTTCGTTTTTCATATAAAACAAACCAAAGAGTTTTTTTACCTACTGAAGTAGATCTTTATCAGATTTAATTATAAAACTTCTTAATCAAATTATTATTGCTATCAAAAAGATCAAGAAAATATTTTCGTATCGAAATTTTCGTATTCGTTCCTCGCAAGTGTGTTGAAAAACGTCGTATAAAACTCCGATTTCACGCCGGAAGCCTAATCCATTCAGCCATTTGGACACGCACTTTCGAGCTGAAACGTTGTGCTCCAATCGTATTACTTTAACCGACATAAGGGACGGTGTGCGGCCATCAACCAGACTACTAGACTTTATCTGATAGAAAGAAGTGCTTTTTCAAACACTTAACTCTCGGAATGATGTCGCTACCCTTCAAATGACCACATAATATAAAATATATTACATTTTGTAGTCCAATAATTTGTAACATATGATTTTCGCTTAGCACGTGATAGTGCTTGTAATATTTAGAAATATAGAAGGGTAGAGGGTGTATAATATGTAAGGGTTTTAACCATTCCGTTTCCGGACGGGAAACAAAAATAAAACAATATATTGTTTTATTGTTTGTTTCCCGACCGGGAATTGAACCCGCGTCCTCCGATTTCCCGCCGGATGCCTATTCAACTCAGCCACCTGGACACCGTTTTCAACTTTATTGTGTCACTTCACTTCGCTCGTCATACAGAGTTCTTATAAGAAACGATTAATCAGTCATCACAGAGAGAAAATATGAGGATAATATCTTATCTGATGCAATAAAAAACAAATGAAAATTTATTTTGAAAAACCAATAGTTCTTGTGTTAATATTGTTTGTGTACACATTTATTAAAATAAAATAATATTAAAATAGCTATCTGCTTGTTCGACGTCTAAATGACGTCTTTAGGACGTGACAAACTGATATCATATTAGGGTCTCACCGAGCAGTCGTCAAAATGCTACCAGAGTGGTCTCTTTTATCCAGTAATTTTACTGGCTACAGTGCTCTTCATAAGTAAAGGACGAAAATCTTACACTGCGGTGAAACCCACCGAGACGGACCCCTGCTAAAAGGGCCTGCAACCTGGAAAATGAGTTGGCACCAAACATTATAGCCATTTTAGTGCGTCATTTGACACAACCTTTCAAAGTGATATAGGTTTATGCCTCAGGTATAAGCAGTAAGTCCTACTCTTCGAATATTGAAGGATTTATTCGAAGTATCTGAATTTCTATTTGTAAGCTTGATACTTGATGTTCATAAATTTAAGTGTATAGTTTTTGTTTGCTTTTGATCTAGGATTCAGTTAGTGCCCTTGATTCATTTAAAAAATCCGTTTTTTTATCCACTATTTATCAATAGATTTTCATATTAATGTTACAGTTCTGATGTAATCCTTAAAGATTAGTCCGGAGTCTGGCATTGTGCTAGATGGTAATAAACTCGCCACCTATAATATGGGACAAAAATATGTTTGGTGTAACGTGTGTTGCTATACACCTCTGCCTACCTTAACTATTATTGTTTCCAGTAAGTAAATAGTAACATACATACATACATACATATGCAGCCTCTGTCCCGTGTCATTGGTAAAAAACAGCTAAAATAAGGCTTCTGTACACCACCACCAATATGATAATATTTACAAGAATAAAAATGAAAAAAAATCCCGAGGGTTCTACAGCACAGACCTAACTTGCACTGGTTCGTTTTTTATTCATCGATATATGTACATAAATAAATAAATTTTGTGTTTTTAAGATAGAGCAAAAATAAATTATTCAAGTCAAAGTCAAAATCATTTATTCAATTTAGACGTCTACGACGCTCTTATGAGGGTCAATTACATATTTTAGTATTGAAATATTCTACATTGTACTGCCACGTTCAGCAAATAAATTGTATAGAGCCACTGCGAGAAGAACGGGCAAGAAACTCGGGGCCATTCTTTTAAATATCTTTTAACAATGTGTTACATACATACTATATAATAGAGTTATTACAATATTTGTTTAAATTATGTAGGTGACAGGCAATAGCTTGGCGGAGGCGTAATTGTCCAGGCATTTTTGTCGTTTATGTAATCAGAAACTGTGTAGTAGGATTTTTTAATCAATATGTTTTTCACATGCAACTTGAATTTCCCTTCTGTGAGCGTTGTAATATGTTTAGGAACTTTATTATAAAACCGCACACAATTACCTAAGAAGGACCTTCTATTTGTCTTTGCTAATCTAAAACCTGGCACCGCTATTTTATCTTTATTCCTAGTATTGTTATCATGATTTTCACTGTTTAATTTAAATTTACTCAAATTTTTACGAACATACATAATATTTTCAAATATATACAGACTTGGTAAAGTTAAAATATCAATTTCTTTAAAAAGATCCCTCACAGATTCCCTAGGACCCATTTTATATATGGCTCGAATTGCACGCTTTTGTATGATAAAGATTGTCTCCATCTCAGCAGCAGTTCCCCACAGCAATACGCCATACGACATAATACTGTGGAAGTACGCGAAATAACCTCTCTGTTTTTCTGATTCCATTAAAAAGAACACTACTAAAGACTGTAAAATAAAACATTATTTTGTACAGTCTTTAGTAATTGTAAAAACTAGAGGATTACACAATACACAGTGTTAAAACAACTGTGATAAGGTTCTGTACTGCAGTCACCAGCAGAAGTTGAGTCAGTTCTACAAAAAACCGTAACTAACGTATCATTCGCATAAATAAATTTTTAACAGCACTGATATCGTTTTAGCGAAATCATAGCAATTTTTGAAAAGAGCACTTTAGGCTCGAGTCTATATAGTTAGATTAGAAGTCATATTTCCTACAAAACTTGTCTAGTTTTACTTCTGCAAATGTGTAGGTATAAGCACCTACTTACGTTTAACCAGATATGTTGTGGTCCAATGTTGTAAGGTAAGTAAATGGCAATAGGCGAACCTGTCTACCAGGTACAATTTCATAATCTAGACTGCTACTGACAATTTTTGTTGAATTGCAATGCTTATTATTACTACTATTTTATCTTTATTCCTAGTATTGTTATCATGATTTTCACTGTTTAATTTAAATTTACTCAAATTTTTACGAACATACATAATATTTTCAAATATATACAGACTTGGTAAAGTTAAAATATCAATTTCTTTAAAAAGATCCCTCACAGATTCCCTAGGACCCATTTTATATATGGCTCGAATTGCACGCTTTTGTATGATAAAGATTGTCTCCATCTCAGCAGCAGTTCCCCACAGCAATACGCCATACGACATAATACTGTGGAAGTACGCGAAATAACCTCTCTGTTTTTCTGATTCCATTAAAAAGAACACTACTAAAGACTGTAAAATAAAACATTATTTTGTACAGTCTTTAGTAATTGTAAAAACTAGAGGATTACACAATACACAGTGTTAAAACAACTGTGATAAGGTTCTGTACTGCAGTCACCAGCAGAAGTTGAGTCAGTTCTACAAAAAACCGTAACTAACGTATCATTCGCATAAATAAATTTTTAACAGCACTGATATCGTTTTAGCGAAATCATAGCAATTTTTGAAAAGAGCACTTTAGGCTCGAGTCTATATAGTTAGATTAGAAGTCATATTTCCTACAAAACTTGTCTAGTTTTACTTCTGCAAATGTGTAGGTATAAGCACCTACTTACGTTTAACCAGATATGTTGTGGTCCAATGTTGTAAGGTAAGTAAATGGCAATAGGCGAACCTGTCTACCAGGTACAATTTCATAATCTAGACTGCTACTGACAATTTTTGTTGAATTGCAATGCTTATTCTTTGAGTACAAAATAGGTGCCATTTCGACACACGTCGCATAGACCAAGCGCTCTGAAAAGTTTTGAAAAAATAAAGATCAAATTAAAATACATAAAAAAACTAAACTAAACGAATGAACCCTACTTAACTATTGTAGGTAATTATACAATAGTCACCGCAACAACCATCTCATCGATGATAAAAGCAGTCATACTACATCCACACAAAAAACACGCACATTTAATTAAGTATAAAGAAAACCTAAACCAAATTTAAATAAACGTTCCGATCTATAATCCGTATTTCCATTAAAAGGACAGTCCGTTTTAAAGACCGCCCCGTCAGCAAATCTTCTGAGCATTAGTTCGTAAATTTAAATTTCCTCGGCGCCAATTTATATCACTTTGGGTGCATTTTATCCGATTAACTCGGCGTCACTGTCGCTTATCGATTCTATAAAAAGCGGATAGATGGCGCAAACAGGAATCCTAATTGTTTGCTCCTGCTTCGGTAAATCACAGACTGAGTAATAGTTCCTACGTGCCGGGTGAAGTTTTTATTCACAAAAGGTGTGTTGTGTTTTCTGAATTAGTTAAGAGTTCTTTTGTTTTGGTTTCGAAGTTCGAGCGTCTTGTCATCAGATAGTTCTCTCAAGGCCTTGTCTTCCTTCACTAATCACTAATCTCTCATTCGTAATTGCTTCATTTTTGTGCAGTACTTGCGTGGTTATACAGAGTTTTATAAAATAAAGGTCGCTGTGTATGTTGGGAAATGGAGATTTTTTTTTATTTATTGTGACGAAACATCCAGGCCCACCTGAAGTTAAGCGGACTAACCTCTGCCTATAACAGATGCATTTCGTCACAAGTCACGAATTGCACTGCGCCCGTCACCTTGAGACATAGTTATTAGGTCTCATTCATGTACCTGTTATTTCACTGGCTCTCAAGGACTGCTGCCGGAACACACCGTTAGGTGCTTGGCAACAGATTTTCGACTTGAGAGTGGTCGGCATTTTTACGAAGCCAGGTGGGCATTCGTAAAAATGCCCTTCCACCATGCCAATTTCAAGCATTTCTAAGGAGGAGGAAGAATAAAGATAATTACACTGTTTTGATGAAATTAAATCCTACCTAATTGTTGGAATTAGATAAATTTAAATTAATGAAATTATATAAAAGTAGGCCTAATACTACTAACCTAATACTAGGTAGGTATATAAAAATATAAATTTATAAAGAAAGCGGCGTCTCATTTGTTGATATTATTCACGTGATACTTTGTGGTAACACATAAATAAAGTTAGGGCTTAATATGAATAGTATATTCCATTTCCCCATACCTATATTCTCAACATTTTAAATGCAAGCAGAACTGCCGCCATCCGCCCTTGGTATAGTGCCATCTAGCGTGAAGAAATAAAACTAGTATTGAACTCACCCGCCGCATCACGGGGGACAAAATACCTATATCGCTCCGCAATTAATATTAAAAACTACGTATAAATAAACTTTAAAGTTTAAACCCAGAGCATTGCGCTCTTTGTAATTTCCAAGTGATAGTGTGTGCTAGCCCAGCAGTGATAAAAGGTGAAACGAAGGATTGCAGTATCTGCTGAAGAAGACAAAAAAATTTTTTTTAAAATAAAATAAAATAAAGACCGCGTGGCGGGCCCGCCGGCGTGTGTGATATCGCGCTGTTCTACTTCCTGGCTGCTCCTGGATTGTCTGGTAGTTTTGCATTCCCTCTTCTTTCTTTATTTCCGCTCCTTTTCTTGCTGTGTGTACTATTCTCCCTAACATAATACAGTCCACATCGAAGACATAAAATAATTACTTTTGGCGCTCACTTTGTAAATTTGCACTAAGGTAGTTTGCCGAGACGACACTAGTAAAGCCTTAAGTTATAGTAATTTTGCAATGACGAATGCTCCGCAGATAATAAATATAATAATAATAAAAATATTTATTTGCAACAGTAAGATACATAATATATATAAAACATGTTGTCTAGTTGAGACTATATAAACCTTGTATATAAGTATTGAAATTTGATATAAAATGAAGAAAACATGAGTGCTAAACAAGAATTCTTACTAGGTTTCCCCGTGCTAAGAAATCCCGTTTTTCACCCTCCTATTTTAAATAAACAATTGTAGTCTTAACAAATTACAGGTGATATTAAGTAAATACAAAGTTCAGGTTATGAAAATATTAATGAAATAATTACTATGAAAAATTATATTAAGTAAAAATTAAGAACTAAGACCCAAAATACCTACTCAACTATTGTATGTTTTAGTGTGTATGAGTATATATAAAAAAAATGTGGATGGTTTGTATAAAAGCGATATGGAATGAATGTACTAACGGTTTTGAGAAGGTGTAATGTAAACTAATATTTAAGTATGTAGATTTTTAATATGTATAATTATGTTATAAGTTTTACTCTTAAAGGAAATGAGCAAATTTTAGGGAGTTACCTAAATATGCGAAATAAATTTTCTGTGTCATGGTAGTTTAGATTCCTTAATATTTGATTTAATTCTTTTTTACAAGAGTAGGAATTGAGTGGATATATTGTTATAATTGCACTAATTTTATTATACAGAAAAGAACATAGAAAGTAGTCATATCTTCTAGCGAAGATAGTTTTGACTTGTTTAACTGTACATACTATGTCCTGACGTCGCTTTGTAGCTATGTTTATTATAGTTTCCAAAGGAATTCTGGCATGTTGTTTCATAACAACTTGCTGAATAAAAAGTTGCCGGACTGTTAAAACCTGACAGTCCTTATACAGCGTTACAGTGGGATATAAGAATGGTTTGAACAAAGAAACTTTTAAGATGGCCCTCTGAGCTCTTTCAAGTGGAAGTAAATTCGAAGTACAAATACCACCCCAACTCGAGATACAGTACAATATGATAGATTGACAAAGAGAAAAGTACACAATTTTTATGATATCGAAATCAGCCACATGTCTTAGGATTTTGAAAATGGGTATAAGCTTACGTACTCGTCCTGCTACATTCTTTATGTGGGGTTTAAAAGAAAGGTTTTTATCAATTAATATTCCTAAGTATTTAATTGTATCAGCTCTGTCTAGTCTAGCACAAGAACATACTGTATTAGTGTCACAAAATGAGCTATGAACAGTTATTTGAAATGGATCCACAGACGGAGGTTGTAGAGAATCTAGTATGGAAAATGTTAGATATTTGGTTTTAGATGCATTTATGGTAATAATGTTATTAAATAGCCAGGAAGTAACCACATTAAAACCAGATTGAGCTGCCTTAAAGACTAGGGGCCATGACTTATCTCGGAATACTAAGACTGTGTCATCTGCAAAGGTGAGGATTTTAGAATTTTTGATTTGTAAGTTACATAAATCATTTATAAAGACGAGAAAAAGGGTAGGTCCCAAAATACTTCCCTGAGGGACTCCTTGTTTAACATATAAAGTGTTGCTAACATGTTCTCCTATTTTAATACATTGCTGTCTATATGTCAGATAGCTTTTAAGAAGTTGAAGAGGCAAGCCTCGAATTCCAAGGCGTTCCAGCTTAATAATTAAACCTGACATTGGGACCGTATCAAACGCCTTAGCTAGATCGAGGAAAATAGCTAGGCATTTATCTCCATTGTCTATCCCTTCAACAACATGATTAGTCAGAGCAGACACTGCATCTGAAGTTGATAAACCTCTACGAAATCCAAATTGATTTTGACTCAAAAGTTTGTTACTTTCTAAGTAAGATATCAAACGGTTATTTATTAAACGCTCTAAGACTTTAGATAAGGCTGGCAACACTGATATGGGTCGATAGTTCATAAACACCGATTTGTCACCACTCTTAAATATAGGATGAACTACAGCTTTTTTTAGGGCATGAGGAAAAATTCCTGTGTTGAAACTTAAATTACATATATGGGCAACAGCCGCAGCAAGTAAGGTGGCATTTTGTTTCAGGATGGATGAGGGAACTTCATCCCATCCAGGAGAACTATCTGTTTTTAAGTTACAAAGAATGTGATTAACTTCAGTTTGATCAGTATCAAGTAAGACGAAAGATTTCAAAGGTATTACATGATTTTGTACATTTTGATGAAGACCAGTACCAGGTGTTATTTGCTCAGCCAAATTTTTGGCCACATTAACAAAGTAATTGTTCATATTATCTACAACAACTGCGGGAGGATCATTACTTAAGTTTAGTATGTCACTGGAATATGTTTTTGGGGATTTAAAGTTTGTTATATCATTTATTACTTTCCAAGTTTTTTTAATGTTTGACTTTGCTTTAATAAGTTGTTCTCTTTCATAAGTATATTTAACTTTTTTAGTTATTGATTTACAAAAATTTCTGTATCGCGTGTAAGTTACCTTAAGCGTCTCATTATTTGGATTTTTTCTTACTTTAATATGCATACGGTCACGGTTCCTAATGCATCGCAGAAGACCAGGTGTCATCCATGGTTTGATAGGGGCAAACTTTCTTGAGATTGACAAGAAGATGGAACTCTCTTTGATAACTGTAGATAATGTGGAAAGAAAATAATCAGTTGCAATGTCAATATTTTTTGTCAAGAATATTGGTGAAAAATCTGAATTATTGAGTTTATCAGTGACAGCGGTGTAGTTTATTTTACTTGTGGTTTTTTTCATTTGACAAGAGATATTAGTCAATTTTAACGAGAGAATAACTGGTAAATGATCAGTAACCGAGTTATTTACTACAAGAGTTTTAGCTGAATAACAAGTTTTCAGAATAACATGATCTAAACAAGTTCTAAGATGAGTTGGAATCTGGTGTGCTGGTAATAAACCGTATGAAGCTAGAAGTAAAAGGTATTCATCGGCCAGTTTGTCCACCGTACCCAGCTTTATATCTATATTGAGATCACCTACAATTACAATATTTTTGAAAGTGGTTAAAGATTGAAGTACTAACTCTAAGGACCTCATAAACTTATTCGATCTATAGAATTCATATGGGCGATAAATAGAAATAATGGCTATATCAGTTCCTAATTTAGTTACAAGACAATTGGCTTCTACAAAATCTGGTTCAATTGTACTAGCTGCAACACTAGATTTAATATAAACAACAACCCCATCGTTTTGGTTGTAGGTATGACGTGTATATGCAAATGTATAGTTGGGTAATGACGGAGGTAAGTAGGTTTTTGATAGCCAGCACTCTGTAAGAACTATCATGTCCGGTTGTACCTTCATCAAGGTCATCGATAGAAGAAATTCACTAAAATTATTTAAAATACTACGTATATTTTGTAATATTATATTAAACGATTTATTTGAATTTTTTATTATAGCAGGAACATCATTAGTATGACAAAGACAAGACTCAGATACAGAGATATTGTCAATATTGTTAATATTTATTTCTGAGGGATCCATTTCAAATAACTATGAGACTCTGTCATGAATTGAAGTACAAAGTTACTATTACATAACATAACATTAGTGAAATAAAATAGAAAACAACTATTGTAATGATTACTTGCATTATTATGTTGGTTTGGTTTCTGAATGTACCACCTACAATACTTGCTAAGCAAACATATAGCTAAAGTTGACAGAGCAATAATGATCCCATCCAAAAATTGTGCATAAATATTGTATGAATCGTTATGGGAACAGCCAATCATAACACATTGTATTGGATGGTAATAAAATACCTTAAAGAAGTGTTTAATTATATAGATATAGCAATATACTGTTTTATATTGTAAGCTTGGTATAATTTCTAAGAAACCACAAAGTGATATAACATAACATGTTCCAAACATGCATTGCTGTTTCAGTAGGTCAGTGAGAATAATGTTTTTTAACAATCTATAAATACATTTTACTTGGTTTGATTTACAGATAATATTATCAGTATTACCGATATTATTCATGTGGTAAGTGAGAAATATTACTTGAAACAGAAAACAATGCAGGGTACATAAATTATTTATCATTATCCCTCTGTATAAAATAATCTTATTATATGAAAACATTGAGTTTAAAAGGTATAAAAATGGAATTAAATATTTTAAATTTAGGTTGCAATTGAACATATTATTTGCTTGAAGAATAGATTTAAGGTAATATGAAAAACATTGTAATTTAGGTTGTGTTATTGTTTCATGGATAGTGGACATTGTATACTGTAGATTATTATAGTAAATTAGGTTCACTCTATTAATTAAACATATAAGATGTAATAAGAATATTGTTATATAACTGTTAAGTGACAGACAATTGAAAAAAATAAATTGCATTTCTAGTTTGGAGAGATTCCTAATGTTACCTTTTATCAATATACCCGTACTGTATATGGCGTGATTTAAGTATATAAGATGTTTGCAAACATTGAGTGGGAGACAACCATGAGAGATTAATATAGAGCATGGAGTGGTATTACAATTGATAAGGAACACATTACTTATTACAGTCGTAGCAATCTTGCAAATGATCACATAATCCAGATGAAGCACAGAAAGCTTATATGAATATGAGTATAGTCACTTATTGAGTTTATTTTTCAATTCATTTAGATGCATTTCATCTTTTATTGCAATGTATGGGGAGCCATCTTCTTTCCTCAGCAGTATTCTTCCATCCACAGTCCAACAGTATTTGAAATGGAAATTTTTTGCAAATTCTCTTGATAAGAAAAATAATCTTTTACCCTTGGTGGTTAGCAATTCAGTTACATACAATGGTTTAGATGTTCCATTGATGCCAATACAGTTTGAGTTCAGAATATTAGGTTTATTTGTCCTGTTATATAGTTTAAATGCATCAATTATTTTGTTTCTCAAGAGCTTTGAACTCATCTCAACTACAACCGGTTTATTTTGATCTGGTTTACCATGAATGCGGTGAACACTGAGTATTTCTGTTGACATGACGGTTATATTCAACAAGTTAAAGATGCTTTCTACATTTTTTTGGATAGAGTGACGAGTTTCTTTCTGTTCATATGGCATATTGCGTATTTCAAGTTTGTTTAAGCAGAATTTCCGGTTCATTTCTTCCATACATTCCTCAAGAATTGTTATACGTTTCTTATACTCCTTAGAGCTATCTACCAGGTCAATCACTTTACTATCCGTATCTTCACATTTTAGTGATAGGAATTCAAGAGCATTCTCCCTTTCCAAGTTGGCAGACTTTACCTCGGACAACTGTTCTTTTATCGACGTCACATCGGTCTTCAGTCGGGAATATTGGATATCTTGCTCAGCTTTCCACGACACTAAGAGGTTGTTCATGGAGCTCAATTGTTCTTTAAAAGAAATTAAAGTTTGATTAACATCACTACAACCACAGTTCGTCTTTTGTCGCCTCGACGCTTGAACCGAAGAGTCACTCCCAGAGTCGTCAGTTCTTTTCATTTTCTGGCGTCTTGATTCATTTCCTTTGTTAGTCCTAGTATCAGAGCCTAGATTTTGATTCACTTTACGCGTGCATTCCATGATGTTGCAAAGTGTATTTATATTAAAAATATGAAAATCTCAGCTCACAACAATATTTAGACTAAGATGGCGTCCCGTTGCCACAATCTTAGACTTATATACTTTTGACTTGAATTTTTAGTGTTATAAGGCTTATTCACTTTTAAAAAACAGTTAAACAATCCAACGTACACAAACCACTTAATTATCACCAGATTCAACGCTAAAAACCAGTTATTTAGTCAAATTTCGAAAATCAATCTGTAAAATCACACTGTGTGTTTGGGTTGCCAGGAGGGGAAAAAAGTAAATAATACTAATAAACAACAACATTCCGCTAATTAATTATAGTTTTTCTTATCATTCTTCTTTTGCCAGCTTTTACTTGGTAGAAACTCAGTTTTACAGAAACTTTTGTTACCAAGACGTGGCAACACAAAAGCGTACAAAATATAATTTTGTAAGGTGTATAAAATCTATAAATTTAACAGCGCGAAAAGATGAAAATAGGTTAAAATATGACCTTTCGGCTAGACCACTTACTTTTTACCTTCAAGAGAAGGGTCTCGCTTTATTCAACACAACTGTTAATCGGGTGATATATCTGGTAATATTACAAAATCACAAATATACGATACGAAAAATTTAAGCCATGTGCGGTACTCGAACCCGCGTCCACCCACCCCTTGAGCCAGGGTATGCTCTTACCAATTGAGCTAACATGACATGACGTCATAACTCAAATCTTTCCTATCGTTCTTTAAGCATCGTATTGGGATGGATAGATCGATATTTGTGATTTTGTAATGTAATCCGCATAGCAGGCATTATTGCAAACCTAACAATATCCGGTAATAGTCTATATATTACCGGATGTATCACAATTTGAGCCATAGCTATTACAGATCGTCAAAATACTTGTTGATGACCAAACAGCCAACGAAACACATAAAAAAATCAAGACAAGTTTTTAAACCAGACTTCTGAAAGCTGACAAACAGCAGCGTTCCCTGCGAAAAAGTTTTAACTCATATAATAACTAACGACAAAGCACAGTTATTACAAAAATCAAATGACTGTCAAAACTATACACGTATGGAGGAATTAATATGAAAAGTTTGGCCAAAGCGGAAAGTTTTCCAATCAGAGGGTCCTTTTGTATGGAACCATAATAAATGGGAATATTACAGACGTCAGCTGGAATTTTGGCTCTTATAGAGGTAAAACAGTTTAAGATTTGGCAACACTGTCATGACAGGTAGTATGGCTCCTAGTTCCCTAATTTTTTTTTAAGCTTGATAGGTTAGCCTATGACCACTATCTCACCTGATAGTAAGTGACGATGTGATCGAAGATGTTGTTCAGGCTAACCTAAAATTACTGGCTCTCAAGAACAGCTGCCGGAACACACCGTTACGTGCTTGGCGACAGATTTTCTACTTGAGGGTGGTAGCTAGCCGCTTAATACCTCCATGATATAACGACTGCCATTCTAAGGTGACAACCGAGACCGACTGCTTAACGTGGCCTCCGAAGCACGGAAGCGCTAAGTAGTAATGTCACTAGCGGTCACCCATCCAAGATATGACCGCGGCGGACGTTGCTTAACTCTGCAAGCAAACATCGCTTCAAGAATCTCTTTGACGTAGTGGCAAGATATCCTGAGTTTAATTTACTGTGAGTCTAGGTATTTCGAAAGAGAAAAAAACAATTTCGACCATAACCAGAATATTTATTTTGCGTGCGTGTTCTCAGTCGGTATTTTCTTTTGTTGTAAGTAATTTAAATTTTTATGTTTTTGACACTTATATATAATTATTTACATAGTGACTTTTTATTATTGTATTGAATCTAGGTATCTATCATAAGTGTAATTCGTGCGGTTCTAATGTGAAATAAATACATAAAATATATAATAGTTACGATTACTATCACCGAATCTGAACAAAAAAACGGGACCCTAAGGCTTGCTAGCCTTGGCTCTTTGTCTGTCTGTACATACGTCCATTCATTAGCAGAATAAACTTCTCAGAATGAGGTACCGAATGATAATTATTTAAACAAATACTATGTGCACTTTAAAGTTTTGTAATTCGACATTAATTTACCTACGAAAACATGTATCGTATAAAACTTTCATAACTAGGTATGTACATGTAAGAAATATAAGTTATTAAAGCTAATTAATTATGTAAATGTGTACGAAATATACGAAAATCTATTGGACAGATTAAAAGTAGTAATATTGATAAAATATTCACTAATATTGATAAAACTATAGCTCCAATCGCGCTCAAACCAACGGGAAACGATCGGGGATCGCGGCCCACGTGTTTTGATGCGGAAACTATAGAAACATTTGGAAAAGGGGAATTATTTAGAGGAATAACACAAAATTTTTAATAAAAATGCCAATAAAATGTTAATAACTTTTACACTATTGAAGCTATTTAACTGAAACTAAGGTGCAACGAACCGCTACCAGCGGCCGCTAATTACTAAACTACCAAAAATTGTGGCTAAGAGATTTGAAATACATTATTTGTATTTGTATATACTTTAGCGCAATGTATTAGTTGTTGAGGAGGAGCTTAAATAACACAAATATACACAACTCTGGTATTAACTATATACTTAATATTTATTTTTATATGTATTCTATTGTTGTTATATTAACTTATTGAAAACTACGGGAAACAAGGCCTTATTTTTTGGAATGGCTACAGAGTGATCCTTCTGGTCCCTATTATTCTGTGAGACAGTATCCATTTACATGCCTTCAAATCACTAATTATAACAAACCAGCAAATACTCCGGAGAGATTTGAACGCATTCTCAGTAATGCACAGTTCGTAGTAAATTCTGAGCCACAAAATACGAGTACATATATTGAGCACTAATATTGTACAAGTTGCAAAGGAATATCAACCATAATGAGTTCTGATAAGGTTATGTTTGTTTTATTTAAATCGGACAAATGTATGGGAAAATACTGATAAATTGTAGCTTGTTTAAATTCGTATTGGAATATTCTGGATGCAGCGCGCTAAATACTAAGCGTTGCGATACGTAGGGAGTTATTATAATACAAAAAAATGTGCATTTACGTGTATTATGATAGAGAAAGTTTTAGAGTTCCATGCAAGAAGTGCAAAATGGACCTAATTATTGAGACGCCAGTCTCTTGATGGCAGCTGAAACAAAAAAATATTTTTCGCAAATTGGGGTTTTTCTATTTACTAATTTCGATCACATCCTCACTTATCATTAGGTAAATTTAAAAAATATCAGATTGCGAGTGTAGCACGGATAGACCTTGCTTCGCGCGAGAGTGAGCGTAATAGATCAACACAATATAAAAAAACGTAAGCGATTTAAAAAAACATTTATAAGTGAGCTTTTACAAACAGTAAATAACTTTCATCTACTGTATCACATGGTTGCTACATAATAATTAGAAATAAAATTTGTATTTATACGAATTACTATATAGACACAAAACATAATTAAGAAAAAAATAAGGGTTGTATGCAGTTTTTTTTCTATCGAGATAAATATATGGAATCGTGTATTCAGATCGAGCATAGTACTTGTCATATCCTTTGCAATATTGTATTTTATTTTTATCTCTGAGGCATACACTCCTTCCAAAATCATGTTCAAAAATGTTTCAGAATCACTTCACCAGGATTTTAGATATATGCATTATATGTTATAGCCTTATAGGGCATTTTGCGAATGACCGCCTGGCTAACTACCCACACTCAATTATTAGAAAAGCTATCAAGCAATATATAATATTTTTTTATATGTTATTGTGACGGAACAAGCACGAGGCCTACCTGATGTTAAACGGTATCCTCTGCCTATAACAGATGCATTTCATCACAAGTGACGAACTGCACTGCGCCCATCACCTTGAGACATAGTTGTTAAGTCTCATTTTGCCTGTAATTTCACTGGCTCTCAAGGACTGCTGCCGGAACACACAGTTAGGTGCTTGGCGACAGATTTTCTCCTTGAGGGTGGTCGCTAGCCAGGCGGGCATTCGCAAAATGCCATTCCACCATGCGGTGAAGCTCAAGCCCGCGGCGGGATTCAAACCATGGACCTGCTGCGCGGCAGTCCATAGCCAATGCCACTGAGCCATCACTGCTTCACAAAATCGATCTGTTCCGGCATTTGTGCTTGAAAGTCAGGACTTCTAGGTTAGTCTGAACTACATCTTCAACCACATCATCACTTGCCAAAGCTACAGATAAAGATAAATTTGTTTCTTAATATGTGAACATGGATTTGTTCTTTAATATGTGTGCTCAGATTATTATGACAAAATTTAACGCTTCATTTTGTTCACGAAACTGTTTATCTAGAACTGTCGCCGCGTACTTAACAATTTTCTCAACAATTTTTTGCTTTACAAAACTTTTCTCCAACGAGTTGAGATTATCTTGCAAAGTTTAAATGGCAAAAACAACATTTTGCACTTAATTCTTAACGCGCTTTTGCCCGTGGATTTGCTCATGTATTTAAAAAACACTATATATTAAAAAAAATCTTAATATTTTTATTTTTTGTCATAACATTACAAAATTACACGGAGAATATTTTTTTTTTGCTTATTGGCTAGCCTTTGACCTCTATCTCACCTGATGGTAAGTGATGATGTAGTCGAAGATGTTGTTCAGGCTAACCTAGAATTAGTGGCTCTCAAGGACAGCTGCCGGAACACACCTTTAGGTGCTTAGCGACAGATTTTCTACTTGAGGGTGGTATCTAGCCAAGCGAGCATTCGGAAAATGCTCTAATACTCTACCAGGCAATTATGCAATTATAGTCATGTGAGGGATTCGAACCCGCGCTATCCGCCCCTATAGCCGGGGTATGCTCTAACCCTTAAGCCAACATGACACATGGCGCAGACTAAATTGACCCTTTGTTCTTGACCATCGTATCGGGATGGAGCGACACCAACTTCAATTTACGTTGTACTACTAACAAGACTAATTTTACAATTAGCTTTAAACTTGTTAACGACGGCTTACATAGCTTGGCTGCCTTCTAGAGTTTCATTTCTTCAAACTATTTATTTTATTCCTGTTAGTTTAGTTTTTGACCACTATCTTACCTGACGGTAATTAGGTGCTCCGCGACAGATTTTCTCCTTGAGGTTGGTAGCTAGCCAGGCGAGTATTAGCAAAATGCTCTTTCACCAAGCGGTGAAGCTCAAGCCGGCGCGCGGCGCGGTGATTGGGATCGAACCATGGACCTCCGGCACGCAATTCCATTGTTTTTACCACTCGGCTATCATTGCTTCTAGGTAGGTCCGTCATCAGTCATCACAATACAAAATAAAGAAAAAAAAGTAGTTACTAACAAATTTCGTTGTCTTCCATTCTTTAAATATAGAGTTTGTATTCAGAAAATGCAATCAAAGGTAAAGCAACTGCGTACTTTGGTAGAGTCGTAATTAAGATCGCTGTAAAGTTTCAACTTCGTTAAGAAAATAAATAGTCTTTATGAGTTTTAGTTTAGAATTAATTATTGATTACTTAAAGCTTAAAGATAAACGAGATGAAAGTTGAAAATTAAGAAGAGTTTATTGATATAATAAAAGCTCTATCGTGAGGTATTGCTTTGTTATGGTATAAAGCGAGGAGAAGAACAAGGCACTCGCTTCATGGTAAGTGTCCATTGACCTATGTACTAGACGCGACATCTCAAACGAGGATAGTTGACCAGTGCAGGTATGCCAGCTGGCATACTCCCCCACACGCACTAGTAGAGATTTCACGCGCTTTACGATCGAAAATTGTGTAATATCAATTGTGTATTTTGAGTATACAATTTTCGAACGTAAAGCGCGTGTAATCTCTACGAGTGCCCAGCTGCGTGAGGGGGAGAATATGCCGGCCGGCATACCTGCACTGGTCGACTATCCGCGTTTGAGATGTCGCGTCTAGTGTTTATAGGTAAATGAAAATGTCCAGTCTATTCATTATACAAAGGTAGTTGAGTTGTGTCACTTCGTGTGCCGTTCGTACATGTGTGTGTGAGTGGAATTCACCGTGGCCAGTACTGGCCCGTGACACTCATCGTACGTGTGAGATCGTGCGACGTTGACGTTGTGCCGGCGTGCGTGACCAATAGGGTTGAGGCAGTTAGTCTTTTGATGAAAGAAAATAATAAAAGATGACTGTACAACTTAGCTACAAAATAAGTGTATAATGAATATTTATAATTTTAATATTGTTAGGTTTGCAGTAACGCCTGCTACGCAGATTACATTACAAAATCACAAGTATGGGATAGGAAAACGTTTTTTTCCTATTTTTTTATCCCGCTTAAAATTTTTCCTATCGTATATTTGTGATTTATAATTTTTTATTTTATACACCTCATTTGGTGAAGATTTTTTGCGTTTATTAAATCTTAAATAGCTTCAATTTTATATTTATCACCGATATGACTATATCCTTACACATATGAAATACTATTTATTTCAGCACATGACGACACGGATATAAACAATTGCACTTGACAATATAAATAACATATACAGCATAAAAAGGAATATTGGTTATGTTACAGAAATAGAAACGGAATGCATAAAATATTATTTATATTACACTTAAAGTATACAGAAAAACCTTTTAAAATTTCAGGGTCATGTACTATAACCGCAAAAAATTATTATGATCAATCTTTTGTAACAAAATTACAATTACAGCAGATGTAAACAACTTATTTAGTACCTACCTACTATGTACTAGTTTTCATCAGCGGTAACATATATAATTTTATAACACGAGAAAGATCGTGTTTCTATTATTTTGTTTGAGGTACAACAACTAATTAAGCCTGCAACAATACTTAGGTAGCGAAAAGAATGTTCTTTCATTCCTCCTTTGTGTTACTGCAACAACCGTAAACACAACAATATTTACGCCCCGGCATTATGACAAAGCCTCATTGAGGTATATTTATGTTTACCTACATACATGATTGTACTCAACGCACGCATCTACCTGGCGCGCGGGGAGCGACGACCAGTAATAAACCAGCAAGCAAACTTAGCGGTGTTTTACTTCTCTCATACATATCAGTGGCGAACGTCGTTGGATTACCCACATTTTTCTAGATAAAATGGCTTATCTCGGAAATTTACCAGTTTTTGACCATAAAACGAGTGAATGGTCGATATTCAAAAGCAGATTATCGCAATTTCTAAAGATTAATAGTGTGATTGAAGTGAATAAAAGTGGAGTTCTTCTTACACATCTTACGGATGAAACATACCGCTTGGTGCGAAACTTAGCATACCCGTCTGAGTTGGAGTCGCTAAGCTTTTCAGAGCTGGTTTTATTACTCGACAACCATTTCAAGCCAAAGCAGTGCTCATTTGTGGACAAGGCGAATTTTTATGGAGCGAATAGGAATCCAGGCGAATCATTGGGGGACTGGGCGGCGCGACTAAGAGGTTTGGCAAGCTATTGTGACTTCGGCACCGCTCTGGAAACGAATCTGAGGGATCGTTTTGTCCTTGGTCTGGGTTCAGGCCCTGAACGTGACAAATTGTTCGAGCAGAACTCATCCACGCTGACACTTACACGGGCTATAGAATTGGCAGAACAGGCGGCTTGTGCCCGGCAAGCGAAGGTGATATTGTCAACCAGAGAAATCGTCAAAGAGGAGCCGGTATATCGGGCGAAATTTCAAGGTCAATGTGGACGCAGTGAAGATACTCGTCGAGGCATTGGCGGTAGCAGTGCCGGCGCGGGTTCTACATACTCTTCATGTTGTTCGGTTTGTGGGATGAAAAATCATCAAACTCATATGTGCCGTTACAAGGGATATAGGTGCCAAAAGTGCGGGGTAAAAGGTCACTTAAAGAAAGTGTGTGATTCGATTAAAACAAAAAAGTGCGATATCATGTCGTAACTGAAAAGGAAGGCAAAGCTGACCAGGCCTTGGACACATCTTGCCAGGAATGCCAAAATTTTAATTTAAGGTATGTGACTGAAAATAATAAGCCAATTCATATTGAATTGAAACTAGGAAACCAGAATAGGTCAATGGAGCTCGATTCAGGCTCCGGTAGTTGTGTAATTTCAGAGAAATTATATAAGGAAAAATTTGGTACCTATCAATTAAAAAGTAGCGATGTAACCATGTGTTTATATAATGGACATAAAATCTCTCCCTTGGGATATATTAATATCGAAGCATATTTTAATCAGAAACTGAAAGTCATAAGAGTATTTGTGGTAAAAAATGGAGGACCACCATTGCTAGGCAGAGATTTCATGTCAGCTTTTAACTTATTTGTAACGACTGATGTTCATTCCTTAAGCAGTGACGCGGATTTGCATGACCTGTTGCAAAAGTATGAGGTTTTGTGGCGTGATGAATTGGGTGTTTTTAATAAATTTAAAGTCAACCTACAATTAAAAGATAATTCAATTCCAAAATTTTTTAAACCACGGACTGTTCCCTTTGCCTTAAGAGATAAAGTCGAACAAGAGTTAAACAGGTTAGTCAGCTTAGGTATTTTAGTGCCTATTAATTACTCAAAATACGCCACCCCTATAGTGCCCGTGTTAAAAGACAATGGCCAAGTTAAAATAGCTGGTGATTACTCCGTTACACTAAATAAAGACCTAATAATTGAAAAATACCCTCTGCCTAGAATTGAAGAGGTATTTGCGAATATTGGAGGGGGGGACCGGTATACCAAAATCGATTTAAAAAATGCATATAATCAATTTATTTTAGATGAGTCATCACAAGAGCTCACCACACTTTCAACACACAGGGGCTTGTATAAAAATACGAGATTAATGTACGGTTTGGCCAATGCACCTGCAATTTTTCAAAAATCTATGGAGACTTTGCTCTCAGGGATTGAAGGAATCAGCATCTGGTTAGATGACATATGTATAACCGGTCCAGATAGAATTAGTCATCTAAAAAGGCTAGAGGAAGTGCTAAGTAGGCTGAGTGATGCAGGTTTGCGTTTACAAAGAGAGAAATGCGAATTCTTTCAAGAAAGCGTTACATATTTAGGCTACGTTATCAGTAAAACAGGATTGCAAACTTGTGTGGACAAAATAAACGCTATCATGAAAGCACCAGAGCCAACTAACGTCACCGAAGTTAAACGATTTTTAGGCGTATTAAACTATTACAGGAATTTTATCCCTAACGCGTCATCTTTGCTTAGTCCGCTACACGAGTTATTACGTAAGGACGCTGCTTGGGAGTGGGGCGACCGACAGCGGCGGAGCATGGCGGCCGTGCGCCGCGAGCTGGCATCCGAACGTGTGCTGGCGCACTTTGAGCCCAGCGCGCAGCTGATACTCGCTGTCGACGCAGGACCGGCCGGTCTCGGTGCGGTACTCTCGCAGCGGGACGATAACGGTATCGAACGACCTTTAGCGTTCGCATCCCGTTCTCTCACCGAAAGTGAACGAAATTACAGCCAAATACAGAAAGAGGCCACCGCGATAATTTTTGGGGTGAAACGTTTTCACCAGTATTTGTATGGTCGTGAAAACCCGTTTATATTAAAAACTGACCATAGACCTTTGGTATCGATTTTCAATAACAAAACTGGTATACCGGTAACGACAGCACTTCGACTGCAAAGGTATGCTATCATATTATCAGCATACAATTACACAGTACAGTACGTACCTAGCGAAAGCAACCTGGTTCCGGATTATTTCTCTCGCGCGCCGTTGGAATGCAACGATACGATGCCAGCTGACAATACTGATATAGATACCTACTACGCGATTAAGTTCCTTGACGAAGCTTCCCCTGCAATGACTAATTGTGAAATATGTAGTACGCGCGACAGAACTCGATAAAACATTGCAGACAGTCCTTAGGTATATGCGAAAAGGTTGGCCACGTAAAATAAAATGTAAATCAGTTATGCCATATTTTAATTGCAAAGCTGATTTACAGTTCGAAAATGGTTGTTTATTTAGGGGACATCGAATAGTTGTTCCATCGGTGCTCAGAGAGAAAATGCTACGAGAACTGCACCACTCTCATTTAGGTATAATAAAAACCAAAAGTAATGCACGTAGCAGGATATGGTGGCCGTCAATCGATGAACAAATTGAGCGGTGGATAGGTTCTTGCGAAACGTGTGTCAGTTTACACGCCGCGCCTCCGCGCGACCCGCCCGCGCCCTGGCCCGCCGCCCGCCTCCACGCGACCCGCCCGCGCCCTGGCCCGCCGCCCGCTTCCACGCGACCCGCCCGCGCCCTGGCCCGCCGCCCGCCTCCACGCGACCCGCCCGCGCCCTGGCCCGCCGCCCGCCTCCACGCGACCCGCCCGCGCCCTGGCCCGCCGCCCGCCTCCACGCGACCCGCCCGCGCCCTGGCCCGCCGCCCGCCTCCACGCGACCCGCCCGCGCCCTGGCCCGCCGCCCGCCGCCGCGCGGCCCTGGCAGCGCGTGCACATCGACTACATGTCCCTAGGGCAAAGGGTATACTTGGTGGTTGTCGATGCTTATAGTAAGTGGTTGGAGTGCATATACATGCATAACGGAACTTCAACTAGCGCTTTAATAGCGAAATTGAAGACAATTTTTTCTACCTTCGGAATTCCGGAAACCGTAGTATCGGATAATGATGTAAAAATTAATTCTACAGAATTTAAATTATTTTGTACCTCTAATGGCATTCAATACATGACGTCACCTGTTTATCACCCACCCAGTAACGGCCAGGCAGAAAACGCGGTCAGGACGTGTAAAAAGATGTTGAAATGTATTGTAAAAGATGGCATGCCGTTGTACGAAATGAATGAACAGCTATTAGGTTACTTGTTTAGTTATCGAAATGCCGTGCATTGTACCACGGGCGAAACTCCGGCTAAGTTAATGTTCGGGAGACATCTGCGTTCCCGTCTGGATGTTATATTACCTGCACAGAAAAAAACGGATGTCTTGTCATCAGTTCCGGGAAGAAGACATTTCGAGGTAGGTGATACAGTTTGGACTCGATGGTACAGTGCACGGAAAGAAATCTGGAAATTCGGTACAATATTGGAAAAGATAGGTAATAAAATGTACAAAATAATTATAAGCGACTTAGACGTTATTTGTATAAGGCACGTTGATCAAATTATTAAATATACAGGTAAACACGATCAAATTATTGATAAATCGTATCATGGTAGTGATGATTGTACCAGTAGTGTGTCTCATCAGTTTCGTCCCCCTCCACCCGCTAATAGTGCAGAGGTCACATCTTCACAAAGCCAAACTCCACTAACAGTCATCAGCAACCAGGTGACTGTTGGTGAGTCACAGGAGCCAGAAACTAATGAAACACGAGGTGAAAGTGCAGAGGGCGTGCGAGGGACCGCTGAGAGTGATGGCGGTGGTGGTGACGGATTACGCGCGCACGCACCCCCCGAGGGCACGCTTACGCCGCGTGCCACTGCAACTCGCGCCGATGCATCGCCAGCTCCCTCTCGCGCAATCAGACAAACCAGGAAGAAAGTTGATTATAAAAAGTTTATGTAAGCAATATTGAGTGAAAACATATATTACATTACCAGACGGGGTTGTTGCGTTGACAATTTTTATTATTGTATAATTTACTAGGTTTTGTTTTGGTCTCCAGGTTCCAAAATTTAAGTGTGGAGGAATGAGGTATATTTATGTTTACCTACATACATGATTGTACTCAACGCACGCATCTACCTGGCGCGCGGGGAGCGACGACCAGTAATAAACCAGCAAGCAAACTTAGCGGTGTTTTACTTCTCTCATACATATCACTCATGCCATTATTGACCTATATATACTAGACGCGACATCTCAAACGACGATAGTCGACCAGTGCAAGTATGCCGGGCCGGCCGGCATAGTCTCCCTCACACGCAGCTGGGCACTCGAAGAGATTACCTGCGCTTTACGTCCGAAAATTGTGTATTCAAAATACACAATTGATAATACACAATTTTCGAACGTAAAGCACGTATAATTTTTACGAGTGCCACAGCTGCGTGAGAGGGAGAGTATGCCGGCCGGCATATTTGTACTGGTCGACTATCCTCGTTTGAGATGTCGCGTCTAATATATTAAGGTCAATGCATGCCAGCCGAGAAGCTGGCTAGCTGAGTACTCAGCTGAGATAATAAGAAAAACAGACGAATTGAATACCTCTTCCTTTTTTGAAGTCGGTAAAATGCAACTTCCCGTCCCGATCCCTTACGCATTTATACATATCTGTTGGTAAAACAGTATTCGGTTATGTTTCTAAATCTATTGGCTATAAGTAATATCGTTATATGTATGTCCAGTGACAAAGAATGCCTATTCTAATTTATTATTTGCAATACTCGTTTATTGTATAGACATTTCATTGGTTTAGTTTTTTAATAACTATATTTCAATGTCCATGAAATTCGAAATTTTTCAATACATTGAAAAATTTCGAATGAAAAAATTGCCATACAATTGACCTAAATTTAAGTCATGTGCGGGATTCGAACCCGCGTCCATCCACTCCTTGTTCTACTCGGCTCAATAACTCGAATTAAAACTCGACTTAAAAAAATATTTTCCTATCGTATATTTGTGATTTTGTAATGTAATCCGCATAGCAGGCGTTATTGCAAACCTAACAATATTAAAATTATAAGGTTGCGTCATCATTTACAAGTATAAAACCAATTGCAAAATTGGTCTTGTTTGTAGTACAACGCAAGTGGTACTATAGATTTCGCTCCATCCCAATACGATGGTTAAAGAAGGATAGGAAAGATTCGAGTCATGACGTCATGTCATGTTAGCTCAATTGGTTAAAGCATACTCCGGCTCAAGGAGTGGATGGACGCGGGTTCGAATCCCGCACATGACTTAAATTTTTCCTATCGTATATTTGTGATTTTGTAATGTAATCCGCATAGCAGGCGTTATTGCAAACCTAACAATATTAAAATTATAAGGTTGCGTCATCATTTACAAGTATAAAACCAATTGCAAAATTGGTCTTGTTTGTAGTACAACGCAAGTGGTACTATAGATTTCGCTCCATCCCAATACGATGGTTAAAGAAGGATAGGAAAGATTCGAGTCATCACGTCATGTCATGTTAATTTTTTTCTATCGTATATTTGTGATTTTGTAAAATAATTTATTTGTTTGTAAACATGAGTATACTTATTCCTTTTGATAGCATTTGCGAATTTTTAACAGAAATGAAACACTGCTACCTATCAGAATAAAAAGGTCTACAGTTAATGTTCTTATATGTACATACGTAAACATTGAAAGCTATTTCCTAAAACAATTTAACACACAATGTTCCTCAGCATAAATTTAAATAAATTAATTCCCTTAAAGTGCTTCTAATATTAATGAAAAACAGGTGAATTTTCTCAACGCAATGTGTTGAGAGCAATTAAGTCTGTTTTACACGGGGCCATTAAATGCAATTATGGTGTTTTGCATAATTGAATTATTTTGTTTAATTTTTGGAATTTTGCGGGTTTTGATTAAATTAAGCTTGTGCTGCGGCTGCTGAGATGACATCTGTGTTGTTTCAAGCAGAAAAATGTTACAAAATATTATTACTTGGTTACAGAGAAACAGGACATAATTTTACCCACAGCTGCCACTGTTTGTTTTGTAATTTTTTGGTTACGAAAATTGTTTTTCCTTATAATAATATCATTAGATATACGTCATAAGCCAAGCTGTCTGGAGGCGGTTTGGGTTGTGACTACAAGCCGCTGTCTTGTATTTAATTTATTTTACTGTAGAATGTACTTATATATTATTTTATTATATGATGTAACTAAAAGAGTATGCTTTTCGCAATCTTTCCTTTATCTGTGCTATAAGACGTTGCTTTGTACCAAATTTCAAGATTCTGAGTTCACGGGAAGTACCCTGTAGGTTTTGATTCCCTTGCGAGTGTCGAACATTTGTGGCAATAACGGCTGTATCTTTTGATTGCGTTGGGTTAGAAAATTGTTTTTTTTCACATCTCCAAGGGACAGTAGACTTGAGTATTTGATATAAATTTCAGCTTCATACCTCCACGCGTTCCTGACAAAAAGGTTCTTGAAAGACAGATAGACGGACAAACAAGTGATCCCATAAGGGGTCCGTTTTTTTCCTTTTCTGGTACGGAACCCTAAAAAACATAAAACATGGAAAGTTTTCGACATGTTTAGTTTCTTCACAAAGTTTTTTCAGATGGTCCGGAGTCCTCGAACGATCAATATGAATTCGTATCTAAATATTTGTAGGACTGCCTATGAGTCCAAATGCTTTCATTGTAGTAGCTGTAGTGTTGTATATACTTCGTAGTATTCTGTTAATAAAGGCATACAGCCCTTAAGAAAAAAAAAATTGTTATTATTGAATGTGGATTTCACTAAAATTACAACTGAATCATTAAACATATAGTTCTAAAACACTTAAGCCCAAACTGGCGATGTTTTGCCAGTTGCAATTCCCATATATCGTGTAGGTGTAATGAGAAACGCAGATCCTGTGTGCCTCGCTTTTTATTCAGAAGCGGAGTTTTCGTGGCCCAACATCGTGAGATGTGTGACAAATAACTCACGCAGGTTGTTGCGGATCTAATTAATGATATTCCAGATTCAAATACTCCCTTACATTCTTGTGATTTATATTCTTGGGATTTTACGAATGCTGTACCTACCCCAACGTTTTCACACGCTTCTTAGTACTGTAGTACTAAGAAGTAGGTACTGGCTATAGCTACCACCCTCAAGTAGAAAATCTTTCGCCAAGCACCTAACGGTGTATTCCGGCAACTGTCCTTGAGAGCCAGTACTTCTAGGTTAGCCTGAAAAACATCTTCGATCACATCATCACTTACCATCAGGTGAGATAGTGGTGCTAACCTATGAGGCATAAAAAAAAAACTAGTTATAAGTATGATAATAGAGAAAATACTATAATCACACTTATATTATATAGGCAAACATATTAGAGTGTGTTTTTCAAGTAATTTATTATCAAAATACTACGAACTATATACAACTCTACAGCTACTACAATAAAAGCATTTAGGTCCCTATAAGTCATTGCAGACTCACAGGCAGTACGAATGCTCTAGCCCACTACCAGTTGGCAGCGTGCCCAGCATGCTGGCAGCATTGCCCCGTTGAATTGCAATGCTTATTCTTTGAGCCAAATAGGTGTCAACATTTTGATCACGCGTCGCATGACGCATCGACCAAGCGCTCTGATAAGTTTTTGAAAATACGATGAGCTCCCGGTCCCCCGGAGTGTGTTTGTTTGTTACTTCGTCACGCTCAAACGGCTAGACCAATTTTAATTAAGTTTTGTAGGTATGAAGGTGGATGAGGCACTAGATTATACACATAAGATGTAGCACATTAGATACTTTTCAAAATCGTCATCATACAATGCCATGCAGGTGAATCTATTGAATAAATGCTAAAAACTATTTTTTATTTTGAAGCAGTAATGGCTCATTGGCATTGGCTATGGCCTACCGCGCAGCAGGTCCATGGTTCGAATCCCGCTGCGAGCTTGAGCTTCACCGAATGGTGGAAGGGCATTTTGCGAATGCCCGCCTGGCTACCGACCACTAATCTTAACATTCGTATGTACCAAGCAACCCGCCTGCATCCAACTCTTTTGTTGCTCAGCAGATCTTATACATAAGTGTTGTGGTCCCAAAAACTAATAGCGGAAATAAATAACTGTATAAAATTAAACTCAACATCATAGCTAAGTAAAATAGGCAATTACTTATCGCCATCTTGTAGTTTGGGAATATACGGGTTGATCTATACATATTAGAAAATAAGTATTAGCACAGAATAAAAAGTACCAGATAAATCACACCACAAAGCCATTCCAATAAATAAGCTACTCTAGCTACGAAGCAATAAAGTGCACTTCAGTTCGCAAACCACGTAGTACATAATATATATATTCACCTACAAGGTGTCTCTCTTTCTATCACATAGCTACGCATAGCACTGATCTCTTCTGACGCGGCACGCACCGTACGATAATCCCTTTCGGACGGATACGCTGATATATAAACTTTGTACTGAAACTTTGTACCTAAAGCCTAAAATGCGGAGTGAGCCAGACCTGGTATGAGCATAAGAATATTATATTAATTAAATAATAAATAATGAGACATTATTATGTTAATGTCTCATCATTTATTTATATGGTATTATTATTTTGATTCGATATGTATACCAAGTCCGCTTCTACAATTCCACGAAGTTTTGTTTTTCGTGTTCGAGCGACCTTCTATACAACGAAAATTTATTTTGCGGTACGAAGTTCGTTGTTTGATATTGTCTATGGTCGGACCACATCGTTCATCACAAATCTTGCCCGCTATGGAATCTCCCAAACGACTCTGCGAACGCTATTATGCTTTAATCAGTTTTAAATCTCAATACAGAGATGTTACAGAACATTTTCCCATGGTAATACTCTGCGAATCCTAGTTATGGAGCTCAACGAGAGGTGTCGCTACTGTTCTAGAAAATAACGGTAAGATATTAAGAATTTACGTTAATGTTTTTGATCTCCATTGGTATTTATATACTTATTAGTATTTGTGTTCTTTCTGCATAATTAGAACTCGACTGACTACTTATAAGCAAACAAATAAATTACAATTTCATATTTGGACAATGTACAAATCATACGAATCCAATAAAAAAATATTAAAAATCTACGCAGGCAAATGCTTGCTAGTCTATGCTACGAAAGAAGTTAAACATAAGTAAGCCAATATAGTACCACCAACTTAACTGTGCAGTTCTCGAGGGCGCTACTGGTCAAGGAAATCAACTACAAACTGTCACAATTTGAAGGAATGTTGTAGTTCTTTTTTTTGCCGCCTGAACAGATAAGTTGGTGGGACTATACGTGTTTTGCGGATAGGTACCTTACCTTCGGACCCGAAGTTCGATACTTCATCGAATTGCAGTAGCGGCCCAGTTCCTGCTTTAACAAAAATATACCAATATACGACAAGTACACGGATCACATTACTGTTCTCTCAGATTAATATACATAAATCCTTAGAGTTGCCGACTAATATTCTGAACCCTATTAAGTGAACATGTTAATTGCATTTCAATTAACAGTTAGAACTTGAATTGCACTCGCAATTGCTAACAATAGACACATCTGCAACCTACCATGGAGATCGAAACTGTAGTATAAGTTCCACCCGAGCCTGCCCGGATATACATCCGGGGAAGTAATATCACGATATACAATTTATTACAACAAGGAAATATATCTAGTAGAATTAATAACGAGGTAAATGGGATATTTGGCTCTTATTAATAACTGCAAAATAATCTGAAGACCAAAGTTTTCAACCAGTGTCTGTTGCCAGTGATGACTTATGGCATTGAGACGCGGCCCTTATGGACAACCTCACTTAGTGGTCTATGGAGAGAGCTATGCTCGAAGTTTCTTTGCGCGATGAAATCCGGAACGTGAATATTCGCCAAAGAACCAAAGTCACCGACATAGCTCTCAGAATTTGAAAGTTGAAGTGGCAATGGACGGGCCACATTACTATTTTTTTTCTTCATGGGTGTTATTAGGTCAAAGAGATAACAATACATTAACACATGTGTGTTCCAGCAGCAGTCCTTGTGCAAGTTCTACTTAAAGGTTGAAAAGATTATCACCTTGGAATTAATCATCACTTACTATCAGGTGAGATTAGGGTTTATGAGTATAGGTGAGATCAAAGGCTAACTGCAAAAACAATTTTAAAAAACTACCAACCCCCACATTGGCGGGATAAGGGCAAGAAGATGATTTTCTTTTGTAGAAACAAGTGCTTACTCCAAAGGAAACCTACGATTTAATTCGGTGATTGATACTAAAATATTCAGGAACAGTTCAAGTTTCGCGATTCGTTTAATTAAGGAGTATTCTATTACGGAAACTACAATCTTGAGCTAAATGGAATGTATTAATTAATTATTCTGTGACGTTGGTTAGGTGTACATGTTTCCATGGTCTATTCTTGTAGTGGGGTAGGAATTGTTTCAATTTGTACTCAGCGTTTCTTGTATCTCTTTTAGCTGTATTGTACAGGGTATTCCAAACTTTATTCATAGGGATTTCCATACAAATGTTATTTCTAACTTAATAGACCTAGACTTCCAGACGTTTTGAAACAATGATAGCCGAGTGGTTATAGCTATGGACTTCGGTGCCACAGGTCCACGGTTCGGTTGACATGGTTAAGTGGACTAACCTCTGCCTATAACAGATGAATTTCGTCAACGACGAATTACACTGTGCCCGTCACACTGTACGTCTGTACAGTTGTTAGGTCTCACGTACCTGTAATTTTACTGGCTCTTCAGGACTGCTGCCGGAATACACTGTTAGGTGCTTGGCTACAGATTTTCTACTTGGTCGCTAGCAAGGCGGGCATTCGCAAAATGCCGTTTCACCATGCTGTGAAGGTCAAGCACGCGGCGGATATCGAACCACACACATGTAGAGTGATCCAACATCTCTACGCTGTGCCAAATGGTTGGGCCAATCGGAGAGAGCTTGATCGTCGACGAGCACATCAAGCTTCTTAGAGGTAAACTTAGCCTTAACTTCCAAGTGAAATTGAACGACGCTCAGTTAAACGACGCTAAGTATTATGCTGGTTGAGCGGCGAGAGCGGTGTCTTCAACACAGAGGGATACGACTAAGAGGAATAGTTTAGCTGTAAACGCACAAACTCGTGTCTTCTTGGGGTTAAATTGGAGCAAGTTTAGTCAGGAACACATCGAATCATTTGACAACAGGGTATCGACTTCCAACATAAGTTTGTTCCGACACTACAACGTTTTCCCGAGAAATTTTAGGTATATATAATATATAGGTTGGCGCACACTGTATACGTACAAGTATTTTTTGTATGAAATTCTATCGTAAATAGTACACTATAATAAACATGTCAAAAAAAATAATGATGTCCATTTTAAGATGTCGAATTTAATGCCAAAAGTCATTATCTCCTCGGTGGGGTGCCGGACTAGAATGACCCCCTCCCCATATCTACCTTTTGGACTCTTAAGCGACGTCGACGTAGAAAATACCGTAGGTGGGCAGCTGGCCTATGAAGAATTGCCATCTTATACTGCGATCCCGAAGACGCCTGCGTGGTGATTATATAGGGTTACTTATTGGTAAAATGCTAACAACCTTTCAGGGTTGACTTCTGCTAGTCGTAACAAACATTTTGGGATGTTGTTTTTTTTTGAAGTTTTTTTTTTTGTGTTTGTTTATGTTTATTTGACGGTATAAACACGAGGACCATCTGATGTTAAAAGTTTCTTGTGCCTGTAATTTAATTTTTCATATTTTTTATTAGTTAGCTTGATGTAAATATTCAAAACTCTATTCAAAAGACGCGGCGCAGTCCAGTTGCCGCGGCGGTCTTTTAATTATTTGAATTGTCACAATCACTGTATGACTTTTCATTGTTAAAATCGATAGGAATAATGTAGGAATGGGAATTTTATTTACTTTCAATCTTCATTCGTACTAACAGGTGGCGTGTAAGTAATTATCATCAAGTGGTAAACAAAAAGTATTTTGTGCACAACCAGTAATCAAATTATCAACGTCGCGACGTCGATACGGTGCCGATGGTAATATGTCTGCGTTGACCTTAAAATAAATGTTCAATATCTTCTAATTAGAGGATCGTAAAAGCCGCATTTAGTCGGCTACAGGTAAATAATGCACTGAATGAGCAGCATGGCGCAACTAATTATCATTGTTAATATAAAACAGGTAGCACTCCTGTTAAAATCTCAAATTCCGTCAGCTAAAATTACTCGAGATAGTAAGTATACCTACACTTTCCACGCGAGATGCATAATGTTGCATAATACGGCCATAAAGATCCCCCCAAGTGGCCTTTGCGGCATGACGGTGTCTATTACACCAATACGTAAACATTTGATTAAATATTGTTCATTAAAATCGAAGTTGGTTATTATTCAATAATTTTTTTTTTGAACTTGAGTTGGCATATCGTTGTTCCGAGTATTATGTTGCCACTTAAACACATAATGCCATCCCCAAAAGATGGACGTTACTGTTTTAAATTTCATGAAAATCTACACCATTGTCAGGCTGCGAAGAATATAAGTGGGTAGTTATTCTTAAAAGAAATATGGTTGTTAACTATTTTTTATTCTTGAAGATAGGGAATATCTTAAAACAATATTCGTGAGACAAGTAATCCAATGCATCTTATTCCAGCAGAATCTAGTAAAGGCGACATAGTTACCCTATATAACAATCTCACAATAATATATGACCCTCAATTTGATGACACTGACTAAAGATGGCTGTGATTAAAGCGAGATGTAATATCCCATTACTTTGAAAAGGACATAGAACAAGGGCATTATGTGTCAAGATTGCAAGAGATACAAATACTTGGTTCACTTGTGAGCAAGTAGTTTGGAGAATCAGAAAAATAATCAAAGAAGACATACGGAAAGTACTCGTACCTACATATACATCTTAGAGGATATGACTGGGCGGTTATGCGAGTACGCGATACTCGGTTCTTCCAGCACACCTGGAGCTTATGATCCGGTCAAGGTGTTTACAAGAGTCAACTGAACTACATTTCACGGTCCTTAAGAGCCATTTCACAAAATCACGCTACTGAAGTTTAGGTAAATGCCAGCGCATCGCTTATACAAGCGAAAGAAGTGAGGACGGAATAGCGTGGATGTGAGTAACATATTTTGATACTTGCACTCATTAATAAAGATATGTAAGTTGCGAATTTAAAAATTGTATGATTGACGTGAGTAAATAATCAATTTCTTGTCGATTACTTGCTAATGTTATAGGACAGAAGTAAGCACGTACATTAAATAGTCAACCTACATCGTGAATCTTTATTTAAATTTCATATTTGTTGAATAAAAAGTAGTAATGTTTGAATCATTTATAGTAACAATTAACTTACATTATTAAAAAAATTATAGACGTAAAATAATATAAATATTTGACGTAACGGCATTGATTAAAAGCTGCGGACTAAAAGCTTGTTATTTAAAATTTTCCTAAAATAGCTCTTTTCTTCGTACTCTTCAGTATCCATATCCGGTCGTTAACACTGCCTGCCATAATGACCATGCATAGGATTGAGGTCTATTTTTCTGTGCCCCATGACGTTTTTGGTTGGTACTAAGTTGTTTTCCATTACTTAAACATGTCACCCCCATATCCCCATACCCCAATGATATATTGGGGTATGTATATACCATAAAAAATATAATTTTCATCCATTTAGTTTGAGTAGACCAAACAGCGAAATGTCTGAAAGATATCTAAAAATATATTTTTAGATTTTGAGGTTTTTTGTTTTTTAATCGAGTTTCTTTGATGCTATCTATAATCAACATATATGCTTCTTGGTACCAATGCAATCCTTGTCATATACGCTTTATATATAAACATATGCAAATTTTCTAGACTTATTACTGTAGAAGTAGTTACGAGATTATATTTATTATATGAAGACATGAGTTGATGAAGGTGATATGTCACTGGTTCATAATTTATCAGGAACAAGGTGCAAAGTCGTCATTATTATTTTGTGGATATTTGTTTATATGAGTAACGTTTAGGTAGTATTGCTGGACCATATACTAAATAATGTTGAGTATTTTTATGTAGTCGGTAAAAAACAATAAAAAGTTAAAAATAATAGGATTTATTAAAAAAAAATGGAACATAACACCTTTTTCCACAGGTAAGTTTACGAAAAAAATAACAAATAGAAAATGAATGAGCGTAGTAAGTAACGCAAAATCCTTCAAAGTGCCTGTTTATTAGTATGAAATAGGTTTAATCGTATTGCGCAAGTATTGTTTCGTAGTAATAGCGGTATTCAGACTTAATGAATGGAAGTTGATCCTTTATTTTAGCTTTTTTTCGGACGAAACCGTCCCATATTTTCTTTCGATGCGTTCAATGTCAAAATTCTCGCATTCAATCTTTTTTTCAATATGTCGACCTTTTTGAAAGGAGTATATTTGTCATAGCTCTCTTTGAATAGATAAGACCCGTACTACACGTATCCATCGTATCCAATCCCTAAAAGAAACTTTCTCTTTATTAACATCTTTTTTTCGATTAATTAGATAAAGCTTATTTTGCAAATCATCAATCTTTCGAAAGTGATCTGTCATTTCAACAACAAAATTGTTCCGCGACGCTTTACAAATAATTTCCCTGTATTGATCAGGTGCATAAACAGCTTCGTGTTTTCTCAAAACTTTCTCAATTCTCCCTAAATCTCTATCTGAATCCAGATACGAATGGCCTACCTCAGGAAACTTGTGATCTATTACTTTAAAATAGTGTTTTCTTATCAAATACTGATACAAAGCAATCATGTTAAAAATTTTGTTCTGGCCAGCGCATGAATCCGACCATATTAGTAAACAATCCTTATTTTGACATGTATTATCAACCTCTATAAATCTTAATAAGGAACTAGCCACCTCACAACTCCCACGGTCAGCTACATCCTCTGTCCAAGTGCAGCAAAATGCCTTCTCCTTTATCCCTTCAACTACATGGATTCCTAAGTTGTAGAACCAAATCTGTCTTAGGTAAAACGCTTTACTAGTAGGTATCTTTGGTAGAGGCATTGTCTGTTGCAAATCTTTGGTTATGTAAAGTAAACTATTGTTTTTAGCAGGTCCTTTTCTGTCAGCAATCATTGCTTCAACAGCGGCATGGTAATTTGATAGGTGCTCATCAGTTGAGCCCCCAGCATCACATGTAGAACATGTATCGCTTCTGGGGTAGCCAAATGACAAATTGAATTCCGTCACAAATATTTTATTATATGTGGCTCTTGTTATTTTAAAGCGCGGAGGCAACTGCTCTTCTTGACACATCTCTAAGTAAAGACAGTGCATTTTAGTTATATTTAATATTGGAGACAAGTATAGTTTGTGCATATTTTTGTTACGGAATAGTGGGATTGGTCTGCCGGAAAGCTTAAAATATGTTGCTTAATTTTCTCTTTTACATCATCACCTAGCTTGTGAGGTCTGATACTGTGATGGCCTCGGCGATCTGGAGGTAGAGCTGCAACGCCTGTTTTCGGTCGGTTTATAATATCAATCTTTTTAGGTAGTCGCCTTTGTTACACTGTCAGACCGGATATATTTTTTTTTATTTTTTTTTATGCTTGATAGTTTAGCCTTTGACCACTATCTCACCTGATGGTAAGTGATGATGTGGTCGAAGATGTTGTTCAGGCTAACCTAGAAGAACTGGCTCTCAAGGACAGCTGCCGGAACACACCGTTAGGTGCTTGGCGACAGATTTTCTACTTGAGGGTGGTAGCTAGCCAGGCGGGCATTCGCAAAATGCCCTACCACACGCACACATTTTAACCTAAACATAAGTACAAAATGAACAAAGTATTAAATTATAGCACAGATTACTATGATTTATAGTATCAGTTATTGAACTATTTTTGAAATTGTTACCTACTTTAAACAAAAAAACAACAAAATTTAATATTCCTTACTTGCGCTCTCGATTTCAAGGGTATTTTCATTGCACTCTTTAAATTCATAAGTTTCAATGCAATTTATCGCTGCTTCCACTAATCTCTTCGCCCTTGACATTTTATATAAATTAGGATTCATCTGCAGTGTTTGAACTATTTTTATTCTGATAAAACAAAGGAACGAAACACGTTTTGAACCGACGCTGTCAAAACTATATGCGTTCTAACGTGGATGAAGGAGCTATGTATGTGACATAGCGCGTTCATTGATACGCGCGCCGCCAATATTCTCTATTTCGCTTACACCTTCACGAAAGAAAGAGTTATGTACGCACTTGACTCTTTCATTCATTGCGCAATTAAATGAATTTATTTATTATAAGTACGGGTTCATGGTTTAGTGCCCTTAACACTTTCATACATTTTTGCGACTACCGACTTCCTGCACATAACACTTTCATACTCCGGTTATCTTCATTTTTAGACATATTTCAACAATGCTTGAAAGAACAAAATACGTGCAAGGACATGGCACCTTCATTTATGCTATAAAGTAAAAAATATATAAAATGTTACATATCACCTTCATCAACTCATGTCTTCATATATCATATGATGTAATATTTTGGCGCCAAAATCTAATTTGAGCTGATTCAGATTTCATAAAAATATTGAACATACTTCCGTTATCTTAGACAATTTGGATTATGAAAGTCGAACTCACGCAGATTTTATGGTAAATTTGTAAATACGACTATCGACACCAGCCCCGACCGGGACCCCGGTTTGTACAACATAGGAGGGTAGTTTAATTTACAGCTGAAATTATCGCTGTGTTCACTTATAGTAGACATTAACTGACTCCAATATATTGGAAATCAATTATTCACCTTCCATCTAATCCTCCTAAAACAAAAAATATAGTGAGTTACTGACTTAAACTGGAATAATATAAAAACATATTGAATATAACTTCCATTGATTCATCAAGTTATCTTCTTCAAGAGGCTCTTGTCTTATGAACGACTACTCCGAGCTAATAGCGCACGCCACGGCAACACTGGACCACGCCGCGCTCCCTTTGAATAGAGTTTTGAATATTTACATCGAGCAAAGTAATCAAAAATATGAAATAACAAATTACAGGCTCTTGTGCCTGTAATTTATATATAATAGATTTTTAACACCAGGTGGTCCTCGTGCTTATTCCGTCAAAAGCACATTTTAAAAAACTCAAAATGTTTGTTAGGACTAGCAGAACAAGAAGAAGAAGTCAACCCTCTGCGGTTGTTAGCATTTTTCCAATAACCCTGTATATGGCTGCATAATTGTGACGTTTCCTTTTTTAACACAATGGATGAACAAAAACTAATAAAACAAAGGTGTAGTTACTTAACAAGACAACAATACTTATATTATGAACAGCAAAAATAAAGTATAGCTTATTATTTAAAAAAATCATCGACATGATCAAAACTCTATGGTCGCACTATAAACTTACGTCTAAGCGTTTCGCGTACGGAACGTCAGAGCCAGCAAAACGAACGCAGGTCCTACCTCGATGGGCGCTCGCGCCGTACTGATCGTCTCGCGCTTGTACATTCCAATTTATGATCATTTCGAGTTATGTTAAATAATTTTTCGTGTCTAACAAAACAGAGTTAATGTTACAATTTATTAAAAATCAGATTAATTGAAGAATTAACTTTCTTTTGATATAATATCTGTTTGGAATTACACTTTATTTAACGCAATAAATCGTGTTAAACTACTGATATAATTCGTGGAAATTGGCGCAAGATCTTTAATTTTTTTTCTACAATGATGATTAATTATTGATATTCTAGTACACTAAGTGTCAACAGAATTATATGCCTTATGTATAGATTTTTTTTAAAGTTAATTTCATGAATCTTTGTACCAGAGATAGAACTCTGAAGTTGGCTATGTGTACTTTAATTCGTAAAACAAGGTGCGGGAGATTGTTCACTACAAAATAATTAATGTTATGTTTGTAAATCGGGTACATTAACTGAAAAAAGAATAAATTATTCTATTTTTATCAATTAATAAACAACTTTTAGATCTTTCCTATGATAGTAAATTAAGCGCTGAAAATCTTCGATTACGCGCATTAAAATGTGAAATGCCTCTTAAGAGCCAGTTCAATTCTATGTCTGGTCTACTTATCATTCGACCACATCATCACTTCCTAGAACGTAAGGCGTTGATCAAAGTTCGACTTTATTTTAAACACAAATGAGTCGCCAATTGACGAGCGAGAAAACTTTAAAATACTTTTACACCACACAAGCTCGGAGAGTTTTGTTTAGCAAAATTTGCGTGCAAAAGTGCTTTTATACGATTGTGAGGGTTTCAAAATTCGAACCTTAACAACAGTTCCCGATGTATAAATTTACTCCCAATATTATCAATTGTAGTCTGTAACCGATCTAAATATATCGGTTAACTTAATAATTAAAAATTTCACTAAATACTAATTTAAATCAGCGCGCCATCTGTAGGCAAACGACCAAACGTCTATCTAAATTCCATCTGAATTTAGAAAGAACCTAGGTCAACCTTAACTACCGCGCGCTGAGGTAGTTCAGCGACTCACCAATAGAGGTCGCGCATAACAATCACAACGTTAAGTCTAGTAGCAACACTCTTCTTCTTCTTCCTTCACTCCATTCAATTCGACTATTGACAGTTAAAACAAATGTCAATCCAGTCTGTCAGAAAATACCATGATGGTGGTTTTTGAGTTCCGCTAGAGGAACGTTGCATTTTAAATATTTTCAAAATCAAGTGCAGTCATTGGCTTTGCGACGACAACGGTTTTGGAGGCTTTTTCGTTACCATATATGGTAATGAAATTCGCCCCCGACATCCGCCCAACTTGATGTCTTTCCTCAACGAGGAATCGCGATCACTTTGACCCCAGCCATCCTCTGTGCAACTACTACTAAAGACTCAGTTTAACTACATCTACAAATCCTAAACTACTTACAAGCCCCAAAATCTGGGTAAGTTTGTGTTTTAAAGTGAAAGTGTACTTGACCACCCCATTAAAAACTAACCTAAAAACCTTTGGTATGTACTCTCATCGTAATTGCTGTATTTAATTATGTGTAACTCTCTTGTTGAATTTATGTGTTTTTATGTTGCTTCTCAACATTCAACTGTGCTTTATTTTACGCCCTTCTGGCAAACTTTAAAGGATGTTGCTGGTAGCTCGCAATTCACGAGGTACCTAGGCTAGTCCCTTTTTTGCTCGGTAGTGAACGGACCTCGTGGATTGTGAGCATCATTACCGGCAACATACCTACTTGCGCCCTTCTGGCATTCTGAGCGGCTGGTGGTTCGCATCCGCGAAGGGCCTAGCTAGTCCCTTTATGCTCGGTAGCGGAAGCCTTAGCGGATGCAAATTCTTCACCAGCAGCACTACTCTTTGGCCCTTATGGCACAACTCTGTTTGCTGGCGGGCCACATCCCTAAAGGCCCTCTGCGCGTCACTACATGCTCAGTAGCAGAGGGACAGTGGACCCACCAGCTCAGCATCTCACTGGACCCATTGTGACCGGAAACATCTAATTCCAGGGTTCAAGTACAAGGCTGAACTTCAAGTACAAGGCTGAACTTCAAGTACAAGGCTGAACTTCAAGTACAAGGCTGAACTTCAAGTACAAGGCTGAACTACCAGTACGAGACGGAGAACTTTCCGTACGAAGCTACACACTACTTCTGAACTCCGGCCGTCCTCTGACCTCCAGCACCGACCGCGGCCAAACGTCTCTACAGCATCTAGCTGGGACATTCTACCGGCGCGGCGGTGTGGAGCCGAGCCCTGCACGGCAGACCTGCTGCTGAGCATCAACTCGGATACTAGCGGACCGGAGCTAAGTCCTTAAACAAGGAAGCTTGCCAAATTGATAAACCTGTCTGAGATCCACGACCCTTTCTATTCATTATACTTATATTCTAATCTCTCTCTTGTTTCTTTTTCTATGCTCCCTACTACCAACCTTAGGTAGGCAGGTGACATTGGCGCCCATACAAAATAGGATCAGACAGGTTGGTTTGGCAAACTTTCTTGGGTGTGGCTCTGCCATACTTGCTTTGTAATTTTTATACTGTGTCTTATTGTGTTCCTTTTGTGTGTGTTATTTATAAGTTGTGATTGGCCCTGTGCTGGCCCGGGGCCTGAGAATAAGCCGGCTGTAGCACTGCATGTCGTAAGAGGCGACTAAAAGGCACGGGTTATACCCAGGTGGTAGGAAATCCACCCATTATCGTCTTCAACGAACTTGTTTTTTTTTTCTAAAATTAAATTTTAGTTTTTTTTTACAACCTTGCAATTTTAATTAATTTTTCTTAAATAATATCTAATATTCTGTTTCATAACCTCTCTTCAGCTTATAAATAGCACACACCTCAATTTTAATTCTACCCACGTGTTTTTTTCATCTGGAAAAAATTGTACCCTCTAAAATATTTTTTTATTTGACCTTGTATGACACTGTTGTCATTGGGTATATAGGTCAAGTATACTTTCACTACTTCAAACATGAGTCTGCAACTTAACTTTTTATCTATGCAAATAGCTGGATTTGCATATGAAGTGGCACTACCTAATAACTTATTATTTTCTATAAACTTGCAACGGAGAATACCATTCTCCAAAGTTCAACTGAACTCTAAATTTTTCAAATGTCGTTTTAAATCTTATCTTTTACTGCTATTCTATGAACTTATTGATATGCATAGGCTACACTTATGACATATCAAAGTTCTTTTAGTTAATACTTATCTCAGTATTAACTTCTTTTATTTTTAACGACGGACTATATGAAAAATGTTCAACTGAATATCTAAAATTCAACTAAATTGAATTAAATATATTATAGAAATCTACATTAATACTATGACTTACTATCACAATAATATAAATAATAGGTTTTCTGAAAAACTTGTCACTAAAAACTTAAAATGTCACATTTATACTTAATTGACTTTTCTTGTATATGACTTATCTGAAAATTTTTTTTTTTGATCCTTAGTTTTTGCCTGCATAATATACTGCTCTTGGCATATCTAAGATTTTAAATTAAGTAATTACATATACTAGTAATTATTTCACTTTCTTAACAATTGCAAATCTTTGTACTGAATAACTTGTTGTCGACTTAAAATATATAGAAATTCTCAAATAAAACCAAATTCATACTATGAATTAATTTATTAAAGCTTTAAATATACAATCTTACAACTAAAACGCATATTCTATGTATCTTAAATAACTAAAATATATTGGTAAATAAAACCAAACTCATAGAGTGCAACTTTTTAATAATCTCTTAAAATATTCTTATCTATATAGGAAAAATAAATCCTTATATACAACTAATCTTATAGGTAACAGTATCTTATATACTTCTTGTATTCTAATAACTTGTGATCCTTGCTTATATTGATCATTATTTATATCTTATATACAATGATGGCATAAGATATATTATAATTTAACTACAATACATACAATGTACTACAAACTATACATCTTAACTTATATACTGAATTAATTTAACTTCCTTAAATACTCTTTGTCACTCTCCACTTTCAAGGGAATAGTGTTATAACATGCTAAAATCATTCTTTTACGTGCCAGATGGTAACTCTTCAAATAGAGTGCGGTTGTACAAACACTTTAAAAACAAGCCTATTGTACTGAGCGGTGGATAACTCACTAAAACAAGCCATTATCTAGAGCGGGTTACAGACTCTCAAAAGAAGCCTAATGTAAAATTTCCTTTTGTTTAACTTCTCTGTCTTAAAATTTAATTTAACTTAGGCAATTATGGAACTTATATTTAAAAAAATAATCCATGAATGTCTACTATAAGTACTTAACTTGACTATGTTCTAGTGTGTTATTCATACCTATAATGTAGCTAGCTGTTCATAGAAGTTAACTTCTGCAGCCTACAAATTCCATTCCTCTCAATATATTGCTGTCAATAATCGTTTCTTGGGATATCTAATCCAAACGATGGAGGGGAATTCTAGGAAATACTTAGGTGTGTATCTACACATAGACATAGTTAATAACTTAAGATCATATACTGGAGTTTCTGTAGCTTATATAAGATACTCAAAGTTAGGTCTTAAGTGAAGTATTTTTTTTTTCTTAGAACTGCTCAAGGCTAGTGAATTTTTTTTCTAGTAAAAAAAATTCTTTCTTGGGTGGGGAGATATGTAACCGATTTAAAAATATCGGTTAACTTAATAATTAAAAATTTCACTAAATACTAATTTAAATCAGCGCGCCATCTGTAGGCAAACGACCAAACGTCTATCTAAATTCCATCTGAATTTAGAAAGAACCTAGGTCAACCTTAACTACCGCGCGCTGAGGTAGTTCAGCGACTCACCAATAGAGGTCGCGCATAACAATCACAACGTTAAGTCTAGTAGCAACACTCTTCTTCTTCTTCCTTCACTCCATTCAATTCGACTATTGACAGTTAAAACAAATGTCAATCCAGTCTGTCAGAAAATACCATGATGGTGGTTTTTGAGTTCCGCTAGAGGAACGTTGCATTTTAAATATTTTCAAAATCAAGTGCAGTCATTGGCTTTGCGACGACAACGGTTTTGGAGGCTTTTTCGTTACCATATATGGTAATGAAATTCGCCCCCGACATCCGCCCAACTTGATGTCTTTCCTCAACGAGGAATCGCGATCACTTTGACCCCAGCCATCCTCTGTGCAACTACTACTAAAGACTCAGTTTAACTACATCTACAAATCCTAAACTACTTACAAGCCCCAAAATCTGGGTAAGTTTGTGTTTTAAAGTGAAAGTGTACTTGACCACCCCATTAAAAACTAACCTAAAAACCTTTGGTATGTACTCTCATCGTAATTGCTGTATTTAATTATGTGTAACTCTCTTGTTGAATTTATGTGTTTTTATGTTGCTTCTCAACATTCAACTGTGCTTTATTTTACGCCCTTCTGGCAAACTTTAAAGGATGTTGCTGGTAGCTCGCAATTCACGAGGTACCTAGGCTAGTCCCTTTTTTGCTCGGTAGTGAACGGACCTCGTGGATTGTGAGCATCATTACCGGCAACATACCTACTTGCGCCCTTCTGGCATTCTGAGCGGCTGGTGGTTCGCATCCGCGAAGGGCCTAGCTAGTCCCTTTATGCTCGGTAGCGGAAGCCTTAGCGGATGCAAATTCTTCACCAGCAGCACTACTCTTTGGCCCTTATGGCACAACTCTGTTTGCTGGCGGGCCACATCCCTAAAGGCCCTCTGCGCGTCACTACATGCTCAGTAGCAGAGGGACAGTGGACCCACCAGCTCAGCATCTCACTGGACCCATTGTGACCGGAAACATCTAATTCCAGGGTTCAAGTACAAGGCTGAACTTCAAGTACAAGGCTGAACTTCAAGTACAAGGCTGAACTTCAAGTACAAGGCTGAACTTCAAGTACAAGGCTGAACTACCAGTACGAGACGGAGAACTTTCCGTACGAAGCTACACACTACTTCTGAACTCCGGCCGTCCTCTGACCTCCAGCACCGACCGCGGCCAAACGTCTCTACAGCATCTAGCTGGGACATTCTACCGGCGCGGCGGTGTGGAGCCGAGCCCTGCACGGCAGACCTGCTGCTGAGCATCAACTCGGATACTAGCGGACCGGAGCTAAGTCCTTAAACAAGGAAGCTTGCCAAATTGATAAACCTGTCTGAGATCCACGACCCTTTCTATTCATTATACTTATATTCTAATCTCTCTCTTGTTTCTTTTTCTATGCTCCCTACTACCAACCTTAGGTAGGCAGGTGACAAGTCATTTTACTTTTTATTTCTACAAATTAACATGAATTTACCTGCGGGAAAAAGACGATGTTGAACAACGCCTCTCCCAGCTTGTGAAGTGAAAATAAAAACGTTAGTGTTACCGGTTACAATACAAGTATTCGTGCCAAATAAAAATTTTGCACAGTTGCACGAGCAGTAACAATTATATATCATATTTTTTATAGGTTCAACTTTTTTATACTTGCAGTATGCGTTTATTAACAAAATACTACGAATTATATACAACACTACAGCTACTACAATACAAGACTCACAGGCAGTCCAGCTGGTTTAAATAAATTTATTCTCATTTAAGAAATGTCACTTACATTAGAACAAAGTTAACAAATAAATAGGTATAAGTACACTATTCGTCGTCATAGCGAAAAGAAATAAAACAGTAAAATGTATTGACACACAAAAATAAGAATATGCTCGTCCAACGCATTCATTTAATTTGTTTTACTTGTCATTATGTATTGGGCTAGCCGCTAGTCTTTTTTTGAATACGTAAAAACGAGGTAACATTATTATTTTCTGGTTGTTTATTCAAATATTCCTACTATGCCTTCACTTAGATTAAAAAAAAAGAAATAGGTAAGAATTGTTTTTTCTTACGCATCGGTGTAACATGCTGCCAGTAGTGGGTTCACGAGCTCCGGCCTAAATGTGTAGTGAGGTGAATTCGAGAGGCGCGACTAAGAACGCACCCCAAATTATTTTATGTCTTAGATTTTTATAAGTTTTTTAATAGTACCAAGGGCTGTATGACATCAATTGCATACGAGGTTTTTAACCCGAAAATGCAATTGATGCTTACGCCCGAGATAAATACTCTGCTTTACATATCGATTGTGAGGTAAGTAAACAACAAGACAGCAGGTTTCAATGAACATTTATTAAGAAGAAAAAAATGTGTATTTAATTAAAATTAATAGTAAAATTATTACAATTTGTAAGGTCACGTTCTTTTTAGGAATATTTATAGTTTGAATATGAGTTTGTGATGATAAGACTTGAGTTTGAGTGACTTGAGGTTCTTGCATCGTAAATGGCGGCAGTTGACTGGTACTATTTTCTTCATTAAAAAATGGCTCAGATGATGTGCTTTGACGTGGTGATTTCAAGTTTATATTTTCTGTTATTTTAGAAGTAATTTTGCTTTTGTTTGCCATCGAATCTTAGATATAACCTTCGGCCACTTTGCTGGACTTCCAGCCGCCGTGCCTTTTTAACAGAGTGAGGTTGGCTCCCGAATCAGCCAATAGAGTCGCTGGTGTTCTGCGAAAGCAATGCCCGGTGTATAACTCTACGTTACTCAGTTTTAAATATGTGGCTATTTGCTTTGGCATGTTTTTTCCTATTACTTATCTGTGGCATTTTCCTTTACTGTAATTAAGAAAAAAACGATTTGTATCCACGTTTCCAGGCCGAAGAGCTTGATATTTTTCAACATAATTTGCAAATTCTTCATGCACAACAAATGACCGGTCAATTTTAGTTTTCGTGTTAGGCAGTTTTATGAGTTTGTTATGTTTTTCTACATTTTCTATTGTCAAGTTTGTCAATTCCACGGTTCTGCAGGCTCCCGATATCCCAAAAATTAGAACAACCTGTAAAAAAGACATAAGTTGTATTAAAGGCACCAAATTCGCATAGTATTTTTGTGAAATATTTTGGTAACTTATTAAAAAGGGCAAGTAAATACGTAGGTACCTTTATTGCTAAATAAATTTCATCCGGAGCTTCATTTAAGAATTTCTGTACTTCTTCTGCAGTAAATACCTTCGATTTCTTGCTTTTAAAGCCGTCAGACTGCCTTTTCAAGAAAGCAGTAAGTTTAGAAAAATCTTTCAAATTCACGTCATGTTTTGTCATCATTGTAGATTTTAGCATGGAATAAAAGTACCATAAACTGGAAGGTTGTAGCCTCTTAGATAATTCATCAAAATATGATATAAAAACACTTTCAGAAAGAGATTTCACTTTTTTTCTGACCGCCATTTCATAAATTCGTCGTATGCCTTTACATATCTTTCTTTCGAGTTCGGCGGTAATATATTTTCGACAACTGTTTTTGCCCTTTCTTTAATAAAATCGGGCGTTAGATCTATGTCTTCGTCACTAGACATGTTTAAAACTTTTGAAAAAGAACTCAAACAAGAAAATTAATTATTTTCGCGATGCTTTCGCGCCTACTAGTAGACTGCCTTTTTTTATTTCACGCACGCAAGCGCGCCAAATCTTGCTGGCCAGTTTGATTTTTAAATCGATTCCATCTAACATACGATGTGGAAACAAATAGTTCCATATTTAAAATAAAATCTTTATAAAATAAATTGTCTAGATTCCGATTCGAGTAATTAATCGATACCGAGAAAAAAAAATTAACTTTTTAAAAATATTCTTCGTGCAGTATGAGTATGACAGTTCTTTTTTCAAATTCCAAAACCTATGCTGTAATGATAGTCATACACCCCAGCATTCAGGGCTGTAAGGGTGTACTTACAGAGCAAGAGATATGTAAATAACTTTTTCAATACACTAGCTCGTAACGGGCCTTTAAATGCACCGATTTTAGTGTCATAATGTATAGTATATTGCGCACTCGTGCTTTTCTTTACTTTACCGCACTAATTTAATTAGAAGAAAAAAACCAACGTTTCCACACTTCTCACCAGTGAGCTTGTAGTTTGTTTCGTTCGTTTTTCATATAAAAACAAACCAAAGAGTTTTTTACCAACTGAAGCAGAACTTTAGAAGATTTATTTTTGGTCGAAATTTTCATATTCGTTCCTCGCATGTGTGTTGAAAAACGTCGTATGAAACTACAACACACCAAAGAGTTTTTTACCAACTGAAGCAGAACTTTAGAAGATTTATTTTGGATCGAAATTTTCATATTCGTTCCTCGCATGTGTGTTGAAAAACGTCGTATGAAACTACAACACACCAAAGAGTTTTTTACCAATTGAAGCAGAACTTTAGAAGATTTATTTTGGATCGAAATTTTCATATTCGTTCCTCGCATGTGTGTTGAAAAACGTCGTATGAAATTACAACACACCAAAGAGTTTTTTACCAACTGAAGCAGAACTTTAGAAGATTTATTTTGGATCGAAATTTTCATATTCGTTCCTCGCATGTGTGTTGAAAAACGTCGTATGAAACCCGTGCGCGTTGTTTATTACAATCTCTACCATTTAGACCTCCGATCTTCGATCTCAGAAACCCGTCTCGATTGTAATAAACAACTTCGCGTACTTGTTGCATAATGTACTATTTGCACACTTGCTTATGTTTTATTTTATATACGGAGTGTGAAAAAGGCTGTGGTTGAAAGAGAAGCTCTGTCGATCGATCTTTTTTCGTATATATAGTTCTAACCTGGCATCCCACGGGGAGGGTAGCATATTACAGCCAACAAAATAAAACTGGTTGTGTATAGTTGTAAATAGTACCTACCTTGTGTATCTACACTCCCAAGAAACGGCCATTTTGATAAGACCCTTGTTGGGATTCTTGAAGATGATGGCATGGTGATGAGAAAAGCGATGTCCTGTCCTGATGATCCTAAATATATATATTTTTAATGTTATTGTGAAGGAATTAACACGAGGCCCACCTGATGTTAAGCGGTATCCTCTGCCTATAACAGATGCATTTCATCACAAGTAACTAACTGCACTGCGCTTATCACCTTGAGACACAGTTGTTAAGTCTCATTTTGCCTGTAATTTCACTGGCTCTCAAGGACTGCTGCCGGAACACACCCTTAGGTGCTTGGCAACAGATTTTCTACTTGAGGGTGTTGCTAGCCAGGCGGGCATTCGCAAAATGCCCTTCCACCATGCGGTGAAGCTCAAGCCCACGGCGGGATTCGAACCATGGACCTGCTGCGCGGCAGTCCATAGCCAATGCCACTGAGCCATCATTGCTTGGTACAGAAATAGTTTGAGACCCGGGGAAGGACATAGAGGATATAATCACACAATATCACACAGTCACATTCCTAATTACTCCTTGTAAACTATTATTCCCCGCTATCCGCTTCTAACATCCCCACAGCCAATCCCAAATACTTGCAAAACTTGAGGTTTGTAAAGTTTCGCACAAGGATCTTTCATTAGATAAGACAATCTTTTAAACTTTCCACTTAGTTATTTAGAGTATTTTACCCAACCCGATCACATGTGTGTCTTTCAAAACTTTGTACGTAGACACATTTTCACAATGGAATAAACATGTTTTTAATGAATAGACAAAAATAAATATATCATGTTTTTTATCTAAATACGTAGGCACCAGCCGAAAGACTTAAAAAAAACTTGCAAATTAATTTATTGGGAATTTAAAAGTGCAATTTAATATTTAATCTATTACTAAAATAAAGTCTGCTCTGGTCGATGTGGGAACCAAAAGTGACGCTTGTAGCCATGCACTCGGCCGGTGTCGCCTTCCGCACGTTCCGCTGACTCGGCGCCTCGTGTTGCATGTACGTGGGAACTATACAGCAGTTTCCGTGGTTGTGCAATATGTAATTATCTATATAAATTAATAGATAGACACTAAATAAGAAAGTATAATTCCAAAGCCATGCATTCAAGAATTAAAATGAATTAATGGCTGTGAAAATCAATATAGGATATATTCTTTATCAATAACTAGTTACTATAATAAATTATTATACTAATTATATTTAGGTGAAACGTTTTTTTATGCAACAAGCACGAGTCCCACTTCATGTTCAGCGGATTAACCTCTGCCTATAACAGATGCATTTCGTTGTGTGACACTGAGACATACAGTTGTTAAGTCTCATGTGCCTGTTATTTCACTGGCTCTCAAGGACTGCTGCCGGAACACACTGTTAGGTGCTGGGCAGATTTTCTACTTGAGGGTGGTAGCTAGCCAGGCGAGCATTAAAAAAAAAACCGCCAAATGCCCTTCCACCATGCGGTGAAGTTCAAGCCGGCGGTGGGGATCGAACCAGGGACCTGAGTCTATTACCGCTCGGTCATCATTGCTTCATAATTGCGTTAATAGCGGGTAGTATTTCTGCTTTTGTTGCTAACTATTGTGCTGTTTAACGTGATCAAGTGAAGTATATATTTAACATAAGTTTTGCCACAATACCCACATTTGGCAGGCGTTTTTGTGATTACCGTATGAGATGGCGGTTCTTTAGAAGGTGCTGTGCTATCTTCAGACATTTATCCGTTCTTCGCCTCTTACGACTGTCACCGAAAGATACGAGGGAGAGGGAGGTAGAGTATAATTCTATTCCAGCACCCCACAGAGAAGTTTTTAGCCATAATACCTAATAAGTTGAGAACCGAACCCATGACCTCAAGTAGCTAAATAATATTTACTTAATAAATAAACTCTTCTTTCCTTTAATGCAAGCTTTACCATTCATATTATATTAGAACCAATATTCTCGGTTATCCTGTACAATATCTTCGACGGCAATATCACTTACAACCAAGTAAGACAGTGGTTAAAGGCTTACCTACCAGCAATAAAAAATATATATTGGAAGAACTCGCCACACAGCGTTGAAGCAAGGTGAACGAAGAAACAATTTGTAGGAGTAAGCTGTCGCCACTGTAACTCTCGCCGGGATCAGAGACTTCAATTTATCTGCTATGGTTACACCGCAATGGCGAATGGGAGTGGCGGTCATGGTCTATGAATTATGGAGAAGGTACATTTGCAGAAAAATATTAACTATCAATATCTCTGTAAATATTTTTTTTTTGTATTATAGTGGGTATGTAAGATTTTTTTGCCTTTGACCACAATCTTGGCTATCAAGGACAGCTGCCGGAACACCGTTAGGTGCTTGGCGACAGATTTTCTACTTGTGGGTGGTCGCTAGCCAGGCGGGCATTCATCAAATGCCCTACCACCAAGCTATAACGACTGCCATCCTAAGATGACAACCGGGACCGACGGCTTAACGTGCCCTCCGAAGCACGGAAGTGCTTAGTAGTAATGTCACTAGCGGTGACCCCTTCAAACTCATGACCACAGCGGACGTTACTTAACTTAGCTGATTGTATACAGCTAAGCAAACTTCGCTACGAGCGCTTCAAAATATAAACAGGATAGACCTTTGTCACCATAGACGTTGCAGTATTTTAAATTTGCCATGGTATTGACTTTTATGAAATTTATATTTCAAGTAGACGGCTGCAGCAAAAAGAAAATCTAATCCAAGTTTAAAAAACTTCGTGGAAATTGGCTCCATAAACTAATAACAAATATGGCCACTTTGCTATAGCCGATACTACTACTATCAACAGATGCTGCTACATGTCATAAAACCAAGGAATTTTCTTCTTTCTACAACAGGAATCCAACAAATTTTAAATCTCTTACTATAATACAATACTCTTAATACAATGTTAGTAATTGATCTCTTTGGTGATTGGAACTTGACTAAAAATATCCACACTCTAAATTCAAATCACATTTTGTCCTATGGGATTAAAAAGCTATTTTAGCCCCTGTTTACGAGGAATAAACTAGCTCTTTTCAAATAGATGTGATGAAAAATACATTCAAACAAATACCACGTTGACGTACTAACTAGCTCAATATATTTCGAAGCTTCAATCAAGCAGAGCTTCCTTGAGCAAAGATATTGTCTAAGAATGTTATAAAACCATATCTTATCTTTCGCACATTCGCTAGTGACTGCACCCAAGGCGTGAAAACAAAGCGCTTGAGGTCCCGCCGCGTGAACGAACGTGTCTTATGTCGCGTTACTCGCTTGTCGTGCACTCAAAGTGAAATATAACGAGTGTTTCTGTAACATTTCGCCATTTCAACTTCACTTGTGAAAACTGAATCGTATTGCTAAAGGTTGCTTTCGGATGTTGGCGCTTGCGGTCTAGCGCGGCAACACCACCGGCGATCCACGGTTACCCTATGGTGCTGCATGAAGCATTTATATAGCCGCTGCCGTGTCGCAAGCAGCAGTATATTGTGATGTGATATAGAAGACGAATAATCAATAATGCTGTTAGGTACTTTGAGTCGAGCCAAAGAATAAAAAAGACCAGAAGGATCACTCCGCAAAGTCTCTAGCTACGAAGCAATAGAGTGCACTTCAGATCGCGAAGTAAGGAGTAACTAATATTTATATCCACCTACAACGATTCTCTCTTATTTTTAAATTATGGCACTTAGATGTGGTCCTTAACTGTGGCCCTTATGGATACGCTCAGAGTCGCTCAAGGAGTTATGAAGAGAGTAATCCGGAACGTGTATATTCCCCAAAGAACCAAAATCACCGACATAGCTTTCAGAATTTGCAGGTTGAAGTGGCAATGGGCGGGACACATTGCTCGACGAACAGATAACCGATGGGGTAGAAATGTTCTCCAGTGATTACCACATTACACCGGAAGACGTAAAACTGGTAGGCCCCTCTCTAGGTGGACTGATGGCGGGTAGCCAATGGTTATAAGCGGCTATAAGCCGTTCTTTGTGGCGTTCTATGGAGCTTTTATTCAGCAGTGGACGTCTTCCGGCTGATTATGATGATGAATATGTTATTATGGTTAAAATCCTAATTACATTTTAATTAAAAAACATAGCAAAAAAAAGTGGATCCTTAAACAAGAAATGTGGTTTTGCAATGGGCACACTTTGTGTACTCACGCTCGCTATAGCGAGAAGAGCAAGCGAAGCGAGCCGAGCAAGCGAAGCGAGCGGGAGCGCTAAAATATCTCTGCTTACCGCTGTTCGTTCTCCTAGTTCGAACGCTCTCAGGTAGAGGTGTATGACAGCCAAGTTTCACCACACATGTTTTGGTTCAAATCAGCGCTACAGTCGTTCTCAAAAAAGGCAGTGATTTAACAACTGAATTTTATCAGTGAAAATTGACGAAAAAAAGAACAATTGCCAATAAACACTGTTCGTAAAATACTTTGTCAGTTCATTATGTAAAGTTGAAAAGTTCTTGAGCGGGGCAGACGGTGAGCCGTATCGTGACACTTCTAAACAGTATTAAAATGCAAATTTCTTTTTGTCACATCGGGGGAGGTTGCTCGGTTTGTAAATTGGAGAGGCTATGGACTTATTCAATGTATTTCATTTGACGTACATATAACACTGAGTATTAATGTGATGATGCGTTAGTGAAGGAGACTTTAGGGTCTTGTTCACTACGCATAGTTTTTTTATTTGTTATTTTATGTTTACTTTTTAATCGACAAAGTTTATACATAACTAGCTTTGCGGCCGTAGGCTCCGACGCGCGTATGTCGGTTATCGCGCAAAACCATTAACCTCTTATTAAGCAGTAGGATAAAAATTATCCTATGTGCTTTCCCGGGTCTCAGGTTATTTCCGTACCAAATTTCATCCAAATCGGTCCAGTAGTTTTTAAGTTTATTCGATGCCTACAAAAATATGATTTGACTTGGAAACTTATGTTTATTAATACATTACAATAACTATTGACTATGCCTCTAGAATTTCTCATATTTTTTTACGAATCGGTAGTTTGCCGATTTCATTCGGAAGCAATGGTGTAAAAGCATTCCTGTGTTTAGTTTACGGGTGAAAAAATGGCCAATAAAAGAACTGGACGTGTCACGCAGAATGTACTCCTCGATGGTAACGTCACATTCCATCAATTGAGATTGTTGTCAAATTTAACGCTAGCATTACTATACTGAATCACCCGGATTGTCTACTGCTGAACACATGCCCCACTAACGGGGGGTTTACCATTATCCCCAAGCATGGCAGGCGTCTTGGAGATCGCAGCTTAAGATATCAGTTCCTCAGAAGGCTGCCCATCTTCCGGTATTTTACCTATAGTCGTTTCTTACGACACCCACAGGTAGAAATATGGGGATGACATTCTAACCCGGCACCCCACGGGTATGACTATGCTAGAGTTAAATGTTATTTTATTTTTAATTGATTTTATATGACTATATAATAGCCAAATGCAAGCTGGGTCTCGCTATAGTAGAGCTCTCCACCGCAATAGCCCGTGACCGAAATAAATGTGTGTATATAGGATTAGATCATAAACCTATAAAACTAAATTATAAATCAGCATTCCCCGTTGTGGTATAAGTATTATGTATCGAAATTCAAATAACGACAATAACTTTTCAAAAATTGACAATTATGATAGCTATCATTTATTAAAAAAATAAAGTATCTCCAAATAGTCACAGCGTAAATTCCAGTAGGGCCCATTCTCAACGGTACAACATTGCAGTTGTACCGGAGCATTTAGTTCCGATTCCCCCAATGTCTCCCGGCAGCGAGACAAGCCGAAGTCCGAACCTCAGTGGTGCTCGCTGTCAACCCCACATAGTAGGTGAGCGTTTTCGGCGCCCGCGGGAGACGGAGGTAGAAGGCGCTTTTCGCTTTAGACAGCATCTAAGTCCTCCCTAAACAAACAACTTAGTTTTTGATTGGAGACTCATCTGTTTTTTGGTGAGTGATCACCCTACGACGTTTGTATGGAGAACTGACCGGCCAGTTCAACCTTATTATTATAGTATATATAGTATTTTCATACATTTTGTTAAAATATATCGCTTATGTCTGATTAGACTAAGAGCCTGTTTCAGAATGTTCGAGTAAGTTCCGGTTATACTACCCACAAAAATATTTAATAAAAAAAACACTATATTTGCGATTCACAGTCATCGATTTAGCTTATCCATCGGTTAAAGCTTGAAACGCGCTGCATGTTAACCGTCATTTTAATCATTCAGTTATTTTATGTTCTGGTTAGTATAACCGGAACTTCTCGAACATTCTGAAACAGGCCCTTAGGCTCTTATATACGCTAGGTTAACTATAAAGTTTATCAAGACACCGTTTCTTTAAATCACAAACAAACAGTCGAGTAACAGATTGCTTTATTTTCTTTTCTCAACGAACCACCTTGTTCTTTTATGAGAAAGTTTTACGAGAAGTTTTCAAAGGGTGCTGATTGTTGTTCTTTTATAATACGGGGTTTAACTCCTCGTTCTTTGTGTAAGGAGGTAGATTTTGTGCAAAGACTTGTAGAGTCCAGACCAGTGAGGTAGGTATATAAGTAGATGTATGTAAATGTATGTATAATGCCATTTATTTTAATATTGTTATGTTTGTAATAAAGCCTGCTCTGTGGATTACATTAAAAAATTACAAATTTACAACAGAAAAAAATATAGTCATGTGCGGGATTCGAACCCGCGTCCATCCACCTCTATAGCTAGGGTATTATCTGACCGACTCAACTAACATGACCGACTCATAACTCTAATTCTTGCTCTCGTTCTTCAACCATTGTATGGGGATGGTTAAGCATACCTCGGCTCTAGGGGTGGATGGACGCGGGTTCGACTCCCGTACATGACCTTATTTTTTCTCGCGTAAATTTGTAATTTTGTAATACCTTTTATGTTTATAAAGAAAGATTAATTGGCTTTAGAGGATACTGGTACGGTCGGATTGTCCACTGCTTAACACAGCCTCCACCGTTATGGGAGGTTTGCCATAATCGCCACGCTTGGCAGGCGTCTTGGCGCAGTGTAAGATATATTAATTCCTCTGAAGGCACTGCTGCCCACCTTCCGGTGTGTTACCCTTAGTCGCCTCTTACGACATCCACGGGTAGAGATGAGGGGGTGACATTCTAGCCCGGCACCCCACGAACTTCAGAAGATAGCGGGAACAAATTTAAAATAGTTTCCTGTGGGAGTATACGCTTTTTATGTTATTGTGACTGAACAAGCTCACCTGATGTTAAGCGGACTAACCTCTGCCTATAGCAGAAATGCATTTCGTCACAATTCACGAATGGCACTGCGCCCGTCACCTTGAGTCATAGTTGTTGACCTGTTATTTCACTGGCTCTCAAGGACTGCTGCCGGAACACACCGTTACGTGCTTAGCGACAGATTTTCTTCTTGAAAGCGGTAGCTAGCCAGGCAGGCATTCGCAAAATGCCCACCAAATGCCAACATGCTGTGACGACTGCCATCCTAAGATAACAACCAGGACCGACGAGTTAACGTGCCCTCCGAAGCATGGAAGCTCTCAGTAGCATTGTCACTAGCGGTCACCCATCCAACTCATGACCGCGGTGGACGTTGCTTAACTTTGCTGATCGGTTAAGAACGGCTAAGCAAACTAATATAGTAGTTAGCAGAGTGCTTCAAGATGTATTTAATAATATTTGTATTTAAAAACAATTAGAATAGAGACACAACAAGTTAGAATGTCACCTCCCCATTTCTTCGCGTGGGTATCGTGAGAAGCGACTAAGGGAAAAGTGCGCCAAATGAGCAGCACACTACTTCTACGTGGGTGTGAGCATTAGACCCACAACAGGGCTGTACCATCTTAGTGTCCTGCCAGGGTTTCATACAATTTGTTCTTGTGTGCAGCTGTGCTTGAGAGCCAGTAATTCTAGGTTAGCATGAACAACATCTCCGATCATACCATCAGGTGAGATAGAGGTCAAAGGCTAGCCTATCAGCTATAAATCGATTTTTATGTTCGTTGGCATTTAGACAATACCTTATTACTTACTAGCAGCCTGCCCCGGCTTCACAGGGGTATTTAAGAAACATAAAGAGTGAAACGTTTAATATAAATATTAATTTCAATGGTAGCATCGTTGAGACTACATTCATAAAAAAATTAAGCGTAATAATAGATGAACACTTTTTTTATTTTATTTTATTGTGATGTAACATGCACGAGGCCCACCTGATGTTAAGTGGACTAACCTCTGCCTATAACAGACGCATTTCGTCAACGACGAATTGCACTGTACCCATCACACTGAGACGTCCAGTTGTTAGGTCTCATCAGCCTGTAATTTTTCTGCCTCTCAAGGACTGCTGCCAAAACACACTGTTAGGTGCTTGGCGACAGATTTTCTACTTGAGGGTTGTAACTAGCCAGGCGGGAATTCGCAAAATGCCCTTCCACCATGCGGTGAAGCTCAAGCCCGTGACGGGATTCGAACCATGGACCTGTTGCACGGCAGTCCATAGCCAATGCCACTGACCCATCACTGCTGTGAACCACACCTGTCATGGAAGGATCCTATAGACTACATTTCGTCTTAAATAAATAAGTTTGTATTCGCATTAAAAATTTTAAGGTATTGCACATCTACGAAAACAGCTTTAATGGTATATAATGCCTATGTGTGTTCCTAATAAGATATGGCATTATACTGTGGGGAAACTCACCAGTACCAAACAAAATATTCTTGGCTCAAAAAAGTGCATTCGTGCTATTATTGCCATGAAATGGACTGAATCTTGCAGACATGTGGTTAAGTCAAAAAAAATACTAAAAGTATCGTGTCTATACATACTTGAAGTAGCCAAGTTTGTTAAATCACATTATCAACTATTAGATAAGCCAAAATACTAGAAATTCCAGTGCCAGCATTGGAATTAATTCGGAAAAGCTGTATGTATACTGCAACTCTCATCTTTAACTCGCTCCCGCAGCGTCCTTTTGGTTTGCCTTACCGACAAATTTGTGTTGAATTGGAAAAATAGTTGATTTTGGAAGGTTTCTACTGTATCGCGGACTTTACAAAAGAAGCTCTTGTCGTTACGTTGCTTATCAGGGTACGTTTTAGATCATAGTCAACTAATTAATTTTATTTCTGCGAACATAATTATTTTATTATTATGTTCGCTTTTTTATTGACTGATGAAAATTGTAATCGTTCACTAATAAAATTATCATACTTTTTAGACATTTGCACACCAGTTATACTGGTAGAATGAATTGAGTATTTTTTTTTACTAATAACAAATTTGCTAGGTACATATGTTCTGCAAATAAATAAATGAATGAATAAATAAAAAAAACCTTTTTTTTTAAATATTCTATTACAAATGTTCGTCATGGATAATGTAGGGGATATAATTTTTCAAATCGGTCCTGTAGTATCAGAGCCTATTCAATACAAACATACAATCAAATCTTTCCTATTTATAATATTAGTCCAAATCACACTCCATGTTCAATATGGCTTTCATTTTATAGCAAGTTCAAAAGCTATTCGTCTAATTAGAAGCTGTAGTAAGCTAAATCTTGTAAAGGTACGTACACGGTACAACGTCGTCGTCGCGCTCAGAGTTTATTTGCATTACTACAGCATTGTAAACATTGCTTTAGCAAGTCAAGTGTTCAGGAACTACAGGATAAGTATTTGTTTTTATATTGTAATGTTTGCAATAATGCCTGGGGGCTAACTCGCACCTTTTACGAAACCATTATAAAAAAGGAGCGTGTTGTTCATACTTAAAATAATCATTCTTAGACATGAACTATTACTGTATCAGCCGGATCTTCCACCGCTGAACACAGCCTCCCTTATTTAGGGGGTATTTGCCATAATCCCCACGCTTGGCAGGCGGCTTGGGCATCGCAGTGTAAGATGGAAGTTCTTTAGAAGGCGCTGCTGCCCACCTTACAGTATTTTTCCTTAGTCGCCTCTTACGACGCCCACGGTATGATATGGGGAGGTGCAATTCTGACCCGGCACCTCCCGGGGCTATAACCCGGCACCTCACGGGGCCTCAGGCTGAGCGCTTTCGTGCTTCGGAGGGTAGTGCGACATTAAGACATCAGTCCCTGTTGTTGTAATAGGATGGCAGTCGTTGAAGCATGGTAGTAGAGCATCTCCGCTGAGAGGGCCTGGGCCGTCGGATGCGGGGGCATCCGGCACCCTTCAGAGATAGGTCCTCTCGCGATGTTGATGCCCCCTCCGTGTTCGGGGGGCATCACACGAGGTGGAGGGGTGTTCCTATTGACACCCCTCACCGAGGAGGGCCCGCCACTTTACAGCGGGCAGCGGCGTCGACGGGGGCTGTGGTAAGAATAATGCGGTCCCACGCCCCCCGTCATCAGTCGAAGACGCTGGAACACCGTGGGGTTTTAGACGGTATGGGCGCCTTTAGCCGAGTCCGTCATACCCCGTATGCCCCCCCCGCATACGGCAATGCGTAACAGCATTTCCCCACGCCAAAAAAAAAAAAAAAAAAAAAAAACAAATGGTAGTAGAGCATATCGCAAATGGCCACCTGGCTAGCTACCACAAGTAGATAATCTCTCGCCAAGCACCTAACGGCGTGTTTCAGCGTCTTTCCTTGAAAGCCAATCATTCTAGGTCAGCCGGAGCCAACATGTTCGAACACATCATCACTTACCGTCAGGTGAGATAATGAGCTAAAAATGAAAAAAACGTAACATTTCTACACTCTCTACTCGGCAAGGAATTTGAAATAAATTTAGTTGAGTTCAGATTGTACGAATCAAGTAAGAGTCAAGTCAGTAGAGAGGCGCGAAACTAAACTATTTGCCTGACATCCAGAATAATTATATCGCTTAATTAACTTTACTTAGCAGTCATCCAATATTTTTTCTGCATTTACTTTAAGGAATAATAGATATAAAAATTTTTTACTGTATATACACATTGATTAAACCCATTTTTATCGTAACTTGATTTTAAAAATAGTCAAAATCAAGTTTAAATCCGCTGCTAGAAAGTAACTTTTTTAAGATAGATATATATGACGGATTTGTCGTTGGAACAGTAATGCATCGTATCAACTGTCACGTCAGAGTATGCGGATAGAGTGAACAATTTGTTGTGACGTTATCAAAACACTGAGCGATTCCATTACCGATTGTAAGCTTGCTTAATTGACCTGGAGGCATTAAATTATGCTGTAAGATTAATTGATGATTACTAAAGCCCGTAGCACACCTCCGCTGCGAAATACGAGTAGCGAAACTGCTGGATGAGTTCCGCTGCGATCAAGTGTAGTTTGAGTAGCGGAACTGGCGTCGCGAACGTCACGCGAGTTAGTTGCTTTGAGACAATCGGAGTGAAATGTCGTAGTTATCAGAGTCCTGCATGCAGTTTCGCTTTTTATTTTTGTCGACTTTTACAAACACGTGCGAAACCAACGCGGCACCGCAACAAAATGGCGACCGAAGCGCGGAAGTGTGGCTTGCGTCGGAGTAGATCGACGTATCCTTGTGGAGGAAAGAGATAGTATTATAAGCAACCTATGCGTTAGAGCAGGCAGTTTCACTAGAGTTCCGCTTCTCAAACAACGGACAAGACATTACGAAATTACTGCGGTTCCGCTGTTATAGTTTCGCAGCGGAGATGTGCTACGGGCGTATAAGAGGTGAGAGTTGCCCCCCTGCTCTGCGGATTATATTACAAAATTACAAATTTACGAGAGCTGCCGCTTGAGTTGCTCCTCCGAAGTAGCCGCGGCGCCAGCCCTCAAGTTCGTTTCAGAAACATGTGACAGCGCTAGTGGTCCACACTAAGGACTGCCCTAACATTTTCGGAACAGGAGACATTTCGTCAAATCTTTTACCATCGTCAAGTAACAGACTCTTCGCTACGAAAATGGCTGTAATAATTCTGCTGATAAAAGCGGGTAGGTATATAATATACAGAAAGCAAGTCACCGACATAGCTCTCAGAATTTGCAAGTTGAAGTGGCAATGGGCGGGCCACATTGCTCGACGAACTGATAACCGATGGAAAGAAAGGTTCTCGAGTGGTTACCACACTACATCGGAAGACGTAGAGTTGGTAGGCCCCCCACTAGGTACACTGCAACGACATCGTGAAAGTCGCGGGTAGCCAATGGTTACAAGCGGCTAATAGCCGTTCTTTGTGGCGCTCTATGGGGGAGGCCTTTGTTCTACAGTGGACGTCTTCCGGCTGATGATGATGATGATTGTGATTTTTTTTGCGTTTATTGTATAAGTCAAACAACTACAATATTACCTATTTATCATTTACAAATAATAGGTTAGTACCATCCCCGTGGGGTGCCGGGTTAGAATTGCACCTCCCATATCGTCCCGTGGGATTCATAAGAGGCGACTAAGGGTAAATTACTGGAAGGTGGGCAGCAGCACCTTCTAAAGAACTGCCATCTTACACTGCGATTCCCAAGCCGCCTGCCAAGCATGGGGATTATGGCAAATACCCTCTCAATAGGGGAGGCTGTGTTCAGCAGAGGACGAGTAGGCTGTTACAGTACAGTACAAGCAAATACTAATTGATGGAATAAGTGACAACACTATTTGCAAGTAGTGTGACGGGTATTAAAAAATACCCATCACACTACCAGTGGTGCAAGCCGGCGGTGTCAAGGGTACGAGAGGACTATTTACACGACTTGTACTAAAACCGAGTGAACTAGAGCGTAAAGAGACAAGATGTTGATTCTAAAGATAATCCAAGTTCTAATCCAAGTTTGCACAATCTTAGCGCTTAAGGACACACAGGCAATACACTGCAATATAACGTAGGTAACATTTGTTTGTTTTAGTGCACTTACGACGCGACGAAATACATTTGATCATCTGGGTTTACTCGTGATGGCAAACTTCACGTTGTATGTGGTTTATTACTTTAATATTTCGTGTCTCATGTGTAGAATTATTAAAGTGCAAATATTGAGAGTCGAATGTGAGTACGTAAGCTGCAAGTTGTTTATTTGTAACTAATTTATGCACGCGGCATCGCTCATTTGATATTTTGTTCATACTGCGATCCTTGGAGAACTACTCACGAAGATGGGATGAAAAACTTAATAAATAGGGGTCAACAGGAACTTAAAGTTCCGTTCGGCTGCACAAAATTTTGTAAGTGACGAGAGGAATTCAGAGAATGGGGTGTATAAAAAATTATGTCCGTATGGATGGAGGAGCCACTCCAGATTTTAAAATGAAACTCACACCCTTATTTAGTAGTAAAACTAAAAATGTTGTAGGACAAATTCTACAATTTGTAGGATAATGCATCAAAAGTTATATCAATTTAAAAGTGGCTCCTCAATCTAAACATCTGAATTGAGGAGCCATCTGGAACTCCGAAAGTAATGGACCAATATATCTGAAAATTTGGTATCATTTAGTAGTAATTGTGTATGGTAAATACTAAAAGTCCGAGTTTCGTACTGATGAGATTAAAAAAGATACTATAAATTTATTGTGGCTCCTCAATCTATATATAAGAGGGTTGGTTTCCAGTCATGTGATCGGTCCATTAATACGTTCGACTTTATTATAGTTTAGTAGGGAGAGTATTACAATTTGTAATATGGGAATAAAGTAGTAAAACTGAGTACATTTGGTAAAACAAAAAAGATTTGGAGCCACTTTTAAATTGATATAACTTTTGATGCATTATACTACAAATTGTAGAATTTGTCCTACAAAATTATTAGCTTTACTACTAAATAAGGGTGTGATTCCACTGGCTCTCAAGGACTGCTGCCGGAACACACCGTTAGTTGCTTGGCGACAGATTTTCTACTTGAGGGTGGTAGCTAGCCAGCCGGGCAATCGCAAAATGCACTTCCACCATGCGGTGAAGCTCAAGCCGGCGATGGGGATCGAACCAGGGACCTGCGGCACGGCAGTCCATAGCTATTACCGCTCAGTCATCATTTCTTCAAAACTCTCTGATGAACTCCCACTAGTCCAACTCTTAAAAAAGACGTGGTTAAGCTAGGAAAGGAGCTCCCACTACTTCAATGGTTCAACTCATTAGTTGTACTGGTGGAAGGTACCCACTGCAGGACCTAACATATTATACAGCGTCTTCAACATCAGTTCAGCTCTATCATCAGCAGCTGAAGAGATTTCAATTGAACTATTTTAATCCAAGTTGATTGTTAGCAAAAAAGTTGACAACACCTTATGGCACCCCAGGCAATCAGCTACTTTATGTTGACCAATCCAAAAGTTTACACAACCTAATAAGTCTTACTCGTATAATGAGGCTGGCAGATTTAAAATAAAAAAAACAACTGAAAGTCGATAATCGAATGTTGCACATTTTTTAAAAGAAGAATCTCATAGGTACTCTATGAAAAAAGTTTCATTCAAAAATCTCAAACCGTGAAGGTTCTATTTCAATTCGAAATTCAAATTGTAATAGGTACATATTACAATAAAACGGCAATTTCATACCTGAACCCCAATTATTAACCTCTATTTATGCATATTATGAAAGTCCTTATATTTTACTCATTCTTCCAACTGGTACTGGACTGGAGCATTGAACTGCCTGTGAGTCTGTAGTGATTTGTGGGTTGTCTAAATGCTTACATTATAGTAGCTGTGTTGTTGTATATGGTACGTAGTATTTTATTTCAATAAAGGCGTACAACTAATTCAATGCATGGCAGTGCACCCAGTTCTCAAGTTACCAGTTATTTTTGTAGTATTACACTCTTAAGCGAACAATTTTTCGTCTATTATATTATAAAATAATTTATTCCTCTACTATAAGCAATCAAAATATTAAAAGGCAACGCATCATTTTTACGGAGCGTATGCGACCAAAAAATTTTTACATACAATATTTTGAATCGTGGTTCACAGATTTTTATCATTCAGTTATTTTATGTTCTGGGTAGTATAACCGGAACTTACTCGAACATTCTGAAACAGGCCCTAAGCTACGCCGCGCCCCTACCGTTGGCTTCATGGCAAATCCAACTTGAAAGGGTCCACGCCAAACTGCATACTTCAGCTTCTCTCCTTTCTTCCCATCTTTGTTCAATCCAACAACACATACGTGTGTCAACTTTGGCATATTTATCTAAATTAACTTTTTTTTTACTACGTAATTACTTACTGGATTAATAAAGGCACTAACGAATCACTCTACACGTGTTTTTTTTTATAGACCAGCATTCTGATCTTTATCTCCCCATTTAGAAATGTCCATTCCAACGTCTATTATACATTTTCCTTTATAAGGATAAAGTTTTACGCTTTTTATTACCGACTTTGACAAATGGTAACATTATTTCTGCCCGCGTCCAATCGACTGAGGAGAATGAGGTTTCCTCTGTGTAATCTTTATAACTTCTTTGAATCTCTTATGGGGAATGACGACATTTTTTCATAGACTTCTAAAAATAGGAGTTCTGTATTGAATTCTAGACATTTTTAAAACGAACTAAAATTTACAAAATTATTTTATATAAAGTAATTAATCAATAATGAGAGTAGAGGACAATAGAAGAGAGTAAACTATTTTAGAATAAAACTATTTTTTTTTGTTTTTATGTTATTGTGACGGAACAAGCCCGAAGCCCACCTAATGTTAAGTGGAGGCCTATAACAAACGCATTTCATCAACGACAAATTGCACTGTGCCCGTCAACCTGAGACGTACAGTTGTTAGGTCTCATGTGCCTGTAATTTAACTGGTTCTCAAGGACTGCTGCCGGAACACACTGTTAGGTGCTTGGCAACAAATTTTCTACTTAAGGGTGGTCGCTAGCCAGGTGAGCATTCGCAAAATGCCCTTTCACCATGCGATGAAGCTCAAGCCCGCGGCGGGATTCGAACCATGGACCTGCTGCGTAGCAGTCCATAGCCAATGCCACTGAGCCATCAAAGCTTCATATGTGTGAGTTTTCTCGAAGGCAACCTAGTTCAAGTATATGATACTGTACTGTATCAGCCTGATTGTCAACTGCTGAACACAATCATAATCCCCACGCTTGGCAGGCGTCTTGGGGATTATAGTTTTAAGATATCAGTTCCCCAGAAGGCACTGATGCCCACCTACCGGTAATTTACCTTTAGTCGCCTCTTTCGATACCCACAGGCAGGAATGGAGTGGTGACATTCTAGCCCGGCACCCCACGGGGAAGGCATCTACACCTCACATTTATACCTATTGGTATTATATAAAGTCAAAACGGAGCCCTTTAATAAATCATAGTGCTTTGTCTATCTGTACGTGCGTAACTTTTTCCACTTAACAGTGGAAAAAGTTACGAAACCAAACCAGAGAGCAAAATTTTGGAATAGGAATTTAATTAAAACATTTTCTAAGTAGCTGCTATAGATAAAAAGGAACACGAAAATGAAATTCTTGTAACTTAACATTCGCAGTGCTCTCTTTGACTGAATAATAGAAATAGGTACTTGGCGAGAGCGACCGATTGAGGATAGATATTCAGGCGGGTACTAACTTAAAACCCTACCACCGTTCCATAAAGAGAGAAGAGAGTTTTTAGCAACCTCACACCACATAGTTGCACCAGTCTAAATTTAACCCGGCGAGGATGTGGTAGGGTCAATTTGACCCTACTCATTGTTTGATGTACAGTTTTTTTACCTGAAGTCGCATGCCGTCGAGTTTATCAATAGCTGTAGTCAATAAAATACCCTCCCTTTTTCCCACCTCCACTTAGTCGGGTGCAACACGTGCAAGCAGGTAAACGTGCGCAAACTCAAATAAGGCGATTATGACCTATATATAGAGATGAGTAGTAGCCTAAAAGACTGGATAATTACTGATTTTGTGATAAAACATGATATATCATATAAATTCCTACTAAAAATTACCAATTACTTGTAATAATATTTGTATGTGTTGTTTTTTTTTAATGTATGGCAGAGTCCTGCTAAAGTTGATTAAAATAAGACTTTTTGTAAAATGGAAATAATGAAACATTTTATACGCATAATAGTGTTTCTTTTCATGAAAATCCTTATATAAATAACTAATGCGTAAGTTAACTTCCTATCCTATGTTAAAAAATTGCAATGAATACTTGTAAAATATGAATTAAATACAGGGTCATCAAGATCCTCCACATCCTCGTTGTACCCTTTTTGTACCACATCCTCGCCGGGTTAACAATTCTTGAGAAAATCTGGTTGTAAGTTTCGTCATTTCTAAAGACGAAGTAAATTAATCTGTTGACGTGTTTGTTGAAAGGTGCAGTCTAGGGATGTCTACTTGCCGAGTGAGGAGTGAGAATTTGAATTGTATTTTGTTATTTTTGTATATAAATAACATATATAAGTAACTGTTATAGATATATTATTAAGCAACTATTTTATTCCGTGTACACTGTGCAATCCGGTTTTTTTTTGTGTTATTCTGTAAGTGAATATTGTTATTCTTAAGAAAAATAAAATTCTTAAACCACAAGGTTTTTGGGCGAAGGAAGGCCCTCCTACAGCCCTGGAAGTAGAAGTGCCGAAGGCACATCACGCGAAGGAACCACTGTGGTGCGGACCTCGGCTTGAGTCGTTGCCGTGAAAAACTGAGGAGATCGGAAATAATGGCCCCGGTACAACTGCAGTGTTATGCAGTAGAAAGTGGGCCCTACTGTTTTTTTTAATATTATTATGATACGCCTTCGTGCGTGGGAAGAGCTGTACCTAATAATAGTGTCTCAGAACGTGAGATATTATTATGTACATTACTCCCTACATAATAAAATCAATATTGACCATAAATGTTGTTATGTCGTCATTAAGTCTGGAGCTTTACGAGCGAGCTTTGTTTACGTCCGTATGTATACCGTCTTAATGGGTATCTTTTATTTAAATTTTATACGACGGGTATACCTGTGCGACGTTAAATTTTGATGATTTTGTGAAGACGTTACTATTGTACGTTATTTCGCTTTGAAGGTTTATGGGATTTTTCAACTCTTGACGTGTGGAAAACGATGTAATTTAGGGTAATTTATCTTTAATGTAAGATGCTTATTATTTGTTTAAAGCTGATAGGACTATAATATAGCTTATTACCGCTATCGCACCTGATGGTAAGTAATATTTCAGTTGGGAGTGCTATTTAGATATTCCGGTTATCAAAATGATGCAGAAGATTTAAGAAGAAGTATCTTGATGTCGCTTTCAATACTAACCTTGATTTATACCAACTGTACTAAATCGGTGAAATTATGAAACTGTTCGTGACCCTAATATCTTTGCTTATTATTAGTTTTATCAATTTATCGTGAAATTATTTGGTATCAGAATTATTATATTGACATAACATAAAATAAAAAAAAAACTAATGACTGGCAAACCGGAGTACAACTCAAGGAGAAAATTGTAAAATTTAACCAACTTTATGAAAAGTGTATTTTTGGTATATAAACTCGGGGAAATTTTGCAAACATGTCCTAGAGCCTAATATTGCTTTTGGTTTGCCAGATTTTTGTTTCACTATTTATTTTATCTCTGAATGTGAAATAATAACTCATAAACGAAAGGATTTTACTGAATAATTTAGAATATACAAAAATTCACTGAAAACTGGAAATATTAAAGCAAAAATCTCGTTTGGTGACATGTATGGAAAATTTCACAGATTTTAAACACTTTTTTAAACATGACGAAACCACGTTTTTATTGTAAGCACACTATAAATACACCCCTCTTAAACACTCACACACCTTAAATACACTTCCCTTAAACACTCGGTTTTTTATATATGATCAAACTACTTTTGTATGGAAAGAGCTACGAAGACCTTATCTTATTCTATTAGTGGACGTTATGTCCTGCACTGACGTCCTGCTTGGGGTGTTTTGTGCATTTCCACCGCCAGCTTCTACCACAAGCCATCCCAACTCCTTAATGTAGAGGGGAAAGACTTTGGGTCGCTGGCATAGCTGTTCCAGTGGCGTGTGTGACGGTGGCGAGGATGTCTTCGATGAGAATAACTGTTGTAGTCCATTTGAGCTAAAAAACTTTCGCGAGTTTTGTCCATAATTATTATTTAGTAACCGGCTAGGACTCACGTAATATTTACCGGATAATAGGCCCGCGGGACTCAGCACGTAACAGTTACGTGCACAGTATAATAATATAACAATTATTATTTAGTAACCGGCTAGGACTCATGTAATATTTACCGGATAATAGGCCCGCGGGACTGTGCACGTAACTGTTACGTGCTGAGAGTCCAGAGCTGAGTCCAGTTTTAACTCTAATTTGTTCCGTGCCTCGCAGTGAAATAGAACGTGCTCCACGGTCTCATCATATTGCATACAGCCTCAACATAGAGGACCGTCTGTTGTTAGTTTTGTGCAGAAAATGTTACATGTTACAGTGACCTGTAATGAGGGCTGCGACTACCAGCAGTTCCTCATGCTTTAGTTTTAGCGTTCATGAAGTACTCGTAGCTTCCTTAGCTGTTATAATGATCAACTAAGTTAAGCAACGTCCGCTGACGTCATGGCTTGGATGGGTGACCGCTAGTGGCATTACTAAGTGTGCACGTGTTTCGCAGGCACGATAAGCCTGTTAGTAAGTCCCAGTTGTGGTCTTAGGATGGCAGTCGTCATAGCTTGGTGGTAGGGCATTTTTCGAATATCAGCCTGGCTAGCTACAACCAGTAATTCAAGGTTAGCCTAAACATCTCCGATCACATCATCACTTACCATCTGGTGAGATAGTGGTCGAAGGCTAGCCTACCTATACCTACCCTACTAGCTATCAATAGCTTAGTTAACAGCTTCTTGTTTAGAATTGGGAACATAGCCTTTGTTTGTTTACAGTCTTCTAAATTACCTTGACATTTGCATCTATGCCACATTTACTTTACTTTAATCCGCCTCTTTAGATACCTAGCAGGCAGATCAATTAATTACTATAGAATTAATAGATTCGTGACGTCATAAAACCACGTAGCCAAACCGGAAGAATGTTTAACGCGTTTCACGTCAACATGAATCATCCTCAGGTCTTGACTCGATCGTGCGTTCGAAGAATCAAGACCTCCTACTGCACCAGATATAATTTTAAAGTGTTTATATAAATATCAATGTATTGTTTTCTTAAAATATTTTTTATGATTATTTTTCTAAATCGCGATGACTATGACGTCTTGATTTCAAAACGTGTTTTCCGATTTCCACTACCGCAACGTACATCTTTACGTTAGAAGAGGTCCCACTTTCTCTCACTTTAATGTATATAACAAAGTTTGTAAGCACTGTGAAATTATAGATTGCAAACTCTCTCTTTGTAAAAAAATTGGCAAAGAATTCCTCATAAAGCTCACCTATGAGGAAACAGACGATTTAATATAAGTTAGATGATATCAAAACCGGCATGTTCAGGGATACTTCTACCGACTCTCACTCACTACACTCTACCTATACTATTCAACATATTATATATATACTTACTTAAACTTTGCACCTATTTGATATTTTATTTGGTATTTTCGCATCTCTGGGTTCCAAGACACAGGCTTTTGCCTAGTTTGGAACTCGTTGTCACTCTACTTCTGTTTAATAGATTTGTTAACTGTGTTCTAAATAGAAGTGTACTTATTGTGTAACTCTTTATGGAAAATAAATATTATTATTATTATTCATTAGTATATGTATAAAGAAGTTTTTATAAACACAGCGTCCTTAACAAACCAAAACTAAAACATAAAATATATTCGTGTACAATATAGAGCGTAATGCAGACGAGTGCAGAATGGTGTTTGCGTTGTGAAATTGAGTCGTGTATAGTGTTTGCCTGACGACGCCGCCTGACGGGCTCCCGCAGAGATGGAAAATCTAGAATATTCGCGTACATTCTGATTCAGATTTATGGAAATCCATTTTGGTAATGTAAAGACGTGTCAATGGGTTTAAACAGCCGTGTATCATTTTGGGTGCCAAAAGGTGTATTACAGTTTTGTGCGTATTTTTGATATCCGTATAATTTGAAGCCCTCGGCATGTGCTCTGGGACAAAACCACCTTACTAAAATAGAAAATATTAATCAGTATACAATGTACATTAATATTATATATATATATGTAGTTTTTTTTACCGTCGGTATGCCATTATTAATAAAATACTACAAACTATATACAATACTACAGCTATTACAATCAAAGCATTTAGACCACCTGTAAGCCATTGCACTCACAAGCAGTCCAAATGCTCCAGCCCACTACATTTGGCCGCGTGCCCAGCATGCTGGCAGCATTGCCCCGTTGAATTGCAATGCTTATTCGTTTAGCCAAATAGGTGCCAGCATATTGATCACGCGTCGCATCGACCAAGCGCTCTGATAAGTTTTGGAAAATACGATGAGCTCCCGGTCCCCACGGCCCCAACGTCTCTACACCAAACGGCTCAAATATGTAACCCATACCGAGGTTATATGTAGTTGAATATGAAAAATTGTATATGAGTAGTTTAGTAGTAATCATCATGCATAGGCGGTACTGCTACGGAGCATACTCTAAAGCAGAACCACCGCGAAATTTCTTGTATTTCGCATTTTTAATGCACAGATATAGTGTTTAATAAACTTATATTAAATATATGTAAAATTAATACATTTATGTAAAAACAATGCCATTGACTTGCGTTTAATTATAATTTTTAATAATAGAAACGTATTCTATCAGAAAGCGAGTGTTAAAAAATTCTTAGCAAACATTCTATCAGCTATATTTTGACTAGACAAGCGTTGTTTTGTACTGGACCATATCGTCATATTGCGTTGATTCCAATTACAAGTGCTGAAATTAGTCTAGTATATTATAAGGGTTTGCCTTGCTAGAATTTCCGCACTATCTCTCCCCGTGGGTGTCGTAAACTGGTACTGGTGGGAACTGATATCTCAAACTGCGATCCCCAAGACACCTGCCAAGCATGGGGATTATGGCAAACCCCCTACAACGCTGTGTTCAGCAGTGGACGATACGGCTGATACAGCACCTAATATTATGTAATGTTTGAATTTCTGTTTCTCAAAAACAGCTGCACTATTTCGATACATTTTACAGTAGGTTTGTTTGTAGCGATGAATCGACGTGGGTCTCATAAACCTTGTTTACTCGTCCACCAACTCGTCTGAAGTTAGATCGATTGATGTAGTTTGTATTCAGGACTAAATGGATCTTTTAAAGGATTCTACACCAGAAAACGGGACCCTATTACCACATGAATAAAGAATGGTACAGAATGAAAGCTGCAACTTTGTCCGCTCACTGAGCTGGTTCCAACTGGTTTTGCACGCGAGCATTACTTTAGCCCCCGCGCGGCCTGTCGGTGACTAGTTACGCAAATATAGCTTTGCGTGTAGTAGTGAAGCTTTCATTCTGTATCGTTCTTTATTCAAGTTTACTAAGCCTCCGTTGTCCGTACTGAAAAGACTGTAGTTATAGTTGTTGTTGGAACCTTATTAATATCTAGGCTTGAATCGTAACACATTTTAACCTGCCAAATTGTAACAATTTCTAGATGACGAAACATAAACATCCTCAGGGATAACTTTATAAAATAGCTTCTATTAAAAACTATTGAAAATGTAAATAATATATAACCTACCCTAATACATACATTTTTCTTTCTAAACATAACAAACTTCGTTGAATTTATACGTGCTGAATTTACAGTAGATAACTCTTTGAATATCATTTACAAATTTATTAGAGCACGAAATTTTACACCTTGAGTGGGAATTGAACTCGGTTTTACTCAACGAGTGCCTTAACCACGGGGCTATCTAGGATGACTTGAATAAAATTACTTTTTTGTTCTAATTGTTTTTTTTTATGCCTGATAGGTTAGCCTTTGTCCACTATCACACCTGATGGTAAGTGATGATGGGGTCGAAGATGTTGTTCAGGCTAATAATGCTATAACGACTGCCATCCTAAGACAACAACCGGGACCGACGGCTTAACGTGCCCTCCGAAGCACGGAAACGCTCAGTAGTAATGTCACTAGCGGTCACCCATCCAACTCATGACCGCGGGCGACGTTGCTTAACTTTGCTGATCGGTTGAGAACAGCTAATTAAACGTCGCTACGAGCGCTTCACTTACTTTAATCTTCTTAATTTAATCGTGCGTTTTAGTCTCATTCACCCACATTTTTTGACGAATACCCGAATGACCTTGGGCCGTTCTCAAAAAAGAAACACACATTCGCACACCTTAGGTGTTCACGCATTAAGGCTCATGTATACGTAATCACGCACCTCATTGGCGGACGCGCCGGTGTTTCCGAGTGGTCGTTAAGGCGTCCCGACACTCACCACTTCCGTGAGATACGAAAGGACCCTTAGGGCTTGCAGCTTCCTCACTTTTAATCCGTCTTATTTATCTGAGATTTCTATTAAATTATTTTATGGGTTGTATGTACTGGTGCCATTCTAATCAATCAAATCTAATTCCGGCAGCTGTACTTGAGAGCCAGTGAAATTACAGGCACATGAGACTTAACAGCTATGTCTCAAGGTGAAGGGCGCAGTGCAATTCGTGACATGTGATGAAATGCATCTGTTATAGGCAGAGGTTAGTACGCTTAACATCAGGTGGGCCTCGAGCTTACGAACTGCGAACAATAACATATAATAAAAAGAAAACCAGTACCCCCCGTTGGGTGCACCTCCCTATATCATCCCGTGTCGTATGAGGCGACTAAGGGAAAATACTGGAAGGTGGGTAGCAGTGCCTTCTAAAGAACTAAAATCTTATCTTGCTTGCCAACCGTGGGGATTATGGCAAATACCCTTAAATAGGGGAGGCTGCAGCAGTGGACGATCCGGCTGATACAGTACAGTATGTAGTGTATGTTCCATTGGACTGCTTTATTGGTGTGTTGGGTTTAAAAGCGCTTTAAACGCTCAAGGTCCTGGGATCGGAAAAGGTAATGCATGAGGTTTCCTGACCAAGATTTATTTCTGTAACACTTGGGTTTCTAGAATTGTAGCTGGTCCTAGCAATAGACTGAACTGGGACCAAACATGTAAGGCTCTATACAATTTATTTGCTGAACGTGGCAGTACAATGTAGAATATTTTAAAACTAAAATTTGTAATTGACCTTCATAAGAGCGACGTAGACGCCCAAATTGAATAAATGATTTTGACTTTGACTTTGACTTAAGACACACCATGGACGTTCACAAACCTCTGCCTATCACTCCGCGGAACACAGGAGTGATAGTGTGTATGTTTGTATTGTGTTATACTTTGAGTTATTCAATCAACCATGCTATTAATTATGACAATTAAATTCATAGATTATGTAGTACCCACTGATTGTTATCTTGTTATCTGTGGGCGCCCAAATAAATAGGCCTGTATTAAAGCCCAATCTCATGATTAAATTCGATGTTTTATTATTATATCCCGTTTTGTAATTGTGGTTGTCATCGTTTAATTCAATTGACATCTCAAACTTTCTGAACACATTATTTTATAAAGATTTGTTAGGTGATAAAGATGAAGATTAAAAAAAAAACTTGTACAAGTACTGAATATTCGATAATGTCAATAAAAAAAATTAGAAATACCTATTAAAACCTTAAAACATTTGTACCGTAGCCCTGAAAAAGTGACACAAAATCTTGTCAAATAATTCCCTCAAAAAACATAACCATTTTTTCTGCTACATATTTCAGGTCCAAGATAAACGTGAACACATTCTTCTTTTAAAATACTGTCCGGATGTGAGCTACCCCTCTAAACGGGACAATATGGCAGCCCTAAGGGTTGTCCTTAAAGTGTATGGATACCCACGTGTCATATAACATGGCCGCTTTGTACCCTTACGTACTACTTAAACTTTACTGAGGGAAGTTACATATTTTTGGACGAGAGACCTAATTTTAGCCGTGGTTATATAGTGTTATAGGTTACTTGGATAGGAAACTAGGCTAACGTTTTCATGTATTTATTTCGCGAAATGATAGGCAAGAGCAGTTAAATGAGTTTTTTTTATCGACCTACGTCAAAAGTGCAACTGTTATTAATACGTGAATGATGAGCTCGAATAAAAAGTCTACTCAGATAAGTTTTATTAAGGATAGGCACTGGTTTTTAAGAACAACTACGAGAGCAATCAGTTACGTCTACCAGATTTGTATTAAAGTCAAATTCAAAATCATTTATTCAATTTACGCGTCTACGAAGCTCTAATGAAGGTCAATAACACATTTTAATAATGAAATATTCTACATTCTACTGCCTCGAGTAGAAAAGTATTATATCCACTGCGAGAAGAACGGGCCAGAAATTCGGAATCATTGGTCTTTTAAAAATGTGAGAAATTAAACAATACTTGTTTAAATTACGTAGGTGACATAGCATGGCAAAGAAAGAATTTTCCAAACATTTTTGTCGTTTCAATAATCAACAAACAGTAAATTGGCTTTCTTATTCAAAGTGTTTTTCACACGTGCAACTCGAATTTTTCTTTAACGTGAGTTAGGTATCTTTTTTTTTATGCTATCGTGATGTACCAAGCACGAAACTCATGTGGTATTAAGCGGTAACCTATGCCTAGGCAGTTCGTTGCAAGTAGCTATATAACATATATAACTGCACTGCACCCGTCACGCTGAGACATAACGTTGTTAAGTCTCATGTGCCTGTAATTTCACCAGCAAGCTTTCAAACTGGAACACAATAATGTGAACATTACTGCTTGTCGGTAGAGATAGGTATGATGGCAGTACTTCCTCAGACGAACTCGCAGAAAGAGTTCTACTGCTATACAAGAAACCTACACATCCACTTTAGGAACTTCATTATGAAATCGCACACAATAACCTAGGAAAGACTTCTTATTAGTCTTTGTTAAACTAAAACCTAGCATCGCTATTTTATCTTGTTAAAATCGTGATTGTCACTATTTAATTTAAATTTACTCAAGTTTTTACGAGCATACATAATATTTTCAAAGATATACAGACACAGCAAAGTTAAAATTACAATTTCTCTAAAAATATCTGTCAGAGATTCCCTAGGATCCATTTCATATGTAGCACAAATTGCACGCTTTTGTAAGAAGAAAATTGTTTCTATCTCAACAGCAGCTCCCCACAGCAATACACCATTCTACACATCGTAACATATATTCGAACAACAAACATTCTGTGGCATTATGCAAAATAAGCTTGCCATGCCGTAGCTACATTCATTAACTGTCTTATCTTACAATCTTCATATGCAGCAGAATTAATCTTCCAGATATAAGTTAAACGGAGATTAACAGAGTCCTGAAGGGTTGCAACGCATTGACAGTACCAATGGTATTTCAGATGTCTATAGACAATGCTAGCCGCTTACCATCCTAATTCTCGTTTGCCACTCATCACATAAAAAATATATCATATATATGAGGATCCCACTATAAAATTGTACCACATTGATTCCAAGGATACTGTTTTACCTTACGATGGCTGCTGCAAGCAAAGCAATAATGAAAAAAAAACGATCACAATAGCTTTAGCGTTAGTAGATTACCTCCTAAGTGGCTTGGCGATACCGTAACAGTCACAGGGACTGATGCAAATGGCTAATAAACAGTTCATTATATCGTTTTAAGGGGAGGTATAATGTTGAGCTGAAAACGAGTTCTGCTTAAGACGGAAACAACGAGTACCGCAATGCCACTCCGGATAGATCTATGACGAAACAGTTGAGATTTTTTTAATCGGCAATATGCCTTTATTAAACAAACACTGCAAACTATTAACTACAGCTACTACAATGAAAGCTTTAAAGCAACCTAAAAGCGTGCTCAGCGTGCACGCGGCAACATTGGATTTCAATGCTTATTCGTTGCGCCGAATAAGTACCAGGATTTTGATAATGCTTCGCCTCGACCAAGCGCTCTGATAAGTTTTGGAAAATAGGAGCACCCGGCTTCCACGGAACCAATGTCTTTACTATTTTTATTTAAAAAACACGAATCTCTACAGCCTATGTTCTTATTTTATAATATATATACCACATTTAGTTTCGCTCAATATTTAACTCTTCGTTACTTATTAAGTTAATTATATGAACTCTCAGTTTGTTGGCGAACCGTCTAGTTTACCTTAGGGACATTGACCCCCTTGTCGTCAGGGGTCCATATTACAAGAGAATATCATCACATGAATTAATTTGCTAAGCTCGATAAAGCCGGCTAGAATAATGAATTTAATAAATTTTGATTCTAGTTATACAGGGTTATTGGAAAAATGCTAACAACGTCTAAGATTTGACTTCTGTTTGTACTTACTTAAATTTTTAGTAGAATGTTATTTTTTCTTTTTTTTTATGTGTTTGTGACGAAGTAAGCACGAAGACCACCTGATGTTAAAAGTCTCTGGTGCCTGTAGTTTATTATTTCATATAGTTTTTATTACATGCGGCGCCGTCTAGTGTTGCCGCGGCGGGCGCTCTTAGCCCGAGCTAAGAGCGCCCTGCGCGTGCCTACTCCGAGAGTAGGCATTGTCTTTTACTACGACAACCTTTTACATAATTTAGTTTCCGCAAGTTCAAATAGCTCTTATTATATTGAAAAGTTTTGAACACCAATGCACGTGATTCTATATATTACCCCTAAATCCGCCAAACAATTAAAAATACGTTAACTGTTATTCAATAAGCCTCGAAAAATATATAATGCCTCATAAAAGATCTTTTATAAATCTCGCGTATTACTTGATCACTTATAATTAGAGAAACTAGCCGTAAAAAAATAGTTGACGTTTACCTCAAGTATTTTTTTTCTCAGATATATTTAATTGTTACTAGAAAAGTGTTAGGATACCTTAGCAAATATTCGAGACACTTAAATTAGCACTATTCTACAAACATGAATATGTAATTTCTGGGGCGTCTACAGTTCGTAGACGTCTTTGTTGTACCTCGCGATTTCACCCGCGTGATTACACACAGTTTACCGAGTGTTTTGGTAAAATGTTCCTATTCTCATGCATATGTTTATCACCTCTAGTAAACATATTGTGTTTTGCGATAAAGCTAAACTCTATATCACTGCCGTAGAAGCGAAATTGAACAACAAACGATAGTTCAAAATCGACTTTATTGCATTAAATAAAGTCTTTAGTAGGCCGCATTTTTTGATCTTACCCTGACTTAAATAAATCATTCCATTCTAAAGAAAAAAAAAACCATTGGAAACCACTATGGAGTCATAGTCACTGTAACCGCAACTTAATCTACAAAAAAAGTCATACAACAACAATAACATTTCTTATTATAAGTTATGACAACAATAAATTTGATAAATTGATGATGTGAAAATAAATTATATAAAAAAGTCGCGCTCTATTCAATTTGTCCGTGGCTCCTTCCGATTGGTCTGTCGCTCACTTGATTGATGTTATTTGTATCAAAAGCCTTAGAATCCAGATTTGTACGCACTGGGGCATAAAACGAGGCGTTTTGGTGCCAGAACGTCTTCGTTACTTCTTCCTGCCTACTATAATGGTGAAAAGTAGAGCCTGTATAATTAAATTACCTGGTACCGGTAGTGACGGTACCTTACCTGGTACCTACTTAATTCTAGGTTACCCAGACATTAAACAAAATCGATGTTTTGTCCCCGAAAACTTCAAAAATGAGAAAAAAATACAAATTTTACAAGGGAAAAAATTATAGTCATGTGCGGGATATAATTGTTTCGCTCGTAAATTTGTAATTTTGTAATGTAATCCGCCGAGAAGGCGTTATTGCAAACATAACAATATTAAAATTCTACTGTATCAGCAGGATCGTCCACTGTTAAACACAGCCTCCCCTATCAAGGGAGGATTTGCCGTAATCCCCACGCTTGGCACGCGTCTTGGCAATCGCAGTGTAAGGTGGCAGTTCTTCAGAAGGCACGGCTGCTCACCTTCCAGTATTTTTCCCTTAGTCGCCTCTTACGACACCCACGGGAAGACATGGGGAGGTGCAATTCTAACCCGGCACCCCACGGGAACCCGGCACCCCAAAATTCTCCACTGAGTTTTAATTTCCAATATTTACAGCTGAAAATGACCATCCCCTGCTAATTGCTTTTAACACTGCCGACAGGTTGATCTTTGACCTCAACCGATTCTACTTTAAGGCGAAAGGTAGTACTACCTAATACCTACTGCTTAGTCATGTTTAAATATCAAATTTAAGTAATCTTGTACTGAGTAAACTCAAATAACAAATGAAACTAAAGTATATATTAACAAATATTTTCAAGTATTTAAACACTTGCTCAATAGATTCAGTTGCTTTATTGAAATTGAGATGTAAGTTTGAGGTAGCATTATATGCAAGAAATGTAATGTTTGGCATAATCCCCACGCTTGGCAGGCGTCGCAATTGATGATATCAGTTCCTTTCAGAAGGCCCTGCTGCCGACCTTCCGGTATTTACCTCAGTCGCCGCTTACGACACCCACTGGCAGGAATGTTTGACACTCTAGCCCCGCACCCCACGAAACCGAAACGTTATGCCTGATAGGTTAGCCTTTGACCACTATGTCACCTGATGGTAAGTGATGATATGGTCGAAGATATTGTCCAGACTTTGACTTTGACTTTGACTTCGCAAAATGTCATACCACCATGCTGTAACGACTGCCATCCTAAGACAAAAACCGGGACCGACGGCTTAACGTGCCCCCCGATGCACGGAAACACCCAGTAGCAATGTCACTAGCGGTCACCCATCCAACTCATGACCGCGCGCGACGTTGCTTCTTTGCTGATCGGTAGAGAACAGCTAAGTAAACTTCGCTACGAGCGCTTCAAAATATACTGAACTAAATATATAAAATATACTGAATTATTATGAAAACGCTGCGTTCTATACTACCAGTGCGTTCATACTTTCAGATGTGTGATTCGTCTTGCTTATAACTGATGAAGGAAAAGTATTGCGAGCGCAAATAGTGAAAAGTGTAAAGACCAATAATACTCACATTGCAATTTTTCTTTCAAAATTCTTTATTATCTAAGAAAAAGACAAAATAATATCTATAAGTACATGAAGGGTGGTTGACGCTTTCTAAAGTAGATTGCAAGGTAACGTGAATATGTTAGCCCCCAGATATAGATACCAAAAAGACGTCTGTGACGTATTTAAGACTTCTTTTTCAACTATCAAAGACGTCACAACAACGTCCTTGATTGGTATTTTATTGGTCGGCATTTTATTCATCTTTTTTTATAGAGTTGTGACGGAACACGCACTAGGCCCGGCTGATGTTAAGCGGTAACCTGTGCCTATAACAATTCGTCACAAGTGACGACCTTGACTGCGCCGATCACCTTGAGACATACAGTTGTTACGTAATTTCATAATTACTTACTATCTCTCAAAAAGAGGTGGAGAAATCAATGCGATTTCTAACATTCGAAGCTGCAAGGGTTGGGCTCAAAATCAACCAGGAAAAAACGGAATATCTCCACATTAAACGCTATAAAAACACCAGGCAAAAACGCGAAGACCTGCTCGTGGATGATATTCCGTATAAAGGGGCTGCAAAATTTAAATACCTTGGATGCACTATAACTGACACAAACACCAGGGAGGAGGAAATTGACACCCGGATTCACAATGCCCTCCGTTGTAGTGCAGCGCTTCACAAGGTGTTGGTGTCCAGGCTACTGAGCAGGAAAACCAAGATCCGCATATACAAAACTGTCATAAGACCGATACTCATGTACGGATGCGAGGCCTGGACACTGACCCTCAAAGAAGAGAACAAACTTCTAGTGGCGGAGAGGAAGATTATGCGCAAGATTCTGGGCCCGGTCCAACGTGATGATGGCAGCTGCCGTTGGCGAAAGAACCAGGAGATCGAAGACCTGATTGCCGAGCCCAATATCATGGGAGAGACCAAAGCCCAAAGGCTCCGCTGGGTGGGCCACGTACAGAGAATGGGGGAGGATCGCAATGTCAAGAAAGCATATCTTGGAGTTCCAAGTGGCCGCCGACCCGTCGGCAGGCCCAGATATCGCTGGATTGACGCTGTGGAGTCGGACCTGCGCGAGCTACAAGCTGCCGATTGGCAAGAGGCAGCGCGGGACCGAGACCGATGGCGTTCTCTTGTATCGGAGGCCAAGACCCACTTTGGGTCGCTGCGCCAGAGGAGTAAGTAAGTAAGTAAGTATCTCTCAAAAATAGCTGCCGGAACACACGTTAGATGCCGGGCGACAGATTTTCTACTTGAGGGTGGTAAATAATCAAACGAGCATTCGCAAAATGCTTTTCCACCACGCGTGAAGCTTCAGGCGGCGGTTGGGAATGAACCATGGACCCGCGGCACAGCAAGCAGTCCGTAGCTATTACCGCAGTTTCTCAGTAACCGGAAACCTTATTCTTCTTTAAAAATTTTCGTTTCAATTCATAAGAGATTCGTAAACCCCTTAATTGAATAAATAATTTTGAGTTTGACCACGTTTGATTTAGCAGCTTTGTATATTGTTTTCATTTAACTATCGGTTTTAGTGTGTAAGCTTTGAATTTGAATTAAATTGAATTTCTGCAAATTTCGTGGCAGGCATTACGCAAAAATAATTTTTACGCCGTAACTTATAAATGTTTAATAAAATCTTATTCATTAAATAGTAGTGTCTTATGAAAAACTTTACTTATAATCGATAATTACATATTTTATCAGTCACTATTCATTGCATCAAATAGCTTTAAAATCAACCATATTGTTCAGTTCAGTCAACCAGAGTTGACAGAATATAAAATCGAATAATACCAACACGGTGACAATGTATTAACACTACCTCAATGGAAGCGCTCGTAGCCGTTCACTAAGTTAAGCGACGTCCGCCGCGGTCATGACTTGGATGGGTGACCGCTAGTTTTTTTTTTTTTTTTTTGCTTGATATGTTAGCCTTTGACCACTATCTCACCTGATGGTAAGTGATGATGTGGTCGAAGATGTTGTTCAGGCTAACCTAGAAGTACTGGCTCTCAAGGACAGCTGCCGGAACACACCCTTAGGTCCTTGGCGACAGATTTTCTACTTGAGGGTGGTAGCTAGCCAGGCGGGCATTCTCAAAATGCCCTACCACCATGCTATAACGACTGCCATCCTAAGACGACAACCGGGACCGACGGCTTAACGTGCCCTCCGAAGCACGGAAACGCTCAGTAGTAATGTCACTAGCGGTCACCCATCCAACTCATGACCGCGTGCGACGTTGCTTAACTTTGCTGATCAGTTGAGAACAGCTAAGTAAATTTCGCTACGAGCGCTTCAAAAATTATAATGAGTGTCATTACTAATGAGCGCTTCCGTGCTTCGTTGGGCACGTTAAGCCATCTAGGTTAGCCTGAACAACATCTTCGACCTAATCATCACTTACCATCAGGAGATATAGTGGTCAAAGGCTAACCTATCAAGGTATACAAAAAAAATATACGGCTCTCAAAGATAGCTGTGGGAACGCACTGTTGCTTGATGACCGATTTACTTCTTGAAGAAGGTTAGCAAGGCCGGGATTCGAAAAGTGCCCAACCACTATTCAATACTAGATTTAAATTGTGAAAAAATGAAAATGAAAATATGTTGTATTGAAGCGCTCGAAGCGAAGTTTACTTAGCTGTTCTCAACCGATCAGCAAAGTTAAGCAATGTCGCGCGCGGTCATGAGTTGGATGGGTGACCGCTAGTGACATTACTACTGAGCGTTTCCGTGCTTCGGAGGGCACGTTAAGCCACCGGTCCCGGTTGTTGTCTAAGGATGGCAGTCGTTATAGCATGGTGGTAGGGCATTTTGCGAATGCCCGCCTGGCTAGCTACCACCCTTAAGTAGAAAATCTGTCGCCAAGCACCTAACGGTGTGTTCCGGCAGCTGTCCTTGAGAGCCAGTACTTCTAGGTTAGAATGTATAACATCTTCGACCACATCATCACTTACCATCAGGTGAGATAGTGGTCAAAGGATAACCTATCAAGCATAAAAAAAAAAGTTTATTTGCAGCGATAAACATGTAGATACATATAGTAAATATTAATCTAGCATATAAAAACTTATTTATTACTAAGTACATATATAATATTGTCCATCGCTAACTAATTACGTAAGTTCCATAATTTGTGATCTTCACACTAGCCTGTATCGTGAAGAACTAATACGATTTACGAATGAACGACGTAATGACGCCTGGTCTGCATTTTATTTCCAAATAGTAAGCTATTAATACGTTAGCTATAATTAATCGAATTGTATTATAACCAGAATTTGCAAATACTTAGAGATATAAGTTTTTTTTATTAGTATATCCTCTACATTTTGGTTACTGAAAGAGTCTCTCTCTTTACATTGACGAGTAGAGCCATGCTGCTCAATCGGTGCACCCCTTTAGATGAATTTACGTCATAAAATATTAGAGGGACATGGAACAGTCTTTATATTCATTAGCCGAATACTGTTATCATGTTTTTTATGTTTTTGATACAGTTTTAAACAAAGGAAAAGTGCTCGTTACCAAGTCGAATTTCAAAGTTATATATATTTGTGATTCATTATATAATTTGAATATCTATTCAAATTTTATTTTCATTTTATCAACCGAAATCTTGCTGGATCTTATTCAGCATTTAAGTTATTAAGTTTAAAAGTGAGAGGATCTTGCCACAGAATTATTCTACCATAGAATGAACTTTACATTCAAATAATTATTTACTATGCCCAGAGAGTAATAAATAAAATTCTCCAATTATTTTGGTACACGTCATACAAGCTCATAGTATTATTCTTAAAAAAATATTTTGGTCTATTACAAAATCACAAATATACGATAGGAAAAAATTAAGTCATGTGCGGGATTCGAACCCGCGTCTATCCACCCCTTGAGCCGAGGTATGCTCTAACCAATTGAGCTAACATGGCATGACGTCATAACTCAAATCTTTCCTATCGTTCTTTAACCATCGTATTGGGATAGAGCGACATCAATAGTACCACTTGCGTTGTACTACAAACAAGACCAATTTTGCAATAGGTTTTATACTTGAAATGATGAAGCAACCATATAATTTTAATATTGTTTTGCAAGAACACCTGCTATGCGGATTACATTACAAAATCACAAATATACGATAGGAAAAATTTTAGTCATGTGCGGGATTCGAACCCGCGTCCATCCACCCCTTGAGCCGCGGTATGCTCTAGCTAGAATGCTAATGAAAATAAATTTCACATTGATATTCAACTCCAAAAATTTTTCAAAAACCACTCTGATTGACTGCCATAAAATATAATTTTGGTTCTTGGGTTTAATACCCGGGGCGGACCGGTTCTCACAGTTTGCAACTATTCCGGGAGATGGCGTTAGGCTCCTCATCCATCATATGGGACTAGAACTTTTACTAGAAAACGTGGTTTTAAAGAAACTTTTTCCATATCTCTTAGATTACATAAAGAGCGTATTTTTACATGTAATTATTTTTATTCGTAAAAAAATACAGAATGTGACATCTTACAAAATAAGGAGTGTTATGTTTCCAGGGTTAATGTATGTATGTTTGTGAGTTTCTTTATTCCACTGTAACTTCTAAACGGCTTAACTGATTCTAAGGAATATGAGATATCGTCAGATTGGTCTTGATAGCACAATTGACACTAACGAAAAACTGGTGGATTTTAGGTGCCATATTGTAGCAAAACATTTTTTTTCTTCCAAACCCATCAAGTGTGGTGTCAAAATAAAGGGCTTGAACAATTCCATATATTTAACTTGCAGTTTTAATTCAATGGAACGATAGAACTCTTAACAAAAATGAAGGATTAGCAGTCGGGTTTTTTACTTTTTTAATGAATTTATAGGTACTTGTTAGATGATAAGTAGATAATTGAAACAATTTAATGTTTTGTGTTTTTTCGGGAATTCTCATTCGCTGATGTCTGGTGTATATAATATGTCCTTTGCCGATAATTAGCTGTACCGACAGCAGGAAATCAAGTAATCATTATATGTAGGTATGTGTTAAATATACATCTAACATATAATAATGATTTCTAGACAAATATGAAGAAACAATAGATATCAATTTAGTATTATAGCTTTGTGGGTGCCCCTACGTATGTAGTGCATAGAACTTATTCATAGATGGTGTTAATTACTGAGTACTACACTAATATGTCATCAATATACATAACAAAATGGTATTTTTTATTGAATGAACGAAATGCAATATGGTACTCCACTAATTTCTTGAAGTCTGGCCTAAATCTGATCTGCCAATTTAAGTTCATGGTTTAATGAAGCTTATATCTTCCTTGATTTTTTGGTTACAGTATCAATCACAAAACCTACGTTAAAAAAAGCATCATCGTAATCAACTTTTTGCGCTTACTCTACGAATAGATGATATTTTTTTGCTTTCTCTTTTTTGGGATAGTGATGGAAGAAGAAAGAAGCCCACCTGAAGGCAGCAAACTCTGACCATAAAAGATGCAATTCGTCACAAAACACTGCGCCCATCACCCTGAGACGTACACTTGTTAAGTATCTTGTGCCTGTAATGTTACTGGTTCTCAAGGACTGCTGCTGGAATACACAGTTAGGTGATTGGCAACAGATTTTCAACTAGCCTTGGGCCAGTTAGCCAGGCGAGCATTCGCAAAATGGCTTTCCACCATGTGGTAAAGCTCCAGCCATGGACCTGCTGCACGGCAGTCCATACCTATTATAACTCGGGTATTATTGCTTTAAAATGAATTAATGTTCTCGACCGTTCTCTCATGACTCTATTTGTACGAGAATTTGCAATTAATTTGAAACTTAGTCAGAGTCTCACTTTCCAAAGATTGATGGACAGACAATTCTCTTGTTTTAATCCAGATTTTATAGGAACTCGAGTTTGTTCTTTTGCGAGTTACCCTAATGATATAATAATATTAAGTGAGAAATTGTAGGAATGAGTCTTGATTTAGCGTTATGATCTGACAACACGGCAAACGGAATTTTATTTGTATATTCAAAAATAGAAGCTCGAACATTAGAACTAATCAGATTTATCTATTTGTTTCTGAATTGGTATTGACTCTCCGGGTACTCCTTTAAAAATGGGGGATATGGCGATTATATATATAAGTCGTTTCGAGTTCGAAAATAACAGTTAAAGTAGAACTGGCCGGTCACTTCTCCATACAAACGTCTCGTAGGGTTATCACTCCCTTATTTGAGATTTTAAGTCTAGACTTAAGCATAATACCGATTGATCTCGTCATTATCTAGGCTTGTATGATGCCAAAATTTTAAAAAGACAATTAATTTGTAATTTATGAACATCGAAAACTTTATATAAAAATGTTTCGAGGCTAATAATTCTCAAGTTAATTATTTTATTAATATTTCGGCATCATACAAGCCTAGAATAATGACGAGATCAATCGGTATTATGCTTTATTTTGGACCTAAATCCTCAAATAAGGGAATGATCACCCTAAGACGTTTGTATGGAAAACGGGCCGGCCAGTTCACTCTTAAGGTTGTTTGCTCGTAGCATCTCAATCACACTAAATTTGACATCTATTTTCACTGCGTCTCGCAACTTACCTCTCAACCTGTTTTGAGGAACTCTTCGATTTAATACGTGCAGCTGAATTTCGCCATCGGACGTCCCGACAATCCATGATGTTTCATCAATTTCTTGTCAACTTCTGGAAGTCTAAAACTTTACAATTTTCATGGCATTTTCTGCCACGCACTGCTACAATATGGAACGAGCTGCTATGTGAAGTATTTCCGAATCGATACGACTAAGGAGCTTTCAAAAAGAGAACATACCTATTCCCTCCTCAAAGAACGGCAATGCATCCTCAAGACCTCTGGTGTTGCGGATGTTCGTAGGCTACGGTGATCACTGACTACCGGGAGAACCGCCCGCTCATTTCACCTTCTATAATACCATAAAACTCACCGCTGGAACACCTCTACTGTAGACTCCTCCTCCGTAAAACGCCACAAAGAACGACTAGTAATCACTTACTGTAACCATTGGCTATCCGCAACTTCTAAGATGTCGTTAATTCACCCAATATATCAAGATCAAGTTAAATAGCTATCAAACTACAACCAAAAAGGTTGAATTTTAAATTTCCTGACACGTCAGCATTTACCTTATTTATTATTATTTACTGGTCAGTTGATTAGTTAAGGGTTAAATGAGCGTTAACGAATATTGCAGGCAAATAAACAACCCTTCGTAGTTACTAAGGGCAGCGTGCCGCATTCTGCAATATGATACTTACTACCTTACGTTATTTAATGCGAATATTACACCAAAACTTGAAACAACTTAAGTTCGGAAACAGCGGTAACATAGGTAACAATAGCTGTACTTGGGACTGGCACTGCACTGACTGCAGCTCACACTGTAACGTAACATCGAAATACGAGTACATTACTGAGTTTTTTTTAGAACACTGATTAACTTTACCTATGTTTGGCTGGCACTAGAAGATATGCAATCGACGTCAAATCAACAATAAAGTGCATGAAATTAGGTGCAGTAATTACGTGTAGTGAAATTATTTTGCAAAACTTGTCAAGTCACGCGCAGCGCGCATTGAGATTGAACTTTGTTTAATTCATATCTTGTTTTATTTTTGATTATAAGCCCCTAATTGATCTGCGTCAATTTCATTATAATTTTTATACAATACACTTTGAGATGTTGACTTGTTGAGTAACAATTTACCTACGTGAAGCGGCCCTCTAGACAACTGCCAGTTGGAAGCGTGTCCGGCATGCTGGAAGAACTGTAATGTACTGTACTGTATCAGCCGGATCGTCCACTGCTGAACACAGCCTCCCCTATTAAGGGGGTATTTGCCATAATCCCCACGCTTGGCAGGTGACTAGGGGATCGCAGTGCAAGATGGCAGTTCTTTACAAGGCGCTGCTGCCCACCTTCCAGTCATTTTCATTTTCATTTTTTTATAGTGTCTTTATTAACAAATAAAGGTTTACATTATGTACAAACTAGTGTAAGTTTAAACCTATAAGCACATACAATAAAGTAGAATGGTGTTTAGCAAGCAATTATGCTTATATTAAACTTATGGCTATGTTTATAGTGTTAGAAATTGCTTATACATTTTTTTAATACGTTTTATACATTCAGATGAGTTATTAATATTATATTTGTTTTAGAACAAACAAACATTTGCTAAGAGTGGAAATCAACAAAAATGTATTAATTTATAAGGCGAAAGCAAACTAATACAAAATAATTATAAAGCGCGGGTAGCGCTCGCAGGCGCTGCGCGTACGTAAAGTGTAAACACTCAATGAGACCCAGCCACAATAACTGGTCTATCAGGTAAGCTAGTGCGTGCACACAGGCGCAGACGGCGCAGCAAGCCGCGCACGCCACACCGCTCCTCATATCTCCAGATAATACGTGCGAATATCGCGTACGCGACTGCAGCCCACGTCATGCGCCGCGTACCTGTACTATAAGTTGTATCATCGCACTCGAGAAACAGGTAATTTACTAGGGTTGACTTGTATCAATCAAGGTGACTTATCGATAGGCGTTTACAATGTTTAATATTCTTGTTATTTTATAATTTTAATATTTACTTATGACAAGTAAATTTTGTATTTGAGTTTATAGTTTCGTACGAAATTTTTCAGAGAGTTTATATATATAGACATCAATTTTTGGTAAACCTATATTTAGATGAAGTTTTTGAAGGTTAGTCCGAAACGGAGTATTGTATGAATATTTAAGTGCTTTGTTTTGGACAACTTGTATTTTGTTCAAATTTGTTTTGCATGTGCTGCTCCAAACAGGACAAGCATACGTTATGCATGGTCGGACTAGGGTGCAGTATATGCGCAGTTTAGTATGGCAGCTGAGTCTGGAACGTCTATTTAGTATCGGGTTCAAAGCATTAAGTGCTCTAACACCCTTAAGACAAAGATGTGTGGTATTTTCTGACCAATTTAGTTTGCTGTCGAGCATCACACCTAAGTATTTGACGGAGCGACTCCATGGTATAGATATACCTTCAACTTTTAAAGTACGCAAGGGCAATTTACGTTTTTTGGTGAAAATAATTGCTTCTGTTTTTGAGGCGTTAATTTGTAGTTTCCATTTTCTAAAAAAAGATAGCAGTAAATCTAAAGACAGTTGGAGGCGATCTACAATGAGGTCAATGTCAGGAGATGATGTAAATGACGCTGTGTCATCCGCAAAAAGAGCAAGTTTTGTTCGCGTCTGTATAGGTATGTCATTCAAATATAGCAAGAACAGGTACGGTCCTAAAATAGAGTCCTGGGGCACCCCGGCAGGCACTGGCATTAATGCAGAGTAATAATGTTTTATGGAAACTTTGAATTTACGATCTGATAGGTAAGATTTTATAATTTTGACTAAATTAACTGGTATTTTGAGCATAACAAGTTTGTAAAGAAGCGCATCATGCCAGACTGTGTCAAATGCTTTCTCAATATCGAGGAGAAACATTCCGGTAGAGTTCTTTAGGTTAAGTTGATGTGACACAATTCTAGTGACTCTAGCAAGTTGCTGGACTGTTGAACGGCCTTGTCTAAATCCGAATTGTTCGTCGATGAGAAGCTTATCAGACACGCGACGCAATCTCTTGAAAATTATTTTTTCAAATAGTTTCCCTAGAGATGGGAGAAGACTGATTGGTCGGTAACATGTGGGGTCAGTCGTATTCCTTCCAGATTTGTGAACCGCAATAACCTTAGCCGTTTTCCATGGTAGAGGGAAGTAGTGTAGAGTGAGGCAAGCATTAAAGATTTTCGTTAATTGTACTATACCTTTTTGAGGGAGATTTTTAATGAGAAGGTTTATAATCTCATCAGCACCAGGGGCCTTCCGAAGTTTCAAGGTAGCTATAATTTTCTTTATTTCGTATGGGCGAACCATTGAGACGAGGTCAAAGTTTGTGTGATCGCTGAGTGATTTTATGATTGGATTGATTTTAGTGATCTCATCACTTTGCCAGTTATGTGTCAATAACATATTGTTAAGAAACGTTTTAGCTAATATGTTACATTGCTCTTGATGCGTAGCAGTCAAGGTACCATTTTCGGTTTGTAGGGCGGGAATGATAATATCATTGGAGTTTCGCAAACCCTTCACTAAACGCCAAATATCAGTGCTGGGATTATCGACTTTTCTAAGTTTGTTGTTCCATACCTTGTCATTATGTAATTGAAATGCATTGTTAATTTCAAGCTGCAGCTTATTAACACAAGTCCTCAAGGTTTTACGTACTAGAATATCTGGTTCATCTATAGCATATCTTCTTAGGCGGTTTTTATACTGGATAAGTCTTTTTAAGCGTCGTGGCAATGAATACTGACAGTTCCATGGTTTTAAGATTGACATAGGAACAGCAAAATCTCTACTTTGGAGCAATGTATCTTGAAAATCGATTATGACTTGGTCAATTTCGTTAGGTGTTTTATATATTTGAGAAGAGAGATTAATATTATTATTAATATGGTGACGGAATTTAGCCCAGTCAGCCTTAGCATAATTAAATTTTTGGATAGGATTGCGACTAATCTTACTGTTAAATTGAACGAATACGGGAAACATGGTTTGAGGATAAGGCTGGAACGGTTAATATTTTATTTAATAAGTGAAAGTTCTTGGATAAGAGGAGATCCGGGATAGAAGGACTGTGTTCAACACGATAATGAACGAGCGTTGGATCTTTAGGCGCATATATATCGTATTCCTTGTTGATCATATGCTCGTACAATCGTTTTCCGTGACCATTTCCCACTCCTGGGGACCATAATGGATGTTTTGCATTTAGATCACCCATGACAAGGACCCTATCACCATACGCCAAGAGAGAATCGAAATCACTACAGTGGAGTAAGAGATTTGGTGATTGATATACGGAGAATATTACAACACTACTATTAATTAACTTAAGGGAAATACCTACAGCTTCCAAATTTTGAGTAGAAGGACAAGGAACCGTGCTGTGGCTTAGATCTGCCCGAACTAGAAGAGCTACCCCTTGGCCGACACCATTACTATTTTTGTCAACTCGATAGCAAACATAGCCAGGGATTTTAATAATAAGACGATTAGTCAACCTAGTTTCACAGAGTGCGATAATATGTACTTTTAACTTACTCACCGCTAAGTCAGCAAGCTCCTTCTGTTTATTGTGAACACCATCAGCATTCCAATAAAGTACCCTGAGCTCATGGCAACTACATAATGACCGAGATGAGTGAGTATTAGAATAACTTTATCCATAAAGGTGCTACATTTGGTAAATTCTTGTTTAATTGATCTTAATGTAGTAAGAATTTTTAACATTTCCGTTGTATCCAGATCGTGAGGGTGGGTATTTTCTGTTGGTCCAGAAGTGCTTGATTTGAATGGGACATCACTTAATTCTTTTGAAGTTTTTGTTAGCGGTTGTGGATTTATGGATATGTAATCAGGTTTATCATGAACAACTTTGGATTTGGTTTGCAGGGTATCTTTGCCAGTATTGGTTACTTGAGCCCATGTCACATTATTTGATGTAGTTACATGAGCATCTTCAATCCTTAAAGCTTTTCGTATGGTATCACGTTTCGTTTGGATTCGATTTAGATACTTAATCCGCTCAGTACAATGGGCATAGTTCGCGGGATGGTCTTGCTGGCAATTGCAACATACAGCTGGTTGTTTGCGGTCTTTTTTTGAACATTCCCAGGTAGGATGGGCCATTGCACATTTGACACATCGTGCCTGTCTGTTGCAGTTTTTAGATGCATGTCCAAATCCTTGGCATCTATAGCATTGAGTACCTATTTTCTTGTATTTATCCCTCAGTCGCCTCTTGCGACACACACGGGATGATATGGAGAGGTGCAGTCCTAACCAGGCACCTCACGGGGAAGAACTGTTCCATCAAATCATATTACGTAGCATATCGGTGTAATACCACGACTTAGAACTACGAGTAATTAGAAATTAATTTGTTAGTCAGCGGTTTGCCAATTTGATCAGAGAGATTCAGACTAAAGTTTAAAGCTATCTAACTGACGTTCAATAGATTAGGTCGGTTTTCACTGCCTGACTAGAATACGATACTGCAAGACAATTATTTGCGAAGTTTGCTTAGCTGTTCTTAGCCGATCAGCAAAGTTAAGCAACGTCCGCCGCGGTCATGAGTTGGATGGGTGACCGCTAGTGACATTACTACTGAGCGCTTCCGTGCTTTGGAGGACACGTTAAGCCATCGGTCCCGGTAGTCGTCTTAGTATGACAGTCGTTATAGCATGGTGATAGGGTATTTTGGGAATGCCCGCCTGGCTAGCTACCACCCTCAGGTAAAAAATCTGTCGCCAAGCGCCTAACGGTGTGTTCCGGCAGCTGTCCTTGAGAACCAGTAATTCTAAGTTAGCCTGAACAACATCTTCGACCACATCATCACTTACCATCAGGTGAGATAGTGGTCAAAGGCTTACCTATCACGAATAAAAAAGGTCCTTTTTAGGTAATTGTGTACGGTTTTATACAAACATATTACAACGCTCACAGAAGGAAAATTCATACATAACATAACATATTGATTAAAAATCCTACTACACAGTTTTTGATTACTTAAACGACAAAAATGCCTGGACAATTCCGCCTCGTCCAAGCTATTGCCTGTCACCTACATAAATTAAACAAATACTGTAATATTGTATTAAATAGTAATTATGTAACACATTGTTAAAAGAATTGTTAAATTGTAAAATATTGTTACGAGACGTTTAAAAGAATGGCCCCGAGTTTCTTGCCCGTTCTTCTCGCAGTGGCTCTATAATTTTTTTTTACTGAACGTGGCTGTGCATGTAGAATATTTCAATACTAAAATTTGTAATTGACCTTCATTAGAGCGTCGTAGACGCCTGAATTGAATAAATAATTTTGACTTTTGACTGACTTTGAACTATACCTAATACCGCCATTCAAACCAAAGAGCATTATCACATACTTACCTATAATATATCTGCAGTTTTGGAGCCTCGAGTATAAAATCTGTCGCTAAGCACATAACAATGTGTTCCGGCAGCAGTCCTTTAGAGGGGAAAGTATTATAAAATTACGAGGCTTAACAACTATGTGTTTTAGGGGCGTAGTGCACTTGTGTCGAAATGCATTCGTTATAGCTAGAAGGTAGGCCATGTGCGTGTTCCGCCAAAATTCTATGCAAAAAATGGCATGGTTATAATGGTTTTTTGTAACATCTATACTAACTTGTAATAAAACCTTGTTACCTTATTATTATTAAAATAAGTATCAGTACGTAACCTAAGCAGAGATATTTCAATTCAATTATTTCTTACAAATGTTGATTGAATTTCTAGAATACCTACCTTATATTACCTTATTATACCTTTGCTTGTGCTCTCTATGAATTAAGCTTATTAATATAAAATAAATCCGTCATTGGATGTAAGAAATATCACTATATGATTATGTTAATTTTGTTAAGATCTGTGGGTTTTGTGAATTAAATAAATAAATGGTGTATTGGCAATAATTGTCAAGAGCACGCGTAGGCACAGTGAAGACTCAGCCTAACTTCTGTATTGGTTGCAAACTTTCTCAATTAAAGGAATATTGTCTTAGCGATTCCATCGATTATCTATTGTGTTAAATATTGGGAGTATAATGCGAAAAGTTTCGAGCTGGCTATCAAAACTTAGCGTTTGGTTTCTCGTCTTTTAATAATATTTCGGTAAGCGATTTTTAGACGAGATAAAAGACTTTGTGAAAGAAAAATTGAATTTGAGGCCTTTAATTTTATAAGGCTTTATTGTTTTGCTTCTAGGCCGATAAAAGGCTTTTTATAAATATATTTTTAGGGTTCCGTACTAAAAAACGGAACCCCATTACTAAGAATCGGTTGTGCGTCCGTCTGTTTTTTTTAATGTTTTTGTGGTGGAAAAAGCCCGAGGCCCACCTGATGTTAAGTGGACTAACAGATGCATTTCGTCAACGACAAATGGCACTGTGCCCGACACACTGAGAGTTGTTAGGTCTCATGGGCCTGTAATTTTTCTGGCTCTCAAGGACTGCTGCCGGAACACACTGTTAGGTGCTTGGCGACAGATTTTCTACTTGAGGGTTCATTCGCAAAAAAGCCCTTCCACCATGCAGTGAAGATATATAGTACACTTTGTATTTATAATACTGGCCCGCGTGAAATTATGTTATACATACATTTCAGGTATTTGATAACAATCCAAGATATATTTGTAACAAATTTCACTAAAATCTGTCCAGTCGTCATAAATGAAAAGACATACCCGGTGAATGAAGGCTTGCACTGTTTTTGGAACGGCTTTCACTTCCACTTTATCTACCATTTTATAAAAAAAAATATATACACTACTTTCCAGCAACTCACACGACGTCGTCGGTCCAACTAGTAGACAGTCTCAAAATGAAAAGAATAATAATTGAGGACCTCTTAATTAAAAGCTGGTTACCGTTCCATTTTTTCTTTAAAACACTGACAATATCACTTACTGCTGACAACTGAACTCTACACTAACTTTACTATCTGCTAGCAGCTACCCACTTCAAGATGTCTAACTTTCCAAATAAATAGCTTTTTTTGTAAAAAGCGCTTTCTGTCCAAAAACTGCAAGTGTTTCCGCATCCACCGGGTGGCCTGAACTATTAAAACGAACATTGAATATTAAGAACTGGAATCGCTTTTTTTTAATGAATCCGTAGCCTAAGTGCAGGAAAGAGGCTTAGTGCTGTCACTTTGCTTTCTGTTTCTCTGTCTTGTCAGTGTTTCACATCTAGCTCGTAAAAGGAATGAAATACAGATACGAAAGAAACATTTCATGAGAAATGTTGATCTGTAACTGAATAAATAGGAAATTAGATAAAAGTGAAGAGTTCCAGATATATAACTTCTAAATCTTTCTAATCTTTGAAGCAGTGATGGCTCAGTAGCATTGGCTATGGACTGCCGCGCAGCATGTCCATGGTTCGAATCCCGCCGCGGGTTTGAGCTTCACCGCATGGTGGAAGGTCATTTTGCAAATGCCCGCCTGGCTAGTGACCACCCTCAAGTAGAAAATCTGTCACCAAGCACCTAACTGTGTGTTCCGGCAGCAGTCCTTGAGAGCAAGTGAAATTACAGGCACATGAGACTTAATAACTATGCCTCAAGGTGACCGACGCAGTGCAATTTGTGACTTGTGATGAAATGCATCTGTTATAGGTTAGTCCGCTTAACATCAGGTGGGCCTCGAGCTTGTTCCGTCGCAATAACATAAAAAAAATATCATCAAGCGATTTGGTTCTTCATTCATCATACGATCCGCCAGAAAATGGAACGCCCTGCCTGAGTCTGTGTTTCTGGTTAAGTACAATATGGGGGTCTTCAAAACGCGAGTGAATAGGTATCTTCTGGGTAAGCGCGATCCATCATCGATCGCATCATCACTTAACATCAGGTGAGATAGTGGTCAAGTGATATACAGTACTGTGATGTACTGTACTGTATCAGCCGGATTGTCCACTGCTGAACACAGCCTCCCCCATTATGGGGGGATTTGCCGTAATCCCCACGCTTGGCAGGCGTCTTGGGGATCGCAGTGTGAGATAGCAGTTCCTCAGAAAGCGCTGCTGCCCACCTTCTAGTGTGTTACCCTTAGTCGCCTCTGACGACACCCACGGATAGAGATGGGGGGGGTGACATTCTAGCCCGGCACCCCACGGGCATACAGTACGGTATAAAAAAAAGTCCAATCCCTCGGTCTCATGCAAAACATAAGTATGTGAAATGTCGGTTTGTGATTTTTACAGAAATCAAGATTATAATATATATATAAGCCATTAATCCCCACGCTTGGCAGGCGTCGTGGGTATCGCGGGTTAAAATATTGGTTCCTCAGAAGGTGCTGCTTCCCACCTTCCGGTATTTTACCTTTAGTCGCCTCTTACGACACCCAACAGGTAGCAATGGGGGGTGATATTCTAGCCCGACACCCCACGGAAGATAAATGGTCGAAGTCTTAAAACAATCACTTCCAGTGGTCCTATAACTGTACCACAGAAAAAACTTCACGAATAGTTTTTTAATCGTTCTTTCGCCTTGCATTCCGAATAGCCACCTAATTTCATCCCTCTCGGAGATATTTTAAAAATGCAACCGTCTCAAGAATACCAGTCCAGTTGTTAGTTTACACGGGCGCTTCATTATAAAATGGTGTTTTTTTGGTTCAATTCTGTATCTTTTATGAAGTACGTAAAGCAAAAAGTATTTTTCAACACCCTTGCTCGTAAAGTGAGCTTTATTATGTCGTTCTTAGGGCCGTAAACCGAACTATAACACCCTCGTGCATAATAATATTTACACTAGTGCGTAATAGAATTATCCCTACAAAGTTAAGTTAGTACCTAACTGCAAATTATATGCGAGTAAACAGAGCATTTTCAATGTAACCGGGTAATACAGATTTGTAACAACAAAGAGGTTTATATGTAATCAACGAACATACATTTGCCGAACACAAAAAAAAACTTGCGCGCTATTTTCTATAATTTTCGTATGTTGTTTGTATCGCATTTGTGCAACATATTTAGCAAGGGCGTTGAAAAAGTGCGTATGAAACTCGTGAGCAACTTGCTCATTATACACTCGGCTGATTTACGCCCTCGCCTACGGCTCGGGCTGCAACACACGGCCTCGTGTATACTGAGCAACTTAGCTCACTTGTATCATAATCTACTATTATGTAATACGTAATAATTTGAGTTTTTAAACTGTAACGATATCACTATAACTATTATTATACATAATAATTCTTTGTCAAAAGCAATATTACGTTTATTTTACAACAATATATAACAAGCTCATCAGTAAAGTGATATAACACTTACAAATTATTGGAGTACAACATTTCTTGTTGCGGACGGGAATTGAACCAGGGTCTTCCGATATCCTTACTTTTACTCAATAAATTATAAAAGACTTACAAAGCCCTCACTAAGAAAACATTTAGAATCGTTTGCTTCCTTCAAGTTCACAATATTTGTAGTTACCGTGGAATGTATTGGTAACTTCTAATTTATTTTTTCCAATATATATAATAATCTATGACCTTATTCTATAATCTTATCTAACTGCCATTAGCTTATTGATGCAATAAAATTCCCAGTTTTTAAAGTATTTCATTATTAGATTACCCTCAGTATGTAACAAAACAGGGACCTTAAATAATCACAATTATACGTCATGTGCGGGATTCGAACCCGCGTCCATCCACCCCTTGAGCCGGGGTATGCTCTTACTAATTGAGCTAACATGAAATGACGTCATAACTCAAATCTTTCCTATCATTCTTTAACTATCGTATTGGGATGGAGCGATTTTGTAATGTAATCCGCTTAGCAGGCGTTATTGCAAACCTAATAATATTAAGACCTTAAATAAACTTTGCCGAAACGAATACACAAAAAATATAACATTGTTCAAATAACATTTACTATTTCAATATACATTTTCCATTTCCACGTTATAATGAAGAGGTAAGAGGGTGTATAAACATTAGCCTTGGTTTATGCGCTCGCTTTACATTTTTCTATTGTGAAATTTGCGCGTTTACAATCAAAAAGCAGAATAGCCCCGGATCCTTTTGCATTTTCCAGCAAAGTAGACAGATAATGAGCGGGAAGAAAAAACGCTGTATTAACTGTGCTTCTCAGTAAATAAGAGCTCGGTAAGGGGATTTTTCTATGCTTTAGTTTCTTGGTGAAGATCACGAAATTACTGTGTCTATATGTCAAACGGTTAAAGTTTTTTTATAAAAATCTCGTTGATAAGCATCTGCTCACGATTCGCCCACCTTGTATTTGTTATAGGCATAGAACCTTATTACCCCAAATATTTATACTGAGACGTTTAATGAGAACGAAAACACACAAACGAAATAACTTAATGTTTAGTGAATAGATCAATATCTACTATTTATTGACTAGTTTATTGACTTTCACCCCAATCTAAGTGATGATGTGGTCGAAGATGGTGAGCATAAAATGTAAATTGGATCTGAAGGCAAGCTGCAGCAGTAAACAAAGTGGCGGAAATATCAGGCCGTTTTAATGCCTCCAACGTCGATTATTTCGACCCAGGAAAAAATAGTGAAGCCAAACCAAACCCACATATTTTTGGAGGACTTATCGGGAAAACTTCCCGGTTACCCACTAGAAACCCAGCGATAAGCTTCGGTATCAGTGTGGGACGAAGCGCCTCGCTATCGTATTCTACCACTGTCGCCCCAACGCTAGGCCCACTTACGCGAGCCTCCAGGCTCTTGCTTGAGTGGTTCATCCATAGGAAGCATTCTTTGCCGTTGCGTTTATTTGGTGGTGGGTTCCCTTATCCACCAAGCGGGGTAAAGCGCGGAGGCGGAGGCGCTTTCTCCACCGAAGATGGTCGATTTCTTTCGCCACCTTTCTCCACAGGAGAAGCTCACTACTTTCAGATCGTATCAGCAAGTTAATTATTCTTCCAGACCTGCTCCACAGCATCCTTTTGTGATATGAACTCTTTAACAAGAAGGACATGTTTTAGGTTCAGCAGTGAAAGGACACATCCAACCTCTGCTATCTGGGTGCTTCAGGATCTCCAAATGGCACACTTTGGCATGGTACGACGCAGCGTGTACTAGGGCTCGCCACACTCGTGACTGGTGAAGGTGGGCTCCCGTCTCGCAATCCAGCGCAGTTACTCACTGAAGTATCCGTGCACCATTCAAAACGAACCATGCTAAGGAGCCTGAATGGCTCCTTGGCGGGTTTGCTAGCCGGTGACCAAGGTTTTATTTTATTTTTTTACTGGTAGGTTAACCTTTGACCACTATCTCACCTGATGGTAAGTGAAGATGTGGTCGAAGGTATTGTTCAGGCTAACCTAGAATTACTGGCTCTCAAGGACAGCTGCCGGAACACACCGTAAGGTGCGATACCCTCTTATTGCTCTCACCGCTGTGATGCTCTGTGATCTCCGCAAGAGATTCAGAGCGGATCGACTACCATCCTAAGTCAACAATCAAGATTGACGGCTTGTCGTATCTTCCGAAGCACGGCAGCGCTCAGTTGTTACATTGCCACCAACGGTCACCCTTCAAAACTGACCGCAGAGAAACTGGCTTTTTAGGCTATCTTGATGAAACAAGCATGATGTCCACCTGGTGTTAAGCGGTAACCTCTACCTATCAAGACGCAATTCGCCACAATTGGCAAATTGCACAACATCCATCACCCTGAGACATAAAGTTGTTAATTCATATTAGCTTGTTATTTAAATGGCACACATACCCTTCAAATTGCAACACAATACGAACATTACTGCTTGGTGGTAAATATAGATAGGTGTAGTGCCAGTAATTTTCCTGACGAACTCGCAAAAAGAGTTCTACTAGTTAATCCATTTGACATATTATGTTTCACTGAAACTTGGCTTAGAGCAGATAAAATGTTATTTAATGTTAAGAATTTTAGTGTGGGTAGTGCGTTTAACAGATCATCTGCAGAAGGAGGAGGGTGTATTATACTTGTAAAAAATAATTTAAAATTTAAAGAACGCCGTGACTTGGTCAGATGTTCTGTTGAACGTGTCTGTGAGGTTGCTTGTGTGGAGGTGGACAGGCATCTCGTGTTGTGCGTATATCGACCACCAACAGATGAAGGTCGTGCTCAAAATTTTACAGAATTTTTATCCACTTTGGAAAATATACTACAGAAAATTTCAAAATGCAAAAAACCCATATTTGTATGTGGTGATTTTAATATAGATATTTTATTGAATACTAAAAATAAGACTGATCTTATTTCATTGTTTAAGTCATTTAATTTGAAATTTCTATTCTGTGAGCCCACTAGGATATCAGACACTTCAGCTACCTGTATAGACAATATATACTCAAACTGTAAGACTAAAGAAAAGTCAATAATGAAGGGTGTTAGATCTGATCATGAGGGCCTAGCGATAAAATTTGATGGAATCAGAAAAACAGAGAGGTATGAAATTGAACATAGACCATTAACAACTAGTAGGCTGGAAATACTCAGTACCAACATAGAAGCTAAGCTTGGCATTACATGTTTTTCTCATAGTGACCCAAATGACATTTATAATAGCTTATTTTCTTTAGTAAACACTGAGTTTCAAAAAGTATGTCCAAAAATAAAAAAACAAATAGATGGAAAGTTGAAGTTCGGTGATTGGGCAACAACAGGTATTCGAAAAAGTAGAGATTATTTGTTTGATCTGTATCGTAGGAAAAATTTAACATCTTGCAAACAGTTTCATGATTATGTTAGGAAGTATTCAAAAATGTTCAAATCTGTTTGCTTGTGTGCTAAATCTCTTTTTATTAGAAACAAAATTAGCAAGTCTAAAAATAAAATAAAAACCACTTGGAAGACTATAAATAGTGAGACTGGTAAAAATAAACCTAGAGATTCAACATATGTCTTAACTATTGATAAAAATCAAATCTCTGATTCAATACAAGTGGCGAATATATTTAAAAAAAAATTTTCTACCTTGCCCCTAGAAGCCACTAAGTCATTGGATTCTTGTCCCAATGAAGCAGAAACTATGTTAAAACATAATTTTCCAAGCAAATCACCTGACTTTTCTTTCAGACACACCACAAGATTTGAAATTATAAAAACATTTCAAAGTTTAAACATAAAGAGTACTGAAGACTTGTGGGGTATGTCAGTAAAAGTGGTAGAGTCTATAATTTACATTATTGCACCATATTTAGAAACAATATTCAACTTTGTGTCGATAGTGGAAACTTCCCCGATTTAATGAAACAAAGTAAAATCACTCCAATTTTAAAGTCGGGGTCTACATCTGACCCTTGCAATTATAGACCTATTTCCATCTTACCTGTTCTGAGTAAAGTATTCGAAAAAATTATGCTCAAACAACTACTATCCCATTTTAACAAGCATAATTTATTACATGAGAATCAGTTTGGTTTCACCAAGAGCAAATCCACAACAGATGCAGGTGTTCAATTGATGTCGCATATACTGGAAGCCTGGGAGAGTTCACATGATGCTATTGGCGTATTTTGTGATCTTTCCAAGGCATTCGACTGTGTAGAGCACTGCACTCTGATTCGTAAACTTTCCCACTATGGTATTCGTGGAAAAGCTCTGAATCTTATAGAGTCATATCTGTCAGACAGGCTACAGAGGGTTGGAATAAGTGGCAATACTTCTTCCGGGTCATTGGTAAAAATGGGAGTACCACAGGGATAAATTTTGGGACCTTTTCTGTTTCTAACATATATTAATGATCTGCCTTGCATGGTCAAAGATTTCTGCGATATTGTTTTATTCGCAGATGATACCTCTCTGATTTTTAAAGTAGATAGGAAAGACAGTGAACTGACGCATGTAAATAATGTATTATCTAAGATTTGTAAATGGTTCGCCGCTAATAATCTTCTCCTAAATTCAAAAAAGACGAAATGTTTAAAGTTTTCTTTACCAAATGTTCCTTATGTTGAACCAAACATAAAGCTTGGCCCAGATAAACTCCCTATTGACAAAGCGACAGTCTTCCTGGGAATCAAAATGGATTCCACTTTACAATGGGATCCACATATACATGATCTCTCCGGAAGACTTAGTTCTGCTGCATATGCAGTTCTTAGGATAAGACAGTTAACAGACGTAGCTACTGCTCGGCTAGTTTATTTCGCGTACTTCCACAGTATTATGTCGTATGGCGTATTGCTGTGGGGAACTGCTGCTGAGATAGAGACAATCTTTATCATACAAAAGCGTGCAATTCGAGCCATATATAAAATGGGTCCTAGGGAATCTGTGAGGGATCTTTTTAAAGAAATTGATATTTTAACTTTACCAAGTCTGTATATATTTGAAAATATTATGTATGTTCGTAAAAATTTGAGTAAATTTAAATTAAACAGTGACAATCACGATTACAATACTAGGAATAAAGATAAAATAGTGGTGCCAGGTTTTAGATTAGCAAAGACAAATAAAAGGTCCTTCTTAGGTAATTGTGTGCGGTTTTATAATAAAGTTCCTAAACATATTACAACGCTCACAGAAGGGAAATTCAAGTTGCATGTGAAAAACATATTGATTAAAAAATCCTACTACACAGTTTCTGATTACATAAACGACAAAAATGCCTGGACAATTCCGCCTCCGCCAAGCTATTGCCTGTCACCTACATAATTTAAACAAATATTGTAATAACTCTATTATATAGTATGTATGTAACACATTGTTAAAAGATGTTTAAAAGAATGGCCCCGAGTTTCTTGCCCGTTCTTCTCGCAGTGGCTCTATACAATTTATTTGCTGAACGTGGCAGTACAATGTAGAATATTTCAATACTAAAATTTGTAATTGACCTTCATAAGAGCGTCGTAGACGCCTAAATTGAATAAATGATTTTGACTTTGAATCGATTAATAATGACTAGGCAAGCTACGCTACGAGAGCTTACAAAACTGCAGTATCGATGACATTTTATATAAAAGTTTATAATTATGCTTTCTTGATTACTCATGTAGTCTTATTCAATGCTCGAAAGTCCCAAAGACTCTTCGAAAAAGACCACAATGTGTAGTTGAGGTTATATAGCTAGAACGATCCAACTTTTATTAGCTATCCAACTTGTAAGACTATTGACATAAAAAATAACAACGTATTTTTGTGTTAAAATATTCTTCAAATCAAATCAAATGAAAATATATATTTGCTAAATGTCACATAAGGTAGATTAGTTGTTTAGATACAATATATTAATTCTGCAAGCAGTTTAGCTGTGCCAATTTTATATACGAGTAGGTACTTATATTTCACAAAATTCCTTGAATTCTTTAATACTATAAGAATACAGTGAGTCAACGATCTTTTAAATTTGGTACCATCCAATATTTTGATATTGTTAGGTATACAGTTATTAATGGATAAACACATATTGTGAGTATTTTTTATATAAGTCCATCTTAGCACGAGGTTAATATAATAGGGTGGTGAACTTGTCTCTTTTTTGAAGTATAAATCATCACCACGTATCTTTAAAAAATCAGGGAGTGTTTAGTGAAGAGACAAATGTCTTTTCTGTACATACACGGTACAGGAATTATGTTACATGCTTTAAAAAGGGGCTGTTTTTTGCAGCTGTGTTTAAATCACGCCTTAACGTGCCCTCTGAAGCACGGAAGCGCTAAGTAGTAATGCGACTAGCAGTCACCCATCCAACTCATGATTGCGGCGGATGTTGCTTAACTTAGCTGACGGTTAAGAACAGCTAAGAAAACTTCGCCACGAGCGTTTCAAAAGCACATCTTCTTGAGAGCAAATACAAAGCTTTCTTTTGAAATCATTTAACGCCATAAAATATATCTGAAAACCATCCATGATCCTCCATGCCAAGTATTCATTTTACGATCAATTATTCTGTTGACAATTTATGAACACGTCGGTGTACGGCACACTGTACTGACTTTAATTATCGCCCAAGGGACTCCTTGAAAATTTAACCAATTCACTTTTTCCGCTGAAAATCACGTCGAGCGCTGGTAAAAATACTGCTGGAACTTGTATCATCGCTTTTTTGTAAAAGCAACGAATGTGGAAGTACCTGTAACAATTAATCAATGACAAGCTGCGTAGCCGCTTCTGGTTTGTCAGTCTTGAAGCGCTCGTAGCGAAGTTTGCTTAGCTGTTCTTAACCGATCAGTAAAGTTAAGCAACGTCCGCCGCGGTCGTGAGTTGGATGGGTGACCGCTAGTGACATTACTACTGTGTACTTCCGTGCTTCGGAGGCCACGTTAAGCCGTCGGTCCCGGTTGGTGTCTTAGGATGGCAGTCGTTATAGCATGGTGGTAGGGCATTTTGCGAATGCCCACTTTCGCCTATCATAAAGTCAAAGTGATATCATATATTAAATTTAGGCTTTTACGACGCTCTTATGAAGGTCAATTACATTCTACATTGTACTGCCACGTTCAGCAAAAACATGTATAGAGCCACTGCGAGAAGATCAGGCAAGAACCTCGGAGCGATTCTTTTAAAATTATTTAAACAATGTGTTACATTCTTACTATTATCATAAAAATATTACAATATTAGTTTAAATTATGGTAACAGGCTATGATGATCATAGAAAGTATGTTTCGTGTTAATCTAGGGCCTAAACTATTTATATTGATACTAACTATTTATAAGTTTGTTTCATCAAAATCGTAACAGCCGTTTCAGTGTGATTCAGTAGTGAACATACACACTCACATCCTTACATTTACAATTGTAAGTATTTTTCTATTTTTTTATTTTATTGTAACGGAACAAGCTCGGGGCCCATTTGATGTTAAGTGTATTAATCTCTACCTATAACAAATGCATTTCATCATGAATTGAACTGTCCCCGTCACCTTGAGACATATTTGATAAGTCTCATTTATGTGCCTGTTATTTCACTGGCTCTCAAGGACGGCGGAACACACCGTTAGGTGCTTGGCGACAGATTTTCTACTTGAGGGTGGCAGCTAGCCAGGCAGCCATTCGCAAAATGCCCTACCACAATGCTATAACGACTGCCATCGTAAGACATCAACCGGGACTGACGACTTAACGTGCCCTCTGAAGCACGGAAGCGCTCAGTAGTAATATCACTAGTGGTCACCCATCCAACTCATGACCGCGGCGGACGTTGCTTAACTTAGCTGATCGGTTAAGAACAGCTAAGCAAAACTTCGCTACGAGCGCTTCAAAAATCAATCATCGTGACAGTTTTTGAAGCAATGATGGCCAAGCGGTAATAGCTATGGACTGCCACGCCGCAGTACCCTGGTTCGATCCCCACCGCTGGCTTGAGCTTCACCGCATGGTGGAAGGATTGCCCGCCTGGCTAGCTACCACCCTCAAGTAGAAAGTCTGTCGCCAAGCACCGAAAGGTGTGTTCCGGCAGTAGTCCTTGAGAGCCAGTGAAATTACAGGCACAATGAGACTTAACAACTACGTCTCAATGTGACGGGCGCAGTGCAATTCGTGACTTGTGATGAATTGCAACTGTTATAAGCAGAGGTTAGTCCACTTAACATCAGGTGGGCCTTGAGCTTGTTCCGTCACAAAAACATTAATAAAAAAAGTTTTCTTTGTCAAATATCCTAAGAAATCTTCAATCACAATATTTTATATAATTCCAGTCAACTCCAACCGCTACGAACATCAAATTCAGCATTATCGCAAATGATAGGCGGCAAAGCGGAACCTCTGGTTAAAGACATTGCAATTGACGGTACTTAATGGCCCCATCTGTCAGCTGACAGCAAACCAATGTGACATCATCAGTCCTCAAATGGGCCAGGTTTTAGACACAGTGTTACCAGTAGGGTTAGTAAGAGCTTTTTTTATGTTATTGTAACGGAACAAGCTCGAGGCCCACTTGATATTAAGTGGACTAACCTCTGCCTATAACAGACGCATTTCGTCAGCGACGAATTGCACTGTGCCCGTCACACTGAGACATCCAGTTGTTAGGTCTCATTAGCCTGTAATTTTTCTGGCTCCCAAGGACTGCTGTCGGAACACACTGTTAGGTGTTTGGCGACAGATTTTCTACTTGAGGGTGGTCGCTAGCCAGGCGGGCATTCACAAAATGCCCTTCCACCATGGGGTGAAGCTCAATCCCACGGCGGGATTTGAACCATGGACCTGCTGCACGGCAGTCCATAGCCAATGCCACTGAGCCATCACTGCTTCAAAAGCTTTTTAGAGCATTTTAAACTTTAGTGAATCAGATTCAAGTTTTACGTAAGCATGGATCATGCGACGGTAGCAGATCTGTACTGTACTGTAACAGCCGACTCGTCCACTGCTGAACACAGCCTACCCTATTAAGAGGGTATTTGCCATAATCCCCACGCTTGGCAGGCGGCTTGGGGATCGCAGAGTAAGATGGCAGTTCTTTAGAAGGCGCTGCTGCCCACCTTCCAGTATTTTTTCCTTAGTCGCCTCTTACTACTTAAAAAAAGAACCAAATAATTGAACCGACTTCAACACTCATATGTGTCAAAAAACTTGTTGAAGTCTGCACCATGATGGTTCAAAAGTGCCTATTATCAAAATATTGTGCGCATGGTACCGACTTCGACAAGTTATTTCACACATTTGGGAGTTGAAGTCGGTTAGATTAAAAAAAAAAACACCCATTTTTGTGACCTTTTCTACTTATAGGATCGATTGTCATTCACTGTCAATGACTTTATCATCAAGATAGGAAAATACTTTTCAGTTATTGGAATGTTACCCAAAAACGGCTTGACCGGTATTGATGAAATTTAAGTGGAACCATACGGCAAGCATCAGCTCAAATAAGAAAAAAATCTTAATATTGTTATGTTTGCAATAACGCCTGCTATGTGGATTACATTACAAAATTACAAATATAAGAGAGGAAAAGTTTAAGTCATGTGTGGGATTTGAACCCGCGTCCATCCACCCATTTAGCCGGGGTATGCTCTAACCAATTGCGCTAACATGACAATGACGTCATAACTAATTTTTTTCGATTGAAGGGCACTAGCAATTTACATAACTTAGAAACAAGACGGGGGTAACGACTTGGAGTGATAAGGGCAGTGCAGTGTCAAGTGATTGAAGCAGTGATGGCTCAGTGGTCCATGGCTCGAATCCCGCGGTGGGCCTGAGCTTTACCGGATGATGGTAGGATATTTTGCGAATGCCCGCCTGCCTAGCGACCACCCTCAAGCAGAAAATCTGTCGCCAAGCACCTAACGGTGTGTTCCGGCAGCTGGCCTTGACAGCCAGTCATTCTAGGTTAGCCTGAACAACATCTTCGGCCACATCATCACTTACCATCAGGTGAGATAGTGGTCAAATGCTAACCTATCAAGTATAAAAAAGAAAATAAAAAAGTGACATTACTATGAAACGATACATAAGAGGTAACGACTTGGAGTGATAAGCACAGTGCAGTGTCTAGTAAATCGAGAACGGTGACACTGCAACTGTAAAGGATAGACGTGATGCTTACCAACTGCTTACTATTCATAATACAACACAAAATATCAAAGATGGTAAGGGGCTGTTATACGTTTATAAACGCAGCGTCACCTTACTTGCGTTCACGTGAGAAGTTGCTGCTCATTCGGTGACTTAATTCCCTTTCACGATCATCCAATGAGAGGTCAAAGATCATACATCTGGTTGGTCTTATGTCTATTAATAAATCTCTTTATTTATGCATTTATGCCTGATAGGTTAGCCTTTGACCACTATCTCACCTGATGGTAAGTGATGATGTGGTCGAAGATGAAGATCAGGCTAAACTAGAAGTACTGGCTCTCAAGGACAGCTGCCGGAACATACCGTTAGGTGCTTGGCGACAGATTTTCTACTTGAGGGTGGTAGCTAGCCAGGCGGGCATTCGCAAAATGCCCTACCACCATGCTATAACGACTGCCATCCTAAGACGACAGCCGGGACCGACGGCTTAACGTGTCCTCCGAAGCACGTGCACGCTCAGTAGTAATGTCACTAGCGGTCACCCATCCAACTCATGACCGCGCGCGACGTTGCTTAACTTTGCTGATCGGATGAGAACAGCTAAGTAAACTTCGCTACGAGCGCTTCTAGTTTAGTTTTCTTCCAGACAAATTAATGTTATTTTCAGCCCAACTGCTTAACGTGAGCTATGGTATCAGGCAATTGTCAAATGGTCCCCTTTAATAACATTGGTGGTGGACAAATTTAGGTAATTTGTTGGCCGACGGGCGAAAAGGCATTTTTGTAAATTAATGATCAGTTCTTTGAAAAGATTTTTGAAAGGGCTTTGTAGATTACCTTGATTAGGACCCTTGTTGGAAGACTAAATTCGAAGAAATCTATAAATACAGAAATGTTGAAAGCGTTCGTATTGAAGGTTGCAAATTGTCTAGACGTCTTTAACCGATTAAGTAAGTTTTATAGAAATAAATGTATTCACAAACCATATTAAAAGAACGAGTCTTGGTTTTCTAGAAAATAAAGAAAACTCATAGGTATTAAAAACAAATTTGGCCCTTAATGCGAGTCTATACTAATATTATAAGGAGGAAATATTTGTTTTTTTTGTACGTAACGGATAAACTAATAAACTACTGGACCGATTTGAAAAAATCTTTCACCTTTAGAATCCTACCTCTAATCAACATAGGCTATAGAATATTTTCATATATAAATAATAAATAATTATTATTTATATATGAAAATATTCTATAGCCTTAATAGCAATACCATTTTCTTTATTGCTGATATTTTTTTTAGTATATTTTTTTATATTTTTAGAGTCAACAAACAGTACACAACAAATGAGAATATATAATACAATATATAATATATTGAAGCCTTTGACCACAATCTCATCTGACGATGTGGTCGAAGGTGGTAACAGGCTTAACCTAGAATTACTGGCTCTCAAGTACAACTGCCGGAATACACTGTTAGATGCTTGGCGACAGATTTTCTACTTGAGGGTGGTAGCTAAGCTTAGCCTACCCTTTCGAAAATGTAATGATAGACCTATGTAACGCATTGTTAAAAGAGTAAAGGCATTTTATAGGAACAGTTCCGAGTTTCTGACCTGTTATTCTAGCATTGGCTCTACACTCTATATATTGTTGCTGAATGCTGCAATTATAGAAAAAAAACTAGAAACATTTTATAGTGTGTAATACGAGTAAACGGTCATAAAAGCATCGGGGACGCTAAAATTTAACAAATAAGATTTTGACTTTGGTTTCAGAAACGTGAAGCAGTTAAATAAAAACTGATTTGCAGCATAGTTCATCTAAAATCCAATTTCCCTGTACACATTATTTCTCTTTATTTTTCAAAAGATTCAAAACGCTTGCTCTAGGATTGCGTTTCCGTGCCGCTTTATCATTGCCCAGCATTTTTAGGATTCCTCAAGTGAATATAAGTGAAAACACTTTGACACTTCGATACTTCATTTAACAAAAGCAACTTTAAATATAAACTTCTTTTTTTAGTATGTGGAAAATGCTTTTTGATCGACTTTACAAAAAGGAGGAGGTACTCATTAGTTTTTATGTTTGTTACCTTAGAACTTTTGAGTGTGTGAACCAATATTGATGATTCTTTTTTATTTCAAAGCTGAAGCTTGCCTGTGGTCCCATTTAAATTTTATCAAAATCGGTCAAGCTGTTTTTGAGTTACACTCCAATAAAACTGAAAAACGTTTTCCTATCTTGAAATAGTCATTGACAGTGAATGGCAATCGATCCCTTGAGTAGCAAGGGTCACTAAAAACGTGATTTTTTTTTACCTAAAAATGGAAGCGACTTCATCACTTGAATGTGTGAAATAAATTGCCGAAGTCGGTTCCATGTGCACAATATTGTGATAGCAGGTACTTTTGAACCATCGTGGTACTGACTTCAACAAGTTATTTCAGAACAGGTTAATGGAGGCACTAACTACTCCCAAACAGCAAGGGTACCAACTAAAAACAACACGGTTGCACTTCTACCGCTTCTCGGAGTGAATAAGGGGACGCTTTCGCATACATCCGCGAACCCACCACGGTTGTCCGTTACGCCAGAACAGATGAAGTACCGCTTACACCTTAGAACCCAAATGGGCGCCAGACAACCTCGGGACTGACACCTGAGTTCCTACTGCGACGGTTCAAGTTAGTTTCCATCATATGACCCGTCGCTTGCCATTTCGGCCGTAATTAAAATAGGGAGAGCGGCGCGTCTCTATACCGAAACTCTTCTTCCCCTGCGGCACAACCAACGGTTGGCGGCCGCTGTGACCACGGAAAGCAGAGAGTGCACTGTAATTCCGGAACTCCTCTCTGACCGCAGCCCCTCACTGTCAGCTGCAGTATCGGCCACATAAAACCGCAGCCCACCTCGGCTACGGCGCCGCCCATACATCACCACAGCCTTGCCGCTCCATTGTGAACTTACCGTCCACGGCTACTGAGCAACCCACCACAAGGCGGGAACCCTCCAGGATGATTTGTGACTTCTATACTAACATTTGCTATCCGAAAAAGCTTAGAAAATTACAACTATAGTAAAGCATTTGATATTTCAGTGGCATTTGAACTCGCAATCATCGGTCTCCAGGAAGAGGATGACCTTTTCTAATCTCATTAAAAATTTCTACAATCTAGTTCAAATTTGTCCATCCGTTAGGTGCTTGGCGTCAGTTTTTTACTTGAGGGTAGCTAGCCAGGCGGACATTCGAAAAATGCCCTACATAAAGACTGCCATCCTATGACAACCGGGACCGGCGGCGTAACGTGCCCTCCGAAGTACAGAAGCGATCAGTAGTAATGCCGATTACGGTTACACACCTAACTCACGATCGCAGCGGACGTTGCTTGATATAGCTGATCGGTTAAGAACGGCTAAGCAAGCTATGCTTCGAGCACTTATATGTTTAGCAAAACAAAAGAATATAACTATGTATTAAGACACATTTTAGCAATAACTATGTTTCATTAGTGTCGAAAAAAAATGAGTAGAACCCTCTCCGCGTAAGTCCCGCTCAGGGTTGGACAGTTTTCATTTTATTTTTTGCACTCCCTCGCGTCTGCTTGAAGATATCTTGTCATTTCCTTTGCGGCTAATGTTTGTTTTGTTCCCAGTTTTTATTCTGTTTTTATGCTAACGTCGAGTTTTCTTCAGAGAAATGGGCAAATGAGGTTTGTGTATATAAGTTCAAGTATGAATTTTGATACAGTTAACTATTAAAACTAGAATGACTGGCATCTTAGGCACGCGCGAAGGCAGACCAATAACTTTTTTTTTTTATAAATTTCTATTTTGTATTTGAAGCGCTCGTAGCGAAGTTTACTTAACTGTTCTTAATCGATCAGCTAAGTTAAGCAACGTCCACCGCGGTCATGAGTTGGATGGGTGACCGCTAGTGACATTACTACTGAGCACTTCCTTGCTTCGATGGGCACCTTAAGCCGGTCGGTCCTGGTTGTTGTCTTATGAAGGCAGTCGTTATAGCATGGTATGGTACGGCATTTTACGAATGCCCGCCTGGCTATCTACCTCCCTCAAGTAGAAAATCTATCGCCAAGCACCTAAATGTGTGTTCCAGCTGTTGTCCTTGAGTGCCAGTTCTTCAAGGTTAGCCTGAACAACATCTTCGACCACATCATCATTTACCATCAGGTGAGATAAAAGTCAAAGGCTAACGGCGTAAAAAAAGTATGTTAAGATATTTCATATTTTTGTAGAAGTCAGTCCAAGAAAATGTGAGCTAAGAGTGTTAGTAGTAGCGAGGTAGCGACTTCCACAAGATACTTCATATTTTATAGTGTTCGAAGTCGGTTCCGCCTTTTTAAGTATAGGTTTAGGTTTAAAGAAGTTTATTTTGAAATAAGACAAAGTCACTTATAAATATATTTTCTTCTAGGTGTAAACTTACTGACGATGATGCAGCCCAATAATTCATCATCATCAGCACATCAAACGGAACGTGTACTGTAGAACAAGGTCTGCCATTGGGGGATTTGCTATAACTCGCATGCTTGGCAGGCCCTTTGGGGATTGCAGTAGAAGTTGTCAGTTCTTCAGAAGGAGCTGCTTTCCAACTCCCGTATTTTTGCCTCAATCGCCTCTAACTACACTCATGAGAAGAAATAGGGGGTGACTTTCTTACCCTTCATCTTAAAAATGCCTAACCACTGTTAGGCAATTTTTAGTTCCGCGTTTCGAAGGAAGCGAAACAGCAATAATGCGTAGTACATCTGCGTCGCATACCGCCGCTGTCGCCACGAGCTCTTTGAATAGAGTAACGCCTTTATAAATCAAGGGATTTTTCCAGACTTAAAAAAAGGGGAGGAGATTTTTAAATTTCAATTGAATTGTATTACTTTAATATAGTTTGATCAAAATCAGTTCAGTAGTGTTTTTTTAATAAATCGAAATAATTGGAAATAAATGTGATCCAAGAAAATGTAAGTATGTATTTTAAACTTTTGTTTTTTTTTTTTAATAATTATTGTTGGCCGTGGGGTGCCGGACTAGAATGACACTCCTCTACTCGTGGGTGTCGTAAGAGGCGACCTCCCTAAGTTGTCTCTTATAATATACCACACCAGAAGGTAGCAGCGCTTTCTGAGAAACTAATATCTCACACTGCGATGTCCAAGACGCCTGCCAAGCGAGGGAATTAAGGCCAAACCCTCCGTTATGGGGAAAGCTGTGTTCAGCAGTGGACAATCCGGCTGGTACAGTACAGTGAAATTGTTGTTGTTCTTATGTTTGTTAGGATTAACAGAAAAGTTGTTATCATTTCTCCAATAACGCTGTATAGCCGTTCATTAATCACGTGATGTATTTTTTAGCATTTTTAACCTCCCCCCCACCTTCTCCTTTAGTTATACGTGTTTAAGACTAACCCCCCCGTCCCCACCCAAAATCACGCGTATTTTTTACTTTAGTATCTACCTACAAGGAATCAATTTTTCAGAATATTAATAAATAAATAAAGGTATAAAGTATAATCTAATTTTATTCTGAATTCTTGCGGGGACTTTTTGCATTGCCTGGACACACTGGGGCCCAACTCCCACCTTTTAAAAACTATTATGGAAAACCAACATCATTATTTCAAACTTTAGATATTGATACAAAGATTCGTACCACGGCCGTCACGAAACAATAATGTTTATATAGCGCTATCTCTATTGCACAAATGTCTTGATTCAATGCATGCAGCCCGCTCTCACGCTGAAGTTCTAATGTAAGTATACTATAGTGACATGTGGTAGTGCAAATTAAAATAGTTAATGTTAGGTTAAAATAAGAGTGAATTAAGAGATGGGAGTTGGCCCCCTGACCACGGCGAGTCTAGGTCACACTACTCGCGGTTTTCGGTAAAGAAAAAATACAAGTGACATCTTACTACAACCCTCTCCCACTTGTTATATTTAGAAATTTTACTTTACCCCCTCCCCCCCTTTTAAGCCTCTCGTGATTATTGTACGGTCCCTAAGTGTCTTCAAGTGATGTCCAAATAAGAATAATAATAATAAATTTTTATGTCCAAAAACATACCAAAGACCTATAGCAAAGGTAAATAATATGATGTTTACATTTTGTTGTCTTACGTAATGTACAAGTTTTACAATAATTCTGTCCGCAGAACCTACACTAAGAATTAACTTGTGTTGTAGGTTTCAGCTTGCTTTTCAAATTCACAGTTTTAAATTGTAATTTAGGTAATAAAAACTTGCGATAGGTAATAATAGCTCTGACGTGCGCATAAACCAGCTACCTGTAAGTTTTCTGGGCACGTACGTCATCATAAGAGGTTATTGCCTGCCCCACCCTACATTACTACAAACATTAATCAAATCAAGCCAACCTAGAGGTAGGCAATCACGTAATATGATTACGGTACTCTGTCATCTGCCATTACGCACACGTGGCGTCAACAGCCGGCTTGTTCGAGGACTCTAATGAATATCTCGTAAAGTAGTGGTTGAATACCCTAATTATTTCGAAACTAGAGCTTTCCGTCGTAAAGTTCTGTTCTAGGTCGTACGAAATATCATATACAGGGCGTCCCACGGCGATGTCATATGCAGGGAAAGTACCTTGAATATATTACTATACTACTACTACTATACGGCTGATATCGTCCACTGCTGAACACAGCCTCCCGGGGTATTTGCCATAATCCCCACGCTTGGCAGGCGTCTTGGGGATCGCAGTGTCAGATGACAGTTCTTTAGAAGGCGCTGCTGCCCACCTTCCAGTATTTTCCCTTAGTCGCCTTTTACGACACCCACAGGATGATATGGGGAGGTGCAATTCTAACCCGGCACCCCACGGGGTATGAACGTGAATATATTATATAAGTAATAATTGTAGATGGAATATTTTACTGAAAGAAGACATTATTTAAATTTAAAAAAAAAAATTAACTGCATTCATAGATATATAAATAATTACATGGTAGAACCGGGAATCGAATCCGTTACACGAGAAAAAATATCATGTAGTGTTATCATACTGATCGAAAGATTTCATCACAAAGATTATTTTTTGCACAATAACATAGTTTTTTTTTTGATAGGTCATCCTTTGACCACTATCTCACCTGATGGTAAGTGATGTTGTGGTCGAAGATGTTGTTCAGGATAACCTAGAAGAGACCTTGAAAGACATAGTGTCAGATATAAAAGAAAGACCGTGAATTTTAACATTTCTTGTGAAATTTTGTTCAGAAAAATGGAAAGCTTACAGCCTTGTAGGGTTGACTTCTGCTAGTCCTAACAAACATCATGAGATGAATGTTTTTTTTTGTCTGTATTTATTTATTTTTAGGGAAGAAACGAAACAATACATTTTTCTAGTACTGTGAGTTTTCAGTTCTGTGTCTCGTAGTAAAAGGCAATGCCTAATCTGAGCTAAGAGCGCCCGCCGCGGCAACCCTTAACCACCCTTTGAATAGAGTTTCAAGTTCATCAGGTTTTGAATATTTACATCGAGCAAATAAATAAAACCGGCCAATTGCGAGTGGGGCACGCGCACGAAGGGTTCCGTACCATTATCTCGTTTTCATTATTATTATTTTTAGCAAATAAACGGCGAAAACCTCTTTTATTATATGGGAGTCCCCTTGATTATTTATTTTATTTGAATAAATTATATTTAAAAAGAACAAAACTAAATATTTTGTGAATAGATAAGGCGTCTACCGGTCACCGTCATTAGTATCGAGTAAAAAACGGTGAAAAAATCAAGTTTGTTGTAGGGGAGCTCCCCTTAAATATTTATTTTATTTTTAGTATTTGTTTAACGGCAATAGAAATACATCGTTATTGAAAATTTCAACTGTCTAGCTATCAACGTTCTTGAGATACAGCCTGGTGACAGACTGACGGACAGCGAAGTACCAGTAATAGGGGTCCCGTTTTCACCCTTTGGGTATGGAACCCTAAGAATATGAAATAATAAATTACAGGCACAAGAGACTTTTAACATCAGGTGCTCCTCGTTTTTATGCCTCAAAACATAAAAAAACATTAGACTTACATTATTAGTTAGATTTTTCCAAGAACCCTGTGTATGTATCACAATTTGCAAAGTGATCCTTTGAGTGTTATTTATTTAAGACGGTAAGGTACAGTCTGTAACCATCGGATATATTATATAATATCATCTTCAACAGCTATCAACCACAGTTACGCACAACAAACTGGGGCTCGATTCTCTTAGCTATTGAACGGCGTTAACGCAACTTAATTGCATTAAAATTGTAGTTTTGGACAGTATCCGTAGTCTGCCCGCTATTTATAGTCCGGTCAATTTAGACCAAAAAATTAGAGTGAAGTTACATAAAGTCCCAACAAGCTGAATTTCTGTGAAATTGTTCATAACATAATTATAAACAATGTCTAGAAGTTCCCCATCATTCCCGTGTATGGAATATTTTTTATTCAAGGTCAAAGGTCAAAAAAATTAGTTTTTCGAGATTTTCAGCAAAACGGTAAGTTTTATCATAAAGTACCTCAGACAAAAATTGTAGATCATAAAGTTATCTATAAAAAATGTCTCAATTCTTTTTTTCTTACGAGCCACCGTTTCTGAAATATAACGATTCAAAAAATTATAAAAGTTGTTATAGTCATAATATGCACACGTTTCCACGCCACCTATTAGGTAGTGTACTTATCGCGTTTTTTTAACGTGGTTTCCCCAGTAGACCTACTCCACGGGTCAGTTGTGATCCTGTTTAATGTAAAACTATTGCAAAACAACAAGTAGTGTGGCGTTTGGTCAATAGCTAAGAGAATTGAGGCCCTGAACTAAAATAAATAAATAAAACAAAAGTTTTTTTTGTTTGCACTGAAGTCCAAATTAGTATAACATTTAATAGTAGAATATGATACAAGTGAGCTAAGTTGCTATATACATATATATAATACACGAGGCTGTGTGTTGCAGCCCGAGCCGTAGGCGAGGGGGTACATCAGCCGAGTGTATAATGAGCAAGTTGCTCACGAGTTCCATACGCACTTTTTCAACACCCTTGCGAGGAGAAAAATATATATTGCACAAATTCGATACAAACAACATACGAAAATTATGGAAAATAGCGCACAAGTTTTTTTTTTGCACGCGGTAAATGTATTATGGTTGATTACATATAAACCTCTTTAATGTTACAAATCTGTATTATCCGGTTAAATTGAAAATGCTCTGTTTACTCGCATATAATGTGCAGTTAGGTACTAACATAACTTTGTAGGGATAATTCTATTACGCACTAGTGTATAATATTATGCACGAGGGTGTTACAGTTCGGTTTATGACCCTAAGAAGGATATAATAAAGCTCACTTTACGAGCAAGGGTGTTGAAAAATTTTATAACCTAATACATTTATTTTTTACTGTTTCATTATTATTTAGTTAAATAATGTTATTTATTTTGATTTAGATCAACTAGGCTAGGCAAAATCAGCAATACAGAGCATTTAATACTGAGCGTGCACGTGCTTAGGGCATGTTAAGCCGTCGGTTCCAGCTGTTGCCTTAGGCAGCCTTAGGTAGGCGTTACAGCATGGTGGTAGGGTATTTCGCGAATGCCCACTTACTCGTATCTAGCCACCACCTTCACGTAAAAGATCAGTCGTCAAGCACCTCATGCTGTGTTCCGGTAGCTTTCCTTGAGAGCCAGTAATTCTACTTAGATAAAATAGAGCAAAATCTTCAACTGCATCATCAATTATCATCAGGCGAGATGGTGGTAAAAAGCTAGGTTATCAGCTATAAAAATAGGTGTTTTTTAAAATGTTTTGTAACGGAACAAGCTCGAGGCACACCTGATGTTAAGCGGACTAACCTCTGCCTATAACAGTCCCGAATTGCTCTGCGCCCGTCACTTTGAGACACAGTTGTTAAGTCTCTGTGCCTGCAATTTCACTGGCTCTCAAGGACTGCTGCCGGAACAAACCGTAAGGTGCTTGGCGACAGACTTTCTATTTGAGGGTGGTAGCTAGCCAGGCGGGCAATCGCAAAATGCCCTTCCACCATGCGGTAAAGCTAAAGCCGGTGCGGTGTGGATCGAACCAGGATACTGCGGCAGGGCAGTCTATAGCTATTACCGCTCGGCCATCATTGCTTCAAAACAACAATATTATTGTTGTATGCATATATACTGCATTAATACTTTATTTTTTTATTTAGTCGTTAGCACCGTCTGGCACATGTCTAGTTTTTATAATTTGTTGTCATACTTTTAATTTTTTACCGTAATCCAAGCATCCCCAAGTCTAGGAACATCTAAAACGGTAATTGCGAATGTCATCTTTGCAGTAGGCACCCTTTAGGAGCTGACGCAAAACTTTAATGTTTAAACACTACACTACTTCCACTAGCGGCTCGACCAGGCTTTGCAAGGGTAAAAACAAAATACCCAAAAAAAAAAAAAAAACTATTGTTTCATCAGAGATAATGTGGGACTCTAATAGTGAAAGATTGTTTCAAATCGGTCCGGTAGTTTTAAGTTTATTCGTTTCATATAAAGAACAAATCCTCTATATAATACTAGTGTAGATGAAAAAAATCACTAATATTTTATGTCTATTTTCTTTTAAATATTTTAAAATCAATAATAAAACCTTTTTATCTGAAAGTGAGAATTCCCCGGGGACCTATCATGGTTCCAAAGCTGAATCTATTTTTGAAGGTTTGATTGGAGAACGGAGGTATATCACTATTATTATTTACCAGTATGTGAATAAAAATATTTTAAAGTGAATCGCATATTCTTTAACAAAATAAACCAAAACCTCATGCAAATAACTTCCAACATTTTTCTATGTAGTTTCATCCAAATAATGTCCCATTACCGGTAAACTCGTTTTTTAATGTGAAACCCGGAACTTGTAATTAATTTATTCCTTAGGGTCGTGTAGGGCAGGACAATATGTTATTCAGGACCTTTTTTAATTTTAAAAAAGGTTATTACAGTGTTTTATTTTGACATTGATAGAGATTCTAGATGCCGTCGTGTCTTTTAATTTTGTGAGTGTTTTAATTTATTGATGTGGGGTATTATTGTTTGACTAGAATGGAAGTGAATAATGAAAATGAACTTCATTTTGCCGTTTAAACTCCGCAATGCTATTGTTTCTAAGTAAAATGGCAAAATGAAGTTAATTTTCATTACCATTTTTGTTAGACCATAGGGTCCATATTGAACATATTGATAAGAGTAGGAATATTATAGTGTAAGATGTTTATTATGCTCTTTTTATTGGCTAAAGCCTAATAGAAATTGTACATCGTCGCATACGGACGTATGCGATACCAGCCGCTTTGGGGTGAGTACCAACCTCTAAAAGCATTGTAGGATAAATCCTCAAGGATTTCTGCTAGAAAACACAGTTGGATTTTTTTTTTACGATAGCACCATAGGGGTACCATGGTAAGAAATCGTGCCCTCGGTAGGATAATTGGCCCCCTGATTTGCTACTTAGATATCAGTACTTCATAAGGATTCTCTGACTTAGTAAGGATCTCTTTATATGTATTTTTTGATTAACATGTGACGTTGCAACGAATTTCTACTGAAATTTTGTGAATGCGGTTACAAATATAGAAAAACACGTATATTTTGGGGTATTTCGTCACATATCGGACTTGGAGCTCTTTCTTAAAATCTTGCAGTATCAAATTTTTATGTAAAATGTACAATATATAGTTAAATTTTAAATTGTTTAATAAATTCTAACGTGTTCCAATTTATAATATTTGATGTGCAATGAGCGCTTGGTCAATTTATTTATTTTATTCAATTAGAACGGTAACATACACCACTTACACTCAATGCTACTCGTGATCAAAATACTGGCACCTATTAAACTCAACGAACGAATAATATGCTTAGTGAATACAGTTCCAATCTTTTTGAGGTAAGAGCTATTCAAGGTATCCTGTCCGGGGACGCGACAAAGTCTCTGATTTTTAAAGTACTCTTTTTTTTTTAATGCCTGATAGGTTAGCCTTTGACCACTATCTCACCTGATGGTAAGCGATGATGTGGTCGAAAATGTTGTTCAGGCTAACCTAGAAGTACTGGCTCTCAAGGACAGCTGCCGGAACACAGCGCTAGGTGCTTGGCAACAGATTTTCTACTTGTGGGTGGTAGCTAGCCAGGCGGGCATTCGCAAAATGCCCTACCACCATGCTATAACGACTGCCAACCTAAGACAGCAACCGGGACCGACGGCTTAACGTGCCCTCCGAAGCACGGAAACGCTCAGTAGTAATGTCACTAGCGGTCACCCATCCAACTCATGACCGCGGGCGACGTTGCTTAACTTTGCTGATCGGTTGAGAACAGCTAAGTAAACTTCGCTACGAGCGCTTCAAAATTTTAAAGTAGACTTCAAATGAATGTACACTAGTATAATGGAGCTGACATAGTCGTTTAACGACTAAAGCTCCAAATTAAATTCAAATTATTTTTAAAAAAAGTATTAAAAACAGTTACCAACTTACATATGCTGCGTAATACTAACTTTAAAATATACAATATGTGGGTAGTCAAAATTGATTATGTTTACGAAGTCACTTTCAAAAACTCTACATCACAGCTGTTTGCACAGTCAATTATGCGCAAAGGGCGTGTAAACTGATTTTTGACGGGGGTTAGAATATTAATTAATTTTTACGCCACGCGTGGTCACGTGAAAAGAGAAATTAGCTATTTAGCACATACTACATCCTAGTTATTATTAATAATATTGCCCGATAGTTAGGGTAAGGTAGGTAATTTTGAAGCAGTGATGGCTCAGTGACATTGGCTGTGAAGTGCCGCGCAGCTGGTCCATGGTTTGAATCCTGCCGCGGGCTTGAGCTTACGATCACAATCCTTTTGCTGCAATCTCACCTGATGGTATGTGACGATGTGGTAGAATGTGTTAACAAGCTTAACCTAGAATTACTGGCTCTGAAGGACAGCTGACGGAACACACCGTTAAGAAAAGCTTGGCGACAGATTTTCTACTTGAGGGTGGTCTCTAGTCAGGCGGGCATTTGCAAAATGCCTTTCCACCATGCGGTGAAGCTCAAGCCTGCGGCGGAATTCAAACCAAGGACCTGCTGCGCGGCAGTCCATAGCCAATCCCACTGAGCCATCACTGCTTCATATATGTTATACGATGTGCCATACATTTTAATAGGTCTTATTTATTACTTGCTACGTAAAAACATAGCTTTTTATATCATAACAATAATATATCTATTGGTCAAGACATTCCGAGTTTCATATATGGGGGAAACAATATATTCTTATGATTAGTAGATTTCTTGCTCATGTGCAATGATGTTCAATAACTGTTCATGATAATACAGAGACCTAAGTTTCCACCTTAGCTATACATTTTCAAATTTCTCATCAAAATTCCTTAAAAATATCCACCGACAAAAAGCAAGACCAATCGTTTAATGACTTGCCTCTGTACCATACAATTGCGACAAAATCAATGTTCTTATATGTACTACTGCCTCGTTCCTCAGGTGGAGTTAAAATGGTCTTTTGAATCTCCAGTTCCGTCTTCGATACCAGTTGACTAGTTATTGGGCTTTCTGATAAACAGATATTTCATATTCGGCCGGAAGGCTGGTCTTGTTCCGAATAGATGGCTTTAGGTGAGTTTCTTTATTACATGGCACTAAACATATGTAGCAAAACGTGGGTATATATTTTTTTACTTATAATTAAGTGTTTTATCAGGTAGTCAAACGACTTTGTCATTCCTATTGGGCTATTAAATTAAGCGATTCACTGATATGGGTACACGTCAGATACAACCATTTCTAATTGACCTCATACCTTAGGATGCCACAGAAAATAAAAGAGAAAGGTCAAGTCAAGTCAAAATTATTTATTCATATTGGGCGTCTACAACGCTCTTATGGAGGTCAACTACAAAATGTTACTATCAGAAGATTCCTCTGCCGCGTTTTGCAAAAAGGGCAAGTCTGCGAGAAGAACGGGCAAGAAGCTCGGGGGCTCTTCTTTTTAAATATCTCTACTCAATCACAATATGCGTCATAATTAATAAAATTATAACAATATTTTTAATCGTTGCATTGGTGACAGACGCTGGATTGGTAGAGGTGGAGAATGTCCTCTTTTATCAGGTAGCAAAAATAACTATCATTCCCATTCGGCTATTAAATTAAGCGATTTACTGATATGGGTACACGTCAGATACAACGATTTTTAATTGACCTTATACCTTAGGATGCCACAGTAAATAAAAGAAAAGTTCAAGTCGAGTCAAAATTATGTATCCACTTTTGCGACGGTCTTATATATTACAAAATGTTATTATTAGAAGATTCTACTACCACGTTCAGCAAAAAAGGTGGACCACTGCGAAGAGAACGGGCAAGAAACTCGTGGCAATCCTTTTTATTTGTCTTTCCTCATTCAGTTTCAAATATTATATCCGGTGTTGGTTATGGAGAATGTAGATATATTTTTATGAAAACCTTGATATGTATTAATTTCAAGATTGTAATACATTTCGTTCACGAGCTAGACACCTATGACATAATAATATGTTCGGCCAGACTTTCAAGGATTCCGTTTAGCCTTTTAATTACGGTACTCTTAAACTGTATCAACATGCTTTAAAAGGCTTGTATTTTTTTACTGTAGCTATATGGTTAGCCGGTGGGGTGTCGGGCTAGAATGCCACTCTTCCATCTCATCCTATGGATGTCGTAAGAGGCGACTAAGGGTAAAATACCAGAAGGTGTGCCTTCTGAGGAACTGCTATGGCACACTGAGATCACCAAGACGTCTGCCTACGTGGGGATATTGGCAAATTCCCTTTAATGGGGGAGGCTGTGTTTAGTAGTGGACATTTCGGCTGATAAACGACAGTACAGTACAGATGTGACGGTCTGGTCAACTGCCTGGTGGTAAGCCTGTCCTTAAAAAAGGGTCCCTACAGTTGTCCTTAGTAGCTTTTTACCATTCTAAGCCACTCAGAGCTTGGACTGCATGATTTTGGAAATATAAAACTTAATAACCGACTAAGGTTTCCTACTGTATTTTTTCACTGTAAACGTACCATGCACTCATCACGCCTTTAATTAAAGGTGGGCAACATTGTTCCAGTAATGGGCCAGGCAAGGTCTGTCCCATAGCGGGGGATATTTTATTCATGTTGTTTTTAATTAAAATCTTCATTACGCGCCTTTGGGGGCAGCTGCAAATTATAACAAAAGTTTGGTTAGTTTTAGGGAGTGAAAGTGGCCAGAAAAATTACTTGCAACCGTAGCTCAAATGAAAGGACTTTAAAAATTCAGTTGTAGTTTGAAAGTTTAAAAAAGGTTTTTGAGTAACATCTCTATAGTGCCGAAAGATTGGGAGCTGAAATACAACACAAGTTTTCAGATCTAATGATTAGTAGTTAATACTAGTTGCGCCCCGTGGTCACACCCAATATCCTATGGTTAATCCAGCGCCTTATCTATCTCCATACTAAATTTCATTAAAATTGGTCCAGCCGTGTGAGCGTGAAGAAGTAATACACATACAAATACACTCACAAACGTTCGCTTCTACAGTATTAGTTTGATAGGGATTGTTGCTACCAAATATGCATTACGAGTAGAAGATTTAAATTAACCATATTTATAGTATTTATGGTTCACTATTTTGGCGATAATAACTTACACATAAAAGTTATATGTATGCTGTCACGGGGTTTTTTATATGAAAATGTGAGATAAACATTTCTGTTTTACATTATGTACGTGTGATACTAAAAGTTTTTGCAGCACACGCCAGAATAGGTCGCATATGCCAGATTTTTTTCCTACTTACTTGACACATTTCGCTATATTTTGGACCATGGTTCGAATCTTACCGATGGTATAAACGTCACGGCATGGTGATAAAGTATATTGTTAATGCATGGCTCATGTACAAAATCTGTCACCAAGCATCTAGTTGGGATGTTTCGGAAGTTGTCTTTGAAAATCAGTTACCATGTTTATCTACCATCCTTAGCCCACATCGTCACTTACAATCAGGTGAGATTGTTGAATTTGAGATCAAATACAAATATCAGAAAAAAACATCTCATGACGTGGTCAAATAGTGGAGATAGAACCGAAACTGGCTCTGAATGAAAATAACTGTCAACACAGGCCATTATAACTACAAATACAAACAAATACATAAATACATTATATGAATCCATTGGCTCAAAACTAGTGTTAACTGTATTTCAGAGCCAAAGGGTTCTTCCATAGAAATTATACATATCATATAAGTATACCAAAACCTAGAATATTAGATGTAAAATAATTAGGTAAAGTTTAAAATAGGTTAAAAATATTACAATTTAATTCAAACAAAACGTTCAGAAATAAAACATAAAATTCAAACTCAACTTTGCATTATGTCAACCTAACGACCGATTTATTAACTATCGACTGCCGTGTCGTAGGTTGATCCCCACCGCTGGCTTCAGCTTCACCGCATGGTAAAAGGCGATTCCTGGAATGCTCGCTTGGCTAGCCACCACCCTCAAGTAGAAAATCTGTCGCCAAGTACCGAACAGTGTGTTCCCGCAGCGGTCCTTGATAGCCGGAAAATTACAGGTACCTACATGAGACTTAAGAACTGTATGTCTCAGGGCGATGGGCACAGTGCAGTACCAAATGCATCTGTTATAGGCAGATGTTTCCGCTTTACATCAGTATGTGCATGTTCCGTCACAATCAATAAAAAGAGAAAAGAAAAGGAACTAAGTAGCGAAAAAAATAACGGCAAATTTATTATAAGATCTGAAACTGCGAACCCCAAAACAAAATTAGATGCAAAAACGAATTACTGTTCCAAAAATATTCTTGATCCTTTTTACATCTCAAACTTTTGTTGTGATAATCAAAAGTTACGGAAAGAAAATAAAATATTTTCGCGACGACGACAAAGTTACTTTTCTTACAAAGTTGAAAACAAGAAAACGAAAAAAGAGCAGCCAAGTACCAATCAATCACTAACCGTTAGAAGGGTTCCGTAGGAATCACAACAATAACGACTCTCATACTTAGAAATACTCTATTACATGACGTAAATTGTTTTCGCTATTGGCAGTTCCTCTTTTACTTTACTGGGACATTAATTTATTAGTACATTTTTTTTACTGTTGACCGGTTTGACCACAATTAAAAGCATTTGTTAGTACGATTATATGTTGTGTAGTCGAAAATATTGACAGTTTTTAACACTACCGTTAGTTGTTTAGCTTTAGATTTTCGTACGAGGCGGTGGTAGACCAGTTGAGTATTTGGTCAAGTTACACTTATCATCCCCGATAGCGGCATATGTGAGCTCAGATGTTAGTGAGCAAATATATTAAATCCGACGATATGATAAATATTCTTTTATTAGTAATTCAATGTGAATATGAAAAGAAATTTGCAAATATAAATGGCAATTACTGAATTTTCTTTCGTTGTCATTACAAACTGCAAATAGACGTCATAGGTATGTAGATAGGTAAATTCTAGTTAGTTTTTAGAGCAGTGGTGGTGGCAGTGGATATAACTACTCTATGTAATATTAACTCTCTAGGATAAAGTTCGTGATTTTGATTTTGATATGAGCTCCCGTTGCGAATTAGTGACCTACTGACCGAAAGACATGGTGATACAGTGAGTGAGTTTTGTCATGACTGACATTCGAGTTCCAAAGGTGCGCGTAGCAAAAGACAAAGAAAGAGGGTAGACAGATATGTCTGCTCTCAATTGTTAGTTTTTCGTCCACCTGTCCACCATTCCCCGTCGGCACGCATTCATGGCACTTGCAACAGCGTCGAAATATCGGGAGCTCATATTAAATAAATATTATGGACCTCATTCGGTAAGTGAAATTACTAATAAAATAATTTAGTGTCTCATTACTTACGCAGCGCGGACGCGGGAAGGCAAGGGCTTAGTATACTGCGTGTCAGTACCGATTCTAAATATGAAAAAACACAACACGTGTAACAAAATGTAAATGTAGCATGCTATGATAAGTATATCATCTTCTGAAGACTACAGTAACGTCTACCTGGCGCGAAGATTTCACCCGAAATTTGTTCCTGGAAAATCTTAGCCCTTAAAGTATACCGAGAAGCTGTCGGTACTAATACCTCGCCGATCCCGAACCGACCCCGCACCAATCCAATCAGGAAGTGTTTTTTTATGCTTGATAGATTAGCGTTGGACCACTATCTCACCTGATGTTGTCGAAGATGTTGTTCAGATTAACCTAGATTTACTGGCTCTCAAGGACAGCTGCAAGAACACACCGTTAGGTGCTTGGCAACAGATTGTCTACTTGAAGGTGGTAGCTAAGCAAACTTCGCTACGAGCGCTTCAAAAGTGTACGATAGATGGACACGTCAAAGCTGTAAGCGTTCCTAGTATTAAAGGCGGAACCCTAAAACCGCAACGATTATACCCCATTAATATTCTCGGGTCCAAAAATGTTGACGGCACGTCAAATATGGAATGATTAATGAGTTTACATTGTCTGGTTCCTTATTGTACTTTACTTTTGAGGTTGTAACCACAATGGTTCAACTAAAAAGTGCGGACAACGGAAATTTGAGGGTATTTTTAATATCTTCCATGAAATCCCGCCTGTCACTTTTGGCGTTGGCGGCAAAATGGGATAAATATAAGCAAATATTTGTGCTCGTTTTTATATTCGCGGCCATAAAATATAAGCGTTTTTTTCGACCCCAATGTATCTCAAAATATATATTGCTTTTTTTCAGCTGGTACTTTAGATTACCAGCTATAAAACAATATAACTAAGTGGTGATGTGGTCGAAAATGGTAACGGACTAAGCCTAGAATTAGTGGCTCTCAAGAATAGCCGTCGGAACACTGTTAGGTGCTTAGCAATAATAATAACAAATATTTTTAAAATATTTTATGAAAACATCAAATTAATATTTTAACAAAACACTTAAAAAATACAAAAATATATCTAGTGACAATTCCGCCTATATTTCATGTTAAGCCGACGTGACGTCGCAAACGCCACGCAGCCAAACCGGAAGAATTTTCGATGCGTTTCGCTTCTACACGAAGCATCCTCAGGAGGTCTTGACTCTACGAGCGCACGATCGAGAAAATGACATAAGATTAATTTACAAATAATAAAAACTAGCTCTCTATAAAAATCTGCCCTTGTATAGCTTATAATTAAATAAAGGTTCACTGGGCACGCTGATGGGGGAATGGGTCACATAATCCAAATATCATAATTATATTTTGAAAAAAAAATATTTCATAATTTGTTTTAATTGAATATTACGGATAGGAGCAGGATGGTAGCCGATTAGAGTTCAACTCGTGGTTAAAAAACCACTTTCTCTTATTCTCTTTACCATTCAAACTAGTACGCAATAATGAATGAATGAATTAATGAATGAATTATGTTTTTAGTTATTTGTCAATGAATGATTTATTCAAAAACATAGGTCTTGTCAAATTATGTCAATATTTAAAAGTTTCCAGCATGTTCTGCCTTGCGGCGTACAAATTATGTTTGTGTAAAATGTGAACATTACTGCTTTCCTGTAGAGGTAGGTATGGTGGCGACTGTCGGGTATCCGTATATAAGTGGGAACCTTACTCTTCAATTCTAGGTTACATTTCTAGGTTAGCTGAACAACATCTTCGTCCACATCATCACTTACCATCAGGTGAGATAGTGGTCAAAGGTTAAACTATCAGGCATTAAAAAAAATAAAAAAAAGACCCCTGCTTCTTCGCGTATTTAGATGTCACCATAATTTACTCTCCATTTAGTATTATTTTAATTAGAATTTTTTCATTTGCTTTAAGGTAATTGGATAAACTTGTTTTTTTTTTGTTGGAAAGGTTTGCCTTTAACCACTATCTCACCTGATGGTAAGTGATGATGTGGTCGAAGATGTTGTTCAAGCTAACCTAGAACTACTGGCTCTCAAGGACAGCTGCCGGAACACACCAGAATAACCACTATTAAAAATGTATATGGCTAGCGGGGCCCTTTTATCCTTGGGCCTTTACGCGCATATGGATGTCACTATGATTTACTATGCATTTAGTGATATCTAAATCAGAAAAAAACTGATTTGGTATCCTCAGATAATTGAATAAACTAGTATAAAAAATATTTGGACCCTGCATTTCAAAGGCATACATATTATTTTTAACATGCCTGCATTTAGTATATTATATTTGAGTTACTGTTAGTTATATTCGAATCAGCTTTTGCAAAAAATCTAAATTCGTGCAAACTAATTTGACTAAATCTTCTTTCTCGAGTTATTAAAATCGTATTTTAATATTGACTTTCATGTGACTTGGAATTATAATAAAATTAGTAATGAAATGTTTGATATAAGTATACTTAGTTCATACATTTAATTAATTTTAGCATCTATCTTAATGAATTTAAAATATTGTATAATATTGACGTGCCCAATGTATCAACCGCAGTTATAAGGCCAATTAATAAATCTTATCTTAATTTATCTTATCTAAAATCAGCCTGGTGCACTGGATTTTAGATGTGTTAATCTTACAAATGATTAAGCGCCAGCGGGTCCCTCTAATGGAATTCTGTATTCAATAAAATAAAAGTTACGAAATAAAAAACGAATAATGAACTTGTATACAAAACTAATTATTGCTATAATTTAAATTGGGTACTAGTTACTACTAACGTATTTTTATTTACTATGTTGTGACGGAAAACGCGTGAGGCCCATCTGATGTTAAGCGGCAACCTTTGTCTATAACAGATGCATTTCATCACAATTGATAAACTACACTGAGCCCATCACTTTACACATTTTATACTGTTATTTTGTACTATTATTTTACACTTTTATATTTTAAAGCGCTCGTAGCGAAGTTTACTTAGCTGTTCTTAACCCATCAGCAAAGTTAAGCAACGTCGCGCGCGGTCATGAGTTGGATGGGTGACCGCTAGTGACATTACTACTGAGCGTTTCCGTGCTTCAGAGGGCACGTTAAGCCGTCGGTCCCGGTTGTCGTCTAAGAATGGCAGTCGTTATAGCATGGTGGTAGGGCATTTTGCGAATGCCCGCCTGGCTAGCTACCACCCTCAAGTAGAAAATCTGTCCCCAAGCACCTAACGCTGTGTTCCGGCAGTTGTCCTTGAGAGCCAGTACTTCTAAATTAGCCTGAACAACATTTTCGACCACATCATCACTTACCATCAGGTGAGATAGTGGCAAAGGCTAACCTATCAGGAATAAACAAAATACGACTTTTTTCAACACACTTTTGCTTCCATTTGACTTTCGCATAAACGCATGGTACAGTACGGTAGTAAGAAATCACACAGAGTTTTACTGTTACTAACAGGTTAATACAAATTTTTTTTTTTATGCCTTATAGGTTAGCCTTTGACCACTATCTCACCTGATGGTAAGTGATGATGTGGTCGAAGATGTTGTTCAGGCTAACCTAGAAGTACTGGCTCTCAAGGACAGCTGCCGGAACACACCGTTAGGTGCTTGGCGACAGATTTTCTACTTGAGGGTGGTAGCTAGCCAGGTGGGCATTCGCAAAATGCCCTACCACCATGCTATAACGACTGCCATCCGAAGACGACAACCGGTACCGACGGCTTAACGTGCCCTCCGAAGCACGGAAACGCTCAGTAGTAATGTCACTAGCGGTCACCCATCCAACTCATGACCGCGCGCGACGTTGCTTAACTTTGCTGATCGGTTGAGAACAGCTAAGTAAACTTCGCTACGAGCGCTTCGACTTCTTACAATACTTGGTAAGAAGTCATATAGACTTGGTGTTTAGGATATATTTATATACCTAGGCATTCCACTACAGACATAGTCTGTATTAATACCAATAAAATAATTCCCACACAAGTTCTACGTAACATCCGTCGCTGATAAATCGTCATAATAAGACGCAGTGATAAATCTACGCTAGCAGGTAACACGGCTGATTGATGACGTCATACATTACACTGAACATAACACGGACATAAACCTAAGGATGGGACCTCCTTCAAACGTCTGCTAGCCTGGTACTTTCAAGTACTTCACGCAGTAATTACTTGTCCACTACCTGGAGTTACTGACCTTAACTGACAAACATCAGTATTAATAATTTATATTGCTATTGCGATTAAGAGTAACTTCCGTCCGCGGCTTCGCCTGAGCACAGAATGAAATGAAAAAGAAGATCATTCCGCAAAGCCATTCCAATAAAGAAGCGACTAAGCTACGAAGCAATAAAGTGCACTTCAGCTCGCAAAGCACATATCTAATCTAATATTTTCTGAATTTCTGAAGCAGTGACGGCTCAGTGGCATTGGCTATGGACTACCGCGCAGCATGTTCATGGTTCGAATCCCGCCGTGGGCTTCAGCTTCATCGCATGGGGGAAGAGCATTTTGCGAATGCCCGCCTGGCTAGCTACCACCCTCAAGTAGAAAATTTGTCGCCAAGCACCTAACGGTGTATTCCGGCAGTTGTCCTTGAGAGCCAGAAATTCTAGGTTAGCCTGAATAACATCTTCGATCACATCATCACTTACCATCAGATGAGATAGTGGTCAAAAGTAAACATGTCAGGCATATAAAATTAATTAAATAAATTGAAACTGAAGGTTACAGACTAGCTACAATCTCTCACATACGACGAAACTGAGCATATTATGAACTTAAGAGCTACTGCACTTACTTTTGACATAATATAACACGTAACACTCTCTTACACACCCTCACACACAAAACACACATATTAAACTAGAATGTCAATATCTTAAGTACAAAATTTTATGCCCAAGGCGGGAATCGAACCCGCGTCCTCCGATATCGCGTCGGATGCCTAAACCCCCTTGGCCACTGGCCACTTTTTAATATTGTTTTTTAACTTTGCAATAACGCCTGCTCGGCGGCGACATTACAAAATTACAAGATTTACATAGGTAGGCTATAAGGGGTGGATGGACGCGGGTTCGAATCCCGCACATGACTTAGTTACTTAGTTGAAGTTCAAAATAAGGATTTATTATTATTAACCGCCTTCAAAAAAAGGAGGAGGTTCTCAATTCGTCTGTTTTTTTATGTTTGTTACCTCCTAACTTTCGACTGGGTAAATTGATTAAAAGCTGGTGCTTCCCGTGTAGTCCCATTTAAATTTCATCAAAATCGATCAAGCCGTTTTTGTGCTACACTCCAATAGCTAAAAAGTGTTTTCCTTTCTTGATCATTAGATCAATCAAAAGACATTGCCAGTGAATGACAATCGATTCCGTGAGTAACAAGGGTCACTATAAACGTTGAAAACATTTTTTTTACTCAAAATGGAACCGACTTCAACACTCAAAAGTGTGAAATAACTTGTCGAAGTCGGTACCATGCGCACAATATTGTGATAAAAGGTTTCTTTATGCCTGGTAGTTTAGCCTTTGACAACTATCTCACCTGATGTAAGTGATGATGTGGTCAAAGATGTTGTTCAGGCTAACCTAGAATTACTATCTCTCAAGGACAGCTGCCAGAACTCACCGTTAGGTGCTTGGCGATAGATTTTCTACTTGAGGGTGGTAGCTAGCCAGGCGAGCATTTGCAAAATGCCCTACTATTACGTACTACACCATGCTTTTACGACTGCCATCCTAAGACAACCGGAACCGACGGCTTAACGTGCCCTCCGAAGCACGTGCACGCTCTGTAGTAATGTCACTAGCGGTTACCCATCCAACTCATGACGGCGACCGACGTTGCTCAACTTTGCTGATCGGTTAAGAACAGCTAAGGAAACTACGCTACAAGCGCTTCGAAAATAGGTACTTTTGTATACATTACCGACGTCAACAAGTTACTTCACACTTTTGAGTGTTCAGTCAGATCTATTTTTAGGTAATTTTTTTTTATTACATAGAAAAATAACTTCTGATATTCAAACTGTTCACTTATCTACCATGTACTCTAAACGATGCCGCATTGCTGTATATCTAAACCTAATTACGACATACGAATCTTCCAAATGGCTCCATAAATGACAAATGGTGTGGTGGCTACCATAAGAGGTAATAAATCTATGCCCACAGGTAGAATGGCTGATTGATAACGTCACGCTTTAGCGTTCATATACTACCGTATTCATAGATCATTTAGACATACACGCATCAAAACTGCCTAGGGATCATGAATATATAAAACTATATAAAAATCTTCAATTAATATTTACCAAATCTAATTATCCAGAAAGGTTTTTTAATTGAATTCCTATGTTCAAGTTTACAACGAATCCCTATATTATGTATGAATAAAGATTATTTTTAATATTTGCAATTTGAAGATATGTAACCTAAGTTAATGTCATCAATCAAATGGCAGAAAAACAAAAAAAAATGGATTGGTATGTTTATTGTAAAATTATATTAATCGATAATATGTGTTACTACCCTTTACACTAATAACACAAGTACAGCGATTTGGCATGCTTAAAATCAGTTCATCAAAATCACTTTGAGAAATGGCCGCCCACGTTTTTTGTAACAAGACAAAAAGCTGTTGTGGGGTATGCATGGCATCCATACTTGGCAGAGCTCTTCTTTGTAGAATATCCCTTGCATGTTCAATGGGGTTGAGGTCTGGCGATTGAGCATGCCACGGCAGAACGTTGATGCGAGCATCGGCAAGAGTGCGAGTTACGACTGTAGCCGTGTGTGGACGTGCATTATCGTGCATTAGACGAAACGAATTACCCAAACGGCTTCGCAAAAGGATGATCACTTTTAAAATAATACTCTCCGCATAAACCTGAGCATTGTGGTTGGCCCTGATCCGAATGAGATCTGCTCTTCCACCGATCCAAATACCGGCCCAAACGATTATTGTTCCCCCTCCATATGGGTGGACTTCTTGCACAATTTAAACGTTCTTGATGTCCAGAGCTCCTCCAAACTCGTGTACGTCTTGTATCAGGCCGCATTCCGACGCGAGACTCGTCAGAAAAGCACACGAATAAAATCCTCTATTGCGACAATACTCAAAAACGTACTTGATCTCTAGGCACTTTTGATGTGTGTACATCGTATACGGAATTATCATAAGTTTAATATGCTATCTCATAAAACGTAGTCTTAAAACGTAAGGTCCTTCTTAGGTAATTGTGTGCGGTTTTATAATAAAGTTCACAAACATATCACAACTATCCTAGGAGGAAAATTCACATGTTTTTCACAATCAGTGAAAAACATATTGATTAATAAGTCCTACTACACAGTTTCTGATTACCTAAACGACAAAAATGTAAACAAATATTGTAATAATTTTATAATAAAAATTCCCATACACAACGATTATTCGAATATATTTTGTAAATACTGAGTTTTATGGAAATTTGGCAAACCAGAAGCATAGATATTAGGCACAAAGATATACATGCAAAATTTAACTGAGTTTGAACCCTTAGTATTTAAAATATTACAAAACTACGTTTGTATGGAAAGCGATCCGTGAACTCTACAACAGATGCATTTCGTCAACGAACTGCACTGCACCCGTCATCTTGATCCATAAAGTTGTTTAGCCTTACGTTCCTGTAATTTACTGGATCTTAAGGACTGCTGGCGGAACACACTGTTAGGTGCTTGACGACATATTTCCTACTTGTGAGTGGTAGCTTCCGGTTAGTGTTCCGGAAGTAATTCTTTTTTAGTTAGTAATTCTAGGTTTCGTCTATTATCTTTAAACTTCGACCTCATCTTCACTACAAACAGAATAGATGTAATATAAAACTTATTAAAAATACATCTACACTGATATTATAAAAAGGAAAGATTTGCTGAGGTTACCGCTTAAAATCAGGGGACCTTATATGCTTATTCCGTCACAATCATATAAAACAGTTCTAAAATATTTATCTCTTCTGTATTTCTTTCAGCAATGGTGATTTATTCATGTTTTACGTGAGCAAGCCGTGGCTAAAGTAGTTGTATATAACTTACATTGAAGCCTATATCCCAACAATATTCTGCCAAAAACTCCACATTATTTTTTTAATCTGGCATACAATATATCAAAGTAAAAGCTGCCATAACTCGTGGTAGCCTTTACGAGATCATTAATATTGCCACTCTTAATGCGTAAACAAAATGTAAGCGTGTAAATATGTGTTTTTTATGAACTTCTAATGGAATAACATAGCAGCTTGGCTTACGCGAACGAAAAGTTATAATGCTTTAGGTGAATAGATGAATTTTTGTACACGATAAATTTTAGTTGAAAGCAGGTTTATTTTTTTATTGCTAACTAGCTTTTCGGCCGCGGCTCCGCACGCGCGCATATCGGTCATCGCACAAAACCATTAACCTCTTTTTGCGCAGTTGAATAAAAACTGTCATATGTCCCAAATATCACCCAAATCAGTCCTGTGGTTTTCAAGTTAATTCGTTACATACAAAAATACAAATCTTTATAATATTAGTGTAGATTAAAAATAAAAAAATACTTTATTTTTAATGTATGCATATGCACTGAACATGTGTAGCACATAAAGTAATAAACATCTGGTGGACAAAATGTATGTACCTATGGATACATAGATAACTTTGCTAGGAACGCTACGCTCGGTCCCGTAGACTCGTTTGCTACGAGCTACGCGGTTCGCGTGAGGCATTCATTGGTGATATTTCGTTTACTACGAAACACATAATTAGTTTTTTTTAACCTAATAATAGAACCGACTTCAACACTCAAAAGTGTGAAATAACTTGTTGAAGTCGGTAGCATGATAGTTGAAAAGTACCTACTATCACAATATTATACGCATGGTACCGACTTCGACAACTTATTAGAGACTATATCATCAAGATAAGAAAACACTTTTCAGTTATTTGAGTGTACCTTAAAAACAGCTGAACTGATTTTGATGAATATAAATGATTATGAAAGATTTAAATGGGACGCTGAAAGTATTGTCTTTCAAATAAAACAAGAATCATCAAAATCGGTTCACTCAGTCAAAAGTACAGAGGTAACAAACATAAAAAAGCAGTCAAATTGAGTACCTCCTCCTTTTTTTAAGTCGGTCAAAATGTGAAAAACATCACTAAAATGACATGATTACTTTTTTGTAAGACGAATGTGTTAGGTTTGACGAAAGTGATAGAACGAAAGTTATTTGTCAATTTTAACAGAAGTTGCCCATAAGAGGTAGTTAGGTTTTTTCTAATATCTTGCATATATATAAATGTATATCACATATCAATATATATCTATGAATTTTAACTAATGAGCTCTAAACTTACTATTCTACTTGTTATGTATTGGAGCTGCCCTTAAAGTGAGAGTGGCTCATCAATCCATACGGACATTAAAAGATTTTATTCTTGGACAATAATATAGTCTGCATGTTAAAGCAACATCTTTTCAACAGATGTTTTATATGTGGGCGGGTCGTCTGAACCCTTCTTTGGCTAGCTAAAGCCTTTAGAAAAAAATCTGTTAGAAAGCACCAAATGGTGCAAAATTCAGTTCGTCTTGATAATCTGTGCCATTTAAGGAAACATAGTGGTAAAATTACAAATAATTTTTTTGAAGCGCTCGTAGCGAAGTTTACTTAGCTGTTCTCAACCGATCAGCAAAGTTCAGCAACGTCGCCCGCGGTCATGAGTTGGATAGGTGACCGCTAGTGACATTACTACTGAGCGCTTCCGTGCTTCGGAGGGCACGTTAAGCCGTCGGTCCCGGTTTTCGTCTTAGGATGGTAGTCGTTATAGCATGGTGGTAGGGCATTTAGCCTGAACAACATCTTCGACCACATCATCACTTACCATCAAGTGAGATAGTGGTCAAAGGCTAACCTAACAGGCATAAAAATAAATGCCTCTAAAAAAATAGAAATAACACAGTTTTATAAGCCCATAAAATATAACAATAATAATATAAATTGTAACTAAGCTTCATAGATAGCGATAAGCTCCATTCCGAGAATGGGGATTAGGATTTAAACATTTAAAATTATTATTTAGGATTTAAACGATATTTTAGTTTTCAGGTATCTATATTCCAGTATCTAGTATCCAGTATATCAATAAATCATAATAATAATCCTTAATTACAAACTTTCGACATTGCAAACATTTTTCTGTAATAAAATGACGGAAAAATGTTTGCTTAAGTCCTTTAATAAAACGAAAGACTTAAGCAAACAACACGTACATTATTTGAAATTTAACGAACGAAACACGAAAAAAACGTTCAAAACAACAAAGTACAGAGTAAATTCTACCGCCAATAATGGCTCGTAATCCCTTCAACCAATCAAACCTTTCAAACATAACAATCTAGGAACATGAACAATTCCAAACACAACAAAAACAATTTCAACGTTCAGAGCTGAAAACAGAAACGAGTAGTATACAAGTACCTAATGCTGGAAGGCTGGGAGATGTGGGCCAATCTTATTACAATAGACAAGAACATAATTGAATTTAACAAGTGAAAGTGTAGACTGCCAATCAGGGGATTTTTTAATTTATTTTTATTGCTGCTAGGTTACACAATCTCACTTGGTAGTAGTGATGATGCGATTAAAGCTGGCATACAGTATGGAAACTGACTCTCAAGAACAGCTGCTGGAACACCCCGTTAGGTTTATGGCGATAGATTCACTACCTAAATGAATGTGATGCTAGCCCAGCAGATGTGTGTTCGCAATCTCCTACCATGCATGATTGCATGGTTGTATATAGTTTCAGCTACACAGAATCATTAAGCAGGTCTGTCACGTCTGTCTCCATCTAGTCTGTTACGTCTGCCTCGTGTGTGTCTATCTAGTCCGCGACATCATCACTTAGCCATAAGTGAAATTGCGCTGTAAGGCAGCATTAGGATACATTTTTTCACAAATTCAAGTTTTTCGTAACAAGGTGTAAAAAAATATGTATCTATTGTCTAATATTTGTTATTTACTGCCATATTATCTGTTATGCGTATGTGTATTCCTGACAATAGACATCAGCCGTAATAGTCTGGCCAGATTTGAAAAAACTGTAATGAACAATACCGGCACTAGTCCACCAAACGCTTACAAGTAACTTTTTTGGGGTTAATTTTCGCTTGGGGCAGGATTTGGCTGGCTGGCCAGGATCTAACCATTGCGCTGAGCGCTTCCGATTATCGTAAAGAACCCATTTTTCATCACAGGTAATGATTCGGTTTAAAATACCTTCATTATTGTGCCGGTTTAGTAATGTAACGCAGCAGTCGACGCGCGTTTGCCGGTTTGTTTCAGTCAATTCGTGAGGTACCCACCTTTCAAGCTTTTTAATCTTCCCAATTTGCTTCAAGTGAAATAAAACAGTTTTATCACTAACATCGCAGCCTGCAGCTAACTCGGACGTGGTTTGCGATGGATCCGCTTCCACAATAGCCTTCAACTCTTCATTATCAACTTGAGTCTCAGGCCGTCCACGGGGCTTGTTCTGCAGGTCGAAATTTCCAGAACGAAAACGTTGGAACCAAAAACGAACTGTGTTTTCTTTTGCAACACGACCGCCATACACATCATTCACCCTTCGAGTTGTTTCCGCAGCACTAGTGCCACGGCGGAACTCGTACTCGTAAATAATGCGATATTTAAGGTTTTCCATTTTGTAAAATGAGTGACGCAAACAGAAAAAAACAGAAGAAGAAAAACAAATGAATGACGATCATCGAAGCACAAATACATGAGTCTATAGCTGTACAAATTTGAATTTGGAATTCCTTACCAAAGAGGAGAAATTCGTGATTAAAGTGGCCAGTACGAAAAACGCCAATTTCATATGTAAGGACGCCAATTTCATATGTAAGGACCTAATATTTCCTGAAGTTTTGATCAGTACTGCAAGACCTCTACACCACAGCACATTGTGTGAAAATACTGCCAGCAACTGAAAAAGTGATATGTTTCCAGAAGTAATAATATAAAACAGTGGCTCTTGCCTAAAATACTAGAATGTTCTAAAATCAGCGTGTTGGTTTCGACAGACGGACGGATGAAAATGTAGACGATATTCTGACCAACGGACTAACGAATTCAGTGCTAAAATAGAGGTTATGTCAAATATTCTAAAGCCTTTGGACAGAATAAACTGAATGCGGTTAGTATGCCGCTAACAATGTGGTTGGAAGCAATAGTAATTATTTTAAGGGGTTATTGAGAAATAGGTGGTTTCGATGAAATAGTAGATTTTATACAAGGTTGGAAAGGAATCAATTCCCATACGAGGGCGCCTATAGTCCGAGTAGGAAATGATAATTTTCACCTGTGTTGAACACTCTACTTTTCATTTCAAATAAGAGGAATGTAAAAAAATAGTAGTCGTTTTTAAATATTTAATCATAAAAATAATAATAGAAGTAGCGACTATTTAAAATTAATTGAGGAGTTAGAACATGTTGTGGAGTTTAAAGTAAATGAAATTTTTGTGTGTTGTTTCACATTGTTTGTTCCTTCCAGCAAACATAAGTAAATGTTGCTATGAGAAATAAAAATCATATATGTATTTAAGTTTTGGTCAAGGGGTTATGATCCAGTTTGCACGGTGGAAGGGCATTTTGCGATTGCCCGCCTGGCTAGCTACCACCCTCAACTAGAAAATCTGTCACTAAGCACCTAACGGTGTGTTCCGGCAGCAGTCTTTGAGAGAGAGCTAGTGAAATTACAGCCACATGACTTAACAACTAGGTATGTCTCAAGGTAACGTGCGCAGTGTAATTCGTCACTTGTGATGAAATGCATCTGTTCTAGGCAGAGGTAAGTCCGCTTAACAACAGGTGGGCCTCGAGCTCGTTCCGTCACAATAACATAAAAAAGGGGCAATGTTCCGCTAACATTGCCCCTTTTTTATGTTATTGTGACGGAACGAGCTCGAGGCCAATGTTCCGCTAACATTGCCCCTTTTTTATGTTATTGTGACGGAACGAGCTCGAGGCCCACCTGTTGTTAAGCGGACTTACCTCTGCCTAGAACAGATGCATTTCATCACACATTTGCCTACGGTAAAGCAAGGAATAAAGTAAATGTTCTTAAACATCTTATTTGTATTTATATAATACGCAGGCTGAACTTATTTTTGAATGGGCGGTTACTTTAAACAACAAGTAAAATGTTCAAAAAACAAGTGTATCTACACGTATAATGGAGAATAGGTAAAAAAGTGGAGATTTACACGAGAAATGAAGTGCGCACAAGAAGCAATTTCCCTCTGAGAACCATCCAGTAATGGCTACTTTTGTACAAGAGGTACGAAAAACATGCACCTTATGGATGTGCCTTAGCTCGTTAAATAGAATCCGCATTAGCACATCACTGTCCATGGGAAACGGGCCTTGCTCTGAAAGATATAGAAAAGTATGCACCATAATCTTCCACGGAGGCCCAGTACGGATTGGTGGATAGTCTAATTGCCAACCCTAGCAAATGCAGCTTTTGGACTACCTGAAGCATCACAACTGCCATCCTTAGACAACTGCAGGGAACGATGGCTTAACGTACTCTTCGAAGCACGGAATCACTCAGAATTCAATGCCATTAGCGGTCATCGATCCAATTAGTAACCGAAGAAAACATTGCTTAGTAGCCAACAGTCAAAATTACCTACAGCTTTTGTAGTGCTCGTAGCGAAGTCTGCTAACCTGTTCTTAACCGATTAGCAAAGTTAAAGTTAAGCAACGTCCGCCGCGATCATGAGTTGTATGGGTGACCGTTAGTGACATTACTACTGTGAGCTTCCGTGCTTCGGAGGGCACGTTAAGCCGTTGGTCTCGGTTGTCGTTTTGGATAGCTGTCGTTATAGCATGGTGGTAGGGCATTTGGCCTACCACCATGCTCAGGTACGTGGCTAGCAAGACAGATTTTATTTGCACTATACTCTCACTTTAACCAATCCTCCACGAAATGATCATGATCATCATTTGCCATTTGCTATAAATATTAGGAGCACCTTTTTGAAGCGCTCGTAGCGAAGTTTACTTAACTGTTCTTAACTGATCAGCAAAGTTAAGCAACGTCGTCGCGCGCGGTAATGAGTTGGATGGGTGACGGCTAGTCCCGTTTGTCGTCTTAGGATGGCAGGCATGGTGGTAGGGCATTTTGCGAATGCCCACCTGGCTAGCTACCACCCTCAAGTAGAAAATCTGTCGGCAAGCACCTAACGGTGTGTTCCGACAGCTGTCTTGAGAGCCAGTACTTCTAGGTTAGCCTGAACAACATCTTCGACCACATCATCACTTACCATCAGATAGTGGTCAAAGGCTAACCTATCAGGCATAAAAAAAGAAAAACCTAATAATAACAACAGACATTCAGTTGCCATTGGAAGGCGCATGCCTAACCTTGAAAAAACTGGTGGCCTAGTTTTAGTTTTAGTTGCCTAGCAATTTCTGTGTTAAGACTAGGCGAAGTCCTTTCGATTTTACAGCAATATGATCTTTAACCTTATTATGTCGTTAAATTGTCGCTATTTTAAGATGTCATGCCAGTGTAGGTTGTTTATACTCAATTTATTTCTAAAAAATCTTAGGCCGAGCCTTAGTGAGGTCGAAAAGCGTATGTTATTATTTTTTCCGAAACTTACATTTCTTATTTTTAGTTACCGAACCTTATTATGTCGTTAATTTGTCGCTATTTTAAGATGTCATGTCAATAATGGCAGTTTAGGCTCAACTTATTTCCAAAAAATCTTAGGCCGAGTTCAGTGAGGTCGGAGTAGATATAATATGTAATTAAATTTTTACCAAACTGGCACTTTTTATTATTAGTAATCGAACCTTATAATGCCGTGAAATCCATTTTGAGATTTAATACCAATGTAGGTAGGTAGTTTCGTCTCAACTTATTTCCAGAAAATCTTGAAAAAATAACCGTGGATTCGGAGTGCGTATGTTATTATTAATTTTCCAAATGTAGATAGATAGATAGATAAACTCTTTATTGTCACACCATAATCTATATAACTAATACAAACAAATAATAAAACTTAGTGCTACAATGGGCGGTCTTATCGCTCAAAGCGATCTCTTCCAGACAACCCATTTCTAAGAGAGATTACATAAGATAAGGCAACTCGGTGGTTCCACAATATTAAACATCTAACAAACTTTAACTAACTAAACTTAACTTAAAATAAAATAAAAATAAAAATCCTGGCAAGAAAGTATATGTAGATGCGTTATATAAATAAATAAATACATACAACTATATATATAAATACATATAACTAGATATACATTATGTACACTTATATGCTTACAATAATATCTTATTGTTAGTTATCGAACCCTTTTATGTTCTTAAATTGTCGTTGTATTATTATGTCATACCAATGTAGAAAATTCTGTCTCAAACATAGAGAAATACTATTCATTTATCTATTGTCTCAACTTGTATCCAAAAAAAATTAGCTCGAGCTTCAATAAAGTCGGAGTGCGTTTGTTATTAAACATTTTCCAAACTAACCTGTTTTTATTATATGGAAAACTTGTTAGTTTGGAAAAAATACCTTATTAAGTTAAATTGTCGCCATTTTGAAATGTCATACGAATGTAGGTAGTTATGTCTCAATTTATTTCCAGAGAATCTTAGGCTGATCTTCTCGGAGTGCTATATCATTAAAATTTTGCCAAAAATACATAAAGTATTCCATGCAGTCTGTTACCAAAAAATGCTTTGACCCTGATTGCACAGTTTTGTCATAAGAAAGGCGTTAACTGATGTATCATCTATTCTCACATCCTCGTGTTGCGGTCTACGCTCAGGCGGCTCTGTGGAAAATTGCGCCGACCCGCTTTAATTCGAGACTAGTTTTAAAAATACCATTTTTTATGCGAAACCTTTTAATTTTCCTCTACACCGGCTATTTATTCGGGAGAATGGTGTGCCGAAAGAAATGAGCTTTGTGTACCGGCTTTGCAAGCTTGAATAGGGTTTTTTAATGTTCAGCTAGTAACTGAAAAATGCAAAGATGCATAAAGGAGACGGCGAGAGGATACTGTACGGGCTTTATAAGGATGTAGAGTGGGATGGGTTTAGGTAGTTTTGTTTTTGTTTACATTTTATGAGGGTAGGTCAGCTTACACAGGAAGCCAAGAAAACAAAAGTTCGTATCTAAGCTTATGAAAGATTATTTCACTTTGCAGTTTTTTGTGAGTTCGGATTGTTTTAAGGGTTGTTTGGTACTGGGATATGTATGAAAGAATGTATTTTTATCTATGAATTCTAAATGTTAGGGCACTGCGTTCGTCACTCGTTGCGTGCGACACACACGGACACATTAGCTTTTAAGTAGCATTTTCCCAGTAATAGATTTATTTGCGAAAGTGCTCTTTAAACCTAATCTGGACACCATTGCTTCGAAGCAGAATATTTGACACTACAGTGTAGTATCTAGTATTCAATACTCTATTTTGTATAATGTGGACAACGATGGTCAAATATAGGTAAGGAATTCATTAAAAGAACCTGTTTGGTATAATTTATATTTTTTTCTCACACGTTCGGAAACGTTTTGTTTATCATTTGACTCTTTGTACAAAAATGCTTTTAATTTAAATACCTAATATTAAAATTATATACCCCCTTAGCGGTTAAAGGGGGAACAGGACTAAATTCTTTTATAGTACTCTTTATAAGTTATACGAATAAAAATATAACAATATTACCAGCAGCCGTTCTAGAAAGCCAATTTCTTTTCTAAGTTTAGCTTGGTAAGATAAGTTGTTAACCAATCATCGCTATCAATAGGCACAGTGGTCAAAAGTAAAACACCGCATGGTGGAAGGGCATTTTAAAAATGCTCGCCTGGCTAGCGACCACCCTCAAGTAGAAAATCTGTCGCCAAGCACCAAACGGTGTTTTCCGGCTGCTTCATAGTCCATTGTCCTTGAAATCCATTTTACTTGGTGGCAATGCAAACTGTCCTAGTTGTAAAGGGTTTTCCAATAAGGACTTGCCAACTTTTTTTCAAATTAAGAAATAAGAAATAAGAAAAATTTATTTGCAAGATTACATTACACAGTAGTACAAATATTCGTAGAATGGTCTTATAGAGTACATAAGTCATAGTAATCAGTCTGCATGCAGACGTGCAAATATTTATACATGTTTGTCACAATAAACTACAAACTCCTTAACGTCATAAAAACAATTATGCATGAGCCAGTCACTTATGCATTTCTTAAATTTATGTCCCTCTAATAATAAAAACTCTCTTGGAAGCTTGTTATACAAATATATACACATATCATACGCGTTTCTTTTATAAATATCTTTACTACAGCGAGGTTGATACATCAGGTTCACAAACTATTCTCTTTTCTGTCTAGTCATTACTTCACTGCGCTTCTTAAAATACTCCGGATGGAACTTGATAAAAACACAAACATCTCTAATGTACATACTGGGCAGAGGAAGGATATTGCACTGCTTAAATAAAGGTCTACAACTGTCTAAGAACCAGGCTCCACTAATCACACGTACGCAGCGCTTTTGAATTTTGAAAACTCTTTCCATATCTACTGAGTTTCCCCACAGCATTAGACCATAGCTTATTAAAGATGATACATAACCATGGTAAGCTGTTAGTGCAGCTTCTTTGGAGACAGTTTGTCTAATTTTTTTCAATGCGAAAACGTAACGCTCAAGTTTGGTACAAAGTTGGTCTACATGCATTTTCCAATTTAAGTTTTTGTCAGTTATAATTATAATGCAAACCGTTTGAAATATTTCAAAAACTTTAGTATCGGGTTGAAGTACAATCAAAACATTTATGAATGTAACTCGAGTTCGTTGATATGGCCACCGCGGGCACGTTTGCAGCGGTCGATTCGTTAGACCCAATTTTCGATGACTCGGCCACACATTTCGGCTGAAACGGCTGCTATTTCGCGTTCAATGTTGGCTATGAGCTCTTCCAACGTCGTCGGCTTGTTGGCATAGACCAATAACTTGACGTAGCCCCAAAGAAAAAAGTCTAGAGGCGTTAAATTGCACGAACGAGGCGGCCAATCGACTGGTCCATTTCTTGAGATAACGCGCTCATCAAACTTACTCTTCAATAAATTGATTGTAACGTGTACTGTGTGGCTTGTGGCACCGTCCTGTTGAAACCATATGTTGTTCAAGTCTATATCTTCCAATTCTGGCCAAAAATAATCGGTAATCATGGCGCGATAACGATTACCATTCACAGTAACGTGACGATCATAATCGTCGACGAAAAAATATGTCCCTATGACGCCGCCGGCATGCAAACCGCACCATACAGTTATTTTTTTGTGAATGAAGTGGTGTTTCACGAAGCACATGTGGATTTTCACCCGACCAATAACGCATATTTTGCTTATTGACGAACCCATTGAGCCAAAAATGAGCTTCGTCACTGAAGATGATTTTGCGATGAAATTGATCATCTTGGCGCATCTTTTCCAGAGCCTAATCGGACAATGTACGTCGCTTCAAATGGTCCATCTGCTTCAATTCTTGAGTCAGCTTGATCTTGTATGGGTGTAAACCAAGATCCTTAACCAATATTAGCCATAAAGTGGTCTGTGCGATGCCCAACTCTTGAGAGCGCGTTGGAATTGACAGATTTGGATCATTTGCTACGGACGTTTCAACGGCAGCGATATTTTCGACACTTCGACCAACCCGTTGTCTCACTGGCAGCGCAACATCACACAACGAATATGTAGACTCAATTTTTTGCACTAAACTTGTTACTGCCTGTCTACTAGGACGAGAATTACGACCGAAAATCAGAGATAACGCTCTTAAAGTAGCGGTCACCGACTCCGAATTTCTGTACTACATTTTTATAATTTGCAGACGTTGTACGTTCGTGTACTTTACCGTGATGAAAATGTTAAGTTTATTGTATAAATTGAGGGTGAAAGTTTGATGATTAGTGAAAGGGTGCGTTCAGAAATTTAATTCAAAGTTGTCAAGTCCCTATTGGAAAACCCCTTATATCTCAAGCGCATGGTGAGATTTGAATCATATGAACTTTTTGTGCGCCAAACCACAGTCATTGTCCTTGTGACATCTTTGCTTCAAAGTAAGGACGCTGTTACGGCATTTTGCGAAATCCAGCTTAGATAACTGCTGCCAATCATCTATCGGTGTGTTCCGGCAGATGTCCTCAAGAGACGGTAATTCTAGTTTCACTGAACAACATCTTCGACTGCATTACCAGGAGAGATCGTGGTCATGGACTAGCCTATCAGGTACAAATATGAAGTCCCTGTTATTATCTATTTTTGTCTTTTATCTCGTTTTTATTGGGAGTCCCCGCGGTTACACCCGCGTGGAGATGAATGAAAATGATAAAAATTATTATTTGTGTTAATCCAGCACCTCATCTACCTCCATACTAAATTTTATCAAAATTGGTCCAGCCGTTTGAGGGTGAAGAAGTAATAAGCATATAAACACTCTCAAACGTTAAATTTTATAATATTAGTTTGATAAGGATCAATTGGTTACTACCCGATATGAATTACAAATTAATTATCTATTTTTATACTATTATGGTTCACTATTTTGGCGATAATGCTTTATACATTAAATATAGATATATGCTGTCTTAGGCTTGTTTGTAGGATAATTTAGGATAAAAAAATATAATATATGTAGTACGCGTGATGCCAAAGGTTTTTGCACCGCACGGCAGAAGAGGTCGCATACAGCTGAATTTATTCCTACTTACTTGACACTTATCGTTATATTTTGAACTTTTTTTTTATTGGTCGACCAACATATTGATACAGTTTATAAATAAATTACTTAACATGGTATCGTGGTTAAGAATCATATGTAAAAATCCAATACAAACCATCAAACCATAAAAAATTAAAGGTTTACACAGCATGAATATTATATTAGGTCCTTACATATGAAATTGGCGTTTTGTATGGGAGGAACATAAAGTCGAATATTTTTTAATATAATATATTTAATTAATCAAAGTATGAACCATTATTTTCTATGCACTTTTGCCATCTCATAGGTAGTTCATTGATCCCTTTACTAAAAAAACCAGTCGGACGGGAATCAATAAAATCTTTGAAGGCGATTTGGACTGCCCCATCGGAGTTGAATTTTTTCCCTTGCAAGAAGTTATCCAAATTTCGAAAAAAATGGTAATCTGTTGGAGCAAGGTCCGGGGAGGACGGAGGATGTCTTAGACTTTCCAATTGAAGCTCTTCTAATTTAGTAGCCGTCTGTTGCGCAGTGTGTGGTCTAGCGTTGTCGTGAAGCAGCAGTGGCGTGGAGCGATTGACCAGCCTAGGTTGTTTAGCCGCTAGCTTTTCCATCATGGTTTGCAATTCCTGACAATAGACATCAGCCGTAATAGTCTGGCCAGATTTGAAAAAACTGTAATGAACAATACCGGCACTAGTCCACCAAACGCTTACAAGTAACTTTTTTGGGGTTAATTTTCGCTTGGGGCAGGATTTGGCTGGCTGGCCAGGATCTAACCATTGCGCTGAGCGCTTCCGATTATCGTAAAGAACCCATTTTTCATCACAGGTAATGATTCGGTTTAAAATACCTTCATTATTGTGCCGGTTTAGTAATGTAACGCAGCAGTCGACGCGCGTTTGCCGGTTTGTTTCAGTCAATTCGTGAGGTACCCACCTTTCAAGCTTTTTAATCTTCCCAATTTGCTTCAAGTGAAATAAAACAGTTTTATCACTAACATCGCAGCCTGCAGCTAACTCGGACGTGGTTTGCGATGGATCCGCTTCCACAATAGCCTTCAACTCTTCATTATCAACTTGAGTCTCAGGCCACGGGGCTTGTTCTGCAGGTCGAAATTTCCAGAACGAAAACGTTGGAACCAAAAACGAACTGTGTTTTCTTTTGCAACACGACCGCCATACACATCATTCACCCTTCGAGTTGTTTCCGCAGCACTAGTGCCACGGCGGAACTCGTACTCGTAAATAATGCGATATTTAAGGTTTTCCATTTTGTAAAATGAGTGACGCAAACAGAAAAAAACAGAAGAAAAAAAACAAATGAATGACGATCATCGAAGCACAAATACATGAGTCTATAGCTGTACAAATTTGAATTTGGAATTCCTTACCAAAGAGGAGAAATTCGTGATTAAAGTGGCCAGTACGAAAAACGCCAATTTCATATGTAAGGACCTAATACATAATATGGTTTAGTCTACCACTATGTTTCGAACTTAGTAATTAAGAAGTAAGTACAGTATAAGAATAAAATTTAAACATAAACAATTCACATAATATCTTTATAAGTATTCTTATTGTGATGTGTAAGCTTTATTATTGTAGAGTTTCATTAAAATACATTCAGTAGTTTTTGCGTGAAAGAGTAATTAACATCCATACCTACAAACTTTCACGTTTATAATATTAGTAAGGATATTAAAATAAAAATTGGTTATTACTTTCCGTTACGATTTCACAAAATGACCTTTATAACTGTCTACAACTCCGAAGTAAAATGTTGTGTTCTTTATTGTGAAGCGTCTGGTAACTTTCCGACATTATCCGATTAGGAGCTTGTTTACAAATGTTTTGGAGCTCAATCTCGTGGACTCAAAACAAATTGAACGCTTTTCCCAGTCAATCGCTTTGTGAAAGAATGGTAGGGCAATTTTATGGTTTGGAAAGTCTTGAACTGGTTTAACGTTCCAAAAATGAAATGATGAAAAAGTTTCGAGGTCGGTATCTTTCTTTAAATGATGTGCCGCTAGTTTTTATAGTTATGTCAATATTTATCTGTATATCTGTCTATCACAGCCAATTTCCTCCAAATGCACTGGAACAAAATAGTGTAAATTTAGTAAATAAATATACTACCAATGAGTTAGGTCACCTTATCAATGAGCGAAGATATTGTTTCGGGTAACCTAGAATTACTGGCTCTTAGGGAATGTTCTTGGCGACAGATTTTCTAATCAAAGGGGGTAGCTCCATTTTTCTGATTACATTTGACCGAAAAAGTTCTTTTTCAAACACGTAACTCTCGTAATGATGTCGCTACCTTCTATACATATTTCTATATGTTATGATTACAAGCGCTATGACGAGTTAAGCGTAAATCACAGACACAAATCATACAAATACAAATCATAAAGTGAAAAACTCGTAAATGTGAATTATTACAGGATTTTATGGTAATTACGGGACGATCGTTCCACTATGGCGCTTGCAACTGCGTAGAAACATCGGAAGCTCATAGAAAAATCACACACTTTATCCCTAAGTGAAATTACTAATACTATAACCAATCATAGTTATTTAGAAACTTATTAATAACGTTAATTTTCAACAAAGCATTTAAATTCTGCATTCTTAACTTGTTAAATTCCTCTGGTCTTAAATTGCTGTCTTCGTCACTAGACTACAAAATTTATAATTATTTTGCCATCGCTTTCACTATCCCTATAACTCTGTAATTTTTTTAAAGGTGCTATCTAAAATTGCAATTGTTGTATTATATTTCGATATTAAATACTTGTTCAAAGATTTATAATTATGGAAATTATTTCGGGTTGAAAAAGATAACTTCCAGCCTGACTTGGCTGGACGGTATTCTGGGGTTGTGAACCCGCAACCCCAGAATACCGTCCTGGTGCATTTCCAACTACGCTATGGAAGCGGGTACTTTCTCCATCCATTTGAATGCATACGTCTTTTTGACGTTAGCGACATCTAACTAAACAGCAGAAGACTATTTACTTCGGCTGGTAGGTTGCAATATACTATCAACACTGAACACCAAATCGATGAAACCATTTTTTATATAAACTAGTATTAAATAACTAAAAGAGCATTGACGCATGCTAAGCGAAAACTCAATATTTATAATTAAATACACGATAAACTTTGTATACAATGATAGCAGAACGTTAACAGTTATGGACTGCCGTGCCGTAGGTCCATGGTTCGATCCCAACCGCCGGCTTGAGCTTCACCGTATGATGGAAGAGCATTTTGCAAATGCTCGCCTGGCTAGCTTTTCAAGTATAAAATCTGTTGTACCTAGGTTGTACCTAATAGTGTGTTCCGGTAGCTGTCCTGGAGAGCCAGTAAAATTACAGGCACATGAGACTTAACAACTGTATGCTTTAGGGAGGGGCACAGTGGAGTTTGTCACTGTGAAAAATTTATCTGTTATAGGCTGTTACCGCTTAACATCAGATTGGCGTCGTTCATGTTCCGTCACAGTCTAATAAAAACGTTTATTTCTATGAATGTTTCCTTACATCATTTCATCATTAATACAGATTTCATATGATAAAAAAATTTAATGAAAAAACCTACTTTAACTATTTAAATACGCATTATAAGTATATTCTCAGAAGAAACTGATTCGGTGCTGGTACGGAATCCTCAGTGGGCGGTTGTTTCATATTCCAATGTGGTATATCTGTTATGGTAAGGGGGGATTTTCTCCAGAATCCCCTTAGCCCCACACTTTACCACGTACGTCGTGGTGTATTCGACTGGGCTCCTGGAAGCTAACCTAGAAGTACTGGGTTTTTTTTTTATGCCTGATAGTTTAGCCTTTGACCACTATCTCACTTGATGGTAAGTGATGATGTGGTCGAAGATGTTGTTCAGGCTAACCTAGAAGTACTGGTTCTCAAGAACAGCTGCCGGAACACACCGTTAGGTGCTTGGCGACAGATTTTCTACTTGAGGGTGGTAGCTAGCCAGGCGGGCATTCGCAAAATGCCCTACCACCATGCTATAACGACTGCCGTCCTAAGACAACAACCGGGACCGACGGCTTAACGTACCCTCCGAAGCACGGAAGCGCTCAGTAGTATTGTCACTAGCGGTCACCCATCCAACTCATGACCACGCGCGACGTTGCTTAACTTTGCTGATCGGTTGAGAACAGTTAAGTAAACTTCGCTACGAGCGCTTCAAACTTCGCTACGAGCGCTTCAAAAGTCGAAGTTTCGAAAGTACAAAATAAAATAATTCAAAATTTCACATCAAATGTTAAAATGCATGGTCGGCCTTTTATTTCTGATACTATGTTATTAAGCAAAAAATAATCCTTGTGATGAAATCTTTGATCGGTATGATAAAACTACAGGATGTTTTTTTTTGTCGATAGTTGGCGACACATAAAATGCGATAAGCGAGCGTGATGTCATTTAAAGCCAGAGAATCTCGTCAGCGCGATCTATTCACCCATCGCTCGTTTGAAGGTGCCATCTAGATGTATGTTATAAACTATAACATAGGTTGGCTAATAAAACGCTAGATGACATTGAGCATAAATATAGTGAACAGTATCTCCTATGAGCAATGGATGTCCCATAGAAAAATATATTGCTTTCTCTTTTCTGTGGGATGTCCAACCAATCTTCTTGGATGTTCTTTTTAAATTTACGGTTGATTATTGCTTTGTGATAATCAAACCTTTACGACAACCGTTATTGTCATTACAATAAAATAAGGTTGTTTTATTAAATAAAAGAATAACATAAAAAACTTGCATTCCAAGCATTTGGACATGCATGCAACATTTCAACGAGTTTGAACATTTGATACCTAATGACGAAACTACGTTTGTACGGAAAGAGCTACAAAGAAACTAGCCTTACAGAAAGTTGATTGCGGTCTAAAGGGTTTTACTTAATCTTCTACTCAGAATAACATCTATTTCTTTTGCCTCTAAGTTATAATCCAGTAATCAAATACATATCACATTAAATACATTAAACATATCGATATTTTCTTGCAAAACATCGACACAGTATTTTAACATACTCGTAGTTGTCATATCGGAAAAAATGTCGATATATCACGTGAACTTAAACTATTTACTTTAAACATAGTACGAACAAGCGCGATAGAGTGCTTAATAGTGTCCCGGTACCACGAAACGAACCATTAAAACATCACACTTAATACAATGTCCTTTGAAAATGCTGTTCATAATATAACCAAAGTTCTTTTTACCTTAGCTCTGTCAACCGTTAAGTGACAAAACCACACCACAAGCACGCCAAAAAATACCTAAGTACAGTCCCTTTTTAACTAAGAACGGTGACGTCTGCATAATTAACAAGTATGAGGCAAGCGGTCCGCGTTATCGGCTCTCCTCGAGGCGGAGAGGCCCTTACACGCGGCGTTAGGCCTCCCATTAGGAGAGCACTCGAAGCGGGCCTGGTGCTTGACATATTTTTAAATTTTCATCTTCTCTTCCTGAAATGCGGTTAGAGGTTAAAAATAGAAGCGAATTTGAATTTTAAGGTTTTGTTTCAAAGTTGGTTATCTGGTTTTTGTTTCCTACATAGGTATTTCCTGGCCATGTAATATGGCGTTTTGCTGTTTTACACAATTATAATCATGGGTATTAAGATTATGTGACTTAATATTAGTTACTAATGAACTGAGAAAAATATAGGAAATCAGCTGAACTTTCAAAGAAAACTGGTTTAATTATACGGACAAAATTTGGCACCTAAAATATAATAAAACTGCACGCTTATGGAAAGCGCTATGAAAACACCGTCCAAGTAGTTAAATATTTTTATATCTCCCAATATTATGTACTTTTCAGCGACAGTTCGCAATGACTCTCGAAAACAACTTTGACACGTAGCTAAGAAGCGAGATAGGCCTGTAATTCTTCGACAAGGTTTTATCACCTTTTTTTAAGAAAAAGAATATATGGTTATATGCTTCTGGCGTTAAACTTTCAAGTACGACGGATTTCAATAGCTTCTGAAGGACCAAGGGTACTGACTTTCCCGCTTTCAGAAGCTCTTTCGTAATTCCGGCATCAAGTGGCACCTTGTGGTTTTTAAATTGTTTGAGAGCCATTATTATCTCGTAGAAACCGATATCTGAAATACCTTCAGTAAGTATACTATCGGGTCAATTGGGTCTTGAGCCGTACAGGGGTATTCATGGCCAAGTGTGTAACTACCCAAGTAGCACAAGGAGCATTTTTTAATAATGTATCGTCACAAAAGTCAAGCTTAAACTCTATATAAGCTGTAAGAAAAGTTATCTCAATATGTTTAAGCTGCATAGTGGCGTCAAGAACGTTGTTTTATCAAACAAATTTAATGTTTGTTTTCTAAAAATATATTATCGCTAACAATACACTGTATTAAAAGTTTTAGCTTCTGTTTTATGTCCAGGCGATCGGTTTTTTATGGGGGCAATAACCTTTACATTGCCCTTCCACTATGGAGATGGCGGAAGGAGATGTGTAGAACCGAAATCTACTCAAACTCCCCCGTTCGCAGACCACCGGGAAGGTAAGGTAAGATGGACTTGTGTTAGCATTCACCATGTTGCCCCGGTAGTATGCCCGAACTGGACCACCGCCTCTTTGCCCCCGGTCGTCTGCGCTGAAGCGGGGACATCAACGTGATTGGTCACGTTGATGTGAGTGGAGCGTTCTTACTGGTTGGGCGCAAACCAGGACTTCTTACTATTTTAACGCACTATTTAACGGAATGGTAGCAGGTTTGCAACCATTGGAAACATTCCCATGGAGAGTTGGAACAGGATCCTTCAGCGATGTGGTGAAGGTGCAATAGGAATCTGCGGAGTGGGTCAGAGAGGGCGATGTTTAAGGTGCCCCCCTTCAGCGCAGACGACCGGTGAATGAGCAGCGTGACACCACTTACCCAAGTAAGTGGTGTCATGCTGCTCATATCGCGCAATAATTACCTAAGTCTCCTTTTATGTTATCCAACAGGAGGAGATCAAAAAATCCATCTACCACAAAAAAATACATAACTGCGACTTCTCTCATATAAAGTTAAATATAAGCTTTTAAAATTAAACTGTTATACTCGTGTTCCCTAAGAAACACTAGAATGGTCTTTTAATCAACTTTTACCTGAATTTTATGCACCACTTCGTTGTAATAACCGTCAGCCTTATTGGCGTTTTGTGCAGAGCAAAAACTAGCTCTCCCGTCTTGTTAATGAACTAGAAAATACGAGAAGTACTGCTGTCTGTAAGTAGGCGACTCGGTTACTAGCTATTCTTTGTAATTAAGAGGAAACAAAGCCTGCGGGGAATGCAAAGAACCTTTTCGAAATTGACTTGTCGTATTCTTTTGTTTTCTCCTCCAAAATTCACACGATTCAAGTTCTTTATTGGTGTTAAATTTTAACCACCGTATACAAGCTTTTTTTTATTTCACATCGACAAGTGGTAATGAGATCATCATCAATGTAGTCGAAGCCAATTAAATACGTGTTATTAGGGATAACGCAAATCCCATTGAAATTTAAATAGGATCACATTACAAACACCAGCTTACGAATATAAAATACCTACATCAAAATTGGTACACCCTGTAAAAACTTATGGTGAACTCAAAAAAATCTACAAACAAATTAAAAACCTCCTCCTTATTTTGAACCTGGTTAAAAAGACAGGGGCATGTCTTGAGTGTGTAGTGAGTAAGATTGGTTTTATGTCAAACGATTGTTGTAGAGGAAGATATATATTTATGGAGAATCGGAGTTCGACTTCCTCTTAACGGCATTTTTCAACCTTCTTGTAAGAAAATAACGATCGGTTCTAGAAGCTTCAAATTCAAATTCAAATTCAAATATATTTATTGCATGAACATGGGTAGTAAACAAGTTCTTAATTATACAAAGTTCTCCATATTCCACCTTTATGGTATGCAAAAGTTAGTAGAATTGAAGTTATATCAGATTATTATTACAATATTAACATACATTATTTATTATACATTAAAATATGATCCAGATAAATTAAATTACTAGGTATATTAAGTTACATTAGTCATTTCATTACATATAAATGTCAATTCACAGTGTCAATGATAGATATTTTATCACAGCAATAAGCATAGATTAAAAAATATATCATGTCAATTTGAACTTCACTTTTATCAGTTCTAACAAGATTAAAAACATGAAACACTAATTATATCGGTCATCTAAATATTCGTTAACTGTGTAGTAACTTTTATTAACTAGAAAAGTATAAAGTCTTTTCTTAAAGGTAATAACGCAATCAGAATCTAATATCGATTTTGGTATGTGGTTGAATAGCTTTGGAGCCATACCAAATAAGCTTTTACCAAACAATGCAGACGTATGTGGGAGCTCGGCGACTTTGTTTTTATAGCGATCGCTTTTAAAAGCCTCAAACAAATTCCTATTTACATATGTAAACAAGCTTACCTCATATATGTATAGACATGGAAGTGTTAATATCTTGAGTTGTTTAAAATGAGGTTTACAAGAGTCTGTTGTTTGTAAATGACACACGGACCTCAAACACTTCTTTTGTGCCTTAAATATTGTTTCCCTATTCGTACAGTTGCCCCAAAATATAATCCCGTAGCGTAGGGTAGAAGTTACATATGCGTGGTAAGATGTGAGTACTGCTGATTGGCATACAACTTTTGAAAGCATGTACAGTGCGTAAGAATAACTGCTTAATTTAGCGCAAACTACTTCAGCATGTGTTTTCCAGCTGAGGCATGAGTCTATATGGAGTCCTAAAAATTTTGTTTCTGAAATGTCATTTATGGATTTATTAGAATGATTAATGTTAAATGTCAATTGCTTGTAGTTATTAAAGATCATAATACTAGTTTTGTCAAGGTTTATTAATAGATTGTTGCATGTCAGCCAATTAATTAAATTATTTAAGGTAATATTTATCTCCGACTCTAGAGATTTTTCTTTGTTTCCAACGAAAACAACGGTACTGTCATCTGCAAAGAGCACCATGGGATGGTTTATGATGCTGGGCATGTCATTTACGTATATTATGAATAGTAATGGTCCAAGAACGCTTCCCTGTGGCACACCATATTTGACTAGATTTTTTTCAGATGTAGATGTCTTTTCAGTTTTAGTAAGTGGACACAATTTAGTAATTTGGGTTACTTGGTACCTATTTTCGAGGTAAGATTTAAAAAGACGTAAAACATTTCCACGTACCCCATAGGCTTCAAGCTTATTGACTAGTATATTATGATCAACGTAGTCGAATGCTTTAGTTAAATCCATAAACATACAACACACAGGTAATCTCTGATTACAGCCGGTAATTATTTTTTTCAATAGATTATAAATTGCTAAATTTATGGATTTGTTTTTTCTAAAACCGACCTGCTCGTCCAAAAGTATACAGTATTTATCAAAATAATTGTATAAATTGTTATGAATAAATTTTTCAAATATCTTTGAAAATATTGAGACTAGAGCAATTGGTCTATAATTATTCATTACTTGTGGGTCCTGTTTTTTGAAGCTTGTTGGGTCCTTCAATAATGAATGGTCTTATATCTCTTAATGGTGTAGAGTAGACTCTTAATGAACTCATATTCTGCTGCTTTTAATTTGTTGTTCTTTTTTTATATTCTTAGATATAGATAGCCATGGACTTACTTTTAACCTTATTTTATTGGACTATTACAAGCTACTACTAGCTGAGCTAGTTCGTCAGTAGTGACAAAATGTCTCTGTTATAAGCAGAGTTTAACGCTTAACATCAGGTGCCCACCTTCATTTGTGTTCCATCACAGTCCTTTAAAAACAACATAACATATTCTCTGAAGGGGCATTTATCTTATTTGACCTTGGTTTTTTTATTTTTTTAATGTTATTGTGACGGAACCAGCTCGAGGCCCACCCGATGTTAAGCGGTATCCTCTGCCTATAACAGATGCATTTCATCACAACTGACGAACTGCACTGCGCCCATCACCTTGAGACATACTTGTTAAGTCTCATTTGCCTGTAATTTCACTGGCTCTCAAGAACTGCTGCCGGAACACAACGTTAGGTGCTTGGCGACAGATGTTCTACTTGAGGGTGGTCGCTAGCCAGGCGGGCATAAAGATCACTTGCTTCGATCTGACTTTCACTCTGTCACTTAGATATCTTGAAATCTTTTTGTAGGACTTAATGGTCCCCACACCTCGATGCCTTCGCCACTTCCCTAACGACACAAGCAATATTATTTGTTGAGAAAATTAAAAAGTATGGTACGTACGTACCGCCTCCAAACTACAAAGTTGTTTACAATTTTGAAAAGAAATATAAAAAAAACAGTTATAACAATGTAATTTTAATAGTACATTGTGTAATAAGGGCGGGTAGTAAGAAATTACGATCGAGCCTCTAGTAGAAGCTCGAAGTCGAAGACTGAGGGCGTTATAAGTCGAGGTTCGGGATTACCGTACCACCCGTGAAACATACAATGTTTTTAATCACATTTGCGAGTAAATAATTATGAATTAGGTGTAGCTTTAACTATTATTACGAAATACGTGAACTTTTTAAGCGGATGCCGGGCTTTTTGTACACACCACAGATTGTACAAATGTTTCGTTCCGAAACGTTAAGGGAAAATACGTAGATATACAGCCATGACGGAGTGTAAAATTGACGTTTTGATCCAAAAATGTATTAAAATCGATTATTAAGAACATAAGTTGAGTATTTAAGTAACATCTAGCAAGATTTTGCAATGAAATTCCTGTTTAGATAACATTTTAAGACAATTTAAAAAAAAATGAGTTATGACTCATTGTAATCTGAGCTCAATTGGTTAGAGAATACGCCGGCTAAAGGAGTGAATAGACGCGGGTTCGAATCCCACACATGACTTAAATTTTTCCTATCGTAAATTTGTAATTTTGTAATGAAATCCGCAGAACATGCGTTGTTGCAAACATAAAAATATTAAAATCTTTATTTATATTCTTTATTGTTTCTTGTCTAAATAACTAAATTATTAAATCAGCAAATTTGACAGTAATTCACTCCTCATCAAAATATTCTCTGCCACAAGGTTATTCTAAAATAACTTACCAAAATACCTGATCAGCCATTCGTCCATAAATCATAGCTCGTCTTTCATCAATTTTTAATTAAAGCACCGTCTTTGCGGCCGTCTCAGACGCCATCTTTGCCACCATAAAGGAAAATGGCGGTAGTCATAAATTTGCTCGTAAAACTGCACAGGTTAATATTTGAGGACCCGGAGTTTGTGAATTATCACTTTTTATCAACTTACGTATAACAGGTAAATACATTTTGTTAGAAACGTAATATCACGGCTTATATACCCGTAAGAGTAGGCACGACGAGTGTCTAAACATCCCCGTTCTGTCAGGTAATGTTCTGGTCTTTTGTTGTAGCAGACGAGTCTATTGACATCTACTGAGCATAATTCCGAATTTCAAATTGCTATTTGAGTACAATGTCTACTTTCAAAATATCAGATGATTTATGTTTATGGCGATTAACTTCCTTGAGAATGCTCTATTTAGTATTTATTCGGCTTCCTTCCAAGGTCAATGACCTTAAGGTTTTGAGCAATGATAAAGAGCACTGTTTTGCACCAAATGTGTAACACCCTATGCCAATCGACGTCAGTAGTGGCATGCAGACCATTGCATAATGGCAGCTGATTAGCGCATTATTTTCCTTAGTCTTTTCGACACCTGAGTCATCTGACAGCAGGAACAGTCTTCTATGCATAAAGTGGAAAGGGAAACCTTTTATGGCGAATTTCACCAATCTAAACTTTCATATATGTGGGTGACTCAATACTAACTATTAAAGTATAATAGGCCTTCGCTGTTAGGAGATGCTAGACGGCAAACATAGAAGCAGTTTTATATTAATTGGTTTTCTCTTTCGCGGAATCAGTTGATAAGATAAAAAAGAAACTTGATTAGACTTTTAGAAATATGACTGAAGCAGTTGTAGACATAGAAATAATAGGTACATATACATATGTACCTATATTATCAGTTGTGCAAAAGTTGTCTGTACAACGCAATTCAACATTATAATTCCATATTAATGTATACTAATATTATGGAGGAAAGATTTATATTTTTGTATGCAACGAATAAACTTAAAAAATATTGGACCGATTTGGATGAAATTTGGTGTGGAAATAGTTTGAGACCCGGGAAAGGGCAAAGGATATGTTTTATCTAACTGCGCAAAAAGAGGTTAATGGTTTTGAGCAATAACCGATTTACGCGCGGGCGGAGCCGTTACCGGAAAGCTTTTTTTTTATTGCTGATAGGTAAACCTTTGACCACAATCTCACGATCAGTGATGCTGTGGTCGAAGATGTTAACAGACTTCACCTAGAATTACTGGCTCTCAAGGACAGCTGTTGGAACACACCGTTAGGTGCTTGGCGAAAGATTTTCTTCTTGGTCGCTAGCCAGGCGGGCATTCGTAAAATAACCATGCTCAAGCCCGCGGCGGGATTCGAACCATGGACCTGCTGCGCTACAGTCCATAGCCAATGCCACTGAGCCATCACTGCTTCGAAGCTAGTTGATAATAGAGTAATAAATATGATTCTTTGCTACAATTGTCTGCCTGATGTCACATTTCATAAATGTCTACAACACGGCATATATAAAATACTGCAATATTAATGAATGTCTACGGTGACAAAGGCCTAACAAACTTTGATAGTTACAGACATTAAAATTATTCTCGTATACCTTAGTTACAAGAAATTCATCAGAAATAAAATAAAAACTGACCCACATGCAGTTTTTATTACCTGCAAACAACAATCTAACCTAGCTATCTCAAACGTGACTGGCATCCTTCCTTAGAGACATTTAGAAAGAAAATATAAAAGCATTTCAACACTGTTTCAAGTCATAAAGTGCATTCTACACATCGCGTGGAAACGTCCGAAGAATCAGAAGCTCATAGCTGGCAACATTGTAAGTTGTATGACGGAGTTTCATTGCCAGCATTAAATATGAGCTGTAAAAGCTAAGTGCGTATGCTTTATGGAAGAATAACGTGTTGATAGTGGCTTTAATAGCTTTCGGAGAAGTTGGACGGAATGGTATTGTGGAGTGCATGTTGAAATTAAAACAGTATAAAAAAATGTTTTAGGATGAAAATTTAATTAATATTTTAATAAAAAACACATAAAAATTAAAAAATATATCTGGTGACAATTCCGCATAATTTTCCCCTAAGCCGACTTGGTGTCACACAGCCTAACCGGAAGAATGAGACGGAAGGACGAGAAAGGAAGATAGAGGTCTCAAACGTGCGCTCTAAGAGTCAATATCTCCTGAAGACGCTTCGTGTCAAGTCATTCTGGGGGTTGCAGGTTCAAGTCCCGCTGGAAGTTATCCTTTTCCATCCAAAATCATTTCTAAATTATGTGTTAGTCCTCAACAAACTTGATTTGATTTATTTTTCACTGCTGACAGGCCAGGCTATGACCACACTCGACTCATACTCTATAAACAAGCCGCGTTCTAACTACCTATTACACAGACACTACACAAATATTGTTTTAGTACACGCGTAAATGTGTGCGTGAAGTCTAAGGTTGTCATCTTATGAATAATTGTTGTACTCACCTACCTAACAATCTTTTGATGTTATTATGACTTATTAGATTTCGTAGGTTATGCGTACCTTACCTACCTTCAGAAATATTTACAAGCACACAATCCAACTCCATTTACGACGTAGGAATATGCAACACACAACCGAGTAGGTACACATACTTCACATTTCACTCCATTACTTACACGGTAATAGATACCTACACTAAACAAAAAGTATCATTCCAAGTTCACATTTTATACAAGTAATGATAATAATTACAATAACAATAATAATTTATGTTCTTCTCGTATAATAAACAATCATTATTCACAACAAACAATGATTTTCTTGTGTATTTGATAAACGTACAAAAACAGAACAAGAGTACCCCATTCTCAACTTTTAAAATACTCGTACAATCGTCACGCTTCGTCGTCACGTCATCGTGCGCGAGTTGCGCGTCCCGTACTCAAGTCAGCGTGAAGTCAGCTCAGCGACAGCTCAGAATCGGTGGCGGGGTGAGGAAGGCTCGTTTTAGTGGGGGGAGAGGAGTGTCAATTCTATACGTAGTATTATTATATGTTCTATGCTATGATCGTTAACTCACATATAGGTATATAATGGTTCAGTGAAAAATGTTATTCAGGCTAAGCCGAGAAACTACACTGTTAGGTGCTTGACGCCATATTTTCTACTTGGAGGTGATTTCTAGCCAGTCAAGCTGAACTATAAATAAAATACAATGTAACAATAATTAACATGGGTTCGCTGGTATATCGATCCGTATGTTCTAGAAAATGTCACTAAAATTTCCATAAACTGTGGGTACACAATAAAAAGTGCTCAAAGTATCGCGTCCCGTTCTGCACAACAAAATAGTACTGAAGTAATTTAGTTTATACTTAACCAGTTTATTTGTAGAAGCAGAGCTTAACCCAACTTTAGTTTATCTGTCTGTTAACTGTAAGAAATAATTTTATATATTGCGGTACAAAGAAATGGGAGCAAAAAGTAAATTGTATTTTATATCATTTTCATTAAAACTAACTTGAGTTGACATAATTATTTACTGAATATACCGGCTAGCACTCACGGTGTTTGGTCGTAATCTCCGACCGGTGTTCGAGCAGTAAAGATGCTCATTATGAGCGTCTAGCAGCCCTCGAAGCTGCCCGCATTCCTTGATAATGAGCATCTTTACTGCTCGAACACCGGTCGGAGATTACGACCAAACACCGTGAGTGCTAGCCGGTATATTCAGTAAATTATTTTATATCATGTTTGAATTTCAGTTTTTTTGTGATTTCAATACTGACAAGTATATAATACTTATAGATATATAAAAAAAAAAGCAACACAAAACTAAGTCAATAATGTTACCTATATCTAACGATTACCTTAACATGTTATAGATCAAAATTGTGTGCTCCATTTCTTACCAGGAGGCAATCATAAGTCTAAGAAAATAGATGTCTACGGGTAAGGGTTACCCAAAAGACAGGCAGCATTACCCCGTTGAATGGCAATACTGATTTATATCAGCTGCTTTGACAAATCTTTATATAGAAACCATATATACTTACAGCTAAACTAATAAATTAAAATTCTTTACTATTTCATAATGTCTCCATAAGTAAAAACATCGAGTTTAAACTGACCTAGGATTGGACGCGAACTAGCGATACATTTTTATAATTGTTGAATTTCGATTCACCTTTAAAATCATCCCCCTTTTTTTCGTCAAATAAAGGACAACGGTCACCTAACTCTTTATTATGTATCAAATGTAAACTTAGTAATTCCAGTGACCTCAAAAAAAACCGTGACAGACGGGCAGACTATCGTGGATTTCGGAACCTAGGTATAAAGATCCAGGGGCCCAACTTGCACCTTTTAAAAAGTTGGAAGTTTAAAATAACACTGAATTAAGAGATGGGAGTTGGCCCCCAGAACTTTAACTTTTCATCATAGCATATTTTATCATCACTTTAAAACATGCCTAACGTGTGTATGTACACATACACACGTTAGTTTCATATCACTAGTCCTTGCATAAAGCCATATTCGAAGCCTAATACATGTTTACTGGTATCTATTCATTCATAACAATGTAGGCAAGTGTCAAGCACCAACTATTCTAACCATTTCGCCGCATAAAGAAAAACTACAGCAAAATGCTTCCCAAGTGGTAATAAAAATAATGGAAAACTTGGTCTCCAAACTATGCAACACAGTGACACAGCTTCAACACTATGGAAGTTAAGGAGAATCATCTGTGTCATGAAAAAGTGTCCGTCCTAATGCATTACATTAGGGTGGCGCCACATTAGCAACAGGGTAATTTTAAAAGAAGCGCCATAATCAATAAAGTACTATAATTCACAGTTCTCTATAAATCATAAAATCACTCTTAGCTACACGTTTTCTCATAATAATTCTTTGTTTTATTTACTTCATTACTTTATACTGTGCAATTTGTTGAAATTTTCAATAAGTAACTGTTAAAGTCGACAATAATATTATTTTTTAGCTCCGTACACTTCAATTCGTTTACAATTGCTACATTCTTTTTCTACACCAATGCTATTTTGGAAGGTTTTTGAACTGTTATTGATAGCTTACAGCTGGACACTTATTTAAGTTTTCTACCATAGAAGATTACTCTGGGTAGGGTAGAGGTAAGCTCTACCCTCCATATTCAACACTCCTAAGTTGGCATCGTCCTGGACCACTATGGCCTAGTTATGAATAAATTATCGTTGATGCCAATGGGTTAAAAGGGTTCCAAACTAAAGCTATTGTAAAGCGCCATCTAGTAAAAATGGTACGAAGTTTTGTAAAATTATGTGTGATCTGTCATTGAAAGCCAGTTGCTATTCTAGGTATAGTACCACCAACTTAACTGTGCAGTTCTCGAGGGCGCTACTGGTCAAGGAAATCAACTACAAACTGTCACAATTTGAAGGAATGTTGTAGTTCTTTTTTTTGCCGCCTGAACAGATAAGTTGGTGGGACTATAAAGTCGAACTGGCTTACATATTATTTCACATTACTGAGCAAATAGTACGACTATACATTTACCAATCACTTACAAACTATTGGGATGGTCTCAATCTCTCGAATTTCATGAGTCATCTACTTATCATCTATGAAGCAGGCGACTGGTCAGTTTAAGGATTTAATCTTTTTAAGAGGAGTCATCAAGTGCTTACAGGAGTATGTTGTTATAATATGGTTATTATGATTGATGTCAAAAATATTTCAATTATTATGTCACTAATATGCTAAAAATTATTAGTCCAAATGTCCCAACACTCTTTGTTATGATATTGTGTTGGAACAATTAGGAGGCCGGCTTGGTGTTAAGCGGGTATCCTCTGCCTATAACAGATGCAATTGGTCACAAGTGGCGAACTGAACTACGCCCACCATCCTGAGACATAAAGTTGTTTTCTCATGTTCTTCAAACCGGAACACAGTAATGTGAACATTACTGCTTGGCGGTAAAAATAAATATGAAATAGGTAATGTTTGATGGCACGATGACACTTGAAAGGTAAGGTGGAGTTCCTAATCCATTATTTTGAAATATTTTCTAACAGCAGAGATTATTATAATTATTTTTATTTTTAAAAGTATATCAATGACTTATGTGAAATACCTGGTAACGGCCAGTTCAAATAAAAGTCACGGTTTGTAGTTTAAAATCCTTACAGTTTTACTGAAGTTTGAAGTTTTTTTTCTTTTTACCTTACAGGATAACCTTTAACCTGTATCTCACCTGATGGTAAGTGATGATGTGGTCGAAGATGTCGTTCACGCTAAGCTAGAATTATTGGCGCTCAATGACAGCTGTCGGAACACACCGTTAGGTGTTTGGCGACAGATTTTCTACTTGAGGGTGGTAGCTAGCCAGGCGGGCATTCGTACAATGCTCTACCACCATGCTATAACAACTGCCATCCTAAGACAAAAACCGGGATCGACGGCTGCCTCGAAGCACGGAAGTGCTTATAAGTAATATCCTTAGTGGTCACCCATCCAAGTCATGACCGTGGCGGATATTGCTTAACATTGCAGATTGGTTAAGAGCAGCTAAGCAAACTTCGCTACGAGCGCTTCAAAATAATATTGTATATTATTTCGAAGCGCTCGTAGCGTATATTTGTAATTTTGTCATATAATTTCGTTTAATTGAAAAAGCATCTTCGCAATAGTTTAGTAATAAAATTTCCCGCTTACCGTCCAAGCCGCCAGCAGATTGCTGGACTACCGATGGGTTCACCATTTTAATAGGACACAAAGTATAAAATTGAAAACTATTCAAGATCAGGTACTGTTAACCACAAACGCTCATCTCACAATGGCAAGCGAGCATAACTCGGTAGACATTTTAATATTTCGTTACTTTGCCCGCTGGTAAAGGATATTAAAAATTCCAGCCACTATTTCCTTCAAGGTGAGTGGGATGATAGCTTTTAGCCTTTTCCGCTATCTGAATAGAAACCGTCGTTATGGAAATTGACATTTTAAAAGGTAATATAATTACTTTTAATATTGTTATGTTTGCAATAACGCCTGCTTGGCGAATTAATTACAAATTTACTAGAGAAACATTACAGTCATGTGCGGTATTCGAACCCGCGTCCATCCACCCCTTTAGCCGGGGTATGCTCTAACCAATTGAGCAAACATGACACAATGTCTCACTCTAATTTTTGCTGTCGTTCTTAAACCAGAAAAAAATTAGAGATATGAGTTATTGTGTCATGTTAGTTCAATTGGTTAGAGCATACCCCGGCTAAAGGGGTGTATGGACGCGGGTTCGAATCTCTCACATGACTATAATTTTTTCACTGGTAAATTTGTAATTTTGTAATGTAATTACAATTTGTTTACATTATATGCTGACTGAAGCGTCTATTAACGTCTTTATGTCTACGAGTAATACCATATGTGCTATAAGCATTCAGAGTGAAAGTCAAAATATATTATTCACATTCAATTTAAACGTCTACAACGCTCTTGGCGCTGGAGAAGATGAAATTGAATGTCAACTATAAAATTTACTACGTTCTGCATAAAGGAATTAACCACAGCGAGAACAATTGTAGTAACATCATTTTTAAATCAATGATGTATATACATGCTTAGGAATGGTTAATTGACAATAATGCATAATGTAGACTTGTACTTATGACAACAATGGCTCAATCCTAACTTAATATATGAATACATAAGCTGTCACCAAATAGGCTTAGTATCAGTAGTCCAATAATTTACCCCGATGATCGGACTAATGATAATTTGATACATCCATCCTCACTTTATGTGGTTATATTATCATGGTATTACCTTCATAACTTCCTATTCCACTATTCGTAGGAAAGCCTAATCTAGCGTCGTGCTTGTGTTGAGTTGGTAAATGTGTTTAGAGAAAGCCTACCCACGCCGCAAGCCAAAGCATGCTTCAGCCACAATATAATAACCGCCAAAATATGATCTGCCATCAATTTGTTAAAAAGCCAAATATCTAGTTCAACATTGTTTCTAAATCCTAAACGGGTCCATTCACGCACGAATAAACATCAAAATAATTATATTTTGACTAACCTCGACGTTTCGATCAAGTCGCAAAGATCGTGGTCACGAGTAGACTGAAAAGATTTTCAGTCTACTCGTGACCTTCAGTAAATACTTTCAGTCTTCTTCAGAAAACACTTTCAGTCCTCTCGTGACCACGGTCAATGCAACTTGATCGAAACGTCGAGGTTAGTCAAAATATAATTATTTTGATGTTTATTCGTGCGTGAATAGAACCGTTTAGGATTTAGAAACATAAGCTTAGTTCACGAAAGTTTAAAGAACAGTAGTTCAACATTTTCACTCCTAAGCTTCACATTTTTATTTAAGAAACTAGCAAGTAATTTTGTTCTCGTCGCACTGCACCGATATAATGTCATGAGGATTTATTGGAAACATATTACTACGTGATCAAAAATACCACCTATAACGATCTAACTCCTTGATGTCTCGATATTTAATGACATGTAACCCTCTCCAATATGCAGCAACACCCCACTTATATCGACGTGAGTAGCACGCTACTCATTAAGCACATTATTTCCCTTCGGCACTTTTTCAAGACCAGCCACATCAGTCGATATCCAACAAATCATCAAGCTAACACAATCGTACGCATGTGGTAGTTAATTATTCGTATGGATTTGCTGCGTTCGAAATCTTGTATCGATTTTCCGAAATGGGAATCTAAATCGGGATTCTGACTGCATGTGGCCGTTACTCCTTATATTCTGACACTGGGAACTCTTATTGTATAAATTTACACATATTAATACACATACGATACCGAATTTTATTTCCAACAAGTGTAAAAACACTCTTTATTAATACAAACTGTTGTTGTACTCTCTGGTACAACTAAAACAAGTCCAATTTGAAGTTTAATATACGGAACGTCTTAATACTCTAACCAAGTGTGCCTCATAAGAAAATTCAGAACATAAAGTCAACTACACGAGCTGAACTTTCTGTATTCAACGTTCAACTATGCAATAACGATCCAAAATTTCAGAGCATAGCCCCTTACCGAGGTCATTTGCATAAATATTGCATGGGGTAAGACTTGAATGGGTATTTAAGTCTCATTCAGGTTGCAGACTGGACGTTCTATAAGCAAACTTTTCAAAAACTGTTTTAAACTACTCCATAATCCTTAAAACTTGGTCACAAGACTCGAAATGGTTTGATAGAATTCCGACACGGCTGTAAATGCAAAATCGTCCAAAGATTTGACAGCGATAACTTTGCGTTTCACTTACACAACACAGACTCTCCTAACTCCCTATTTTGTAAGCCTTAAGAACAGGTATTGCGTGGATTCTAAAGTTACAAGATGAAAAGCACATTTGTAATCTTATTGTTCGTGAAGACAGACACAACGGCGAATGCTGATAGTGTGGTAAACAAGATGGCGTTGCGCTTTTGGACTCCAGTTTACTTTGAATCAATTTGCATGATAATAAAGGATTGCCTAATAGTTTTATCCGAGAAGGCCGGAATTCCTGATAACGGATGACAAAGAGACCATCACTAGAATAAATTGTTTTAGTTTGAGCTTCCTTCTGTCAGTTTATTATTTATTCAAGCCCGTATTTTGTACCCTTTTCTGTGAGTACGGTTTGTAAAATAGTATAATATATCAACAGTTTGTTTACAAGTGTAAGAGGTTATGATAAATAAAACAAAATCGCGTCTCACGTGTTTTGTTTTTCATACGTAATCTAAATAATGGTGGAACACTTTGATAGCATGTGGACACTGGACACTGCTGTTTCCCGCTAGGGGTTGGCAGATTAAGGCGTGTCATATCACTCCAACTTTGACAGACATGTTTTGTTGCTATGTAACACAGGGCGAGCCTATGTATAGTCAACAACCGGGCAGAGTTTCAGACTGGACTACAATCAGAGTAATTTATTTTTATCTGGTGTAGTTTCAATAAAGATAAACTGTCTAAACTTCTAATACATATACAGGTTTTTTTTCTACGAATCAGCCCAATAATTCTATAAAGCAACACCATTTCTATGAAAAGGCTGCCCTTCACTTCCCCATACCCTATTAGTGATGATTCTTCTTCCTCTTTCTTTTTCTTCTAGTGATTCCTTGTTACATCTGACTCTTGACTTAAATCATCTACCCACCTCTTTTACCTTATATAGAGAAGCAATTCAGATAGAACAAGATAAAAGTGAGTCCAAAAAAATATCATGCTCATTTCATACTGTCTCCTTCACGCTCTACATATATACCGTACTATTGAAAGGGACAGTATGGTAAAAGCATGTCTTTTTGGCTGATTTTTTCGTACGCTATGATTTTTTTTTTTTTTTTTTTTTTTTTTTTTTTTATGCCTGATAGGTTAGCCTTTGACCACTATCTCACCTGATGGTAAGTGATGATGTGGTCGAAGATGTTGATCAGGCTAACCTAGATATATTCTTTACTGAGCATTTTAACATGTCTTCTTACTTTTTAGGGTTCCATACCCAAAGGGTAAAAACGGGATCCTATTACTGAGACTTCGCTGTCCGTCCGTCTGTCACCAGGCTGTATCTCAAGAACGGTGATAGCTAGACAGTTGAAATTTTCACAGATGATGTATTTCTATTGCCGCTATAACAACAAATACTAAAAATAAAATAAATATTTAAGGGAGGCTCCCATACAACAAACTTGATTATTTAACCGTTTTTTGCTCGATACTAATAACGGTGACAGGTAGACGCTTTAACTATTCACAGAATATTTAGTTTTATGTTCTCTTTAAATATAATTAATTAAAATAAATAGTTAAGGGGGCTTCCATACAATAAAAAGGTTTTCACCGTTTATTTGCTAAAAATAATAATAATGAAAACGAGATAATGGTACGGAACCGTTCGTGCGCGAGTCCTACTCGCATTTGGCCGATTTTTTCTCAACGACATGCAATAAAATACACACACACTGACAAAACTTGTATATGTACGAGTTCTGTTCAGCGTATTGATGGGGGCCAATAACAACAATAAATCTTGCATGGTGGACGGGCATTTTGCAAATGCCCGCCTGGCTAGCGACCACCTCAAGTAGAAAATCTGTCACCAAGCACCTAACTGTGTGTTTCGGCAGCAGTCCTTGAGAGCCAGTGAAATAACAGGTAAAATGAGACTTAACAGGTATGTCTCAAGGTGATGGGCGCAGTGCAATTCGCGACTTGTGACGAAATGCATCTGTTATGGGCAGAGGATACCGCTTAATATAAGGTGGGCCTCGCGCTTGTTCCATCACAATAACATAAAAAAAGGTGGGTTACCATGATTTTCAATTTCATACCATACGCTTTGAAATACATCAAATTTTATCATGAATTCGAAACAAACTATATCACATATCAAAACATGTCAGCAATTTAATTGGCTTACCACAGCTCAGTTCCAAGACTGAATAAACCTGGCTGTTGAAATTGAAATCTTAACCGTTTAAATCAAGGTTTATATTTCTAGGGTTTATGAATTATAATTTTCAGTAACATAATTATGCTTACTTGTGGCCAGAGTGTTTGGAGAGGTTGACCCTCGTCAGGTGCAGCTGCTTTCTTTGATGTAACACCTAAAGGGGTTTTGGGTCTGGTGACATTATCTTGTAATTTTGTGTGACCTCAAGAGACCTAGGTTTCAAAGGTATGTTATTGTTTTTATACAAATGCGCAATTATTTTTTTTAGATTAACAAGTTATGTTTTTCGGGTTCATGTATAATGTGTGTTTCTTTATTGGATTATTTTTCATTTTTATTGCTTATAGATAAGCTTTTGATCACAATCTCACCTGATGGTAAGTGTTGATGTGGTCTAAGGTGTTAAAATGCCTAAACTAGAATTACTTACTGGCTCTCAAGGATAGCTGCTGGAACACACCGTTAGGTGCATGGCGACAGATTTTCTACTTGAGGGTGGTCGCTAGCCAGGCTGAGCCAGCTTATAACTTTTAGATGCCTGAACAGATTTACATATATGGAGTATCGTTAGAATCCTTATATCATCCCTAAAGCTACTGGCTATAAATTGTTAAAAAAAGAATACAGCTGCGATGTAGCTCCAATTGCAAATATGTTATATAAATTATGTTAGTTTTAAGAATAAAATAATTAAAAACACGACTGTAGTCGAGGGACCTCTAAGAATAAAAATATTAAAATAAAACAGAACCGACCTCCAACATTGAAAAGTATAAAATAACTTGATTTTTTTTTTAAATTATTATTAATTTTAATTTTAATGGAAGTCGGATCGTACTAATGTGAGGTCAGTGTTCTAAATCAGCATGGTACCGACTCCCACAAGATATTTATCTTTTTTCTCTTTTTAGTGATAAAGACTGCTTATCATTCACTCGTCCAAAATAGTTCATCTTCGACAACAGGACATTCCATTAAATAATCCAAGTAATCCAGGATACTTTTTTCAATTAATTTACTATAACTTATAAACTACTCGACCGATTTTGATGAAATTTATATGGGGCCTCAGATTTATACCCTTTCCAATAAAAAAATTGATTGCTTATTGTCATTGATAAATAATGAAAATCGGACTTCTATGTAAAATGTAAAGCGTGGTCATACATATAAAATATATAAGCGTCGAATTGGGAACCTCCTACTTTTTGAAAGTCGGTTAAACATATAAAAAGTATTCTACAGAACGTCCCCTGACAGCAATGACAGCCACGACTTGCTTTTGACGTTTTAACCTGTTACAAAATTACGAGAGGAGAAATTATAGTCATGTGTGGGATTCAAACCCACGCCATCCACCCCTATAGCCGGGGCATGCTCTGACCGTTTAAGCTGGCATGGCACACATAACTCTAATTAGTCCTCTCGTTCTTTAATCATCGTATGAAGATGGAGCAACAGTTTAACTTACGTTATACTACAAAACAACAAATTTTTGCAATTAAGAATTTAATGAAGCAATGATGGCCGAGCGGTAATAGCTATAGACTGCCGTGCAGCAGTACCCTGGTTCGATCCCCACCGCCGGCTTGAGCTTCACCGCATGCTGGAAGGGCATTTTGCGATTGCCCGCCTGGCTAGCACCCTCAAGTAGAAAATCTGTCGCCAAGAACCTAACGGTGTGTTCCGGCAATAGTCCTTGAGAGCCAGTGAAATTACAGGCACAATGAGACTTAACAACTATGTCTCAGTGTGACGGGCGCAGTGCGATTCGTGAGTTGTCATGAATTGCAACTGTCATAGGCAGAGGTTAGTCCACTTAACATCAGGTGGGCCTCGAGCTTGTTCCGTCACAATAAAAAAAAAAAAAAAAGCTTTAAATGTAATGTAATCCGGTGTGAAATCAGAGGACGCGGGCTAGATGCCCACCCGAGACAAAAAAAATTGTGCTCCAATAATTTGTTAATGTTAATTTCGCTTTTCGCGAGAAGGGTCTCAATTAGTCTGTTTTTTATGTTTGTTACTTACCTCAGAATTTTGACTGAATAAACCAATATTGAAAATTCTTTTTTATTTGAAAGCTGATACTATTTTCTATGTCTGATCGGTTAGCCTTTGACCACTATCTCACCTGATGGTAAGTGATGATGAGGTCGAAGACGTTGTTCAGGCTAACCTAGAAGTACTGGCTCTCAAGCACAGCTGCCGGAACACACCGTTAGGTGCTTGGCGACAGATTTTCTACTTGAGGGTGGTAGCTAGCCAGGCGGGCATTCGCAAAATGCCCTACCACCATGCTATAACGACTGCCATCCTAAGACAACAACCGGGACCGACGGCTTAACGTGCCCTCCGAAGCACGTGCAAGCTCAGTAGTAATGTCACTAACGGTCACCCATCCAACTCACGACTGCGGGCGACGTTGCTTAACTTTGCTGATCGGTTGAGAACAGCTAAGTAAACTTCGCTGCAAGCGCTTCAAAATACCTTTGTTATAATGATATACAGAAGGTATAGTTTTGCTTAATTCGCAAGCACTCATAGCGTAGTTTGCATAGTTATTCTTAACCGATATAGTGGCATTTCGTTCGCTGTATCTCAAGGACTTGCTTCCCGGAACTGTTAAATGCTTGGCGACAGATTGTCTACACATACAGTTGTTATGTCTCATATACCTGCAATTTCGTTCGCAGTATCTCAAGGAATTGCTTGCCGGAACAAACTGTTAAATGCTTGGCGACAGATTGTCTACACATACAGTTGTAAGGTTACATGTCCCTGTAATTTTGTTCAATGTCTCTCATGGACTGCCTGTCGGAACAAAATGTGAGATGCTTGGTGATAGATTTCCTACATGAAAAGCTAGCCAGGAAAATGCCTTTCCACCATGCGGTGAAGACAAAGCCAGCGGGGTGGATTGTACTTTGGAGATATGGCACGGCAGTCTAGATCATTAGCTCAGCTATCATTGCTTCAGTTGTTGTCTTAGGATGGCAGATGTTAAGAGATGCTGCAAAGCACTTAACGGTGAGATGTGTTCCGGCACCTGACCTTGAGGGCTAGTAATCCTGTGTAAGCTGGAATACATCTTCGACAACCTCATCATTTACCATCAGGTGAGTTAGTGGTCAAGGGCCAGCCTACTACTATAACTATTAATAAAATAAAAAAACACTCCCTCGTTGTCATGCATAAAGTAGGAATAGAGTAAAAAGTGGGAGAGACGCCATAATTTTCGAATGAGGATATATTTAGTACAAAAGAAATTAATCTAATATGGGTAACATTTTCCTTTTTTTCGTTGTTTTTTTCGCAAAACTTGTATTTCAAGTTAGTGAATTATTTATAGGAAAAATAATGATAAATAAAGAATAAGGAAAACCTATAAACCTAGTTTATTCTGTCAGTTATAAAATATGACCAAAATTTTTAGATTTGATAAATAATTACTATAGGAGAAAAGTTTTCTCCCAGAACGCAAAATATGCGCAAATTCTAATTCTAAACTTGAAGAAGCTGCAATTGTCCTTATCGCACCATTCTGTTCGGGTGTTTAGCGGCGAGACAGCATCACTTTGTTAAAATACCTATTTTTCTATAGGAGCTTCTTTTGCCGTTCCTCTTAACATCATGCGAAAGATGCCTAAGTCGCATCACTTCTTCAAAATATAAAAACACGTCATCGTTAGTAGTAGGTAGTCACTTTGATTGTTAGGGAAAAATCATTTCCGTTTTATTAACTAAATGTAAGAAAATATTTTGTCATTTTCGTCCAAAAACTACGTTCTTATTGAGGCTGGTTTGGTTTCGACAAGCTTCACTTAAAGAATTCAAGCGTTACATTGCCAAAATCCATTTTAAATAATAACATCTATTTTAAGGAAATATTAAATTAATATATTAGAAAAATGCTTCAAAACTAAAAAAAATATATCTAGTGATGATTCCAACTAATTTTCTTGCTTGCTTACGTGGCGTTTATGACGTTGTTCCAAAACGGAAGAATTTTCGACGCGTTTTGATTTAACTTTCACTCTTCAAGCGCACAATCGTCGGTCGTGGCGTATAAGGCGCCACGTAAGCTTAACAATTAAACATTTTTTTAAACCTAAAAATGGAATCGACTTCAAAACTCAAAAGTGTGAAATAACTTGTTGGAGTCGGTACTGCGATAGTTCAAAAGTACCTATTATGACTATATTGTGCAGTGATGAAATTTAAATGAGACTTCACGACAGCCATTAGATACCCAACAAAAAAAGAAAAATCAAAATCGATTCACCCAGTAAAAAGTTCTGAGGTAACAAACATATAAAATAATACAGACGTATTGAGAACCTCCTCCTTTTTTTTAAGTAGGTTAAAAATTAGGCAGAATTGTTACTAGATATATTCTTTGAGTTTATTTCTAAAATATTACTTAAATGTTTTCTTAAAACTTTTTTTTAATATTTGTAAAACTTTTTTTTAAGCTCCAATTACATTGTCAACATATTTCTACCCTTATCCATAATCCAGTCAAAAAGCCTCCTACAAACAATCAATCATTTTCAGAACTGCGTCTCAGGGAACAATTTAAATTTACAATTTTAACGCTTAACTTTAGCAATAAAGACACCACAAGGCAGTCCAGTAAATTGATTCACGGCCTGTGAAAATTTAGGTCAAGCTGGGCCGCTGGGCTTGAACGCCTGTAGGGGACTTTAAATTTCAAAGCCTGAGACGGCTGGAAGTGACAAAATTTCACGAAGTTTCGTAAACTTTGGAAATTTGACAACTGGTACTTGTCGGTATTTACAAACAGTTGAGGGTACTCAAGTAACCACGAAAATATTCTGTATTATACATAACATTTATAGAATTGTTACACAGTTACTTTATTACTTCTGATGACTTTCAGGGGATGAAATGGGAAGGTGTTATACTAGCCCGGCACCCGACGGGTATCATCAAATCATCCGGAACTTCCACCGTTGATCATAGTCTCCCAATCGGGGACTTGCCATAATCCCTACGCTTGGCACGTCTTGGGGATCGCAGTAGAGGTTGTCAGTTCTTTAGAAGGCGATTCGGTCTTTGAATATTTTTCCCTTCGTTGCCTCAACAAAAGTATAAAATAAGTTTTAAAAAAGTTACCGAGTTCTTCCAAATTGAACATATTGTCGGCAATAGTGCATTCATACATTCAGTAGTATGTTAGTTTGTCTAAAGATGATGAGGAGTATGTAAAAAATATGTTCTAAATATTATTTCGTTTTCTTACGTAATTAAAAGGACATAAACTCTCTTTGCATAGATAATTGTTTCGTCCAGAGGTGAAATTTAGTTAAAGTAAGGTACCTGCAGCATTTTTTTAGTTGTCAAATCTTCTTCAATGGCCCCACCATCGGTTGTTGACCTTTTCACGGTCACCTCGCCATTGCGATCACAGCGGCGCGGGCGGCGGAACGATGCTGATTCAGTTTGTCGTTGAAGGGCTGGCCACACATTCCGGCGATGCCCTTGTTGTTTGGCCTCCACGACCTCTTCGTTTCTTGGTTCAGCTTGAACTTTCTTTGTTTTGTGTTAGTAAAATACGAAAAATCATGAGCAGGGCTTAGCTTGAACTGATCCTTCCAGTTTTAACGGTGATACCACTATTTAGATGCCCTTTTTAGTATTCGTACATCAAATCAGAGATCCCAGGTGCAACTACCCTTGTCACAGCTGGTCATGATAATCCCGTCACTTGAAATCCCACTTAATTTCCTTGACGGGTTCCTGACAGTCAGGAAGAAATGACGATTTTGACCGGCCTGTTATTAGATTAGACTTACAGTAGGTTACTTTTTTTCAGATTCTGCTTTTGTTTATACCACGGATGCTTTACTACGAGTAGGTGAAGTTACGCGTTCAAGTTGTCGCGATAATCCTTATGTTCCATCTACGACAAAATATTTGGCCACTGAGAAGAAAAATTTTGCAACATCACAATAATTCATTAATTAATTTTCATGTAAAATGGAAGGGGCGATTACACTATATCACATACTTTATATATATATATTTAAATTACAGGCAGAACAGACTTTATAATCAGGTGGTCCTCGTGTTTATTCCGTCCTATACCTATGTGTAACGAACACAAAAAAAAAAATAAAAAAAAAAAATGATTTTTTTTTTTTTAAATAAACTATTTTCATCTCATAATGTTTGTTAGGACTAGCAGAAGTCAACCCTAGGAGATTGTTAGCATTTTACCAATAACCCTGTATATCACAATAGGAAACACATAAGCTTCCTATAGATTTCTATGTTGATCAAGATCGCTATTGGACTCTTATCACGGGACCACCGTGCTATAGTCCACAGCTATTCAGGCCATCACTGCTTCAAAAAATAAATATGGAAGATAAGCAGAAAAGGAAGGATATATCAGTATTATACAATAAAGCCTATTTCATTTTCCTATCACGTCATCCTTGAGCGATGACGTTATCGATATTAATGTAAATTTTTATACCTTCTGGTAGGTGCAAACATGTACAAGCTTTACGACTGCAAAACAATGTTAGTATAAACATGTGAAGCTTTCACAGTACTTCATATTATTAACTGTGAACATGGGATAAAACTGTGAACTTATCTAATCTTTATCAAATGCTTGGCATAAAGCATATTGATTTTAAATTTAGACAGTAGGTACTTGTACAAAGCATGACGATCTACATTTATTGTAACTTAGAAATATTTGAACTGACTCATCCTCCCCATTATGGGGGTAGTTTCCTATAATCCCCACGCTTAGCAGGCGTCTTCGTGATCGCAGTGTGAGATGTTAGTTCCTTAGAAAGCGACGCTGGCCACCTTTTGGTGTGTTACCCTTTACCTCTTACTTAATACCCACGGGTAGAGTGGGTGGCTGTGACATTCTAGCCCGGCCCCCCACGGGCTAGCTTTTTTATAGTAAGATTAAATTCTATTTACTATAAAAACGAAAATGCCATGCTCTTTGTTCACCTATCTACCATGAACATTTTTCTAGTTTTGCAATGGCGGTAATCGCTTAGGTGTGTCCGCCCGCAGATTCAGTTTGAAAGCACGATCCATCAAACGATGTTTTCTCCAAATTACTTGCCATTATCTCTCTTATATTCCACTCGATTTGAAGTTAAATGATATCGATTGTGATTGATAATGTTTTTGGAAAGTATTCAAGGATTTTGCTTAATCATGGAGCGTTTTTGGGTATACTGTACTGCCCATGACTTTGCTCTGGTGACATTTTGTTATACTTATTTGGATACGTCGTGTACTTTTTTTTTATTGCCGATTGGTAAGCCTTTGACCTCAATCTTACCAGATGGTAAGTAAAGATGGTGTTAACAGGCTTAACCTAGAAATACTGGCTCTCAAGGATAGATTTTCTACTTGAGGGTGGTCGCTAGCCAGGCGGGCATTCACAAAATTCCCTTCCCATCATGCGGTGAAGCTCAAGCCCGCGGTGGGATTCGAACCATGTACCTGCTGCGCGGCAGTCCATAGCCAATGCCACTGAGCCATCACTGCTTCCAAAAAGTACCTACTACTAATAAACATAAGAATATGCAGTTAATTCTCAAAGAGCAGACTTACTGTAGACTACTTTTAAAATATTTCAATGCAAGTTCATACATAAGTCTTGATGTTCGGTTTTTTTCGTGTTTTTGTGTTCATTTATCGGTGTTCAAGTCCATCGTTGAACAAATGCATCCCACGTTAGAAGGATCTTCTATAATCCCCACGCTTGGCAGGCGTCTTGAGAATCGCAGTATAAAATAGTAGTTCTCCAGAAAGCGCTCCCCATACGGATATGCGACGAGGGGAGAAATATCAGAAGGCAGGGATGGCTTGCTTACATTGCGATACCCAAGACGCCTGCTAATCATCAGTCTGGTAGGAAGACTAGCTCTGAGCCCAAAGTGTTAGGCAGCAACACTACAATCAAATTGATGTTAGCGGTGGCATGCTTATCATTCATCGCATTTTTTTCCTTAGTCGCCTTTTAATATAACTTGTAGGAAAATATGCAATATCTTTTACTAATCCTTTGATTTTTGCAATAACCCATACTCCGCGGATTACATTGCAAGGGGATGGAGGGACATCTGTGGTTCCCATCCCCATGGTTTTGGTGGATGATTAAGAATGAGAAGACCAATAAAAGTCATTGGAGCTCAGTGGTTAGAGCATACCCTGGCTATAGGGGTGGATGGCGCGAGTTCGAATCCCGCACATAGGGTTGTGTCATGGGTAACTAGTTTTAAGCTTATTGCAAAAAGTATTCTTGTTTGTCGTACAACGTAATTTGAACTATGGATGTTGCTAATCCCCATGCAATGGTTGAGAACGAGAGAACAAATCAGAGTCATGTTGGCTTAGCCGTTAAAGCAAACCCCAGCTATAGGGGTGGATGTCGCATTCAAATTCCGCACATGACTATAACTATTCCTCTCGTTGTCTGGAATATAATTTTATTCCACAGCCAGGAACTGAAACTATAACAAAATGCCCCATTTTGCTCTATTCATGATTACAAAGTCACAAAATTATCACAGGGTATAAAATATTAAGTAAAAAGAGGGTAGTTTCAAGTTATGACAGAGAAGGCATAATTTCCACCCCATGCATTTAGACGCCTAATTGCAGTCTGTTTCCGTGTCATCCAGTTAAGGGTGAGTTTTTAAAAAAGAAAATAGTATTAAAAACTCTTTTAATATTGCAGCGGTTTTTATTATTTAATTATAGTGAATTAATTACAAACAAGGAAATTGTATTTTGATTCTGCTTGCTTTGCTTATAAGAAGAAGTATAAATCAATTTAAAATTTATATGTAACCCGACCGCAAATTATTTACTGTCGTAAAGTGTTTTATCGTTATATTAAAATTGAAACTCAATGTTATATATATATATATATACTCGTATATATATATATTTATGTAATTATTTCTTAAAGCATTTTGATACGCTATTTGAAGGGATGAGTAAAAAAAATATTTTTTCACAATATGGCGTCTAAAATCCGCCAATTTAGACTGGTGTTTTTACTTTTTTATGTACTTAGGGTGCGTACCATTTGGAGTTAAATTCGTCAAAAACGATAAAAACGATCACACTCCCAAAAAGTTGTCATGGAATTATTTTCGCCATAAACGCTATGAAGCTACTGGGACAGTTTGAATTTCCTACATCTAATGTCAAAAGTGACTAGTGTCAAATTTTAGTGGCATTCTTATCGGCATTCTTATCCTAAATGGAACAGGGGAGAACAGTTACAAACGATCACAGTGATCACGACCATAGACGCAGATGTGGTCAAAATTATCGAAAATAACGAAATTGGCGTCAAATGGAATAGGCCCTTAGTGTCACCCGCGTTAATAAGACCAATCTAATGATATCTCTTACATTAAATTCGGTTAAGCTGTTTACAAGTTATGGTGGAATAAGGAAACTCACAAACATACATACATACATATTATGATACGATACGATACGATAACACTTTATCGACACCAAAAACAGGAAATTTCAAAGAAATAATAACAATAGTTAGGCACGAAGGGCGGTCTTATCGATAAAAGCGATCTCTTCCAGGCAACATTCGGATGGAGAGATGACAAATTTATTAGGCTGAAATTTGTCATAAATCGTCATAATATGTTAAAAAGACATTGATTTTCAAAGGAGTTGCTTGATATGTAACAAATATAGCATAGTATATTTATTACATATCACTTACATACACAATAAACAAATAAACAACTAAAGGATAATGATAAGGAAATAAATAAGTGAAAGAAATGTACAAGAACCCTGAAAACATAACACTCCTTTTTAGGCAGTAAACATTTTTTTTAGCTGAACCTACTCCTATAACTGAAAATTATAAAAATACAGAAGAGATTTCAAATACAAACAAAAAAAATATATCATGTCACCAACTTCCTCACACAACACATTATCATTTTAGCCTTTTGCTCTGAGAATATGCTATCCGCAATTCATGTTCGTAGAAAGAATTTACTTATGATTAATATTAATCAGTTCAGTATAACAGATATACAAATTAACCCAATTTTGATATTTGCTGCTGTAAACTGAATACTGTTTAAGGATTAAAAATAGTGAAAATTAATGAGTACCTATTTTGAGTTTATAATAACGACTGCCGCTTAAGCGTGCCGACCGCACGGAGCATCCCCTTAATTAAGCGACGCGGTCGCAGCCCGCTGCAGTAACGGCGCGGCGTTACGCCGAGCGCCGCTACATGTCGTTATTACTGCAAATACTCTCCCAACGTACAAATGCAACGCTAAATATTATCTCTTATTAAACTACGCATCTTAAAGTATGTTGATACGTTGTTTTGAAAATAGATATGTAAGATTATGCAACATTAATTACACTAGCTAGGCAGTTTAAGGGGTAAAACGGCGTATTTTTTGTATAGCTGATAACCTTTTGAGGCTAACCTTTGACCACTATCTCACCTGATGGTAAGTGGTCGAAGATGTTGTTCAGGCTAACCTAGAATTACTGACTCTCAAGGACAGCTGTTGGAATACAACTTAGTGCTTATTGTACCTAGGTGCTTATCGACAGTTTTCCTACTTGAGGGTGGTAATTCTGAAGTGCTTTCGCTACGCGAAGTTTGCTTAGCCGTTCTGAACCGATAAAGTCCGCCGCGATCAAGAGTTGGATGGGTGACCGCTAGTGACATTACTACTGAGCGCTTCTGTGCTTCGGAGGGCACGTTAAGCCGTCAGTACCGGTTGCTGTCTTAGGATGGCAGTCGTTATAGCATGATGGAAGGGCAGTTTGCGAATGCTCGCCCGGCTATCTACCACCCTCAAGTAGAAAATCTGTCGCCAAGCACCTAACGTTGTGTACCAGCAGCTGTCCTTGAGAGCCAGTAATTCTAGGTCAGCCTGAACAACTTCTTCGACCACATCATCACTTACCATCAGGTGAGCTAATAGTCAAAGGTTAGCCTGTCATCTGTACAATAAAAATACTCCGTTTTGCCCGTATAAAACTGCCTTGCTAACTTGAGACTAAAATAATTGACCGAGCGAGAACTTAGTTCGAGCGAAGCGTCTCTGCTTCAACTTAGACAAAAATGCTTTCGTATGTCCTGTTGTTCTCCTCTACAGGTCGCATTTCTCAACCGATCGTCACGAAATTTTGTGAGCAGGTTGGATAAGACCGTATTTTTTTTGTCGATTCAGTTTTTGGAAATTTTTCAAAAAGACAGAGTTATTCATTATAAGGTGTTGAAAGTATTGACGCCTGCGCTTAATTTAATAGCAATATCTTGATGCGCCGTCAGTTGCCTAAAAGTGATAAGCTCTCTTTATAATTTTCTTGGACATAAGTCAAAGAAAATCATTTATTATTAACATTACATATCTTTGGATATCTTGACCCATTCTCCGATTAGCATGCGCAGTGAACCTTTCTTCAATTGTAAGCTATATTAGGACAGACTCGCGAGGTCTACAGCTCCGAGTAGTATATATTTTAAGTCCCAACTTAAAATATATATGAACTTTTTTTTTTTTAAATTAGCTTGATTATCTGCGAACTTTTTTCTCTGTCTCGAACAGACTGCAGTCGCGTGTTCTTAATTTGTTTTTATTTCGCGCTGTTTTTGTAACGAGTCTGTTATACTTTTTCATAACAAACGATTCTCCTACTAAGTTTAGGAATAATATTCCCGTTCCTAATTCAAATAGTTTTTCGCCCTGTATAAAACTCTCTAACAGAAAAGCCTGCTATGCTCTTAGCTTCGAGAAAGTAACCCGAAGAGACGCCATTCTATTAGCTTTGTAAGAAACAAATTTCTGTACATTTTTCTCATATCGAAACACGTTCTAATTGGCTAAACCACGACCACGTGATTTATAGTGATGGGACGGAATGAATGTGCAATTTTAATCGATATCGATATAGTGCATATTTAGAACATCAACGTGGTAATATATCTATAAACATCTTAAGCGTTGAGTGTGAATTATATTTACGCTTGGCTGTAAGAAGTAGGTAAACAATGGAAACTACTGTGTAACAAAACCTAATGTTAGCAAATTATAAGGTCAAATGCACTTATAAACTGCTGTATTGGCAGGATTGTCCACTTCCGAACACATCCTCTACCATTTAGGGAGAGTTTGCCATAATTCCCACGCTTGGTAGGCGTCTTGGGGATCGCAGTTTAAGATATCAGTTCCTCAAAAAGCACTGCTTTTTGCCACCTTTCGGTATTTTACCTTTAGTTACCTCTTACAACACCAATGACACAGATAGCAATGGTGGAGTAAAATTCTAGCACGGTACCCCATGGGATACTTATCAATTAACACTTATAAATTAACATGAGTCACTCAACGTGTCTATTCCACTAAGTCTATTTTTAACGAAGTCAGCTCATTTTAGCTAATCCACATAATGTAAGTTAATATTTTAGTTTTCACAGCTATCAATAAGAGAAAATAAAATACAGAAGAAATATGAAGCAGTGATGGCTCAGTGCCATTGGCTATGGACTGCCGTGCCGCATGTCCATGGTTCGAATCCCGCTGCGGGCTTGAGCTTCAAAGCATGGTGGAACGGCATTTTGCGAATGCCTGCCTGGCTAGCGACCACCCTGAAGTAGAAAATCTGTCGCCAAGCACCTAACGGTGTCTTCAAGCAGCAGTCCTTGAGAGCCAGTGAAATTACGGGCACATGAGAATCAACAACTATGTCTCAAGGTGACGGGCGCAGTGCAATTCGTGACTTGTGACGAAATGCATCTGTCATGGGCAGAGATTAGTCCGCTTAACATCAGGCGGGCCTCGTGCTTGATCCGTCACAATTACATAAAAAAGACTAAAACAACGGAAAAAATTGTAAGTTTGAATACTCATTCTAACTTATAATTTTACTAAACTAATTCTAACTTACCAAATATTGTTTTATAAGCTTTAAGTTAAATATATATAGGTTATAAATAAAGTAATTACTATGATTCGCATCTCTTAAAATAAGTAAAATATTAAATGACTCCCTAAATAACCTAATCATATATCAAATTACGACATTATTGAAAAAAATTAGATCGCTGAGTATTAAGAAATTCGGTATTTGAAAATATTAAAAATGGTTTATTATATAAGGCTTCCTTCGAAGTGTAACAGGTTTAGGTATAAAATAAGTATTTCAGTGTGTTTAGATATACATAAAACTAATAATCGTGAAAAAAAAAATTATTCGTAAATTTATTCGTTTAATTCAAACAAGTAAAATAAAGATATTTTATACAATACATATAATAAATTGAATAATAATATTAATGCCTATATAATAAGTGTATAGGTGTAGTAGATATTTTACTAACTATGTAAGACAAAACTATATAGATACAAATTAATAAGTTGTACGATATCTCTTTAAATTCCACTGTATCTTTTAGAAGCAGTGATGGTCCAGATGACTATGAATTTCCGTGTAAAAATAGAATGTATTCCATGGTTGGAACCAAAAATTTACCATAAGAAGGGTAACATAATATCGACAATTATCTATATAAAATCGATATACACCACCATAAGCGTAATCACAACACTAGGAGGAAGGATATTTTAAATTTGGAGTGTGTCCGATACAACACACTAGTTGCCAGATAGACCGAACCATGAATTCCACTCTCGAGGTTAGTTTCTCGATGGCTCTTAGTGACGATCAATCAAATTATTGTTTTTCGAATAAATGGGATGAATGAACTTTTTTCGTTTACTTGCTGTTGGAAAGTGAAATGAGCAAAAGACCGAGGCCCGACTCGCAATTGGCCAGACTTTTTAATTTGATAGTAAAGTGGCAGCGAGGTTTTTTGAGTAAACACTAGGTATATATAGGTAAGAGTAGGTAAAAAACGTATTTCATTCTTTCATAATACATTAATTTAAAGGAGGAAAGCGTTTATTTTTATCAATAGTAAAAAATGTACATTGAATAAGTTTGCAGTCAGGAATTAAAATTAAATACAGAACTGTCGATGCGAAACTAGTACTACCTCGTTCGATGCCGGGCTAGAATTTCACCCCCGCATTGCTGCCCGTGGGAGTCGTAAGAGGCGACTAAAGGTAAAATACCAGAACGTGGGCAGCAGCGCCTTCTGAGGAACTGTTATACTGCGATCCCCAAAACGCCTGCCAAACGTGGGGATTATTGCAAGCCTCCATTAATGAGGGAGGCTTTGTTCAGCAGTGGATGATCCGCCTGATACAGTACAGAACCATTGATGTTTGTTTTTTATGTTATTGTGACTGAACAAGCTCGAGGCCCACCTGATGTTAAGCGTACTAATCTTTGCCTAGAACACATGCATTTCATCGAACAAGTGACGAATTGTACTGCGCCCGTCACTTTGAGACATAGTTGTTAATTCTCATATGCATGTAATTTCACCGGCTCTCAAGGATTGCTGCCGGTGCTTGGCGACAGATTTTCTACTAGACTAGGGTGGTAGCTAGCCAGGCAGGATGTCGCAAAATGCCCTTCCATCATGCGGTGAAGATCGAACCAGCTCAAGCCGGCTCAAGCCGGCGGTGGGGATCGAAGCAGGGACCTGCGGCACGGCAGTCCGTAGCTATTACCGTTCGGCCATCATTGCTTCAAATCGAAGTGGTTTGTTTCCCCTGCAAATTAGAGACAAGTATAACATAGTCGTCGCTCTATAATAAACAGCCTCGTTTAATTAAAAAGAATTTGACCGGCGCCTTGTTCTTTTATATATTGAATGCACTTGATTTTACCTCGTCCTTCTAATATAATTTGGACGTCAATACCTTTAATTAGGGCCAACGCTGTAGATAGCGATGGCTTACCTGTCGATGTTTGTCGTTTAGACTATAAATGAATAAAGTCGTTTTTTAATTCATTTATACCCGATAGGCTAGCCTTTGACCTCAATCTCACCTGGTGGTGATGATCTGATCAAAGATCTTATTCAGGCTAACGTAGAATTACTGCCTCTCAAGGACAGCTGCCTGAACACACCGTTAAGAGCTTGGTGACAGGTTTTCAACTTGAGGGTGGGGACGCCAGGCTGGCATTCGCAGTATCAAAGTCAAAGTCAAAATCATATTTTTTTTATTAATTGATAAACCGACGCCTAATTGTAAATGTAATAAATTTCAATTTAGGCGTCTACGACGCTCTTATGAAGACCAATTCCAAATTTTTGTATTGAAATATTCTACATTGTCCTGCCACATTCAGCGAAAAAAATATAGATCCACTGCGAGAAGAACGGGCAAGAAACTCGGGGCCATTATTTTAAACGTCCTTTAACAATGTGTTACATACTTACTATATAATAAAGTTAATACAATATTTGTTTAAATTACGTAATTGTCCAGGCATTTTTGTCCTTTACACATTGTTTCCTTTCAAACATTGTTCAGTAATCGTGGTCACATTAAAGTGAGAAACAGTTTAAGTGGTTTCAGACAAATGTTTGTGTCCTATAATATTTTTTGCAGTGATAGCTCAGTCGCATTTGCTATGGACTGCCAATGCCAAGCAGGTCCATGGTTCGGCTGCCGCCGCGGGCTTGAGCTTTACTGCATGGTGGAAGGGCATTTTGCGAATGCCCGCCTGACTAACACCACACTCAATTAGATAATCCGTCACCAAGCATCTAATAGTGTGTTTTTTTTAATGTTATTGTGACGGAACAAGCACGAGGCCCACCTGATGTTAAGCGGACTAACCTCTACCTATAACAGATGCATATCGTCACAAGTCACGAATTGCACTGCGCCCGTCACCTAGAGACATAGTTGTTAAGTCTCACGTGCCTGTAATTTCACTGGCTCTCAACTATTGCCGGAACACATCGTTAGGTGCTTGGCGACAGATTTTTTACTTGAGGGTGGTAGCTAGCCAGGCGGGCAATCGCAAAAAGCCCTTCCACCATGCATTGTTAAGCTGCTGGAACACAGCGAGCGATAATGGCAGTCCATAGCCATTACCGCTCGTTGTGTTCCGGCAGCTGTCCTTGAGAGCCAGTAATTCTAGGTCAAGCCTGTTAACACATTCGACCACATTATCACTTCCCATCAGGTGAGATTGTGGTCAAAGACTTACCTACAACAAATATAAAAAAATACTTTACCATAACGTTCCCTAAACACGCAATATTCACTTATATCTTTCATTATTGAGTTAGTTTTAGCACTTTATTTTAATTTAGTTACTAGGCGCTGAGCAGGGCGTTATTTACTAGCCACATTCTGTAATAAAATTTCCCCCCAGAAAAGAATACACAAAAACTGATTCGAAACGGCGTAAAATTACCATGAAATTCTTTCCGGGCAACAATAACACGGTACCTATATCCCATATAGCTCATATTATTTAATTATTAGATTAGTTAATTAACTTTTCGGTTCAAGACCTTTAAATGAAACAATTTCACGGTAATTAATCTCCATCATCAATATTTTTTGTGTATGTATGTAAAGCTGTCAGGGCAATATTGACAATCACTGTCACTCTACATAATGTGCCGACTCGACATGCACTCATGTCTCTCGCACTCTGACTCGACTGAGTGATCTCACTAGATCACTCTGTCGAGTCAGCACCCATACCTTTCTCTAACAACTAAACACTTTCAAACTCTGTAATTTTTGCATTAACATCTGCTATGCGAATAATATGGCCCCGTGGGGTGCCGAGTTAGGATGTCACCTCCCCATCTCTACTCGTTAATGTCGTAAGAGGCGATTAAGGGTAACACACCAGATTGTGGGCAGCAGCGCTTTTTGAAGAACTGATATCTCATACTCCGATCCCCAAGGCGCCTGTCAATACCATGATGGTTCAAAAGTACTTATTATTACAATATTGTGCGCATGGTACCGACTTCGTCAAGTTATTTTAAAACATTTTAGTGTTGAAGTTATTTCTATTTTTTGGAAAGAAAAACCCCTATTTAGTGGCCCTTGCTTGTTATGGGATCGATTGTCTGTCTCAATGATCGACTGTCAATGACTATATTAGCAAGATAGAAAACGGCTTGACCGATTTCGATGAAATTAATATGGGACCACAGGAAAAGCATCAGCTTTCATATAAAAAAACATCATAATCGGTTTACCCAGCCAAAATTTCTGAGGTAACAAACATTTAAAAAAAATATACACGAATTTAGTATCTCTTCCTGTACAAAATTACAAATTTACTCTAGCTTCTCCTTTTTTTGAAATCAAAAAGGTATACCACCGATTTAAAAAAAAATACACAATTAACTTTTTTTTATTTAACAAATTATTGGAGTACAATTTTTTTTTTATGCCCAAGGCGGGAATCGAACCCGCGTCCTCCTACAAATGCCGTGTCCAGGTGGCCGAGGAGGTTTAGGCATCCGACGCGATATCGGAGGACGCGGGTTCGATTCCCATCTTGGGCATAAAAAAAATTTTGTACTCCAATAATTTGTTAAATATATTTTCGCTTAGCACGCGATAGTGCTTGTAATAATATTTAGAAACAACCTTTTTTTTATGTTATTGTGACGGAACAAGCTCGAGGCCCACCTGATGTTAAGCGGACTAACCTCTGCCTATAACAGATGCATTTCGTCACAAGTCCGAATTGCACTGCGCCCGTCACCTTGAAACATAGTTATTAAGTCTCATGTGCCTGTAATTTCCCTGGCTCTCAAGGACTGCTGCCGGAACAAACCGTTAGGTGCTTGGCGACAGATTTTCTACTTGAAAACCAACATACCAAAACCTACCACATATTATGAACATCGGATCAGATGTGTGAAAGTGGTAGTTTAAGAACACATTTATTTACACATATACACACAAATGTCCCCCACCATACCAAAAAGCATTAAGAGGATCCGACAAAATAAAATATCCTCTCTTCAATATGATAACTCAATCCCTTCAAAATCAATTAAAGGCTCCAGTATTAACTGCAACTGCCTGACCTACTTTCAAACTCTTTCAAAATCACAATCGACTTCTAATCTCTCCCGCTACAAATCAAAACGAGAAAAAGCGCTTTATCGCCAATGATTTACGGTTACGAGCAAAGATGAAAGTTAATCCTGATATTCCAGACAAAAGGCTAATTATAGCCCTTTGAAAGGACTTTTCACGAGTTGCGCGGCTAATTTAAGTTGACTTCATTATTTTGCCTCTCTTCCCCCTTCTTTGATTCGGAATGCTTAAAGAGGTCAGGTTTTAAGTTTTGAATTGAGAATTAATTTTTGTTTTTAATCGATTTCTAAATGTGCAGGACGTTCCAATTAAGTTGTATATACCTTTTTGTATGTTTGTAACCCCATAACTCCGTCATATATGAACCTACTTGCAATTCTGGAAAGTATGAACTATTTTTTGGACGTCGACTCTCCCTGACGGACCGATTCCTACAAGTTATTTAACACTTTTCAGTGTTATAATTCAATATATATTTGTAAAATATTTTTTTCTTTTTCCGAATTCGGGGTTTAACTTTCCAGTGGTTTTCGTTCACACGAAATAGCCTCCAATCCTCACCTCGAAGGTCGATCTCAGACTATTCACCATTGATTCTGAATATAACTGGTAAGTAGTAAGGTAAACAAACCTTAAGTTCTAAGACGTTTTCACTGACTGATAATTGAAATAACATATACTCTGTATAGCACTACAAAAACTCACCAACAGATTGCTTTGCTTTCTTGCAAGTCCTTTATCATAACCTGATGCGATTTATTGCAAATTAGTCATCACAATGTCTTTTTTACATGACTGTCCAAAAAAGGAGTGCTTTGTTTCAGGTTTCATGTATGTATGGATATGTATGTTTGAAAGTTTCTTTATTCCACCATAACGACATTTAGACGGCTTAACTGATTAAATATATTAGATAGATTTATCTCGATAGCGCAAGTGACACGATGTACATAAAAAAAAACTGGCCAATTTTAGTAACAACCTTTAAACACATCGAGTGTGGCATCAAAATGAAGGGCTTTAAAAAACGATTCCATATATATATATGGAATAATTTCAATAGAACAATAAAACGCTTAGCGAAAATAAATAATTTGTAGTCGGGTTCTATACCCTTTTTAATTTCTTACTACGATTCGCCTACGAATCCCATTTGCTGTATGCATAAAATGTATAAGCATACCTTACCGCAAACTCAACTAGATTTCAACGAAATGTGCACTCTGCCACAAGTTTGTTTCATCAGGCTGCACATGTGCCTCAAAGAAAGTACGAATCCGACTACACTCGTCTTCTATTTAGATATTTTGAATGCATACCTTGTGGTTCAAGTTATAAGATTGCTGTACCTACCAACAAATACAGACGTAGTTAATAATTACCTTCTTATGCCAAGTTTTCTTTATAACCATCGGGTAATGACGCATGTAAGTAATTTACAATAAAAATGTTATTCAGGCTTATTAAGAAATACTGTCTCTCAAAGACATCTCCTGCCTGGCTAGCATGTGCAAATAAGAGATATGTCACGCACGACACAAGAGACAAGTGGCGGACGATAGCAGCGGCCGCACCACGCTAAGATCTGTTCATTTAGATTATCTGTGGACGATTCTCCATTGCGCTGTTTGTTGGTTGAATTTGGAACAGTTTTAGGAAATAAGCAGTGATGGACTGTGAACCAATTAAATACCATACTTTTATGAACGATTAATTTATTTTTCCCGTTCTCGACACTTCATTAGGAATTATGTTTGGTATGATTGCTATGAAGGTTATGATTAAAAACTGTTCCCGTTGATGTAATTTTCAAACGAATGATACATTGAATTGCCGACTTTTATGTTTCAAGTATTTTATTTTTATCTTTTTTGATGATGGTTATATTGCTATAAAATATTATTACAAATATTGTTAAATAAAGAACAAATAAATGGGACCCTGAAAACTAGTTCAGTAGCTGTGATATAAACTTTTTTCCCCTATCTGTTTTATCCCTATCAGCTTATCTGTTTTTCGTTTCATTAAACAATATAAGTACCTATTAATATTTTATAGCAACATATTGGGGTACGGAACCCTAAAAGTTATTCATTTACTTTACTTTAAATATTGACTGCAGCAAATTTCATTTAAATTTTAATATCTTTTAATACCTACTGATTTACTTACATTTAACTGTTTTTTTTAGTAATCAGCAACATATCGTATATAATAATTAAAAATAGTTATAGTATATAATAATTATAACACTACCTACTGCTTTATTCAAAGATATAGAATTTAAGCTACGCACAAAAGTTCGTGAGTTGTGTTCAAATTCAAATTTCGTTATTGTATTGATTACACACACAAATATAACGAGTCTGCTAACACTAGACGGAAAGTAAATTTGTACTAAATCGTCGATCGCCCCCATTATACTGGGACGCGCGAGATAGACTACAGATTTATATCTTCCTCAAAAAGTAGGAAGAGAAAATTCACGCAAATACTCGCAGATAAGAGTCAAAAATCGATTTAAACTGAGACGCGCATGTAAGAGTTGGTCGACAAGTAGCCACGAGTAGCCAAAATACAGGTAAACAAGGACGAGTTCTTTGCCCTGCCATGTTAGCACTCGTAGACATAGTGAGATATGTCTATTTTACACGAGATAAAGTGTATACAAAATTCACGCGTGGTGCGTAAGCTAGCCGGGCTGTAAAACACCGTAAGGTGCTTGGCCAAAAATTTGTACTCGAGGATGGTATAGATATTAGCGTAATATAATAAATACCACTTAAACCCTAAGTACCGTATTATAGCCTTCTTAAGGTATTCGCAAAATGTCCTAGTAATATGTTCCAAAGACTAATATTAAGTTAATAACGCTTTCCATTTAAACATACATTCATCATTTTAAAATTGCTATGTTTGCAATAACGCCTGCTATGCGGATTACATTACAAAAATCCATCCCAATACGATGGTTAAAGAACGATGGGAAAGATTTGAGTTATGACGTCATGCCATGTTAGCTCAATTGGTTAGAGCATACCCCGACTAAAGGGGTGGATGGAGGGGGTTTGAATCCCGCACATGACATAATTTTTGCCTATAGTTTCATCATATTTTAAATAATAGTCGTTCAAGTTCAGTGAAACATTGGATACATGTCCTTGAAATATATGCTTTTGACTTGCTATTTTTTCGGTTTCTTATTTGTACGTTTATTCAAATGCCCGTTGCCCGTGGCTACGAGTTCTTTATTACTAAATCATAAAACAAATTGTATATTAATAACAAAGATTCTGAGAACGTTAAATTTATGTTTAGAAAAACTCTTAATTAATATAAAAAAATATCAAGTAACAATTCCGCCAGCATAAGCATCACAAGGATGCTTCGTGTAGAAGCGAAACGCGTCGAAAATTCTTCCGATTTTACTACGTGGCATTTATGATCTCACGTCGGCTTAACAGGAAAATTTGGCGAGTTGTCACTATATATTTTTTTATATATTTTATGTGTTTTTCAAATATATTAATTTAAAGTTCTCTTAAAATATTTGTTATTATTAAATATGGATTTCCGCAAAGTAACGCCTGAACCTTTCAAACTATATACTATATCTACTTTACTCTACCGCGAAATTTGAATTCTTCGGAAGATTGAGATGTCAAAGGAACTACAAAATATGTATCATCCCTTGCCTTTACTGACATCAACATCTTTCTACTTTTATCCCGCTAATGTTGGTCGATACAATATATTGTATTATCTAACATTAAATCATATTATCGACTTCTAATAAATGAATAGGTTCTCAAGCGTACCTAAGTTTCTATGATTACATATTTCTTTACTAGATAATTTCGTTTTGATGTTTTTTTTACTATGTTAAGTAAAGTTTGAAGTTAGTAACATTTGAATAGCATTAATTTCAGTCCAGTGGTTTCCAGCTATGATCAATTAACTGAAACAAGTATTTGCCAATGAGCCTCGACTACCTAATAATTGCTTCCATTGCTGATGTCAATTTATAGGGAACCACACTGTCGAATTATTCCCACCCAAATGGTCATAAATATTTGTTTGACAGAACAGTTTAATTTGTAGAGAATCTGCTAGTTAATTTCTAATTTTAATATAGTATAAATCATTTGGATTTCACGAAATGAGTGATGAGATTTTTAAATAAATCAGCGTCTATAAATCAGCAAAAAAGCGTCGCATTTGGTTTAATGGAATAGTGACATAGTGGAATTTGAGTGATTTTCAATTCAATAATTTTAATAAAATGATACAGCATAAATATATTCGTTTTAGTAGACGATGCCTCGAATCTACAAAGATAATTGTGTTATAGTGTAACAGAATACATGAAAAATTAAAATTATTGTGTGAAACAAACAGTTTTAGCGAAATACCAAACAAATTTACATCAGCTTTTAAATGAGACTTATGACCGGTAAAAATCATACAGCACTTTCTTTTCTGTTAAAGTAAAAGCTTAAAGTAAATTACCCCATTCTGAACTACAAAAAAGATAATTTGAAACAACAAAAAGAAACCGAATGACTTTCAGCATAAAACAAATGTTATCAGTGGTAGTTCCATAAATGTACAGGGAATTGAGCTCACAATATTAGAATATGCATGGTACCAACGTCTACCACAGTAAAAAGCAATTGTTAAAAGGTAGGACATATTGGGTATGTTCCATTAATCTCTAAGAACGTTATTTTCGATAATTTTGATCACATTCTGCGTCTGTGGTTGTGATCACGTGATCGTTTGTAACTGTCATCCCCGTTCCATTTTTGGATAAGAACGCTAAGAATGTCACTAAAATTTGCCATTTCTGTCACTTTTGACATTAGATGAAAGCGTTTAAGGCGAAAATAACGCCAAGACCCATGTGGAAAACTTTTTGGGAGTGTGATCGTTTTTAGCGTTTTTAGCGAATCTCACTCAAATGGTACGCACCCTTAATCTTCTTGTATGTAATTCGAAAATGCACTAAATGTACTATAAATAATGTATTAACGTTTAACAGCTAAAGTGAACGGTAAAGGCAATAATATGACACAGATATTACAAGGAATTGTGGAGACCCCCCCCCCCCCCCACAATATATATAATAAATCCCCCGATTCTCCACCAGTAACCCCAGTGACCAGCTTGGTGGACGTGTGGACGTTTGGGAGGCGGCCATGTGAGCAAGGTCCTGCCCCTCCAGAGGCGCAGAGGTCCGATTGAGTTCGGAACTACAGCCGGGGCAAGATCCATAGCATTCACCATCTTGCTCCACCTGCTGGAGGACTGCTCATGCTTTTAGTAGGATCAAATCTCACAACACACCCGTGGTGGAAGTGAAGAAAGAAAGTGCGAAGGCAATTAGCCCCATCAAAAAAAGGTATTATAAGGAATTGGACCTATTATACTAAAGTAACTTTCTTTAAAACAAAACTTACTTTAACTCGTCTTTAGCTTCAAACTTGCACCTTCGAGGAACGTCATTTGAAATCGTTCTCGAATCGATTCGAATTGTTCTTTGTCTCAAAGACCACATGTCACCGTTATAAAATCCAAAGGCTTGTTTCATACCGCAATATCTGTGTTGTAACGTTACTTTACGATACTTCGTCTTCTGCAAAGTTAGAATAGATGATCGATACAATATTTTGTTTGTTTGCATTTGGAACGGTAATATGACTTTCTACTTCTTTCACTACGTTTGCTAGGATTCACAATCATGTGATAGACATGTGGATCTATGGACAAATTTTCCACTTCTTCTCGTTTTAACGGAGGGATTAAAAATAATGATGTTTTTCTGTCCACTTAGATCTTAATCACTTAGAGTTTCATTAATTTTAAAATGTTATTTTCGCGTAGCATGCGATAGTGCTTGTTATCATATTTAGACATAAAGAAGGGTAGAGACATCGTTCGGTGGCGAGAGTTAAGTATTTGAAGAAGCACTTCTTTCGATCAGATGAAGTTTAGAAGTCTGGTTGACGACCCCTATCACGGTTAAAGTAATACAATTGAAGCACAAAGTTTCGGCATGAAAAGTGTGTTCCGATGGCCGAGGGGATTAGGCATCCGGAGCGGAATCCGAGGACGCAGGTTCTATTTCCGCCCGTGACAAAAACATTAGCTCCAATATGTTGTTTAATGTCATAAATAACAATTTATACCTATGTCAATTTGTTTTAGTCATTTGTCAAGACTCAAGTAGGCAAATTATTTGCACTATTCACTAGGATGCTACTTAAGCTACTCACCTGGATCCGTGGATACTTGTTAAGTATTCGCTCTTCATTTTGACGAGCACATGATCATCATATTAAAACATTTCAGCACGGCGTGCCATGTTACCCTTATGCTACGTAATGTGTTACATTGTTTTCAATAGCCATTTTCTTGTGTTCGTAATACTAATAGGACTAAGAGCGATAGTATATTTTCTCGTCCTACTGGTAACTGGTGGTCCTGGTTGTCTGGAAGAAATCGCTATAAGCGATAAGGCCGCCATTTTGCACTAGTGTATTTTGTTTGTTTTTTATTGTAATGTTAATTTTAAGTTCTTGTGCAAATAAAGTGTTTTCTATCTATCTATCTATCTAAAATAAAGCAATAATTTACATCCTATATAAAAGTACGACACCATAACGTACTGTTCAAAGTTTTAGCATCGGTTTTATAGACGGCCGCTTGCGCGACACTACCTAACTTGGGACAGGGACGGAGTAAGACCTAAATTTAATGTGGAAATATACATTTTGCGTGGCCGGATGATGCGCAGAGATGGACTAAGAAGTACAATAAAACTGGAAAGTACTGTTAGTTGCCACCATTGGTTTTCCGTATTAGTTACCGCAAATTTTAGTAACACAAAAGAATAGCAAATAACCATTGTATTGTGACTTCAAGATAAAAAAAAAACTTACATTTTGTAGTCTACAACGTTCTTATGAAGTTCAACTACAAATCTTAAAAATTATATATTCTCCATTACACTCCTTACGCTCGCGAATTGAAATGTGGGTTGTGGCGTTTTTTCCCAAATCCACGATAAGAAAATGAGATAAGAGAACGCGGAAAACTTCTGAACATAAACAATTTTAGTTTATAGTAAAAACGTTAAAACTCTAAGCTAAGTTTCTCTTGGTCAATTCTATCCCCTACAAAACAGCGTGCAAACGTACAAATTCTTTAAAAACGTGAGGAGGTTTTAATTCTTCCAATTACTGGGTTGGTTCAATCTAAACACTTCAAGCTCTGCTTTCTTTGAACGTGGAAGTCAAATATGGTAGAAGGAATTTCATAAATAAAAAAACAGTTTAAGTAAATTGGGTATGAGTTGTCGTCGGTGTGCGTGTAACACCACCGCTTTGCAATGTTAAAAGTCCTCGATTCGATCCCCGGGTCCGACAGCTGCAATGGGTGATGCCCTGAAGTCCACCGACTGGTTCAAACAAAAATATTGATTTATTGATTTAAAATGAACGGTTACTTATTTTAGTAATTTTGTGTCAAATGAAAAATAAACGAATAAGTAAGTCCTCTTATTTTACAAACCAAAAATGCCTGTTTTTTGTTTCGTAAGCAAGCTTATTCGTTTAGCAGGCATCAATGCAATAATTATATTGTTAGTTACTAACTGGGTAACTTTATAATATTTTTATGTATAATATTTTATGGCAAATCTTGCTGATGATCGCTTGTTTTTTTATGTTATTGTGACGGAACAAGCTCGAGGCCTACCTGATGTTAAGTGTACATTTATAAATCCGACAGAAAAAACCTATTTAAGCTTAAATTTTTCTATATATTTTTCGATTTATTGTGTTGTCTTTGTTAGTTTCCTTAGTGTATTTACTTTTTATGAATTGCGGCCACGGACAGCGGTCCGTTCTACGTTCGTTTTAGGTTAATAGGTTTAATAGTCATACATTTCTGTTTTCATTCAAAATTTCGCGTTGTTAGGTTATATAAATTTCATTTTCAAAAATTTGTAATAGTTCCACGCATCAAAACACACGGGCTGCGATCTTCAATCGTTTCCCGTTTGTTTGAGCGCAATCGCAGCTCTACTTTTGGAAATACAAACAAATCTTTGGAAATGTTGTCTTAGGTTTTCTCGATTATTACACATAGTAATTAAACAACTTTAAACGGTTTAAATCGCGTATATTTATCATTATTTTTATCCCGACGTTTCAAACACTTTGCAGTGATCGTAGTCACGGGGTGACTAATTGGTTTTATTTGTCACATGAGTTATTGAGAAATTATTTGGCCTAACGTCCGAAATTTTTTATACTAATCATAACGTTCCCTATTCACGCAGTATTCGCTCACAGTTTCCAGAGGTCTTGCAGATTTGTGTCGGCCTTGGGATTTGATTAATTTGATAACAGGATTCCAAGCAGGTGGTACTTGCCAACCATCATTTCTATTGAAATTTGGATACTTTTTGATTTCAATAGCATCGCGTAACATTCTTGGCATAAACCGGGTCTCTCTGGCAAGGATTTTTGGATTGTCGAACCGAATGTAGTGGTTGGGTTTGTCCTGGGCATGTTCACAAACTGCAGACTTGATCGAGCGTCTGTTCTTCATGTCAGCAATGTGTTCTTTTACCCGGATACCAATGCTACTCTTTGTTTGTCCAATGTATGACAGCCCACATTCACAATCAAGTTTGTAAACACCTGCATCTTGTAGGGGAATATTGCACTTAACAGGTCTTAAAAATTGGTTAATCTTCTTGTGCGGCTTGAAGTAAGTTTTTATTGAAGCTCGTCTTAAGATATTTGTATTGTAAACTTGATGTAAGGTAAGATGGCAGGTTGTCTCTCAACTGTGGAAGGCTTGGGCCGGCTTCTGTGACATATTTGTGGGAGCTTGTGATTATTGCTTCGCAGTACTTGTTTTACATACTGAAGCTCTTCCTTGAGATGGTCAGTGTCGCAGATGCCATGTGCTCTCTGTAACAAAGATTTGCCTACGGTAGCCATGGATGGTGATGGGAGTTACCATTGAGATATTTATCTGTATGGAATGATAAATATACGCGATTTAAACCGTTTAAAGTTGTCTTATTACTTAATCTTTGGAAAATCTTCCATTTTACTGTAGATTTTCATATTATGTATGAAATATTTTGTGGAAGTCTGTCATGATAATGTGAGCTCAGAGTGTTTTGAATCACCATATTACCGACTTAAAACAGTTATGTCATTTCATTATTGGAAACTAACTTCCAATACTGAGATGACAAAAGTAGTTTGACATAATCTTTTTATTTAAAAACAATTAGTTATTAATAATAACAAATGTTTTTAAAAATATTTTATGAAAACATCAAATTAATAAAAAAAAAAAAACTGTAAATCAGTTCAAGAATCAACTCGACAAATATCTTAATGTTAAAAAAACTAGTAGAGAGTAGCAGGATACAGGCAACTATCAGTTGTTACAACTGTCTGCCTGATAATAAATAATAATAATAATAATAATAATAATATTTTAATAAAACACTTAAAAAATACAAAAATATATCTAGTGACAATTCCGCTTAATTTTCCTGTTAAGCCGACGTGACGTCACAAACACCACGCAGCAAAACCGGAAGAATTTTCAACGCGTTTCGCTTCTACACGAAGCATCCTCAGGAGGTCTTGACTCTACGAGCGCACGATAGAGAATTCGATAAATTTCTCGATCGTGCGCTCGTAGAGTGAAGCTCAAGGAATGTTCACTAGATATATTTTTGTATTTTTTAAGTGTTTTATTAAAATATTAATTTGATGTTTTCATAAAATATTTTTAAAAATATTTGGTATTATTAAATATGGATTTCCGCAAAGTAACGCCTGAGTGTATTCATTATAATTAGTTATGTTTTCAAATATGATTACAAGTAAAATCGCGTGCTAAGCGTATATCACATTTCAGACCAAATTGGTGTGCTCAAAAAAGCTATACATTTAGCTTTATCAAATTGGCCACTAAGTACCATATTAAACTCCACTTAAGCCGTATTTTTTTAATAAAGAAATAATTATACTTTTCTACCAGTTGATACTGCTCATAAGCAAGAGTCTGTCTTGCTATCTAATAATATCAAAATGTCAAATATTCTGCTTAAAAACCGTGTGTAGACAATTCTGTTCTTAAGTGCTTAGTGTTTGGACTTAGGTTCTATACTTCTTAGGCAATTAATCTCCTATTTTAAGAACTTTTGTCAGTTTATTTCTCTAGTTACGATGCTTTCTAATCTAAGAGAATTCTTTCTGCATGATTAGGGACACAATTAATTTTATTTTAAAAGGCATAAGTTATGATATATACTCGTTAGTAAAAAAGGTATATAGTTTTTATATATTAAAGTGTTTTGTTTCTGACCCGTAGATAGCACAAATATTCCTAAATATTAAAAGCAAAATAACTCTCAACGTTGTTTTTGGACTCAGGTCAGTCAGGTTTTGAAGCGCTCGTAGCGAAGTTTACTTAGCTGTTCTCAACCGATCAGCAAAGTTAAGCAACGTCGCGCGCGGTCATGAGTTGGATGGGTGACCGCTAGTGACATTACTACTGAGCGTTTCCGTGCTTCGGAGGGCACGTTAAGCCGTCCCGGTTGTTGTCTAAGGATGGCAGTCGTTATAGCATGGTGGTAGGGCATTTTGCGAATGCCCGCCTGGCTAGCTACCACCCTCAAGTAGAAAATCTGTCGCCAAGCACCTAATGGTGTGTTCCGGCAGCTGTCCTTGAGAGCCAGTACTTCTAGGTTAGCCTGAATTACATCTTCGACCACATCATCACTTACCATCAAGTGAGATAGTGGTCAAAGGCCAAAAAACCTATCAGGCATAAAAAAAAAAGGTTTTCTGGAGCTGGACCCTTTAATTTGTACAACATACATATTTTTGTGCCTCCTATGATTCTTTTGGGGCATAAAATAATGAGTGATGTTATAAATACTAAATGGTACGGTGTATCTATGACGATCTATTTCTAAGCCCCGTCATTGTATTTATTTAGCAAAACGAAACTTTATTGGTGTGGGATTCTCTACGGATCCGGTAGAATCCGATATAATCCGGTTCTGCTGTTTGCCAAGTACAAAGTGAGAGCGAAAAATCGGACAATACCGGATTTACTATTTCTATTTGCTAACTGAATATTATCTTTCAATGTTTTTGTGATAGTTGAAAGGGTATATCTGATTAAATGTTGTTTGAAAACTGCTGTCATTTTTACTAGTATGATTTTTTATATTATAGTGTAGGCAAATCAGCTACGACCTACGATTCGTAGGCTATGGCTTGTAGACGTGCAACGAATAAAAGAATCATGATATGAGTACCTTTTTTTTTTTTTTTTTTTTTTTTTTTTTTTATGCCTGATAGGTTAGCCTTTGACCACTATCTCACCTGATGGTAAGTGATGATGTGGTCGAAGATGTTGTTCAGGCTAACCTAGAAGTACTGGCTCTCAAGGACAGCTGCCGGAACACACCGTTAGGTGCTTGGCGACAGATTTTCTACTTGAGGGTTGTAGCTAGCCAGGCGGGCATTCGCAAAATTTGTTGCCCTACCACCATGCTGTAACGACTGCCATCCTAAGACGACAACCGGGACCGACGGCTTAACGTGCCCTCCGAAGCACGGAAACGCTCAGTAGTAATGTCACTAGCGGTCACCCATCCAACTCATGACCGCGGGTGACGTTGCTTAACTTTGCTGATCGGTTGAGAACAGCTAAGTAAACTTCGCTACGAGCGCTTCAAAACATATTCTTTTTAAGTGATTACTGTATCCAATCGAATTGTACACTGCCAAACACAGCCTCCCCCATTATGGGAGGGGGCTTGCCATAATAAGCACGATTGGGAGGCGTCTTGGGGATCGCAGTGTGAAATATCAGTTCCTCAGAAGGCGCTGCCGCCCACCTTCTGCTGTGTTATCCTTAGGGGGACCCCCTTACGATACCCACGGGTAGAGATAGCACGGCATTCTCGGGTGCCTGGCATCCTAGGGGTAAATATTTATTCTGTCGTACGTTTAGTATTATTTCTGTTTTATGTTACCGTACTCACTCTAGAAGAAAAGCTGGTGCTATTTTTCTTAGAGTTTAAATATCGATACATCGGCAAAATACGCTCTTTACTCATATTTATTCCAGTGAAATAGTTGACTTGTTGATTGTAAATTGACATATTGTTGCATCTTGTAGCAGTACTTTGGAAGAGTAGAACTCTTTTGGTACGAATTCTTCCGGGGGATTACTCTCACCGTGCCGATTTCTGTGGGAAAACAGTAATGTCCGCATTACTATATTTCGGTTTAAAGGGTATGGAGGCCGGTGAGATTCGTCAAATTTCTTGCGACAAAATGCCTCTTAATTTTTTTTTATTTATTCTTGATAAGTTAGCCTTCGACCACTATCTCACGTGATGGTTACTTACCAACATCCTAAGACAACAACCGGGACCGACGACTTAACGTGCCCTCCGAAGCACGGAAACGCTCAGTAGTAATGTCACCAGCGGTCACCCATCTCAGTCATGACTTCGGCGGACGTTGCTTAACTTTGCTGATTGGTTCAGAACGACTAAGCAAACTTCGCTACATGCGCTTTATATACCAGGTTAGCCTCGTGCTTGTTTCGTATTTGAGATCCAGCAATTGTATGTTAGCCTGAATTGGCAATCGAGTGCCACAGAATCTACCTGATCAATATATTTGACCGCATCATCACTTTACATCAGGCGAGAAAGTGGTCAAACGATAGCCTACCAGCTGTAAAATACGGTTACAAATTAATCCCCAGAAACTCTAATTTTAAACAAAAATGTTCGTTGGTTTTAAAAGGTTATACATTCATATGGTTATTGTTACAACTGCAGTGTTTCTTTTTTTTTTATGCCTTATAGGTTAGCCTTTGACCACTATCTCACTTGATGGTAATTGATGACGTGGTCGAAGATGTTGTTCAGGCTAACCTAGAAGTACTGGTTCTCAAAGACAGCTGCCGGAACACACCGTTAGGTGCTTGGCGACAGATTTTCTACTTGTGGGTACCAGGCGGGCATTCGCAAAGTGCCCTACCACCATGCTATAACGACTGCCATCCTAAGACGATAACTGGGACCGACGGCTTAACGTATGCTCCGAAGCACGGAAACGCTCAGTGCTCAGCCCAGACCGCTAGTGACATTACTAATGTCACTAGCGGTCACCCATCCAACTCATGACCGCGGGTGACGTTGCTTAACTTTGCTGATCGTTTGAGAACAGCTTAGTGAACTTCGCTACGAGCGCTTCATAACTTAAAGTTATTGTCTAGAGGCGGCCTTGTATTTAACAAACCGACACAAATTAATATTTTTGCAGGAACCCAGACATTTTTTGCTTATAATATAAGGAAGTTATTACCTGGTGAATTAGATGCATTTAAAGTAGATTGAACCAATATAGTGCACGAGGAGGACGGCCGGATTTTGTGTGAAATATTCGATCATTGAATTATAAATGTATATCAAGTTGATTAAACTTATTGCAGACCAACTGCATCCACCGCGAACAGCTTATTGCTGCGTAAAAAACCTTTATTTGTATTTTTGGTAAATGAAAATGCTGTATCTGTGTATTTTTGGAATCTGTTGTTATTTTATTTCACTGGTTATTAATGATACAGACTCAATAAGTTGCCTTTAATGGAAATGAAAAAGGTTCAGTTACGAATTACACATATCAATTATTTCAGAAATGAAATTATAAAGCCAAAATTACGAGCATTTTGTCCAATTATGCATGTTTATCGGGTAGTTAATAGGATTAACCACGTGATGTTTTATTCCCTTTATTGTAATTTTGTAAGTTTATTCGTGTAGTATGCATGATTTTACTTTACCTTTTCATAGCGCTCGCAGTGTAGCTTGCTTAGGTGTTCTTAAATGATCAACTAAGTTAAGCAACGTCCGCTACGGTCATAACTTGGATGGATGACCGCTACTGGCATAAGTATACTGAGTGCTTTCGTGCTTCGGAAGACACGTAAAGCCATCGGTCTTGGATGTTATCTAAGGATGGCAGTCGTTACAGCATGCTGGTAATGGATCTTGCTAATGCCCGCCTGTGAAGGAGTTACTGGCTATCAAGGAAAGCTGCCGGAACACAGCGTTAGATGCTTGGCGACAGATTTTCTACTTGAGGGTGGTCGCTAGCCAGACGGGCATTCGCAAAATGCCCTAACACTATGCGGTAAAACTATCCGTACACTCTATCCAATAAAAAAAAACAGTACATAAATGGCGGAGTGGTCACGTAACAAACTAACAAAAAAACTTACAGTCCAATTGAGGACCTCCTTCTTGTTTGGATGCCACTTAAGAATAACGCTTCTGCGTCCGATCGATGACAATAACGATTCGTGACAATAAAAACATCTAAACGAAATTCACTGTTAAATAAACAGAAAATCCCCAACAAAACACCGCCGACGACATCAGAAATTACTAAATGAAACACTCCAAGATGTAATACTTTACGAGCGCCATAAAAACACCTCATTGTGCCGATTGCCAGCCGTGCCAAGGCCACGGTGGTTAATTACCCACAAAAGCGTAGATATAAAACTTTATGGTGGATTAAATTTATTTTTACTCAGAGTTTTCGGCGATCCAGTGCGCTGTAACGCGGCTTCTTTTGTTCAATCGCTTTAATAATAATAATAGCTCCTTATTTCAGGTAACAGGATTAAATAATCACAGACCCATAGAAATATATACCTTACAGACTAACATAAATAATATAATAAAAACACGTTTACACAGTTTTGGGATTGATTTTCGGTCTCGCCTCCCTGTAGCGCCTGTATACTATGCCCTCCGGCCAGAAGTCGGGAACTAGGAACGCATCCTTATTCTTCGCTGGAACCCGAAGCACGTATGATTTAAAAGTTTTCACACGGCTAGATTCCAGCCGTTGTAACGTCACTTCAAACGGTACGCGACGTCTTTCACACCTCTCTTTAATGTATTGAAGGACATCGTTCCCGGATGTTGTTGGGTCCAAACGAGAGAGATATAAAGAGATGGTCGGCTCCACAGCATGAAGTACAGTCTTTTCTGCTGTAGGCGTAGCTGTGCCACGATTATTGCGCGTCGGTCTAACTCTTGATTTCTTCTTAACGAGAGTGAATCCTTCCTTATCGATATTAGTGGTGGGCCTCCCCATAACCTCATTCTTGGTAAGTGGTAGAGTACACTGATTACGATTTGCCGCTTGTGCATATGATTTCTTCTGCTTCCTGGATACTGATGGTAAGTCGGAAGAAATCATTACTTGAGGGGGAGTCTCGATGATCGAGGTCGGTTGCAATGTTCGGTCAATGCCCCGCGGTGAATCGGTGACATTTGATTCCACGGGACTGCTGAGTCGCGCATTTTGTCGATTAGCGTGTCGCACAGTCACATTTTGCGCTGACGCTGGTGACGGCAGATTTGCCTGCGCAGCGTTATTGCGCAAAGCTGTGATTTCAGTTTGCAAACTAGAAACCACAGCATTCGATTTTTCCAAATTTTGCTTCAAATCGGTGACATCGGACTTCAATCGCATGATATCCTTTAAAAGGCAGGTGACATCGACTGAAGAAAAATCTACCGGTGGTAACAAATGGAGGTCCCTGGCGACATAGGTCACTGAAATCTCATCAGGATCTGTTTCCTTGAAAACCCTGAAGATGTCTTGCAGGTCTTTCTTGCCGCTTCCATCTTTTTGACGTGTTCCTAGCCGAACCGACGTCTTGGCAGTGTCCGCTAAGACCTTCTTAGCTGCGAGGATGTCTGCCTCCTTGTAGCTAGACAGACATATCTGCTGCAAACTCAGCTCGTCCATGACGTCCAGCTTGTTCTGCACGAAGGCTAAAACTCGTTGATTACGAGGGTGTCCGAGCGCGTAGATTGCGCCATCACGGTTTTGCAGCGCTCACGTAAACGCCGCGCCACGCGGAAAGTAGGTCGGCATTAGAGAAGCCGTCAATCAATAATTGAAGCGACTGCCCTTGTCGGTGGTATGAACGTGACTTTAAAATATAAAACTTGGAATCGCACATCTTAGGAGAAACTGCTTGAGGTATGCTTATATAACAAATAAAAAGTAAAAAGTGCCCCATCCTTACAATCATTCCAGGAGCAACTTAAAACTTTTTGAAGCGCTCGTAGCGAAGTTTACTTAGCTGTTCTCAACCGATCAGCAAAGTCAAGCAACGTCGCCCGCGGTCATGAGTTGGATGGGTGACCGCTAGTGACATTACTACTGAGCGTTTCCGTGCTTCGGAGGGCACGTTAAGCCGTCGGTCCCGGTTGTTTTCTAAGAATGGCAGTCGTTATAGAATGGTGGTAGGATATTTTGCGAATGCCCGCCTGGCTAGCTACCACCCTCAAGTAGAAAATCTGTCGACAAGCACCTAACGGTGTCTTCCGACAGCTGTCCTTGAGAGCTAGTACTTCTAGGTTAGCCTGAACAACATCTTCGACCACATCATCACTTTCCATCAGGTGGGATAGTGGTCAAAGGCTAACCTATCAGGCATCAAAAAAAGCAGCCTTACTGTCACTAATAGCAGAACTGCTAGTCCTATGATTCTGAACATTACTGTACATACCGCTGATACATTAATTATGCATTATATAACTTACTTAACATGGTTTCAGTATATTTAAGCATTATTATTTATTGCATATTTTATTTATTTATATAACGTATCTACATATACATTTATAGGAAACGTCATAAGGTCGAATAAAGTCTATGTAGGTAATTACATTTTATAATTATGAGTTTAGTTAGTTAAAGTTTGTTATATGTTTTAATATTGTGAACCCACTGAAAGAGATCGCTTTGAGCGGTAAGACCGGCCATTGTAGCACTTAGTCTTATTGTTTGTTTTAATTGTCTAAATTGTGTTGTTTCAATAAAGAGTTCATCTATCCTATCTATCTATATAATTAGGGCTAAACGTTATATTTCCGGCTGGTGCGTGATTTTCCAGTTCCTTGAGGTAAATCTGTGCGCAGCGCTTTCCATACAAACGATACAGCTTTTGACCACTATCTCATCAGATAGGTGATCTTATGTTCTACCTAGGCTTATAATCACTGGCTCATAAGGACAGCTGCTGGAACTCACCGTTAGGTGCTTGGCGACAGATTTTCTACTAGAGGGTAGTAGCTAGCCAGGCGAGCATTCGCAATGTCCACCACCATGCTATACTACCGTCATCCATATACAACAACCAGGACCGACAGCTTGCTTCTGTCGCTCCTGACGTGCACGGTCGCCCATCCAAGTCATTGCTTAACTTAGTTGAACGACTAACCAAGCTACGATAGTTATATCGCTTCCGTTTTATATTTTTTTAACCTCTTTATGTATTACTGTTAATAGAACCAAACGTTCAAACTATGTTAAATTTTGCATTAATGTCTTTCAGTCTAGATTTAATTATTAGTATAGTTTGCCTGATTTCCATTACGTTATTTATTAAACCTTTGTACTATTAAATGAATATTACTACACCAAATATTTTTTCTATAGCAGTTTTAAAGGTACAAAAATCACCTATAATTTTACAAAAACCAGGGCCAATCTTTCATCAAGTTAAAACACTGGCTATGTTAAATATGATGAAGCTAGGTTTGTTTGTAAAGCGTTGAACATCGTAAGGGTTCACTCTGTTTTTCGACGCGGTTGCGGCACGCACAACTTGAAGTAAATTTTCTTTAAAATGACGTTGCATGCCCGTCCTACGTCCCTACACAATATGAGTACGTGTCCTGTCGCCGGGCTACAAAGTGTATGTAGATTTACTTGTAAATATATTTCTCATATGCAGAATTCTCTAAAAACAAGCGCAAGCGCTTTAAGAAATTGCTGGCAACTTTGGTTCTCGCTTGAGCATTGTCTCTTGTGCACGGTGCTTGTATAGCAATTACAGGAAAATCCCTATCGGGATGATTAATGTGAACTTTTTGACACCACTTGATCAAGCTTAGGTGGCTTAGTAAATAATACAATTGGGTAAAAATATAAAAAAAACACGTTACTTGTAAATCTTTTGTTGTTTTCCTTTGTTATTATTATTTGTTAGGCCATCCGCATTATTAACAAATATTCTTAAGAGTACAGTGCGCAGATCACTTTCCATATAGACGTACTTTCAACATATTTTAAATACTAAGTATTCAAACTTGGTGAGATTTTGTATGCATATTGCTAAGTCTATGTTTTTGGTTTGCCAGTTTTTCTATTTATTAATTATTTTATTCCTAAATGTCACTAACAATTCCCAAACAAAACAATTTATCGATTTATTTTTGAAAATACCTAATTTTACGGAAAGCTGGCAAACAAGAAGCATACATATTAGGCTCAAGGATATACATGCAAAGTTTCAGCACTCTAGCCTTAGAAATATTCAACCAGCTACCTATTACCACTTAAAGATAACTTTTTATAGGTTCAGACTGACGGATAGCCGAGTCTATAAACTAGGGTTCCGTTTTATAGTAAGCAAACCTAAAAAAATAACACAAGTGCAATCCGCAACATCCATCCTGACGTAGAATGAGCCCCTCAAGTTTCCTTTCATCTACAAAGGCAGCCCTTCCAAAATATTCTCATCGGGTCCAATCTGACCCGAAATCGACAATCAAATTGTGTCATCAGGAGGGTCCTTAAGTGGATTGACCTTGGATGGTAAACAATGGGATGTACGTAAGAGCAGTGATTGTGAGTTCCCTTTGTTTGAGTCCTTTTAGAGATTGCATTTACTTCTTACTTTGTGACATACTTGGTATTACAGCATTTGTGTGTTATTTATGTATTATTCGATCTCGTGATGCCACTAAAAATCCTTATATTTTGAAGCAATGATAGCCGAGTGGTAATAACTATGGACTGCAGTGCTGCAGGTCCATGCTTCGATGCATTTTGCTACTTGCCTGGCTAGCTACCAACCTCAAGTAGAAACATGTGTCCAAGCACCTAACAGTATGTGTTCGGACCGATCAACTTAGCGGCAAGGTTCTGAACGGCCCGCTAGGTAGTCGTCTATTTTGATCTGTAGACATTTTGTGTGAAAAAGTAGAAGTTTGCTTGTCACTTTGTAGTTGGTTTTTACTTTTGGATAAACTTGTTATTTTGATTTTAATTTGCATATAATTTTGCTGTTATAGCGCGTATTTGTTTTTTCAACTTGTACTACGCGATCTATAAATTTGTTAATATAATTTGTTTTGTGATGGTGCCCGGACTAAGGATTTTGTGAAGAGTCTCACCCAGGCGTGAGTACAATCAAATATTTCGTCTTGGCCAATACCAAATATTTAGATACACTTTAGTGGGATCGCTGACGCGAATTCCTCCCTGTGTAAGTCTCATTGTTTGTATTAATTGGTTGCTTGTGTATTTTGTACTTTATTCTTTTCAGCCCGAGCGGCCGGCAAGTTAAGCGTTCAAAACAGATTGTCCAGGTGGAAGCCTCTCTGCTAAACATCCCTGCCTGGGCAATCTGGAATCTCAACAGTGTGTTCCAGCAGCACTCCTTGAGAGCCAGTAAAATTACAGGCACATGTGAATCAACAACTGTATGTCTCAGAATGACAGTGCAGTTCGTCACTGCTGCCAAAATGCATCTGTTATAGGCAAGAGTTACCCCTTTACATCTGAAGGGTATAATGTTAAGTCACAGATAAAAACAAATGTTTAGTATCCAACTCATGTGGCGTCGGTACTATAGGCACGTGTTCTATTATAACATTACAGGAAGGAGGGTTTTGTAAACGCTCACCTGGCTAGCAACCACCTTCAAGTAGAATATCTGTGTTCAAGCACCTAATTGGGACAACTAAAAGGCCGACGGCCGGTGGTGCCCCAAGTACCACTGGAAGGATCAGGTTGAGGAGGACCTGTGAAAACTGAAAACTATCCAGTGGCAAGAAAGAGCACAAGTCCGCAAGCAATGCCGTCTCTTGGTATTGGAGGTCAGGACCCAGCTTCGGTCGATGCGTCATCTTAGTAAGTAAGCATCTAATAGTATGTTCCAGCAGCAGTCATGGAGAGCCAGAAGAAACTTAATACGTATGTCTCAGTGTGATGAGCGCACTCAATGATTTAAGAAGAAAAAGAGGTAGATACGTTGGCTAAAGCACATTTTATGTATAGAAGTGGTAGGCTGCGTCACCGCCGCACGACTCGCATATAATTATTAGAAGCAAATATGGCTCAGTCGCATTGGCTATGGACTGCCGCGCAGCAGGTCCATGGTTCGAATCCCGCCGCACGGGCTTGAGCTTCACCGCATGGTGAAAAGGCATTTTGCGAATGCTCGCCTGGCAAGCAACCACCCTCAAGTAGAAAATCTGTCACCAAGCACCTAACAGTGTGTTCCGGCAGCAGTCTTTGAGAGCTAGTGAAATTACAAGCATATGAGACTTAACAACTATGTCTCAAGGCGCAGTGCAATTTATCACAAGTGATGACATGCAACTGTTATAGGCAGAGGTTAGTCCGCTTAACATCAGATAGGTCTCGAGCTGGTTCCGTCACAATAACATTAAAAAATTACATAAAAAGCAAAAGTAGGTATTATAACGGTTCTCAATGCAAAGTGAAAAAATAAAACTCAAAAGTTAAGTGTTATAAAATAACAGCCGTCTTATATAGATCGTGCGATCGCTTGACACGCGTTACGTTCCATTTTCATACGCTGACGTTAACTTGCACATTTCTATTTACTCTTGAATTTAGCCTTCTTTACATAGATTACTAGTTAAGAGTAGAGTTCACGGAGCGTTTTCCATACAAACGTAGTTTCGTCATATTTTAAATACCAAGTGTTCAAACTCGGTGAAATTTTATGTGCTTTTTTGCTGAGTCTAATATGTATGCTTCTGGTTTGACAGTATTTTTTATTCATTATTTATTATATCCCTAAATGTCGAGATAACAATTCCGATGTTCGGACCGATCAATTTCGTGGGCAATAGGAACACGCCGCTTTGCTAGTCGTCTATTTGTGATCTATGGAATTTTTGTACGTGAGATTATCTTGGTAAAATTTTGAAAAATCATCTTGTCTTGCAATTTTTGGAAGCAATTGAAATAAGTAGTTGGTTTTACCCTTGATTTGATAATTGTTACTTTAAGATTTGTTAATAAATTGTCAATTTGTGATTGTGATAAAATTGTGCGACGGTGCCGTCGTGACTTTGGAGCCTCAAGGACTGGATGGTCGTAAGTACCCTAGAAGTAGAGATGGTCTGGCCAGGTAAGTTTCCCTAGGGTACGATAGGCTAGAGGGATCAACTACGGAACAAGGAAACCAATTATAATTGTATGTAATCCTTTGTAAATTTGATTTTATTACTTGTACTTTAGCCTTTCTTTTCAGCCTTCACGGTGTATCTCCGGAGTTAAGCATTCAAAACAGATTGTCCAGGTGGAAGGCGCCTTCCACTGAATAATCCCTGCCTGGGCAATCTAGAATCTAACATCCGATAAAAAAACTTATAGCGAATTATTTTGAAAAAAAAAAAAAAAATTACGGGTATCTGGCAAATCAGAAGCATATATATTATGCTCAAGGATATACATGCAATGTTTCACTGAGTTTGAACACTTACCCCCTTACTTATAAAAACATCGCTATGTAGTTGCTAAGTAATGGATTACTAAACAGTGTTTAAGTAATGCTTAAATATTTCTTACTTATAAACGCTACATAGCACCTGTTTAGCTAAGCAATGGATAATGAGGTTGAACGTATTTTAAACTGACAACATTGTACTAAAAAGTATTATGAATGACCTAAATGGCCAAATAGCATGTATCTAGTGCTAAATATCTTGAAATTAAAAAGTAAATATAATACTTTTCTTTGTATAGTACCACCAACTTAACCGTGCAGTTTTCGAGGGCGCTACTGGTCAAGGAAATCAACTACGAACTGTCACAATTTGAAGGAATGTTGTAGTTCTTTTTTCTGCCACCTGAACAGATAAGTTGGTGGGTCTGTAACTAAATCAGCTGATCAGAACTATGGGCGCCATCTTGTTACTTAAAATTTAAACAAGGGTGGGACGGTGTTTAAATTGACAGCTGATTTAAGCAGTACTTAGGTACTTGATAAAGTTATGTAGCGTTTATGCGTAAGAAATTTTGCTAATCAGCGGCTAAGTAATGTTTAAAATTTAAGTAGCGTTTATAAGTAAGGCTGTTATAGTATTTAAAATATAACAAATCTACGTCTATATGGAGAGCGCTCCGTGAACTCTACGCTTAATAGCGAGACGCTCAATTATCGGAACGTTAACCGTTGATGGACAGTTTAACTAGTTCCTTAATCAACGCTGATTTCTAGTTGCTTGATTTTAATTAAGAACATCTCACGAGTACTTTTAACCTGTATTTTTTTTTATGTCTCATAGGTTAGCCTTTTGTCTCTATCTCACTTGATGGTAAGTGATGATGTGGTCGAAAATGTTGTTCAGGATAACCTAGGCTTACCGGTTCTCAAGGACAGCTGCCGGAACACACGTTTAGGTGCTTGGCGACAGATTTTCTACTTGACGGTGGTAGCTAGTCAGGCGGCCTAAATGACCTACCACCATGCTATAACGACTGCCATCCTAAGATGACAACTGGGACCGATGCCTTAACGTGCTCTCCGCAGCACGGAAGAGCTCAGTAGTAATGTCACTAGCGGTCACCCATCCAAGTCATGACCACGGCGAACGTTGCTTAACTTAGCTGATCGGTTAAGAACAGCTAAGTAAACTTCGCTACGAGTGCTTCATAATAAACAAAATGCCGCCTTATCATTCTATAGCGATTTCTTTCAAGTAGTATATCTATAGAGAAGTACCCGAACCAGCAATAACATTTACAACGTCTGCGAGTAATTGCTGCTATCCAGAATCACTAATCTTGCCTTGATGTCGTTGTTAACGAACCTGCTACGATTACATTTCTAGTTAACTGGTTTTATTCAAAGCTTAAAGTAATTCCCTTTATTATTATTAAGATCAGTAACAAAACTGCCCCTTTGATGGAATAGTTTAATATAAATATGCACGATAGTGTAAAACTACATCACCTTAACGAATTAGCATCACCATCATCGTTGTCAAATTTGAAGTTGTTCCTACAAGTTTCTGTTTGTTTTTTGTAGAAAATATATGTATTATATAGATATATTTTTGTCTTTTAGTCTTGAATCAACCTTGAACTGTTTAATAATGTATTTTCTAACACACTAGCTCGTAACGGGCCTGAATTGTAAATTAAATGCACCGATTTTAGTGTCATAATGTAGTCTATTACGCACTCGTGCTTTTTTCTACTTTACCGCAATTGTGTTTTAAATAAAAAAAACAACGTTTTCACACTGCTCACCAAGGAGATAATATACTCTGGTTTTTAATTCGAGATCAAAAATATAAACAAAAGGGTTAACCGTTCAAAAAAATTACAAGTATTTAGTAATTGTACTTATATTGGAAACGGAAGAAGGATTAAATATAAAAAAAAATTTTAGTTATAATTGATTACTTTGGTATGAACTGATAAAACACTTTTTATACGCATATTTACGCATATGTTCAAGCCTGAAAAAAATAGTGTAAGTTTTTTTTGGTTTTCATAGGGTTGTTGACTTGTTTTTTTAAAGTAAGTTAAATTATTTAGGACACCGAAATATACACCAAGCATTTAAAATTTATTTTTTTAGGGGCCCTGAAATACTAGAAAACCATCTTTTTATTTTAACTTTTAAAATTGGAGCTAAAACATCATTCAATGGCGGCATGTGTGCTTATGACGTCACAAGTACAAAAACAAATAGTGTTGCAATGTAATACGTTTTGCTTGCTTGTTGTAGTGTCGTGCGTAATCGATTTTAGAATCGATTATACAGGTTGTTCGGCAGAACGTGTACCATAGTGTAGGGGTGTATGTAGACTGAATAAAACAATCACAGAACCAACACAATTTGGAGCACGGATATATGAGTGGCATTATCAATTCTTTTTAATACATGGTAATTAAACAACTTTAAACGGTTCAAAATCACTATTTTATTGAACATTTTTTTAATCCCGATATGTAAACACTTTCAAGTGATCGAGACAATGGCGTGCAGTGACATCGGAATAAAAATAATGATAAACATAAGCTTTTCCAACTGTTTAAAGTTGTTGTATTACTATGAGTAATGATTGCAAAATGTTTCCATAGATTCTTGTTCCAAGTTTGGGTTTTATTATCTATGCTGATCAAATCTCACGGCGAAATATGATCAAAGATAAGTGAGTCAAATGTACGTATTACACTATTAAATATATGGGATCCAATGGATTTGATAGTGTAATAAATCGATAGTAAATAATAATAGTAAAACCTAGGTAGTAAATCGATAGTGATGCGACATTTTGTGGGTTGCTTGCTATTAGCAATTACTAATGTCAACTGTCACTGTCAAAACCTTTGGAAGCAAACTCTCAGGACAAAAACAAAGCAAGCCACATAAAGAAGAAGTTGAGTTGAAGTTCAAAAACAAAGCCACAGAATAGGTAATAGTAGTTACTATTACCTATTCTGTGGCTTTGTTTTTGTCCTTATGACATCATTTCCGCCCTTACTTCCGTTTAAGATCACGTGACTTAAAGAAAATTTAAACACATTTTGTTTATTCAAAATAAAGGTAATCCAATGCAGAATAAATAATTAATTAATTTCATCGAGTGATGTGCTCCAACTACTATCATGTTAACGTTACACTGTATTTTATTTTAGACTGTGTCAACTACCCTATTGCCACACTGGTGGAATTGTCGACATTTTCCAGCTGTCGCCATTTTTAATTATTTGTAAAATATATATTTTATTTTAGATTTTAATGTGTTTCTTTCCGATTGTTTTTCTTGTTATTGTTGAATTTCGTTGTTATTGTTTTTATCGTTTATAGTTATTGTTAGGGAGTTGCGTTCAGTTTTTGTTTATAGTTACGAAAATATTATTTTCATAATATGGAGGCTAGACTAGAGACTAGGCAAACCAGAGCTTTAACCGGACTCTTCAACAACGAAAGAAATTGTATTTCTTGTTAAGCAACGTCCTCGCAAATCTTAGTGCTTCTGAAAAGCTGATGGTGATGAAGGCGTTCAAACACACATATTTTGCGGGGCTGAAGGTCTTTAATTCATTCAGGTCAGCGGTATTTAATAGAGTGTGCTAAAAAAACCCTTGACATGTTGGGGATATCAGTTTCAGTCGGAAAGATTGTCAGTGAAAATAAGCGCAGCGATAAGTCCACTTCACCAAGAAAAACAGGACTAAAGCAGACATGAGTTTGAACAAATTTGATGAATTCGTTTTTTATGATATACGGCAGATTGTATAACGTTTTTTTCAATACAACAAAATTCCTACTTTAGAAAAGGTAATTAATACTTTTGTCCTTTCTTACCAAAATAACAAAATGTATATCTACTCAAGCAAAAGTCATACAATCAAATCCGAAACGTCAATTGGCCATAATAACCACGCTTGGCCGGCGTCTTGAGGATCGCAGTACAAGTTGTCGGTTCTCTAGAAGGCGCTGCTGCCCACCTTTCGTTATTTTTGTGGCCCAACGCATCATTGGATGCCGGGTTACAATGTCACCCGCGTATCTTCCCGTGGGAGTCGTAAGAGATGACTAAGGTATATACATAGGTGTACAATTATTTCAATGTAATAAAAATGTGTCAAAAACTTCGCGCAGGGTGCGCCTCTACAGATTACGTAAGAAAAATAGTATGTTTCATTCGTTTTTCATATAAAAACAAAACCAAAGAGTTTTTTACCTACTGCAGTAGAACTTTAGAAGATTTAATTATAAACCATAATCAGATTATTATTGCATCAAAAAGATAAAGTAAATATTTTCGTATTGAAATTTTCGTATGTTTTCCTCGCAAGTGTGTTGAAAAACGTCGTATGACATACGTGCGCTTTGATAAAATTACAGCCTCTGCTTTCTTGTAGCAATATCGCCTCGGCTTTAATTTTCAATTTACCGCCCTTTTACATATTGTACTATTAATGTTATCACACGTAATTACCCCGTAAGCACGATTACTGCTAAGTAAGCAATCACTGATCACTGAAAAGGTTGGAAACATCGACATAAAAATATTATAAAGTGGAAAGGATTGATTGTTTGTTTGCATTGAATAAACTCTAAAACTACTATACAAATTTGAATAATTTTTTCACCATTAGAATTCAACATTTTTCCTGATGAACATAGCCGATAGAATATTTTCATAAATGTACACATACTCATAAACGTTCACCGTTATAATATTAGTTTAATAAGGATCAACTTGTTGCCACCAAATATGCATTAGAAACCAATTTCCAATTTTAATAGTATATATGGTTCACTGTATTGATGATAATGGCTTACACATAAAAGATACATATATGCTGTTGCGGGTTTTTTGTAGGATAAATTTAAGATTAACATTTCACTATACATTTTATATACGTGTAGTGTTACATGTCTATAATGTATAATGGACTATTAATATAATGTACTAACGTTTTTGCAGCGCTCAATAGCTCACAGATGGCATAATTTTTTCCTATAATTACTTGACACTTCTTTATATATTAAACAGTAATTAAATAACTTTAAACAGTTTAAATCGCGTATATTCATCATTTTATTTGTCCCGACGTTTCAAACCGTTTCCGTTTCAAACACTTTGCAGTGATCGTGGTCGCGGAGTGATTGAAAATAATGATAAATATACGCAAATTAAACCATTTAAACTTGTTTAATTACTATGTCTAATAATCGCGAAAACCTAAGACAATACTTATATATTTAGTTATATTTTAGATTCACACAATATCTTTATAAATTATAACCTGTGTTATTCTGATGTGTAAGCTATATTATTGTAAAGTTTCATTAAAATACATTCAGTAGTTTTTTTCGTGAAAGAGGAACAAACATCCATGCATCTATTACTACAAACTTTCGCGTTTATAATATAATATTAAGTAAGGATGTGCCATGCAGAACACATACTTACGCATTAACACTTTACTTCCTGAGTGATTTAGTGTTTCCGTACCGCCGCGCCGGTCATATGCCAGCCGGTAGAAATTCAACTAGTTCAGGATTGCGTTTTACCAACATGGCCACCTCACTACACTGAGAAAACCGACTTAAAGGCTTAAATCAAATTTGACCTTTTACCGTTGAATTGTAACTACGTAAGATGAATTCACAACTCTTAAGATGATTTTCACCAAGCAATAAAAATGTACCATGTTTTATAATAAACACAACCGTCAAAAACGCCATCCGTAAAGTATTTTCAGAATTGCAACTTGTTATACGATAATAATTGCAGTATTGACCATAAAATATACCTTACTTTTACGGCGGTTTATATACGGTGATTATCACTATAACGTACGACTTAATCAGCCTTATCAAAAGTCAATATATAAGTAAGACCACAAAATACACCTTAAATGAAGACGAAAAGAAACATTCGCCTTCACTGACCTCGTTTAATGCCTTCTAGTTGGAAGGCGTTTTTGTACGTATTTACGTTTGGTCGGTTTTTCGCCTTATACCATATAAATTGGCCGTCATTAGGGTGCTTTTGACTTTAGATTTTTCTCAGTGTAATGTACTTGGAAGGCAATGTCAACAAGTTTGATTTGTTTTGTTCTTTGTTTCTTGTGTAGAGAGTACTTTAAGATAATCTTCACACACTAGTCAGTTTGCTTAAGGCCGGACATTGCTCGGATACATTGGCTTGTACATACGTTTTTGTTCTTTGAATATTTTTAACTGTTAGTCGAGTTACCCCAAAATAGCATTTTTCATTACATGTTCTATCCAATGAATATAAGTGTTAATATACTTTTTTTTTACAGATTAGAGAAGAATTACTAGTTTAAAACACAAATCTACAGGATAGTTTTTAGTAAAAGGGGCCGCAAAATGTTCCAGTGGTTGGATATATACTCGATTGTTTCATTTTCTTTACATGTTTCATTGTTTCAATATTAGGTTTTTTTTATACCGGCGGTTTGCCTTTATTAACAAAATACTACGAAATATATACAACACTACAGCTACTACAATAAAAGCATTTAGATCCCTATAAGTCATTGCAGACTCAATATAAGTGTTAAAAAGTTGCGATGTCCTGACCCCTGAAAGCTACGTGACTAAGTGATTTGCATAAGTATTGTCTAAATGTAATGTGTACACAATAAATCTAAGTTACATGTGTTTCTTTATGCTCTGCTTATAAAAGCAAGAATAGCTTGATTGTGATGGCAGCCTAATGCGAAACTATAGTCAGATTTATCTACATGAGTATCAAAGTGAGGTCTAGTGGCAGCGATGAATGCAAGCTCAAAGCTGCATCCAACCCTCCAGGGTTGAAAAACAAAACAACAATCTGCATCCGCATCCCCAAGAGACTGTCAATGATATTTTAATATTGTTTGTTTCATACCAATATTAAAATTGTAAGGTTGCGTCATCATTTACGAGTTTAAAACCAATTGCAAAATTGGTCTTGTTTATAGTACAACGTAAGTTGAACTATAGGTGTCGCTCCATCCCAATACGATGGTTAAATAAAGGACGAGAAGAAAAATTTAAGTTATGAGTCATTATCCTGTTAGCTCAAGCGGTCAGAGCATACCCCGGCTGTAGGGTTGGATGGACGCGGGTTCGAAACCCGCACATGTATAAAAATTTTTCTTCGTTAAGTTGTAATTTTCTAATTGTAATTTTGTACTGTCAATGATATTTTATAAATGCTCTGGTTCATCGCATTGCTTCACTCGGTCAAGAAATAGTCTATTGTAACAATAAAATATTTTACCATGAATCTTGTCATACCTGAAATTTCTAACTAAACACATGAATTTGTCTTCAACGAATGTTATAATATATTTCAATTACGTGAGGAATACGTAGAAATGGGTTTGGTATAAGTAATAAACGACAGCGTATTACTTTTAATTTTAAGTCTTTTACGTTTTACCGGTTGGTACGAAGTGATATAGCCGAGGATGGTAACAGGTACAGAAAAGAGAAAGCTATGTATTTTTCTATGGTTACAGGCAAGATGGGAACAGGTTAGTGTCGTAAGAGGCGACTAAGGATAAAACATACCAGAAGATTGGAAGTAGCGCCTTCTGAAGAACTGACACTGGGTGGGCGGTTATTAGCTCGTCAAATAATTATAAGAAGGTTTGCATTGCATTGCCCATTTGTGCCACGCTTTTAATTTCGACTCTTGGCAGAGGTTTTTGGGAATGCAGTACTTATAGATCACAGAATCCTTACATTATTAAGACGAAATTCATAAAAAGTGTGGTGGATGTTTTTTTTGTTATTGTGACGGAACAAGCTCGAGGCCCACTTGATGTTAAGCGTTCTAACCTCTGCCTATAACAGATGCCTTTCACCAAGTGCCACGAATTGGACTGCGCCCGTCACTTTGAGATATAGTTGTTAAGTCTCATGTGCCTGTAATTTCACTGGAGCTCAAGGACAGGTGCTGGAACACACTGTTAGGTGCTTGGCGACAGATTTTCTACTTGTGAACTAAAAAAGCAACTTTTTTGTATATTTTTTCAATTGCAAAAGCTTATCCCTTGTAGATATAAAGATTTCTCAAGACATCCTATTTGGTACATTACGAGTCTATTAAATTACTTATCCAGTAAATAAACATAGCTGTATTATTCAATCATGATTAAAGCAGAGAAATTTTTGTTTTTTCTTTTTCAAAGATAGCTTCTAGCAATTACAGAGATAAAAACGATGATAAAATAGTCTTAAATATAAGATAAGTCTTTACCGCGATAGAAATTAATTCCGAGAATTATGAATATAACCAAAGTGGAACAATTTATTTAATAATCAATTAAGAACCCTTTATTTAATATATTTTGACCATTAATTGTAGCTAGTGAGGTAGTAGATGTGAGGATAAAGCAAACGCAAAATGGATATACATTTCTTTGCAGATTGCACTAATCCTAATTTTCTATTGGAGCAGAGAGCATTAAATACACTGGCTCATATTTCTTAAGAATTAAAGCACATATAGCGCTGCCTATCATTTAAACGGAGTGCCACTCTGAGACTGTCCATAAAGAAAAGTATATGTGAGATCATCAAAAGACCTGTTATGATATATTATGGATGAGAATGCCAGTACAATGATAAATAGATTCAGGCGTTACTTTGCGGAAATCCATATTTATTAATAACAAATATTTTTAAAATATTTTATGAAAACATCAAATTAATATTTTAATAAAACACTTAAAAAATATAAAAAATATATCTAGTGACAATTCCGCCTAATTTTCCTGCTAAGCTGACGTGACGTCACAAACGCCACGCAGCCAAGCCGGAAGAATTTTCGACGAGTTTCGTTATTATTATTTATATAATAATTGTTATTATTACAATGTAGAATATTTCAATACTAAAATTTGTAATTGACCTTCATAAGAGCGTCGTAGACGCCTAAATTGAATAAATGATTTTGACATTGACTTTGAATGTTGGGTAGCAAAAGAGCAGAGATAATGAATAATATATCTGAACAAGTAATAAATTCATTAAAAATTAAATAACCCGACTGCAAATTATTTATTTTCGTTAAGCGTGTTATCGTCCTATTGGAATTAAAACACAAGTTATATGGATTTGTTTCTTAAAGATCTTCATTTTGATTGATGATGATAGAGATGTCATCTCAATAAAAAAAAACTGGCGGATTTGAGACGTCGAAAACCTACCAGTTTTTTTTGAAATTTTTATGTAGCTTGTGTACGTGCGTTATCAAGACGAATCTAACGATATACCATACATTAAAATCGGTTGAGCAGTTGAGAAGTAATGATGGAATAAAAAAAAACTCACATACATGAACCCTGAAAACATAACACTCCTTTTGTTTTGGGCAGTCTTGTCCTCTAATGATATATCATACATTAAAATCTCGTTGAGATGTAATGGTGGAATAAAAAACTCACATACATGAACCCTGAAAACAAAACACTCCTTTTTTGGGCAGTCGTGTAAAAAGAGGCTCATGAGCAATCATGTTATTAGTAGTTAGTAGTAGGCAAAAACTGGTACGATTATATCTTTATCTTTACCATCCCGTGGGGTGCCGGGCTAGAATAGCATTTACCTGCGGAAGCCGCAAAAGTCGACGAAGGGAAATACTAGGGAGGCCTTTGTTCAACGTTAGATTTCTTCCGGCTATTTGTGACATCTTTACAACGGACTATTAGGGCCTGTTTCAGAATGTTCGAATAAATTCCGGTTATACTACCCAGAACATATTTAATAAATAAAACACTATCTTTGCGTTTCAAAATCATCGATTTAGCCTATCGGTTAAAGCTTGAAACGGGCTTTATCATTTAGTTGTTTTATGTTCTGGGTAGTATAACCGGAACTTACTCGAACATTCTGAAACAGGCCCTTAGTCTTATATCCTCCAGGTTCCAGCAGTTTATACAAAGAAGTTATGACATTTGACGTTTGGCCTGCAGGGGTGGTGTACCCCATGTTCAGAGAAAGGAAGAAGATACAAACGCCTGATGTAGTGTCACAGAGTTTACATATTACATTTTATATTTCCTCCATGTATATTTTAAATTTGTAGCTGAAAATTTGAAGATAATATACATAGATTATACCAAGAATACTAAACCTATATCTAAGGTTTATTATTGCAACGCATGCTCGGCGGATTACATTACAAAATTACAAATTTACGAGAACAAAAATTATAGAATGCGCAACCGCGTCATCCACCACTCTCGTAAATTTGTAATTTTGTAATTACTAGAGTAGGTAGGCTTTATATAAGCAAGTATGTTATGAGGAGGGATAAAAATATTTAACTTTTTCTACGACTGCCAAAAAAAGAAGCGTTATGTTTTCAGGGTTCATGTATGTACTCATGCCTATCTGTCTTTGTGAGTTTTTTTATTCCACCATAATTTCGGTAGATTCTTATTTTTGAAGCGCTCATAGTGAAGCTTGCTTACTTGTTCTTAACCGACCAGCAAAATTTAAAAAGGTTTTGACTTGGATGGCTGACCGCTAGTGACATTACTACTGAGCGCTTCCGTGTTTCGGAGGCCACGTTAAGCCGTCCGTCCCGTAGGTCGTCTTAGGCTGGCAGTCTTTTGCGAATGCCCGCCTGGCTACCCTAAATGGATAAATATGGGGTAAGCTCTAACCAATTGAGCTAACATGACATGACGTCATGGTTAAAGAACGATAGGAAAGATTTGAGTTATGACGTCATGTCATGTTAGCTCAATTAGTTAGAGCATACCCCGGCTCAAGGGGTGGATGGATGTGGGTTCGAATCTCGCATAAGCACAGACTTAAATTTTTCCTATCGTATATTTGTGTGTTTTGTAATTTATATTTGTTTTTTTTAAGTTATGAAGTAACTAGATGGAGCTGGCGCACGCTTGATATCAAGCGTCGCGCCTGTCCATTATTATTGCAGCGTCACCATCGTCGTTCTGCTTGAAAGTGTACTGTGCTCGTAACTCCAAGACGTTAGTTCAACTTCCTACAGTGCATCTTCCACCTAAACGCAGTAGTATTTGCACATTATTGCCTCAAGACAGAATATCTGACACTACACTGGTACCCACCAAGACGGACTCTAGCTGAAAGTACCATAAATCTATTGAGTTTTGAGTGTGAATGTGAATAAAAATGAGGCAGAAGAATGGGATAATGGAGGGACAGTGTAAAGAACTATAATAAACTAGCTTTTCGGCCGCGGCTCCGGCCGTGCGTATGTAGGTTATCGCGCGAAACCATTAACCTCTTTTCGCGGAGTTGGATAAAAACTATTATATTTTCTTTTTATATTGTTATGATTGCAATAACGCCTGCTATGCGGATTACATTACAAAATTACAAATATACGATAGGAAAAAAAATTAAGTCATGTGCGGGATTCGAACCCGCGTCCATCCGCCCCTTTAGCCGGGGCATGCTCTATTATATTTTCTTCCCTGGGCTTCAAACTATTTCCATACCAAATTTTAAATCGGTTCAGTAGTTTATTCGTTGCATACCAAAATACAAATCTTTCCTCTTTATAATAATAGATAATGTAGATGTAGATGAAAGACACGAGTACCTACTCGGAAGAAATGAGAGAAAGAAACACGCCTTTGTTTATTATAACTTGGAGTTGATCTTGTTATGTATGCTACATTAATGTAAGTATCTGTTTGTAGGAAAATATTTTTGTCTGTGTTCAATTATAAGCTCTCAGTGCCTTAACCATCAGACTTCCGTAACCCTGACAAACTTTTCCTTTAATGAGTAGTGTACATAATAATATTAACTGCTACAAAAGCACGTCTTAGACGATTTAACTTTATCTGACCGAAATGTTTCTTTTCAACTTGATAAAAATACTCACCTTAGTTTGAAATAATTGTTTAAATTATCAAAAAATTAAATATCTCAACATATTCAACCACTAAAAAGGTTTGAAGGTAAACCTGACCTCAAACGCGTTACCCAAAAACCGTTCCAAATTTCACTTCAAATTGCCCAATATTCATAAAAAAGCACGACTTCCATTTTCATTACGGTTAATGCACGCCATAATCTTTTCTACACGCCATTAAACCTCAGATATAACTTAATAACATACACAAAAGTATTTGAGGCTCAACAATTTAAGGGTCCGAACCTCAGGGGTAGGGTCATCAGCTGAGATTCTGTCATTACCGGCGGCGTTTGTAATCAGGAGTGGAATGTGGTCACATACGTCGTGGGAAGGGTTGCTTTCAAAAAATGTTGGCTATTTTATTTGGCAGTATTGTAACATCACAACATTTTAAAGTTATACAAACATTTGTGAAATGCTGTCCGCCAGTCTATTCTTGGTACAAACCGTCACACACACTACCGTTATGTACTTGTTGTTTTTATACTACAAAATTAAAATACGCATAGGCGATGGAGTAAAATCCAAAGTGCGCACTTTGACCTCCGTATTGGCGAATGGTTTCATGGAGCGCAGAGAAAAACGTCTTCTCATAGACGAAGCTCACGTGAAGCATTTTGGGGCCATCATAATGGCTACATGGTTGCTGGAGGCTGAAGATGTCATCATAGAACTTGGCAATACAATGTACAATATTTCAATACTAAAATTTGTAATTGACCTTCATAAGAGCGTCGTTGACGCTAAAATTTTATAAATGATTTTGACTTTGACTTTGACATCATTGGAGATGTCCACCAGGTGCCTTATATTGAAAGAGAGAATTCAATGTATGGTACAGCAATCTCAATGTAATGGTGTCTATCGACCAAGAGTTGTTCTGCATGCATCAGAATCCCATAGATGTGGCATACGTCCTACGCGAAGTGTACCCGGGCTTTAACTCCTCAAGATCTCATGTTTACTTATAGGTGCCATTATACCAAAAGACCTCCCAAACACCCTATATTTGACGCAGACTCAGGAGCAGAAATCCTCCTTAATCGGTGGAGGGTACGGATGTGGCCACTCTGATCATATCATGACATGAGGCACAGGGACTGACATACGAATCTGTAGTAATCATCCAGATGAGAGCGAAAGAAACCAGGATCAAGGACAGCGTTCCACATGCGGTTGTGGCATTGTCGGACATATTACACCTATTTATTACACAGATGATAGCTCGAACACCATTGGTGGGTTTGTGCGGCGGGCGGTAAAAGCGACGGCAGAGTAGATCATCAGCTACAACCTAAAAATGGCGTTAAAGGACCGTAACGAAGAAGTCATGGATGAGATTCTAAAGACAAAAAGGACCCCGGAGCATCTGGGACGTAATGAAACTAAGCAGTAACTTTAAATTCTTAGAATTACTTAGCATGCAACTCACTAACATCAGAATATTAAAATAGGAGAAGAGTTATACATCAAATAACATATTGTTATATAATAACAAAAAAATTACAAAAAAACTCACTTAGTATTTAAAATGGATTAAAAGTTTACAACAATTAACATCTTGGTAAATAAGTAAATGATACATGGAGTGTGATGTGTACAAAATAAAAGAAAATTGAATATTGAAACTAATAAGAATCTTAAAAGAGTAACTACAGACCATGACCTGTAGTGTGTAGATTTATTAATAAAAAAAACCGGCAAAGTGCGAGTCGGACTTGCGCAACGAGGGTTCCGTATAAACATGTAGGTTTGTAAGTAAAAGTTATGGTATTTTTATTGCTAAATGAAATACAATTCAAGATTTTGAGTTCACGGAAGTACCCTGTAGGTTTTGATTCCCTTGCAGTGTCGAAAATTTGCGGCTCTATCTTTTGATTGCATTCGCTTAGATGTTTGATTTTTTTCAAAGCTCCTAGGGACAGTAGACCTGAGTATTTGACATGAATTTAAACTTGATACATCCACGCGTTTCTGAGAAAAGGGGTCTTGACAGACAGATAGACGGACAGCAACCAGCAGCCATGTGAAGTATTTCTGAACCGATACAAGTTAAGAACCTTAACGAAGAGAGCATATTCCCTCCTCAAAGGGCAGCAACGCATCCCAGAGACCTCTGGTGCTGTAAATGTACGTAGGCGACGATGACAACTTACCTCCAGGTGAGCTATCAAGGCTTACTTATACTACAGGAAATACCGCCAAATTGTCTCTTATACTTTTCAGCAGTGGAAGTCTGTTTTTTATTGTAATTAATAGTTTGATAATTTTTAGCTTTTTTATGGTATTGTGACTGTCCAACAAGGTCACAAGGTAGACAAGATCCGCCTGATGTTAAGCGGTAACCTATGCCTATAAAAGACTGCGCCCATCCGCCATACAGTTGTTAAGTCTCATGTGCCTGTAATTTCATAATTACCCACTGGCTCTCAAGGACTGCTGCCGGAACACACTATTAGCACATGTATAAAGAAATTTATTCATGTACTTGGTGACAGAATTACTACTTGAGGGTGGCAGTTAGCCAGGCGAGCATTCCTAAATTGTCTTACTAGCATGCGGCGAAGCTCAAGCCGTCGGCGGGGATCGAACCATGGACCTGCGGTGCGGCAATCCATAGCTTTGACCACGTGGCTATCATTGCTTCAAAATAATTTTTAGAAGTTGCTAGTATCTAAACGTGGACGATCGAAATTCAATCTAATAATGGGCATTTTTTGTATGCCCGCCTGGCTAGTGATCACCCTTAAGTAGAAAATCTGTCGCCAATCACCTAACGGTGTGTTCCGGGACCTGTCCTTGAGACCATTAATTCTAGGTTAAGCCTGTTAACACCTTCGACCACGTCATCACTTACCATGAGGTGAGATTGTGGCCAAAACTCACAATAAAAAAATATGTGCTTTTTTTTTCAAGTACGCGTACCTATATTCTTTGTCATTTTGATAAGTGACATTGCATGGTACCGAACCCAAATTCTGGTTTCACTATCCACCTACATCATCAAGTTTACTATTACACGGTTAATTGAAATGTGGGTCATAAATGACCCAGAAATAATTGAAGGGTTGGTCATATATGATCCAGAAATGCGAGCGAGCGATAGTTTGTTTGATGGAGCCGGAGGGATGTTGGGACGTAATTGGCACAATTAAACTTAAACCAAAGGACAACCCACACAGGTGTAGTCATCTCCTTTAGATCGAGGGTGGTTTTGTGGGGAGATAAGAGTTCGCCATTATGATTTAGAGCCGCCCTAATGTTTCTTGATAACTTGTATAAGCGTTGTGAAATATTTATTATTATGAAATGTGTGATTTCATCTGTTCTGTTTTGAAGCGCTCGTAGCGAAGTTTACTTAGCTGTTCCCAACCGATCAGCAAAGTTAAGCAACGTCGCACGCGGTCATGAGTAGGATGGGTGACCGCTAGTGACATTACTACTGAGCGTTCACGTGCTTCGGTGGGCACGTTAAGCCGTCGGTCCCGGTTGTTGTCTTAGGATGGCAGTAGTGGTGGCATGGTGGTAGGGCATTTTGCGAATGCCCGCCTGGCTAGCTACCACCCTCAAGTAGAAAATCTGTCGCCAAGCAGCTAACGGTGTGTTCCGGCAGCTGTCCTTGAGAGCCAGTACTTCTAGGTTAGCTAACCTAGAAGTACTGGCTCTCAAGAACAGCTGCCACTATCTCACCTGATGGTAAGTGATGATGTGGTCGCAGTTGTTGTTCAGGATAACCTTGATTTACTAGCTCTCAAATACACCTCCTGGAACAAACCGTTATTTGCTTGCGGAAAGATTTTCTACTTAAGGGTGGTAGCTAGCCAGGTGGGCATTCACAAAATTCCCTGCCACCATGCAAATATATACTAAATTTATTGATGTAGGTACTAAAGCTGTCAACAAACAGCTTTAGTAAATTAAAATAAATTCACAACTCCGATGACTTTACATGACTGGGTTCAATACAGGGCTAACCGACGCCATGTCTCATTTTTATTACAATAATGAAATTACCTAAAAAGCGTGCGCAAAAATTGCGAAATAAGTTTATGTCTGCTTGGCCGATATGCTTTTAGCGAGCTTGATTATTCTTCTTTTTGTAAAATTATTTTATTCTTCTCATGCTCGTGTACTTAACATAACTTACAAGCACTTAGGCTGGGTTGCACCAAATTTCCCCCTGGGAGCTCCAAGCGGAGATCCTCGCCGAAGTGTACCACTTCGTGGCGGCGAGGAGATCCCGCGGGGAGCCTCCAGCGTGGGAGGAGGTCACGCGCATGCGACGGCAGGCGCGGGCCGCCCTGTTGCGGCGGTGGACGGAGGACCTGGCTCCACCGGTCCCTGGACAGAGGACGGTGGATGCCATTCGCCCGGTCCTTCGGAGGTGGGTAGGGCGGCGATTCGGGTCGCTCACCTTCCGATTGGTGCAGGTGCTTTCCGGGCATGGATGTTTCGGAAAGTACCTGCATCACATCGCAAGACGTGAGGCGACCCCCGCCTGTCACGAGTGTGGAGCGCCAGAAGACACGGCGCTCCACACGCTGGAGGAGTGCGCCGCGTGGAGTCCCATGCGGCACACCCTCACAGCGGTCATAGGCGCAGATCTGTCGCTGCCGAGCGTGGTTAACGCTATGCTCGGCAGCGACGGATCGTGGCAGGCGGTGGTCTCTTTCTGCGAAGAGGTGATGGCGCAGAAAGAGGCTGCGGAGCGGGCGAGGGAGGACGACGTCCTCGCAGACCCGCTCCGGCGTAGACGAACTGGTGGAAGGAGAAGGCGATTCGGGCGCCTTCTCGCTCTATCCTAGTGCTGTGCGGATCATCGGTGGAGAGTCGGGGGATTCTCCACTGGCTTGCACGATCCCACACGTCTGGGGGATGGCCCTAATGAGCTGGGTCATCCCTCCATTGGCCGGGGCCCGTCACCGGTGACGGGGCGAGATGGTGATTGCTAACGCTACCCCATCTCGCCCCGACTAGGCGGCAGACTGCTCATCCCGGGTTTTTAGTGGGTAACCTCACTTACTACCCCCCCGTGGGGGTAGTAAGGCCCCTCAGGCGAGGACTCCCACATAACCACTCTGCTCCCCCCGGAGCCGGGTGGTATCCATAAAGGATTTTCCCGGGTCAAAAAAAAAAAAGAAAAAAAAAAAGGGTTGCACCAAATTTGACAATGGTTGGGCTGCGGATGAGAGCGCGAGTGACCTCGCGGCCCCTGCCACTAGTCGGGGACGACGGAACACCATGAGGTTTTTAGTCAGCAGTGGGGTCCCTATTGACCCAGAGCCCGACATAAGCACCGGCTCCGCGGCGGGTGCGTATGAGTAAAGAGCTTACTTCTTGCCATAAAAAAATAATTGACGATGGTTAAATTCGCAAAAAAGTTCCATATTTGAACCTTATCCCGACGGGATAATTAAATTGACGAAAAATTTTACGTTAACCAGAGATGGTGCAACTCAGCCTTAACTTGACTAAAACTGAATGTTTTCTTTATTTTAAATATTATTTTTATTGCACTAAGGCTGGCTTTTGACCACTGATAGATGTAGTTGAAGATGTTATGTAATAAGTTGGCATCGTACTGGACCACTATGTCCTAGTTATGAATGAAATTCTATTGTTATCTTTATCGCCGATGCCAATGGGTTAAGGTAATTTAATAATTGGCTTTCAAGGACAGTTGCTGAAACACATTATTAGGTGCTTGGCGACTGATTTCCTACTTGTGAGATAAGCAAACATTGGCATAATATAATATAAAATATCGTATCCCCATGCAAAATGTATTGAATGATACTGGACTCTAGTACTCTAATACTGGATTGAAGGATAGCTACTGTGACCGCTTGGCGGTAAAATTTTCCCTTTCGTGCGGTAGCTAGCCAGATGAACATTCACAATTTATATTTGAACCCTGCTGTAAAACTTAAACCAGTCAAAAATTGCCTTCCCTGATCATGTCGATGATGGTTCTGACACTGTACAAAAGTCGTTGATGAGAAAACTTTATTCATTCATTTCAGTTTGAAATTACCAAACATATGATAACAACATATATTAATATATAGCCAATTGATTACATACGAGTATTTCTTTCATATACCTATGAATATATCTAACATTTTAATATATTAACTCATGTAAAACATCGATAATAAATTGAAATAAAAAATACAGATGAATTGAGTACCTCCTCCTCTTTTTGAAGTAGGTAAAAATAGGAAGGGGCTGAAACTCAAGACATAGGTCTAGTGTTAGATTAAGTGATCACCAATAAACTTATATTTTACGAATAAAAATTTTGTAAGTTCCCACCTTAACTTCTTTTTTCCTAATAATCGTTTATAATAATGTAATGTAATCCTACAGAGCTCCTGCAGAGCTACAGTTATTGCAAAAAAAAAATGCCTTTGACCACTATCTCACCTGATGGTTAATGATGATGTGGTCGAAGATGTTGTTCAGACTAACCTAGAATTACTGGCTCTTAAGGACAGCTGCCGGAACACACCGTTAGGTGCTTGGCGACAGATTTTCTACTTGACGGTGGTAGCTAGCCAGGCGGGCATTCGCAAATTGCCCTATCACCATGCTATAACGATTGTCATCCTAAGATAACAACCGGGGCCGACGGCTTAACGTGCCCTCCGAATCACGTGCACGCTCAGTACTAATGTCACTAGCGGTCACCCATCCAAGTCATGATGGCAGCGGACGTTGCTTAACTTAGCTAATCGGTTAAGAACGGTGCAAACCTCAATACGAGCGCTTCAAAACAGGATCTTGCAAACAATTGCCAATAATTTTGGCGAGCCAACATTGCCAACTTTATCACCCGTGTATCACCAGCTTAAGGGTAGATTTATATTAGAGCGGGCCGTGCCCGGGGCGTGCCGTGCACGTGGCCCGTACGGGGCACGCATTTGAAACGTTACATACATTTTGTATGAAGCAATTTATATTAGACCGTGCCTGATCCGTGTCCCGTCCGGGCCTGCCTACTAACGTACGGACGGGCTTCGCCCCGGGCCTGCCTCGTCCACGGCCCGGCCCGGACACGGCCCGGTCCAATATAAATCATCCCTAAGGCTAACTAAGTTAGCTTCTCGACGTACCTTATACTTGCCCGGTAAATTGTTTGTGGTCCAATTTTCTCGGCATTTTCTAGTTACTAGAATAAAACAGTTTAAAGCTGTATTATATAAATAATCTTACTTATGGGGAAACATCACGTCAGTGGCGGGAACTTCAATATTTAAACATTTTACAGCGCTTGTAGCTGTAAAATGTTTTAATATTGTAGTATGTGTAGTATCTGATAGTTGTGTTCCCGAACATTTTGAGTTTATTTTTTGTTTTTGTTTATGTGTATTGAACGATATAAGCACGAGGACCACCTGATGTTAAAAGTCTCTTGTGCTTGTTTTTAATATTTCATATTTTTGATTACTTAGCTCAATGTAAATATTCAACACTCTATTCAAAGGGAGCGCGGCACGGTCCAGTGTTACCGCGGCGGGCGCTCTTAGCTCGGAGTACGCATTGTTCTTTACCACGAGATACAGAACTTAAAAGTGTCAGACAGTACTAGAAAAACTTATTGATTTTAGTTTTGAGATCCTCCGAGCCAAGAGCGCCCGCCACGGTAACACTGGACCGCGCCGCGCTCACTTTGAATAGAGTTTTGCATATTTACATCGGCTAAGTAATAAAAATATGAAATAGTTACATGCATAACAGATTTTTAACATCAGGTGGTCCTCGTGCATATTCCGTCAATTACACATAAACAAAATAAAAAAAAATTAAATACAAAACACTTAAAAAAATCTTCTCAAAATGTTCGTAAGGACTAGCAGTCGTCGTTAGCATTTTACCAATAACCCTGTATATTCAATACCAATGCCGCGTGGGGTGCCGGGTAAAATGTCAGCCCCCCCCTCCCCCCCATGGCTACTTGTGGGTGAAGGTAAAATACCGGAAGGCAGCAGCGCCTTAAAAGGAAATTATATCTTTAACTGCGATCCCCAAGACGTCGGCCAAGCGCAGCGTGTCAATTATGGCAAACTCTCCTTTAAAATATTTAAACAGTCAGAAACATAAAAATACGTTTACCCGTAACAAATACTATCAAATTCAAATATGTTTATGTGTCACAAAACCACAAATATACGATAGGAAAAAGTAAAGTCATGTGCGGGATTCGAACCCGCGTCCATCCACCCCTTGAGCCGGGGTATGCTCTAACCAATTGAGCTAACATGACATGACGTCATAACTCAAATCTTTCCTATCGTTCTTTAACCATCGTATTGGGATGTTTGTGTATCAATTCGAGTTGAAATAAAAAAAATAGAAGTCATAAAAACACTGTCCCAAATTCGCTTAGTTACTGATCTTTTGTCATCATTCAGCTTAACGTTGAGTTTAACTGGTTAAGGTTTTTACTACTAAGCCTTTGAACGCCATCTTTCTGTCAATATGTGATGATGTGGTTCTACGTGGTAAGAATGCTACGCTATTCTCTCACAGAATGACGGCTGTCAAAATGCATCTTTAGTTGCTTGGAGACAGAATTTGACTTGGTAGAGTGAGGAAAAGTTTATTTGTTTTACTTTTTTATGGGATTGGATGGAATGCGCACAAGCGACAAACTGCACTGCGCCCATCACCCTGAGACTTACAGTTGTTAAGTTTCATGTGACTGTAATTTACTGGCTTTCAAGGACTGCTGCCGGAACACACTGGTAGGTGTGGTGTTTCTACTTGAGTACCACCCTAAGGTCATATAGTTGGCACTGGACACTGTAGCACGTGAAATTACTAGGCGAACGAGACATAAGAACTGTGACTGTGACACTGTAACTGTAATATAGAAGCGTCATAAGCACACTTACCCTTATCCCACTCATGTGCGGTTGGTACAATATGTCTGCTCTAACAACGCACAGGACATCACAAGTAAATACTTTAAAAATATTATTTTCTGACTACCCTTATGAAGGATGAATAAAACAAATTGTTACAAAGCTTTGACGGTTTTATATCCAGCCGCCTCCCTAACTCCAACCCTGCTTGGGAATTAAACATCATTTTAAAAATGTACGCGATATATGCGCATCTATACCATAGACGTTATAGGTTGACTCATAATAAATTTAAACAAAGGTAAGAGAATTAATTTGATCCTTCTAATAGCTATAGCGGATTCAATCCGAAATACTAGAGATGTCCAAGCGTCAGATCTCATCCAGTTCGGAAACCACAGTCTACATACCTATGTTCTGATGGACACATTTAGCTGCGGTCGAATACCTCATTAGGTGCCGACTTAGTGTTGAGATACGATATTTACAATAACACCATTGCCGCGGATTTAACGATTATAAGTTATTCATTAGTTTCTACGACGCAATGAAACGTGTTTTTTGCGCACTATTGCATAGTGTCTTGCTTTATCACTGTTTATATATATAAAAGTTTGAAGCGCGAAGTTTGCATAGCTGTTCTTAATCAATCAGCTGAGTTAAGCAACGTCCGCCGTGGTCATGAGTTAGATGGGTGACCGCTAGTGACATTACTACTGAGCGTGCACGTGCTTCGGCGACACGTTAAGCCATCGGTCCCGGTTTTTGTCTTAGGATGGAAGTCGTTACATCATGGCGGTAGGACATCTTGTGAATGCCCGCCTGGCTAGCTACCACCCTCAAGTAGAAAATCTGTCGCCAAGCACTTAACGGTGTGTTCCGTAATGTACAGAACTTGACAGCCAGTAATTGAAGGTTAGACTGAATAAAAAAAAATACAACAAATTTATATGTTAATTGTTATTACTGTATTATTTTTTGTGGCAATTAAAATACTTTCATTCTTTCTTTCTTTCATAATCTGCGTTTTCGTCATCCCTCACCAACAGGTGAGATAGTAATCAAAGGGTAGACTATAAACTATAAATAAAAAATAATAGAAACAGTGTCTTGACTTATCATTGTTTGTCAGTATACAAAAAGAAAAATAAAATATAGAATAAAAATAAAATACTTGTAACTACAAATCCAAATCCATATATTCCAAGCTTCTTCCAAATCGGTATAGCCGTTTCAGTGTGAAGGAGTAATGAATATTACACAAACAATATTTTTTGTTTTTGGCTTATTTCCGGCGTCAGAGTTTTTCTACTGCACATAAGTCCTGACATTGTCAGAAGGCTGATCGTTCAAAGTTGGCAAAGCCAGAGAGTCCGAATCTCTAGACCTTTTATTCCGATGTAGAGATGTGATATAACATTCCTCTGAAGGTGTTTCCGCAATATTACAACAGCGAGCGCTTTATAAAGTGTTTACAAATTCCCATCCGGGCCGGCAAAACCACAGCAACATGTTGTATTTATACCACTACGATAGAAGAAGTTTTAGCTTAACACCAGACTTACCAACTGATAGAAAGCCGCCTATACAATAAAAAACTCTCACTAATATACGCATTTATATTATAGTGTGATAGCGCCATCTACTTAAATCAATAGGTAACTGCCTCGTCGGCCGTGTGATGTCTAGCTTTTCTTCAGAATCTTGATGACCTGAGTTTGATCACTGTGTTGAATAGAAATTGAATGAATAGCAGTCGAGTCTGAAACTGCAACTGATAAATGGCAATAAATCTACTATATGAATTCAAAACAAATTGCTTCAAACTATGTTCTTTTAAATGTGATAGTAACGGAACTTGTAGCAAAGTTTGCTTCGCTGTTCTTATAATATCAGCAAAGATAAACAACGTCCGTCGAGGTCATGAGTTTGATAGGTGACCGCTAGTGACATTGCTACTGAGCGTGCACGTGCTTCGGAGGGCATGTTAAGCCATCGGTCCCGGTTGTTGTCTTAGGATGGCAGTCATTATAGCATGGTGGTAGGGCTAGCTACCACCGCAGTGTGTTCCGGCAGCTGTCCTTGAGAGCCAGTAATTCTAGGTTAGACTGAACAACATCTTTGACCACATCAACACTTACCATCAGGTGAGATAGTGGTCCATTTTTTTTTTCACTGGGAAAAAAGCGTTACTCATGCCCCACATACCCCCATGGAGGGGGTATGTGGGACTCCCCGTACATAAACCGGTATACCCACTAAACGACCCAGCGGCAATCCGGCATCGTCTATAAGGAGGAGGACTGGGAGACTGGCAGAGCCTTTACGTCCAGCCCCCACCGACGACCGCCCGCTTTTACAGCGGGGCCTGCGCGCCCCCTCCCAACGGAAGGGGCCCGGGAATGACCAGGAATGCTTGGCCATACCCGCCCGACTGAGGTGGATGTGCAATGCGAGAGAAGGCGCCCTCCGCGCCTGTCTCCCGCTATTCACCACCGGGAGGGAGAAGATGACGATTATTCAATCGCCTTCTTCGTCTACGCAGTGGTGCCGCAAGGGGATCTTCCTCCCTTGCCCGCTCTGCCACCTCCTTTTGGGACATCACGTCTTCGCAAAAGGAAGCGACCGCTGCCCATGCCCCCTCGTCCTCCAACATGGCGTTGACCACGCTGGGGAGCGAGAGGTCTGGCCCAATTACGGCGAACAAGCTGCGGCGCAGCTTGGTTCACGACGGACACACCTCAAGGGTGTGCTGCGCCGTGTCTTCCGCCGCTGCACAATGCTGGCACGCCGGTGTTTCCTCCCTTCCGATCCGGTGCAGGTATGATCCGAAGCATCCGTGCCCGGATAACACCTGCACCAGACGGAACGAAAGGAAACCGTGGGACCGCCCGAGCCAGTCTTGCCGGCGGTGGGGCTCGAAGCATGGACCTGCGGCACTGCAGTCCATAGCTATTATCACTCAGCTATCATTACTTCGAAACGTTAATGCCACAGACTCCTAATTTAATTTAAACACAAATCAAATCGCTACTACTCCCGCTGTCGCTAAATCTCCTGACCAAATCACAGCATCGTATCTCAATTACGTGGTGGTTTCTAATTGCGCGTATACATGCGCACTGGACAGGCTATAAGTACTCATTACCCGGAATTACGACTAATGGTTTATTTATTACCCTGGACCAGGTTTCAGATCGCAATTCAGCCTTTGATATTTAAAGTTGGTAGTTAGGAATTATGTTTGCAGAGAAATTATTGTTACTGAATGGTAGTATCGAATTCAATACTGTTATAATTGTATATATTAATATTAAATTAACTAACAGTGTACGTAAACTGAAATAATAGAGAAAAAAGATGGACGTTTGTGAATATTGAATGAGTTTTTTATGTTTGTTAAGTATTTTGGTATTGTGATAGAAGTGGTACTAGTTTTCAGTGTGTTTATTGGAATCCAATAAGGGCAGCAAGGGCGATCGATTATGAACAAACCGGAGCGCAATTGAAAAAATATCGATACACCGCGAGATCAGGGTCATATTTTTGTATGTCAATAGTATACTTACATACATACATATAATCACGCCTGTATTCCCCGTGAGAGTAGGCAGAGGTGTGTAAAAACCCACGTTTTACCAATTGTGTTTTAGTCCCATGTAATAGGGACGAGCCTATTGTCAATCACCGGGCACAGTTTCAAGGTCAGACAATTTTTTTTTCTAACACACTGGATGAAACGCAAGAACATTTTACGACCAAAAATTATACGCTAACAACATACACGACAGGAACGCAAGAACATATTGTATGAAACCCTGGCAGGGCACTAAGATGATAAACAGCCCTGTCGTGCGTAAAATGCACACCGCACCCTACTCACATCTACGTCATAAGTGGGATACTGCTCATTTGGCACATTTTTCCCTTCGCTTCTTACGACACCGACGGGGAGAAATGGGGAGGTGACATTCTAACCCAGCGCCCCACGGGGTTAGTAAATAAATGCTGCCAGCATGCTGGGCGCGCTGCCATATGGTAGGGGGCTGGAGCATTTGGTCTGTCTGTGAGTCTGCACTAACTTATAGGTTGTCAAATGTTTTAATTGTAGTAGCTGTAGTGTTGTATATGTCACCGGATAGTTGTACGATACGTTAGTTTATTAAAAATCTAGTGAGATTATAAACTGTCGATAGATTGTGAACGAACATTAAAATTTACAATCTAACGCTTACATTTTCGTAAGATTATAAACTGACCATGTCTATAGATCGTTAGATTATGCTGGCAGTTTATAATCTAACGATCTATAATCACCCGCGAAATTGTGAATCATCCTCTGATTGGTCGCCGTTATAGGTGCCATGAGTTCATTTTATAGAGTTAAAACAAAAATAATAGTCAGACAAAAAAAAACATATTTATTTCGTGTTTGTACATTAAAAAATCTAAGGGATTTAAAATAATGACCACCATTAAATGCTTTGATACCCTTAGTTCTTTTACCAAAAATTTTAATCGGATCCAAATGTAGTAATATTTATGATGAGAAGATAATGATCACTATATTTTAGCGAGGGGTTAAATATCATTTAGTGTAGGGTAAAGTCATATTTAGGTGCGACGACGAGCGAAGCGAAGCGGAGCGTAAGGTTGCTTGTGACAGCCAAAGCCTAAAAAAAAATACATTAAAAACCTGTACCTGCGTATTTTGCTTATGGCCACTGTAATACTTTCGTAGATCTATGGTAAATTGTTGTTGATCCACATAATTACAATTTGACGGCTGGACATGGTCAGTTTATAATCTTACGAAAACTTAAACGTTAGATTGTAAATTTTAGTTTCCATTCACAATCTATCGACAGTTTATAATCTACCTAGATTTATTATAAACTAACCGTTAGTACAATAAAACGGTGACATATATAGTACGTAGTATTTTGTTAATAAAGGCATACCGCCAGTAAAAAAATAAATAAAATGAGAACAACATATAAAAAGTCACTTAATATAAAATTTATCCACGAACGACCTCATGTACTATGATGTGACGCACCACGGGACAATGTATTTTACTTTGTATGCTACCCTTTGACCACTATCTCACCTGATGGTAAGTGATGATGTAGTCGAAGATGTTGTCCAGGCTAATCTAGTATTTTGCGATAGCTCATCTGGCTTGCTACCGTCCTCAAGTAGAAAATCTCTCGAATTTACAAGCACCTTATACTGAGTTCTAGCAGCAGTCCTTGAGACTTAACAATCATACGTGCCAGTGTGGGACTTAGTGCAGCTATTGACTGGTCAAATGCATCTGTTATAGGCGTTACCGCTTAACATTAGGTTGGCTTCGTGAATGTTCCGCCATTGTAAGAATACAATGAGATAATAAAATGTTCCGGGCAGAGTCTTTCTGGAACATTTTTGTATAAGGAAAAGGATAAGGAAATATGAGAAAAAAGAGATACTACTACAATTAAAATATTAACTAACAATTATAAATTACTTAAAAAGTAAAAAATAAATTATTTATTTTCGTTAAACGTTTTATCGTTCCATTAAAGACAACACTGCAAGTTATTTATTTGTGCAAGCCTGTTTTAAATCCTTTTATTTTGATACCCCAATCGATAGGATTGGAAGATTTTTTTTTGTCTAATTTTATAGCGTTAAAATCCACTAGTTTTTTTGTTATTTATTTCTATATACCAAGTGTCACTTGCACTTTCAATACGAAACTAACGATATATCTTACATTAAAATCGGTTTGACCGTTTAGAAGTAACGGTGGAATAAAAATCTCACAAACATACATACGAGTACATACATACATGAACTCTGAAAACATAACTGTCCTTTTTTTGGGTAGTCTTATAAAAATGCAATCGGCATTGAACATTTTAAAACAACTCGTGGAAGTCACAACTATAGTATTCACACACGGACCTTATATTTTTATGGTCTACACATTGAGTTCACCTGGGTGACCATGGAAATTCGAAACCCCTCATTATTTCATAGTTTTTACCACTTCTGTTCGGTTCTGTTTTTTAAATGTTTTGCCTGTTTCACTATCGGCAATAGACGCAATTATTATATCATCCAAAGGCATACTGTCAAACAATTATTTCAGTACAGTGTAGGTAAGTTTCAAACTACTTAATCAAAGTTGATCAAGTTGAAATGGGACCAAATTGGAGGTATATTCTCTACCCAACAAACAAATTAGGGCACCCTATGATAAACCACAACTTTCCGAGCTTGGAAAAACATATTTTTTACAAACTTAAAAAACCAAACCCTACATAGTACTTAGATTGTTTAGTTTCTATGTCTCAATAACTAAGAAATCTTGTCACTAAGCTCCTACAGATAAATAAAACCAAGAATAAATTATTTCAAGAAAAAAAAATCGACTGCAATTTATTTGTTTTGTTAGGCGTTTTATCGTTCCATTGAAATTAAAACTTTAAGTTATATATATTTATGGAATCGTTTTTTAAAGCTCTTCATTTTAATACACCACTTGATAGGGATTGAAGAAAAAAACAGCTCTCTCAATATGGCGTCTAAAATCCCCCATTTTTTTGCTTTACCTCTTTTGTCTATTTAGTGTCACTAACGTTATCAAGGCAAATCTAACGATTTCTTTTACATTAAAATCGGTTAAGCCGTTTAGAATTATGGTGGAATAAAGAAACTCACAAACATGCATGAAACCTTAAAACATAACACTCCTTTTTTGGGCAGTCTTGTAATATCTATCCTTCTAACCTCTTCACCAACCTCATCAACGTCATTACTATTACTATCAATATTACTTACCAACCAAAGAGGCTCATCTATTAGAAAAAAAATAAAACAATCAATTAAATCCAAACAACATAAACAATCTCACCCAAAATCACAACAAGCATTGCGTGAAAAGGCAAAACCCTAACATAAACTTATTTAGACCATAACGTTAACAGACAAATAGGGTTCCCCCGTCGGAAGCGGCTGGACACTAAGCCTCTCATATTTTGTACGGAACCCGAGTGGTGTTGAAATTAATTAGGACGACCGCCCCGTAATAGTTATAGGGGTAAACGGAAAAATATATTGGACAACTATTGCGGGTGGAGCAATGAACTTAACAAGGTTTTGGGGAAGTGGCCAGCCCTTATGGATATAGTTGGAGGGCTTAGGATATTGTGGCCTTTTTAAGCTTCATTTTTATGTTTGAACTTAAAGAAACCGTAGTTTTTTTTACAATATAAAGGTTTTTGTCCCGTCAAGTGAACGGAAATGTTGGAAAGGGAAGACCTAGACGAACGTTATAAAATCAGATCGAAGACGTTCTAAAACTGGCCAGGTCAGGAGTACCCTAAACCGACGCTTGTGTATGAATGGATTGATGAGTGTAGACAAAGCGAAAGATATATGTTTGGATCGTAGCAAGAGGAAATCTGTGGTCTTTGCCTACGTTAGAGGCGTGATTTTACATGTATGAAGTTTGTTAAAATCAGGGGAATTTCATTTAGTTTTAGGCGCGATCTGCATAATATATGTACGTAAAATTTCTAACTTAGGTATTTTCTTGTATATCCCCTTTTAAAAGGTTGTATATCTCTGTACCAAGAGTCCGTTATGGTGGGTATTACACAAATGCCAGATATTCTACCTGTAGCTACACTGAAAAAAATCTTAAGTCAAAAGCGCCCTAATGACGGCCAATTTATATGGTATAAGGCAAAAAACCGACCAAACGTAAATACGTACAAAAACGCCTTCCAACTAGAAGGCGTTAAACGAGGTCAGTGAAGGCGAATGTTTCTTTTCGTCTTCATTTAAGGTGTATTTTGTGGTTGTTCGGACCGATCAACTTCTCCGGCCCGGTGGAAGGCGCCTCTGCTGAACGATCCCTGCCTGGGCAATCTGGAATCTTAACAGTGGTCTTTCTTAAATATTGACTTTCGATGAGGCTGATTAAGTCGTACGTTATAGTGATAATCACCGTATGTAAACCGCCGTAAAAGGTATATTGTATGGGAAATACTGCAATTATTATCGTATTAAAAAGTTCAATTCTGAAAATACTCTACGGAAGGTGTTTTTGACGGTTGTGTTTATTATAAAACATGGTACATTTTTATTGATTGGTGAAAATCATCTTAAGAGTTGTGAATTCACCTTGCGTAGTTACAATTCAACGGTAAAAAGTCAAATTTGCTTTAAGCTCCAAAGTCGTTTTTCTCAGTGTAGTGAAGTTATTTTAATTTAATAAGTAATAATATCTATAGTGACATTTGTGACTGTGGCGCCGCCTGACAGTTGTTAGATGAACGCGTTCATGTATGTCAGTGAATTTAATCTCAAGAATTATGTGCTTCAGGCGACACTACAGTTTGATACCAACTACCAAACGCCTAGGCAAGCAAGTGAAACTGTAATCAAACAGTATATTAAAAACATAAACCTCGTTAGTTTCTTTTTCGGTCTCTTGTCAGCGAGATTAATCGAAACCGAATCATATCTATTTTATTTAGAAAGTCTGTCCCCATGATCTGCAAAGTGTGGCATGCCAATAATCTAATAATAACATATATTATAAAATGACCAAAATACTAGAGAAAAAAAGGCATGTGCGAGATTCTAACCCGCGCCATACACCCCTATAGCCGGGGCATGCCCTGACCAAATTTAGACCTATAATTTTGTAATGTAATCCGCACAGCATGCGTCATTGCAAAAATATGAATATTAAAATTATAGAATTGCGTCATCATAAACAAGTTTAAAGCTATTTGCAAAATTAGTCTTGTTTGTAGTACAACATAAGTTGAACTATATGTGTCACCCATACGATGGTTAAAGAACGAGAGGAAAAAATAGAGTTATGAATAATAATGTCATGGAAGCTTAAATGGTCAGAACATGCCCCGGCTATAGGGTTGGATGGCGCGGGGTTGTATCTCGCACATGACTATAATTATTCCTCTCGATAATTTGTTATTTTGTAATGTGATCCGTACATCATGCGTTATGGCAGAAATTTCAATAAAAAATAAAGGCATTTCTCTCAAGAAGTACGAGTATCTTGCCTCCAAGTAAATTTATGCATGTCCATTCGCATGATACCGGTACTATTGACCAATCTGGGTACAAGGAAACATTGGAGACAACCATTACGATAAATTGATGTCATACGTCACGAGTGAGGCAAAACCGTTTCATAAGGAACATCTATGTGTATTTTTTATGCATTTTTATTTTAGTAATGGGAAAGAAATGGTCGCCATTCGTTATTCAGTCCACATGGCTGTTTTTGTTTCTTTTGTATTGAGTTGGACTACAAGTACTGGAAAGAAAACAACGAATAGTACTGTATTATCCAGATTGTCCACCACCTTTCCCATTAAGGGGGGTTTGCTATAAACCCCACACAGCCATCTAAGGGATCGCAGTATAAGATGACAGTTCCTAAGAAGGCACTGCTTTCCACCTTCTGATATTTTTCCCTTGTTCGCCTCTTTCTACACCCACGGAAAGCGATGGGAGGGTGATATTTTATCCCGGCACTCAACGGGCGATGTAGGAGCGGTCATAGCGAAGATTACTTTTTTATGCCTGATAGGTTAACTTTTGACTACTATCTCACATGATCGTAATGATGATGTGGTTGAAGATGTTGTTCAGGCTAACCTAGAATTATTGGCTTTCAAGGACAGCTGCCGTAACACAGCGTTAACTCTTATTCGTTCATAACCAATCAATTAGGTTAATAAATGTTATATACGGTCACTACTTGTATGGGTAACCGCTATTGGTCTTTACTGTTATTTGTTTCCATGCCGTCGCTTCCGATTGTTGTCTTTGGATGGCAGTACTTTGTTTTTTTTTTCTGTCTTTGAGTCCATCTAAATTAAGCTTGTTTACCATCTTCGATAATCACTTTGCATCAGGTGAGATAGATTAGCAAAAAACTTCTCATATTTATCATTTTAGGCTACGCCAGTATTATAGTGAGGTGACTATAATGAAATATTATATTTTCTTCACATCATAACAATCTAGAAGTTTACTAATAATGCCATTTATCTGGAAGTAGTTAAAGCTTTTGACGATACTGAAAATCGAGTATTTATTCTTCCTTTAGCCGAATTATTGGTCTGCCTCGATACTGAATATAAAATTAAATGGGTATTGTGGTTCCCTTGAGCGCTTCTCAATTAATTTTCGTTATTATGTGAGTGAAGATCGTTGATCAGATCAGTGAACATTTTAATTTATTGGTGCCGTGACCAGGACTATTACTTATAAATGAATAAATTAACTACATAAAGAAGTTCAATGGGTTTTTCTGACAAAAATTTCCATAGTGGTCGGGCAGCACTTTGTGATATTACCTGTTCACCATCTGGCACATCATTATTTTCCATCAGGTTCAGGTTTGATTGTGGTGATGAGTTAATGCCCATAAAATAAATTAAAAAAAGTTATTATATTATTGAGTTATTTGACATACTTAGCTCCTCCACTCTAACCTTTTCGATTGAAAGGAGCTTTTATTATTTGGATGAATTCATTAAATTCTTTCTCTATTGTACATATGTCATGTGTAACATAGATTACAATTATTGTATTTGTTTGTTATCATTTACTTCTGTAATGCCTTAGCTTGCTATAAAATGTAATATCGTTCCCCAGGAATATATATAATATTTTACCATAGAAATATGATGTAGTCAAATTTCACTCATTTCCATAGAAATTGGGTTGACTAGGGAGGAGTTGGGATGGCTAGGGTAGCTGGTGTGAGAAGATTTACCTAATATTTATATATCTAGAATAAGAATTTGAACTAAATGTTAGGCGAGTATTCATTATGCATTAGTAAGGCGAGTATTTCTTATTTGTTCATCCGAGTGGAATTATTTTTTGAGTCCGCGTCCTACCATCCTCGACGACTCATGCTTTTACGATTTGAGCTACTGTAACATTGAGTCCAAGTTCGAATTTGTTGTTAAACTCTTATTTAAAATGTGTAACTCCGGGGATGGAATATCGAGGGTTCAACTGCCTCTCACGGTTTAAAAAAAAGGCTCTGTAATATCGTAAGTGTTTTCGCTTTACAGGAGTTAATGTGAGTTTTGACTTAGACTTTTGACTTTTTGAGTATTAATATTGATTGATTGCATTGAGTCCTCCTCCTCCTTGCGTCGTATACCTCAATGCTGAGGGTCGTGACCACCCTTCTGTATCACTTTCTCTCGCACGATCTTTTTCCATCTGTTTCTGTCAACAAATTCATTTTAACTGTTTCTGATTCCATTATTTTCATGGTGATCGCGGTGGGTTCCCACGTCCTTCCGCGATTGCATTGAGTAAATTCATTTAAATTAAGTATTATTACTTACTGATTTTTGTCCCAGCTCAAGTCAATACCCACTACCAAAAACCACAAAAGATTTTACCAGGTCAAACCTATACAATCACATATAAATTTCAAAGCTCAAAGTATTTATTACAAAACTTTTATTTATACAATGAATCAACGTCATGTTGCGTCATATATAGTACGTTACTACTCGGTAATATAAATACCTCAAAGCACGTCAGTCGAGAGGCATTGTGTATGCTGTCATGCAAACCCGGATATTGTCCAGCGATCAATCAATCACTGAGTAATCCGGGTTGTTAAAATATTACCTTTTATCTTAGTTGGCATTTTGTCAATTTCTAGCATTCGTACCGGAGCTTGCCAAGACGTCTTAACTGATCAACAAGGTTAAGCAATGTTCACTGCGGTCCATACTTGGATGGGTGATTGCTATTTTTTTATGCCTGATAGGTTAGCCTTTGACCACTATCTCACCTGATGGTAAGTGATGATGTGGTCGAAGATGTTGTTCAGGCTAACCTAGAAGTACTGGCTCTCAAGGACAGCTGCCGGAACACACCGTTAGGTGCTTGGCGACAGATTTTCTACTTTAGGGTGGTAGCTAGCCAGGCGGGCATTCGCAAAATGCCCTACCACCATGCTATAACGACTGCCATCCTAAGACGACAACCGGGACCGACGGCTTAACGTGCCCTCCGAAGCACGGAAACGCTCAGTAGTAATGTCACTAGCGGTCACCCATCCAACTCATGACCGCGCGCGACGTTGCTTAACTTTGATCGGTTGAGAACAGCTAAGTAAACTTCGCTACGAGCGCTTCGATAATGGCATTAACTACGTTTTGCGCTTCCGTGCTTCGGGAGCACGTGAATCGACCCTCGTTGTTGTCTCAGAATGGCTGTCATTATTGCATAGTGGTATGTTACTTTGCGAATGCTAGCCTTAAAAAGCTTCAGCTTTTGAGATGAACTCGTAACAAAAATGGTCTAAAGTTGATAAGTTTGAAAGAACCTTAAATTAAAATATATTTGAAGTCTACTCATTGACTTCTAGACTATACGACAAGGTAGGCTTGGTAGACCATGTATGGATGCCGTGTTACTGTGTGTCTTGTTGTCCGATGAAAAAAAGGAGAAGAGCGAATAAGGTTATGTAAATCGATCGCACACGTGAAGGACTCATGAAATCACAGGAATATGAGACTTAGCTATTGGATGTCTCAGGATAAACGTCGTTCGTGACGAAATGTATTTGTTACAGGCCACTTTCCACTTATTAATAACTTATGCGCTCGCTTAGATACTCGTCATTATAACAATAGAAATGGACGATATCGTCCACTGCGGATGCTAAGAAGTCACCATTAGGTGGTGTAGTGCACCTTCCGTCACAATTCCATAAAAAATAATCTAGGCCATTATTCCTATATAGGTGAAAAATCTATGTACAAAAAATCATAGTTTCAGATTGTCAATTCCTTCCTCGTGTGGTGCTGGGTTAGAATATCACCCCCCATCCCCCCATCTCTACTACCCGTGGGTGTCGTAAGAGGCAAATAAGGAGAAGAGAGAATAATATATACGATAATACACACCAGTGGGCAGCAGCGCTTTCTGAGGAAATTATATCTCACACTGCGATCTCCAAGACGCCTGTCAAGCGCGAGGATTATGGCCAACCCAAAACGAGAAAATGTATTCAGCAGTGGGAAATCCGGCTGATACAGTACAGTTAAGTAATTCACTCCATCTACGAGCTAGAGACTTGATACAGACAGACAGAGGAGTTTCATCAATAGGCCACCGAATTGACTTTTGGGTATGAAATCAGTCGGTCGATCAATCCTACAGGCTTATTAAAATATGTGTAGAAAAATACTTCAAAGGTACATATCATACACATTTATTTCCATTCTCCCGTCTGTTGTTTACTCAATACACAAACAGTGTTGACGAAAGACTCCAGTACAGTATCCTCCTTTGTAGTATCCAAAGGTCAAGCAATCTTCGTTGCAGATCCAGTCCCGGTTCAATCTCCGAAACCAACAGCCCACAGGAATTACATCAGCCAGCACCGTGTTCTGTGAGATGACGTGGATAAGTACCAAGCTGCACATTAACAGCATTGCTATGCGAGGATTGTATGCCATTGTACCCTCTTCAATCTAAGGCAATCAGAATTAGAAGTGTCTGGTTTCTTAACAGTGGATGCAGATATCTGTAAAAAAAATAACATCACGATTTGATCAAGGAATACCTTTCCAATAAAACTTTAAGCACGTTAAAAGAGATTTACCGCGGTCAAGTCTCCAAGGGGTGTCAGGCTAGAATAACCACCGCCCGTGTTTCTTTTTGTTTATGTTATTGTGACGGACCAAGCTCAAGGCCCACCTGATGCTAAGCGGAGTAACCTCTGCCTAACAGATGCGTTTCATCACTGGTCACGAATTGCACTGCACCCGTCACTTTGAGACATAGTTGTTAAATCTCATGTGCCTGTAATTTCACTAGCTCTCAAGGACTGCAGCCGGAACACACTATAAGGTGCTTGGCGACAGATTTTCTAAAAGTACTTAACCCATTGGCATCGGCGACAATGATAACAATAGAATTTCATTCATAACTAGTACGTAGTGGTCCGGACGATGCCAACTTATTAAAGCAAGAAGGGCTTAGAGGTACTTCGAGAAAATGGGCAAGAAACTCGCAGTCATTATTTTTATGACTTTGCTTATTTACAATTTGTAACATATATTCATCATGATCATGATCAATATTAGAAACAGGATCGGTTGGCATCAAAAATGTTTTTGTGTAAAATGGCTATTTTCTTGCCAACTGTATTTTTTTTTATTCTGTGAATAGGTATCCAAATTCCATAAAAAAATATGGATAGTCTCCTAAGACCATTTTCGAGTAGCTGCAATGAATAAGGTACTTCCCCTTACTGCCCCGCTGAAAGTTTCCACCCTGTATAGTATGTAACACATTGTTAAAATACTATTTTCAGAGACTTAATTTTTATGAGTCCTGGGCCCCAGGCAGCTTGTGAGCGATTGAGCAAACATCTGCATGTTGTAGGAGGACATTGCTTTTGACAGGTCTTAGAAACAGGCTAATCTTGTGAAGCATAGTAAGTTTTAATTGCAGCGTTCATCTTAAGATATTGCTTAATATCAAGATGATTATCAAAAATAAACTCTTATATAATATGACTACAATGAACGGACAAATTTGAGCCATGAGCGGGATTCGATCCCACGACCATACGTCCGGGGCTTTATTATTCCACAATAATCACAAAAATACATACAAATATATAGTGGAAGAACCTATTTCTTATAGTGATCTCTTGTAAGTCAAGTTCAGTTCCGAACATATTTTTCTCAAAGATAGCGGACAACAGTTCATAATGAGCGTATCAATTAATTATTATTACAAGCGTGACAAAGATAATAATGATGAATTCATTTAAAGACAATTTTATTACATATATTTAAATTGATCACACTTGTAACTTTTTTTTTATATATTGTAAAGAAACCAGCACGAGGTCCACCTAACCTCTATCTATAACAGATGCATTTCGCCACAAGTGACGAACTGCACTGCGCCCGTCACCTTGAGATATACTGTTGGTGAGTCTCATGTGCCTGTTATTTTACTATCTACCAAGGACAGCTGCCGGAACACACCGTAAGGTGCTTGGCGACAGACTTTCTACTTGAAGGTGGTAGCTAGCCAGGTGGGCATTCGCTAAATGCCCTACCACCATGCTATAACGACTACCATCCTGAGATAACAACCGGGACCACGGCATAACGTGCCCTCTGAAGCATGGAAACGATCAGTAGCAATGCCACTAGTAGTCACCCATCCAAGTATTGACTGCGGCGGACGTTGCTTAACTTAGCGATCGGTTAAGAACGGCTAAGCAAACTACGCTACGAGAGCTCGATTAACAGATAGTAAAACATCTAGGTACGTAGAACCGACTTCAATAACATTGTAATTTTTGCATTAACGCCTTCTAAGCGAGAAAATATACGATGCTAGTTTTTTTTTATGGTATTGTGACGGAACAAGCCCGAGTCTCACCTGATGTTAAGTGGACTAGCCTCTGCCTATAACAGATGCATTTCGTCAACACGAATTGCACTGTACCCGTCACACTGAGACGTACAGTTGTTAGGTCTCTTGTGCCTGTAATTTTACTGGCTCTCAAGAAGTGCTGCCGGAACAAACTGTTAGTTGCTTGCCGACAGATTTTCTACTTGATGGTGGTTGCCTTCCAGGCGGGCATTCACAGAATACCCTTCCACCATGCAAGATTATGCTTAATTAAAGGTAATTTAGTATGTTTTTTGTTTATTAAATTATAAATTGTGAATACTCACATGTTACAAAGACAATGAAATCACTGGAAGCGGATTGGACAACTTAACAGTGCAGCTATCTTAATGTTTGTGTGGATATTGTAAGCACTGTCCACCTTGTAGCCCTATTTATACGATGTATGCTACACGAAGCTACGTATGAAAGCTCCGGTGACAATCCTTTGGTAATTACAATTAATTATAATTTTATTGATGTTACTTTTGATCGCTTTCAATTGCTTTGTGAAACTAAGATAAACGAAGTGAATCATGTTACTAAATCTGTCGCCAAGCACCTAACGGTGTGTTCCGGCAGCTGTCTTTGAGAACCAGTGAAATTACAGCCACATGAGACTTTACAATTATATCTCAAAGTGACGGGCGCAGTGCAATTCGTGACTTGTGATGAAATGCATCTGTTATAGGCAGAGGTTAGTCTGCTTAACATCAGGAGGCCCTCGAGCTTGTTCCGTCACAATAACATAAAAAAGTATCATAGAAAGCATTGACGATTATATATAGAAGACAAAAATGCTTGGAATATTCCACCTCCCGAAACACTGTATATCACCTATGGAATAAATATTGTACTATATATAAACTATTTATATACTACAACAGCTACTACAATAAAAAGCGTATAGACAAATTTCAAGTCATCGCAGACACACAGGCATTCTAAATGCTCCACCCGTTGGCAGCGTGCCCAGTAAGCTGGCAGCATTGCCCCGTTGAGAGTCAAAGCTTATTCGTTCGGCGCCAGCCCTCACGTTGTTTACAGATAAATGTGACGGCTCTAAAGTGTCTACGCATGTAGCGTCCCACACTAAGGGACGCCCTTACTTCCACGGAACTAGAGCCATGCCGTCAGGTCTTTTACCATGATCACGGATGAATCTTCTGGAACCTTCGCATCTTACGTAGTAACTTCATAGTTACTACTTTTAGTTACTAAAATGCAAATATATTGGGTTATCCTAATATTAATTGCATTTTGGTTATCATATAAGCAATGAGTATGAATCAAACAAATAGAACTCGGGAATTTACAAATTTAACTGGTATGAAACTTTGGACTCAAGTAAAAGCTTGACTCAGATAAAACTTACAAAGTTCACCAACTAGGTATTACCAGATCTTAGGGTAATACCCATTACACTATCTCCTGTTACTATAGACCTCTCCTTGACTTGACTTGATAATTCAATGTACTAATATAAATATCTTTAAGTTTAAATTAAAACAATTTCTGTTAAATAAGGCGTATTATGATGTTAACGAATATCTGACTGATAAATTATGTTTCAATTAGATAATATTTTCAATTTTGTACTACTTAAATACATTGACATTTAAATTGTATCTATTGTATTTAACTATATTATTCTATGACATTTTAACAGGTTATCTGACAGTATTTTATATGTTTATTTATTGGTAAGGACATTTCTATTTTTATTTAATTTAATTTATGACGCATTGAAGAGTGAACATGGTAACATTAATTAGAATATGGATTCAAAATAATTGCCAACTTATATGGTATAATGTAATGTGTGTAATATTCAAAATTTTAGTAAGTCAGTACTGTATTATTTTTAGGCTCACATATTCTTGCATGCCAAATGGCCAAATATAGCAGAACTATTTTATATGTATACTTAACAACTTTAATACCTATATTTGCAATAAACGATTCGATGCGATTTGATTTGATTTTGACTTAATTGAATGGAATTTACTAGGTCGTGTAATATCGTGTCATCGGTACTTTACTTCGTTATCAAGAGCTTACTTTACCGGCTGATCATGTTAACTAAAAGCTCACAGATTTCACCTTCATCTCGCCAAATATCATTATGCAGAAAGCTTCTAAACCCTAGATTCAAATAAAAACAAAAGTTTATAAATAATATACAATATAATACATATTAAAAAAATACTACGAACTATATACAACACTACAGCTACTACAATAAAAGCATTTAGATTCCTATAAGTCATAGGCAGTCCAAATGTTCTAGCCCACTACCAGTTGGCAGCGTGGCCAGCATGCTGGCAGCATTGCCCCGTTGAATTGCAGTGCTTATTCTTTGAGCCAAATAGATAGCCAGCATTTTGATCACGCGTCGCATCGACCAAGCGCTCTGATAAGTTTTGGAAAATACGACGAGCTTCCGATCCCCACGGACCCAACATTTCTACACTATACGGCTTAAATATGTAACCCATACCGAGGTTAGAATATTTGCGCCGCTTGATTTGCTCAATGATATGATATGATACAACATCAAGATCTTGCACATAAGTCAAGCAGAATTCAGCCTCCAAAAAGGTATTTTAGTAGTAGTAGAAAGAACTCTTTGTGAACGATATCGTCTGGGGAAGTACTGCAATCCCTTATTCTAATGCTGAGCAATACCACGATAAGTACGCACTCCAATTAATTTATCAATTAATACACTAGTGTTTTTTTTTTCAAACCAAATGTGATTTGCAACGATACGTCCTTGTCAGTGACGTAGCTGACTTGGATGTTTTACCCACGTAGCGCTACGCTTGAAGACTTCTGTAAATTTTGCTACGCTGCCTACGGCACACTGGCCGTGGAGGCTTAGCTTCATAGTGACGGACTTCAGGGCTTTGAATACTAATAGTGTACGTCAGAGTTTTTTCAGGATAATAAAACAGAACAGATATATCGGTTTTGACTGTGAGTGATAAATTGTATCAGATTTTTTGCATCTAACATAACTTTCGATAAATCATAATGCAATTTTCTTTCTTCAAACATTACTAAGTTTTTTTAGTACAAAATACTACGACCTATATACAATACTACAGTTACTACAATAAAAGCATTTAGACAACTTAGAAATCACTGCAGACTCAAAGGCAGTCCAAATGCTCCAGCCCACTACCAGTTGGCAGCATGGCCAGCATGCTGGCAGCATTGCCCCGTTAATTCGCAATGCTTATTCGATAATTTTTTTTTTTGTAATTGGTTTTCAATTAGTAAACTTATTTTCATGATGATAATCTTGGTTCGATGATTAAAAATTTAAACTGAGTGTTTTGAAATAAGAGTTTACTGAATAATATAAATTAAAAAAGTGGCTAAAAATAATGAAAACTTGCAAAAATATTCCTATTATGAAATAAAAAAACCACTTGTTTTAGGGTTCCGTACTAGAAAATTTTACGTGTAATTGGCTTTTTTTTTTAACTAACACGCGTTATCTTCTCTCTGCTCTTCTATCTGCATGTGTTACATGTAGCAATATACTTCTGTTAAATTAGCCCGTGAAGTGACCATGGAAGTTTACAGTAAACTAAGTACGCATCAACGCACTGTCATCTCGATGAACTTAGTGAACGGCTATGAGCATCCGCCATGATTATTTTCGAGTTCAACTTGTTATTATTATTATGATTAAAGCTTGACATGCAGCTGATGCAATCTTCTCCATTTTTTCTATTTAACGCGACCTGTTTGACTTCTTTGTAAGACATGACATTTACTTGTTCTTTTATTTGGCTCATGTAGCTTATCCGTTTCCTACTCCTTCCTCGCTTTCCTTCTATTTTCCCGTCAATTATGTTTTTAATAAAATTGTCATGTCGCAAAAGGTGGCCTATAATTTTTCTTCTTCTCTGTTGTATGGTCTTGAGTAAGACTCTTTTTTCATTCACTGTTGTTAGGACTTGTTCGTTTGTCACTATTTCAGTCCATCGTATTCTCTCCATCCTTCTCCAACACAACATCTCAAATCCTTCCAATCTCTCTCTAACTCTTTGTGTCAACTTGACAAGTGATTAAATTGTAATAATTCCATACCCTTATGAAAGAGGTTATCAAACCCTACAATTACTTAATTCTAAAAATAATATTCAAAACTGAATTTAAAATAAAAATATTCACTCGTAGCGATGTTTGCTTAGCCATTCTTAACTGATCAGCTATGTTAAGCAACGTCCGCCACGGTCATGACTTGGATGGCTGACCGCTAGTTAAATTACTTCTGCGCGCTTCTGTGCTTCGGAGTGCACGGTGCACTGGCCGGCCCGTTCTCCATACAAACGCCGTAGGGTGATCACTCCCTTATTTGAGAATTTAGGTCCATCATAAAGCATAATACCGATTGATCTCGTCATTATCTAGGCTTGTATGATGCCGAAATTTTAATAAAATAATTAACCTGAGAATTATGAGCCTCGAAACATTTTCATATAAAGTTTTCGAGGCTCATAACTTACAACTTAATTATCTTTTTAAAATTTTGCCATCATACAGGCCTAGATAATGACGAGATCAATCGGTATTATGCTTTATTTTGGACCTTAATCTTCAAATAAGGGAGTGATCACCCAACGGCGTTTGTATGGAGAACGGGCCGGCCAGTTCACCCTTAAGTATAAATACCAACGTGCGTTCGACGCGTTGTCGGTCGTTGAAGTTGATCGCACTCATGGAAAGTTTTTTAAGCGGACTTACTTCTGCCTGTAACAGATGTATTTCGTCACAAGTCACGAAGTGCGCTCGTCACTTTGAGACATAGTTGTTCAGTCTCATGTGCATCATTTCACTGGCTCTCAAGGACCGCTGCCGGAACACACCATTAGGTGCTTGACGACATATTTTCTACTTGAGGGTGGTCGCTAGTCAGGCAGACATTCGCGAAATGCCCTTCCACCATGCGGTGAAGCTCAAGCCAGCGGCGGGATTCGAACCATGGACATGCAAATAAAAAAAAAACAAAATGTGAGTAGTTTTGCTATCGTACAATAAACCTTGCATCAGTCCGTGAACAAGTTGAGCATAAATAAACAGCAGACGTTGATCGTAACAGCCACTTTGTACCGCAAGCTATTATGAACCATATTGCGATAGTAGTTCGATCGCTATCTGCCTCATGTAATATAATGATACCAATTTCGAGGGGAAAGCCAGTTTTAGCTTATCAGTTTCTTCAACTGACCTTTTGACCAAGATATCTGATAATATGTAACACAACAATAGTGTTGTTTTGTTTTGACTGCTTTATTGGATACAAGCTTTACCGGCGACTTCGACTACATGCTTGGTAGATAAAATATCGTAGTCTTTATTGAACTCACTAATCTTAAACACATAACTGTACATAAGATAATTTAACACCTCTTTTTTACACGGTTCTATCTCCACTGCCGGCTTGAGCTTAACCTTATGGTGGAAGGGTGTTTTACCAATGCTCAACTGGCTAGCTATCACTTTCAAGTACAAAGTTTTTTTCCTCACACAGTGTATTCTGGCAGCAGTCAGTTGAAGTGCCCGTAGCGTAGTTTGCTCAGCTGTTCTTAATAAATCACCAAAGTTAAGCTACGTCCGCTACGGTCATGAGTTGGATAGCTGACCGCTAGTGACATTACTTCTGCGCGCTTCTGTGGTTCGGAGGGCACGTTCAGTATAAATACCATCGTGCGTTGGACGCGTTGTCAATCAATGAAGTTGATCGCACTCATGGAAAGTTTTTTAAGAGGACTTACCTCTGCCTGTAAAAGATAAATTTCGTCACAAGTCACGAATTGCGGGCGTAGTCCGTCACTTTGAGACATAGTTGTTAAGTCTCATGTGCATCATTTCACTGGCTCTCAAAGACAGCTGCCATAATACACCGTTAGGTGCTTCGAGATAGATTTTCTACTTGAAGGTAGCCAGGCGGGCCATTCGCGAAATGCCCTTCCAGTGGCAGCAGTCAGTTGAAGTGCTCGTAGCGTAGTTTGCTCAGCTGTTCTTAATAAATCACCAAATTTAAGCAACGTCCGCCGCGGTCTTGATTTGGATGGGTGACCGCTAGTGGCATTACCACTGAGCGCTTCCGTGCTTCGGAGGGCACGTTAAGTCGTCGATCCCGGTTGTCGTCTTAGGATGGCAGCCGTTATAGCATGGCGGTAAGGAATTTTGCGAATGACCGCCTGGCTAGCTACCACCCTCAACAAGAAAATCTGTCACCAAGCACCTAACAGTGTGTTCCGGCAGCTGCCCTTGAGATCTAGTAATTCTAGGTTAGCCTGAACAACATCTTCGACCACGTCATCACTTACCATCAGGTGAGATAGTGGTGAAAGGCTAACCTATCAAGCATAAAAGCCAGTATGAGCAGTGCAGTTCGTTACTTGTGACAAAATGTTACCACTAAACGCAGAGGTTACCACTTAACATCAGGTGGGCGTCACGCGTGTACCATCACATTAGCATAAAAATGTTTATGAAAAGGAGGCGATATTCTTATTTTGGTCACTTTAACGGTGAATTCAGTTGCAGAAAATCATCTATTGGATTGAGAAAAAACTGTTTGTTATATATATATATATATATATATATATATATGCAAAAGTTTTAACAAAGAATCCGTGCTGAATTTGTTTAATAACTGTTTAAATAATTGGTGAAAAATATCTGAGGTGCAGTTGTTTAAAAATATTTTTTGTAACTCCTCAAAGATAATGAATGCATATGAACAAGTTTCCCCAAAAAGTGCCCAATTAAAACCATAACAAATTCGCGTCCATGTATTATATTTTTCTAATTTTCGTACATAGAGATTGGATTTTATTTAGTCATGTTTTGGTTTCTGTTACAACCTCCTAATTAATATGAAACTTCTTCATGCCTCTTTTTTGTTTGTCCGCGTATCTGTCTGTCGTTCCAGGTGGATTTTTTCAAGTCGCGCTCACATTTCGAGCATTTCCTGATTAGCTATCTAGCTAAAACTTTTACGGTAGCATTTCTCTCACGCTCACAACACGTTGACTTTGTCTTATTAAATCACTTTTTATTATGTCTTCTTATGTCTGTATGCTTATGTGTAAAACGTGAGCTGTTAGATATACGTTTTTAATCTACTTTGATTTTTATTATAATGGTATTTAATATATATCTATTTCATAAAGATCCTGAATCCCTATAAAATTAACACATTTAACTGATCTTTAGGTAAGATTTTTTATGTTATTGTGACGAAACAAGATCGAGGCCCACCTGATGTTAAGCGGACTACCTACAACAGATGCATTTCATCACAAGTCACAAATTGCACTGCGTCCGTCACTTTGAGACATAGTTATTAAGTCTCATGTGCCTGTAATTTCACTGGCTCTCAAGGACTGCTGCCGGAACGCACCGTTAGGTGGCTAGCGATAGATTTTCTATTTGAGGGTGGTAGCTAGCCAAGGAATCGCAAAATGCCCTTCCACCATGCGGTGAAGGTCAAGCCGACTATGGGGATTGAACCAGGGTACTGCGGCATGGCAGTCCATAGCTACTACCGCTCGGCCATCATTGCTTCGTGGGTATGTTCGCATCTCAGTACTCACTCGTTGTGGGTCCTGGGAGGATAAGGCATAGTGTAATTAGTTTTTGGTACTAGCTGTCAGGATTCTAAAACTCTAGGCCCGTAGATGGTTAAACCGCTCGCCATATTAGTATACATGGTACCACCGCAAGTACGCACGTTATAGCGCTCGTAGCTTAGATTACTTTAGAACTACCAGGCATCCTTAACCAATTTTTTTGTCACTTCTAAATATAATTACAAGCACTATCGCGTACTAAGCGAAATATATTTACCAATTTAGTGGAGTTCAAAATTTTATGCCCAAGGCGGGAATTGAACCCGCGTCTTCCAATATCGCGTCGGATGCCTATACTTCTCGGCCACTTGGACACGGCAATTGTAGCCGAAACTTCATACTCCAATCATATTACTTTAACCGTCATAGGGGACGGTGCGCGGCCATCCACCAGTCTACTAGACTTCATCTGATCGAAAGAAGTGTTTTTTCAAACACTTAACTCTCTATGATGTCGCTACCCTTCTATATTTCTAAATATAATTACAAGCACTATCGCCTACTAAGCGAAATATATTTAACAAATTATTGGAGTACAATTTTTTTTTTATGCCCAAGGCGGGAATTGAACCCGCGTCCTCCGATATCGCGTCGGATGCCTATACTCCTCGGCCACTTGGACACGGCAATTGTAGCCGAGACTTCATACTCCAACTGTGTGTACTTTGTCCTCCGATATCGCGTCGGATGCCTATACCCCTATGTCGATGCACATACCGGACGCGGGTTCAATTCCCGCCTTGGGCATAAAAATTTTGTACTCCAATAATTTGTTAAATAATTTTTTTTTCAGTCCATAATAAGTTCCCGTTTGACCACAACCTGCCTGATGTTAAAAATTGATGTGATCTCAGATGCAGCACGCTTACCTATATAGAATAAACCTATTTACTTTTGATTTGAAGACCCCCATGTTGTATCCATCGGCAAAAACTGACCACGGCAAGGAAACTCTTTCCCAGTATGCACGAGAACAGTGGAAGCAAAGCGCTTCGTATGAGTCCTGGGAATATCAACCATGTAAAGATGGCGCCTTTCCGTTTGTTTGGACTTACAATGGCAGAAGAGGCAGGGCGGAATTAAGTCGTGCAGTTCTTGTGTAATTGGGATCAATTAGGTTAAGCAATGGCCACTGCCGTCAAGACTTGGATGGTGCCATCCAAGCGCTTTCGTACTTCGGAGGCTACGGTAAACCATTGATCCCGGTTGTTATTTTAAGGTAGCAGACGTTACAGCATGGTGGTAACCCATTTTTCGAATACTCGCCTGGCTGATTGTGTATTCCAGATGTTACCTTGAGAGTCAGTAATTCTAAGTTAAGCCTGTTAACACCATCGACCACATCATCACTTACCATCAGATGACTTGTAATCAAGGGCTAGCCTATCAGCAACAAAATAATCATGTCTTGTGAGATCTGGCTGCAGAGACACTTGCTTATCCCCTCTGGGCGTATACAGGCTTTATAATTTATGTTTTTCTGGTTGAATTTATGTGACATAAATTTTCGAAAATGTATATCTAATAAATTATGTTCTAATTTTAAGCAAAGGTAATATTAATGATCGGATCGATAGTAAAATATTGGCTTATCTAGTCAATTACAAAATTACAATGAGATGAAAAATTATAGTCATGTGTGGGATTCGAAGCGTCATCCACCCCTATGTTCTAATCGTTTAGCCAACATGATGTAATGTGACTCATGACTCTAGTTTGTCCTTTAGTTTCAATTTCAATTTCAATTTCAATTTCAATTTCAATTTATTTCAAAGAAACAAAGAAACAATTCAGTTACAATACAACATATAACATTCACACAAAATAATGTTAACAGAACCTACACTAAGTTGAAAATAACTTGTGCTGTAGGTTACTGTTACATCCCTTCTAAGATTGATATGTATTACTAACTTTATTTCTAATATAATTATGTATCCTTAAAGTACTTTTGTGATGTTGTGTGTATACCAGCGTGTCCGTGCATTTATTTGTCGGTGTTGGTGTGGAAGTGTGTGTATATGTGAGAGAGTGACAATGTGTGTGTGAGCGTGGGTGAGTAATGTGTATGTGTGTTTGTGTTACAAGGATAAATTTATGAAACCACCATTAGAATTTCTTCTGTCTCACCATAACTTAATGTATTTATCCAATTTACTAACTTCGTCTTAGCCTCAGAGGTTCTTAATGCAACAAAATTGTTGATTATTCCATTTATTTTATTATAAACATAAGGACCAAGAAAAATTTCATGCCTTTTTGCTAGTTTTGTGTTAGTCCTATGTCGTGAAAAAATTAGGTCTTTACGCCTTTTACTGCTATTTTGATTTTGTATCATTGCTTTTTTGTGCATTGTCAATACAATATCAACTATGTATAGCTGCCGTACAGACAATACTTTACATTCTTTGTAAAGTTTGTCCGTAGGGTAAAGATAGGGTTTATTAGTTGCGACTTTCAAAACAGCACGTTGGGCTCGTTCAATTTTAAGCATATTTGTTTTACACGATCCTCCCCAAACTGTATTGCAATATGTCAAAATTGACCTACATAGGGCATTATAAATGTTAAAAATTAAAGAAGAACAAGCTACTTCACGCATATTCTTAAATAAATAAATCAGTTTTCTAACACGACTACTAAGGAGGTCTATGTGAGGTTTCCAAATCATCTTATGATCAATAGTGACACCTAGATATTTTATTTGATTTACCCGCTCCAGCTGCGGGCAATTGCAGTCGTCTAAAGCACAGCTAGAGCGATGCACCTTAACACTGACGTTGGTAACCCACCTACGAGAGCTAGAAAAAGCCATGAATTTGGTTTTATCCACATTGAGTGTCAGTAAATTATCTTCAAGCCAATGAGTGACCTTCCTAACTCCCGATTCAGCGAATAAACGAGTTTGCTCCCACGTATCCCCAGCAAATATCAAAACAGTGTCATCTACGTAAGAAACTATTGTCCCGTTACATAGATTTAAGTTGCATAGATCATTGACGTACGTAAGAAACAGCGTAGGACCCAATACACTGCCTTGAGGTACTCCGTAATGAAGTGATGTGCTGTCACTCATTAAATCACCTATTTTTGTCCTTTGCGTTCGACCTCTTAAGTAGTCTTCCATAAGAGTAAGTGTAGTACCCCGAATTCCCGTAAGTTCCAGTTTCCTCAGTAATTGGGGAACAGAGACAGTGTCAAAGGCTTTTGCTAAGTCTAGAAATATTCCAATTACTTTTTTATTTTTATCAAGTGAATCAACTATAAAGTTAGTTAGACTAGTGACGGCGTCAGCAGTCGATTTCCCTTTTCTAAAACCAAATTGAGAAGGGGACAATATTTCATATTTTTCATAAAATGCAATTATTCTTTTATTTATAATCTTCTCAAGTACTTTAGAAAATACAGGAAGGATTGATATAGGCCGATAATTACTGACACTATCTCTGTTTCCACTTTTGTGCAGTGGGATGATAACTGCAGTTTTGAATACCTGAGGAAATATACCCGTAGTCAGACATAGGTTACATATATAAGTGATTAGAGGTACTACTGTTGATGCTACTTCCTTTATTATATTAGTTGATATCCCATCATGCCCGGCTGCGCTGTTGTTTTTTAAATTATTTATTATACACAGAACCTCGTTTTCATCAGTGCATAAAATACCTATAGAGTTTAGTTGAGAGGGCGGTGTTCTGTTTGTATTAAAAGTATTTTTTAAAAGGTCATCTTTAAATGAACAATTAATAATAATATTATCAGCTAAACTTTGACCTATACTGGAAAAATAATCGTTTACAAAATTTATTGACTTTTCAGGGCTAGATTTTATTTTAAGTAGTACGTCATTGCTAGGTTTCGGCTTTTCGTTCGAAGTAATTTGTTTTATGGTTTGCCATGTTTTCTTAACATTATTTTTATTTTTGTCTAATTCTGTCCTGTGATAATTTAATTTTAATTTTTTTTAAGTAGATTATTACTAGTTCTAAACAACCGTAAGCGGACGAGGAAACATCTATAGTTCAACTACATTGTACTATAATTAAGATTAACTTGTGCAATTAGCAGTTTAAAGCTTTTAACGACGACGCAACCCTATAATTTTAAAATTTATATTTTTTCTATGACTCATGCTTCGCGTATTACATTACAAAATTACATGGGATGAAATGACAGTTCAACTCACGTTGTACTAATTGAACTATAGAGGTCGCTCCATCTCCATACGGGAGGTTGAGAACGAAAATACAAATTAGAGTCATGAGTCAACATGACATAATATGGTCATGTTGGCTTAGTGGTTAGAGCATACCCTATATATAGAGATGGATGGCGCGGGTTTGAATCCCTCACATGACTTTATTTTTTTCTCTCTTTGTAATTTTGTAATGTAATCCGCGGAGCTTGCGTCACGGCAAAAATAAAAATATTCAAATTTTGTAGTCAATTTTAGTTTAATTTGAAATTCTACTTCTCTCTAGACATTGATTGAATAAATTTTGGAAAACTCGACCGAAAAAATACATCGAATTGACAGAAAAATACATGCCTATTAGTCTGATTACCAAGAAGGATGAATCCTAGATATATTTTCAAAGGTCACTGATAAATATTTGAAAGTTGTTCACGGTAGAGTTGCCCAAAATAACAAACAATGTTTCTATAAAATATGCTTCGAAATTCTTTAAATATTTTGACAACCCAATAAAAAATAATTTCAAACTGGTCAAATACTGTCGTGTTTTTAGCGAGCCTATTGTGTTATTTAAAGATGAAAGGATTTTTATAAAAACATACTCCTGAACAAAAAACAATCATGGTGCCTATTCAAAGTTTTATAACAAAACACTTAATAATAAAAATAAGGCATATAAACATAATTATTGTCGCGTGAAAACTTGTACCTATCGTTCATTAATGATTCTATAATATAAAATGGTTGAATTCATATGTGTTGAAATTATTTTGAATGGAAAAAGACAACTTCAAATGGGGACCCGAACCCTTCTGGGCCCCTGAATACCCTCCCGGTGCACTCCCAACCATGTGGGTACTGGCCAGGCAAACTTTTTTCATCCGTATGAATGCATGTTCTTGACGTAGGTGACATTTACATTCTTATCCATAGATATAGACCATCCAACTAGGTTGCTATAAGACAATATACAATTACGCGACCCCACCTTGCCCCACCTTGGCGGTGGACTGCTCACAGGGGGTTTTAGTGGTAGTGGTGTAGTTTGGTTCTCCACGGGGGTGGTGAAAGGGGATGTGTGGCAGTGCAAAAGAATTTCACCCCCTCCCCTCAAAAAAATATAAAAAATGGCAATATACAATTAACACTCAACAACAAACCAATGAAGCCATTTTTAATGTGACTAGTATTACTTTGAAAAACATTGACGCATGCTACGCGAAAACGGATTTTTTTTCCGATGGAAAAAGACAACTTCTAGCTTGACCAAAGTCAAAGTCAAAGTCAAAATCTTTAATCAATTTAGGCGTCTACGACGCTCTTATGAAGGTCAATTACAAATTTTAGTATTGAAATATTCTACATTGTACTGCCACGTTCAGCAAATAAATTGTATAGAGCCACTGCGAGAAGAACGGGCAAGAAACTCGGGGCCATTCTTTCCCGAACCCGCAACCCTAAAATACTGTTCCAAAGCACATACACCTGATGGTAAGTGGTGATCAGGTCGAAGATATTGTTCAGGTTAACCTAGAATTACTGGCTCTCAATGACAGCTACCGGAACACACCCTTAGGTGCTTGTGTGCAAAATGCCCTACAACCATGCTATATCGACTGCCGTCTTGAGACAACAAATGGATCTGACCACGATCTGACGGCTTAACGTGCGGCACGGCCAGTAGTAATGCCGGTAGCGGTCACCCATCCAACTCATAACCGCAGCAAACGTTGATTAACGACTGAGCAAACTACGCCACGAGCGCAAAATAACCAAATACCTATTTTTATTCCTAAGTTGAACATTTTGATGACTTTTTCGTCACTCAACTAAATAAAAACCTTGTTGAAAAAGACCTGGTACATCTTAAACTACATGGGTCAGTCAACGTTAGCACATTAAGGGCCGACACTTCCCGCTCGGACGTGAAATGTAAATTCAGACAACATAAATTATTCCGAGAAAGCGTGGCCTTAACAAGACGTCGAGTGAATTCTCCAAGTGAATTATCCGGGTAGCTGTAAATCTTTGCGTGTGTTCTTTAGGGAAAAAAAGATGATGATTTTTAGGTTGTGATTTTATTTGTTTTGCAGTTTTTTGTTCGTTTCACTTTTAACAGACGGATAAGGAAAAGATTATCGTCTTTAGTCGATTCGTAAAGGAGAAAGATTATATAATGATTAGATTTTGTACGAAATGTTTTGTTATAAAAACTAAAGCTATTTTAATTGATTATAAAAGAATATTACGAGATTACTTACGTAGAAAATCTGTCGCTAAACACTATCAGTATGTTCCGGCAGCAGTCCCTGAGAGCCAATAAAATTACATGCACATGAGGCTTCAAAACTGTAAGTCGTAGGGTGGCGGGCGCAGTGCAGTTCGTCACTTATTCGTTCGATACATTTTCAATAATTTGAATTTAGTAAAAATATATTCACTATGGCGGACGATTTCTTCTAATTTTATGGAATGTGTAAGGGTTTTTTTTATTATTTTATTGTGACGGAACAAGCTCGAGTCCCACCGGACTAACCTCTGCCTATAACAGATGCATTTAGTCACAAGTCACGAATTATACTGCGCCCGTCACATTGAGACACAGTTCTTAAGTCTCACGTGCCTGTAATTTCACTGGCTCTCAAGGACTGCTGCCGGAATACATCGATAGTGCTTGGCGACAAATTTTCTACTTGAGGGTGGTCGTTATCCAGGCGGCTATTCGCAAAATACCCTTCCACTATGCGGTGAAGCTCAAGCCCGCGGCGGGATTCAAACCATGGACCTGCTGGGCGACAGTCCATAGCCAATGCCACTGAGCCATCACTGCTTCGATATGTTGTATTTTAGTGGGTTGTTACTGTTCTCTTCTGCTTGACACTGCACTGTGCTTGTCACTACGAGACGTCAGTTCTTACTCGTAAGATCTTATTCATTCAATTATCATTGGCTACAGTGCCCCTCAAGTATTGTTCGAAGAGCAATCAAACGGAATGTCTCAAAATCTCTACAATAGAAACTGACAAATTTGCAACTAAACTATGCATGGTGGTAGGACATTTTGCGAATGCCCGCCTGGCTAGCTTTTTTTTTTTGTGTAATTTCGACGGGTCAAGCACGGGGACCACCTGATGTTAAGTGGACTAACTTCTGCCTATAACTGATGCATTTCGTCAAGTCACGAATTGCACTGCGCCCGTCACCTTGAGACATACCTAGTTGTTTTCTCATGTGCCTGTAATTTCACTGGCTCTCAAGGACTGCTGCCCGCACACACCGTTAGGTGCTAGGCGACAGATTTTCTACTTGAGGGTGGTCGCTAGCCAGGCCGGCATTTGCAAAATGCCCTTCCACCATACGGTGAAGCTCAAGCCCGCGGCGGGATTCGAATCATGGACCTGCAGCACGGCAGTCCATAGCCAATGCCACTGAGCCATCATTGCTTCAGAAGCTACCCTTTCAAGTAGAAAATCTGTCGCCAAGCACTTAACGGTGTGTTACGGCAGCTGTCCTTGAGAGTCAGTAATTCTAGGCATATTCACATCATCACTTACCATCAGGTGAAATACTAGTCAAAAGCTAGCATATCAGCTATAAAAAAATAGCATCATAATTAATATTCAATATCGAAAATGCATATAAGTTTAAGTTAAGTTACACAGGTATATTATTGTTTTAGAACATTGAGTCCAAGTTATGAGTATTGTCCAAGATGTGAACAAGTCGTTGTCATAAGTTTGTAACTGAACTTGTCTGCTCAGCAACAGTTTTCTTTGTTCTTCTTCCGGAACAATCGACTGTTTATATCACAATACATTTATCTTACAACTTAATTTTATCTAAGGAAACTATTTTAGAGGAATTGTAAGAGAACTTAGATAAAAAAATAAGTTTTAAAGGAAGTATATTTTACCGGTACAATGTGTATCGGTAATTACTTAAGTATTGTCACTGGTTTATTGTAAATCGTTTTAAATAATAATAACTGTGATTTGAGTAAATTTGCCTAGGCTTATCCTTTACTGAAGAAAGATGCGGAAACCGTAGTAAATAATTTTATATCATGATAAGGTATTTTTTTTTTAATTGTAATTAATTATATATGAAATCTGAGGAGGAATAGAGAGCACGAAATTTCGGCTTGAAACAGCGTGCACAGGTGGCCGAGTGGTTTAGACATCCAGCACGAAATTGGAGGACGTGGGTTCGATTCCCGCCCGGGGCATAAAATTTTGTGCCCAATAATTTGTAAAATATGGTTTTCGCTTAGCACGTGCTTGTAATCATATTTAGAAAGAATAGAGAAGACCCATCAACAATTAGGAGCATATCTCAGAATTCAATGCGAGAATGACAAGACAGGGTGTGATCGTTTACCATTTTGGTGTTTTTTGTTTTAACAGCATTTTTTCACAAACAAAATATACTCTATATATGAACTAGTTTTTAGAACACCTTGCTATACCCAGCAAGTTATCAGGAGAAACAGCTGATCCGATGTATCTAAAAGACTATCCAAAAGAACTTAAGAACTTAAGTAAGGCTTGCCAAGTCCCTTTCAATATTTAGGACTTCATTTAAGAATTATTGTTTATTAATTTCTGATGCTGCTTGATATTTGTTTATATTTATATATTCATGTTTAAATAAATTATATATATACATATAATTGTATATGATTTCAAGATGCACCAACGACCTATTCCCTATTTATGATTCTGTCCATCAAAGGTTGTCTGGAAGAAATCGCCTTTATAGCGATAAGACCGCCCACGCAATACCATTTTGTAAGGGTTTTTATTGTTTATTATTTTATTTGGGTAAAATTTGTTAATTGGTTTTCAATAAAGATTTATTGTATTGTATTGTATCGTCTGCAAAAGCACACTCAGATGCGACGATGAATATAATATTATTAGGTCCTTACATATGAAATTGTCGTTTTTCGTACTGGCCACTTTAATCACGAATTTCTCCTCTTTGGTAAGGAATTCCAAATTCAAATTTGTACAGCTATAGACTCATGTATTTGTGCTTCGATGATCGTCATTCATTTGTTTTTTTTCTTCTGTTTTTTTCTGTTTGCGTCACTCATTTTACAAAATGGAAAACCTTAAATATCGCATTATTTACGAGTACGAGTTCCGCCGTGGCACTAGTGCTGCGGAAACAACTCGAAGGGTGAATGATGTGTATGGCGGTCGTGTTGCAAAAGAAAACACAGTTCGTTTTTGGTTCCAACGTTTTCGTTCTGGAAATTTCGACCTGCAGAACAAGCCCCGTGGACGGCCTGAGACTCAAGTTGATAATGAAGAGTTGAAGGCTATTGTGGAAGCGGATCCATCGCAAACCACGTCCGAGTTAGCTGCAGGCTGCGATGTTAGTGATAAAACTGTTTTAATTCACTTGAAGCAAATTGGGAAGATTAAAAAGCTTGAAAGGTGGGTACCTCACGAATTGACTGAAACAAACCGGCAAACGCGCGTCGACTGCTGCGTTACATTACTAAACCGGCACAATAATGAAGGTATTTTAAACCGAATCATTACCTGTGATGAAAAATGGGTTCTTTACGATAATCGGAAGCGCTCAGCGCAATGGTTAGATCCTGGCCAGCCAGCCAAATCCTGCCCCAAGCTAAAATTAACCCCAAAAAAGTTACTTGTAAGCGTTTGGTGGACTAGTGCCGGTATTGTTCATTACAGTTTTTTCAAATCTGGCCAGACTATTACGGCTGATGTCTATTGTCAGGAATTGCAAACCATGATGGAAAAGCTAGCGGCTAAACAACCTAGGCTGGTCAATCGCTCCACGCCACTGCTGCTTCACGACAACGCTAGACCACACACTGCGCTACAGACGGCTACTAAATTAGAAGAGCTTCAATTGGAAAGTCTAAGACATCCTCCGTACTCCCCGGACCTTGCTCCAACAGATTACCATTTTTTTCGAAATTTGGATACCTTCTTGCAAGGGAAAAAATTCAACTCCGATGGGGCAGTCCAAATCGCCTTCAAAGATTTTATTGATTCCCGTCCGACTGGTTTTTTTAGTAAAGGGATCAATGAACTACCTATGAGATGGCAAAAGTGCATAGAAAATAATGGATCATACTTTGATTAATTAAATATATTATATTAAAAAATATTCGACTTTTTGTTCCTCCCATACAAAACGCCAATTTCATATATTATGTAAACAATCTGATGTTTAAATTTTGTTGACAAAATTTATTTTGTCAACAAAATTAAGCAAACAGGTCGCCATGAAAATATCACCCATATAAATAAACTTAAGATAAAAAAATCACATAAACAACAAAATATTAAGGATTCAGTAAAAAAATATTATTTCCCATCTAAAGAAAAAAGAAACGTTTGTTATCTACCAGTTTAGCTTTAAAGTATTTTGATAATGTACTGATATTATATTAGCTGATGCAATCGACGAGGTCTGTCGTAATAAGTACACATTTATATTAAAAAACTATAGATGTACATATCTACATCTACCTTGACTTTCATGGGGGAATGAAGAAAATTGATGAATATACTCTCTCACCTATGTTAACACAGAGAGAATTGTGAAATGCAGCAGAAACCCATAACAACAGAAGTCATGATTATTTGCTCCTATGCCAATTTCAACTTACAATCAAAATATTTGCATTTTGGTCCTCCTGTTTAAAGATCTCTGCTCATTCCAATACTTATTCACACTTATTTCCTCACACATACATCGCTTCCCCCTTACACACATACACGTACCCATATCCCCCCACAAATGAATTACTCAAATAAACATTATGCAGTCAAGTAATCCTCCTCATAACGACATGTTCAGCTCATGAAACATCCTTGATTTGTGAACAACTCTGTGCGATAAAAATCTAATTGTAACGTCCTCAAGGGTACCCAAGATACAGGCTTTGCCTAGTTTGGGACCCACTGCCAACGCTTGACATACCTAACCACCTTTTAACTGTAAGCATTCATAATTTAGTGTAACTGTCATTAATTCTGTTTTTTGATAATAAATTATTCTTATTCTTACTAATTATCTAGGTCGCACGAGTTTAGATTTGATCACGTTACGTTTGACCGAGAACATGTTTTTTCCATTAACCCTCCTACCCTACGAACACCCCGTACTTCATTGGCATCAAATACCTATTTACAAAATTTTCAAAGTACCAGGAGAACCGAAGTTAAAGGGAGTTTTATCCTTCCAATCTCGTCCTAGAAATCAATAGGAACGAACGGGTAAATTTGACCAATAACTCACTCACTATAGGTGGCAGATTTGAATCTTGCTCGTAGTTTATAAAATTATTTTGTTGTGATGACATTTTATGAGATTTATATATTTTTGAAGCCTGCTGTTTAAGCCATTTTATAGGATGTGCCACTTAATGAGACGCAGAAAAAGTATGCACGTTGCGTTTTGTACTCAATAATGTTGTAGAAGTATAGTGTGGGATTTTATAATAATAATAATAAAACATTTATTTCAGACTAATGTCCATAAAGTGTTAGTAACATTTAATACTTATTGCTATGTTAGTTAAATAATAATAATATAATAGTTACAATTTACATAAATAAATGAATTATTTAGTCACCAAACGTGCGATAGGCCTAAGTACAGTTACTGCCATCCAGTGCTTCATGTAGCTGGAGTACAGATCCTCAGCTACGATGGCCAGGAGGCTGTGTGACTACCACGCATGCGGCTCATCAGCGATGCTACTCTTTTTCTTCCGCATGATGGCATAGAAGTCATCCGTACGCGCATCCGCGAACATTCCTGATGCGCTACAAAAACGCGGCAACCCCAACAGCATCCTAAAGCCATTTTATGTTTGTATTTAATAATTTTAGTTTATAAATCATGTTGGATCAAAACTTTCCATTAAAAAAATAATATGTCGTTTCAAAAACAATAACTTACATTTTTTTCCATAAATGTCCCCGGTAAATCGATCACAATATCTATCAGTAATTGCCCTAATATGAATGTAAACTACAAGATTAATTTAAAAAGTTGGTTGTTACACTTTCTTTAATTTTTGAGAAAAGCATTATACAAGCTTCAACCAGTAACAAAGCCATCCTGGCGTCGTATATAACCGGACCTTTTTTTTTGATGTTATTGTGACGGAACAAGCCCGAAGCCCACCTGATGTTAAGTGGAATAACCTCTGCCCATAACAGATGCATTTCTTTCTGTAACACGAATTGCACTGTGTCCGTCACGCTGAGACGTACAGTTGTTAAGTCTTATGTGTCTCTGTAATTTTACTAGCTTTCAAAGACTGCTGCCTGAACACACTGTTAGGTGCTTGGCGACAGATTTTCTACTTGAGGGTGGTCGCTAGCCAGGCGGGCATTCTCAAAATGCCCTTCCACCATGCTAATGGATGTGGTGGACCTCACCTGCTGCGGTTCGATCCGTGGAACTCATACTTGGCCAGGAAGGCTTAGGTACTTACTGGATTCTGCAGTAATGTACTATTGGTATATAAACTAACACATTTGAAAAGTAAGAAATATTTGGCATGTGGCTCAATAGGCGCATTTATTCTTTTCGCCTTTTATGAGATACTAGCTTTCCGGCCGCGGCTGCGCTCGCGCGTGTGTCGGTTATCGCCCAAAACCATTAGTAAATTTTTGCGCAGTTAGATAAAAACTATATATATATCCTTTCCCGGGTCTCAAACTATTTCCAAACCAAATTTCTTCCAAATTGGTCTTGTACTTGAAGCAGTGATGGCTCAGTGGCATTGGCTCTGGACTGCGGCGCAGAAGGTTTATGGTTCGAATCCCGCCGCGGGCTTGAGCTTCACCGCATGGTGGAAGGGCATTTTGCGAATGCCCGCCAGGCTAGCGACCAGTATCAAGTAGAAAATCTGTCGCCAAGCACCTAACGGTGTGTTCCGGCAGCAGCCCTTAAGAGCCAGTGAAATTACAGGCACACAGACTTACGAACTGTGTCGTAAGGTGACGGGCGCAGTGCAATTCGTGACTTATGATAAAATGCATCTGTTATAGGCAGAGGTTAGTCCGCTTAACATCAGGTGGGCTTCGAGCTTGTTTAGTTACAATAACATAATAAAAAGGTCTAATACTTTTTAGGTTTATTCGTTGCATACAAAAAGACAAATCATTCCTCTTTACAATATAAGTGTTGATGTAGACTACAGAAAGATCAAACAAATTTATTTCTTTTACACCCACAAACAAAAATACGCTTTGTTACAAAAATAAAAGTAGAAAAAACGAAAATAAGCAAGATGTCAAGTACAAGCGATGAGGGCCTTAACCTGAGAGGTATTGTAATTCAATGTTACTGACAAATTCAATTTCATCAGATCAGTTCTATGTATGTCGGAACAATCTGGTAAACTTTTGGGATCAGCCATGTCATACTGGTATAAGAAACTTATTAATAGAACTAATACGATAAAAATATACAAAAAGGATCGATCCACTTCATGATTAAACTACTTATATAACTTTCCGGGCGAATAACATATTTTGAAGCAGTGATGGCTCAGTGGCATTGGCTATGGACTGCCGCGCAGCAGGTCCATGGTTCGAATCCCGCCCAGAGCTTGAGCTTCACCGCATGGTGGAAGGGCATTTTGCGAATGCCCGCCTGGCTAGCGACCACCCTCAAGTAGAAAATCTGTCGCCAAGCACCTAACGGTGCTTGGCGACAGATCCGGCAGCAGTACTTGAGAGCCAGTAAAATAACAGGCACATGAGACTTAACAACTATGTCTCAATGTGACGGGCGCAGTGCAATTCGTAACTTGTGACGAAATGCATCTGTTATAGGCAGCTAGGTTAGTCCGCTCAACATCAGATGGGCCTCGGACTTGTACCGTCACAAAAAGATTAAATAAAAAACGGAAGCCTGGTTTTAACTTTTAAGGATTTTTGACAGCTGACGTTTGGATACTCAGAGCAGCTGTCACAAGTTCTTTATGGCAGATTTAAATGACCACAGCACCTTTTTTTTGTCCCTACTGAAACTTGACCTGTGTTTTTTTGTTTTTTTTTATTTTTTATTCCTGATAGGTACGCCTTTGACCACTATCTCACCTGATGGTAAATGATGATGTGGTCGAAGATGTAGTTCAGGCTAACCTAGAATTACTGGCTCTCAAGGACATCTGCCGAAACACACCGTTAGGTGCTTGGCGACAGATTTTCTACTTGAGGGTGGTAGCTAGCCAGGCGGGCATTCGCAAAATGCCCTACCACCATGCTATAACGACTGTCATCCTTAGACAACAACGGCTTAACGTGCCCTCCGAAGCACGGAAGCGCTCAGTAGTAATGTCACTAGCGGTCACCCATCCAACTCATGACCGCGGGCGACGTTGCTTAACTTTGCTGATCGGTTAAGAACAGCTAAGTAAACTTCGCTACGAGCGCTTCGAAAATGCTTCGCTTCTTGTTTAAGTATGAATTAAACTACCTTCCGCAAAAAGACCACTGTCACCATACATACGTAGGGGTATTGTAGATACTTCGCGTTACCAGGTTACATACAAACGAGAAAATATACTCATTGAATAACTCCCAGTCGAGCTGAAATAATGTCACTCGACCGGACGAGTCACGCGTGACCTGTCACCCAAATCCGGACATGATAGTGATCAAGAGTCTGTACGTTGATGGCGCAAATATTTACGTTCGTTTGTTTTTTGTAGTATTTAACTAAAAGTTACTCACTTTTTGTTTGCAGATATATGTGATGTGTGATAGATATATTTTGAAGCGCTCGTAGCGAAGTTTACTTAGCTGTTCTCAACCGATCAGCAAAGTTAAGCAACGTCGCGCGCGGTCAGGAGTTGGATGGGTGACCGCTAGTGACATTACTACTGAGCGTTTCCGTGCTTCGGAGGGGACGTTAAGCCGTCGGTCCCGGTTGTTGTCTTAGGATGGCAGTCGTTATAGCATGGTGGTAGGGCATTTTGCGAATGCCCGCCTCGCTAGCTACCACCCTCAAGTAGAAAAACTGTCGCCAAGCACCTAACGGTGTGTTCCGGCAGCTGTCCTTGAGAGCCAGTACATCTAGGTTAGCCTGAACAACATCTTCGACCACATCATCACTTACCATCAGGTGAGATAGTGGTCAAAGGATAACCTATCATGCATAAAAAAAAAAGAGTTGGCCCTCCACTAGGTGGACTGACGATATCGTTAAAGTCGCGGGTATCCAATGGTTACAAGCGGCTAATAGCCCTTTGTGGCGTTCTATGGGGGAGGCCTTTGTTCAACAGTGGAGTCTTCCAGCTGATGATGATGATGTATCCTTCCGTCTGTCCGATCTTAAAAAGGGCTGTATATTTGGAAAGGTAAGAGGCAACTGGTTGAAATGTTCACATTATATGTATGAGTAATGTGGATTGACTATCTAATAATAATATTACCTAATTGTTAAACATAGAAGGGAGTACCAATACAATAATGTGTGTTTGTACAATAACGTTTTTAACCGTCTTTCAAAAGGAATGAGGTTCTCAATTTGGCAAGCATATTTTTTTTTAAGTATGACAACGCATATCTTTTGACGGAGTAGTCCGACTTTTTTTACTAAAAATGGTATACGACTGAAATGGTCCCATATAAATTTCATAAAAATCGGTCAAGTAGTTTTTAAGTTACACTCAACTAACTCAAAAATTTTGACATGCCTAGATGACTTGGTGGTTGCAAGTTTTGTCGATGGTGACCAGTATTTTATGTGAGAGTCTTTCTTTATTCGTTCATTTAACCACGAATTATCACTAAATTACGTAAACATTTTATTTTACAGAAGTGGGACTGAGTTTTAACACTGAAAACTATGAAATAACTTGTTGAAGTCGGACCATCAAAATGTGGTCTCAGAGTGTTTTGAATTAGCATCGGGCCGACTTTAACGAGTTATTTAATACTTTTCAGTGTGAGAAGTTAGTTCCATTTTTTGTATTTTATTTTTTTCGGCTCTATTGTAAAATTGGTAATACACACAAGCGTCAAACTTAATGTGATTTTATTCCAATATCTAAAAAACAAAAACAAATACTAAAAACCGGCCAACTGCAAATCCGACTCCCGCTAATGATCTCGATCTGTATGGAAGAAAATAAGTTTTTATTGAATAAGAAGTTTATGAAAAAAAGAAGAGACAATCTTAAACAAGACCACCATGCTTCTTTTTTTTTCAGTTAGTATAAAAAGAAAAATCAGCCTATTGCTAGTGGGACTCCCACATCGGAAACAATGTAGGAGTCCAATTCCCATTTTGCCATTTTTTTCCTCTCTTATACTCACTGAAAAAAGAAAGTAGCACAGTGGCCTTGTTTAAGATTGTATTTTCAACCGGCGGAATGCCTTTATTAACAAAATACTACGAACTATATACAAAACTACAGCTACTACAATAAAATCATTTAGACGACTTATAAGTCGGTGCAGACTCATAGGCATGTATGAATTTCTACTTTAGGGTTAGAAAATATTTTTTTTGGTATTCTGATAGGTTAACCTTTGACCACTGTCTCACCTGATGGTAAGTGATGATGTGGTCGAAGATGCTGTTCAGGCTAAACTAGAAGTACTGGCTCTCAAGGACAGACGCCGGAACACACCGTTAGGTGCTTGGTGACAGATTTTCTATTTGAGGGCGGTAGCTAGCCAGGCGGGCATTCGCAATCTGCCATCCTTAGACAACAACCGGGACCGACGGCTTGCGGCTCTGAAGCAGGGAAGCGCTCAGTAGTAATGTCACTAGCGGTCACCCATCCAACTCGTGACCGCGGGCGACGTTGCTTAACTTCGCTGATCGGTTAAGAACAGCTAAGTAAACTTCGCTACGAGCGCTTCGAAAATGCTTCGCTTCTTGTTTAAGTATGAATTAAACTACCTTCCGCAAAAAGACACCTGTCACCATACATACGGGCAATTATAGATACGCATTCGCGTTACCCGGTTACATACAAACGAGAAAATATACTCATTGAATAACTCCCAGTTGGGCTGAAATAATGTCACTCGACCGGACGAGTCACGCGTGACCTGTCACCCAAATCCGGACATGATAGTGATCAAGCCGACACTCTGTACGTTGATGGCCCAAATATTTACGTTCGTTTGTTTTTTGTAGTATTTAACTAAATGTTACTCACGTTTTGATAATGAATAGATTCAGGCATTACTTTGCGGAAATCTATTTTTAATAATAAAAAATACTTTTAAAATATTTTAAGAAAACATCAAATTAATATTTTAATAAAACACTTAAAATATACAAAAACATATCTAGTGACAATTCCGCTTAATTTTCCTGATAAGCCGAGGTGACGTCACAAACGCCCGATCGAGAATCTCGATCGTGCGCTCGAAGAGTCAAGACCTCCTGAGGATGCTTCGTGTAGAAGCGAAACGCGTCGAAAATTCTTCCGTATTGGCTGCGTGGCGTTTGTGACGTCACCTCGGCTTAGCAGGAAAATTAAGCGGAATTTTCACTAGATATGTTTTAATATTTTTTAAGTGTTTTATTAAAATATTATTTGATGTTTTCTTAAAATATTTTAGAAGTATTTGTTATTATTACTCACGTTTTGTTTTCAGATATATGTGATAGATAAATGCTGCCCGTCTGCAGTACAGGAGTATGATTTTTGTATCAGTCATTGTATCCAATGGGGAAGAAAGGTTCTCGAGTGGCTACCACAATACACCACAAGACGTAGAGTTGGTAGGCCCCCCACTAGGTGGACTGACGATATCGTTAAAGTCGCGGGTATCCAATGGTTACAAGCGGCTAATAGCCCTTTGTGGCGTTCTATGGGGGAGGCCTTTGTTCAACAGTGGACGTCTTCCGGCTGATGATGATGATGATTGTATCCGTCCGTCTGTGCGATCTTAAAAAGGCTATATTTTAACCGATTTCCAAAGAAGGAGGAGGTTCTAAATTTGACACGTATATTTTTTTTAAGTATGACTACGCATATTTTTAAAAAAGTCACATCAATTCTATCAAAATCGGTCTAGTAGTTTTTAAGTGACACGCAACTAATTGATAAATGCGTGACATGCCTAGCATGACTTGGTAGTTGCCAGTTTTGCCGATGGTGAACAGTGTTGTAGTTGAGTAAAAATCGCTCGTTTAACCAGAAATGATCACCAAAAGGTATGAAACATTTTGTTTTACTTAAAATGGAATTGCCGTGTGACCGTGTGAAATGTATGAAGTAACTTGTTGAAGTCGGACCATAACCAAAATGTGACCTCAGAGTGTTTTGAATCAGCATGCAGCTGCCTTTAACAAGTTATTTTATAATAGCAAATATTTTAAAAGTGTTCTAAGAAAAAAACTAAATCAATATTTCAATAAACTAGTGACAATTCCGCCTTATTTTCCTGTTAATTCAATGTGACGTCACAAACGCTACGCAGTCAAACCGGAAGAATTTTCGACGCGTTTCGATTTTACATTAAGCATCCTCGGGAGGTCTAGTCTCTTAGAGCGCACGATCGAGACATATAAAATTTGTTATTTTTAAATTTGGATTTCCGCAAAGTAACGCCTGAACACAGCCTGGACACTCGACTCATTCTCTATACAAAAGCCGCGTTCTAACTACCTATTACACAGACACTACACAAATGTGGTTTTTGTACACGCCTAAATGTGTGCGTGAAGTCTAAGGTTGTCACCGTATGAATAATTGTTGCACTTACCTACCTAGCAATCTTTTGATGCTGTTATTATGATGTATTAGATTTGTTGAATTATGATGTATTACCTACCCGTAAGGTACGCATAACCTATGATGAGGTAGGTTTCAGAAACATTTACAAGCACAACAATCCAACTCCATGTACGAAATTACTCACATTTCACTGCATTACTTATACAATAATAGATACCTACATTATACAAAAAGTATCATTCCAAGTTCACATTTTATAAAAGTTACAATCACAATAATAATTTATGTTCTTCTCGTTTAATAAACAAACATGAAGTGTGCCGCGTGTAAATCGTGGCGAAGGTCGGTATGTGTATTGCTTTTCTCTATGGTAGGTATAGGCTACAAAGACACTAAACTTGTTTCGCTGCAAACGAAGTCGATATCCACGGATATTTTTTGCTAACAAAAATCTTCTAAAATTACGATTATTTGAATAGCAAAATACAAAGCTAAAGTATTATGTTTGTATTTTTTTGAATATCTACAGTAAATTACCTGTTTTATAAGTTACCTACTGTATAACTGAAGAACGACAAATAGGTAGGTACTTAGTGTAGGTTGCCAATAATGAATAACCTCGTTTTATCCTTAGGGAATCTACTACAACTCCTATCCTTTTCTCGTTTAGTTCATAAGAAACCGTAAACAGCACAAGAGTACCCTATTTTTAACTTTTAAAATACTCGTACAATCGTAACGCTTTGTCGTCACGTCATCGTGCGCGAGTTGCGCGTCCCGTACTGAAGTCAGCTTAGTGACAGCGCAGAATCGGTGGCGGGGTGAGGAAGGCTCGTTTTGGTGGGGGGTGAGGAGTGTCCATTCTATACGTAGTATTATTATATGTTCTATGGCCTGAATCTATTCAATATCTGTTATATTCAGTTATTTTATACTTTTCAGTGTGAGAAGTCAGTTCCTTTTTTGTATTTTCTTTCTTTTAACTCTATTGTAAAGTTGGTAATACATACAAGCGTAAAAATTTTATATAATTATAGTCCAATATCTAAAGAACAGCAACACATACTAAAGCCGGCCTTTCCAACTGTTTGAACTACAAATCCGACTCCCGCTAATGATCTCGATCTGTATGGATAAAATAAGTTTTTATTGAATAAGAAGTTTATGAAGAGATGAAGAGACAATCTTAAACAAGATGCTACTTATTTTTTCAGTTAGTATAAAAAGAAATAAAACGACCTAGTGCTAGTGGGACTCCCACATCGGAACCAATGTAGGAGTCAAATTCCCATTTAGCCATTTTTTTCCTCTCTTATACTCACTGAAAAAAGAAAGTAGCACAGTGACCTTGTTTAAGATTGTATTTTCAACCGGCGGAATGCCTTTATTAACAAAATACTACTAACTATATACAAAACTACAGCTACTACAATAAAATTATTTAGACGACCTATAAATCGGTGCATACTGACAGGCATGTATGAATTTCTACTTTAGGGATATAAAATCATTTTTTTTATTCTGATAGGTTAACCTTTGACCACTATCTCACCTAATGGTAAGTGAGGATGTGGTCGAAGATGCTGTTCAGGCTAACCTAGAAAAACTAGCTCTCAAGGACAGCTGCCGGAACACACCATTAGGTGCTTGGCGACAGATTTACTACTGACTACCTACCACCATGCTATAACGACTGCCATCCTTAGATAACAACCGGGACGAACGGCTTAACGTGCCCTTCGAAGCCAGGAAACGCGCGGTAGTAATGTCACTAGGGGTCACCCATCCAACTCATGACCGCGGGCGACGTTGCTTAACTTTGCTGATCGGTTACGAACAGCTAAGTAAACTTTGCTACGAGCGCTTCATAGAAATAGACCATATTGATAACTACACTGACTCCTTATCGAGTAAAATGTAAACATTCAAACCAGAATTATTCGAGTAAGCATGTATGACACAATGTCGTGAGTATTTTGTCACGGCGGTGTTACATAAATATTTTACGTGACAAATATCACCTGTGTCTGTGTCACGCCACGGATATCCGGATGTTCAACTTACCTGTCATGCACGTGTTTACGTGAGCCACAGGCAAAAAATGTAAGGTAAACTGAATAACGCTCAAGAGCGACACCAACTCACGTGGAAGAGGGTTCCGCAATAATTGTAGCATACCTTCTATGTTTAATTATTCTGTAAACGCTAAGTTTTAAAATTGGAATCTATATATATATACCTATATACGTTACAGATCCGTGATTGAACAACTGAACACTACGATGTTCAACAGCATCGGTGAAAAAAAAAATACAGTCGACACCTGAGTAATCCCATAGGTGAGTGAAAACATCATGCACGTGTTTACGTGAGCCACAGGCAAAAAATGTAAGGTAAACTGAATAACGCTCAAGAGCGACACCAACTCACGTGGAAGAGGGTTCCGCAATAATTGTAGCATACCTTCTATGTTTAATTATTCTGTAAACGCTAAGTTTTAAAATTGGAATCTATATATATATACCTATATACGTTACAGATCCGTGATTGAACAACTGAACACTACGATGTTCAACAGCATCGGTGAAAAAAAAAATACAGTCGACACCTGAGTAATCCCATAGGTGAGTGAAAACATCCTTAAAAATTATGCCTTGGACGAAACTGCATATATAACTTACGATATGTAGGTACTGGCGATGCTTTGAGATATGAATTGCAAATTGGATGGAATGCGTATTGAATAATATCATACTGAACGAAATGCGTGTTAAACGAAATGCATATTGGACGAAATGCGTATTGAACGAATTGCGTACTGAATTGCAATTTGGAGGATAACAAGCTGATGGTGGGGATTGAACCGATATACACTTTATATTATTATACGCTTCGTCTTTAGAACCTGCGTCATTAAAAGAGGCGATAAAAACATTCTAATGTAGAAAAGAGATATGTTACATAATAAATATTACTATGACATCGAGATATCTGGAATAATACATTATAAAAGTTATTTACAAACAAAATAGTTCCAGTCATTTTTTCCTTCGTTTTCTCAGAAACTCTTGAAATCCTCACGAAACTGCTTAGGAACAAAACATTTCCCACAAAAAGTAAATAATCCTAAATCACCCAACACATAAAAGGGGATGTACACACAACATAAATAACCAAAATATTAACAAAACGGGCGTGTGTGTCCGCAGCCGTAAATTCCTTTAGCCATATTAAAAGACAGTTCAATAGCCAAATGTACGCCATTAAAAATACATTAGGCGCCGTGATTCAGAAGGTTTAACGGGATTGCTATCTTTTGTAAGGATTGGTACTTAAGCACTTTAATCTAGCAATTTAAATTAACAATTTGGTACCAACATACCTACCTTATAAAATTACAAAAAAATCGAGCTGATTTAAGAAAATCTGATCATCAGTTTTAGGATCATCAGCTATTACCTAGCTGACAAAGGGATATGAGCAACTTCCACAGGTCAAATTGATATCCAATTTGGTATCCACTCCCTTCATCATAATTGCAAGAACTTTTAATGTTGAACTGAATACCTTAATCCAATGCTCAATCATCACCTGGGATCTGCAGGATATCTGTAGTACCTGTAGTAGTTATATAATGCATGAAAGAAATATGCAAAAGTCACATAGCTCTAGGTAACTCGTAGGGGATGCATAGTGAAAATCCACCTTCTTTTTACACAACGATTTTACCTCAGACAGGGTTCAGTATGCTCTTAACTCTCAAGGAGGAAACATTAAATATATAAGCAACAAGTGTATGTAAGTATTGTTTGTGGCAAGTGATTAAAGGAAGACCTTCTGTATTTTACTAAAGTAGTGCATATATCTTTATCCAGCCAGGCTAGTGATAGTGTGTTACAGTTTAATACAGTTTTTTAATGTATTGTGACAGAACAGGCTCGAGGCCCATCTGATGTTAAGCGGACTAACCTCTGCCTATAACAGATGCATTTCATCGCAAGTCACGAATTGCACTGCGCCTGTCACCTGGAGACATAGTTGATTAAGCCTCATAAGTCTCCTCTTCTTCTCATGTGTAATTTCACAGTCCACTCTAGACAGAAATAAGTTCTATCTGTTTGTTTTAAATAGACACAGTCTAAGAAGAAACTGATAAAATGATTTTAATATGTATTTAACCGGCTAACTTATGACATAAGATAACCTTACAATTAGTATCTGACAGCCCTAATACATTTTTTTACGTTATTGTGAGGAACAAGCCCGAGGCCCACCTGATATTAAGTGGACTGACCTCTGCCTATAACAGACGCATTTCATCAACGACGAATTGCATTGTGCCTGTCACGCTGAGACGTACAGCTGTTAGTTCTCATGTGCCTGTAATTTTACTGGCTCTCAAGGACTGCTGCCGTAACACACTGTTAGGTGTTTGGCGACAGATTTTCAACTTGAATGCCCTTCCACTATGCGGTGAAGCTCAAGCCCGCGGCGGGATTTGAACCATGGACCTGCTGCAAGGCAGTCCATAGCCAATGCCACTGAGCCATCTCTGCTTCAAAACATTCAAACATTAGCCGCATCCTTACGGTTTAACACTCAATGGTTGTCTAAAGGTCATTAAGTTTCCCTGTATTGTTACTGGTAGGGTTAAGTTATCACTGGCTATGAAATAAATGGAGTGAACATTTTGAATAATGGTTTGCGAGTTATTTTTATGGCTTGAATAGGAGTGATCTCAACTATGGACGTCCATGACTTTAGACGATAAGTGAATGATGGGCAAATGAGTAGGTAGGAAAGGCATAAATATAATCAGCCAGAAGACATTCACTGCTGAACAAATACCTCCTCCGTAGAACGCTACAAAAAACGTCTATTAGCCGCCTGTAAGCATTGGCTACCCGCAACTTTTACAATGCCGTCCATCCACCTGGTCTACCGACTCTACGTCTTCCGGTGTTATGTGGTAACCACTCGAAAACCTTTCTTCCCCATCGGTTATTAGTCCGTCGAGCAATATGGCCCGCTATTGCCACTTCTACTTGCAAATTCTGACAGCTATGTCGGTGACTTTGGTTCTTCGGTGAATATCTTCGTTCCGGATTTTATCGCGCAAAGAAACCCCGAGCATAGAGAGCTATGCTCGGGGTTCCTTTACGCGATAAAATATTGGTATTTTTAGGTATTATTAGTTCTAAATGAAATCAATAGTATTTTAATATTATTAAAAAGATTCGTAATAAATGTTGATGATCTTCGAAAATTTTCCATGATCTGTGCTATAAGACGTTGCTTCGCACATAATTTCAAGATTCTGAGTTCACGGGAAGTACCATGTAGGTTTTAATTCCCTAGCGAGTTTCGAAAATTTGCAGCATAAACGGCTATATCTTTTGATCGCGTTGGCTTTGAAGTTTGATTTTTTCACAGTTCTGAGCGACAGTAGACATGAGTATTTATTAAGTATTAATTATATAAATTTTAGTTTGATACCTCCACGCATTCCTGAGAGAAACGGTCTTGACAGACAGACGGATAACAAAGTATATTATATATAAGGGTTCCGTTTTTTGCTTTTGAGGTATGGAATCCCAAAAACGCACGCTCTGTGGTGCACATAGCATATTGTAGGGTTGTACATAAACATTCTGATAGTACTTAATCTACTGTCAATATTGTTGATCTGTGTCCACCTGTACTTCAAAACAAACAGAAAAAGGACGCAAAAATAGCCGACTCACATCAGTTATCCAAACGACTATTCCATAGAACGGCCGGGCGGCATCGAATACCACTTAGGGTACTGTCTATATGTTGTATATCTATGGCGATAGGGCTGCGTAGTTCTACGCTTTTTATTCGGCACAAAACGAGATCAAAGGGAAAGTATTACACAAGGTATGCTTCTTTCAAGAATATATTTTATATCGAAATAACTATGCTAACTAGTATATGTATAATTAGATATTAGTTCCTCAGAAATCACTGCTACCCACCTGCTGGTGTGTTACCCTTAGTTGCCTCTTTCAACACCCACGGGTAAAGATGGAGAGTGACATTCTAGCCCGGCACCCCAAGGGCTGTGCGTTGTCTGTCAGTCAGGGAGCCAGGACTTTGATTCTTGTATATTATGAAGGAATGATTTGATACTACTATTAATGATTTTTGCTTGGTGGTAGGGCATTTTGCGAATGCCCGCCTGGCTAGCTACCACCCTCAAGTAGAAAATCTGTCGCCAAGCACCTAACGGTGTGTTCCGGCAGCTGTCCTTGAGAGCCAGTACTTCTAGGTTAACCTGAACAACATCTTCGACCACATCGTCACTTACCATCAGGTGAGATAGTGGTCAAAGGCTAACCTATCAGGCATAAAAAAGAAAAAATACCCCGTGAGGTGCCAGGCAAGTATAGCATACCTATCTTAATTCTTGTGGGCGTCATAAGAGGTGACGAAGGGAATAATTTTTGAAGCGCTCATAGCGTAGTTTGCTTAGCCGTTCTTGACCGATCATCTAAGTTAAGCAACGTGCACTGGGCGGGTGACCGGCACCAAATATGGTACAAATTCTCCCATTAATGGGGGAGGCTGTGACCGCTAGTAACATTACTACTGAGCGTTTCCGTGCTTCGAAGGTCACGTCAAGCCGTCGGTTCCGGTTGTTGTCCTTGGACGGCAGTCGTTATAGCATGTATAGGGCATTTTGTGAATGCCCGCCTGGCTAGCTACCACCCTCAAGTAGACCTTCTGGCGCCAAGCACCGATGTTCCGACAGTTGTCCTTGAGAGGCAGTACTTCTGGGTTAGCCTGAACAACATCTTCGACCCCATCATCGCTTACCATCAGGTGAGATAGTGGTCAAAGGCCAATCAGGTATAAAAAATAAATAAATGTATAACAGATTCTATTTATGTATTAGAAAATAATAATAACTTTCCCAAATCTTTGCGATATTTTTAAGTACATTTGATATAGATAACAATAGAGGAATATTGTTAAGATTCCAGATTGCCTAGGCAGGCATGGTAAGCAAGTTCTTCTACTTAGACAACCTGCTTTTTGAATCTTACTCGGCCCGTAATCCACGGGGCTGAAAACAATAAATACATGAAAATTACATACAATTTATGATAGGTTTTCGGTATTCCTCCGTTGACCCTAGCCTACCGTTTCCCTAAGGATACCCAATTGGCCAATTAGTATGTTAAGGGTTTTTACTCACGGTTACGGCTGGGAGGTTTGATCTTATGTCTTCCAAAAGCACAACACCTTTTACTAGTTTAGTGAAACAATCAAAGCACACGCGAGGGTCCAATAAGGCGTTGGTTTTTAACAAGTCAAAACAATAGACATATTTTTTACTAAATCAAAAATTGTCCAAGTACTAAAATTGTCAAAACCAGAGACAGAGCGACAATGCAAACTTTTTTCTTTTTCAACTCAAATTGTCCACAGACAAAAAGAAGACGACTACCAAAGGAGACGTTCAGAAACTTGCCGCTAAGTTGATCGGTCCGAACAAATATGATACCTTCGACAAACCCAATTGGGTTTTTAGGGTATTATCTTATACTTGAGTTTGTCAATATTGTATGAATGAAATAATAAATAAATTTACTTGTGTGAGTGGTGTTAACATATTAAGATGTGTGAATATATTTAGATATGTTAGACGCTTTTCCCAAAGACGTTAGACATACAAAACCGCAAGACCAAATATCTCTAAGAAAGAAGCACATCTATATAATCCACTTTCGCAAAGCTACCCCAGATCAATAATGAATATAGAAGCGTACTTTCAAAACATCCTCGATGTAAAATATCGTGTTACCTTGCATTATGCGTTTGAAACTGTATAAGTCCCACAAGCGCTGAGATAAAAATACCACAGGTCAATTTGTAGAATGCATTCTGTCGATGCCGTATTTTATTTTATTCTGTGGATGAATTTGAATTTTATTGCGAGGTGGGTCGTGAAGCAATGCTTTTCTACGGTTGATAAAGAATGAGAATTGAAAAATACTTTAGAGCGAATGATAGTATTGAGAATATTACTGCTTGGTGTCACCTAAATTGGCTTGTTTATATATGTGACTTTATTTAATGGATTTGCTGGTACATGTTACTATACTTCTGGCTTATAATTAAAAAATACTCTTAATATATATTAGTAATCGTATATTTTTCTGTTTATTATTTTTTGTTTTTGTTTTTTATTTTGATGGTAACTGATGATTTGGTTGAAGAACGTTAGGTGCTTGGCGACAGATTGTCTACTTGAGGGTGGTAGCCAGCCAGGCGGGCATTCGCAAAATGCCCTACCATGCTAGAACGACTGCCGTCCTAGGACAACAACCAGGACCGACGGTTTAATGTAACCTTCGAAGCAAGGAAACGCTCAGTAGTAAGGTCACTAGCGGTCACCCATCCAACTTATGACCGCGGCGGACGTTGCATAACTTTGCTGAAGGAATTCGTCTCGGGTTCGAAACCCGCGAGACGTATTCCATCTCCAACATGAGTGTTTTTGCCGGTTTAATTCATAATATTTAAATAGGAGTTCAAGAATGTTTTAAATCATTGGTAACTAATTCCAGGCTTCCACAAGTTATCTCATTCATTTCAGTTTTGGAAGTCGGTCCCATAATCATCTTTTTGCAGCAAATAAAGTTTAATTTCGGTTGACACAGCAGACATTATCTTTATTAGTTTTCGTAGATTCACAAACAATTTAAATAATCTTTATAAAGATCAAATTTAATGTGGTTTTTGGACTGCAATGAACTGTCTGGCCATCTGCTGGCATAATTTATATGTCTAGTTTGTATACATATTATACTTATCTTTATTCTAAATTAGTCTACGAAGTCGTGTGGATAATTTCGAGTTCTGCTCATTTACAAAAGCAGTGCTCGAGTATTTTTCTTTATTATTTATGGATAGGATAGAGTAATAAAAGATCAGTGTAATATGACCTTGTAAACTGCTGGCCGTGGACTGGCTGTGGACTGCCGTGCAGCAGGTCCATGGTTCGAATCCCGCCGCGGGCTTGAACTTCACCCTCAAGTAGAAAATCTGTCGCCAAGCACCTAACGGTGGGTTACGGCATCTGTCCTTGGGATTAAGCAATTATTAATTATCCTTAATTATTATTATTACTAAGAATTATTAAATTAGTAATCAATTATGAAGCAGTGATGGCTGAGTGGCATTGGGTATGGACTGCCGCGCAGTCCATAGCCAATGCCGCGCACTTGAGCTTCACAGCATGGTGGAAGGGCATTTTTCGAATGCCCGCCTGGCTAGCGACCACCCTCAAGTAGAAAATCTGTAATTTTCAAAGCCAAGGTGCCACAGCTATAGTAAAACATTCTAGGTTAAGCCTGTTAACACCTTCGACCACATTGCCACTCACCATGAGGTTAGAGTATGATCAAAGGCTTACCTACAGTAATAAAAATGTATAAGTTGAAACAAAAAATGGCTGGCACCTTATGGCTAAAATTAAATTGCGTGGTAAAGCTATGTATCAAGTCATTACCTAAAAATAATATATTGATGCTCCCATCGCAATGGGACCATAACTGAAACTATTTCTATATATTAGAAAACAATATTTACGTATATTTCAAGACAATCCACTTGAAATTTGAAGGGCTTTATTGTAGCTTGTAATGTCGTTTTTAACTGGTCAACTAAATTCAGCATCATCCGCTGTGGTCATGACTTGGATGGGTAACGGCTAGTGGAAATATTACTAAGCCTGTACGTACTTCGAAGGGCACAATCAGCTGTCGGTCCCGGTTGTTGTCTAAGCAAGGTGGCATTTTACCAATATGCTAGCTCCCACCATCAAGTAGAAAATCTGACGATATGTTCCGGCAACGGTCTTTGAAAGTCAGTAATTCTAGGTTAACTCGAACCACTTCTTCGTACCTTCATGTGAGATATTGGCCAAAGAGCAGCCTAGGTAATTTCAAAAACATATTTCCTTTTAATGCTTTCATAAAATAAAATTATAAATCTTTATTTTTGTATGTAGAATATGAGCGTTATTGTTTATTCTAATAGCCCGCAATCACCAAACTCATTCGAACTTACTTTAAAATGACTTCCTCAAGCCGTTACACTAAGGGCCTGTTTCAGAATGTTCGAGTAAGTTCCGGTTATACTACCCAGAACATTAAATAACTGAATAATAAAAATGACAGTTAACATGCAGCGTGTTTCAAGCTTTATATAGATAGATAGAAACACTTTATTGAAACACCTTAAATATAAAAATAGTTAAAACAGAAACACAATTCAAAACAAGGTAACAATTGGCGGTCTTATCGCTGAAAGCGATCTCTTCCAGACAACATGAGGAAGAGACATAACTGAAGAGAACCAAGGGATGGCGTTGATTTAGATTATAATATAGTACTCACAATGACAAATTATTTCTAAAATACTATTAACATTTCAATAGATAAAATAATAATATACAAATATATATATAACATATATACACGTATACAACATAATATATACATTTAAGTATACACAATAATAATAATAAATACATAAGCATATAAAATATTATATAAACATACATAAATACATACAACTTAAACAATAAACATATTATATACATAATGAGTGATGAAGCTTTAACCGATGGATAGGCTAAATCTATTACTGTGAAACGCAGATAGTGTTTTATTTATTAAATATGTTCTGGGTAGTATAACCGGAACTTACTCGAACATTCTGAAACAGGCCCTAAGTCCAAAGTTTCTAATCTCAAACTTTGCTAACAGAATTGTTAAATAACTTGTTTGTTCGTAGCGGTGAATGTTACGATGACATTTGATGTTGACTTTACAACTTCGAGGTTCGAATGTGAGTGGACTAGTTTCAAAATTACGAGTACTCCAACTTTGTGCACTTACGAATGAGCATCGCATACATTTCTTAACTAGCTGCATTTTGAAGCAGTGATCGCTTAGTGGCACGCAGCAGGTCTATGGTTCGAATCCCACCGCGGGCTTGAGCTTCACCGCATGGTAGAAGTGCTTTAGCGACCACCCTCAAGTAGAAAATATTTCGCCAAGAACCTAACAATCAAACCTAACTGTTCCGGCAGCAATCCTTGAGAGCCAGTAAAATTACAGGCACATGAGACCTACAAAACAAACAAAAAATACAGCTGTACGTCTAAGTCCATAGCCAATGCCACTGAGCCATCACTGCTTCAAAAGTTATCTGCATTTTTAATTTCAAGCATAAGTATGTTCTGTATTGGGTTGCTATGTATACCGTATTGTGTTAAGCCGTTACTGCGTCGTGCTTTCTTTTGTCGCAAGCTGCCAAAGACCGACCAGAGTAGAATAGGTACAGAAACAGCTGTTTTGTTATGCCTATTGATAGCCGTTCAATATCTTCAGGTAACATTCGTGCATGTGTATGTGAATGGGGATGATACACCGCGGTCAACGAATAAATATATGTATAATTCGTAGACCGCGGTTATCGTCGCTGTCATTTTCAAAGCCAAGGTGCCGTAGCTTTGGTAATAATTAGTAATGAATTTGTGTATGTGAAATTAAACATGAGTGGAACACATTCAGTTATCGATGGCACAGTACCCCCCTAGGATGGTTGATATATTGTTAGCAGCTACTGGCAACACTGGAGGAGCGAGCAGCGAACAGGCTATATAAGCGAGGCAGAAGAGTGCGCTGGCCCTTTTTTGCTTCATAACACCGTGATAAGCGTAGTATTTCGTTAGTCAGTGTGGATTTCTGGATAATTTGTAAATTTTATTTTCTAGTTTAATAATTTATTTCACAATTGTATTAAATTTATCTTTTAAAAAAAAGCCGTTTCACTTCAGATTCCTAAAAATGTGATGATATGAATATCATACATAACTACACTTACTACAACACTACTGTGTTTCGGTGTTAAGACGCTGACTAGTGCTAAAAAGCTCTACTTGCACAGATTTTTAGCAATACCTACATATGTATTAAGTTTGTAACAATAGGAAAATTATATGTTAATCTTTTTCACATTATCTAAGGCCAAGAATAGTCCGAAACACGTTTCCTTCAAATTTTCTTGCTAGGATTAAATTGCAAAATTGCCACTGTTTTAAGCTTGTAACGCAAATATCTTAATTATTTACGTAGAAATGAGTACGAAAATATATTAATAAAATAGCAAAACCTTATCAAGAGGGACAAGAAAAGTTAAAAAAATTATTTAATCCTGTTTTCTTTTACATATATTACGTCAATATGTATATCTCAATGCTAAATCACTAAATTAACTAACTTGACGAGATGAATGCAGTACGAAAATATTTTTTTCAACTGCATATACCCACCACATTTTTTACAATTGGTAACAGTTATGAAAACGTTAATTTCTGAAATAATATATATAAGAAAATATTTTATGTTAAAATTTATAAAAAACACATTACTGCACTTCTGAAATAAATAATGTACAAAGTTTCCTAAACAAACAAAACATTCGACAGCTTATTTCTAAGTAGCTCTTCAGGCAAAAATAGTCTTCAAAGTAATCAAAATTTGATTCGAACTTTTCCAAGGCAGAAAATTGTTCCGCGTCAGCACAATGCGTAGGTTAACTAAGCGGGGGTACAATAGAGTTTGCCCGGAGTAATGGCGGATGCGTCAGCGTTATTAGTCCATCACGTCTGCGGCTAGGCCCCGCGACCGCATTAGCTGAGAGCGGTGATTAGCGGTTTGGCGGATTAGCGAGTTAAAATAGATTGTGTTTACATAATAATAAAGTTAAATCGTTGTAGTTGTGGGTACAAACAAACAAATGCAAATAGTTAATTTGATTTAAAGTATAGTAAGATATTTTTGCTAATAAAAGTTTCTTAGTCAGAACAGAAGTGCTGACTTGGGTTTAAATCCAAAGCCGATAGTTAAAAAGGTAAGTTAGAATGTTGTATGTACTATTTAATACCTAGTTTTTAGAAAAAATAATTTATTTTTATATTGTTATGATTGCAATAACGCCTGCTATGCGGATTACATTACAAAATTACAAATATACGATAGGAAAAAAAAAAAAACCTATCGTATATTTGTAATTAACAATATAAAAATTATAAGGTTGCGTCATCATTTACAAGTATAAAACCAATTGCAAAATTGGTCTTGTTTGTAGTACAACGTAAGTGGTACTATAGATGTCGCTCCATCCCAATACGATGGTTAATGAACTATAGGAAAAATTCGAGTTATGACGTCATGTCATGTTAGCTCAATTGGTTAGAGCATGCCCCGGCTAAAGGGGCGGATGGACGCGGGTTCGAATCCCGCACATGACATAAATTTTTCCTATCGTATATTTGTAATTTTGTAAAAACATTTTAGTTTATAATATATGTAGCTGCTCAAGTTCGTAATATAGTGAGTAGGTACAATGTATATTTTTCTTAATTTATTGCATACATTTATATATAGCATCACCACATAAATAAAACAAAAAATATACCAAGTTAGTTTTATTTTCCTATTCAATAATGCATAACTTATTATAAAATCTAACGCTCATGTTTATATTTTTAGATTGATAAACACGGGGGAAAGAGTGTATACAATTTACTATTAGTTGAAATCATGATCTACAATATGGTTTCTTCTATCGGAAGCCTTTATAAGGTTCTTGAATGTGGTTAGATATAGTCGAAACATTATAGATTGTGATATCGACTAATATTAAGTTGTTTACACTCTTACATTCGTGTTTGTCTCTCTTAAAACGCTAACTTTATAAAACTGAAGGTACAAATAGAGTTTGCTTGGAGTAATGGCGAATGCCTCAGCATTATTAGTTCACGGTCAAGCTCCACGACCGCATAAAGTTGGAGAGTGGATTAGCGGTTTGGCGGATTAGCAAACTTAGGATTTTCTCATTTAATAAGTTCAATGACACAGAATGATAGAATATTTTTTATGTATATGCATCCTACTTAAAAACAAAGTATGAAAAAGATTTTCATGAACATTATAAGCTGAAGTTTGACGTGACAAATTACTATAAATTGCAAATTGTAGGGCGCCTTTCCAGACATGCCAGCTTGAAATATAGCATTAGGCACGTATATCAGTGCCGGTTTGCTGTCAGTTTTAGAACCGATTGGACTGATGGAGAATGATGAGGATTCAGATGTGCAAAAGATAATAGAAATATTATAGTGTATCTCTTGTAGGTAAATTCAGAGCCAGTAAAATTTCAGGCACTTGAGACCTAAACACTGTACGTCTCAGTGTGCCGGGCACAGTGCAATTCGTCATCGACAAAATGCATCTGTTATAGGCAGAGGTTAGTCCACTTAACATCAGGTGGCGCTCGGGCTTGTTCCGTAACAGTAACATAAAAAAATTATGGAGAAGGTACTTAGTTGACGCCAAAATTAAATAAATAAATTATTTTATCCAATGTATGACTTTTTCACACACATCAGATAAGTATAAAAAATTTGCAGACTTTACAATAGGTACAGCTTATTAAATGATTTATTCCAATGCATGTTTGTTTTCAGGAGAATATATTTAAAAAACTTTAAGAGTGAGCGGCACGCATTGGGTCGTTAAAAACAACTTCATACTATCACAGAAAAACCTTTTAAATTGGCACCTCCGCTATAATGCTATAAGGAAATTGCAGGCACCCAATCGCTTTTCTACCCACAAAGTTCAGACCTCAACACGTTAATGGCGGCTGCTCGTCTAAGATACGCAGCATCCAAACGATGACAAACACCCACTCACTGTGACTGTGCCACTATTGCGTTGTTCAATCTACTTTGACTTACGGAGATTTGTACTTAGTGACTTTTTCGTACCAAGTTTAATAATAAAAAGGATTTTTTGTTTGAAATATGATTAAGCTGACTGTCCGATGGTAAAAAGTCAAATCAATCGTTTTATTACGCTCGTAGCTGTGCTTGTTTAGTCAGTCTACCAATCAAGTTAACGTTAAGGAAACTAGTTTAATTTGTAAATCCAATCAAGGTTATATTCAAAATCATTTAGGTAAGTATTTAATTTGGAAGTCAACTCTTATGAAAGTCAATAAAAAAATATTATTATTGTCTAAATGCTTTTACTGTAGTAGCAGTAGTATTGTGTATATTTATTGTGTATATTTATATATGCATGGTGGTAGGGCATTTTGCGATTGCCCGCCTGGCTAGCTACCACTCTCAAGTAGAAAATCTGTCGCCAAGCACCTAACGGTGTGTTTCGGCAACAGTCCTTGAGAGCCAGTGAAATTACAGGCACATGAGACTTACCAACTGCGTCTCAACGTGACGGGCGCAGTGCACTTCATGACTTGTAATGAAATGCATCTGTTATAGGCAGAGATTAGTCCACTTAACATCAGGTGGGCCTCGAGCTTGTTCCGTCATAAAAACATAAAAAAAAAAAATGTGGTTTTGATAAAAGAGAAATACCGCCCCATTTAAAAAAGTATTCTACTGCCATGTAAAATATAGAATATGTATGAACAGATAGACGTCTCGGTTAGAGTGCTAAGCGAGCCGTCAACGCGGGCGTTCTCTCAACGTCTCTCCTTGAAAAAGACCACCGGACGTGGTTGAAACTATAGTCGGAGCTATCTATATATATATCTTATTGAGACTTATTCATGTGAGTTATCCCGTATTATTTACTAAAATGAATGAAACCCACGTTAGTTTTTAAAATAGATAAGATACTTGGCTTGGCTGGCGACATTCTTTATAGTATGCTAATAAGGGACCTACCGGTATATTCCTGTAGCTGTCAATAAGAGCCAATCCTTGGTTATCCTGGACAACATCTTCGAACGCATCATTTACTGAGGTGAGATAATGAAAAGCCTATCAGCAATAAAAAACCTGAAGTCATGGGATTTGTTTTCAGTTTTCAATAATTATGTTTTTTTTTGGTAAAGTAATATCATCAATATCATTTTTGATGACAATAAGTGATAGAGGGCTACCCACGTATTGCATGATACCTAAAACAGTATAATTGATCATACGCAGTTCTAAACACATCTCTGATTATCATGGAAGTACAGGTGTGATGAAGTATTAGTCTAAATTTAAAATTCATGATGTTACATCAATTTCATGTCGATGTTCGAAGTCCAGAATCACGCGATTTTCATGGTATTTCCTACCTCGCTCTGCCACAATTTGGAACTAGCTGCCAGGTGAAGTATTTCCGAACAGATACGACTTAGAGGCCTTCAAGAAGAGAGCATATTCCCTCCTCAAGGGCCGGCAACGCATCTTCGAGACCTCTGGTGTTGCGGATGTTCGTTGATGCGCACCAGGTGAGCCGGCTTCTCGTTAGCCATAATACCCCATAAAAAAAAACTGATGTTGGTTTAACGATGAGTTGAGGTTTTGACATAACCTCTCATCTTACTATCTGCCATGAAAAATATACTACAATATTTTTTGCGCTTAGTTTCGACTACAATTTATGCTGATGTTGAGATACAACTGGCTCTCAAGGATAGCTGCCATTTTTTACTTTAGGTGGTAGCTAGTCAGGCAGGCAAGTTCCACTAGCGTAGCTCAAGCGCGCGGCGGGATTAGAAATTTGGACCTTTAGTCGTCAAAGGCTGAACCTAGAATTACTGCCCCTCAAGGATATTTGCCGGAACATACCGTTAGGCGCTTGGCAACAGATTTTCTACTTGAAAGTAGCTAACCACGTTGAACCATGCACCCTCTGCGCGGCAATACATAAACAATGCCACGGGGCCATCATTGTTATTTTTTTTAATATTATGGAATGGCAACCAAGCAGACATCCCACCTGATGGTAAGCGGTTACCGTCACCAATGGACATTTGCAACACCAGGGGCTTTACCAATGCGTTGCCGACCCTGAATCATATTCACCTTCCTCACTTTACTAAAACCAAAATCACTAAAAAGATCTTAAACTACTTTATTTATGAAATTATAGAATAAAAAAATTAAAAACACAGCGGTAGTATTAAACAACAGACTAAAGTTAACGTTGTAGACCCAAAATACAGTAACTAAAGCAATTCTTCACATGTACCTATACATTAAGGGTCCGACGACATGTTGAATTAGACCCTTTTCACTAAAGCTGGCGTTTTTAGGTTGAAATTTAGTTTATTTTAGTTGGAATAATTAAGTGCGACGTTGAGTTATATTCCAAGTTTATTCTGATGAAGATGTGTTTTAATTTTATTTGTGTTTACCATTTTAAAGGTAAAATTTTAGTCTTGCTTTAATAAATAAAGTCAGAAATGAATGAGAAAAGTGAACAGATTTATAAATTTTGTTAGTAGTGGTTATTTTTTTTCTCTAAATATGATTTTAAGCACTCTCTATCGCTGTTTAAAGTGATAATTCTGTTAGAATCACACTAATAATATAATGGAGAAAGTTTGTGTCTTTGTATTTCTCTAACGTTATTGTATAATTTGACTATGATGAACAAATTTTGAAATACTTAATTATTATGAATTTAAAATTTATATTTTTAATTGTACTAATTACATTTTATAATTTTTTTTCATATTGTAACATAAAGCAAGTATTCAATTATAATGCCACTAAACTCACATGCCGAATGACAGCAAAATAGGAGAACTTAATTTAAAATACCTAAGACCTATGTAATACCCTATTTTAGTGAATATTCATTTCATTTCATTGTATGTTTGTTACTTCTTCGCCCTCAAACGGCTGTACGGATATGGATGAAATTTGGTGTGCAGATAGTTTTCAAACTGGAATAACACAAGATTTTACCCCGAAAAACCCGCGGGCAACACCAAGGGTGGTAGTTAGAGGACTATTGATAATTCTGTTAGAATTTTCTACATAAGTGAGCTGAAATTAAGTTGATACAGTGCAGTTTTGAAGCAGTGATGGCTCAGTGGCATTGGCTATGGACTGCCGTGCAGCAGGTCCATGGTTCGAATCCCGCCCAGAGCTTGAGCTTCACCGCATGGTGGAAGGCCATTTTGTGAATGCCCGCCTGGCTAGCGACCACCCTCAAGTAGAAAATCTGTCGCCAAGCACCTAACAGTGTGTTCCGGCAGCAGTCCTTGAGAGCCAGAAAAATTACAGGCTAATGAGACCTACCAACTGGACGTCTCAGTGTGACGGGCACAGTGCAATTCGTCGCTGACGAAATGCGTTTGTTATAGGCAGAGGTTAGTCCACTTAACATCAGGTGGGCCTCGGGCTTGTTCCGTCACAATAACATAAAAAAAAAACCGGAACCGTTTTGGAAGCGTTTCGCATCCACAAAAAGAATCTTTAAGAAACCTTGATTCGCAGAGATTTATATTGAATTTTTAATTGAATTTCGGCGGAAATATCACTATTTTAATATATTTTTTATGAATAATATCTTCGTTAATAATATACCAAAAATCTCATCACAATAATATAAATCAAAATCTACAATATACATCAAAGTATACATCAAAATATCCTAAGTTCACTTATGAGGTCAAATAACTATCTCTCTTTCTCTCTCACACACACACATATATATACACATATTATACAGCACACTATTTACTATTTATTACACAGACGTAATCTCGAAAGAAGTAGGTCTTAATTTTCACCCAACACCAAATTTCCTCCCACGTTTCACCAATCATGCTTTGAGCATATGAAATGCGTTTTGGGCACATGTAAATGAGAGCCTCAGACCTAATTACTTAGAACGAATTACTGGGCACAGTACTATCCCAGGTAAAGAAGCACTTAGCACGGTGATGCAGATTAATAAGAAGTTGGTAACTTAAAATAAAACAAAACATGAATTAAACCAAATTCAGTCTCAATGAGCGCGCATTTCTTCAACCATTTGTTTGTCCAAAAGAGTGCGAAAATAAGATAAAATAATACTTTTGACAAGGACTGAGTTAACTAATTATAAAATTTTATCACGGATTTGTTAACGTTATAATTGGTCACATTTTTAGCGCGAATTGGATGTGAAAATGTATTATCCTTGAGGAGTAGTTCCAAAAGTATGCTGGAAACAGCTGCATTTCAAATACAGTTATGAAAAAACCTTCAATACAAATTCGTTGTCATATGTCCAGACATTTTTCTGAATACAATTTCAAGGGGTATTACAGCAAAATCCCTATATAACCTACTAAAAGACCTTGGCCAGTCACGAACAACCGCAACATCTATTCTAGAACGTGTATCCTAGGCTGCATTAGTAGTATCTTACCTAATTTGGCTAGGCAGGGGAGGAGGCTCGAGTAGTGAACGGGAGCATTGATTCATCATAAAGGGGCGCCTTAACCTTAGTCACTGGGTTGCAAGTCCCAGGCACCTTGACTTGGGCCTCTTCCTCTGCAACGCTATGGAGCCAGCACCCGCACGGTGAATCCATGGAATGCTAAGTAATTCATCTGTGATTAACGATGATCCTCTGGGGAGAAATTCACCTTCAAAGTGACCAAAACCAGGTATCACCCCCTTAACGCCAATAATGCATATTACAACACAAAATTAGCTGTCAAAAATTTACCATTATATTTAAAACAACAGTTAACAGTGTGTTTCGGCAGCAGTCATTGAGAGCCAGTAAAATTACAGGCACATGAGACTACAACTGTATGTCTCAGGGTGACGGGCGCAGTGCAATTCATCAGACACAAGGAGGTTCCGCGTGGGGTGCCGGGTTATAATATCACTCTCCATTGCTACCTGTTGGTGTTGTGACAATCCGGCTGAGACAGTAAACTTTTAGCATCTTGTGAGCACCCTGTAATGTCACTTCTTACAGTGCCCTTCACTCTTAAACACAGACTCTACTTCGCGGCAGAATATCCAATGTAGTACCTACTAAGACGGACTGTTACTGAAGTTATTGGTAATGCTTATATCGTCACAGTTCTTCATTGAGTATTTTTTCGAAGCGCTTGATAGATTATTTAAAATTGGCTCACTATTTATTGAAATATTTGATCATATTCACTTGATTGGCTTTAAGCTGATTTTAACAACTGGTTTAATGTGACATTCTAATTTCGTTTTAGAAATACTCTGTGGTTTTTAAGATGAAAATAAGTATTGGTTTAATTATCTGTGTATATTTTATCTGTGGTTTGAATTTAATACTGTACCTACAGGTCTTTATTGTGAGACTGTGATTAAAAATCATATATGGATTGTCATAATCACTGGAATCATTATTTAATGATATTTTTACTATAAGTATATCTTATAAGTCATGTGACACAGATCAGTTTCACCGTTAAGACAAAGACAAAGATACTTATTTAAAATAGTTTATTTTATGTACTTTATTTCTATGTGTAAAAACATTGATGATTTTATTAGAGTTATTGCCATATGTATAGAGCTTGAAATCACATAATTGTCAATTTTAAAGAGTACTGTGTTTGTGTCGGTGGTCGCTTCGTCGCCTTGTTTGTTCCTTCCCATAAAAGGGGTAGTGTAAAGCGAGTTGATTCACTTTCTGTCGGACCGCCGTGCCGAGCAGACCTCCAGTGGTGTTGAAATAGTGTTTGACGACGAAGTGCTGCTTGATTCAGTTTCGGTCGGACCGCCGTGCCGAGCAGAGCTCCGGGGGTGTCGAAATATATTTGGAAAGTAGTCTTTAGTGACGAAGTGCTGCCCGATCAAGATGTTGTGAAGTTAAGTAATTTATTATTATCTTTTCTGATATTACATAACGACAAACCTCGTTTAAATGTAATGGCCCTTTTGGACCATTACATGGTTTGTTAAAAAGGTTATGACAATTATATATCGAATAAGAAAATATCTGTTTATGTAAACAATGACTTTATATGTTAATTAATAGTTGATAATCCAGTGAAAGTGTAATTAAAGTGTAAATAGTAAGTATGTAACACATTGTTAAAAGACTTATAAAAGAATGGCCCCGAGTTTCTTGCCCGTTCTTCTCGCAGTGGCTCTATACAATTTTGTTTGCTGAACGTGGCAGTACAATGTAGAATCGTTCAATATTAAAATTTCATCAAATTGAATAAATGGTTTTGACTATTGACTTTGTTGTTTAAATCCAACTTACACGCTCGTAGCGAAGTTTACTTAGCTGTTCTCAACCGATCAGCAAAGCTAAGCAACGTCGCCCGCGGTCATGAGTTGGATGGGTGACCGCTAGTGACATTACTACTGAGCGTTTCCGTGCTTCGGAGGGCACGTTGAGCCGTCGATCCGGGTTGTTGTCTTAGGATGGCAGTCGTTATAGCATGGTGGTAGGGCATTTTGCGAATGCTCGCCTGGCTAGCTACCACCCTCAAGAAGAAAATCTGTCGCTAAGCATCTAACGGTGTGTTCCGGCAGCTGTCCTTGAGAGCCAGTAATTCTAGGTTAACCTGAACAACATCTTCGACCACATCATCACTTACCATCAGGTGAGATAGTGATCAAAGTCTAACATATAAGGCAAAAAAAAAAAAGTTACGCGATATTTCAGCGTTTAACTATAACTCCACAGCATTTAGTTTTGTTTATAGTTTATCCCTCACGTGTTCATCAAATATGGTGAATTAGGTATACGTAATTGGTCCTCTTTTGCATCACTGAACGCGTCAGTTACCGGTAATTGCTCAACGCGATGCACTGGAACAATTTTGATATAGAATAAGGTGTTATTTTGCGAAAATCCATTAAAATGAGTGACAAATATTTTTTTATTTTTTATTTAAATCACCGAATAAGCATGAGGCCTACCTGATGTTAAGCGGAGTAACCTTTGCCTTTACTATATCAGTCGGATTATCCACTGCTGAACACATCTTCCCACATTAAATGGGAGTTTGCTATAATCCCCACGCTTGCCAGGCGTCTTGGGGTTTGCAGTTTAAGATTTTGCAGTTCCTCAGAAGGTTTTGCTGCCCACCTTCCGGTATTTTACCTTTAGTCACCTCTTACGATACCCATGGGATGATATGGGGATGTGCAATTCTAACCCGGCACCCCAAGGGCACTGCTTAACGTAGGGCTGGAATGATTGAGTCTTCAAGTCATAATCAACCTGCGGAAGACATCCAGACATCGTGCCCGTGTTTTTCTTGCTAAGGAGTTTGACCGCTTGCCTTCCGCTCTTCAGGAAAACTTACACTGCGAGAGGTTCTTATAGGACGTCACAGCCTTGAAAAGCAATGTAAGTCATGTTCAAGATAGATGCCTCCGAACGTAGCATCAGTGAGCGACCCAACACTATTCCAGTAAGCAGATACAATGCTTCGTCAAGTTTCGAGTCCTTAAAATTTGATTCACCGCTTGCTCTCTTCACCACCCCGACCGTAGCACTGCGTCCCGCACCACGCACCTTTACACCGGCACAGATGTCTACTTCTGAATGCACAAGCGCCACCATAGTAGCTCAGTTTTTTTATGTTATGTAGCGGATCAAGCACGAAGCCCACCTGATGTTAAGCGGACTCACCTCTGCATATACAGATGCATTTCGTCACAATTCACGAATTGCACTGCGCTCGTCACCTTGAGACATGTTTGTTAAGTCTCATGTGGCTGCAATTTCACTGGCTCTCAAGGAGTGCTACGGGGACACACCGGCACACCGGCACAGGTGCTTGGCGACAGATTTTCTACTTGAGGGTGGTCAATAGCCAGGCAGGCATTCGCAAAATGCCCTTCCAACATGCGGTGAAGCTCAAGCCCGTGGCGGGATTCGAACCATGGACCTGCGGCACGACAGTCCATAACCAATGTCACTGCGCCATCACTGCTACAGCCTGTCCCTAGATGAACAGAGTGAACGAAGAAACGCCACGCTCTTTTTCGCAGTACTTTGTCTCTGGTCCCTGAGAATAACCCAGTAGTAACGAAGCTTTTGTAACAGTCAACAACAAGAAAAGAGAAGAAGCAGTGAAATACCTATTAGAACCAGACCTATCAGCAACAAACGGAGACAATCATCTACTGCGATCGGAACTGCCCTGACCAAAACTTTAACGGTCTCGCTTGCACTACACCACGCAAGTTGATGATTTAGTATATCGCGCTTAAAACGAACATAAGCCTACGAGTTCAGCGATCGGAGTCCCAACACGACGTGACTTTCATATTATTCATGGTGATGTTCCCGACTCACGAACTACCGAAGCTCATGCTAGCTGAATTTTGGCCATAGTGTGATAGTTTTGGAAGTCCTAACTACTAGACAAGCTCAAACAGCGCGTCAACTTTAGACTTGTTAGTCTTTATTTGACAAACTTAGTAATTCAAATTCGGTTGCCGTTTCCTGCAAGGTGAGTGCTAGAATTTCACCGCCCCATATCTTCCTGTGAAGCTATGACGGCTCAGTGGCATTGGCTATGTGTTACGTCTCGTGTTGGGTACGGGTGGTTAAGAATTCAACACAAAAATCAATCACTTGGTGCGAGCGCGGCACGTCCGTTCGCGCCGACGTCTGTCAACGTACTGGCGGGGAGCGGCACACTTCTTCTTCGCGCGGCAACTAGTGCCGGCGCGGACGCGCCTTCGGGCACGGGTGGCCCCTTTGCGCGGCAGTCCATCGCCAGCAGTGCATCACTGCTGGGTCGCGGGGTGTGTGCCATGTGAATGGCACCTTCGTCTTGTCCGGGGTATGTGGTCGGTCCAGTGATCTTCTGTCTCCCTACTCGCCCTCAGCCCACCGGGTGAATCCCTCTGGTGGGAAGCCCAGTGAGCGAGTCGCTCGGGAGACGAGATGATAGCGCGCCCAGGCCGGCCCTCGGGGCCTGGGCGTCACGGCAGCGTCGGGGGTCCAGGGTGGTGCTTCCTAGCGGAAGGAAAGGAGCTTGCCCACCCCCGCTAGTACTAGCGGGATGGGGTCGGCTCCCTCCTTAAGCGCCTGGAGCACGTCCTGAAGGATGCAGAGGGCGGACTCGATGATTTCGAGTTCCGCCGCCGTCTTTGTCATCTTCTTGTTGGCTGTCTCGCTCTCGCGTGGGAGCGAGACAGTTACAGTCGGCCTTCTTGGTCGCGCGAGGGGTGCGTGTGACGCGCCCTCCGCGTGCTTGGTTTGAGTGGGTTCGACTTGGGCCGGGAGATGAGCCGTGCCCTGTCGTGCACCCTTCTTCTTGTCCTTCTTCTTCTTTTTCTTCTTCTTTTTCTTCTTTGTTCCCTCAGGGCCAACGCGTCTGACTGGCGGGTCGTTTGCGGTGGCCATGAGGGACTCGGTGGCTGTCTTCAGTCCGGTGGCCTTTGGTAAGCGCACGGGTGCGCGCTTACTTGTGGTTGGCGTCGTCGTCGTGGTTATGGCTGTTGTGCCCGCGCGCTTGTTCCGCGCCTCCTCGCGGAACACAGCGCAGCGGGGGTTGTTGGCGGTGTGCGCGCCGCCACAGTTCGCGCACGTCGCCGGCTCATCGAGGGGTCTGGGGCAGTTGTGCGCGAAGTGCTCGCCCCCGCACCGCACGCACGCCAGCCGCCGAAAGCAGTTGTGGGAGGAGTGCCTGAATGCCTGGCATCTATGGCATTGTGCTGGGCCCCTCCTCCCACGCCAGTGTTCCAATTTCACCCCGGGCATACACAGCAGTTCGTCCACTTTGTAAATGTCCGGGGTCAGGTTGGCCGTCCTCTGCATCTGAGCAAAGAAGATGCATCCTGGTCTGCCTCTTCTTGCAGCGATCTTCTTTACGTGCTCGGCTACAAAGCCAAGCTCCGTTAACTCTTCCTTGATTTCTTCCGGTTTGGTATCAACCGGAAGTCCTCTGATGGCTATCTTGAGGCTTCTTTCCTTGGGTAGGGAGTACGAGAACCATGTCAGTCGGTCCCCCTCTGCCAGGTTAGAGAGGTATGATTGGATGACACGGAACTCGTCTCCATCGGTTGGCGTGAAACGCACGCCCTTGTTATAGGGGCGCACGGACGGTGGTCTGCCGAGCTTCTCCTTCAGCACGCGGAGGTGTTTGGTGCTGTTAGTGAAGCTCTCTATGATGATCGGTGGGTATCTCTCCTTCTTGGTCACGTCCGGTTGGTTGATGGTGGTGGTTGCGGCGGTCAATGTTGTTTCCGCCCACTCGCTAGATGCCTGTGCGGGTGGGCGGGGGTGACTGGCCGTGGTGGGCTTCGGTGCAGAGGCCGTCGCGCAGACGTATGTGGCCGTGGTTACGGCGGCATTGGTCGGCTGCGTCCGGTCTGTGGTGTTAGCCGTAGGTGGGGCCGCGATGCGGCGGGGGTCACGGGGATGGGGTGTGGGTCGCTCAGTGCCAAGGGCACGAGCGCATGCCCGCTTCCGGTCTTCATCTGAGGCCTCGTCGCCGCGCTTGCGGCGCAAGCCAGGAGGTGGGTCGTCCAGTGATGGTGTTGGACTTGAGGGCGGTGGCGATTCGGGCGAGAGTAACGAGACCACTTGGGGCTCGTCGTCTAGCGGGTCGTCACGCCACCGCTGGATGTCGCGTCGGGCAGCTTCAACTGTATGTTGAATGGAGCGCTTGAATTCGCGGTATCTCTCCGCTTCTTCATCGGCAGCATCGATTGGGACCCTTCGCCTGGACAGGGACCTGTCACGGGCGGAGGGTTTGGACGAGCGGGGCTTCCTGGGTGCGTCGGGGCACTCGCCACTTGACGCGGCTTGCCCTGGACGCGGCCCGGAGCTCATCTTCTTCGCTTTGCGTCGCGTGAATCGAAGTCTAGCCTTACAGCTAGTCTGGCAATCGTGTGGGGTTGCGGCGGTCTCCGCCCTCTACATAGAGGGGTGGAGTTCGGAGGGCGTTTTCAATAAAACGCCCCCGAGTTCCGCTTTCAACTTGTTGTGGGATTCCGTACGCGATCAACTGAATGTACTAGCACAAAGTGAGACTTTCCTTCCGAGCGCGGCACGTCCGTTCGCGCCGACGTCTGTCAACGTACTGGCGGGGAGCGGGTGTCGCAGGCGCAGATATTATTTATAATATCTATACACTACACTATGGACTGCGACGCAGCAGGCCATGGTTCGAATCCCGTCGCGGGCTTGAACTTCACCGCATTGTGGAAAGGCATTTTGCGAATGCCCGCAGCTAGCGACCACTCTCAAGTAGAAAATTTGTCGCCAAGCATATAATAATAATGGTGCGTTCCGGCAGCTGTCCTTGAAAGCCAGTAATTGGTGAGATTGTGTTCAAAGGCAATAAAAATCAATGAAACAAAGAGAAAATCAGCAATAAAAAAAAGAGATTCGTAAGTGAAATATTCAAAAAGCCGGCCGAAGCGCTTTCTGAAAAACTGCCAACTGGCATTGCAATCCACAAGACGCCAAGCGTTTCCCACGTTATGGCAAGCCCCTCTAATGATTTCCTCTAAGACTTTTATTTAACAGTATGGTGTACATGAAAACAAAAACCAAGATGCAAAAGAATGATGCTCAGGGTTAGCCGGTACTAAGTAACTAACGCTGATTTATTTAGTACTACTCAAAAACGCCACTGAAAAGCAAACCAGTAGTTCGACTTAAATACTGCACCAATTTTTCTTTGCAGTACCTACATTGCTCTAGTGTACCCGGTGACTGACGCGTTCAGCGATGCAAACGAGCAGCAATCCATCCTTAAATGGTGCAACCTGTGTTCAAGCTGTTTCGAGAAATGTATTTTGTTGATGTTACTCTACATTTTGACTGAAATTTGTAGGTGTTTTGAACAATAACTTCTATTACGTAACATGACCTACTCAACAAATGTCACACTGTACCTATGTATATAATCTAACTGTACAAATGAGAACTATATCACTACGTACATTGCACTTTACTATATTCACTATAGTGTGTATAGTTAAGCAATGATGGCTCAATGGCATTGGCTATAGACTGCCGTGCATCAGGGCCATGGTTTGAATCCCGCCGCAGGCTTGAGCTTCTCCCCATGGTAGAATGGCATTTTACGAATGCCCGCCTGGCTAGCTACCACCCTCAAGTAGAAAATCTGTCGTCAAGCACCTAACAGTGTGGTCCGGCAGCAGTATTTTAGAGCCAGTAAAATTTCAGGCTCGTGAGACCTAAAAACTGTACGTGTCAGTGTGGCGGGCACAGTGCAATTCGTCGTTGACGAAATGCATCTGTTATAGGCAGAGGTTAGTATACGTAACATCAGGTGGGTGGGGCTTGTTCCGTCAAAATGACATAAAAATAAGTACTCACCTTGCACGTACGAACGTAAGTTGCACGACGTGCATCGATGCTATAGTTACGCTCCATTTGAATGATTCACGATTGAGGGGAACGCTGACGTCCATAGCGGGTTGTTTTTACTCAGCTCCCCAAAACAAGAGTTATGTTTTCAGGGTTCATATTTGTATGTAAGTTTGTGAGTTTCTTTATTACACCATAACTTCTAAACGGCTTAACCGATTTTAATATATGAGGTATCGTTAGATTTGTCTTAACAGCGCAAGCGACACTAGGTATAAAAAAATATGGCGGATTTTCAGACGGAGGCACTAACGTCATATTAAAAAAACTTCCAAACCCATCGAATGTTGTATCATAATCAAGGGCTTTAAAAAGCGATTCCATAAATATATATAACTTGCAGTTCAATTCAACCAAAATCAATAGATAATTTCAATGGAACGATAAAACATGTAGCGAAAATAAATAATAAGCAGTCGGGATTTTTAGGGTTCCGTACCTAACGGGGAAAAACGGGGCCCTATTACTGAGACTTCACTGTCCGTCCGTCCGTCTATCACCAGGCTCTATCTCAAGCACGGTGATAACAGTTCAAAATTGTCACAGATGATGTATTTCTATTGCCGCTATAACAACAAATACTAAAAATAATATTATATAAATATTTAAGGGGGGCTCTTATTAAATGTACAAACTTGATTTTTTTACCGTTTCTTGCTCGTTACTAATAACGGTGATAGGTAGACGCTTTAACTATTCACAGAATATTTATTTTTATTCTCTCTTTAAATATAATTAATTAAAAGAAAATAAATAATTCAGGAGAGAAGGGTCCATACAATAAAAGAAGTTTTCGCCGTTTATTTGCCAAAAATAAAACGAGATAATGGTACGGAACCCTTCTTGCGCGAGTCCCACTCGCACTTAGTTTTTTTTAGTTTGTACATTTTTAATTAATGTATGATTGTTTGATTATGTTGCTTTTACATCTATGTAATGTACTTAATCATGTAATACGCGAGATTCAAAAATAATTTATACGCTAACTAATTTATCTAATAGAAAACTGCAGCAATTCCAGTACCTCTCTAACTAATATTCGTAATTATAATTCTGACAATTCGTAAGTGAAAGAGTGATAACAATGACAAATTAATAAATATGCTGAACTAGAACCAAATAACTAAAAGTGAGGGAAAATACTCCAACAGGCTATCAGCAACAGAATTAATTTAAATATCGCGATGTTCTAAAACAATCTACAATATTGTACGTTAATACATTGATAGAAACGGAAGCCCAACCTGAAGTATCTCAACACCTTTATTCTCGTTCATTTTTATTTTTTCCGCATCAAAAGCTTTTATTTTGTCATCAGACCTTTATCGGCTAACGGTAAAGACACACGACACCGACAGTCGGCGAGATCAAAAGCTTTTGTTATAGAATTAATCTCGCCGTGCACCGTTCAGTAAAGTTACACTATCGTTCGTGTAGACTGACTCTTATGTGTGGTCCAAGTTAAAGGTGGTCGTAGTTTTCCCCTCATGGTTGAATATTTTTATTCCAAGTCCAAAGAAAGCAGGTTAGTGATCAGGTATACTTTATTAAATGTTTCTTACAGGGTTATTGGAAAAATGCTAACAACCTCTTAGGGTTTACGTCTGCTAGTCCTAACAAACATTTTAAGATAAAAAAAAAAAATAACCTAACCTAGATACCCTAATAAAATAACCTAATAAAAGACAATGCCTACTCCGAGCCTAGAGCGCCCGTCGCGACGCCACTGGACTGCGCTGTGCTCCCTTTGTATATAGTTTTGAATTTGTACATCGGTCAAAGTAATAAAAAAGATGAAATAATAAATAAAAGGCACAAGAAACTTTTCATGTTATAGAAATAAATAGCAGTATTGAAGATTTGACTTGTTTATTACGATATAATTAATTTTACAAATGAGTCGAAGTTACTGGTACCGCGTACAGAGCAAGAGAGAGGGCGCCCGGCAGATATATCGCAAACTAATATTTATAGGTCCTTGCTATGGCGAATCGATCAGGCGCTTTTGCGTTCTATTACTTCAACACCCTCCCCTGAACGCAAACCCATTGCCTTCATGAAGTCTTCATGCTTCGTCCGGTGCAGACCCTTCGTCAGAGCATCAGCCATCATGTCTTGGGTACTTTTGTAGCGCACAGTAACCTGGTGTTTTGCGATCCGCTCCCTCACAAAATGGTAGCGCACATCAATATGCTTGGTTTGAGCATGATAGGCGTCGTTACCTGAAAAACTAATGGTACTTTGATTATCACAGAAGATTAGAATTGGAGCAGAAAGAGACGGCCAAAACTCTTCAGCCAACTGCTTCAGCCATATGGCTTCCTGTACAGCTGAGGTTAAAGACATAAACTCAGCTTCAGTGCTTGACAAGGCTATAGTTGGCTGCCTCTTAGAAAGCCAACTGATTGCAGCGCCTTGAAACATAAATATATATCCTGTACATGATCTTCTGTCTTCTTTATCTGATGCCCAAGTGGCATCGCAGTAACCAACAATATTGGCACTATCCTTTTTAAATGTTAATTTTTTGTTCTGTGTGCCTTTCAAATATCTTAGTACTCTCTTCACGGCTGCCCAGTGTTGTGCTGTTGGTTTATTGTTGTATCTACTTAACTGGTTCACAATATAACATATGTCAGGCCTTGTTCCTTGTGACAGGTATAAAAGACATCCTATAGCTTCATGATAGGGGATATTCAAGAGCACTTCTTCTTCATTTTCTGCCTTTTTTAATTGTAAACCTGCCTCACATGGTGTATACTGAGATTTGCAGTCGTTCATATTGAAACGTGTTAATATTTTTCTTATGTATAAAGATTGATCCAGTGTTATTTCATTGTGTGCATCATTTTGATTAATACTGAAACCAATACAGCGTTTTGCTTCACCAAGATCCTTCATGTGAAATTTTTCATTTAATTTTTTCTTCATCATCAGAGCTGTTTCTTCATTATTGAAGAGATATAATATATCATCCACATAGACTGTTATGATAAAGATACCTTGATCGTTAATTATTTGGTAGTAAATACAAGGGTCAATTTTTGAACGTGACATTCCTATTTCAAGAAGAGTGGAATTTAACTTTTTATTCCACTGTCGGCTCGCCTGCTTGAGACCATAAATAGATTTGTTAAGTTTACAAACTTTGTCATTTTCTTCAAAATATGGAGGCTGTGATATATATATATCTTCATCTATATCCCCTTGTAAGAATGCAGTCACAGCATCCATCTGGTGTATTTTCAAGTTATATTTTACAGCTAATCCAACTACATATCTGAGTGAGGAGTATCTTATCACTGGAGCATAGATCTCATGGTAATCAATGCCTTTCTTTTGTTGGTAGCCTTTAACAACCAGTCGTGCTTTGTATCTAGTGACATGACCATTCTCGTCTGATTTTGTTTTATACACCCACTTGCAGGGAATAACCCTTTTGTCATGTGGTAAATCAACCAATGTCCATGTATTATTTTGCAATAATGATAGATATTCTTCTTGCATGGCTTCTATCCATTTATTAGCCTTTTCACTTTCTAGTGCTTCGGAAAGACTCTGTGGATCTTTGTCTAACAAGACCATAGCGGATTCCCCATTCATACAAACAAAGGATGCAGGATCCTCATTGATGTATGAGTCCGACTGTAATCTATTACATCTTCTTGTTCTGATAATGTTTCTGGGTTGTGGGGTTTCAATATTTATATCAGGTATGTATGTTTCATCATTGGGGTCAGAGTAATGTGATGAATCTGACGACGGAGAAGGAGTACCATACATTAATGTAGAGTCTGACTCTCCAGGTTCATCATCATCAGGAATCTGGTGTTCTTCATCAACACTTTCTTCTGTAAATAATGGTAAGTTGAACATTTTTGACTCATTTTTTATCTTTCCTTCTTTACTTTTATTCTTAACTTCTTCACATCTCTGTTCTTCAAATTTTTCACTAATTATTTTTTCTTTTCCAGAATCTGACTGTTTCATCAAATTTCTCTTCACGGAAGCCTCGAGAAATACAACATCTCTGCTTGTAATAGCTAGCTTGCTTCTAGGGTCTATGAAACGGTAGCCTTTTACACCGTCACTATAACCAACAAAAATTAACTCACGTGATTTAGCATCTAGCTTCTTACGGCGTTCTTTTGGTATATGCACCATAGTTTTGCATCCAAATACCTTGATATGACTCTAATCTGGTTTCTTGCCAGTCCATACTTCTTCAGGGGTGACGTATGAAAGGCCTCTGGTCGGTGAGCGATTGATTATGTGTGCTGCTGTTACAACTGCTTCTCCCCAATAATTGTTTGGTAATCCAGCGTTTAAAATCATGCATTTAGACCTTTCTACTAAAGTTCTATTCATGCGTTCACTCAGTCCATTTTGTTCAGGTGTGTATGGGTTGGAATGCTGGTGCAATATTCCGTTTTGTTTTAGCAATTTTTGAAACTCTTTATTCATATATTCTGTGCCATTGTCAGTTCTCAATATTTTTATTTTCTTATCCAATTCATTTTCAACCCTATTTTTAAATTCTATAAATTTTTCCATTGCTTCAGACTTTTGCCTTATTGGATAAACAAAAACTTTGCGTGAGAAATCGTCTATGAAAGTTATAAAGTACCGGGCACCTCCAATTGATTCAGTCTGGAAGGGGCCACATTCATCAGAGTGGATCACCTCCAGCAGCTGTGTAGCTCTAGAACCTTCGGTTGGAAATGAATGTCTTGTCTGTTTACCTTCTATACAACTTATGCAGATAATATTTTCTTTCATCGGAGACAATTTAACACCAGTAGTGCAATTTGGAATTCTCATTACATCGGTGAGATTCAGGTGGCCCATCCGTTGGTGCCACAAGTAGGCATCATCATCTGTTGCAGCGGGCATTGCTTGAGCTACTCTATTTATCAAATTTAGGCGGTACATGCTATTTTCTAAGGAAGCATTCGCTATTTTTCTTCCATTTTGGTTTAATATTGTGCAGCCAATTTTATTGAATTCTATTTTGCAGCCACTTTTTATCAATTTACTAACAGATATTAAATTTGTAGATAAGCCTGGTACATAAAGAACATCTCTCACCTGTATTTTGCTGATGTGCCCCTGAGCATCCGGTACTTCAATAGTTACATTACCGCAGCTTTCTACATAGAGCATTTTGTCATCAGCAATCCTGATACTTCTTACAGGTGGAGCAGTTTCCTGGTCAAACCACTCCCTGTGCGCCGTCATGTGCATTGACGCACCAGAGTCGATGTACCAGCTTGTAATATTGTTTTGTGTAGTGGCTGAAAAAGCTGCAATAAAACCATTATCCTTTGTACCTGTTAGTTTTTTATTTTTTGACCAACAATTTTTACTAAAGTGCCCATGTTTATTGCAATTAAAGCACCTAGGTCCCTTTGATTGCCTCTGCTCTTGCTTTCTTTGCCCTTGTTGAAAACTATTTTTCTTCTGATTTCTAGTATAGAAAGCGTTTGTGTCACATGTTTTTACTTCCTGCAGCAGTTTAGTTTTAATCGAATCTGCACAAATCTTGACACCAGAGCTCTCTATAGCCATAATCATGGGTTTGTATAAGTCCGGCAAACCCGCCAACATAAGGGTACCAAGCCACTCATCATCAACTTTGAAACCTATATTTCTTAAACGGTGTGCAGTCGGCATTATTTTGTTCACGTAGTCTTCTACACATGTACTTGATTCTAAAGTAGTATTAATTAAATCTTTTAACAAACCAACTTTCCTTGTAAGTCCAGAATCTTCAAATGCTCGTGATAAGTTGTCCCACACTTCCTTCGCGGTTGTTGCTTCACAGATATGCACATAAATTATGGGATCTAGCAATAAAATTAACTTTGACTTTGCTTTTATGTCTTTCTTCGGATCTACTGGCTTACCGGAGCTCAGGTCGATGCAATCCCATAAATCTTCAAGAAGCAAATATGCTTTCACTGCGAAATTCCATGTCGCGTAATTTTCTCTTCCTGATAGCTTTTCAATATTCATAAATCCATTTCGGTCACTGTTTTTTTGCATTGTAGTAATTGTTATACTGAAAGAAACTGGAAAATAAGCCTAACTTTTTTCTTTATTCTTACGCGACCGCGTGTTTTTGAGGTTATGATTTTACGATTTTCACTAAAAAACTGTTAAAATTATCAAAATATATAGCGTAGGTATGAGACGGCCCATAACCTATAGAAATAAATAGCAGTATTGAAGATTTGACTTGTTTATTACGATATAATTAATTTTACAAATGAGTTGAAGTTACTGGTACCGCGTACAGAGCAAGAGAGAGGGCGCCCGGCAGATATATCGCAAACTAATATTTATAGGTCCTTGCTATGGCGAATCGATCAGGCGCTTTTGCGTTCTATTACTTCAACACATGTTTTAACCCTTAGAGGTTGTTAGCATTTTTCCAATAACCCTGTATAATTTTACGATTTGACACTTAAGGGCAACGCAGATATTTCGCATCTGCACCGTATTCACGATGCCTCTCCTCCATCTCACGACTACTCCCGAGCTTGTCCTGAGTTGAGCCGATACCGATACAGGGTTGATTAGTGTGCATTGTAGTATGGACGTTCCGTACAAAGAATACCGTACAACAAGAGTTATGGTGAAGTATTCATAGTTTTTTTCTATCAACAGATATATATCGAATAGTGTTTTTAGATCTGTCACTATATTTAGCATATCCTCCAAAATATTAAATATTTAATTTATATCTGTAAGCCATGATGTACTCTATCCAAGATTATTACAACATTTTCATTTTGACGACTCACTTCACTTTAAGGGTGACGTCACAAAATAAAAAGGACCAGAACGAAATAATGTTGTCTTAGATTTGTGCGATTATTACACATAGTAATTAAACAACTTTAAACCCACGCGACGTTAAGTCACCCCATGACCACGATCACTGCAAAGTGTTAGAAACGTCAGGACAAAAATAATGATAAATATACGCGATTTAAACCGTTTAAAGCTGTTTAATTCCTATAGATCACCAAATAATTTTCCGAGATTTTAATAAGTAAGCTTCTCTAGCTATGAAGCAATAAAATGCACAACAACTTGAAGAAGCACAGAGTACTTAATGTTTATCTTCTCTCTTTTTATCTCATAGCTTTAATCTCTTCAGACGCGGCACTCACCTTAGAATAATCTCGCCCGGACGGATACGTCGAAATACATGTAGCTTTATATTTTAAGTGCCGAGTGAGCCAGGCTTTGCGATGTCGGTACGGTGCTGAGTAAATCAATGTGCGCCAATCTTTACACAGCCGCATTAAAGCTTTTGGTGGGAAACACCCACATAACACATTATACCAAATTCTAAATCAACCAGTGGTGTCCAAAAACGGGATCTTTCACGGGATGTTATTCAATTTGTGATACGTCTATTAGTAATATCATTTCCTAACGGCTTAAAATACCGTACAGCTTGATTTAAAGCCCTACGATTTAATACTTTTTGTTAGGTTATAACATAGCAGAAAAGTCAGATTATTTTTCTTACAACACATTCGCGCATCCCTATTAACTTTAATCTCATATTTGACAACTCGTTAAATAGTATAATACTTAGTAAGCAAAGTCTGCCAGTTATATTTATAATTTATAAAATACATTCCGCTTTTGAAATGGACCACAAACAAGGTCTTCACTTTAGCAGCACGAAGTAGAAATTAATTAGAGAAGGCTGGCAAACTTGGCCCTCGCGCTTATTGGGGCCCGGGCAAAAATATGGGACAGCGGGAACGGCTCCTTACGTGCTAAGGTATCTCACCTTCAAAGTTAGGGCCATTGGAGCCCAACCGTAACTTTGGGCAATTGGGGCCTAAGTTAGAACAAATCGACTATAAGTGTCATATTAGAATCACTTTAATAATGATGGTATTGGTTCGCTTATTGCGTGGAAGTTAATGGTAGTAATAATTCATAATTAGTTTTCAGTTGATTTAGATGTGTGTGAATGAATGAGGATGTAGTGACAAAAATGGTATGTGAAGATTGTTTGGACATGTAGAGAGAATTGATGAAATGAGAATGACTAAACAGGTATACATCGGACAAGTGAAAGGAAGTGTTGGAAGGGGAAGACCTAGGCGAACGTTCTGAAATCTGATTGAAGACGTTCGGAAAAAAGGCCAGGTTAAGTACCCTAAACCGACGCTTATGTATGAAAAGATTGATGAGTGTAGATGAAACGAAAGAGATATGTAAGGATCGTAGTAAGTGGAAATCCGTGGTCTCTGCCTACCCCTACGGGAAAGGGGCGTGATTTTATGTATGTATGTATGTATGTATGATTTAGATGTGAGATTTGTGTATTTGATTGAAATACCAAGTAACTGATTTTTGAACTCTGTGCGTGTTCATACTGAAAAGTTAGTACTTTTCTATAATATAATAGGTATGTTAGTAGTCTAACATACCTATTTCTACTACACAACATCATAATATAGCGATATCTAAGTTTCCTAACTAGTTTAGGTTTAAAGAAAATATTGATATAAATAGATAAATAGTTATTTATGCAACTGTTTTATAATAAGGGGTATTAAAACACGAATGTGGGGTACAGGTATCACATGAGCGATTTAATACCTAATTATGTACAGCTGCATACAAGACTTCATCAACACCCATGATATGAATCCCCTATAAAAAGTTCTGTAACCATGGGTGGTGTACAGTGTTGTAAGAACTATATGGAAATTCATGGAAAGTATAATTGCTGAATATCTAATGAAAATAAACTGTGTATAGGTAATAATAGCTTATTTATTGTAACAATTATTTACATTTTGGATCGTACAAATACTGAAATGCACTTGATTATTTGCACCATGTTGAATGTTGTCAAACCCTGATGTACTCGGAATATTTATGTTATATATTCAACAATAAGTTTAATATATATTAAATGAAGTAAATAACTAACATACCTTTACAGATAGGTAAAGTTGTTCGGGAGCTTCGCATAATATCTTCTACTCTTTGATAGCTGTTTCAGAAACTTTTATAGAGGATTTATAGCATGGGTGTAGATAAAATATATAAAAAAATGGTGTCGCAACATTGGTCCATTGAGCGCTTGGTCGATGCGACGCGTGATAAAAATATTGTAAATTACATATTATTTGGCTCAAAGAATTGCAATACAACTAGCAATGCTGCCATCATGCTGATTGCCTTTAGGGTTGCCTAAATGCTTTCAGTGTATTAGGTGTAGTGTTGTATATATTTTGTAGTATGTTGTCAATTAATATACCAGCCGTGTGGCTGGTAAAAATAATAATACAAATATATAATGAGTCGCCTGTCAAGGGTGGGGATTATGCCCATCCTCTCTTAATGGGGGAGGTATTTGTTCAATGGTGGACATCCAATAGCTGTAGAAGTAAAGTGAAATGAAGGTGACCTTCTCTGAAAGCATATGCATTTTGTAACCTTACTTAACTAAACTTCAGGAAAACACCTGTTTCACCATTTTTCAGCAAAATTTCTTCAGTCTTGTTTTTGGGTAGAATTATTAAAAGCGGTACAGTGTGCAGTGTACGTGGTCTGGGAAGTTTTCAAAAGTTTCTGTGAAATATTTTGCTTGGTTAGAGTAATAAAGTTAATTTATTTCGTGCCGTCAAGAATTTTTAAGTAACTCCATATACAACCGGTAGAATAACACTGATATATTTTTGACTGATTTCAAAAAAGGAGGAGGTATTCAAATCGTCTTATATTTTTTTTTTATTTTCTTATTTTTTTAATGTACAAAATCGGTTCACCAAGTCAATCGTTCTGAGGTATTGTTACCTTTTTTGATGATTCTTTTTTTATTTGAAAGCTGATGCTTGTCGTGCGGTCCTATTCAAATTTAATCAAAATCGGTCAAGCCATTTTTGAGTTACACTTGAAGCATTCCTAGTTGCTATTAGGTCTAAGGACTGATTAAATCATACAACTAGTACGTTCATATATATGTATTATTAACTAGTTAGTCGTTTAACATGAAAGTCGGGGTCCGATCAACGATCGATGGCATTGCCCAGCCAAAAAAACAACCACTGGCCTTAGGAAGAGGTAGGACGTCACGTCGACGAGTGGTGGTAGCTCGCAAGAGGCGTAGGTAGGTCTTGGTACGGTTGATCTGCAACTGTAGGTTGTAGTAGTAGGTGCAACAGCCGTTGCCGTAAGGGTGAACCCTGGAACCCAGTGACATTGGACGCTTAATATATGTCCCGATCCAAGTCTGTATGACTGCTACATCACCACATTCAAGATGAGAAGGCAAAATGGTTGCTATGATCTAATAGTAGTCAAGGATGAGGCAGTCATACAAGCACTTACATCTAAGCATACAATAATAAAATATGAAAGAACCAGATAGAAGAAACAAAGTGTGAGTAGAATATCAATAATAGCAATTTTTACGCAAGTGTAAGGGCAGAATGCACAAACCACAAAGTGTACCCTCATATTAAAAATAATGCAAATGAGGATTGTGTTTTGTAAAAATACCGGTATGATACCGGTATGAACTTGCAATGCCGTCCCTGCTTTCCAAGTGATAACAAAGCAGTTCCGGCATTCAATAATAATTATATCTACAACTAGACACATAATAAGTACATTTAAAAATACTAGATAATTGATTTTTTAGTGAATTAAGTAAAACCATTTCGTAATTACAAACTGTCGTTGTAGTTTTAAATGTACTTACCAGAACAGAATACATTAGCCTTATAATAAAGAAATAACACAACAACTCACCCAATTTGGGGTAACACAATCACAACACTAGTAAGTAATAGTAACAATATTTAATTAATTCCACTATTTAACATAATATAGCGATTTAAAATGGTACGTATGTACGTACGTCCTCGCTCAAAAGTGTATTCGCTTGGACTACCACCGCTGTTGCTAGCCGTTGCGACGCGCGCTGCCGGTCTCTCAGATAACGGCTAATTGTGAACGGAGCTATTTAGTTTCATTCATTTATGTTCTTCACTCTATTGTGTTAGTTTAGTAGTAAGGTTGAGATATTCGTAATTTTATGGAAGTAGATTAAAATAATAATAGTTTGTAAGTAGGATCAATAAATAGATTTCGTCAGATAAAATTACTCGTATATACATATTAAAATCTTTCGGAATATTTGTGTAACGTTCCGTTACACACTCCAATAACTGATTAAGTAGTATTTTTCCATCTTGATGATATAGTCATTGTTTTATGATGTTAAGGAGTTTTTAAATTTTAAAACAAACCGGCATCATGAATTCAATCCAATTAATTCGTTGTGTAGATTTATATAATATCAATTGTATCATGTCCGTTATGTGTCTAGAACCTAATATTGCATGCTTGATATGAGTAAACTGTTACTAGCTCGATTTCAAACTTATATTGTCTATCTTTACGTATTGTACTGAGAGTTTTGCAACAAATATTACTTTACGTTATATTGACAGTGAATGACAATTGACCCCTTAGCAAGGGTCACTAAAAAGTGTGTTTTTTTTACTAAAATATGGAATCGACTTCAACACAAAAATTTGTGAAATAACTTGTCGAAGTCGGTACCATGCGCACAATATTGTGACAATAGTTAAGTACTTTTGAACCGTCATGCTTCCGACTTCAACAAGTGATTTCACACATTTGAGTGTAGAAGTCGGTTCCATATTTTATTAAAACTTTACTTGTAACAGATGTTAGAGTCAAAGAAGATTTGCGTCGGCAAGACGGCCGGCCATGTTTAGAATTCCGAATAACTTAAAGGCCGAACGGAGCCCTTTTAATGAGACTGCTGTCTGTCAGAGTATGGCTACTGAGCCATCACTGCTTGGTTGCCTGGTAAAAATTTCTTTCAGTAATAAGGCTGCCCATGGTAACACTATTCAATTGCATAATTTATTTGTTTTGCGTGAAAAAGTAACAAACATCCACCCATACATTCATATATCCATACTTACAAACCTTCTCGTTTATAATATTATTAAGGATTTGGATAATGTGACCCATTCCCCCATCGGTGTGCGCTTTAAACCATTATTCTAATTGTAAGCTATGCAATCTGAGGGTGCCGGGCTAGCATGTCACCCCCCAATGCTACCTGTTGGCGTAAGAGGCGACTAAAGGTAAAATACTTGAAGGTGAGCAGCAGCCGTCTATGGAACTGATATCTTAAGGCAATCCTGGCCAGAAAACGCCTTTCAAGAATTAATTTTTCTCAAAGAAAAACTAAAATATATGTTATTTTTAAGCATATTTTTGAGTGTTATCATAAATCTGATACACATAATAAGTCACTTCACTCGATCGAAAAAATCCCAAAGTCACCTCTATTTTGAATTTAAAACCGATCTTTTTGTTCCTTATTACCAATATTTAATTTTAAATTAATTTTTCATGCATTACTTAGTAATTAAATCAATTAATTCATAAATAAAAATATTAGAAAGTTATCATGTTAATTTTGCTGCTATCTGCTAGCTCCGGTCCCAAGACGCTTGCCAAGCGTGACAAACGGTAAACCCCCCCATGATGGGGAAGGCTGTGTTCAGTAGTGGACAATCTGGCTGATACAGCTATGCAAGAGCAGACTCGCGAGGTTTGCAGCTCCGAGAGCCACCAACAATAGAAAGTATAAGATAAATTGTGTTTTCTTTTGTGGTATGACATTTAATTACGAAAGTTACAACCTAACCGATAACACTCTCGAGTGATATAAAACAAAGTTTGTGCAAAAGTTTACTAATAAATATTGAGCCCTCGAAACACTCATGCGAAGAAACATACATCATCCAGATATCTTATAACTTACACCCTAATTTATCACTTCAATAAGATACCTACAAGATACTATTTCTCGCGCTAGAGATCGCTTTGAGCGATAAGGCCGCCAATTGTTCACTATTTTTATGTCAAATATTTTTAATTTTAGTTTAGTTTAAGGTGTTCAATAAAGAGTTTATCCATCTATCTATCTATCTATTTCTCTGTATTTTCATTATTTACTAGCTTGCGACTTCGCGTACATGCAGACTAATTATTCACATTTGAGCACCGTTTATCTCATATTAGGCAATGCTGTGGTCTGCGGTAAAGGAGGTTGTTTTTTTTTAAATGTTATTGTGACGGAACTAGCTCGAGGCCCACCTTATGATAAGCGGACTAACCTCTGCCTATAACAGATGAATTTCGTCACAAGTCACGAAATGCACTGCACCCGTCACCTTGAGACATATTTGTTAAGTCTCATGTGCCTGTAACTTCATTGGCTTTCAAGGACTGCTGCCGGAGCACACCGTTAGATGCTTGGCGACAGATTTTCTACTTGAGGGTGGTCGCTAGCCAGGTGGGCATTCGCAAAATGCCCTTCCATCATGCGGTGAAGCTCAAGCCCGTGGCGGGATTCGAACCATGGAGCTGCTGCACGGCAGTCCATAACCGAGCCATCACTGCTTCAAATGTCATCATTACTTCTTTTAGTAAAACATAGCTCAGAAAAGAGCTTTTTACTTTGGATTTGAAAACACCTGGGTATTTTTCGGAAGACAGTAGATAGTTTTGAAGCAATGATGGCCGAACGGCCATCTGAGCTATGGACTGCAGTGCTGCAGGTCCCTGGTTCGATCCCCGCCGCCGGCCTGAGCTTCAGTGCATGGTGGAAGGGCATTTTGCGATTGCCCACCTGGCTAGCTACCACCCTCAAGTAGAGAATATGTCGCCAAACAACTAACGGTGTGTTCCGGCAGCAGTCATTGAGAGCCAGTGAAATTACAGGCACATGAGACTTAATAACTATGTCTCAAGGAGACGCAATTCTATATATATATATATATATATAGACGCAATATTATATATAGACCCAGGTCTATTAATTTTACACAATGCCGATGCAACAGCAGGTACTCTATGCAATCCCTAGGAATTGTATTCATTACCCAGGTAAAGTATGTAGTGGAATATACATAATATTTCATACACTGCATGGACGCCCCAGGTATTTTTTACATTGCCCGGGTATTGTATAGAATACCTGAATTATACAGATTGCCGTAACATATATACGCAATGGCTTGATATTTTTCGCTGCATATCAGCTGCTGTCTAAATGCAGTGTTGGAAACTGTACAAACCACCATACCTTTTTTTACTGCTGATAGCTAATCCTTGACCACTATCTTGCCTGTTGGTAAGTGATGATGTACGGCCTAGACCTATAATTACATGCTCTCAAGGACTGCTGCCAGAACAATCTTTTTGGTGCGCGGTGACCTTTTCTACTTGATAGTGGTAGCCAGCCAGGAAAGCATTCACAAAATGATCTTACACCATACCGTAAAGCTCAAGCTGTCGGTGAGGATCGAACCTTGGGTCTTCAGGCATGCGAATCCATAGCTATTACCGCTCCACAATCACTGCTTCAATCCTACGCGTTGAGTTGTGTGAATGCTGAAGCGCTCGTAGCGAAGTTTACTTATAGCTGTTCTCAACGATCAGCAAAGTTAAGCAACGTCGCGCGCGGTCATGAGTTGGATGGGTGACCGCTAGTGACATTACTACTGAGCGTTTCTGTGCTTCGGAGGGCACGTTAAGCCGTCGGTCCCGGTTATTGTCTTAGGATGGCAGTCGTTATAGCATGGTGGAAGGGCATTCGCAAAATGCCCTTCCCTCAAGTAGAAAATCTGTCGCCAAGCACCTAACGGTGTGTTTCGGCAGCTGTCCTTTAGAGCCAGTACTTCTAGGTTAGACTGAACAACATCTTCGACCACATTATCACTTACCATCAGGTGAGATAGTGGTCAAAGGCTAACCTATCAGGCATAAAAAAAAAATATAGGCATAAAAATATATTCAGTACCTATAAGTATTGGACGCTGACTGATGGTGAAGCTTTACAGCTAATTACTCAAGTTGGTTTGTCCATTCTTCCTTTGCTTTTGACTGCTTCATTGTAAAATTAATAAATTGAAGCCTTTCTTTCCCTATCAATATGTTTTGTCAAAAAATCAAATCTATTACAACCTGGTCGTAGCATACTGTAGGATATTATGCCGTCAGATTCAGAGGGTAGTTGATAGCCGTCATTATGTTAATTTTATCGGAAATTTTCACGTGCATCGTTTAGTTGGTTGGTGACACAGGGCGGTTTTAAATATAGAATATTATTCAAAAATATAAGCTTTAAACTTTGTTCTAAATTTAATAGCAACGCTGAAATATGATTAACTATTATGCGTACTCAGAGATGACAAATTAAAATAACGGTCATTGAATGTTGGCAATGTGAAAAATAACGATTTATTTCGTTAGCATCAAACGCACCCGAATTCGGACATTTATGAATGAAGTTCAATTTCAAAATCAAATGAATTAATGTTAGTTCAAAGTCATGCAGCAGGTAATGAGTTAGTATTGTAATTGATTAGAAAAATGAAATATTTTGGGTCATGTCTGGTTATATTGATCTCAATGTTGGGCAACGATGGGGTGAGTAGAAGGTAAAGAAGGAAGATCAATTTAAATAGTTGAAATGTACACGACGATCAGAGAATGTGCATGCCAAACTACTGTTATCCGATTAACTAGGTGTAGCAACGTTCTATGCGGTGACTACGTCTTTTGCGGCATTAATAATCTCAGTAGCACACATGCACACACACTTATATTAACCCTACCCCCACACATACACGCACAAATATACCCAAAAAAACGACAAAATATACCCACGCAAATACACTATATAAAAAAGAAACAGTTTGTATATACCTTGAAATATTTGATTTTATGTAATCAGTTAAAAAAAAGTTATACCTAGTGGTATGAAATTATACTCATTATTTGGGGAAAACACTGCCCTCTGTAACACAGTATTAATACTAAAGAAGGCAGGGCTTCAACTATAGAAATAAGAGAACCTTTATGGTGAACAAGTAATAAATATTTTGTATTCTATTTTGTATTTGTATAACTGTGTGCTTCCAAGCTCCGAAGGGCACCTTAAGCCGATAGTTCTGGTAGTCTTGGAGATAGCAGTCATTAGATTATGTGGAAAAAACAACCCGGAACAGCATCTTAAACGCAATAGATTAAAAATATAATTATCCTTTGGTATATAAACTCATTCAGAGGACAAACTCTCTTCTAGTTATTAGGTACTAACGTCATTCTAAGGTGTTACTAACTAATAAAAATGGATCATGTTGTCTGCAATAAAAACATAATAAAAAAAATAATAATAAGAAGTCCAGTTACCATGTCATCCAGGTCTAAACCTGGATAAGCATATGTTTATCAGAAAAAGTTTTCTCAGCTAATTAAGTGTAATTAGACCAGCTCACACCGCAATTTAGGTAAAAAGCTGCAGGTACATCAGCGTATCCGTCCAGACAGGATTATTGTTCAGTGCGTCAGAAATGATCCGATCTAGGCGTGGCTATGATATGGAAAGATTGTAGGTGAATATAAATATTAGGTACTCCATGTTTTGCGAGCTGAAGTGAACTTTATTACGTTGTAAGTAGAGTTGCAAATTTATTGGAATAGCTTTGCGGAGTGATCCTTCTGGTCCTTTGGTGGTGTAATTTAAAATCTACTCGACTGATGTTGATGAAATTTTTACGTTATACTCTATCCGTGCTGCCATGGGGTGCTAAGCTAGAAAATTACCCCTCCATTTCTTCCAGTGGGGGTCATAATATGGTATAAAGGTGGGCATCTTCGGAGAAACTTGTTATCTTCTTCCCAAGAGGTATTATGGTCCCCCTGAATGGAGGGGCCCTAAGCTGTTTAGCAGTTGGTAATCTGGCTAATACAGTACAGTACTGGCTCCCGTACCCAACTAATGAAGAATCACCAAGATTGGATGACACCTTAAAGAGTTAATCATGACTCTAAATAAAATATATTAGTCATTACCCGTGATCAATCTACATGGTTCACCTGGGTATATTATGTGTAAGTTTTTTTACCCGTGGTCCACCTCAGATTTATAAGGTGTACCAGAGGCGCTATTTTCTTCCCATGGTCCACCTTTATTCACCTGGTTGTACCACGGGTAGATGTTTCTTCCCGTGGTCCACCTGTTTTATAGATAAATACAAACTATTTGCTTTACATTTCATTTCGCTGTGTGACTTGATAAACTTCACGGTGGTAGGACATTGTGCAAATTTCCGCCTGGATAGCAATAATTCTCAAGTAGAAAATCTGTCGCGTAACGCATCTAACGAAGTATTCCAGCTGTCATTGAGAGCCAGTAATTCTAGGTTAGCCTGAACAACAGCATTACCATTAGATGAGATGGTGGTCAAATACTAGCCTATTAGCTAAAAATAAAACTTTTTCTTTGTTTAGGAAGTCTTTAAAAAAATTTTAAACAAACAAACAGTTATTGCAACTATTTGTTCATATAACTAAGTACAGGCATAAGTACGTAACCTTCAGACAACTCAATCAAACTTATTTAGGGCAAAGCGTCAAAGTACAAATCTTTGCGGGTACCCGTAACCTAATGCAACCCAGAGCTTCAGAGAACTTGTAGAACAATACTTGAAATCCTTTTCAGTGTAAGCGCCTTGGTCCGACTTTGGACGAATAATTAATATCTTAACACTTTGTGTAGAGTGACTATCAGTTTGAGGATTTACGGATTGAATATTTAACTTTAGTTTGTCTAGAACACTATACTTATACAGTTAGTCCCTCCTCTTGTCACACTTTTCTGGGGTCGCAATAATGTATTTCTCTTTTACTTTTTTATGCTTCATATGTTAGCCTTACCTGATGGTAATTGATGATGTGGTCGAAGATGTTGTTCAGGCTAACCTAGAATTACTGGCTCTCAAGGGTAGTTGCCGGAACACACCGTTAGGTGCTTGGCGACAGATTTTCTACTTGAGGGTGGTAGCTAGCCAAGCAGGCATTCGCAAAATGCTATAACACCTGCCATCCTAAGACAACAACCGGGACCGACGGCTATACGTATCCTCCAAAGCACGGAAGCACTCAGTAGTAATGTGACTAGCGGTCACCCATCCAACTCATGACCGCGGCGGACGTTGCTTAACTTTGCTTACCGGTTAAGAACAGCTAAGTAAACTTCGCTACGAGTGCTGTCCTTGTTTGTACCGTGCTGTATCAGATTATGGCAATGTTTAGCAGTGGACTGCTCAACATTGCGATAATCTCAATCCCCACGCTTGGCAGGCGTATTGGGGAACGCAGTGTTGAATATCAGTTCCTCAGAAAGCGCTGCTACCCACCTTCTTGTGTGTTACCCTTCACGGACACGGACGTCATTGTTTACTTTTAAATTTTCACTCATTTTTCATCAAAACTGTCATATGTTATTGCTAGTCTCGTCATAGCACTTTCCATATGAACATAGATACGTCATTATTTTAAATACTGAGTGTTCAAACTCGTTGAAATTTTGCATGCATGTACTTAAGTCTAAAATCTATGCTTTTGGTTTATCAGACGCTAACCTCTGTGTTCTACCACTGATGGAAATCGGTAAATATAGAGCAGATTATCTTTACACTAGTAGAGAATAAAGAAACTAGAAGCAGTGACGGCTCAGTGGCATTGGCTATGGACTGCCGCGCAGCAGGTCCATGGTTCTAATCCCGCCGCGGGCTTGAGCTTCACGGCATGGTGGTAGGGCATTTTGCGAATGCCCGCCTGGCTAGTCAAGTAGCCTAGCACCTAACGGTGTGTTCCGGCAGCAGTCCTTGAGAGCCAGTGAAATTACAGGCACATGAGACGTAACAGCTAAGTCTCAACGTGACGGGCGCAGTGCAATTCGTGATTTGTGCCGAGATACATCTGTTATAGGCAGAGGTTAGCCCGCTTAACATCAGGTGGGCCTCGAGCTTGTTCCATCACAATAACATAAAAAAAACTAAGCGTATAAGTGTTTCGTACATTCAGTGATCGTATTTTTTATTCGATTTGGTCGTACAAGGTACACGTAAAGTACAAAGTACGACTACGGATCACGGTTTTTTTCTTACGGTATGTATCATTTTGGGTCAGCATTTTATCGAATTAGTTGCCACACAAGTCAAATATTTTATAATCAAAATTGTATTTTAGCTTTTAACACTTCTATTTGTCCAAGAATTAAAACTGTTAATGTTCAGAAGTCATTAGTACAAATTAAATGTTAAAGGTTGTGTTCACTAAAGCAGTTTTCCGCCACTTTGTGTGCACCAATGGTGGACAACTGCAATGCGAAGCAATTGGAGGAGGCTTTTACCGCTACAAGCGATCCCATAATTATCTAAAACTAACTCAGGTACATAAGAATAAAATGTCTAACAAAACTAACAGCTATAAAACTCTGTTTAAAATTTAGTAACTGTTTCTTTAAAGCATTAAGGATGTGTCATTCTCGTTTTAATGATTTTCTAATAATTGAAAATTTAACAAAAAAAAACAACAGACTTCATACATAAAATACGCATTATTAGGAATAACTCCTAAAGTACTCGTCAGATCTCACACAATATTAACACATGACAAACACCAGCTTTTGAATGTGAAAAATCATCATAATTGGTATAACCTTTAATGAGTTATAAGGTAACTAAACACTCATAAAAAAATACAGACGAAACAAAACCTCCTTCTTTTTTGAAATTGGTTATTAACTATAAGATTATTCCAGTTGTTAGTTTTTACAAAATTCGTTGGTTAATTCATCCCAATGATTTGTTTTAAAGAAAGAATATCATATAAAACAGAAAAACTTGCAATTGATAAGGAATGGAACGCTTTCAATTGAAAGAAATTGACAGCTATGAGCGCACCTGGGTCCAGTTTTTCCGATCATTACTGCGAGTGTCTATCAACTTAAAGCAAAAAGCTAGTAAACGATATAACTGGAGGTTTGCAAGATAAAGGCGACTTAAATAAATAAATTAACTTCGTACAAAAACATTTTATACTAGGTCAAACTTAATGAATTATTTAATCGTATTGATTCTAGAAAACGCATTCTTAATTCTAAATTCTCTCAATTGAAATGAGATTATGTTTGTTTTGATGATTTAGTCAGCGCGTCATGACCTCCTCACCAAAATTCTTGAGTGTCTATGGCATGACAGTATATTTAAACACAATACATTTTATACTAAAGTAAGGTTAATAAGTATACGCAGGCACTTGGGTTTCGCCGGTTAATATTTATATTCTAATTTTTATAAATGTCACAAAAATGCTTTTGATCCATACAGTTATGTGACGAATGCAGTACCTTGCGACGAACACGAAATTGATAAATTTACCATCGAAACTTATGGGTTCTTCACCAAGCATCCACAGGAGCGCGACATTAGAGATCACGGGTTTGATTCTCACCCGGTACCAAAATAAAAAGTGTGCTCCAATCATTTGTAAATTTGATTTTAGCTCAGCACGCGATAGTGCTTGTAGTTAGATTTAGATAGAAGAGACTTGACATCACTGCAAGAGAGAGAAGAAGCACTTCTTTCAGTCAGATGAAGTCTAGTAGTTACTAGTCTGGTTAATGACCACGCACCGTCCCCAATGACGGTTAAATAATTACAATCAGAAAACAATATTTCGGCTCAGCCGAGCAATATTTGATGGCTCAGTGGTTAAGGCACGATGCGTAAAATCGGGGGACGTGGGTTCGATTCCCACTCGAGATGAGAAGTTTTGTACTCTAATAATTTTTAAATCTGATGTTCTTGTGTTCCTGTCTTATATGTTGCTAGCGTATACATATTATTCGTAATATGTTCTTGTGTTTTGTCCAGTGTGTCAAAGAAAACATTTTGTGTGACCTTGAAACTGTGCCCGGAGAATGTAAATGGGCTCGCCATCTATTACATGGGACCAAAGCTCAATTGGCGAAACATGGGTGTCTACACACCTCTGCCTATCCCTTCGGGGATAACAGGAGTGATTATATGTAGGTATGTGAGTATAGCGCAATAGTGCTTGTAATAATTTTAGGAAATGTCTTAGTTTTTGTAGGATATAGATATATTAAAGATATATATTTCTAATAACATATGTAAAGATTCATATATTTGTCGGAGTTAGTTTGCTACGAGACTGGCAACACTTTATCATCGTTGTTCTAGTCTTTGCTCGCTATTAGTCTATATAGTACCACCAACTTAACTGTGCAGTTCTCGAGGGCGCTACTGGTCAAGGAAATCAACTACAAACTGTCACAATTTGAAGGAATGTTGTAATTCTTTTTTTTGCCGCCTGAACAGATAAGTTGGTGGGACTATAGTCATTTGAGATACTGTGACTCAGCCTTAGAAGTTTACGTAACAAGACACGGCGGTGGGCTCGGCAGTCTGTTACCGACATCCGAAGGCGACACAGCTGAAATCGAATCTATATTAAGTGCATATAGTGTAAGTGTTGACAGTGATGAGAAACGTGGTGAATAACAACCACTACAGTTTTCAATTTAAATTTGAGGTTTCCGTTATCATGGAGTTCCTACTTAACCCGGAAAGGGTTTTGCTAAGTTTCACGGTTCCACGTTAAATTATTTGTTTATAACCCACACTTACTGCCAAGTGTTAGCAAATACCTACTTTAGTGTAATGTCTGGTGTGAAATGTAGCCCGTCGGCTTAAAGGATTTTGTTGATGATACCTACTTTATTTATAATTCATAAATTTCAGAAAATTTTGACTTGAATTGGCGATCAGCGTGTTAGAGCTTTTGAAGCAATGATAGCTGAGTAGTAATAGCTAGGGACTGCTGTGCCACAGGTCCCTGGTTCGATCTCCTCCGCCAGCTTGAGCATCACCGCATATAGAAGCTTTTTCATTATACTAATGGATTAGTACCAACCTCTATCAACTGTGGAACAAATTTCCAAAGTTGTTCATTGTTACTTGCAAAAATAAGAAATGTGTGTTCAATAGGGGAATTTTTGAGGGTTATGTACATACATACTATGCGCCAATAAAAAAAAAGGTAGGTCTAACTTATTAGTCATCGGTTTTATAGATCCCATTGGATCCCATCAAACAGATCTCTCTCAAAACTTCCTGCAACGGGACCCAAAAAGTAGCGTTCCCCTCGAACACTTAACAAAATCTAGTTCCAAAACAGTTAGGTTCTTAGTGACAGATATTCTACTTGAACTGGTATCTAGCTAGGCGGACATTTGTAAAATGCCATACCTCATTGCTTTTATGACTGCTATCCTAAGAAGTTTCAAGCAGTGATAGCTCAGTGGCATTGACTATGGACTGCCGCACAGTAGGTATATGGTTTGAATGTCGCCGCGGGCTTGAGCTTCAACGCATGGTAGAAGGGCATTTTGCGAATGTCTCCCTTGGCTAGCGATCACCCTCAAGTAGAATATCTGTCGCCAGGCACCTAACGGTGTGTTCCAGCAGCAGTCCTTGAGAACCAGTGAAATTACGTGAGACTTAACAACTATGTCTAAAGGTGACGGGCGCAGTGCAATTCGTGACTTGTGACGAAATGCATCTGTTATAAGCAGAGGTTAGTCCGCATCTAGCTTGTTCTGTCACAATAACATAAAATAAGGAAAAAAAAATAAATCAACCACTGAGATCGATGGCTTTACGTGTCGAAGTACGGAAGCCTCAGTACAAGCCACTAGCGGTCACCCATCCATTTCATGACCTCAGCGTCACTGCTTAATCTGCTTAAACTTAATTATAGAACAATAAAGCAAGCGCCGCTGAGAGCGTTTCGAAGTTTTTGTTTTTTGCACGATGTATTATATTTCTGGCCAAGAACTGTGTTACTCAAGTGTACCTTCTACAAATTGTAGTTAAGCCTACAATAAAATAGAATTTGAATTGGTAATTTTGGAGAAAATTATGAGGAGTAGAATTTCTAATCCTAATTTCTGTTGAAACGACCGGATGCTTCACGGCGATGACAACGGTTTTGTATTATATTAAGAATTTGATCTTTGTTAAAACATTTCCAAACAAGTAAATATAATTAAAAATTACAAAACTTAATTGCAACTTATTTATTGTCGCGTTTTATCGTTCTTTTGAAATTAAAACTGCAAGTTATATATATTTGTGGAATAGCCCTTCATTTTGTTACACAAATCGATGGGTTTGGGAGAAATATTGTGAAAAAAATATTTTTTTTCACAATGTGGCGTCTAAAGTCCACGATATTGTTTCTAAATTCTAAACGGGTCTTTTCACGCACGAATAAACAAACAAAATAATAATATTTTGACTAACCTCGACGTTTCGATCAAGTTGCATTGACCGTGGTCACGAGTAGACAGTCTAATATAATTATTTTGATGTTTATTCGTGCGTGAATTGACCCGTTTAGAATTTAGAAACAAGAGCTTAGTTCACGAAAGTTTAAAGAAAAGTCCACGATATTGTTTTTTAATTTTTTTATAATTTATTGTGCCTGCGCTATCAAAACAATTGTAATGATATGTCATACATTAAATATTATAAAGAAACTCACAAACATACAAGCATACATACATGAACTTTGAAAACATAACACTCCTTTTTTGCAGTCGTGTAAAAATGAGAAGAAAGGTGCTCTAGAAACGCTTATCTATGTTTAGCCTGCTTGAAATAAAGAGGAGGTTCTTAATTCCACTGTATGTTTTATTTTTATTTGTTTGCTACTGCATAACTCTTCACAGGGTATACCGTTTTCGATGTTTATATTCGAAAGCACGTGCTTAGCATGTCCGTATCCCATTTAAATTTGAGTGAGATCTGACAAGTAGTATCCTCTAAGTAAGAACCATTAAGGGGGGTCTGCCATAATCACCACGCTTGGCAGGCGGCTTGGGAATGGCAGTTTAAGGTATACATTCCTCAGAAGGCTGCAGCGCACCTTCCGGTATTTTACCTTTAGTCGCCTCGTACGAAACCCACGGGTAGCAATGAGGGGGAGGGGGGGGGGTGACATTCTAGCACCGGTTCCGTACCAGCAAACGGGACCCAGATTATTAGGCCTTGGCTGTCCGTCTGTTCATCTGACTTTCAAAGAGCTGCATGCATCATGGAACTCAAATAGTAAATCAGTTTCTATTTTTAGAAAATATGCGTTTATATGGCAAATTGCCTTATGAATTAATATCCAGACCAAAAATATTAAAATTATGAAAGGCAGGCCCACTAGGCTGTCGTCAACAACCAAACGGTGTGTTCCGACAGCTGTCCTTGAGAGCCAGTAATTCTAGGTTAGCCTGAACAACATCTTTGACCACATCATCACTTGCCATCTGGTATGATAGTGGTCAAAGGCTAGCTTATCAGCTATAAATAAAATAAAAGACCACACTGCTCACATAACAAAATGTCCGTGTGTATACTATATTAAAGCGGTCTCCTTACCCTCAAGGTATATCAAGACCTCATTAATAAAGGCATCTTGAGTGAAGCGCTGACCACGGAAATCTTCACCAAGTGGGCGTATGGTGCGGCCATAAAGTCAGCGATGATGCCTGTTTAGTGCGAGCTTATGGCCCATCCGAGGGGGATATTTGCCAACTTTATGGCCACTATATTTTAATAGGTTGTTTCTGTGGCCATAGAGTTAACTCAGCCTGTTATATGGTCGTAATATTAAAGTGTCCACGTGTCTATTGCCTATATAGTACTGAAATTACCTAGTAATGTTGCAAATGTGAAAGATTATATACTTTATGTAACAATTAACATGACAATCTAACATGATTACAAGGCAATGATATCCGAGCGGTTATAGCTATGGGCTGCGGTGCCGCAGGTCCATGGTTCGAATGCCGCCACGGGTTTGAGCTTCACCGGATGGTGGAAGGACATTTTGCGAATGCCCGCCTGGCTAGCGACCACCCTCAAGTAGAAAATCTGTCGCCAAGCACCTAACGGTGTGTTCCGGCAGCAGTTCTTGAGAGCCAGTGAAATTACAGGCACATGAGACTTAACAACTATGTCTCAAGGTGACGGGCGCAGTGCAATTCGTGATTTGTGACGAAATGCATCTGTTATAGGCAGAGGTTAGTCCGCTTAAAATCAGGTGGGCCTCGAGCTTGTTCCGTCACAATAACATAAAAAAGGCACATTTCGAATCAGTTATTTAACTCACCTAGGTTAAAATAATTGAGACGTCACTCACCGCTAGTTTAATAGCTCCATTTTAAAGTCACTGCACTCAAAACTGCTGACTGTACTGAAATTTAACAAACTGCAGTAGATATAGTCTAGCACTGTTGATTGGCTTCGTTTAATCAACGTTATCCTTTTTAAGGGGGTTGACAAGGGATATTAGCTTTAGCTGGACAGTTTAGGCGAAATATTATGTTTATTGGAGCTGGAAAAGTAAATTATTATAATAACACGTGTTTTAAAGCGTTTTTTTTGTTTTAAAGCCAAAAAAGGCTTCCAATAGAAGCTGAAACAATTGCTGTTCGTGATATTGACTCTTAGGCTGACATTCAGAGACAGGGGGTCGAGTTTACTTCGACCGGTCTCACCGGAGTTCGAACTCTAGGTTTGACGAGTTTACTCCGCCATTGTAAATTCACAGTTGAGAACGAACGATAGCTCCATACCTACTCCATCGAGTTTGACTCCAGCCATAGACAAATATTATTCAACTTCTTTGATTTAATTTCCTTTTTTCTTGCCTGGTATCATTATGTTAGAAAAGGACAATTATAGAAAAAAATTAATGAGAGTAAGTGAAACAGAGCACAGCAATTGAGGTTTTCAATTTGAATCTTCGCGGTACACATAATTAACCCACATAACAATATCGGACTTGATTATAATATTGTTCCACTATTGCATTTCTGTATGCAAGTCCAGGTTTTGAAGCAATGATGGCTTTGTGACATCAGGCTATGGACTGCCGCATAGCAGGCTCATGGTTTGAATCCCGCCGCGGGTTTTACTTCACCGCATGGTGGAAGGGTATTTTGCGAATGCCCGCCTGGCTAGCGACCACCCTCAAGTAGAAAATCTGTCGCCAAGCACCTAACGGTGTGTTCCGGCAGCAGTCCTTGAGAGCCAGTGAAATTACAGGCACATGAGACTTAACAACTATGTCTCAAGGTGACGGGCGCAGTGCAATTCGTGATTTGTGACGAAATGCATCTGTTATAGGCAGAGGTTAGTCCGCTTAAAATCAGGTGGGCCTCGAGCTTGTTCCGTCACAATAACATAAAAAAGGCACATTTCGAATCAGTTATTTAACTCACCTAGGTTAAAATAATTGAGACGTCACTCACCGCTAGTTTAATAGCTCCATTTTAAAGTCACTGCACTCAAAACTGCTGACTGTACTGAAATTTAACAAACTGCAGTAGATATAGTCTAGCACTGTTGATTGGCTTCGTTTAATCAACGTTATCCTTTTTAAGGGGGTTGACAAGGGATATTAGCTTTAGCTGGACAGTTTAGGCGAAATATTATGTTTATTGGAGCTGGAAAAGTAAATTATTATAATAACACGTGTTTTAAAGCGTTTTTTTTGTTTTAAAGCCAAAAAAGGCTTCCGATAGAAGCTGAAACAATTGCTGTTCGTGATATTGACTCTTAGGCTGACATTCAGAGACAGGGGGTCGAGTTTACTTCGACCGGTCTCACCGGAGTTCGAACTCTAGGTTTGACGAGTTTACTCCGCCATTGTAAATTCACAGTTGAGAACGAACGATAGCTCCATACCTACTCCATCGAGTTTGACTCCAGCCATAGACAAATATTATTCAACTTCTTTGATTTAATTTCCTTTTTTCTTGCCTGGTATCATTATGTTAGAAAAGGACAATTATAGAAAAAAATTAATGAGAGTAAGTGAAACAGAGCACAGCAATTGAGGTTTTCAATTTGAATCTTCGCGGTACACATAATTAACCCACATAACAATATCGGACTTGATTATAATATTGTTCCACTATTGCATTTCTGTATGCAAGTCCAGGTTTTGAAGCAATGATGGCTTAGTGACATCAGGCTATGGACTGCCGCATAGCAGGCTCATGGTTTGAATCCCGCCGCGGGTTTTACTTCACCGCATGGTGGAAGGGTATTTTGCGAATGCCCGCCTGGCTAGCGACCACCCTCAAGTAGAAAATCTGTCGCCAAGCACCTAACGGTGTGTTCCGGCAGCAGTCCTTGAGAGCCAGTGAAATTAGAGGCACATGAGACTGAACAAATATGTCTCAAGGTTGACGGGTGTAGTGCAATTTGTGACTCGTGATGAAATGCATCTATAATAGGCAGAAGTTAGTCCGCTTAACATCAGGTGGGCCTCGATCTTCTTCCGTCACAATAACATAAAAAAAGATGCAGGGTTAGTCTGTACTTATGAGCTGTCAGCTTCTTCACTATCGGTTGCCCCTTCCAAGTCAAATGTGGTGTCAAATTCTTCGCATTTCATCCTTATGTTGTGTAATACCGCACAAGCCACAATTGAGGATGTAGTCAACTTTGTAGCGAGACTGATTTGAAGACAAGGAAATATTAAATTATCCGCCAAAAAAACAGCACAATTACATTCCTAGTGCGTGTACTACCTGCACATGATTGAATCTCATCAGTAGTGGTGTAGTCGGATTAATGAATGAAGTCAACATAAAGCAGTTATGTGACTAAACAGTATTACTTACTTGAAATGAATTTGTGTCATAAAATCGTAGATCAATTAGTACTTCTAACTCAACAGAAATTGGCAGCCCTCTCATGTTATAATGTTGGAGAGCCTATTCCCCCAGCGCCAGTATGATGACATTCTGAATGGAAGCTTTTGAGAACCTGTAACGGTTTTTGAACTCCGCGTTGTGATAATAATATATAAAGGGATTCTTAATATTGCGAATATACCTACATGTTGGAAAATCGTGGCAGCTTATACTGTTCATCAATAACATCAAACTGATGATAATTATCTATTTGCTCTAAATCCGGAGATACTCTATCGTTATTATTCATTTTAGTAAAAATATTATAAACAAAGCATATCACAGTTCCAAATACATAGCAAAGATGGTGGCGTTTGGCGCCCCGCGCCGTTTGAGTTCGGCTGGAGTCACCGATTTGGTGACTCAGCCCGTCTCATTCTCCGCTGAGCATATACTCGTTCTCCATTAGGGCGAACTCGACTGTGAATAAAAAACTGTTTGGAGTTTGAGTCTAGACTCATTTTTTGACATAAAAAAGCTTGAGTTTAAACTCGAACTCGTTTGTGAATGTCAGCCTTAAAGTCCGGCCGACGAGAGAATTCGTTTGACAGTACGCGTTTTTGTTGTCGTTGTGGCTTGTAAATGGCGTAATATGTATATGAACAAATATTGTTGAACATTTAAATGTCTGACTTATACAGTATTATCTAATCAGACTGTCTATGTTACTTTGGGTGGGGAAAAACATATTAATAAAATGAACTGTCAAACGCATTCTCTCACCGGCCACACTTTAGTAAATTTATTAGTCTTTAATACCCATGTTTTACTATAACTAAATATTTGATTGTGTAAATTAGTAACCTGTGTTATTAAAATTAATTATTGTAAAGACACAGGTTACGTTTTCACATTCACTCAATAGCCAAAGTAATGATGCGGGGCGTTCACACTTCTGTTCCTCTTGTAAAATTATGTTTATTATCATTTTACGAGGAAACAACATTGGATACAAATGATTCCTATAAAATATATTGGGAGGCATAGGCATTCAGAAGTGTGCAATCATTTTAAAGTAGTGATGGCTCAGTGGTATTTGCTATGGACTGCCACACTTGATATTTTAGGAGCATGATGTTTACAAGATGTTTTTCAGGCTAACCTATAATAACTGGCTATCAAGGACGTTAGGTGCTTGACGACTGATTTTCTGCTTGAGGGTAGTAGCTAGTTAGGTGGTCATTCCCAAAATGCCCTACCACTATGCTATCACGGCTGCCATCTTAAAACAACAATCAGGACAGACAGCTTCACGTACCTTCCGAAGCACAGAAACGCTCAGTAGTACCGAATGCCACTACCGGTCACGCATCCAAATCGTGACCGTGGCGGATGTATCGGTTGAGAACGGCTAAGCAAACTTGCTTCAAATAACAGCTTTGCACACACGCATCATAAAAAACGATTAATTTTATTTTTGACTCAAGATGTCGTTTCATTAATATCAAAATTTCAGGTCTCTAAATCATTCCACTTATGAAATGGAATGAGAAGAGAATGAGAGAGACAGGAAAATTTCAGAGTAATATTAGCTACGGGTGGAACCCCAAAAACAATGTTTTGATGACTCACCCTTATGTCACCTTTACAATAAACTTTATTAACCGGTTTTGATGTGATTGTAGCGAAGCTCGTGACGATGTGGTCGAAGATGTTGTCCAGGCTAATCAAGAATTACTGGCTCTCAAGGATAGATGCCGGAACTCACCGTTAGGTGCTTGGCGACAGATTTTCTACTTCATGGTGGTAGGGAGATGGGTTTTTTCTCAAAATGCCATACCAACCTGCTATAACGTCTGCCATCCTAAAACAAAACCTGGAACCGACAGCGTCACGTGCCTTGCGAAGCACGGAAACGCTCAGTAGTTATGCCACTAACGGTCACCCATCCAAGCCTTGACAAAATTGCGTCATGTAGCAGCTTTGCAGTCATGCATAATAAAAAACTGGACAAGTGCGAGTGGGACTCGCACTTGGCCGGTTCGAGGGGTTCCGTACCATTATATTATTTTGAGCAATTTAATTATTATTATTTTTAGCAAATAAACAGCGAAAACCTGTTTTATTGTATGGGAGCCCCTTTAATTTTATTTTGTTTTAATTATTTAAATTTAAAGAGAACATAAAACTAAATATTCTGTAAATAGTTAAAACGTCTACCTGTCACCGTTATTAGTATCGAGCGAGAAACGTTAAATAATCAAGATTGTTGTATGGGAGCCTCCCTTAAATATTTATTTTATTTTTAGTATTTTTTTTTTTTTTTTTTTTTTTTATTCATAATAGGTTCGCGTTTGACCACACCCTGCCTGATGTTAAGCATTGATGTGGTCTAAGATGGAGCACGCTTACCTAGAAGAAACCTATTTACTCTCGATTTGAAGACACCCATGTTGTATCCATCGGGAAAAACTGACGACGGTAGGGAGTTCCACTCCTTCGCAGTACGCACGAGAAAAGTGGAAGCGAAGCGCTTCGTACGAGTCCTGGGAATATCGACCATGTACGGATGGCGCCTCTCCGTTTGTCTGGACGTCCGATGGAAAAAGGGGGAGGGCGGAACCAAGTCGTGCAGTTCTTGTGCACATTCTCCGAAATGTATCCGGTAAAAGACCGATAGACAAGCGACTTTACGGCGGTGCTCGAGGCTTTGCAGCCGAGACTCCCCTCGAAAGTCGCTGCCTATTAACCTCTTGGCGCGTCTCTCAATCGACTCAAGTGCCTCGAGTTGGTATTTGGCAGAGCCATCCCAGAGGTGAGAGCAGTACTCAACACAGGACCTTACTTGAGCTTTGTACAAAGTAAGCATTTGTTCCGCTGTGAAGTACCGTCTCACCTTTGAGAGGATGCCAAGTTTTTTAGCGGCTAACTCAGCCTTTGACTCGATATACGAGCCAAAATTTAGAGTCGACGATAGAGTAACACCAAGAAGGTCTAGGTGGTCTGTGACCGGCTCGGATACATCTCGGAATGCTGGAGACAGTTGGAATGGTCTCCTTTGGCGGAAAACAGACACGCCTGGGTCTTGTTGGCATTGAACTTGACCAGGTTGGCATCGCCCCAATCGGAGACTGCCTTAAGGGACAAGTTCAATCGTTCGACCATAGCTTCTCTGAGTCTTCGGATCTCCGGCTCACTGGCTCGCGCGGTAGAAGTATAGCTCTCTACAACCGTGCTGTCGTCTGCATACCCAAAGGTACCGGGCTTTAGCAGATCGTTGATATGCAGCAGGAAGAGCGTCGCAGAGAGCACTGACCCCTGGGGAACGCCGGCATTAATACCCATTTGATCAGACGAGCAGCCGTCCACGACTACTCGTAATGATCGATCCCTCAGGAAGTCCGATATCCACGCACAAAACCCGGTAGGCAGGCCGTATGCGGGAAGCTTGCTAATAAGGCCGTCATGCCAAACCCTGTCAAAGGCCTTAGAGATGTCCAGGGAAACGGCAAGCGCTTCCCCTTGTTTCTCAATGGCCTCGCTCCAGATATAAGTGGCATAAGCTAGAAGATCCCCAGTAGACCGATTTCGGCGGAACCCGTATTGATGGTCACTGAGGAGGTCATTCGCTTCCAGGTATGCCAGGAGCCGGCTGTTGAGAATGCGCTCCATACTCTTACAGAGTATAGACGTAACAGATATGGGTCTGTAGTTGACAGGGTCGGTACGACTACCTTTTTTAGGCACGGGTTGCACATTAGCAAGCTTCCATGATTTGGGCACTGTACCAGTCTCAAGAGATAGCCTAAAGAGGCGTGTCAGGACAGGCGACAACTCAGGCGCACAAGTTTTTAAAACAATTGCAGATATACCATCAGGACCACTGGCTTTATTCACGTCCAGATTGCGTAGTGTATTCCGAACTTCCTTTTGACGAATGCGTATGTCATTCATGACAGTTTCGCTTCGTGGTAGAATTGGAGGAGTCGCGATACCAGCATCAAGACGTGAAGACTCCGCAAACAGGGAAGCAAACAGGTTTGCTTTCTCTGCAGCGGTGTGAGCCAGCGTTCCATCAGGATTCTGCAGTGGAGGCAGTGAGGGGCGGCAGAAGTTCGATTCAACCGCTTTAGCTAGGGACCAAAACGCTTTACTACCCGTGGGGTACGAAGCAAGCTTGTTCCCTATTCGGCCAATGTGGTCAAAACGAGCCTTCTGTAAGACCTTTTTACTGGATTTGGCAGCCTTGTTAAAAGCTCTCTTCTTTAGGTGTATATCCTTGGCCTTATGCTTACGAGCATCAACCCAGGCTAGGTATGCCTGATGTTTTAACGCCTCAGCGCGTCCACATTCAGGACCGAACCATGGGCGAGCTTTGCCGGACAATGGTACGTCAGAGAATGGAATGAAGTATTCCATTGCTAAACGCAACACATCGGACACGGCATTTGCACATGCGGTAGGATCACCAGAAGAGAAGCACACAGACTGCCAAGGATAAGATGCAAGGAAAGAACGCATCTCATCCCAATCTGCTGATTTGTATCGCCACATCCGCCGAGTGCCTCGAGGACTGGGATCGGGCGGGGAGTAGACGGATACAGATTTCACCAGACAATGGTCGGACTTACCTAACGGTGAACAAACCGACACCGAGTAGCGGTCTGGATCAGTTGTCAGCAGAAGGTCCAGGCAATAGGCCGTGTGAGACTCAACATCGGGTACCCTCGTGGCTCCTTGGACCAGCTGGGTGAGATTTAACGCTAACGCAAGTTTTCGCGTCTCTCTACCGGCATGGTCGGTGTCCTGGTATGGGTGTAGCCAATCCTGGTGATGGCCATTAAAATCCCCCAGAAACACCAGTTGGGCAGTAGGGTACTTCTGTTGAGCTACGTCCGCCACCTCACTGAGGTATTCGGTGAGCCTGGTTGTCCCCTGATTTCCACTATGTGAGCGGTAAACACAGGCGTAGAGAATTTTCTCAATACCTGTGTCCACCAACGCCCAAAGTACAGAGAACATGGGGTCTTCAAATTTTCGGAGACGCCGAATGCAGATGTCATCCCGGGCATATACACATACACCCGCGTGCGATTTGAAGTTGGACTCCAGGTTGTACCCTGGGTATGTAAGGTACGACACGTCGGATGGACAACCAATCTGCGTCTCCGTGAGAAACAGGAGGTGAGGTTTTTCTGTCTCCAGGTGGTAATGGACAGGGACGAGATTAGAGTGCAAGCCTCTTATGTTGCAGAAGTGCACTTTCAGTGAGAGGGAGTGCAGCCGCTGTTTAAACTTTCTCTCATTTTTGTTTCTCTTCATGTTTTGGGAGTAAAAATAGGTTGAAAGCCGGCAGTAGAACGAGGCATTACGACCAGTAGACCCCGCGAAACACAACGAAACAGCACACATCGAAGGGGGACTAGTCTGGAGACTGCGGGGACGCCCGAGCCCCCCCTGAGATGTCCATCTCGTCCTCTCACCCGGTTGCCGACCGGCGTGATGGCGCATCTCTGGGATTTTTCACAGTTGGCGGGACAGCCTTTCATGAGTGGCTAAGTCACAATTGGGTCCCCTACTGACTGCGGTCGGCCAGCGGTGCACCGTGCCTCGGATCCCGCTACCCTCCGCGACTAGTCGCCCAATGCGGCCGAACGATGTGCTTCTTATTCAGGCTACTTGGGATGCTACTGTTCTGACCCGACTTTCATACGGCGTCACTGGACATCGCGCCGGAACACGACTAGGTCGTTTGGCGGCGTGGCTTTGTCCAGTGGGTGGTCACTAGCCTCGGCCGAAGCCTACCACCAGTTTGTCATCTGATTAGCACCACCCGGGGACCACGTGTAGGGAATCGCTATAGGGTACTCTCCTACGGACGCGGACGACTCAGCCCCCAAAATATAGCGGCAATAGAAATACATCATCTGTGAAAATTTCAACTGTCTTGCTATTACCGTTCTTGAGATACAGCCTGGTGACAGATGGACGGACGGAGTACGAAGTTTCATTAATAGGGTCCCGTTTTTACCCTTTGGGTACGGAACCCTAAAAACGATGATTTGAATTTTTTATTCAAGATTTGGTTTCATATATATCTAAATTTCAGGTTTCTTACTCATTACACTTACGAAGTACATGCAGGAAAATGTCAGAGTGATATTACCTACGGGGGGAATCCCAAAACCAATGTTTTGATAACTCACCCTTCTGTCACCTTTAGAAGCAACACAACAAAGGGATAAAAGGTCAAACAAACTTTTGGAGAAGTCACTGGTAAAAATGTCAAGGTAAGTCATTAATAAGCATCATATTTGTCACACGGGACGCGTAGGCATTCAACTCTGGAATTTCAGTCATATTTTAGTGCTAAGAGATCATTTATCTTATGAAACCCTGTCCAAGTTACAGGCTTTTGTTTATTTTGTAGTGCTTTCTTCTGAATCTTAGGGTCACGAGTACTCGTGCACATGGATTTCACAATGGCTGATTTGTGCTATCCTACAGTTAAAGTGCCCGCCAACTTACTTCTTGGTTCATCTGTCAATGCATTTTTTATCTGATGAGTAACAAAACAATTTTCATTTTGAATATGGATTTGGAAATATATTGTGTATAATATATTTTTTATAAGTACAGTTCTTGGTATATGGATAATTCTTGCATAGGAAACTAAGGGAAAAATTCACCTTATGAGCAGCATGCCACTACTTATTTCGATGTGAGTGGGGTCTTGATGTACATTAGGCGAATAACATAGTTTCTAACTATCGTAACGCACACATTACCCGAAAGGTGGCGGATATACAAGAGCATTCAAGGAGGATTGGGGTCAGGCAGGTGGCTGGTCATAAACGCGAACCCTAATATTTCATTGTGTTCTTGTAATTGACTATATCATATTTATTTAATATGATCATTGAGTTTTTAATATTGTTAGGTTTGCAATAACGCCTGCTATGCGGATTACATTACAAAATATAAGGTTGCGTCATCATTTACAAGTATAAAACCAATTGCAAAATTGGTCTTGTTTGTAGTACAACGCAAGTGGTACTATAGATTTCGCTCCATCCCAATACGATGGTTAAAGAAGGATAGGAAAGATTCGAGTCATGACGTTATGTCATGTTAGCTCAATTGGTTAGAGTATACTCCGGCTCAAGGAGTGGATGGACGCGGGTTCGAATCCCGCACATGACTTAAATTTTTCCTATCGTATATTTGTGATTTTGTAATGATCATTGAGTTGTTAATTATTTTGCTAAAAATATCCTTCCGACTGATACTTGTAATATAAGGAATCAAAAATCTGTTGCGGGCCAGGCTCGGTACATTAGATACGAAAAGTACGAGGTTCTCAATTCGGTTGCTTTTTTTTGGTTGAATGGAAGTTACCTAGAAATGTCATTAAAATCGGTTCAGTACTTCAGATCCCTACTGGAAAAAATACAGATGTCTAAATTTCAGTGATGGAAGACAATTTATTTGTTTATTAAATTAATTACTGTATTGACACAGAAAACACATATAGTAAATATGTAATCGATTCTTGAAAATAACATAATGTACGAGCCTACATAAAAGTCATGAAATTTGGAAGTAGATGATGGTGTAGCGTTCGAACGGCTTTTGTTTACATGTTAGCCTTCTGATCCTTTTGATTCTGTGCCAGCTGTTGGCATTATTCCATAAAGCCATTCCAATAAATAAGCAACTCTAGATACGAAGCAATAAAGTGTACTTCAGCTCGCAAAGCACGGAGTACCTAATTATTATTCACCTACAAGGCATCTCTCTTTCTATCGCATAGGCACGCATAGCTCTGATCTCTTCAGACGCGGCATGCAATATATACAATAATCTGTAGCTTTGTACCTAAAGTGCAGATTGAACCAGGCCTACTGTTGGTGAAGATAATAAATTAACGTAGTGCTATTTTGCGCTTATATGTTTTAATAATAACATATATTTTAAAAGTATTAAAAGAACACATAGAATTAATTATTTAATAAAACACTTTAAAAATCCTTATAAAAATTATTCATATCTAGTGACAATTCCGCCTAATTTCCTGTTAAGCCGACGAGTAGTAGTACCGAAGAGTATTCGACGCGTTTCGCTTCTAAACGAAGCATCCTCAGGAGGTCTGGGCTCTACGAGCGCACGATCAAGTCTCGATTATATATTATTTGTTATTATTAAATATGGATTTCCGCAAAGTAACGCCTGAATCTATTCATTATCTTATAAGTTTTATTAAACGAAGAGCGCTTCAATTTCTTTAATTCAAACGACCAGTCGCTTAACCTTTACGCCCAGTCACGTCCCTGTAGTCTTTGAGAAGATAATTTTCTTCATAATTAACCTTCTGCTGAATAGCGTATTTAATTGGGCCTTTGGTACGTGTGCGAAGTGTTACGACTAAAGAGGTAAAGGGGGGTTTTAATGAGGATGAATGTCGAGTAGGATGCAAAGTAACTGCCTGTGATAGGCCATCAAAATTGTTAGAAAATCACGATTGTTGGCGCTCTGAACTCAGTAAAATGAAGTGAGTGCCTATATTGACCGTTTGTTAAACACATTGAACTATGTTTCGTTTAAACGAGTTTAAATGTCGACTTCGGTCTTGGTTCATTTTAAACCAATTTAACCCGCAATATTTGATTGCATTTATTTTCCATTGTGTTGGTAGAATGTTAGGAATGTCTGTTGCGATTAACTGCAATTACTCGATGGTAGTGGAAGCATCAAAACTGTTAGAAAATCGTTTCGTGGAGCACTAAACTTAGTAAAATACAGGAACTGAGTGCAAGTTTCATCGTTAGTTAAACGCATTTAACTAAACTAAGTTCAGTTTAATTGAGTTCTAATATCGACATTGATCTTGGTTCATTTCAAACCCATTTCACTGTGAATATTTTAATCACGTTTATTTTGCATTATAATTTGTGAAATGTAAAAAATGTGCTACGCGCTTAGCTGCAATTGCTGATGATAGTGAAGCTCTTAGACACGTTTGGTTAAGCCAAACGTCGTGTAATCAGGCGTTTAGAAGTTGATCTGGGTTTAAGTTGGATTAATGTTTAATTTATGGTGGTGAAATTCAAACTTGTCCTATGAATTGACTAACAACAACGTGCTTAAACTGCTTTTAGCTTAAATTGGTCGCTTTCAATTGTAACTTCAAAATGAGAGGCCGTTTAACCCTGATTTATTCTACCTGCTTCAAATTCAATCTTACCTGTTGGTGCAACAGTTAGTGGTTCTCCGAGGGCTACCGGCTGGTTCAGGGAACTGCTCGATGTCACAAGATGAGGAATTATACACAAATATGGTTTATGGAGAATTGTGGAAAAGACAGTGGTTATGTGTTAACGGTAAAAATAGTCAGCTGCTTTATCTGGATTAGGTTTTTAAGCAAATATACTTATGAGCTATTCTTTTTTAACACGACTGCTCAAAAAACGTTATGTTTTCAGGGTTCATGAATTTGTGAGTTTCTTTATTCCACCATAGCTTCTAAACGGCTAAACTTATGTTCATCACTTGATACTAGGTACATGAAAAAAAATAAAAATTCATATTGGCGGATTTAAGATGCCATATAGTGAGAGAAAACCAATTTTCTTTCAATCCATTTGAAGCAGTGATGGCTCAGTTGCATTGGCTATGGACTGCCGCGCAGCAGGTCCATGGTTCGAATCCCGCCGCGAGCTTGAGCTTCACCGCATGGTGGAAGGGCATTTTGCTAATGCCCGCCTGTCTAGCGACCACCCTCAAGTAGAAAATCTTATGTCTCAGGTGATGGGCGCAGTGCAAGTTCGTCACTTTTGATGAAATGCATCTGTTATAGGCAGAGGATACCGCTTAACATCAGGTGGGCCTCGTGCTTCTTCCGACTCAATAACATAAAAAAAAACATCGCACATCTAGTAGGATATCAAAATGAAGGGCTTTAAAACTGATTTCATAAATATATATTACTTGCAGTTTTAATTTCAAAAGAAAGATAAAATGCTTAATGAAAATAAATACTTTGCAGTCGGGTTTATAACTTTTTTAATTAATTTAAACTGTTTACTATTATTACTTACTGTGTAAAAGGTTGGTAAAAATTTTAGAGAATTTGGTGAGTAATAAATAAGGACTCAAGAAGAAACTTGAGAGTGTAATCCGTAAAAACAGGGAAATGCAAGTTATGGTGATGGTTTTGAATTTATATATCACTAGCTTTCCGGCCACGGCTCCGCCCGCGCGTGTTTGCGCAAAACCATTAACTTCTTTTTGCGCAGTTCGAGAAAAACTACCCTATGTTCTTCCCCGGGTCTCAATCTATTTCATAACAAATTTTATCCAAATCAGTCAAGTAGTTTTTAAGTTTATTCGTTGCATACAAAATTACAAAAATACAAATCTTTCCAGTACAATCAAATACATATCAAATATTAGTGTAGATGTACTTTACATTAAAGTCATTTGTATTTTCCCTAAACAACACCATGATTATTTAGAAACAAGGTGAGGAATTTACTCGAAAAAAAAGGGATAGCTTTATATGAACTTAGTGCCAAGAGATAAGTATATAAATATTTACAATATGTATTAAACTGACTTAGTTATGATGTATCTTTAGTTGTAAGATTTTTATGTTAAAATTAATCTTTGTGTTACAATAAAGTATTTATCTATCTACCTTATAGATGAATTGTGTCTTTAACTACATACAGTAAAATATTAGATCCAATCCAATTACTAAGACATTTGTCTCACTAGCTCCTTATCAACTGTTCAAAACTGTGAAATTTTGTGAAACGGAATATTATGTACTTTATCATAAAGCATTTCCACGACACTTCGCAAGCCGAATACATTGTATTTACAAATTACCAGAGTACAAAATTCGGGAATGGAACCAGTGTCCCCCAAATTCGGTGCACGCACGGTCTTTATTCTCTAAATTTAGAAGGATAGTGGGACCATTCCGAGAGTTACGTTTGAAAATACTTCTTTCGATCAGATGTGAGAGAAGAGAACGAACAGAAGAGTTTAACAATCTTGTTGTAGGGAGCACAGTACCCTTTTGCAGTTAAAAAAATTAGTAAAGATAACAAGATTCAGCTCAGTCGAGCATATTTCGATAGCCTGGAGGTCAGAGCACTCGGCACACACTGGCTTGTGAAAACATATTTAGAAATATGAATACATTGTATGTACATAACTGTTATAGTATCATAAAAAACATGTATTTTCGGAAACAAAAAAAAAGAAGAGTGATTGAAAAGACATTCGTCAAACATTTTCAAATAAGTATTTATTTTGCAGTCGTAATCCACATACAGTTTATGTAAAGTACTACCAACCCAACCAGCAAAAATCCCTCTTACAACAGTCTCAAGACTAGAAATTTTCGCTCTTATATTGATCCTATATCATCGTATAAGCCTGGATTTGGGCACAAATTATAAGCGTATTTTATTTAATATCGTCTTAATATTAGTCTTAATGAATGCTGTTTGCACTTATAGTAATCTTGCCAAAACTATTTTAAGCTGCCTTAGGCTAATATCGCTTTCGAGTAAGTATATTATAAGCCTATGTAAGCTTATATTAGTCTAACGTTAGAATGATAACCTTGAAACCTTATTATACTTTGATTTTTTTATTTGACAGCACGGTATTCCTACGTTATCTGTAAAAATATTATTGTGAAAAACTGTGAGTTGTGTAAAAATATAATAACGACGTGTTAGTTATCAAACACACACCGTGTTTGTGTTGTACGGTAAGTATTCCCTTTGGACTATATTATTTACTGTAAAATAGACCCTGTTTTACGCTTCAAACTTCATGCGCTCAATCAAATAAGCATTTTAAATAAAAAATATAAAAATATATTCAATTGTTTTATTTCTTTATTGTATGGATTTGATGTCATTGTTATAGTTGCATTTTGCCAGCGCACTATTAGACCATTGTAAGATTATTTGTGCTAATATTAGCATTCTAAAATGCAAAGGGTATGGCCATGTTGAATTAATTTAGGGTTCGTTGATTGACCTACATAAAACCTTAATATTTTAATCTCTTCCTTTTTGACCCTTTAAATATAAATGTACTAAATGTTTTTACTTTTATTTAAGTGATAATGTTGGTGATTTGAAATGGTTGTATATATGGATATAGACCGTTTCCTAAAAAAGAAACACTTCCTTATGTTAATCCAATATCACTCTAATATCTTACTAAACTTGTGTAATTGATCTTATAACAGTTTTAAATAAGATCAGAAAAGCACGCACTTGTAGTGGTTTTATGTTATGCTGATATTAGTCTGACGTTCTTACAAAAGCATTTATCAAGACCATTATGAAATCAAATGAACTTAGAGAATGGGGATATAAGAGCAGTTATTCTCAAGTGCAATAAGTCTTCGTAAATGTTGTTGTAGGAGTAAGAGGCTTATAATGGTATTATAAAATGCGCTTATATACATATATGAGACAAGGTAATAAGAGAGAGAGCTCTTGAGTCCGTACTAGCTTGTCAAATGCTAATATAAGAGCAATAACATGTTCCAAAACAATTATAAGAGCGTTATAAGCCTACCACTCTTATAAAAGGCGTAATGAAAGACTTTTTTGCTGGTTGGGAATGTTTTAACATACCTCTGGTTCTAAATATAAAAATACGGAAATACTATCTAGCAACATCAAAAGCCCTTATGTTATATATAAATAATCGTTGGTTAGATCAAAGGGACCAAAGATAAGACCCATGGAACCCACAACAATCTAAATCCCGTTACAAAAATTCAATTTAGTTACAAGAACCCCGAATTCACTTATCAAGCATTAAAATACCAATTTCCGTGGCCCTTACCCGATGCGGATTGCAAAGTGATTATATTTTTTTCCGTAAACAAAAAATATCGGACTTGCTAATCTGCTCTGAGACGGATGAAGGAAACTGGAAAGTCACTTTTGTTGTCAGCGATGGCTTTGCTTTTGTTTCTAAGTGACTTGCCGTAAAACAGGAGACCAAGTACGTTTTGAGATCACGCAGCGCTTTCCATATAAACGTGCAGTTGAATGGTCCCGCCGCGGGATTGAGCTTCACCGCATGGTGGAAGAGCATTTTGCGAATGCCCGCCTCGCTAGCGACCACCCTCAAGTAGAAAATCTATCGCCAAGCACCTAACGGTGTGTTACGGCAGCAGTCCTTGAGAGCCAGTTAAATTACAGGCACAAGACTTAACAATCATGTCTCAAGGTGACGGGGCGCAGTGCAATTCGTGACTTGGGACGAAATGCTTCTGTTATAGGCAGCGGTTAATCCGCTTAACATCAGGCGGGCTTCGAGCTTGTTCATAAACATAAAAAAAAAGAAAATAGCGTAGTTTGATCATATTTCGAATACCAAGCGTTCAAATTCGGTGAAATTTTGAATTTATGTCCTTGACCCTAATTTCTATGCTTCGGGTTTGGTGTGGGTATTACTGTATTTACAATAGAGCAAAATCTCGTCACCCAGAGACATACAGCTGTCAAGTCTCGTGTATCTTTAATTTTGCGACAGATTTTATACTGGTAGATAGTACTAGTAGGTTGGCTAGCCAGGCGAGCACTCACAAAATGCCCTTCTACCATGCAAAACCTCTAAATAAAAACTTTCGAAGTGCGGGTCAGATTCCGAATTAAATATTTTTTTAAATGCTGTTCGAGAACCTTCGAACAGCATTTAAAAAATATTTAATTTTGAAGAGCTCGTAGCGAAGTTTGCTTAGCTGTTCTTAACTGATCAGTTGTTGTTTTAGGATAGCAGTCGTTATAACATAGTGGCAGGGCATTTTGCGAATGCCCGCCTTGCTAGCTATTACCCTCAAGTAGAAAATCTGTCGCCAAGCACCTAACGGTATGTTCCAGCAGCTGTCCTTGATAGCCAGTAATTCTAGACTAGCCTGAACAACGTCTTCGACCACATCATCACTTACAGATAGGTGTCAAGGGATAAACTATCAGGCATAACAAAAAAAATGATGATTTTCTGGTACATTCTATTGCTATATTGGTACGGAACCCTCCGTTTGAGGTACAGTAATTAGCAACAGATTTTTTTTAAACAAAAGCAATTCTAAGAAGTTTATAGCTAATTGCAATAATTAGTCTTGTTTGTTGTACAACGTAAGTTGAACTATAGATGTCGCTCCCTCCCCATACGGTGGTTTAGAAGGAAATGACAAAATATTCATGCGGTATATGTCATACTAGCTTGGAGCATACCCCGGCTATTGAGATGGATGAAGCGCGTTCGAATCCCGCTCATGACAAATTTTTCCTCTCATTGTAATTTGTAAAAGCAATTCTAACTTGAGCACATTAGGGTCCTTGAGCCAAAGTTCATAGGTACCTAAAATCCATTAAAGCCGCCAGTTAGCAAAGTTATTATCCGTTATCTATGACACGGCGAAGTTCGTCGCCAAAGTTAGCGGTTTCACTAAAGCTGACAATGCGAAGAGTTAATCCTCTTACGATTTTGCATTAGTTCGTTTGTCAAATAGCTGCAGGACTGTTTGTGAACGAGTTCGTCCATATTTGTTTCTACCACCAAAAAGTAATGCTTGGTTTGAAGGGTATGTATATTTTTGAGTGTCACACGTCTCGTGAGTTTCACACATATTTAAATATTATAAATTAAGAGAGAGCGACACAGTCAGTTTTGTATGTCAAGGTACGTGTGCTGATGATGGTGATGCTCACACAGACGACGAAGTAGGCCCACCGTCTTCAGCCGGGCAAGCTAGGACTTCATCACCTAGCACCAGCAGCGCGGGACTCGCTCCACCCCCACCCAGCTCCCCGCTGCCGCCGCCGGCACCGGTATCGAGCCGAGCCGCGCGAGCGGCGCTCCGCAGTGCCCGCCGGGAGCTCGCAGACGCAGCTGCGCACTCGCCCTGATGACGAGCATCTGATATGCTCGAAACCCGCGTGACGTATTCGATCCTCAACGTGAGTGTTTTTTGCCTGTTTAATTTATAATATTTAAATAGGTATGTATATTGAAGAAATTAAATTTAAAAAAAAACTTACTTCAAGCCGCACAAGAAGATCAACCAATTTTTAGGACCCGTTAAGTGCAATATACAGCCCCTACAAGATGCAGGTGTTTACAAACTTGATTGTGAATGTGGGCTGTCATACATTGGGCAAACAAAGAGGAGCATTGGAATCCGGGTAAAAGAACACATTGCTGACATGAAGAACAGACGCTCGACCAAGTTTGCGGTTTGTGAATATGCCCAGGACAAACACAAGCACTAAATTCGGTTAGACAATCCAAAACTCCTCGCCAGAGAGACCCGGTTTATGCCAAGAATGTTACGCGAGGCTATTGAAATCAAAAGTACCCAAATTTCAATAGAGATGATGGTTTGCTAGTACCACTTGCTTGGTCCGTTTATCAAATGAATTAAATCCCAAGGCCGACACAAATCTGCAAGACCTCTGGATACTGTGAGCGAATACTACGTGAATAGGGAACGTTATGATATATATAAAATGTCGGACCGTAGGACAAATAATTTCTTAATAATTCATGTGACTAATAAAACCAATTAGTGACCCCGTGACAACGTTCACTGCTAAGTGTTTGAAACGTCGGGACAAAAATAATTATAAATATACGCGATTTTAACCGTTTAAAGTTGTTAAATTACTATACATTATTATTTTTTATTTTTATGGGCTAGGAGGGCAAATGACCTGGCGGCTGATCTGGTGGTAAGTGATCAACATCACCCACGAACATCTAAAACACCAGAGGTCTCGTGGATGCGTTGCCGGCCTTTGAGGAGGGAATATGCTCTCTTCTTGAAGGGTCCTAAGTTGTATCTGTTCGGAAATTCTTCACCTGGCAGCTGGTTCCATATTGCGGCAGAGCGAGGTAGAAAATGCCGTGAAAATCGCAAGGTTGTGGAATTACAGACATCTACATGAAAATGATGAAAAATCATGCTTTGTCGGGACGTCCGATGGCGAAATTGCGCTGCAGGTCGAATAGTTCCTCAGAACATTACCCGTGATATATGCGGTAAAAGATACAGTATCCATATTGGATCTGCGCCATGCCAAAAGGTGGAGCCGACCGGACAGAACTAGATCGTCGAAGATTCGAGTTGCGGTCAAATGCAAGAAACTGGTACTGAGGAGCTCCCGCACAGAGGTGCGAGGAGTACTCCATGTGAGGCCGAACCTGTGCCTTATAAAGTAGCAGGCGATGGGCCGACGTAAATTACCGTCACCTCTTTTCGAGCATACCAAGCTTGTTAGAGGCTAATTTAGCGTTATCTTCCAAGTGATAGCGAAATTGAACGACGCTCGCGATATGTCGATGCCAAGTTCTCCGATGCTAGTTGTGGTGGCAAGGGATTGTCTTCAAAACGAAGGGATACGACAAATAGGGATAATTTAGCGGTAAACGAACAAACTTTTGTCTTCTTAGGGTTAAATTGGACCAAGTTCAGTTGGCCCCACTTCGAAACATTTGACAACTTGGTCTCGACTTCAGACACAAGTTTGTTCCGACTCGACAACGTTTTCCCGAGATATTTTAGCACGGTCTGTGTAAGGTCATGTGATGATCAAGACATTACTAAACATTAGAACTACTGGATTAAGAAATTATTTATATAGACAGTTTTAATATTTTTAAATATCCTTGGATGTAAGAATTGATTATAAAGCATTTGTTTATCACGACATTGCGGGCTATACGTATGTGATAGACGTTAGAAAAAAAACGTGTTGGAGTAAATGTTATATGTATAATTCAGTTCCATTGCAATTATTCACTATAAATTACTTTTATATTCATTATTATAGTAAAATTTATGGATGATCAGTATGTTGAGTTGAAAATACTGATTTAGCAACTCCTAGGGCCTTCGAGGAACTTTGTTTCTTACCTCTTACGTTTAATCCACGGACGCCATATCGAAGTTGTTGTTATTGAGGCGTGTTCTATTGGCACCTCTTAACACGCTGATAACGTGACCATAACGTGCCGTCAAAATTGAAAGTGGCTGCAGAATACAATTCCACATCGCGTCGCGTTTTAGAATGGTCATAGAAAATAAGGTACTTGAGATGAATTGATTTCAGCAGATTACATATATATAGCAGATACTAGGCAATTACTATAGACCAATAGTTAGTACAGTAGTAAATTCCTAGCTTTTTACCTACAAAAATAGTTTTATAATTCGAATACTCTACTGCAGTGTGCAGTTACATAACCAGCTCTCGTTGTTCAGATTGCGGCGACAACTTCTGAAAACATACGCTCGCTTCAACGCTCCAGGTTAAAGAGTTTGGTTGTAGGTGCCTTAGTTAAACTGTTTCCATTGTACCATTTCTTCTTCTCTCGATGCCTCTTCAATCAATGAAGGTTGGAAATCAGCTTTCCGTACTCGTCTCTACCCTTGGCGAGCCGAAAAAGTTCAGCAGCACTCGCAATCCCTGTCCACTCTCTAATTTTTCGCAGCCATAAAAATAAAAATAATAAATTTCAATTAAATTTACATAAGTGTTAACAAAAATAATGCAAAAATATTTACTAAACTTATACATATTATGTTAACACTAGCAGGGTCGTTAGTAGCTGCGCTAGGATTCCCTGTGTTTCGGGGGATTCTCCACCAGCTTGCACGGCCCCACACGTTTGGGGGGTGGCCTTGGTGACCAAGGTCACCCCTCCACAGGCGCAGAGGCCCGACGGAGTTCGGGCCTACCGCCGGGGCAAGATGGCGAATGCTACCGCGACCCTATCTTGCCCCTCCTTGGCGGAGGACTGCTCACGAGGGGGTTTTAGTGGGTTCGAGTCCCACACATCCCCTTCCACCACCCCCGTCGTGGAAGGGCAGTGGAAAGGCATTTCCCAACCCTCAAAAAAAAAAAAGGATTCCCTGTGTTACAGCTCTCTTTCTGGACGTGACCCATTACTTAAATACTTAGGCGTTGAACATAGAACATAGTACAATACGTTCTATGCTACACACTTCTATGTACACGTACAAATAATAATATATATATATGTATATATATATATAAAATAGTATTTTCAAATGCATATGACTTACGTTATAGAATATCTACTTACAATAATTTATTACATTAAAGACTTAGCAACACAACAATTAGTAACGTACAATGCGATTAAAATAAGAATAGGACGGGCTCTCGGCTAACTTCACTCATATTCACTTAATAAGTATGATCAGCAGAACAAACTTAAAAATAGAGCCGTGCCATATATTTATACGTAATTTTAAATGAGTGACCAGAAATTGTTAATTTTCATAAATTCGTATTTTTAAGGTTGACAGCACAGACGCCATCTTGGTTTGACGACAACGCGGGCGTCAGGGTCTCATTTCTCCGACAGTGTACTACTCCGTGACACGTTTCCACACAGCCATGACTTCTTCCTGCGACCAGCTCGTCTATTTCCGTACCTACGTGTTTCGTTTAATCACACTCATGTTGTACCATGGTATGTTACAACTGGTTTCTCTGCAAAACGAGCTTGTCTTATATAAGGGACTGAATGAAAATACAGCAGCATTTGAATATTTCCAAGGAGATTGGTGTCAGACAGGCGACCGATTACAAATCCAAAATCACAATTATATTTTATGTTGTTGGTGAAAGTCTGTTATTTCTTTTATACCGGCTTTATGCCTTTATTAACAAAATACTACGAACTAAATACTACTACAATAAAAGCCTTTGGACAACCTGTAAGTCATTACAGGCTCACATGCAGTCCCAATGCTCCAACCCACAACCAGTTGGGAACGTGCCCAGCATGCTGGCAGCATTGCCCCGTTGAATTGCAATGCTTATTTTAAAATAAAAAATATAAACATGTCATATATAACGTTTGCTTCTATATTGAGAAAAGAAAAGGGCCGGAAGATGATGTTTGCCACTCGAATGCAGAACCGGTTTGAACCAGTTCTCTAAGCGAACAAAATTATCGCTGCTTTTATTATGTTCTTTCTTTATTCATGTGATAAAAAGGAGGCTTGCTTCATTAGAGATTCTAAATTGACGACGGTGAACTCCACTTGACAAACTAGTAAAAAAAAAACATCGTCTCTATCGTTTCTTCTCTAACAGTGGATACGAGCAGCAAACTGCTTGCACTATTTTCTCTCTAAGAGCGAAACGCGCTAACAACGAGTTGGTGAGGAACGTGTTGGGTTTTGAAGAACTAAGTGACATATCAACAGAAAATTTTGGTATGAATGTTGTTTATTTTGTGATAGTTGTTACTAAAATGTCTCTATTGATATCTATAATATATATAACAATCTATCTATCTAGAACTACAAGATTGCACCTATAGCAAACATTTTAATCACAAGCGGGATTCGAACTCGCGACCGTTGGTCCATGGAGCCGGTACTTTCTGTCAATATGAGCTACCGTTTTTGAAGGTAAGTTAGAGTTTATTTTATATTTTCTTTCTTTCGTTCTTGTTTTTTAAAGGTATTAAGGGGAAGAAGCGACCCTTATAGTCTTAAGTAAATTTTACGACAAACATGAATATATATATTTTATGATTAGTTTTGAGCTTGTGTTAGCTGTGACCTACATAACATCTGTCCATTACAGATGCTGACTTAATTAGACCTTATTAATTTTATAAATTATAATCTAATATTTTAGATGTTTTCATCTTTGTCGTAATGTATAGAATATTATTTTAATGATGAGAGTTTAATATGTCACAATCTGCGTTCATCTATCTGATGCCGTTCTCTGGGTTGACCATTCAGTTTTAATATTTACAAACTTATCATAGCGCTTGGTCGATGCGACGCGTGATCAACATGCTGGCGCCTATTTGGCTCAACGAATAAGCATTGCAATTCCATGGGGCAATTTCTGCCAGCAACTGATAGTGGGCTGAAGCGTTTGGACTGCCTGTGAGTCTGCAATGACTTGTAAGTTGTCTAAATGTGTTCAATGTAGAAAATGTAGTATTGTATATAGTTCGTAGTATTTTGTTAATACAGGCATACCGCCAGTAAAAATAATATTTTTTTAAGATAACATCATTTGCTTTTGTATTTTTTCTTATTGTTTGATTTTTTATTTTATCCTTGCCCATTGTAAATAATAACAACAATATAAATGGACTATATCATCCACTGCGAATGATAAAAGGTCACGTGTGAGGTTCATGTAGCTTTGTTCCATTGCTTGTTGGCAGATTTGTATTTTCATTTCTTTTTTTTGTTAAATCCAGAATTGTAAGACGTATGTGAGACACGGCATTAGACAGATATTCATCGTATAATCCATGACAAGGGTAGGCAGATGTTTGAAAACATCCATGTTTCACAAATTGGGTTTTGGTCCCATGTATTTGGGGCGAGCCTATTGCCATTCACCGGGCACACCATAGAAAAAAACAAAAGCTTAACAAATCGGAATTCCTTTTCGACGTTTTAGTTACGAGCTATAACAATAATCCTATTTTAGACAATGCTCACAGCAAGGTTGTCTCCATCTTTCTCCAACTACGATTAAAGTGTGTAGAGCTATCCTTGTCTCGGAATCTGAAGTTATGACCACTCATACTTCTCCCCTCTTCAAGTCTTCTCAAAACGCCTCAAGAGCTAACCGTACTTAACCATTGAATACTTCACACACGTGTAATTCCAAAACGATTCAACCACATTTACCGTCACCTAAGTGGGCATCTAAAAACCTATAACGGCCCGCACAAGCTTTTCTATAACCATTCACATTTTATGATATTGTAGAACATTTAAAAGGATCCGGATATTTCCGAGATTATCCGGTAAAAGCCGGTTAAAGCTGGATATAAGGGTGCATGTGTCAATAATTGTCGTATCGAATCGAAATGGGATTCTTCATAGCCGTAACGGCCGCTTTGAAGCGTTATGACCAAATAAAATTTTGCCGGGTATTTTTTACTCGCAGATTATTAAAAAATGCTATCGGAATGTATTTTGGTAAATATTCTTCTTGCTACTCTTGTCCTAACATGGGCATGGCACAACATGTACATTCTACACTATGTTCAGCTGTCGTCTTTGTCTACGCCATTCCTACACAGTACAAATATTCTTAGGCAGTTCATTCAGATTCGATAGATTAAATAAAATATATCAGCTTGCCAATGATGTATAATCTCTGAGGGATCTTCCTAAATATATTGATAATTTAACTTAACTGAGTCTATTTATATATTTGAAAATATTATGCATGTTCGTATAAATGTAAGTAACTTTAATTTAAACAATGACAATCACGATTACAACACTAGGAATAAAGATAAAGTAGCGGTACCAGGTTTCAGATTACGACAAATAAAAGGTCCTTCATAGGTAATTGTGTACGGTTTTATATTAAAGTTTCCAAACATATTACAACGCTCACAGAAGGTAAATTCAAGTGGCACGTAGAAACATTTTGATTAAGAAATCCTACTACACAGTTTATGATAAGCTTGGACGATTCCACCTCTGCCAAGCTATCGCCTGTCACCTACGTAATTTAAACAAATATTGTAATAATCTTATAATATAGTTTGAAACAAAAATAGTTTGTTAAAAGACGTTTATAAGAACGCCTTCTTTCCCGTTTCCCGGAGAAGAACGGGCAGTTTTTCTCGCAGTGGCTCTAGTCTTGGGCTATTATACATATTAATGTAGGCTTTTTCAATATTAAAATTTGTAACTGACCTTCATGTGAGCTTCATAGACGCCTAAATTCAATAAATAATTTTGGCTTTGACTTAAACTTTATATTGTTACTAACAAAATCTTTTAATGGGAAGCATTGATGGCTCAGTGCCGTTGACTATGGACTGCCGTGCCGTAGGTCCATGGTTCGAATCCCGCCGCGGGCTTAAGCTTCACCGCATGGTGGAAGAGCATTTTGCGAATGCCCACTACGAGACTACGTATTCATATTTCACGTTTGAATTCCGTCGGTTTTATATATATATATATATATATATTTTTATGTTATTGTGACGGAGCAAACACGATTCCCACCTGATGTTAAGCGGACTAACCTCTGCCTATAACAGATGCATTTCGTCACAAGTCACCAATTGCACTGCACCCGTCACCTTGAGACATAGTTGTTAAGTCTCACGTGCCTGTAATTTTACTGGCTCTCAAGGACTGTGCCGCAACACACAGTTAGATGCTTGGCGACAGATTTTTTACTTAAGGGTGGTCGCTAGCCAGGCGGACATTCGCAAAATGCCCTTCCACCATTCTGCGAAGCTCAAGCTCGCGCCGGGATTCCAACCATGGACCTGCTGCATGGCAGTCCATAGCCAATGGCACTGAGCCATCACTGTTTCAAAATACGTATGGATGGCAGATGGTGTTAGGGCCACCAACATCGGGAAGCAGCCTTCCCAAGGCAGCCGCAGCTCCCACTTCTTTAAGAGCCAACTGGTCAAAGTGAGGCCCTAAACATGTGTTTTTCCCATTTTGTACAGGCTGAACCCCTGAGGCCCGGTCTTCGAGAGTAAGCCACCAAGCTACAACGACTGCTATACTAAGACAAAAACTGGGACCGATGGCTTAGCGTGCTATCTATAATAAGTTACCAGGGCTTTTGAAAGATATCCAAAGTTTTAATGTTTATAATGTTAATAAAGAAAATTGACAAAGCATATTGTTATTTTTTTTTATTAAAAATACTCAGAAACAATTTGTTACTTTACAGTTTAGAATGGCGTATCACCGTATCAATTATTATTTAAAAGCTTTCTTTGTGTAGGTTCCAATAATTATTTTATATAATTTCGCATACCAATAGGTTAAAGCATAGCGCACTTTCTTTGTAATATTTTTGTTCAATCCTTTGTTACTTTACCCATGTTGTGCGTAATAAATGATTCGAATTTGAATTGGCCCTGCAAAGCACATGCTCAGTAGTAATGCCACCTATCGGTCCCCCATCCAAGGCATGACCACAGCGGGTCGGTTAAAAACAACAAAGCAAGCAACACTACGAGCGCGCTTCAAAAATAGTTAGTAGTAATAAAAAAAGCTAATTATTAATATATTCTCAAATTGGGTTGGCGTAAAGAAAACGGTCAGTCACATAACCGAAGCTAAAACTTACTACACTTTATTGCCGTATTTTATTTTGTTACAGACAACGTTTTGTTTCGCACGTATCGTGGAATAAGGGTAGAAAGTTGTTGAAACAAAAGTAAAGTATTTCAGTCGCCCTTAACTTCCAAATAATAAGAATCATTTTAAAATATTCGTAAGCAGAATCACATGTCACAGAATCTACTTTTAAAACCGCTTGCAGTTGCGTAAGTAGCACCAAGTGTTTGTCTTTACCAGTCGTTGAACAGTTCCACATGTAGAAGTTTTGAAACTCTTGCGAATCGAATTCATATTTGACTAACCTCGATGTTTCCATCGAGTTCTCGAATGAATCTGAAGCGTCGGGTTATTTCTAAATTTTAGGTTGTGCAAAGTAATGTTTTGGGAGCAAATTGTTGTGACTTCTCTTTGAGTTTGGACTTGTTTTCATAATGCACTGAGCCCAGAACTGACAGCTTGCGGATATGACGGCTAAACTTGATTTGTCAGCCGTTCACCCCATGCCCTATTAGTCGTCGATATCATTGTTTATCTGTTGGGTATAATTATTATTTATGTATTCTGGTTACTTGGCGCAGGCCACTTATGCCGGTTTGTGTGCACCCTGAGTTTTTCAACATGGGTGTTCTATCTACTGGAATGAGTAATGAAACTTAAGCATTTCGGTGATTACCATTAACTTTTCACCGTTAATCAGTAAAACTTCATTATTTAGAAGTAAATATAAGGTCACATTAATAAGGTAGGCTAAAGTATGCACATCTCGATCACGGAGCACATACATTGCCCGCAGTAGAATATCACCCCGCATCTCTTCCCTTGGGTTTTATAAGAGGCGACAAAGGAAAACTTCTGGAAAGTGGGCAGAAGCGCCTTCTGAGGTATTGTTACCTTATACTGCGATCTCCAAGACATCTGTTAAGCATGAGGTTATGGCTAACCCCCCTAATGTGTTCATGTGTCCAGCAATGGACAATGCAGCTGATACAGTACAGTACCGTTGCACGTCCATAAAACAATTCATCCAAGTCACACGTCCAGATCGCAATTTGTCCATAATACAGTGATTCATTCATCAAACTGAAACAAAAATACAATAAAAATAAAAGTATTTGCAGTGGAGACAGGTCGTACGTGATGTTATTAGATAGTCCTAGACTGGCTTAACTCAAAAAATATGGGATGATGTTGAAAAATGGCTGTTTTGGGAATATTAATAACTATTCATTATGAAAATTAATGGATTGGTTTACTTGCAAAATTGTTTTGTGGTTAATGTTAAAGTAGGTTTGAACTTTATGATTAAATAAGTCTTTGGCAATGTTAACTGCAATGACATTCATAGTTATTGAAAGTCATCGAATTTGAGATTTTCTGATTTGTTTAAATATTATTTTCTCAACATTTCAAAGAAGAGCTATATACATAGTCTACTCTTAGTAAGCATGGTAACAGCAAAATATTTCAAATGACTGAATAATATATAAATTGTTGCTGATACGCTTGTATTTGACCACTATCTCACCTGGTAGTAAGTGATGCTATCGTCGAAGATGTTGTTCAGACTGACCTAGAATTACTGGCTCTCAAGGACAGCTGCCAGAGCACACCGTTAGGTGCTAACAAAAAGGTTACAAAGGTATTACAAGTGCGCGAAGTTGTTTATTACAATCGAGACGGATTTTAGGGCTAAATGGAGTAGAGATTTTAATAAACAACGAACAGAGTTTCATACGACGTTTTTCAACACACTTGCAAGGAACGAATACGAAAATTTCGATATGAAAATATTTTTTGTCTCTTTGATAGCAATAATAATCTAATCAAGAAGGTTTATAATTAAATCTTCTAAAGTGTTACATGTTTGTTTTTATATGAAAAACGAACGAAACAAACTACAATCTCCTTGATGAGAAGTGTGGAAACGTTGTTTTTTTTCTATTTAAAACACTAGTGCAGTAAGGTAAAAAAATAACACGAATGCGTAATAGACTACTCGTATGTTATGACATTAAAATCGGTGCATTTAAAGGCCCGTTACGAGCGAGTGTGTTGAAAGTAATATTCTGCAAGCATGATTTTCGTCGCATCGTATTGCTTCGGGAAATCTAAAGATTAAGATTCGAGTATCTTTAGCCAAAACGGAATCTAGCCACAGCCTGGACACTCGACTCATTCTCTATATAAAAGCCGCGTTCTAACTACCTATTACACAGACACTACACAAATGTTGTTTTAGTACACGCGTAAATGTGTGCGTGAAGTCTAAGGTTGTCATCGTATGGATAATTGTTGTATTTATCTACCTAACAATCTTTTGATGCTGTTATTATGACTTATTAGATTTCGTAGGTTATGCGTACCTTACCTACCTTCAGAAACATTCAAGCACAACAATCCAACTTCATGTACGACGTAGGAATATGCAACACAGAACAGAGTAGGTAAACATTACTTCACATTTCCCTCCATTACTTATACAATAATAGGTAACTACACTATACAAAAAGTATCATTCCAAGTTCACATTTTATACAAGTAATGGTAATAATTACAATCACAATAATAGGTAATTTATGTTCTTCTTGTATAATAAAAAAACATTATTCACAACAAACAATCCTTTTCTCGATTAGTTGATAAGCAACCGTAAACAACACAAGAGTACCATTCTCAACTTTTAAAATTCTCGTAAAATCGACACGCTTCATCATCACGTCATCGCGCACGAGTTGCGCGTCCCGTACTCAAGTCATGTTAGCGACAGCTCAGAATCGGTGGCGGGGTGAGGAAGACTCGTTTTGGTGGGGGGAGAAGAGTGTCCATTCTATACGTAGTATTATTATATGTTCTATGATCTAGCTACAGAATCAAAAATATTCACTTTGTAACTGAAGACGTCAGTATTGACTTAATGTAGGTATTTAAAAACACGACGAGACTGGCATGAAATAATAATATTAAAATGATAAAAAGAGATTAAAACAAAAGAGGTTCCACTTACTAAACCTAAAATAGGAACACCAGTTAGTGTAGATTATAACATTTGCATAAATCCACGCTATCGAACTATGATTACTAAGCTGTGAATAAGTGATTTATTACAAATTTTAATAGTTCGGCTACAGCTACGCTTTGGTTGTTTCACTGTAGCACGCCATCTATGAACACATTTAGGTATTAAATTTTGTAGGAACATTTAGGGCCTGTTTCAGAATGTTCGAGTAAGTTTCGGTTATACTACCCAAAACATATAATAACTGAATGATAAAAATGACAGTTAACATGCAGCGCGTTTCAAACTTTAACCGATGGATAGGCTAAATCGATGACTGTGAAACGCTAAGATAGTGTTTTATTTATTAAATATGTTCTGGGTAGTATAACCGAAACTTATTCGAACATTCTGAAATGGGCCCTTAATCCTACATCACTAACGTTTAAGAGTCTTAATAAAGATACATTTTCCGTATTCAGAATGTATTAGGATATGATTTTTAGGTTTTTTATCCACTGGATGGTAACAGGATAAATATGGGAAATAATGTGCCAAATAGGCAGCTTGCACTTTCCATATAGTATGATTTCCATATAGTATGGAAAGTTAGCTACCACATAGATGGAATTAGAATGTTTCTGCAAATTAGTTGTTCAATATGGCTCTTTATAATGTAACTCCTAATTAACTGTAATATAGTGAACAACGAGACTATCTCCTTGGATAGTTCATGTTGGAGAGGCCATAAACAGAAGACCAAGTTTGTTTTGAATATGTTATTGGTTTATCCATTTTGTTATAATAAACCATTTATTTCAGGCAACTTAGCATTATAATAACACAGGCCCATAAAATATATACCTTAAAGTAACATAAATAAAAGTTTAGATAATGATATAAATTCATTTTATAAAAAAATTATTTAGTTTTACAGTGCAACAGGTTACTTAGACCAGGTATATAGACACGTAACTTAAAAATAAACTAGAGGTCTTGACCCATGGATGGACAAAAATTAGAGTGGCATCAATGGGACTTAATTTTGCCCTTTAGGTAAGAATCCCTAAAGCCCTTCAAGCCTTACAAAACTTACCTACAAAATCCGCAGGTCTACAAAATTTATTCTCATTTACCCCCCAGTTCGCAAAGTTACAACTCGCAAGATAAATTCAACCGTGTTCAGGCTCACTGCAGATCTAATTGTCTATGAATATTTAACCCTCCATTCATTTCTCACCGCGCCAGGTTAATTACATAGTGAAATGTTTGCTAGGAACGTGGACTGAAAATAGTGGACACAATCCTAAAAATTAACAAATATGATTAAAGCAGTGATGGCTCAGTGGCATTGGCTATGGACTGCTGCGCAGCAGGTCCATGGTTCGAATCCCGCCCAGAGCTTGAGCTTCACCGCATGGTGGAAGGGCATTTTGCTAATGCCCGCCTGGCTAGCGACCACCCTCAAGTAGAAAATCTGTCGCCAAGCACTTAACGGTGTGTTCCGGCAGCAGTCCTTGAGAGCCAGTGAAATAACAGGCAAAATGAGACTTAACAGGTATGTCTCAAGGTGATGGGCGCAGTGCAGTTCGTCACTTGATGAAATGCATCTGTTATAGGCAGAGGATACCACTTAACATCAGGTGGGCCTCGCGCTTGTTCCATCACAATAACATAAAAAAAAAAAAAAAACTAAGTATTATTACAAGCACTATCGCGTGCTAAGCGAAAATATATTTAACAAATTATTGGAGTACAAAATTTTATGTCAAGGCCGGAACCGAACCCGCTTCCCATATAAAAGGTTAGCGACATCATACCGAGAGTTAAGTGTTTGATAAAACAGTTCTTTCGATCAGATGAAGTCTAGTAGTCTGGTTGATGACCGCGCACCGTCCCCTATGACGGTTAAAGTAATACGATTGGAGTATGAAGTTTCGGCTACAAATGCCGTGTCCAGGTGGCCGAGGAGGTTTAGGCATCCGACGCGATATCGGAGGACGCGGGTTCGATTCCCGCCTTGGGCATAAAATTTGTACTCCAATAATTTGTTAAATAAATATGATTAAAACTTTGCCATAAAACACTACTGAAATGTAATAAATTTTGTTGACCGTATCCTGTGTTTGCGTGGGGCCGAATAAATAGAGAATTATTTCTTTGAAAACAAACAAGCAGTACTAGCTAGTCAGAATAGACATCTAACTTGTTTTATTTATGAAGCTGCAAATTGGTTCATCCTTATAATAAATATATTTTTATGTGAAACGTCAAAAGATCACAGAAAACAAGCTGATGCCCCCAGCAGGGGTCAAAAGAGTGAAAACACCAACCTTGATTCTAAAAATAATTAGAACATATTAATTTTCTTTACACATGTGCTGTAATTATTTAACCTTATCCACATTTAGTGAAATTTTTATTCCAATTTGCACATTTTTATATCGTTCCAATGTCACAATTTTGGGGGTTGAATTTGTTGCTAATAGCTGCACTAATTAAAATTTGGACACCAAAGTTAAATAAATTTATTAAAATCGGGAACAATAACTTCTTGAGCTAGAGAAACCGAGAGTATACGAGCCTAAATTTCCAAGCTTTTTCGGACCGAACTATGCACCCCCAAAGAAGATAAAAACATCAAAATCATTCTCAACTTACGGCTACATTTACAGTTATATCTCTCATTTCAATAGCTGCCTAGAAGATATTACTTTTAGCGATAAGACCCCCAATGGAAACATTATTTTGAATTGTGTTACTGTTTAAACTTTTCTATTAGTGTTTCAATAAAGTGAATATCTATTTATATCACACAAATAACAACAACCAAAATAACATCGACAATTCAATTTTATTAGTCGGCTTAGCAAACAAAGGCCCGTTTTTAGTGGGCTCATAGCACTGAATGTCGACAGTCTTGAATAAACACATTCCAACTAAACATTTTACCAACATATTCTATTAAAAATTTAACCGTTCTTCCACAAGTTGTTCACAGCTTATCCTCTGCAGGTAAATTAGGTAACAATTTAATTTTCCCCGCCGCTTTTTGATTGTAGCGTTTGTAAGGTAAATATTGAATATTAAATTATTCAGAGCGGTCCGCAGCTACTATTTGAGGTCAGTGATATGGGTCGGAAACGTGGAATTATGCAAGTTTCATTGTGTGGATTATACTACTCGGGTTTTCCTCAAACTGTACTCGCGGTCAGAAAGCGTGTTTAATTTTAGACCTATGGATACATAATAACTATGTTGCACACTCACACTACCACCACAGTGTAAGCATAGGACAAGTAGTTTAACTTCATTGACTGGTATCAAACGCGGCTTGTATGTGTGCACGCTCGTACGCACGAGTCACAGCATGCGCACTATGACAAATTTCTAGCGTTTCTAGCGTGCGCTAGTCGAGGCCGCACCGTAGCCGTGTGTACACGTCATGTGCTCTCTCGTTTGTTTAATTATGGATTAATAAATGAGTACTAGTGTGCGGTGCCGCACGCAGGTCCCCGGTTCAATCCCCGCCGAATTGAGCTTCATCGCATTGTGGAAGGGCATTTTGCGAATGCCCGCCTGGATAGCGACCACCCTCAAGTAGGAAATCTGCCGCCAAGCACCTAACGGGGTGTTCCGGCAGCAGGCCTTGACAGCCAGTAAAATTAAAGGCACCTGATGAGACTTAACAACTGTGTGTCTCAGTGTAACGGGCACTGTGCAGTTCGTTACTCGTTCGGTTACAATACTATAAATAAAGTTTAGATTTGTTATAATATGCATATAACGTATTATAATGTACCTATAAAACTGTATAAAAAACTTCCTTTTACTGTGGTATCACACTAACAGTAATTAAACAACTTTAAACGGTTTAAATCGCGTATATTTATATCATTATTTTTGTCCTGACGTTTCAAACACTTTGCAGTGATCGTGGTCACGGGGTGAGTCACCCCGTGACCACCGTTTAAAGTTGTTTAATTACTATGTGTAATAATTGCGAAAACTTAAGACAATATCACACTAATGTTTAAGTGTGTTTGCGTTTGTTTGTTATCAATTATTATACTGACCTTTTGCATAATAGAATGGGCTAATTGCGCTGTATCTTGCTTGCCGTATTTTGTGATATTTTTTTTTTTTCTTCCAATCTTATCGAGTCGATATCAAAATGTAGGGCTTTAAAACTCGGCTACATAAATATATGTAGCTCTCAGTTTTATTATCAATGAAACGATAAAACGTTTAACGAAAACAAATAAATTGCAGTTTATTTTATACTTGTTAACAGATAATGCCACTGAACTAACTGCTTCAACTTCGTTTATCTGAATATAGTCAATACTAAAATGGCACTGCTAATCATTACCTCTTACTTTCACCCTGTTGCTATAAAATATAGTGCGCAAGTCAATGGTTCAATGGTATGTAATGATATATATCATTACATTGACTTGCGCACTATATTTTATAGCAACAGGGTGAAAGTAAGAGGTTGGATGTTCGTGGGCGATGGTGATCACTTACCACCAGGTGAGCCGGCTGCTCGTTTTCCTTCGTATCCAATAAAAAAAAAAAAAAAAAAATTGCCGCCATTTCAGATGCGTCTCTTTACTAAAGCAGTTCATATCAGCTTTTACGATACGAAGCAGTCCTGTCGATTAATCCGGGTCCTGTATTCTAATTCACTGAAATGATTATCTACTTACTCCGATTACAGGCAACCTGTTACCAATCAAATTAAGGATCCCTTGTTATCCAAATTTGTATACAAATTCTGTCATTAGACTAGGGTTTCAGCCTAAGGATAGTTAAGTATGTACGTTATACTTAATTAAGTACTAACTTGCTGTACTTTAATTTGAGATAGTGCTAATCTATGTAGAGGTAATGAGTACTTCTGTTTTCCTGTAATTTAGTTTGGCAACTTAGGGCCTATTTTTACAAACTAGGGTATAACAATAATATAACAAACACAAAAGAATTTGCATGGTAGTAGGGCATTTTGCGAATGCCCGCCTGGCTAGCTACCAACCTCAAGTAGAAAATCTGTCGCCAAGCACCTAACGGTGTGTTCCGGCAGCTGTCCTTGAGAGCCAGTACTTCTAGGTTAGCCTGAACAACATCTTCGACCACATCATCACTTACCATCAGGTGAGATAGTGGTCAAAGGCAAACCTATCAGGCACAAAAATAAAAAAAACATATTAAAATTTACCTCTGTAACCATCGATTAAAATAAAAAAGGAGATAGGGTACGGCTCAAATAACACGATAATATTATGTGGAGAAAATTTAACACAAGCATATAATTGCACACAGCTACACTTCCATTGTATACAGGGTTATTGATAAAATGATAACAACCTCTTAGGGATGACTTCTGTGCTAGTCCTAAAAAACATTTTTTTGTTTTGTTATTTTTTTTTTACAATTGGAGCACAAAATTTCGGTTAAAAATGCCGTGTCCAGGTGGCCGAGGAGGTTTAGGCATCCGATGCGATATCGGAGGACGCGGGTTCGATTCTTGCCTTAGGCATAAAATGTTGTACTCCAATAATTTGTTAAATGCACGAAAACATGTTTTGCAACACGTGTTAAGACACTGTTTGCACCTTCGGAGAACACACGTGCATTGTTATGTAGTGTTTGTCTACGTATTTCAAGGGCTTCCGCACACAATCCAACCATAATCCTCTCAGCAAGCCCAACCGAGCTAACGTAATCAGACAAAGCAGGCGTCAACCACAATTCATCGGCAGTCACGTGAACGCGAGAACGTAACAATTCACAGTCATTGTCCGCGATAGCTTCTAGCGAGTCCATGGCATCAATCAAAGTCACCGCCAGAGGTCGTACGGGTTAGCCTAATACGGACTACGAAACTGGCCAACTTGCTCTATGAAGCATTTCAATTGATGCTGTCTTCCTTCAAATTCTTAGCGTTTCGTCTTTTTTTATATCTGTTAGGCAGCCTTTGACCAATATCTCAGCTGATAGTAAGTGATGATGTGGTTGAAGATGTTGTTCAGGCTAACCTAGCATTAATGGTTCCCAAGGACAGCTGCTGGAATACACCTTTAGGTGCTTGGCGACAGATTTTCTACTTGACGGTGGTAGCTAGCCACTCTCACCATGCTGTAACAACTTCCATCCTAAGACAACAACCAACACCGACGGCTTAACGTGCCCGAACGGCGACGCACGGAATTGCTCAGTAATAATGTCATTAGCGGTCACCCATCCAAGTCATCTCCGCGGCGGACGTTGCTTAACTTATCTGATCAGCTAAGCAAACTTCGCTACGAGCGCTTAAAAGATTTTATTATTAGGTCATCATGATATAGATCTTTTGATGTTGGCCAATATGTACGCTCTTGTGTGGAAGCAATGAACTGCCCGCGGCATCCGTGGCTTTGCACGTGATGAATCTAGGCAAATGTCAGTCATTGTCCGTGGAGGGATTTATCGGTATAGAATTTACGCACCAGGAATTATTCGGCGTTTCTTGGGAATGTTGTTTTCTAAGGCACCAGCACACTGACCATCGTAACCCAGAGTTTCTCAGTTCTGCCTGTATTTATGTTTGATTGTTTCTCAATCCCGATATTCTACGAACATATACTGATTATTCCGATTAGTGGATGGATTTCTGAAACACGTTTTGATGGGTAGGAACAGCGTTGGAGGTCCCAATATAAATTCTACTAGTCACTTTATTTATTGCTAAAACAATAGTCATAGAAAAAAAATCACAGTCACTTAATTTGATGCCATCATAAATTTTATAATATATTAAATTTTGTTACAAGGTTCTCTAGTAACTTCAACATCGAAATAACTTTATTTATTTTGAAGTAGAATTTTTATTTATTTTGAAATCGTTTTAAAATGATTTCAGTTTGCAGGCTAGACCATTTGAAAGATTATTTCTTTACGAACAAATTTCATACATGAAGCATGGAAGCAGAAGGACGTAAAAAAATATTGCGACGTAATTAGTCTTGTTTGTTTATACGTTAATTCTCCTTCACTGCCAGCGCAATATAGCAATGCCAGCTATAGGTCTTTATAAACCTATTTAGTCAACTCAAAATACAGAAAAAGTCTATCAAAAATCACTGCAGAAAAATAATATATTTAATCTGGTCATATAAAACTTGACCTAGATTTCATTAAATATGCTATAATAATTTTTATTATTATAGCATATATTTAGATTGGTCACCTGCCTTATTAAAATTCTATCTTAACGCTTTTCAGAGGACCCTCCCAGACCAAAGTAATTTAGTAAGATGGGGGAAAGCCACCGAAAAGTCTTGCGGTATTTGTCGGGAGGCCATAGGTACAGCACGGCGCTTATTGGTAGGATGCAAGGTGCTCCTTGATATTCATTATTCCCGTCGCCACGATAGAGTCCTCGAAATCATACGTAGAGCGGTGAGTCTCTCGGTAGCTAGAGCAAAAAAAGGTTTGACCACGAACAAACGACACGTCGCTTTTGTAAAAAAAGGGTCATCTACAAAATCTAAATCTAAGCCTTACTCCATCTTAGGCGCAGCTCCCGATTGGACTCTTTTAATGGACACGTATGAAAAACATTACAAAACCCCTGAGGATGTTGGTGTTTCGTCATCCAGACCAGATATATTTCTATACTCAAAGAATCTAAAACGCATAATACTTATAGAACTTACTGTGCCGTGGAAAACAAACATACCTAAAGACCACACAATAAAAACTAACAAATATTACGACCTAACAAATGAATTAATCAAAAACGGTTATGTGGTTAATTTATATGCTGTAAAAGTCGGAGCAAGGGGTATACTAGCAAAATCCCTACATACAACCTACTAAAAGACCTTTGCTTGTCAAGAACAACCGTAACTTCCATTCTAGAACGTGTATCCAAGGCGGCATTAGTAGGATCTTACCAAATTTGGTTAGGCAGGGGAGGAGGCTCGAGCGGTGAAAGGGAGCATTGATGCATTATAAAGGGGCCCCTTAACCTTACTCACTAGGTTGCAAGTCCCAGGCACCTTCACTGGAGCCTCTTCCTCTGCAACGCTATGGACCGGCACCCGCACGGTCAATCCATGGAATGCTAAGTAAATTCGTCTCATCTAGCTTTCCGGCCGCGGCTGTGTCGGTTAACGCGCAAAACCTCTTTACTCTTTACCTTTTTGTGCAGCTGGATAAATTTCATGCAAATCAGTCCAGTATAGTGTTTAAGTTTATTTGTTGCAAACAAAAATACAAAACTTTCCTCTTTATAGGGGATAAGGTATGAAATTGCCGTTTTATTGTAATATATACTCTTCAAATTGAAATAGAACCTAAATAGCTTGAGATTACTGAGTGAAAAATTTTCACATGGTACCTATGAGGTTCTTCTTTTAAAAATTGTGCAACATTCAATGATCAACTGTCAGTTGTTTTTTTATTCAGCATAGGCAAGAAAGATGGATACTTCGAAAATTCGAGTGATTTTTGAATACGAGTTCCGACGCGGAACTCGGCAGAAAGAGCTCGCAATAACAATGAGAGGGGACCGCTACTGCACTCACCATGCGATTTTGGTTTAAACGCTATCGTGATGGAAACTTTGATTTGAAGAACGAACCACGTAGAAAACCCACACACAGGTGAATAACAAGAGATGGTGGAAGCCGATCCGAGCCAAACTACCCAGCAATTAGCGGCATGGTTTAACGTTACCTTACAACAATATTTACTCATTTGCATCACAGCAATAAAATAAAAAAATATGAAAAATGGGTGCCTCATGATTGGACTGATCTGCAGAAAGAAACGCGTGTTGAAACTGGTGATGGCCTGTTGAATCAATACAGAAATGAAGGAATATTATATTGAATTGTGACATGTGATAAAAAGTGAATTCTTTACGATAACCGTAAGGTGATGGTAACTGTTTGGTGCTCTCAGCATGCTGTTATTCACTATAGTTTTCTCCGATCTGGTCAAGCAATAACGGCAGATGTCTACTGTGCCGAACTCCGAACAATGATAGCTAAACTAGCAGTGAAACAGCCCCGACTCATGAATCGATCTTCGCCATTATTGCTCTATGATAACGCCCATACAGCACGAGAAACCATTTTATTTCAAACGGGTATTGTAATTAGAAACCAATCGTCAATCTCCGTATTCGCCCGACCTTGCTCCAACGGACTACCATTGTTTTCGTGATTTGGATAATTTTCAACGCGATAAAAAGTTTTCTTCCCAGGAGGCAGTAAAAATGCTTTCATACAGTTTGTCGAATCTAGATCACCAGAGTTCTATCGCAAAGGCATAAATGACCTTCCTATTAGATGGTAGAAATTTGTAGATAAAAATGGTAATTATTTTGATTAAATAAATATGGTCCTATAAAAAAAACGCCTTTCAATTTATTTTTCAGTACAAATTGGCAATTTCATACTTTTACTCCTAATATAGTGTGTTGAATAACAATTAATCTAGTGATTGTTTTAGCACGGCTAATTTTGTTTAATCTTTGTGGTTATAGCTGACATGGTGGAAAATTTCAAGTCCATGGTCATCATAACCGTGGATTTCGTATATCCACGGTTGTGACAAGTCGCCCATGGTCGTGACGTGAATCGTTAAGAAATAGTTAAGGTTTTTTAGATTATTATTTGCAGACCAAGTGTTACCATTCTCATAGAATTATATTGTGAGTTCAGTAAGTATGCCACCTAAAAATAGAAAACAAATTTCACAACATTTTTGATATAATATAATCTCATTCCAATGTACTGTTGTGCAAGTTAAATAAAAAAGCCATGATATCCAAGCCGATAACTTGTTAAGTTGAGCGCCTAGAGAGAGCTAGCCTAGAGTGAGATATTTTAGAAACTAAAAATATGTATCAATAGTCTTGGTTTTGACAAGAGCCACATTATAATCAATTTCATAAAGCTGTCCTGCACAGAGCGATTAATTCAAAGTCAATGGGTACATATGGGTGGTGGGTACATATCCTTCCATCAAAGAATCCAATTTTGCCAAGGTAGACAGCAGTCAATCGATGACGTAGTTATTGACAATGCAGCAATCTCTGATCAAGGCAACCATTTTCAGGCAGGTGTGCGAGATCTACAAAAATTGGCCAGATATATAAATAAAATTTGCCAGATGGTGTCTATTATTGAAGATACAGTAGAACCATATCTCGTAAAATTAACAAAAATTAAGTCCTAAAATATGGCATCAAATGTAATATTTGCTTGGAAAGAGCCAGAAGTAGTGTTATATATATTAATTAAAAAAATACATTTGATTTAATTATTTATATGATTAACTGACACCAACTAGAAGAGGTGTACTAAATTTTGAAGTTGATTTGGTTTTGGTGATTACCTAATCATGTAAGGACCTAACAATTTGTAATGAGTCTATACGCGAACTATTAAAAATCAAAATGTTAGTTTGACTTACATGGACGTTATTTCTGTTAAATGGTTGTTAATTTCATTTTTCATTTCAATATTTGGTATTACAATTTATGAATGAATTTTAAGTAGTTTGTTATAATTGCAAGGTATGTTCTTTAACATATTTCTATTTATTTAAGTACATAATGGCAACGCTTTTTTATATTGAGACATTACATTAGTATTGGATTGGTTAGTAAGTTAATTTGATTAGCTTTTTTTATTATTTTTATAGAAATATTAAGTAACATTAAGTGATCGTTAATGCTAGATGGACTTCTTTTTGATATCGATTATCGAAATCAAAATATTATATGGTTGGCAAATGGACTACATTTAAACTTAAAAATACAAATAGACGGGTCCTATTACTTTATGAGACTGTTAGATTATTAAAACTGTTATATATAAATATAAAAAAAAATCTAGATCACCAGAATTCTATCGCAAAGGCATTTTCTTTTCTTTCACCTTCCTATTAGATGGCAGCAATGTATCTATAAAAATGGTAATTATTTTGATTAAATAAATAAACGCATATTAATTTTTCAGTACAAATTGGAATATTCATACTTTAACCCTTAATATAAGTAAAAAAAAAGTACCGTCTATTTGGTTTCTTTATCCCGCAATATTTTGATACAAATAACAATAAAATGCTTTATAGTGAAAGGTTGCGGAAGAATGTTATGCAAGAGAGAGAAAAATAAAAATTAAAACTAGTCCTGATAAGATGCATTAGTAATGGTGTCATTTTCGCCTAATTCGCATGAAACTTTTAACGTAATTACCACGTCAGTGTGCGCGTTGATATGAACCTTATTGCCTTACAGCCGTTGAACGACAGTTTTCTCTGAATTTCGCAGTGGCTAGAAACGAGCGAATTTGCAGCTCTTGTCCTTGATGCCGCTCTCTCTAAAAGGCTTAAAAAAAGCGCGATGTTGAAGCAACATTTTGTTGATAATGTTCATGTTATTATTTTGGAAAAAAATATTTAAGTTTTTTTTTTTTTTTTATGCTTGATAGGTAAGCCTTTGACTACTATCTCACCTGATGGTAGGTGATGGATGTGGTCGAAGATGTTGTTCAGGCTAACCTAGAAGTACTGGCTCTCAAGGACAGCTGCTGGAACACACCATTAGGTGCTTGGCGACAGATTTTCTACTTGAGGGTGGTAGCTAGCCAGGCGGGCATTCGCAAAATACCCTACCACCATGCTATAACGACTGCCATCCTAAGACAACAACCGGGACCGACGGCTTAACGTGCCCTCCGAAGCACGGAAATGCTCAGTAGTAATGTCACTTGCGGTCACCCATCCAACTCATGACCGCGCGCGACGTTGCTTAACTTTGCCGATCGGTTGAGAACAGCTAAGTAAACTTTGCTACGAGCGCTTAAAAAGATCTACAAGATGTAAGAAATGACTTGCTTTTCATAATCATTTTATTGTTATTAGATCAACAGAAACAAACTCATAAATACCTCTAATTGAAGCGCTGGTAGTGTAGTTTGCGTAGCCGTTTTTAATCGATCAGCTAAGTTAAGCAACGTCCGCCGCGGTTATGCTTGGATGGGTAACCGCTAGTGACATTACTACTGAGTGCTTCCGTGCTTCGGAGGGCACGTTAAGCCGTCGGTCCTGGTTGTTGTCTAAGGATGGCAGTCGTTACAGCATGGTGGTAGGGCATTTTGCGAATGCCCGCCTGGATACCACCCTGAAGCAAAAAATCTGTCGCCAAACACCTAACGATGTGTTTCGGTTACTGTCAGAAAAGAAATCTCTATACAGATATAAAATCACCTATTTTGCTATCATATCATGTGTATATTAGATACTTTATACTATAGCTTAGTTTTCACTAAAAAAATCGTTTTGTAATTTTGTAAGCTTATTAGAAGGTCATAATATAAAAGAACAATAGCAGATATAAAACTAAATAGGAACTGGTAGTAGAATTCTACCGTCAAGCACGTTGGCATGACTGTATTCCAGTTTGATGGATATGGGTGCCAGTAAATTTTAGGCACATGAGACTTAAAAATTTAATGTCTCAGGGTGACGGGCGCAGTGCAATTCTGCACTTGTGACGAACTGTATCTGTTATAGGCAAAGGATACCGTTTAACACTAGACGGGCTTCGAGCTTGTGTCATCATGATAGCTGATAAAATTACATTTAAATATTCATGATGACGTCACAACAATAACTTCCTTAAAAACGTTTTTAAAATCTGTTATACTCCAGATAAGTACCTACTGTATCAGCCGGATTGTCCACTGCTGAACACAGCCTCCCCTATTAAGGGGGGTATTTGCCATAATCACCACGCTTGTCAGGCGGCTTGGGGATTGCAGTGTAAGATGACAGTTCTTTAGAAGGCGCTGCTGCCCACCTTTCAGTATTTTTTCCTTAGTCGCCTCTTACGACACCCACGGGATGATATGGGGAGGTGCAATTCTAACCCGGCACCCCACGGGGACTCCAGATAAGTACAAAAACAACACTAACGTTCAATCCTTCTAAAAACTATTAAATATTGTAAGAATGTTTCGTATAATTGATGTACTTATTCTTCGAAAAAGATACCTACGACGATAGCCCAAAAATGCAGCTGCAGAAAAGTGAAACAAATTCGAATCGGCAGCGGGACATTCGACAGGGCTGCGCCGCTGTCACGTCATCTATCAACGAAATGTACGACGGAGCTCGCTTTCACGCCTAGCGTGCTATTGCGAATACTAATCTGCACGCCGACGTGATAGATTATAGTGGATTTTTCGAATATACGAAAGGAAAATATCCGTGATCAATCCGTACTGCTGCCGGCGAATTCTATTTTATAAGTCTTTGAAATACTCGTAAACAAAGAGCGAGCTAGGTTTTAGTAACATAACTAAGTGATTGAAGAAGACAAGTTGCTCACAAAAGTTGTTCGTTAGACCAGGCGCCCGATTCTCTTAGCTATTGAACGGCGTTAACGCAACTTAATTGCATGAAAATTGTAGTTTTTGACAGTATCCGTAGTCTGCCTGCTATTTAGGTTCGATCGCAAGTCAGTGGCTTGCTATCAATAGTTTTTGACATATTTGGTAAGTTGTAAGATATTTTGTTGCGATTGCGTTGCTACAGTGGCAAAAAATATTTTGGAGCATTTTAGATTAAAAATAACTTAATGATTTAAATTTATTTATTTAATGTATTATTTGCTAAAAAACACTGAATTATTGTTTTGACTGATGCATGATTGATAGAAGTTTTCATTATTATTTCAGTGGCAACATTTGCAAGCCACAACACAGCCATACAATAGCGCCGCGCTATACAACTGCGATTAGGAGCTAGAATTAGGAGACTACCGAATTTGACATTAACAGCAGTTCGATCGCAGAAGCATCGCAGTAGTGTGGCGTTTGGTCAATAGCTCAGAGAATTGGGGCCCAGTAGCAGTAATAATAATATTTTATTTGAGCACCGAGACATGGAAACACATCTTAACCCTTGAAGAGGGTAACAGTGCAAAATGAGCAGGTATTCTCAGAGAAGGACTTGTTCATCAACAACTAAAAAAAAAACCTTTTATTAAATCTACTAAAAGTGAAACCATTGATTGTAGATAATAAAACTAAAAAGAACCGGCCAAGTGCGAGTGGGACTCGCGCACGAATGGTTCCACCATTATTTGTAACCTAATCTTGCAAGTTACAGACACTTTTCGCAGTGTCCGATTGAGCTGGGTAGGTACGGTGAAAACCTCTTTTATCATATGGGAGGCCCCTTAATTATTTTATTTTAATTATTCTGAAGCGCTCGTAGCGAAGTTAACTAAGTTGTTCTCAACCGATCAACAAAGTAAGGCAACGTCACCCGCGGTCATGATTTGGATGGGTGACCGCTTGTGACATTACTACTGAGCGTTTCCGTGCTTCGGAGGGCACGTCGGTCCCGGTTGTTGTCTTAGAACGGCAGTCGTTATAGCATGGTGGTAGGGCATTTTGCGAATGCCCGCCTGGCTAGCTAGTACCCTCAAATAGAAAATCTGTCACCAAGCCCCTAACGATGTGTTCCGGCAGCTATCCTTGAGAGCCAGTAATTTTAGGTTAGCCTGAACAACATCTTCGACCACATCATCACTTACCATAGGTGAGATAGTAGTCAATCGGTACCCTTACAGGCATAAAAAAAAAATAATGAAAGAGAATACAAAACTAAATATTCTGTGAATAGTTAAAACTGTCAACTGTCTAGCTATCACCGTTCTTGAGATACAGCCTGGTGACAGACGGACGGTCAGCGAAGTCTCAGTAATAGGGTCCCGTTTTTACCCTTTGGGTACGGAACCCTAAAAAATCAGATGAAGATCCATACAATATTAGTAAACTTATTTTATAAATATAAGAAAGACTAAGAAGGTGGACATGGTAGTAGATAGTGTTGACCATAGAGCTATTGTTAGTGGTTCTATGTATGCAGAAAAAATAAATAAATACTTGAGAAGCGGCGATCCAAACTGACGAAAAATTGTTTTGTTCCATTAAGATAAAATGGAAAATCAGTACTCTAATTATTAATTCAATTATTTTATATTTATATTATGTATTTAAGACCATCAGAAATTTTATAACTTAATGCATGCAGCAAGTAATCCAACCGCACGTATATTTTGATTTGCGGCGGCCTTTGTTCTTCTATTAATTATTATATAAATAAAATCTAACAAAATAGGCACCATTTTAATATTGTTTTGTTTGCAATAACGCCTGCTATGCGGATTACATTACAAAATCACAAATAAACGAGAGCAAAAATGTAAGTCATGTGCGGGATTCCAATCCGCGTCCGTCCACCCCGCCATCTCAATACGATGGTTAAAGAACGATAGGAAAAATTAGAGTTACGTCATTGTCATGTTAGCTCAATTGGTATTGGTATTGGTATTGGCATACTCCGGCTAAAGGGGTGGATGGACGCGGGTTCGAATCCCGCACTTGACTTAAATTTTTCCTCTTTTTTTTTCTTTTTTTATTCCTTACTAGCTGTACCTGCAACTTCGTTCGCGATTGCCGTACCTGCAAACTAATTATTCATATTTGAGCACTGTTTATCTCATATTAAGCAACGCTTATCTGTGGTGAATCACTCTTAGTAAAGCATAGCTCAGAGAGGAGCTTTTTATTTTGGGTTTGATAACTCCCAGCTTGTTTTTCCAGAAGACAGTAGTTAAGTAACTCAGAGAGTTCCTTCGCGGTTCGCACAATAAATGTTGAAGCAAAGTACTTTTACTTTACTGGTAGGTACTTGTGTGTTTCTTAAATACATTAGATTGTACACTTCCATTGCGCAGTCTCCAAAATGTATCCGGCAAAAGATAGATATTACAAAATCACAAATATACGATAGGAAAAATTTAAGTCATGTGCGGAATGAATAATTATATAATATAGGAAAAAAATCCTATCGTATATTTGTGATTTTGTTATGTTATCCGCATAGCAGGCGTTATTGCAAACCTAGCAATATTAAAAAAAAAAGATAGTAAGTTAGAAAAAAATATTGTGGCGAATGTCCCAAATTTTAGAGTTTTATCTTAGCAAGCTGGCAAATCTAAATAAGGATGCCGAGATGCCCGTGGGGTGCCGAGCTGCCCATGGGGTGCTGGGCTGCCCGTGGGGTGCCAGGATGCCCGAGGGTGCCGGGATGCCCATGGGGTGCCGGAATGCCCGTGAGGTGCCGAGCTGCCCGTGGGGTTCCGAGCTCACTCGTCACTATTCTAACAAAATAAGAACAATTGAAATCGGACTACGCGTTCATAAATTACAACTAAGTAACATTTTGACTGAACCACTTTCCCGAGGGAACCGTGCTGAATTTCGGGATAAACAGTGTACAATAACCTTCTTCGTAGTATGAACTCAAATCGTGTTAAGTTACATTGAATTCCATTCAGTAGCCCATGGGGTGCTGGGCTGCCCATGGGGTACCGGGCTGCCCGTAGGCTTCCGAGTTCACTCGTCACTATTCTAACAAAAAAAGAATAATTGAAATCGGACTACGCGTTAATAAAATACAACTAAGTGTACATTATGACTTTCATCCCCTTCCCGAGGGAACCGTGCTGAATTTCGGGATAAAAAGTATACAATAACGTTCTTCGTGGTATGAACTCAAATCGTGTTAAGTTTCATTGAATTCCATTCAGTAGCCCATGGGGTGCTGGGCTGCCCGTGGGGTGCCGGGCTGCCCATGGGGTTCCGAGCTCAATCATCACCATTCTAACAAAAAAAAAATTGAAATCGGACTACGCGTTAATAAATTACAACTAAGTGTACATTTTGACTTTCATCCCCTTTCCCGAGGGAACCGTGCTGAATTTCGGGATAAAAAGTATACAATAACCTTCTTCGTAGTATGAACTCAAATCATGTTAAGTTTCATTGAATTCCATTCAGTAGTTTTGGAGTGATGCGCGGCCGGGATACAGACAGACAGACAGACAGAAAGTGTAACAAAGCGTTACATGAATATTTTTAATCTCTAATTTTTAGTACATTGTATAAATATATATTGTCCAACTATATACAACTTAATAATAAAATTTATAAAAAATCTTCTAATATACAACCTATCAAATATATTTAAATCTTAATAATGTAAACGTTCCTTATCGTGTAAACGCGCCTTACGAGCGCGGAGCGGGGAGACGCATGCGACGGTTATTCGAAGCGGCGCTCGGCAGTCGTTACTAGGCAGAACCGACGGCTAGTCCACGCCACCTTGCGTCAACCCGTGCGCTCTAGCCGGTTGCGAGGCGTAATTATTAGCATTGAAACCTTCTGGATCGTAATAGTGATAGATTTTACCTACTGTTCGATACTGTGCCAAATTAATTTAAGTGTTTCCCGCGATAGGGGAACACTGTCCGGATTTATCTCCGTCACACGAGACTTGTAAGGACGCCCACACACTCCAACCAATTTTGGACCAAATTAGTTTTGGACCACGTCGTGGTCCAAAAGTGTATAACCAGCCTTAAGCGGTAATCAGCTGGTTACGTTTACGAGCAACGACGAGCCAGTCTACCGCCGAAAATTCCTGACTCCACACGGCGTACTTCAACACCTGAGGCCATCCACCATCATCACCTGGTCCAACGATATAGGGAAGTACGCCACTACGGAAGCAGAAATAAGTCTTAAGGTTGAACCACGACCTCATAAATGTATGTGCCCGCTTTTAAATTCTTATTGTTTTTTAAATATTAGCTTCTTTTAATTTGTTATATTAAACTTAACTTCTTTTTTTTTTATCTCATTAGTCATCTTTCATAAATTCATTCACTTCTTTTCATTTTATCATATGGTTTGTTTTGGTTGTAATCATTATTATATTATATTTTTTTTTAAACTGTATCAAAGTACCTTAGTTTCATTTTTTCGACTACCACGTTAGGTAGGTTAGAAACTAAGTGTACCTATAGCGGTACAAAAGACAGACAGACAGACAGACAAAAATAAAAAAAAATACAGTTTTGGCATCAGTATCAGCTACAGATTGCTCTCAAATTTTTTTTTGCAAAATATCTTCAATGTACAGAATTGGACCTGTTACAGTCTTATTATAAGTATAGATATGTTAGCTTTTGACCACTATCTCACCTGATAGTAAGTGATGATGTGGTCGAAGATGCTGTTCAGGCTAATCTAGAATAACAGGCTCTCAAGGACAGCTGCCCACACACACACAGCGTTAGGAGCTTAACGACAGATTTTTCAACTTGAGGGTGGTAGCTAGCCAGGTGGGCTTCGCGAAATGCCCTACCACCATGCTATAACGACTGCTATTCTTAGACAACAACCGGGACCGACGCGGACGGCTTAACGTGTCCTCCGAAGCACGGAAGCGCTCAGTAGTAACGTCACTAGCGGTCACCCCTCCAACTCATGACCGCGGGCGACGTTGCTTAGCTTTGCTGATCGGTTAAGAATAGCTAAGTAAACTTCGCTACGAGCGCTTCAGCCTTTTTCCGCTTGTATATTTGTAATTTTGTAAAATCGGTACCATACATATATTTTTTACTATTAGGTATTGTGATATAAAATTGTTTGAGATTTACATATATATTCTTTACTAACAAACTTTCTTGCTTATGATATAAATTTTCAGATATACCTAAGTTACAATCGAGAGATAAATACTATGAAGGATTTTATCGTAGTTGCAGATATGGAGAACTAATTATTATTTATTCTGGGACGCAGGGCTCGAAAGAAGAAATCGGTCTCTTGTAATATTAGCGAGACAAGAACGGATTCAGCATTATAATTGTTTTATGTGTGAGATGAAAAAGTGAGATGAACACGGACACACCCATATTATGTCTTTAAATATGGTTGACATAACTCCACTGATTACAGACATAACTCTTATGACACCATCGTATGACCTTATTTTGATGCTGTGAAGGCTCAGTGGCATTGGCTACGGACTGCCGTGCAGCAGGTCCATGGTTCGAATCCCGCCGCGGGCTTGAGCTTCACCGCATGGTGGTAGGGCATTTTGCGATTGCCCGCCTGGCTAGCGACCACCCTCAAGTAGAAAATCTGTCGCCAAGCACCTAACAGTGCGTTCCGTTAGCAGTCTTTGAGAGCCAGTCGAATTACAGGCCCATGCGACCTAATAACTGTACGTCTCCATGTGACGGGCACAGTGCAATTTGAAGAAAAGCGTCTGTTATAGGCAGAGGTTAGTCCACTTAACATCAGGTGGGCGTCGGGCTTGTTCCGTCACAATAACATTAAAAAAATAACACTATCAATTCTGTACGTTGGACTAGCTGTAATTGAAAGGAGCATATTGAAAGAAACAACTAGGCTTTACCGATACGAGGCATAGACGAAGCCAGGCCTGGTACTGCAGAGCTGGTTGAGCGGATTAGGCGTATATCTGCTTAGCTACCTTGAAACTGCTCTGAGCGCTTATCATGGCTATGTCTCTTCTGTATTCAGGTATGGTGTACTCATATGCGGCAACTCAGATGACTCTATAAAAGCATTTATAGCTGAAAAGAATTTCATGAGATTTTATTGTGGTATTGATTTTATAGAACGTTGTAAACCTTCTTCCAAAGGCATGAGATGTTGCCCTTTCTATGTCTCTATATATTACTCATTTGTACATCGACACCATGCTTTGTTTTAAATACAAAATGACAATGTTAACATAAATAGACGTCAAAAACAAGAATTAAATTTCCCCAAACAACGTATAGTCATGCACTCGAATAACTCGTCTTGTTAGTGTATTAAGATTGAAAATAAGTTTCCAAATCACTTCAAGATTTACAGTGTTTATAAATTTTAAACATCAATTATTCAACTTTTGATTGACAAATGCTTTTATTCAGTGAAGGAGTTTTGGGATGATAAATTGTTGTACTTAATGTTTCAACTCCAGTTTTATATTGTTTAAACTCGATTTTGCGAAGCCAATTTGGGGTTTCTTATTTGATAATTGTATATTTTATTATAATTTGTTCCATGACCAGCCCTGGTTCACTCCGCACCTTAGGTACGTCGCTACAGGTACATCGGCGTATCCGTCCGGACGGGCTTATTGTACGTGGCGTGCCGCGGCAGAAGAGAACAGAACTATACGTGGCTATTCTATAGAAAGAGAGGCGGCTCGTAGGTGAATATAAATATTAGGTACTCCGTGCTTTGCGAGCTGAAATGCACTTTATTGCTTCGTTGCTAGAGTCGCTTATTTGCGGAGTGATTCTTATGGTCCTTTTTATTCTGTGCCATGACAATAAACTCTTGTGCTTTATTTTAATTGTCCTGGAAGTCTGCCATTTATTAACATACTTCAAAACAGGGAGGAGGTTGTTAATTCTGATATTTTTTAGTGTGTAATAACTTTTTACAGGACATACCAATTTTTTTTTTTTTGAAAGCTGGTACATGTCATGTGGTCTCATTTAAATTTGAGTGAGATGTGACGAGTAGTATTTCAGTTATCACTTATAATGCGTATTTAATTGGCTTAGCGTAAAATAAACACGATGCAAAAACTGTATATACAATGGTTTGGTTTGATTTACTTTTAAGGGTTCCGTACCCAAAGGGAAAAACGGGAACTATTACTGAGACATCACTGTCCGTCCGTCTGTCACCTGGGCCCCAATTCTCTTAGCTATTGGCCAAACGTCACACTACTGCGATGCTTCTGCGATCGAACTTCTGTTCTTGTCAAATTCGGTAGTCTACTAATTATAGGTCCTAATCGCAGTTGTATAGCTATTGCATCGCTATCGTATGGCTGTGCTATGGCTTCCAAAAGTTGCCACTGAAATAATAGTGAACATTTCTATCAATCAACTATCAGTCAAAACATCAATACAGTGGTTTTCCAGCAAACAATACATTAAATAAATGTATTTAAATCATTAAGCTACTTTTCCATCTAATTAAATCCTCCAAATATTTTATGCCACTGTAGCAACGCAATCGCAACAAAATAGCTTACAGCATACCAAATATGTCAAAAACTATTGATAGCAAGCCATCGACTTGCAATCGGACCTAAATAGCGGGCAGACTACGGACTCTGTCAAAAACTACAATTTTCATGCAATTAAGTTGCGTTAACCCCGTTCAATAGCTAAGAGAATCGAGCCCCAGGATGTATCTCAAGAACGGTGATAGCTAGACAGTTGAAATTTTCACAGATGATGTATTTCTATTGCCGCTATAAAAACAAATACTATAAATGAAATATTTTTGTTTCCCATACAACAAACTTGATTTTTTTACCGTGTCTTGCTCGATACTAATAACGGTGATAAGTAGATGCCTTAACTATTCACAGAATATTTAGTTTTATGGTTTCTTTAAATAAAATTAATTAAAATAAAATAAATAATTCAGGGGGCTCCCATACATAAAATAGGGTTTCGCCGTTTATTTGCTAAAAATAATAATAATGAAAACGAGATAATGGTACGGAACCCGTCGTGCGCCAGTCCCACTCGCACATGGCTGATTTTTAGTGCATTATTTGTTTTAGTATAATTTATATTTTAAGTCGTTTTTTTGTTAACATTTTAACACATCGATTATAATCTATTTTGTAATTTTTATTTATGAACGTTTGTAAATTTATGATTGAATGACTTGAATGTCACCTCAATGTAGATGTCGTAAGAGGTTACTAAAGGTAAATACCGGATGAGGGACCTTATGAGGAACTAATGTTCCTCAACACATACATGCTAAGCGTGGGGATTACGGCATTTCCCCCCTTGAATAGGAAGAAGCTGTGTTCAGCAGTGGACAATCCTGCTGATATAGTACTTGTAGTCTTCATCATCATAATCAGCCAGAAGACGTCCAGAACAAATGCTTCCCCAATAGAACACCACAAAGAACGGCTATTAGCCGCTTGTAACCATTGACCGTGACTTTAATCATGTCGTCAGTCCACCTAGTGGAGCTTCCAACTCTTCGTCTTCCGGTGTAACGTGGTAACAACTCTTCTCCATCCGCTAGCAGTTCGCCGAGCAGTGTGGCCTGCCCATTGCTATTTCAACTTGCAAAGTCTGAAAGCTATGGCGGTGACTTTGGTTATTTTGCGAATATCCACGTTCCTTAGAACTTTTAGTATCAAAGTAAAATCTTTTATAAAACTAATGGAATATTGGAGGTTTTACGAAGGAAATCGATCGTTTTCTGTACATCGTCAGTATCCTTGCTGTCTTTATCAATTTCGCATGTAAATTGATGTTGAATATTCAATAGGGCTGGGGCTCAAAGCTCGGCTACCAGCTGCTGATACTTGATAGACAACGTGAAGTAATACGCCTTGTGTCGTAATGAATCTGTGTGGTTTTCTGGAAGGCTGTATTTATTACTATTCTGTAGATATAATTTACTAACATACTTATCACTTAACAGTTTTTAACAACTTACAAAAAGGCACTCAGACAAATTAAATATAAAAAAAAAATATAACATCTTAACAAAAAGCCGACTTCAAACATAAATCTAAATACTACTTTTTTATGTTATTGTGATGGAACAAGCTCGAGGCCCACCTGATGTTCTCACTAACCTCTGCCTATAACAGATGCATTTCGTCACAAGTCACGAATTGCACTGCGCCCGTCACCTTGAGACATAGTTGTCAAGTCTCAAGTGCCTGTAATTTCAATGGCTCTCAAGGACTGCTGCCGGAACACACCGTTAGGTGCTTGATGACAGATTTTCTACTTGAAGGTGGTCGCTAGCCAGGACGGCATTCGCAAAATGCCCTTCCTCCATGCGAACTCGTCAGATTAACTCATTCAAATTTATTTGTGACTACATGACAAGCACCAGCTTTCGAATTTAAAAAACATCATCAAAATCGGTTTATCTTGTAAAGTGTTATGAGGTAACACACACAAAAAATACAGTCAAGCAGAGAACCTCGAAAGAGAAACCTTTTTTTAGTCAGTTAAAAATAGAAACGTCCTCAAAAATTTTGATTATATGAAAATAATACGTATAGCGTTGAATGGTCCTTATATTTATAAAAACTCAAAAGACACAAATAGGCCAACATAACATATTGCGGAAGTCGGTGCCGTGCCATGGTGATTCAAACCTTCTGGATTTATATTTTTATGGTACGACTTCAACAAGTAACGTTAGTTAATTTCGTGTATAAAAAAACAAAATTTTGGTTTATCAAGATCAGTCATTTAAATTACTATTGTATATATTAACTTTAATTTGTATGTAAAACTGAAATATTTGTTTGTATGCCAATTAATAAACCTTTTTTTGTTTTCGAAGTGTTGGAATATCCAACCCAAAAAGAGCATGGCCATACTTGAATATGCCCATTGTTTTGTAAGTGATAGTATAAAATTTAAGACTTTTCATTAATATAAAATAAATATCATTTTAGTTTCTCATACTTGGAAAATATGCTTCAAGTTACCTGATCAGAGAGACGTAAACATAACTGGAAACAAAAGTGGTGGGACCAAGGGGCCTTCACATATTACAACGGTAAGCAGAATAAAAATCCCTATGGTGAGGTGCCGGGTAAGAATGTCCCCCCCTGCCCCATTTCTACCTGTAGGAGTCGTACGAGGCAACAAGGTAAAATACCGGAAGGTGGGCAGCAGTGCCTTCTGAGGAACTGATATCTTAAACTGCGATCCCCAAGACGCCTGCCAAGCGTGGGGATTATGGCAAACCCCTTCAAAAAGGGGGAGGCTGTGTTCAGGAGTAGACAATATGAAACAGTCAACTGGAAAACCAGGAGCAAATAGAACAGGCTAGAACAAGCAAGGGAATTTTTACAGATAATAAACATTTGGCATTTTAAATATGACAACACGTGCTTGTATGCCAAACGATGTGCACACTAACCAAACAAGTATGAAAGAGTGAAATATATAAAAGAGAGAGACAGCAAACGTCTCAGGTATACAATTATTCAAGACATCAATTCCACGTACTTGTCAAACGAATTAATTAACACACAATTATGTATAACAGATAGTTAATTATTTCCCTGCTAATGAAACTCTTTGAGTACAGCTCTCTGTGGGTAATGTGTAATTAGGTAATTAAATAAGATACTGGCATATCTGAAAATATCGTTTCGACGACGTTGTTGTGTATGTCTAATTGGTTTGTGTGTTTATTCTTGTTAAAACGGTAACAAATACTGAAATTTCATCCCTATTATACCGCGTAGGAGTGAAAAAGAGGCAACGACGACGGCGAAATCGCGATCAGTTTTGGTACAAACCAAAAGAAGAACCTAGTTACATAAAACAAATTGTTAATTTACTTGTCCCTCACGAAATGTTTTTCTATTTAATTACATATTTGTATGCCCATAAATAAATGAGATGTTTTCATTACAAGTGTGACTTAGAGTTAAATTTGCAATTTTATTCTATACGGAAAATTTTAAAGATTCATGTTGGAAATTTACTCGGCCTTAGAAAACATAAACAAAATTATCATATATTTTTCTTACTGCTGGAAACTGAACGATTCTGATGTTACAAACCTGTTCTAGTGAAGCTATTAAAGCACTCGTCGGCGCCTTATTAACAATAAAAAGAATTTAATAAATTATTAGTACCTGTGTATGTTGTTAAAGCAATATTCTTCTAGACTCTCGCGCAGCAAGCGCGCAAGCGTTACTGCGCTGGCTTGAGCTTAACCATAATTATAATAGTATTACGTGCTCGCCTAGCTGGTTACCACTCACATATAAACAAATATGTTACGTAGCATTTTACAATGATTCCCGGGAGCCAATAATTCTATGTTTAGTCAGTTAATACCTGCTGCCACATAGTTATATACTTTTACCAATAAGTAAATTTGTGGTATAAGGCACCACCATACACCTCAGTACACCACCGTATCATAAGATCTGCATTTTCCCGAAAGATTTGGCCGGCCATTTCCCGGACACAGATGGCAGAATTGGCAATGTTATTTCAAAAAATAAACACATATTTTTTTAATTAATGTTCGTTATTACAAACATTATTCAACTTGATTTGTTTATGGCCGCGGCATGTGTTTTGCACAATATAGTGCCGCTGTTACGCACTGAGACAACTAATCACGGCTGCCGTTTGGCCCACCACCGTTTCGGCAGAGCGACTCAATTGGCTTAGTGGCCATTCTGGGAATGGGTTCGTTCATAGTTTACCTGCTACATCTTGGGTCATCAGGACGTCAAGATGGTAAGGAGCCCTGATGTGCAGCAACACTCCGCCCGCATCGCTTTAAGCGTTAAATGTGGCATGCTGCTGATCTGGCGCATTCTTTCCCTTAGTCACATTATAGAACATCCAAAACGATAAATAATTGAATAACAAACCAAGTTGTATATTAAACACCAACCTAGTATATTTTATTTGCTGTATACGAATATGTGATTAAATGAGTTTAACACTAATATGTTAACATAATATGTATGGCGTTACTTTGTTAGTGTTAAACTCATTTAATCACATAATCGTATACAGCAAATAAAATATACTAGGTTGGTGTTTAATATACAACTTGGTTTGTGTATAGGTGCTGCATGTGTCGACACTTTGTCGCCGCTGCGCGCTGTTACAAACAGCTCGGCTGGCGCATGGCATCGCGGCTTAAGCTGAGCAAATAATTGTGTTCATCTCTGTAGACGTTACATAGATCTTCTTTGTGTATGGGAACAAGGAGCTGATCGTATTTTTCAAAAGTACGTGTCCGATGTGATGAAAGCTGCATTGCTTCTACATTTATATTCTAAGGGGTGGATGGACAAGGGTTCGAATCCTGCACATGACTCAAATTTTTTCTATCGTATATTTGTAATTTTGTAATGTCATCCGAATAGCAGTCGTTATTGCAAACATAACAATATTAAAATTATAAGGTTGCGTCATCATTTACAAGTATAAAACCAATTGCAAAATTGGTCTTGTTTATAGTACAACGTAAGTGGTACTATAGGTGTCAGTCCATCCCAATACGAGGGTAAAGAACGATAGGAAAGATCTGAGTTATGACGAAATGTCATGTTAGCTCAATTGGTTAGAGCATACCCCGGCTAAAGGGGTGGATGGACGCGGGTTCGAATCCAGCACATGACTTAAATATGTTCTATCGTATATTTGTAATTTTGTTATAAATCTATTTATTCAATTTAGAATAGTAAGCTTACAGTAAAAACCAACATCTTTAATAATACCAAATAAAAAGTTGACATCTAAATGTCAGGAACAATATTGTCAGGAAGTATCAGACTCACAATAATTTTTAAATGATCTACAAAACTGTATTGCGTGTTTTTCTCCAATCTCAATAAAAATACTCCAAATTCATTTAGCAACTAAATAGCTATTGTACAAGATTTTGAAGCAGCGATAGCTTAGTGGCATTGGCTATGAACTGCCGTGCCGCAGGTCTATGGTTCGAATCCCACCGCGGGATTGAGCTTCACCGCATGATGGAAGGGCATTTTGCGAATGCCCGCCTGGCTAGCGACCACCCTCAAGTAGAAAATCTGTCGCCAAGGACCTAACGGTGCATTCCGGCAGCAGTCTTGAGAGCCAGGGAAATTACAGGCACATGAGACTTAACAACTACGTCTCAAGGTGACGGGCGCAGTGCGATTCGTGACTTATGACGAAATGTTTCTGTTATAGGCAAAGGTTAGTCCGCTTAACATCATGTAGGCCTCGTGCTTGATCCGTCACAATAACATAAAAAATGGTATATGCGTTTATAAGCTGCTGAAACTATGTTAAGGAATGGGTTTGAAAGCCCTAAATAATAAAAAGTATAGAACCCGACATACATGTTATATTCTTTTTTGATGCGTCATATCTGTTTATTCTCTGCTGCGTATTTTTTGCAATATCCGTCGAGCAATCAACGGAAAAGGATTATCGGATGCATGTTTTATAAGATATCTACATTTATGTCAGTTTCCGTGGATCGTTTCGGATATCAACGGATTGTGGGAATTGAACTGTGATGCTCTATTACTTATGCAGTTTGTACTCAGAGTATTTTTTTGTTTATGGTCCGTGGAAGCTTTACAAATATACTATACAGTCCCACCACACGTTGCTTTAATGGTACGTGCAATAATTTTATCCACCAATATATCCATTTTTAGAGACAAAATTACTTACAGAGGAGAGTAATTCGGTGGAAATATGTCTCGGTTATAAGGAATTGACATAAAACGTGGATACAATTATCTCCGTATGACATAAGAAAGGGAAAATTGTCCTTGTTTTAAGAAGTGGGTAAAACAAAATTGATGTACATTACTAATACAATATAATGAATAGATTCAGGCGTTACTTTGCGGAAATGCATATTTAATAAAAAATAATAACAAATATTTTGAAAATATTTTAAGAAAACATCAAATAAATATTTTAATAAAACACTTAAAAAAAGATTGACAATTTCGCCCAATTTACCTGTTAAGCCAACGTGACGTCAAACTTAAATATTAATTTGATGTTTTCTTAAAATATTTTAAAAATATTTGTGATTACTAATACAATGACCTGTGCGTATTATAATTTTGCATTATAATACATACTATTAGGTGATATAGCAGTCAAATACTAGCGCAAATAGCATTAAGACTGACAATATTGGTACATACTTACTATAATTTTATTTTCATTGTTATATATAGCGATAGTAATATGAAGAAAGGATTTATCGACCGTGGATACATATTTATCAAAATCAAAATCAAATTGTTTATATGCAAGAATACAAGTAAATAGGATCTTAAAAATATTATTACACAGTTGTAATCTGTCTGCAAGCAGACGCGCAAATATTTCATGCAGTTATAATAGAATTTATCTTTAAAAATCTTTTTTTAAAGATAAATTCGACCACAACATCTTCGACCACATCATCACTTACCATCAGGTGAGATAGTGGTCAAAGGCTAACCTATCAGGCGTAAAAAAGAAAAAAAAAACTATATAAGTCTTATATTTTACATAATTTTATTTATACATTTATATTCTTTAAACTCCTTAATATTATAAAAACAAATATTTAGCATCCATGCAGTAAATTATTTTTAGGGTTCCGTAGTACTTATAAGGAACCCTTATAGTTTCGTCATGTCCGAAAAATATTTTTTTTTAGGGTAGTTCCCATACAAGTTATGTGGGTATGAATTTTTTTTTCGTCGTCTATCCCATCGAATGGGATATCATTGATAGGTATTTTGAAATTATTTAGGGGTTACTTATACTATTATACGATTTAATGCTTCATTAACGAAATATTCAACTTTAAAGTGCAAATTTTTGTTCCAGTAGGGCGTCCCCCCCCTCTAAAACCTAAACTGCTAGCTTGAAAAGTAAAAGAAAATTGATGATGATAGTGCAGTTCATGAACTTTTAAGAAAAATTATAGCACTTAAGATAACTTTATTACTTTAGCAGTAATAGTCGTTAAAGTTGGGTATTAGCTAATTTTGCACCAAATACAAAATTCTTAGAATAAATCCTTTAAAGTTACTAAGATAAAGTACTGGAAGGACTAGAAAGTTATGCACTTTAAGAAAGGTGAAAGAAGGAGAACCCGAGAGGGGTGGGGGATTACAAAACTATTTTTGTTTTTTAAATAATAATAATTAAAATATAAATGTGTACTACATACAATAGAAAGACTTTTGGTATGGTATATATGTCTCTATTTGTGCAATGGGGAGGGGGAGAGAGGGCGGAATATTCCCCATTGATGGGAGGGAGATACAGAAACCTATAGTTTTTTTTTAATACTAATGAAATTGCCCGAAATTAGCTTCTTCTTCATGAAAATAATTAATAATAAATCACAAGCACGAAAATGTCAACAAAAAATTGTTAGACTTAGAGACAAATGTATATTGAACAATTAAAATATGTGAAGTAATTCTATGACAGCTCCGGCGCTGTGTCGGTATGCAGCTTGTGTCTTCTTGCAACCTTATCGCAGCGTACTCGCTACACCTTCGCAGTATACTTGCGCCGCTCCCTCTCCGCGACTCCGGCTTATAAAAAACACTCTAGGGGTAGGGTAGACAAGACTGCTAGGAAGATGGGTACTCAAAAAACAGCAAGTGACCCAGTAGATATTAGTAACATTTACTCGAATCACTTCCAATCAGTATTTGAGCCCTCAACTGTTACCGACGGTTATAATGCAGATAATAAATTTTATATATCTGAAGATAACCACACGTCAGATTTAATTATCAGTGATGTTTGTTCTACTATAATCAAATGTATATCAAATCGGAACTACGTAGGCTCGATCCAACTAAGGGTGCTGGAGTTAATAATGTTTCACCATAAGTTCTTAAATACACCGCTAACACCATTTGTTTACCAGTCCACCATATATTCAATCTAAGGATTATTTAAAGTTGTAGCAAACTATCGCCCAATCTCAATTTCGCCCGCCTTATCCTGCTTTACATTATTTATATAGCCAGCTTTACTGAAATATTTAATACGTCGACAATCAAACAGTATGTTTACTAAAAATATTTTAAGTTTTTTAAATTGCCATTACATGCCGATGACCTGAAAATGTATCATTCTATAAATACTTATCAAGACCACTTAAAATTCCAAAAGGATCTAGGCAGATTTTTTGTGTATTTTATTGAAAATTATTTTACTCCTAAGAAAAGAACAAATAATTTTATACAAATACAAATTAATTTTATTCTACCTTATTGTGATACATTTATGATGAGTCTATGACTCTAAAACTAGGCTGGTGGCCTGTATCTCAAGAGCCAGGTCCTTCCTGGCTTTATCTAATCTGTAATGAACAGACTCTCTAATCAACAGATTCTCTAAAGCCAGAAGAAAATATATAGATATATTTTTTCTTTTATATATACTATTTAGTAACAATTCAAAATTGAACCAATACATTGAGACATATATACATATAGGAAAAATATTTAACGAAATTGTTTTTTTTTTTCTAAATTAACGTCATTTTGTATACTTTTAAGAATTAATATTTGCGTGTAGTCATTATTCTGTGGTGTAGTATTGGTGTACGAGTTTAAGTGAATGTTTGTGAGGAATTTGAAAGGTGTATGTGTCGGTGCGTGTTTCTGTATGTTTGAGTATACGTGCATGTGAAGGGTATGTGATTTGTTATGTGTAATTTTACATATGTGTTATGGGATGCTAACTTTCATTAAGTTCAAGTCATAAAAGATTAAGGAATAATGTTAGATAGTAAATTAATCATTAATGTAAATATTCAAAATATAATAATAGCACGTGGTTTAAAAATATTTAATTTTGTCATAAAGTCCTCTAGTAACTTCAACAACGAATTAACATATTTATTGCATAATATTAAACCATTATGAAGAGCTGCTAAACAAATATAAATTATTGCAATTAAACTCTTCAGTGTCGTTAAATGGAGAGAAGAAAAAAGTTTGTGAGCAACTAAGAAACGTATAGATAATCCATGATTCCACCGTAGTAGTCACGGTCAACAACAGTCTACACGTACAAGCAATCACAATTTATAAACAAAAGAACAAATTGCTTAGAAAGTTATAGGTTGAGAGATTAAAAGAAAAAGAACAACATAATTATTCTATGGCTACTACGGAACCCTACATTGCACGTGGCCCGACACGCGCTTGACCGTTTATTTCAATTTATCTCTACACAGTAATTTTATGCTATTGGGTAACCAGTTGTAAATTGATAGCGACATATAATAAGCGTTTCGCTTGTATAAATCCTATCTCTTCTATCTTATATCGGCGCCCATGGTCCGAGAGTAGAAAAAAAAAACAAATTTGTGACAACTTCTATCCTCTCTCCGGTCCATGATATAGGCGCGCTGTTCACGAAACGTCATTACGATGGGGCACATGTTGCCATGAAAGATTTCGCATCATTAATATTTTGGCCTCAGTCTTAATTCAAATCCTTCTAGTATCAATGTATCGATTGATTTGACGAATTTATACATATTAATTGCAATATAATGCAATATCTCCACACAGGGTTTTATTGAGTCGTGAACGGGCATAATATGGTACCATAATAGAAATCAGAAAATGTTTACCTTTTTGTATACAAAATTCAATTGACTACACCAAAAACAGAAATTTCACTATCTGTAGCAATAAATAACACTAATTACCCTGCATTAGTAAAAGGCTATGTATATTTTAATTTGAATATTTTGATAAATTTATGCATGGAAGCTTAACGTTATAGTGTGGGATTACCCCCAGGGATCCCCTATCTCCGTTTTCCATAAATCATGGGGAGAATTTGTGGTTGAAATTATTGGTATTTTGGTAAACATGATAGGGTAAGTTGTCTATATTGGATTGTGGTTTCAATGCTGTTTTTATTGTATAAAGCTCAGAGTTATTTTATTTTTAGAATATGATAGCCTACTTTTTAATCTCTGGAATAAAATCTGGCGATAAGCACTTAATGGCGTATTCTGGCTGCTGGGCTTTGTTGTCTAACTGTCACGATTTTTTTGTCAGTAACGGGTAAAGCTTTCAAACTGAACATTAAATTACTGTTAATTTAAGATCCCCTGCAGTTCTAAGTCAACGCAGACACATGATAGCGCCATGTGTCGCCATCTAACTCATCAAATTCTACAGGAGGCTTCCCGTTCGCCCAATGTTAATAAAACAAAGGTCCCGTCAGCTTAGGGATCCTACAGGCACAACTTAACACATTTCCTACACAAATTCTGTTGCATATTTCAACCGCTGTAACATAGTTGAACCACTGTACGATTCAAATAAGTCGTGTCACACACGGCGATTCGCAATAGGCGGGCGGCACACGTGTTATGTTTATGTAAATTCTATGTAAGCGGCAGCTGAGCTTGTTCAATGTCCCCTGGCCTGAGACGGAGTAAGTGACATGTATTTTGGGGTGAAATATATCAATGGGTACTCCAACGCAGAAAGAACATATCATTCATAACCATCATCATCTACTTTCTGACCACCACCAATATAGAGTTACGTAATGGTAAAGGAAATGATTCCTTCTACATAGTGTAACTTACGACACTTACTTTTTGAAGCAGTGATGGCTCAATGGCATTGGCAATGTACTGCCGCGCAGCAGGTCCACGGTTCGAATCTCCTCTGCGGGTTTGGTGGAAGGGCATTTTGGGAATGCCTGCCTGGCTAGCTACCAACCTCAAGTAGAAAATCTATCACCAGGCATCTAACGGTCTGTTCCGGCAGTTGTCTTGAGAGCCAGTAATGCTAGGTAAAGCCTGTTAACACCATCGACCACATCATCAATTACCATCGGGTGAGATTGTGGTCAAAGATTTACCTATCAGGAATAAAAAAAATTTATTTAAGCCTAAAGTCAATTATACCACATTATGTGAGGTTGGTATAACACGTCCACAATTCCTTCACTGTCTTCTATTACCCGTTATCATTGGTGTTTACACCATTTTTACGCTTGTAATCTGTCGTCTTCCTATACCTTATTCAATCCTAATTTCCTTTTCATCGACACTCTTCTTCTTATATAACACTTATATTTTGATAACTTATTACCGGTCACTGTACCATTATCGAAAATCCTTATACTCATTCCTTTCCCTATTCATACTTTACGAATCCGGTACAATTGTTTTTCACAGAAATGAATTTATATCCTCAAGTGAGGCTAACTGTTCAAGCCATTATACGTGGAAGAAACGTAACGCTTTGATGAAGTTAAGCTAAATGAAATCTCTCTCTCCTATCGTATTATAGGCATTTTACACAATGGACTCTTAACTATGTCATTTACATATTTTTAGATATTCTAATTACTTCATATTCATAAGTTATATATGTTAGATAGATTTTTAAGTTTATTAAATATTTTAAATTATTATCTTCCCACAATACACTCCCATGTACTTTAGGAACTTTAAAACAATTCCACCCAGTTTAAAAAAAATAATCTAGGATTACTGACCCAATCATCCATCATACACGTAAATTTACTATATACTCCTGAAGAGATTATGTCGGGAGTACTTCACAGGGAATCCACTGTGGTCCGAGTCTCCTCTTTGGTACTGTTCAGCTTGCGAAAAATGTTATATCCGTGCTGGTGTTACGTAGATCCTTTTCAAGAGTATACAACTCACTTACAACGTGAAAACTTTATTTCGAGAATCACATTTGTAACATGGATAACTAAGCAAATATGAATGCATAATTTTATAATAACGTTAGTTCTTAAAAGCTTATTGACTCTCTTGACTGACGTCTTATCAAACAATATTTTTCATCAATTCCCAATATTTAAATTGACAACCTCTGACCAATGCATACAAACGAGGTTGATAGTCAACGTACGCTGCCACATTACCCCTTACGAAGAAAATAAAACCAAGGCAAAAATAATCATATGTTATACATATAATACAGATCTACAATGTTTTTAAATCTAACCCTTCTACCAGATCTCGTAACAACCGGAGTTGGAGAGGCTGCAAAGGGTGCTGATCGTTTCGAATCGAAAAGATGCCCGTCGTTGATGGTTCACTGATTTAGGAGCGGACGAAATTAGTGGCTCAACGTGAACTGGTTTGATTTTGTCTGTTCTAACTGTTGATTCTTTACCTTTAAAAGGTCTATAGTGAAAATTTTGTCCCCTCTCTTAATGACTCGATATAGGCCAATGTACGGAGGTTGTAAGAGATGACGTACTGGTCGTCACGTAACCAGATATGTGTTGCAGTCGTCAGGACCTCAAAAATAAAAGACGACAGTTGTGTTTTGAAGCACTCGAAGCGAAGTTTACGGCCTAGTATCATTAGTCCGGTAATTTAGTCCAATGATCGGACTAATGTCTCATTAGTCCGACGTTACAAACAATCGGACTACTGAGCTTTTTAGTCTGATGCTAATAATATTTTAATTCCATAATCGGACTTTTCGTCTTAGTAGTCCGATGCTAGTATAAGGCTCAGTAGTTCTATTATATGCTACATCGGACTACTGAGACGAAAAGTCCGATTATCAAACTAAAAATATTATCACATCGGACTAAGAAGCTCAGTAGTTCGATTGTCTGTAACACCGGACTTCTGAGACGAAATAGTACCGTTAGTCCGATCATCTTACTATACTATCGGACTTCTGATACTAGGCCAAGTTTACTTACCTGTTCTTAACCAATCAGCAAAGTTAAGCAAAGTCGGCCTCGGTCATGAGTTGTATGGGTGACCGCTAGTGACATTACTACTGAGCACGTGCTTCGGAAAGCACGTTAAGCCGTCGGTCCTGGCTGTCTTCTTATGATGGCAGTCGTTATAGCATGGTGGTAGGGCATTTTGCGAATGCCCGCCTGGCTAGCTACCACCCTCAAGAAGAAAATCTGTCACCAAGCATCTAACGGTGTGTTCCGGCAGCTGTCCTTGAGAGCCAGTACTTCTAGGTTAGCCTGAACAACATCTTGCACCACATCATCACTTACCATCAGGTGAGATAGTGGTCAAAGGTTAAAGGCATAAATAAAAGCGTATGACGCGAAGCGGGAACAGAACGCCATACCTCCATATAATTTCTGAAATCAGAGAGAAAATCAGAAACTTCATCAGGATTCCTAGGATTGTGTGGTGTTTCCAAGAGTTCCCCAGGCAAATGAAGAGATTGTCCATAGACAAGTTCAGCGAAGGAAGATTTGACGTATTCCTTAAACGCTGTCCTCATACCGAATAGTACAAGCGGAAGTGCCATTGTCCAAAACGTTGACTGCCATATTAAATTTGAATTGACGACCTCTCTGAACAATACATTCAAACGAGGTAGTTTACCAACTAAGACGGTTTAACGTACGCCGCCACACTCCTTTACGTCGCCAAATTCAAAGAATCCCCCAAGTAATATATCCTCGATACCTCCCAGCTTCAAACCGGAAAGGTCCCACTGGATCTGCATAAGTTTGTAGTGACGGACCAACGCGAGGATTTTATTTATTTCATGACGTCACGAAACCCGCTCAAGGGTTTAGGTTAAGAACCTGCGAAATATAAATAAATCTCGCTAGTTTTGCATTATTCAGACGTTTGGCTTGAAGTGGCTTTTCCAAAATCCAGTGGGGTTTTTAAGTGGATATTATGAAATGTTAGTAAACCAAACGCCAAAAAAATCCTAAGACTTGGTAAATATGATGGTAAAAAATCACGCCCATTAAAAGTATGTTTTAACTCGGAAGAAACAGCTAAGATGATTTTACGACAAAGGGACAACATCACCTTAGAAGGTGTCCGAATATATTCTGATCAAACTCCTCAACAGAAAAAATATTTAATGAATCTCAAAAGCGAACTTAAACAACGACAGGAGGGCGGTGAACAAAACCTTACGATAAAGTATATCAGAGGAGTTCCGAAAATTATTAAACACGAGACAAAAAACTAAATAATAGCGAAAGTACAACTGAAATAATTAATGAACCAGTAACATATGAAGTTACCAGTAACTATAATGACGTATCAACTACACCCAAGACAATAAACTTTTTATACGCAAATGCTCGTAGTTTAGTGAAGAAAGGTAAACACGATGAACTAAGATGTATCATAGAAAATTTTAAGACATCTTTGAATATAATCATTGTAACAGAGACATGGATTAAAAATGAACAAGACGCCCAAAGGCTAAACATACCAAATTACAATCATTACTATAATTACCGGACTACAACCGTAGGAGGTGGTGTATCAATATACGTGCATAAAAAATTAAAACATGAGTTCCTTGATGATCACTGCGAAGATTTTAACCATTACCTCTGGATTCACTTGAAAAACTTATCTCTTGACATTGGAGCTGTCTACAAACAACCTTCTTCAAGTGGTAAAAAGTTTCTGGAGACATACAGTAACCAGCTTTCAAGACGAAGAAGAGCAATCGTATTTGGGGACCTAAACTTAAATTTACTTAGTAGAGAAAAAACTATTAAGGAATATAAAAATATATTAAAAGAGAATGGGATGAAAATATTAAATAAGGTAGATAAGGAACACTGCACAAGAAAAACAGATACCACTTCAACTGTACTGGATCATGTTTGTACCTCCCTAAACAAAAATTCTTTTCATATGGCTATTATTGAAAGTTGTTTCTCGGATCATAGACAAATTTATCTTGAAATAAAGAGAATGAAACCTGAAGTCATAAAACGCGTACAGTATGAAGTAGTTAACTACGATAATGTATACCTATCCTTAAAAGATGGCACCTTGGCTAACTTGGATCACGAATATACAACATTAGAAAATACGTTACTAAAAGTGATATCACAGAACAAGATAATTAAAACCAAACTACAAAACCCCCCTCAGAAAGATTGGATCAACAGAGAATTACTTGTAGCTATAAACAAAAGAAACAATCTATGGCATAATCTCAAGAAGACACACGAAGACGAAGAATTGAAACAGAAGTTTTTGCAAGAAAAAAACCTGGTATATGTAGCTATCCAAACCACTAAGAACGAATATTATTATAGTGCTTTCAAAAATTGTGAGAAAAATCCTTTGAAAATGTGGCAACTCATTAATAACTTAGCAAATAATAAAACAGAGAAACACTCCATACCTATAAAACTAAATACTACTGTAGGTCAAATCTCTAATACCAGCGATATTTGCGAATGTTTCAATTCCTTTTTTTCAAATATTGGTGCTGAATTAGCTTGTCGAATTTCAAAACAATATCACAATACTCATAAAATGTTAGTCTCAGATAATATGCAACAAAGTGATTCTATTATGACCGTTCTAAAACCTGTTACTGTAGATGAGACAGAAAAAATTATCAATGACCTGGACTCTAATACAAGTGCTGGTATAGATGGAATTACTACAAAAATGATAAAATGTGTGAAAGATTTGATAAAAGAAAACTTAACTTGTTGTATTAATAAGTGTTTAAATGAAGGCCAATTCCCAGATACATTGAAAATAGCCAAGGTTAGTCCTATTTATAAGACAGGTAGTAAAATGGACCCTGGAAACTATCGGCCAATATCTGTGTTACCTGTAATCTCAAAGGTATTTGAGAAAATTTTACATAACCGCTTGAGTGAATATCTTGCACTTACAAATGTATTATACAATAAACAATATGGCTTTCGACCTAAATCTAATACACTTACTGCAGCCATTGATTTAGTCACTTCGATAAAACTCAGCATTGATAAAAAGCAGATAACGCTAGGCGTATTTATTGATTTAAAAAAGGCATTTGACACTGTGAGCCATGAAATACTTTTGATGAAATTAAAAACCTTAGGAATATCTGGGACGGCCTATAAAATGTTTCATTCGTATCTTTCAAATCGGTATCAAATAACTAAAATAGGTGATATACAAAGTAAACCTCAAAAGGTCACCTACGGCGTGCCACAAGGTTCTATACTTGGCCCTCTGTTATTTTTAGTGTATATAAACGACATACATAAAATTGGTTTAACAGGAAATTTAATTTTGTATGCTGACGACACAAGTTTATTTTATTCTGATAATTCCATCGAGTCCATTGTAAAAAAAGCACAACATGACCTCGATATACTACATATCTGGCTTCAATCAAACTTACTTACAATAAATACATCTAAAACAAACTACATCATTTTCGCTGCAATTAATAAAAATATAGGTAAATATCACCCTCTCACTATTAATGGTCAGGAAATTAAGAAAGTTACAAAGGAAAAATACCTTGGGCTCATTCTCGATAGTCAACTTACATGGAAACCACACATAGAAAGTATACGAAATAAGATTACATCACTAATGGGAGCATTAAAGAACATGGCCCGATGCCTTCCTAAAAAAGTACGCTATATTATCTATAATGCCATGATTAAGTCACATCTAGATTATTTGGTTGAAATTTGGGGAACAGCAGCAAAAACAAATTTAGAATCTTTACAGAGAAGTCAAAATAAGGTCATCAAAACTCTATTTCGGTATAATTACTTAACGCCTACTGCCCACATTTACAAGGATACAAAATTAATGAATCTATCCCAGATGTACAAGTATAACACGTGTATTCTTATTCGAAAAATCCTTACTAAGGATATACATACACAAATAACATTTACGAAACAGAAAAACGTACAAAAAATTTTAACAAGGCAAGCTAATAATATTTGTTTAAGAAAACCTAGAACAAATTTTGGAAAAAGAAATATTATGTACGAAGGGGCTCAATTGTATAACAACCTACCAAAAGACATAAAAGAAATAAAATCTTATAATCTATTTAAAAAAATACTTAAGACACATATTTTAAAGGATTTATCATAACAAATTACTATAATAATTAATCATTTCTAAATATCCATATAGTTTATATTATATAAATGTCCATGTTATAATTTATGCATTTGTCTCTGTTTAGATATAAACACTTGTTAATAAATTAATGAAAAGCCCTAAGCTGTATGCCAAACAAAATTGCTGTGCACTGTCACTATGAACATGGCCTTAATAAACACGCTTGCGATATGTCCGAGCAAATGCTATGCAGGTCTAATTCTTAACGTACGCATTCGGAGGGTACTTATAAAATAGAATATTATAACTTAGTATTAAGTACTTAGTTAGAATTTATTATCTTGTTAATTTTGATTAAGCTACATTACGATCTGCGGCACATTGTTTTTATTTAAGTTAGTTTAAGTAATCTCAGTAAGTGAATTTTTGTATTCTTATGAGATTAATAAATATTCTGAAACCGTAGTATTAGTTTTTGTTGTTTATGAGCTGGGTTTAAATCTTTATAGCATATTTAACTACGACAAAACAATGGTTTCTATCGTCAGAATATTTTTTTTTAATAAAAGAGATTTCTTTCTTTTAGAAGTTATTGGAGTATAAATATTTTTTTAAATAAAAATATTATTTTATAGTTTTTAATATTTTATAAGTTGAAATGAATACCACAGCTTAACTTCAATCAAGTTTTTTTTGGAAATGACATTTAATTTTGTCCCTTTCAGGACCTATTGATCAACCATATTTTTTATTAGCAAAACTGATACACTTTTAGGGGTACTTCAAATAATAATAATTGTTTTATTCATAAAAACAAACTAACTACAATTTGTATTTTTCCAGGGGTTAATTACAACCTCGGCGTGCATGTTCGAAAGCTTTTGACTACCTTTAATACTAACTAATACAAATCTGGTACGAATCGTGTTTATGACTATATAATTATAGTTACGCCACGCGGTAAGTCCAAAGAGATTTAGATGGCTATGTCGACTGGAAATTGTGACCTTAAGCCCCACAGGCGTACTGGGGGCAAGAATAGCTGACAGCTTGGCAGAAAATACTTATACTTATACTCTTGTGGTTCCTCTTTGTCAGGATATACAACATATACGTGAAGAGATGGTATACGTCTTTATTCGAGTTTCCATAGTTTCTGCTAATTTAAGAATATTTGGAATGTTTGATAGTGGCCTACTGGATCTTGTAAAAAGCGACTGTACCAACGGTATCAGCCTGATTGTCCACTGCTGAATACAGCCTCCCCGATTTACGGGGGTTAGCCAAAATCCCCACGCTTGGCAGGCATCTTCGGGGTCGCTGTTTAAAATATCAGCTTTTAGAAGGTTTTGCTGCCTACTTCTGGTATTTTACCTTTAGTCGCCTTTTTAGTCATAGGTAGCAATGTGAGGGGTGACATTCTATCCCAGCAACCTGAGGGACACAAAATAAAAGTGACTAACAAAATAACAACGATCACCAAGCTAAAACTCGGTGATGTGATATATGATTGGACATACTGGGCACACATAAAGACTTCTCGCCAATAATACAGTCATCATCATCAGCTCGAAGACGTCCACTGTTGAACAAAGCCCTCCCCCATAGAACGCTACAAAGAATGGCTACTAGCCGCTTGTAACCATTGGCTACCCGCGACTTTTACGATGACGTCAGTCCATTTAGGCTACCAACTCTTCGTTTTCCGATGTAGTGTGAACTCGAGAACCTTTTTCCCCATCGGTTATTAGTTCGTCGAGCAATGTGGTCTGCCCATTGCCACTTCAACTTGCAAATTCTTAAAGCTATGTCGGTGCCTTTGGTTCTTTCACGAATATCCACGTTCCGGATTTTATCGCGCTAACAAACTTCGACCACAGCTTCAAGTACATAGCTCGTTGAGCAACTCTGAGCTTGTCCATGAGGATCACAGTTAAAGACCACGTCTCGGTGCCATATGTCATAACTGGCAACACACACTGGTTAAAGATTTTGGTCTTCAGGCTCTGCGCGATCTTTTTTCTGTCATGATTCTGTCATCACCTGGCGCCTTGTTGTTCTTAAGCTGTTTGAGAGCCATTCTAATCTCATATAGGCTAATGTAAGGGATGTCACCTACCTACCTACTCAGGGTAGAAGGGAGCATGAAAGAAAGAAGAGAGAGTTCAGTATAGAGTATAATCAAGAGAAAGGGTCGTGGATTTCAGACAGGTTTATCAATTTGGCAAGCTTCCTTGTTTAAGGACTTAGCTCCGGTCCGCTAGTATCCGAGTTGATGCTCAGCAGCAGGTCTGCCGTGCAGGGCTCGGCTCCACACCGCCGCGCCGGTAGAATGTCCCAGCTAGATGCTGTAGAGACGTTTGGCCGCGGTCGGTGCTGGAGGTCAGAGGACGGCCGGAGTTCAGAAGTAGTGTGTAGTACGGAAAGTTCTCCGTCTCGTACTGGCAGTTCAGCCTCGTACTTGAACCCTGGATTTTGGGGCTTGTAAGAAGATTAGAATTGTAGATGTAGTTAAACTGAGTCTTTAGTAGTAGTTGCACAGAGGATGGCTGGGGTCAAAGTGATCGCTATTCCTCGTTGAGGAAAGACATCAAGTTGGGCGGATGTCGGGGGCGAATTTCATTACCATATATGGTAACGAAAAAGCCTCCAAAACCGTTGTCGTCGCAAAGCCAATGACTGCACTTGATTTGAAAATATTTAAAATGCAACGTTCCTCTAGCGGAACTCAAAAACCACCATCATGGTATTTTCTGACAGACTGGATTGACATTTATTTTAACTGTCAATAGTTTAATTGAATGGAGGAAAGGAAGAAGAAGAAGAATGTTACTACCAGACTTAACGTTGTGATTGTTATGCGCGACCTCTATTGGTGAGTCGCTGTACTACCTCAGCGCTCGGCAAAGGTATTTAAGCTTATCGCTTTATAGGTCTTTTCTAACTTCATATGGAATTTAGATAGACGTTTGGTCGTTTGCCTACAGATGGCGCGCTGATTTAAATTAATATTTAGTGAAATTTTTAATTATTAAGTTAACCGATATTTTTAGATCAGTTACATATCTCCCCACCCAAGAAAGAATTTTTTTACTAGAAAAAAAATTCACTAGCCTTGAGCAGTTCTAAGAAAAAAATACTTGACCTAAGACCTAACTTTGAGTATCTTATATAAGCTACAGAAACTCCAGTATATGATCTTAAGTTATTAACTATGTCTATGTGCAGATACACACCTAAGTATCTCCTCGAATTCCCCTCCATCGTTTGGATTAGATATCCCAAGAAACGATTATTGACAGCAATATATTGAGAGGAATGGAATTTGTAGGCTGCAGAAGTTAACTTCTATGAACAGCTAGCTACATTATAGGTATGAATAACACACTAGAACGTAGTCAAGTTAAGTACTTATAGTAGACATTTATGGATTATTTTTTTAAATATAAGTTCCATAATTGCCTAAGTTAAATTAAATTTTAAGACAGAGAAGTTAAACAAAAGGAAATTTTACATTAGGCTTCTTTTAAGAGTCTGTAACCCGCTCTAGATAATGGCTTGTTTAGTGAGTTATCCACCGCTCAGTACAATAGGCTTGTTTTTAAAGTGTTTGTACAACCGCACTCTATTTGAAGAATTACCATCTGGCACGTAAAAGGATGATTTTAGCAATTTTTTTTATAACACTATTCCATTGAAAGTGGACAGTGACAAAGAGTATTTAAGGAAGTTAAATTAATTCAGTATATAAGTTAAGATGTATAGTTTGTAGTACAATGTATGTATTGTAGTTAAGTTATAATATATCTTATGCCATCATTTTATATAAGATATAAATAATGATCAATATAAGCAAGGATCACAAGTTATTAGATTACAAGAAGTATATAAGATACTGTTACCTATAAGATTAGTTGTATATAAGGATTTATTTTTCCTATACAGATAAGAATATTATAAGAGATTATTAAAAAGTTGCACTCTATGAGTTTGGTTTTATTTACCAATATATTTTAGTTATTTAAGATACATAGAATATGCGTTTTAGTTGTAAGATTGTATATTTAAAGCTTTAATAAATTAATTCATAGTATGAATTTGGTTTTATTTGAGAATTTCTATATATTTTAAGTCGACAACAAGTTATTCAGTACAAAGATTTGCAATTGTTAAGAAAGTGAAATAAATACTAGGATATGTATTTACTTATTTTAAAATCCTTGATATGCCAGGACCCAAGGTTTTTTCCTTGCATATCAGTTAATTCATATACTAATGGAGATATTTTAGTTTTAATGCGACATTTTAAGTATTTAGGGGCAAGTTTTTTAGAAAACCTATTATCCTTATTACTTTGATAATAAGTCCTTTTCCATACTATGTCGCCAATATTAAATTCGTGGTTCTTGCGACGAAGATTATAAGGTCCACAATTTTTGTTATGAGATTTAATTAGAGATGATTGGACTTGGTCAAAGATTTTCCTCAATTTTCCGACGTTTTCAGCATATGCGTCTCTAGAGGCAAATATTAAGTCATCCGTCAGGTCGGAATCGACGTAGTGGGACCCGCAAGTTACTAATTCCCTACCGTATACTATGAATGACGGTGTGTAACCTGTGACTTCACTGACTGCTGTGTTAAGTGCGAATTGAATCTTTGGCAAGTTCAAATCCCAAGATCTATGATCATTTTCTATGAAAGTAGAGACTGCTATCATAATAGTTTTGTTGTAGCGTTCCACAGTATTTACCTGAGGGGTATATTTAGGAGTGTAGCGGACATTAGGTATTTTATACTGAGAAAATAGATTTTGCAATTTATTGCTAACAAACTGTTTACCATTGTCCATAAGAATTGTGGTAGGAACGCCATGTACAAGAAATACTTGTTCTTCAACTATTTTAGTAATGGCGTCCGCCGTAGCTCGGCGTATTGGGAACAAAAGACAATATTTAGAGAAACAACAGGTGACAACTAGTAGCATAGTATTTTGTTTAGTGGATGTAGGTAAAGGTCCTACTAGATCCATGCTGATCATTTGAAATGGACGGGAGCACTGCTTGGGTCGGCCCATCAGTCCTAAAGTAGTATGATTAGCATGTTTATGAGCTATGCATGTGTCACAGTTACTGACAAAGTTAGTTACATCCTTCATCATACTTGGCCAGAAATAACTGAGAGCTATCCGCCTATAAGTTTTGAAAGCTCCTAAATGTGCTGCTGTGGGTTCAGAGTGGCATTTATGCATGATGTCCCTCCTAGATTCGCTAGGAACGACCTCTTTCCACTCAAATTCACGCGCCAAGGGGTTTAGAGTTTTCATATAGCGGTATAACTTATTATCAGTTACCCTGTAATTTAGATAAGACATAGGAGAGGTCTGACAACCATTTAAAATATTTAAGTACCAAGGGTCAGATGTTACTAGAGGAGTCTGGGTGGTACTAGAAATTGCTGCTACAGGCACAGCTCTCGAAAGGGCATCTGGAACATCATTATCCTTGCCACGCCTATATTTAATGTCGAAGTTAAATGCGGATAGACGCACCCCCCACCTAGCCAATCGACCAGTAGGGTTGTTAAGGTTTAAGAACCATTTGAGAGAGGCGTGGTCGGTATAGACCAGAAATTTGAGACCGTTATCTAGATAACATCTCCAGTGTTCCAGAGCTATAAGCACAGCAAGAGTTTCACGCTCAGTGGCGCTGTAGTTACGCTCTTGTGCTGATAGAGATTTGCTCATATAAGCAATGACTTTTTCATCACCGTTGATGATTTGAGTTAAGACAGCACCAACGCCGTAGTCACTGGCGTCTGTGTGGACTTGGAAAGGTTGAGAGTAATCCGGACAAGACAGTACCGGTGAAGAGATTAAGCAGTCCTTGAGCTTTAGGAAAGCTGCATTAGCTTCTTCTGTCCAGACAAATGGAGGAGCATTCTTACCCTGAGAAGTAAGTTTATTGAGTGGTGCTGCTAAGGAGCTGAAGTTTGGTATGAACCTACGGTACCAAGAGGCAGTACCAATAAATCTGCGTACCTCTTTCCTGTTTTTAGGGCAGGGGTAGTCTACTATGGGTGCTACCTTATCAGGATCGGCATGTAGGCCGTTAGAATCCACAACATAACCCAAATACTTCAATTTCTCTCGGAAAAATAGACTTTTAGTGAAGTTTATGGTAAGACCTGCATGTTTTAGTTTCTCATGGATTCTTTTGAGTAGGGTGATGTGTGATTCAAAGGAGGAGGTTGCTAAAATGATATCGTCAACAAAAACAAATGTTTTGTTTTCGAATTCAGGACCGCAGAACAGGGAATCTACCAGTCTCTGCTGCGTAGCAGGGGCTCCGGTCAAACCGAATGCCATAGATTTACATTGAAATGTACCTCGGCCTGGGATATAGAAAGCCGTTTTACAACGATCTTCTGGTCTTATCAAGGTCTGCCAGAAACTCTTGGAAAGGTCGATGCTGGTCAGGTACTTAGCGTCCCTGAGGTTATCCAGAATTTCAGATATGTAGGGAAGGTTATAGGCATCCTTTTTGGTGACAGCGTTTAGTTTTCGACTGTCTAGGCAGAAACGAAGCTCACCATTCTTCTTAGGAACCAAAAGTACTGGAGAGGACCAAGGACTCTCACAGGGTTCAACCACATCATCAGCAAGCATCTGGTCTAATTGTTCGCACAACAGTCTTTGCTTCTCTGGAGACATTCTGTAATATCTCTGACGAATTGGAGGGGTATCACCTGTGTCTATGGTGTGTGTGATGAGAGATGTTCGACCCAGACCTCGTTCTTCATAAGAGATATCTCGGAATTGAGCTATCATGTTGTCAGCGATTTCCCTTTGAGCGACCGAAAGATATTCATAAGCATGCAGATGCTTGTCGTCAAGGGAGACGTTAGCCAGTTGGCAGTCATCAGTGTGACTAAGAATGATGTCCTCAAGATGACCCGGGAAGAGTTCGAAAGTTCTCCAAAAGTCCATGCCTAATATAAGTTCATTTTGAACTTCAGGAACGATGTGTACGTTCATGGCATGACATTTGTTTTGGAAATTAAAGGGTAAGGTCATATAACCTAGGGCGGTCATGTTTTGACCTCCAGCTGCAAGAAGTTGCAAAGGACTGGAAGAGTGAAGTTGATATCCCGAGTCAAGAAATTTAATATGAGAGTTATTACCAAGAATTGTAATACTGCTACCTGTGTCTAAGAGACCTACTATGGAGTGAGAGAGCACATTTATATTTACATAAGGGCGTAAGCTATTAAGTTTTTCATTCCGGATTGACGAGACAGAATAACAAGAAAAAAATTTAGAAATAGTTTTTAGCCAGTCTTTCCAGTCAGACTGTGTAGAAGTTAAATTACTAGACTTGTCTCGGCAATCCAAATTGCCTAGTTTTTTGGTTTAGGTAGATTATTATTATTGCGATTGCAGACAGTGCAGTCAGGTCGTCGTACATCCTTTTTGCCACAGCCAAAACATAGTATCGTTTTAGGTTCTTTACAATGTTTTAGCTCATGTGAATTTGACCTACATCTAGGACAAGCGAAGGCGTAATTACCTTGCACTGTTACAGCAGCTACTCTTTTAAAATTATTATTATTATTATGATTTTTGTTGTAGGACTTATTATCATAATTTTTATTATAGGCAGAGTTATAATTATTATTATTACGGTACTGGGGTGTAGTGAAGCTACTGGCTTTAGAATAAGCAAATTCTGGAGCCAATGTTTGTGAAGTGCATTGAGGGGGCTCATGAAATTGTGTCAGACGCGACTGAATACTTTCATAATTTTTGCATATAGCTTTAAGAGCATCAACAGATTGTATTTCAGGAGAAGCAGCTAAGGTACTAGCATAAGTTGGCCTAATATTATGAAGGAGAATTTCAAGTTTTTCTTCTTCTGTTAAGGGTCTGTCGAGTCGAGAGAACATACCGTGCATTATTGCAACATAAATAGTGATATTTTCTCGCTCTCCCTGTGTACGAGACCTTATTTCATTCATCAGCCTGTAATCATAGTCAGTAATGCTGAAGTCTGATTTTAATAAAGTAGTTAATTCACTCCATGATTTCACATTGTCTTTTACACAGCGGAACCAATGGAGAGCCTCATCAGTGAACATGTCATATGAGTGAGTTAAAATTTTTTCATAAGAAATGTTTCTAGATTGCACATATTCTTCCACCTTTTGTATGAAAGCACGGACACAAGTTTTGCCATTAAATTTAAGTTTATTAATATCAGAGAAAATTGAATTTCTTTCACAAGTTACAGATAGCACAGGTTGCTCTAAGGGAGTCTCAGGTTGATTACTAGTTGAAGGTTGTGAAGTTGGTAACATAGTTTTTAAGATTTGTAAGTCCTTGTTAAGAGAATTTAGTTTAGAAGACACCGACTTAAAATCTTCACTATTGGATGCACTTATTCTTATCAACCTATAGTTCATATGGTTGATTAAAACTTCTGTTCTTAAAAAAAGATTTTTTTCAAATTTAGTTTTGAGGAGAGCAATGTTGTTTTTTGCTTTTGTCATTGACTCCTTGAGTTCACTTATATCGACCTCAGGGTCCAGGTGTGACTCCAATATATCCTCAGAAGGCATGTCTTTGGATAGTTTCACAATCTGCTTCCTTAAATCCTGAACAGATTCAGTATGCGAGCCACCACGCAGTGCCACTTCATATGCTAATTCAGCCTTTTGCAGAGATAAAAAGTTAAGTTGTAGACTCATGTTTGAAGTAGTGAAAGTATACTTGACCTATATACCCAATGACAACAGTGTCATACAAGGTCAAATAAAAAAATATTTAAGAGGGTACAATTTTTTCCAGATGAAAAAACACGTGGGTAGATATACAAATGAGGTGTGTGCTATTTATAAGTTGAATAGAGGTTATGAAATAGAATATTAGATATTAAGTTAAGAAAATTTATTAAATTGTCAAAGTTTGTAAAAAAAAAACTAAAATTTAATTTTAGAAAAAAAACAAGTTCGTTGAAGACGATAATGGGCGGATTTCCTACCACCTGGGTATAACCCTGTCTATTAGTCGACTCTTACGACATGCAGAGCTGCAGCCGGCTTATTCTCAGGCCCCGGGCCAGCACAGGGCCAATCACAACTTATAAATACCACACACAAAAGGAACACAAAAAACACAGTATAGAAAGTACAAAACAAGTATGGCAGAGCCACACCCAAGAAAGATTGCCAAACCGACCCGTCTGATCCTAATTGTATGGGCGCCAATGTCTCCTTCCTACCTACTCAGGGTAGAAGGGAGCATGAAAGAAAGAAGAGAGAGTTCAGTATAGAGTATAATCAAGAGAAAGGGTCGTGGATTTCAGACAGGTTTATCAATTTGGCAAGCTTCCTTGTTTAAGGACTTAGCTCCGGTCCGCTAGTATCCGAGTTGATGCTCAGCAGCAGGTCTGCCGTGCAGGGCTCGGCTCCACACCGCCGCGCCGGTAGAATGTCCCAGCTAGATGCTGTAGAGACGTTTGGCCGCGGTCGGTGCTGGAGGTCAGAGGACGGCCGGAGTTCAGAAGTAGTGTGTAGTACGGAAAGTTCTCCGTCTCGTACTGGCAGTTCAGCCTCGTACTTGAACCCTGGATTTTGGGGCTTGTAAGAAGATTAGAATTGTAGATGTAGTTAAACTGAGTCTTTAGTAGTAGTTGCACAGAGGATGGCTGGGGTCAAAGTGATCGCTATTCCTCGTTGAGGAAAGACATCAAGTTGGGCGGATGTCGGGGGCGAATTTCATTACCATATATGGTAACGAAAAAGCCTCCAAAACCGTTGTCGTCGCAAAGCCAATGACTGCACTTGATTTGAAAATATTTAAAATGCAACGTTCCTCTAGCGGAACTCAAAAACCACCATCATGGTATTTTCTGACAGACTGGATTGACATTTATTTTAACTGTCAATAGTCTAATTGAATGGAGGAAAGGAAGAAGAAGAAGAATGTTACTACCAGACTTAACGTTGTGATTGTTATGCGCGACCTCTATTGGTGAGTCGCTGTACTACCTCAGCGCTCGGCAAAGGTATTTAAGCTTATCGCTTTATAGGTCTTTTCTAACTTCATATGGAATTTAGATAGACGTTTGGTCGTTTGCCTACAGATGGCGCGCTGATTTAAATTAATATTTAGTGAAATTTTTAATTATTAAGTTAACCGATATTTTTAGATCGGTTACAGGGATGTCTTCGGTATAGCGTCGGGTCTTGGCTACGCTCGATTGCGGCCTTTATACTTTTTGTATTGATGGTGCGCAAGTGTTGCAGTGACTTCGAAATCCGTCCATAGACCTTGCCGTAGTTTGACATATCAGCTGAAGATTGCAGTCTCATCTCATCCCGGTCTTCCATCATCTTGATGATTTCTTCTGAGAATTTTTTCGGTCTTTTTCGGCGGGCGGTCTTCAAGAACTGAGATCCCCACCGCTTGGACAGCTTCCACCAAGCCGTTGTTTATCTCGTCTACTGTTTCGCAATCAGCTAGGCACTAGAAGCGGTTATGTAGTTCGAGTTGAAAGCTCTCGGGGTTTTTAATTTGGGCAACGAGATCACGTCTAATAAACTCCACGATCTGTCCAAATCGTGGAGTTTAGACGCGACTTTTCATTAAGGTTAACATTGATTTCAAGGTGCCTCTATAGACACAGTGATCGCTACCGGTTCTGATCTTATGGATCACAGAGACATCATCAAATATATGCTTCCTGGTCGTCATGAAGAACTCGATCTCATATTGTTGTTGAACTATCGGGGCTTATCCAATGAAACAATACAATACAAAAACGCGTTATTTTTTATCTTAACATTTAGACTATCGTTTATCCTTATTATTTATGTCAAACAATGGGCGATGTTATCGCTGTGTAGCGATTTCTTCCAGACAACCTTTGTATGGACTGAAAAACGAGGTGAATGATTAATTTAGTTTATATAAATAATCTGTTAGGACCGTATCCCATCCTGAATTTTTTGGGCCCCGTTGATAATATCCTATTCAGACATTTTGGGGTCTCTTTTGTGGCCCTAGATCTATCGATCGATCTAATGTAAGAACAGATGTTATACATTTTAGCTTCTAAGCTAGCTAAAATGTATATAATCTGTTCTTACCTATACGCTAGACCCAACCTTTTAGGTTTATTGTTTGTCTTTCTACTGCTCTCCAGACCTAGTCTATTTACATATATATGGTATAGGACACAAAATCAGACTCGTATAGAATCTGTCCCAATTTTATGATAGGTCTAGATCACGTGTTCAACATATTACATCTTACATGAACATCACATATAAATTGCAAATTCCTCTCGGAATCTTATATGAGATATTTACGAGAACACTGTTTTTTTTTAAGCAACTGATTACATTTCTGCCCAAAAGAAGTGTTAAGTTTTATGGTTCACGTATGTATGTGAGTCTCTTTATTCCACCATAACTTTTAATGGAAGTGTCTTCATATAGCTTTCCATACAAAAATGCTATGGACTGCCGTGTCGCAGGTCCATGGTTTGTATCATGCCGCTAGCTTGAGCTTCACCGCATGGTGGAAGGGCATTTTCCAAATGCTCGCCTGGCTAACATCAAGTATAAAATCGATCGCCAAGCACGTAAGAGTTTATTCCAGCAGCAGTCATTCAGAACCAGAAAATTTACAGGCACATGAGACTTAACAACTGTATGTCTCAGTGTAATGGGCGCAGTGCAATTAGATACATAGGTATAAAAATGAATGAGGTGCTAAGTAGTAAAACTCACAACTGACAGCTGGTGCTGTAAACATATAAATAGTCTATCTATTAATTGTAGAAAAACGGCTATACTCATTTTTAGATAATGGAGATATAAATTAATAATTAATTCCTCTAAATTCAACGGTATAAATTCCTTATCTTAGATTAGAATGTTTCGTTGTTGAATGTGTCTAGCTGTCAACTTAACGTCAAATTATATAAAAGTTAATACCAAGGATAATTACTCAAAATCATTCGACGTTTTTGGTAACATAGGCTTTGTTTTGGATTTAATAATTAATTTTATCCGTCTATGGTAAGTAAGGCTGGCTTTTCTCTTACGCAGACATTGGTCGCGGAATTTGGTCGTATTAGGGTATATATAGAAACCACACTGCGACGCTGTCTTCAGCGGTATTTTCTGTACAAATTTTCAGATGAAAGTGCGCGCAAACGCCTTTATATTTTTTTGTTTGTAATCTATAGTCTACCTTTGACCACTATCTCAACTGATGGTATGCGTTGATGTGGTCGAAGATGTTGTTCAGTTAAGAATTACTGGCTCCCAATGACTGCTGCCGGAATACACTGTAAGGTGTTCGGCGACAAATATTCTACTTCAGGTTTATAGCTAGCCAGACGAACATTCGCAAAATGCGCTATGACCATACTATATAGACTGTCATTTTAAGACAACAACCGGGACCGATGGCCTTACCTACTCTCCGAAGCACGTGCACGCTCAGTATTAAGGCCACTAGTGGTCTCCCATCCAAGTCATGACAGCAGAAGACGTTGCTTCACTTATTTGATCAGTTTAAAAAGACTAAGTAGGATACAAGCGCTTCTAAAGTTCCGTTAGTGAAAGCAAGCATAGATTGTTGAAACTAACCTAAAACTACTTTTAAACCTAACCAAAATTAGCTGTCATAACTTTAATTCCCAAAAACTGATAAGTACACCGAAACAATTTATAGACAAATTAATTAACCACACACCAACTCCGAGCTGATTCGTATCAACTAATTGGATTTAATACAATTGAATTGAATCTCGCGTAAATCGCTGGTGCCCGCCCGAAAACGGACAATGAATAAATGAATATGATTAAACCTAGAGACAGCAAAAACTGGGTGAATTTTGTACGGTCATAGCTTTGTTAGCAAGCTTTGAGAAAATTTGATGAAGTGAACATAGAATAAGTAAGCGAGATGAGAATCTGGTGATCTCTTTTGTTTGGCTCCACACAGCACCATATCGACATTAACTTTTTATTTTGAATCAAGAACAAGCACGAGGACCATCTGGTGTTTTGTGCTACCCTCTGCGTATAACAGATGCAGTTCAATAAGTGGCGAACTGCATTGTGCTCAGCACGCTGAGACATAAAGTTGTTAAGTCTCATGTGCTTGTAAATTCACCAGTATTCGTACCCTTTAAACCGGAACACAGTAATGTAAACATTACTGCTTGGCGACAGAAATAGGAATGGTGGCAGTACATCCCCGGACGAACTCGCACAAAGAGTTTTACTGCAGCTATTTTTTTTTCTTTTACAGTCTTACCTGATGGTAAGTAATGATGTGGTCGAAGATGTTGTCCAGGCTAACGTAGAATTACTGGCTCTCAAGAACAGCTGCGGAACACACCGTTATTTTCTACTTTGGTGCTCTGATGGTTGCTAGGCGGCAAATGCCCTACCACCATGCTAAAAACAAAGCGTAGTCTATCTTGCAGCCCACTGTGCAATATTAATACTGTTGTAATTGTAACACTATATCTAACGCGTAAGTAACAAAGTAACTTAACACACCACGACACTCCACAGATTGAGTGACGTCTTGAATTTGTTTTTTTTAAGGATCATCTAAGCGAGTCGTCCAACAAAGAAGTTCGCAGCTCGCTGGCTCGCCAAAATGTCACCCACTTATGATGCGGCGATGTTGTTACCGTGCCAAATTAATATGTCAGCGTTGTTTTTTAATCTAAGCTGAAAAAATAAGAATAGACTGAGAATTTTAATATTTTTTATGTTTGCAAAAACGCATTACAAAATGACAAATTTACGAGAGGAAAAATGTAAGTCATGTGTGGCATTCGAGCCCGCATCCATCCACCTCTTTAGTCGGGGTTCTAAGGCAGACTCCATTTTACTGTACTGTACTGTATTAGCCGGACTGTCCAATGCTGAACACAGCCACCGTCATTATGGGGGCGGGGGGTTTACACATAATCCCCACGCTTGGCAGGTGTCTTGGCGATCGCAGTGTGAGATATCAGTTCCTCAGATAGTGCTGCTACCTTCTGGTGTGTTACCATTAGTCACCTCTTAGGACACTCACGGGCAGAGATTGAGAGGTGACATTCTAACCCGACACCTCACCTTGCATCCATTTTGATAATCACAAAAGCCGGTTAAGATAAAAAAAGCTTCCAAATGTAAGAAATTTATTAACTTGCCGTTTTGATATGTTGTTTAAGTAAATTTAAATATCTTTTTTAAGATTTAACAAAATCGATTGCTACCTTCAACTCACAATTTCTAGAGCCTGTTAAAGAACAGCACTTTACCAAAGTCTAAAGTAATGTTGTCTCTTTGTTTGCGGTGTAAACAAGTTCTAGACAAATAGCCGAACTTTATCAATAGGACCTTAAGATTAGCCTAAATAGAGTTAGCCTCATTACTACATTTGAGTTGGTATACAAAATATGTTTTCACCATGACCCAAAAGACGGCAAAAACTATTATATAAAATTAATCATAGATATTTTAAAGAGCAGACGGATAATTTTTGTCTAAATATTTCAGTTACAGACAAATTTTCAGTATATCCTTCATGCATTCCACGCAAAGAAAAACAAAACTATTAATATATATCAAATAATGAAATTGCTTTTTTCGTCCCTAGCTTTGAATTTAAACTTAGTTCAACTTAGCTAACATTGTCGTCAGTATGATTGCTGATTTTATTGTAAAAGAAAACTCTAGAAGTTCCAACTATCTACTATTTTAGTTTCTGGATTCAGTGGACGTGCCAAGTATAAAAATTGTCCGAGTTGGTCAAGCGCGTCCAGAGCACGATTGGAATGCTAACGGTCCCAACTAGTGTTAGATATACTGGAATATAAAATATTAATGGAATGAAAAGTTACAAAATTAGGAAATAAAATTAATTTTTGGTTTTTATAGTAGTTCATTGCGTTTTTTCTTTTGCTTTTAGAGGTAATAAAGAAGTACATCGGATTTTGATCTAAAGTGATTGCGAATAAACTATAAAGTATGTACCTCGATAGAAGTATAGTAGTAAGTAATTAGGCGGAATTGTCACTAGATATATTTTTGTATTTTTTAAATGTTTTATTATTATATTAATTTGATGTTTTCATACAATATTTTAAAAATATTTGTTATTATTAAATATGGATTTCCGCAAAGTAACGCCTGTGTCTATTTATTATATAGTAGTAAGATTTCATTTTGTACTTCCTGATAATAATAATGATATAATGGACATTAATATAATAAAAAAATCCAAATATATGATAAGAAAAATTTAATTCATGTGCGGGATTCAAACCCGCGTCCATCCACCCCTTTAGATGGGGTGTGCTCTAACCAATTGAGCTAACATGACATGACGTCATAACTCAAATCTTTCCTATCGTTCAAATACTAATAACTTATGCTAATGCGATGGTATAACCATCGTATTGGGATTAAGCGACATCTATAGTACCACTTGCGTTGTACTATAAACAAGACCAATTTTTCAATTCGTTTTATACTTGTTAATGATGACGCAACCTTATAATTTTAATATTGTTATGTTTGCAATAACCCCTGCTATGCGGATTACATTACAAAATTACAAATATACGATATGTTTTTTTTAAGTCATGTGCGGGATTCGAACGCGCGTCCGTCCACCCCTTTAGCCGGGGTATGCTCTAACCAATTGAGCTAACATGACATGACGTCATAACTCAAATATTGCCTATCGTTCTTTAACCATCGCATTGGGATGGGATTCTTCGTCTACTCCCGAATGAAAAGAGGGGCGTCGAAATGGTAATTTGAATATAGGAAAAACAAAGAAGTCGACTGGAGTTATATCCGGTGAATAAGGTGGTTGCTCGATGATATTTGTTGAGGTTTGGTGAAACATTCGTTTGCAATGATGACCTTGTGCGAAGGCGCATTATTGTGCAAAATCGAAGAATTTTCTTGCAACTAATATAGCTTTTTTCGCCGAATTTGCTCTCTTTTTCGAGTGCACAACACCGCGATGAAAAAAGAAAACAGTAAACATGACTGACTTTTGATCGAATTTGGCGTGTTTTTTTCGGTTTTATTGGAAAGCGCCACTCTTTAGAGTGGTCCTTTTGGACTAGTTTGCATATCAAACTCGTAAACTCACATCTCGTCACCAGTAACAATGCGTTACATGAATGTTGGGTCGGAATTGACTCGTTTTAGCATGTCCTCGGCGACTCTTATGCGATTGAGTTTTTGGAGAAAATTCAGGTCTTTTGGGACTAGACGTGCGGCAACATGTTTCATAACGAAAAGATTATTTAAAATTATACAGATGGACACAGAAAGATCGGCGGCTATCATTCTCAAACTTGAATGAGGATTTTCAGTCACTAATTTTTTCAGTTTTGCGATGTTCACTTCACTTGCAGACTTTGATGGCCTACCATGATGAGGCAAATCTTCCACATCTCGACCGCTTTTCAACGTTTAGTACCATAGCACACAAGCACGAGTTTTTGATAAAATCGTAGATCTTCTGTAACATTTCCAGTACAAAATAAAAACGCCAATAAAAAAAATTAGAACCATAAACAAATCATCCATTCCCGATACTTTATCAATTGAATTTTGTGACTAAAATGACAGATTTTTAGTCACAAAATTTAAGAGACCGTAACAAATTTTAGGAGCGTTTTAGTTGAAATACATTAAATTGTCTATGAATAAGAGGTAGTTTAGTATAGACGAGATGAGACTGACCTAATTCTCGTCACAGCTCGTTGGAGCAAACCAAATGCAATTGCCCAGTGCAAATGTTTATGAAATCACGTATAATGGACGTCCAAAGTCCAGAGTTGCTGTGAAACAATAAAAAAAACTTTACCTAAAAATGGGTAATTTTGCATTGATTGATGAATGGATGATTTGTTTATGGTTCTATTTTTTTTTATTGTAGTGTTTATTTTGTACTGGAAATGTTACAGAAGGTCTACGATTTTATCAATAACAGGTGCTTGTGTGCTATGGTACAAATCGTTGAAAAGCGGTCGAGATGTGGATGATTTCCGAAGAACCGACTTCAAGACCCGTATGTATAAAATAATTTGTTGAAGTCGGTACCATGATGGTTCAAAAGTACCTATTATCAAAATATTATTGAAGCAATGATGGCCGAGCGGTAATATCTATGGACAGCCGTGCAGCAGGTCCCTGTTTCAATCCCCACTGCTGGCTTGAGCTTCACATGGTGCAGCATGGTGGAAGGGCATTTTGCGATTGCCCGCCTAGCTAACTGTAACCTGTGTTCCGGCAGCTTGAGAGCTAGTGAAATTACAGGCACATGAGACTTAACAACTATGTCTCAAGGTGACGGGTGCAGTGCAAGTCGTCACTTGTCAAGAATTACATCCGTTCTAGGCAGAGGTTAGTCCGCTTAACATCAGGTGTGCCTCGAGCTTGTTCCGTCAAAATAACATCAGAAACGTAAAAAGTAGTCGCATGGTACCGACTTTGACAAGTTATTTCACACATTTGATTATTGAAGTCGGTTCCAATTTTTGGTAAACATTTTCTTTTCACTCTTTTGAGTGACACTTGTACTTAAGAAGTCGATTGCCAATCACTGTCAATGAATAGTCAATAGTCATCAAGATAGAAACATATTTTTCAGTTATTGGAGTGTAACTCAAAAATGGCAATTTTGATGAAATTTAACTGGGACAACACGGAAAGCACTAGCTTACAAATAAAAAAAAACGTCTAAAACTTAGGGATCCGTAGGCAAACGTCGATAATATTAGCCAAAATGTGAAAAAAATACCAAAAACATCGTTATATCGCGTACGCTGCGGAAATTATTGACAATGGAGAAAAGTGTACTAAAATTTTATAGAGGACAATAATAACAAATACTTTTAAAATATTTTAAGAAAACACCATATTAATATTTTAATAAAACACTTAAAAAATATAAAAATATATCTAGTGACAATTCCGCCTAATTTTCTTGTTAAGCCGAGGTGACGTCACAAACGCCACGCAGCCAAACCGGAAGAATTTTCGACGCGTTTCGATTCTACACGAAGCATCCTCAGGAGGTCTTGACTCTTCGAGCGCACGATCGAGAAACTACTCTTCCGGTTTGGCTGCGTGGCGTTTGTGACGTCACCTCGGCTTAGCAGGAAAATTAAGCGGAATTGTCACTAGATATATTTTTATATTTTTTAAGTGTTTTATTAAAATATTGATTTGATGTTTTCTTAAAATATTTTACAAGTATTTGTTATTATTAAAAATGGATTTCCGCAAAGTAACGCCTGAATCAATTCATTATTTATAGAGGACATCAATATCTACAAAAGTCCGTTATACCATATGTCTAACTATTACAATTACGTCACAATACAATTTTTTATGTGTTTCATTATACCAGTGCAAAGCCGGGCCGCTTGTAAAATGATTTTGGTTACGAAGCCTAAAACGAGAGAAGCCACTGGTTCCTGAAACACAGTTAATTTCGTTTTATGATTACTCTTTTACTGTACATGCTGCACGACTCTGGAACAGTCTGCCAGTGTTCATCCGTAAGTCGCAGTGACTATATATCTTCAAAAATAGAGTAAAAGAACATTACCTATCTAGTAATAGCTAGCTTTTATATCATTAGTTTCCTGTACTTAGTAGGCATCTATAGTATTTAGGTATATGTATGTTTATTTTTATGTAGTACATTTATATAGGTATTTATATATGTGTATTTATTACACGTAAGTTTATATAATTATGGTACATTTAATATAGGTTAAATTCCTTGTATGCAGTACTTCATGGTAATGTCAGTAAGTTCCTTCACTTTGGAAACTATCGCGAGTTTTATCCATATTAACTTATTAGGAACCGGCTAGGACCCGCGTTATATTTACCGGAAAGATTCCGACCAGTTTCGGACTGTTTTGAAGTCCTTCGTCTGGGAGTCACGATTGCGCGAAGCGACGAGCACGGGCCTCAGCGCGTAACTGACGTTGCGATGGCGCTGTCTGCCCCGGCTCAGCTGTATTTGTCAAGTCGCCGTCAGAACTGTCACTTATCTCACTGTCACTGTCACTGTTATTGGTGAAATAGGGTTGATGACACACCACACTAACTGTATCAGTCTCACGATCCAGGCGCACAATATTGGAGTCACAGATGTTCAGGACAGTTTTCCATGCCGGTGGTATGTTCCACCCACAATCCCGGTTGAAGTTGGGGTAACGACATATTTCGATAGCTTCTCGTACCTTACGTGGAACGAAAAACTTTTCTCGCGCAAGAACGGACGCTTTATCGAAACGTACAAAATGACTGGAACCCGGGATGTGAGCGTATTCTGCCACTGCCGATTTTACGGTGTCCATGTTTTTCACACTCCTTATATGTTCAGTGAGCCTGGTTGCAATATTTCGTTGCGTCTCGCCGATGTACGACTTACCACAGTCACAAGGAATCCTATACACTCCCGGGCCGCTAAAGGGTTCTCTGTCCTTTGGTGAGCGAAGGAACCGTCGTAGCTGTCCAGGCGGTCGGAATATCGTTCTTATGTCATACTTTCGCTTCAGGTAATGACCAATTTTGTCGGTCACCCCTTTGACAAAAGGAAGATATATCGGAGAACGTTGCACTGTGAGAGGACCCTTGCCCTTGAGGATGCTTGCCCACCGGTTGCATTGACCCCAGTTAAAGCCATTGCTTTCAAGGACGTGTTTTACATGCTCTAACTCAGCGTTGACGTGTTGAGGATCACATATGTGTAGAGCTCTGTTTATTAAGGCTTTTGACACAGATGCCAGGTGTGATGGATGATAGTGCGACTCTGCCTGCAAGTATCGATCCGTGTGTGTTGGCTTCCTATATACTGTGTGGGCCAATAAGCCATCTGGCTTTCTTATAACACGGACGTCCAAAAATGGCAGACTGCCGTCCTTTTCTTCCTCAACCGTAAATTTGATTTTTGCATGGAGTGTGTTTAAGTATTGGGCAAAGATGTTTAACTTGTCAATTGTTATAATGGAAAACACGTCATCCACATATCTCCACCAGTACCGTGGCTTTGCGGGAGCGTCCATCAGTGCACGAGCTTCATAATGCTCCATGAATATGTTAGCCACCACAGGAGCCAACGGTGAGCCCATGGCCACACCATCCAATTGTAAGTAGTACTCACCACGCCAAGCAAAACAGTCCGAAACTGGTCGGAATCTTTCCGGTAAATATAACGCGGGTCCTAGCCGGTTCCTAATAAGTTAATATGTCAGTAAGTTGTATACTTAATTGCGGAAAATTGCCTCCCATATCAAATATACATAAATCCTTTGTTCCTGGTTGTCTGAAAGAAATAGCTATAAGCGATAAAGCCGCCATTTTGTACTGGTGTATTTCTGTTTAGGTTTTTTTATTGTAATGTTAAATTTAAGTTCTTGGTCATATAAAGTGTTTTCTATATCCTATCTATCTATCTTAAGGGTGAACTGGCCGATCAGTTCTCCATATAAACGTCGTAGGGCGATCACTCCCTTATTTGAGATTTTAAGTCCAAACTTAAGCATAATACCGATTCATATCGTCATTATCTAGGCTTGTAAGATGCCAAAATTTTAAAAAGATAAGTTATGAGCCTCGAAAACTTTATATGGAAATGTTTCGAGGCTCGTAATTCTCAAGTTAATTATTTTATTAAAATTTAGGCATCGAGATTATGACGATATCGATCGGTATTATGCTTTATTTTTGACCTAAATCCTCAAACAAGGTAGTGATCACCCTACGACGTTTGTATGGAAAACGGGCCGGCTATTCATAAATTGGCCATAGTAGTCCAGTCCGATGCCAACTTAGTAAACACTAGTTCAAGAAGGTTCATGTAAGGTACCTATGGGTTCATTATAAGTACTGTAATCAATGTATCTCAGTAAAAAAGTATTTTGATAGTTTGTCTATTCAATACTAATAATCCTTATTAGTGAAACATAGCTACTTTAACTGCCGATCAGTAACAGTATTCAACTGGTCATATTTCATTTATAAAACGTAGTGTGCATGTCTAGTATTTTCACATTGCAGAGGTACATTCTTATAGTTTATCAGGTTGAATTTTCAAACTTTTCTTCATAAACTTTGCTTTATACATGGTCTGCCAGCCTACCTCTTGGAATCACTAGTAGAGCTCGGGCAAACTCAGAAGTAAGTAAAATACGACTATTCCTTCCATTGTATCTGTTATTTATCAAACTCGACACTCTTTTACAGCAATGTTTTATTTTTTCTTATGAACTTAGCCTTCGAGTGTCTAGACAAACCAGACAATCTTCTATTCTAAAAAGTAATTAAAATACGTACTTAATAAAAAAATATAATTAACAAAGTAATTACTATAACGAAAGGTGTAGACATAGTTATTTTTGTATATTATAGCTTGTAAAAAAGATGAAGATGATAAGAAAATAGATCAACAGAGAGGCCGTGAAAAATTATTTGAAAATTGGTTCAGACGCATGAAACTTTGTGTAAATATTGGTGGAGAGAAGTGAAAAGATTTTACTAAACAAAATTCGGAAAAAGAAAAGGCTAAAAACAGAATCCAAATCCGTCTCTCGGAGTCATGTTGGTTTAAAATTCGGCTAGTACCTTTTTTCATTTTGATATGCCTAAACGCTTACAACAATAACTTTAAAAATAACATTGTTCGCGTGCCATATTCTGTGTCGTCAAGGGCTCAATAAATTTTATCATAAAAGCGTATTAAGACATATAATTTTTGATTAATTTTATAGTAAAATACTCTAAATTTATAAGTTAAGAAGCCTAATTTAATTCTTCAGCTTTGGGTGAGACTCATATTTTACTTGTACTGGTGAGGCATAAATCCACCTTATTGGTATGGGAAATGCAATAAAGATTGGCCTCGGGATTCAGAAAATACCTATGTGATAGTGAGGTTAAATATCCGAGGGTCACCTGATGTTAAGTGAACTAACCTCTGCCTATGAGAGATGCGTTTCGTCTCTAGCGAATTGCACTGCGCCCGTCACAATGAGATATACAGTAGTTAAGTCTCATGTGCCTGTAATTTTACTGGCTCTCAAGGACTGCTGCCGAAACACACTGTTAGGTTCTTGGCGGCAGATTTTCTACTTGATGGTGGTAGCTAGCAAGGCTACCATTCACAAAATGCCTTTCCACCATACGGTGAAACTCAAACCGCTGGGCAGGATGCGGACAGATGGTAAGCAATACGCTTATTCATTACTATTGCAGCGTCAACTTACTCGTTCAGCTTGATATTACACTGATACCATGACTATGTCGTTAGTTCTCACTGTCGCCAAACGCCTAACAGTGCTTTCTGACAGCCGCCCTTTATATCAACTTCCCAAACCTTCAACCGCATCATAACATACCATCAGGTAAGATTGTGGTCAAGGCTAACGTATCAACAAAATTATGGTGGAAGTCACACGAGACCCACTTGATGTTGAGCGATATCCTCTGCATATGATAGCTGCATTTTGACAAAAATTACAAACTGCACTGCGTCCATCACCCTAATACATACAATTATATGTATATAATTTCGTTATCACTTACTGACTCTTATGGACTGCCGGAGCACACTGTTTGATACTTGATGATAGACTTTTTTGAAGGTGCTAACTAGGCACCTTTTGAAGCAATGATGGCCGAGCGGTAATAGCTATGGACTGCCGTCCCGCAGTACCCTGGTTCAATCCCCACCGCCGGGTTGAGCTTCACCTCATGGTGGAAGGGCATTTTGCGATTGCCCGCCTGGCTAGCTACCACCATCAAGTAGAAAGCCTGTCGCCAAGCACCCAACGGTGTGTTCCGGTAGTAGTCCTTGAGAGCCAGTGAAATTACAGGCACAATGAGACTTAACAAATATGTCTCAATGTGACGGGCGCAGTGCAATTCGTGATTTGTGCTGAATTGCAAGTGTTATAGGCAGAGGTGGGCCTCGAGCTTGTTCCGTCACAATAACACAAAAAAAACCCCACAGGCTTTATAAATATTACCAATTCAAAAAAATATTGTATAAAAAACCAATTGGTCTCAACCATATAATGTATTCATTATATAAATCGATACGGCACATGTTCAATTACATTATTAAATAAATCGCAATTTGGCCAGGTGAAAAACTGGCAATTCTGTTTAAATTGGATAAACCCGGAACTCATTTTGCACACTAGAAATGTATACTGTGTAATTGGTCTGTTTGTTCATAGTTAACTACATCCAGTGGTCTGTTTTATATAAAAATATGCCTTCATTACCTATGACGGAAAGGAGGAGGGAATTCTACATTCGACTGTTTTTTTTTGTGATTGTTTTTTTTTTATGCCTGAAAGGTTAGCCTTTGACCATCATCTCACCTGATGGTAAGTGGTGATGTGGTCGAAGATGTTGTTCAGGCTAACCTAGAAGTACTGGCTCTCAAGGACACTTGCCGGAACACACCGTTAGGTGCTTGGCGACAGATTTTCTACTTGAGGGTGGTAGCTAGCCAGGCGGGCATTCGCAAAACGCCCTAGCACCATGCTATAACGACTCCCATCCTAAGACAACAACCAGGACCGACGGCTTAACGTGCGCTCCGAAGCACGGAAACGTTAAGTAGTAATGTCACTACCGGTCACCCATCCAACTCATGACCGCGGGCGACGTTGCTTAACTTTGCTGATCGGTTAAGAACTGCTAAGTAAACTTCGCTACGAGCGCTTCAAGAATGTAGTTGCATCATAACTCTTTACGGGGTGTACCGAGTAATTGTGTTCTTTTTTAAAGTTAGTACTTGTAATGTGGTCCCATTGAAATTTTACTGAGATCTTACTGGAAGTATTTGAATTATCCATAAGTCAGTTGTTTTTTCTTAAAATTGTTATATTGTCAAGAGGCCATTACACGCCACGCCATTACGAATATACGATAGAAAAAATGTAAGTCATGTGCGGGATTCGAACCCGCGTCCATCCACCCCTTTAGCCGGGGTATGCTCTAACCAATTGAGCTAACATGACATGATGTCATAACTCAAATCTTTCCTATCGTACTTTAGCTATCGTATTGGGATGGAGACACACATGCACATACGCACATTACATAATTTTTTTCTATCGTATATTTGTAATTTTGTGATGTAATCCGCCGAGAAAGCGTTATTAAAAACATAACAATATTAAAAAAATTAGACGTCAGTTAATATTATGAGTATTACAACTACATTACAAATAAAAAATAGAATAAGGAGTAACAAGTAATGATGGGAGGGCTTAAACGACTTAAGGCCCAATTCTTACAATCTAGGGTTAAATTAATACGCAATAACTTTATACCATAAACCGTTAAAATATGATAGGCTTTTGTCTACATAGATATCCAATGATGATGCAGTATTTTAGATTTGGCCTGGTGCTGAATTTTGCCAAATGTGAAGGCAACCATATAACGTTTGCAATAGAAGAAATCTAATCAGAGATTAAAAAAGGAATTTCGTTGCATTTGGCGGTTTAACTCTCTAAACCATTTTTCCTCTAGCTCGCAGCAAAATCAAAATCAGCAATGTTTTTGACCAAGTCCAAAAAAAGAGGTGCTCAATTTGGCTGTAATTTTTGTGTGTTACCTCATATCTCTTTACAGGGTGTTCCGATTTCGATGTTTTTTTTATTCGAAAGATGGTGCGTGTCGTGTAGTTACATTTACATTAAACTGAAGAGTAGTTACAAAATCACAAATATACGATAAGAAAAATTTTACTCATGTGCGGGATTCGAACCCGCGTCCATCCACCCCTTGAACCGGGGTATGTTCTAACCAATTAAGCTAACATGACATGATCTCATAACTAAAATCTTTCCTATCGTGCCCCGGCCAAAGGGGTGGATGGACGCGGGTTCGAATCCCGCACATGACTTAAATTTTTCCTATCGTATATTTGTAATTTTGTAATGTAATCCGCATAGCAGGCGTTATTGCTAACATAACAATATTAAAACTGACGAGTAGTATTGGAGTCATCCCTAATAGTGCGTATTTAAGTTTGAAGTTAGTTAAAATTACTATTACTGCTGCTGTTTACATTGTATACATGAAGATTTACAATTATATACAACATACATATTTTTGAAGCAATGATGGCCGAGCGGTAATAGCTATGGACTGCCGCGCCGCAGTACCCTGGTGCGATCCCCACCGCCGGCTTGAGCTTCACCGCATGGTGGAAGGGAATTTTGCGATTGCCCGCCTAGCTAGCGACCACCCTCAAGTAGAAAATCTGTCGCCAAGCACCTAACGGTGTGTTCCGGCAGCAGTCCTTGAGAGCCAGTGAAATTACAGGCACATGAGACTTAACAACTATGTCTCAAGGTGACGGGCGCAGTGCAATTCGTGACTTGTGATGAAATGCATCTGTTATAGGCAGAGGTTAGTCCGTTTAACATCAGGTTGGCCTCGAGGATGTCCCGTCACAATAACTTAAAAAAAATAAAAAAATAAAATTACAAATATTCACCTACGTGAATAATTCTCACAAAGAGAATGCTCTCCGTGAAAATGACCGTTTCATTTGTGTAACCCTGCATGCGGGTTTACAACAGCATTTAAATATTCAGGTCACTTCGTTGTCGGACTAAAATACTATCTGATTTACAATTTATTTATTTTACTCTGCACCGTTAAGGGAAGTATACTCATAGCGCTTTCCATTCAAACGTAATTTCGTCACAATCTGAATAAAAAGTCTACAAACTATTGTTATGCATGTACTTGAGTCTAAAATCTATGCTTATGGTTTGATGCTAGTTTCAAAGATAGGCATGCAATATTTCAGTGTATATATTTTATTTATTTATTTATTTTAATAAGCACGGTACTTACCAATTACACTTATTATCATAATTTATACATTGTTATAAGTATACAGCACACATAAGATTGACTCAATTCATTTAACTTGATACATATATAACAATATCATTATTATACAACGTCACCTAATTAAATAAATTTACTACAAACATGTCAAGTATGTCAAGTAATAATATTAACTTTTAATAATATTAATTTGCCAATTATGCACTTGGTATTTAAAATATGACGCAACTACTTTTGTATGAGAAGCGCTTTGAATACATTTCCCTTAACTATACTTACTAACATATTAAACTTGAAGATGCAGGACAGCCAGTCTTTTTGCGGAATTTCATATAACTATATCATAAGAAATAATGTAAGAAAATTTTATTATTTATTAAACAAAATTAAAATGCGATGGATGGAATTGCAGCTGAGCGATAATTGTGAAATATTCCTACGATTTACTTGCTAAGTCCAGATTTTACAAAAACGACTTATTTATTTTTAATATCGTTATGTTGCTATGCGGATTTCGTTACAAAATTTCAAATATACGAGAGGAAAAATTTAAGTCACGTGCGGGATTCGAACCCGCGTCCATCCACCCCTTTAGCCGGGATATGCTCTAACCTAATTTGAGCTATGACTCATTTTCATGTTAGCTCAATAGGCTAGAGCATACCTGACTTATTTAGTTAATCGATATTATCTATGACGTTGAAATTGGCTTTAAGCAAAAACTAGTCTAGAAAGGGCTAATTATACTACAGTTTTTCAGTAGTTGATGCTGTCTACCTTTTGGTATCTTTCCATTTGTTGTCTCTTATGACTCACTCCGGAAGAGGGACTACCCCACGAGCTAAACCGAGAGCGAAGAAATTTACTGGCAAATATTCCGCAAAAAATATGCTCGTGACTGAGACTCAGCTGCGTGGTGTTACTCGTAAGTAATCGGCAAACCGTACAACAAATCTTTCTTGATCTTCCTGGGAGTAGTACAGAATACATATTTAATCAACTGATCTTAGTTCCCAATGTAGCGTCGGGCTAGAATGTCGTAAGAGCGACTGAAGGTAAAATACCGAGATGATCTGCGATCTCCAAGACGCCTGCCAAGCGTGGGTAATATATAATTAAAAAATAAGACATATTCAACTTACACCTTGAGCATCTTGGAGTAGCCAAGGGTAGGATGTGTACTTATTTTAGTAAATAATAGGGGATAACTCACGTGAATAAGTCAGATAGCTCCGAGTATAGTTTTAGGGTTGAAATGGCCCGCCCGTTCTCCATACAAACGTGGTATAAGGTGATCACTCCTTTATTTCAAGATTTAGGTCCAAAACAAAGCATAATACCTATTAATCTCGTCATTATCTAGGCTTGTATGATGTCGAAATTTTAATAAGATAATTAATTTGAGAGTTATGAGCTTCGAAACATTTTCATATAAAATTTTCGAGGCTCATAACATTCAACTTAATTACATTATTAAAATTTCGGCATCATACAAGCCTAGATAATTACGAGATCAATCGGTATTATGCTTAATTTTGGACCTAAAATCTTACATAAGGGAGTGATAAGCCTACAGCGTTTGTATGGAGAAGCGACCGGCCAGTTCAGCCTTAACCACATTCGGTGGTCTTTTTCAAGGAGAGCACGGACCGCGTTGCCGTCTCGCTTTGCACTTGTATGTAGTTTCGTTTCATGAGTTATTTATAAAGAAATAAAAATATATTAGTATCATTTTTTTACAATCTTATCGAGCTCGCTTTTAATAAGTTAAATTAATTAAAATAAAGTACTCAGTGTCCACAGAAAAGAAAAACTCGACAGAATCCAACACTAAAGTGTAAACTCTAATTATTCACGTAAAAAGAGTCAAGTGATAAGAGCCCGTTTGCTTTTAAATTAACTGGGTCTACAGACAGTAGACTGTTAAAACAGTAGATCAAGTTCCGGCAAAATTATGTTACATAATTTTGAAGCAGTGATGGCTCAGTGGATGAAGCAGTGATGGCTAAGTGGCATTGGCTATGGACTGCCGCGCAGCAGGTCCATGGTTCGAATCCCGCCCAGAGCTTGAGCTTCACCGCATGGTGGAAGGGCATTTTGCGAATGCCCGCCTGGCTAGCCACCACCCTCAAGTAGAAAATCTGTCGCCAAGCACCTAACGGTGTGTTCCGGCTGCAGTCCTTGAGAGCCAGTGAAATAACAGGCTAAATGAGACTTAACAGGTATGTCTCAAGGTGTTGGGCGCAATGCAGTTCGTCACTTGTGATGAAATGCATCTGTTATAGGCAGAAGATACCAGTTAACATCAGGTGGGCCTCGCGCTTGTTCCTTCACAATAACATAAAAAAAAAACATAAATTTCTTGTTGGTATGTTTATTGATCGCAACTGTATTACGGCTGATCTTTTTATTAGCTTCTAATTGTGAAAGTTAGACTTGAAAGTTCAAACTTAGCGGAATAAATAAGATGATAATCAAATACAGATAACAAGGTAGCGCTTGTAATGCAGTTTGCTTAACCTTTATTAGTCGATTAGCTAAGTTAAGCAACGTCCGCCGCGGTCATGACTTGGATGGGTGACCTCTACTGACATTGCCACTGAGCGTGCACGTGATTCGGAGTGCACGTTAAGCCGTTGGTCCCGGTTGTTATCTTACTATGGCAGTCGATATAGCATGGTGGTAGGGCATTTTGTATATGCCCGCCTTGCTAGTTACCACCCACAAGTAGAAAATCTGACGAACAAGCACCTAACGTTGTATTCCAGCAGCTGTCTTTGAGGGCCATTCATCCTAGGTTACCCTGAATTAAATTAATCTTCGATCTGGTCATCACTTTTTATCAGGTGCGATAGTGGTCAAAGGCTAGTATATCAGGCATAAAAGAATATATAAAAATGTTTGAAAAATTTACTCACACGCAATACTAAATGATGAAATTAATTGAATTGAAAATAAAGTACCGATTAATATTATACTAGGCCCGTATTAATTAGCCAATCTCAGTTGGTAAGCTCTCAATACCTGAAGAGCATCTTAATAAAGTCGCTAATTAATAAACATTAACAATCAAGAATCAGAATCTTAAGTCCCATCTCAAGACCACCTTTTGTTCCTTGAGATTGGTTTATGGTATCAGCTGATAGCGATACCTAAAAATGTGCCTAGTATGACTGAATAACATCTTCAACCTATTACTTTAATGTTACTGTTCCCTACTAAAAATAGATTAAAGAAAAAAAATATAATAACATAATACAACAGAAAAACATCCTTACATACCATGTAAATATAAAACAAAGTTCTCAAAAGAGTACGGATCCAGATTCTGTTGAGTTGAGTTTTACAATTAAAAAAACATACCAGACGTATAAAAATATACCACTTTCAATAAAATATGTAAAATATAGTAAAATGCATCCGATGAATTCTCGATATTACTCAATTAGAATCCAAATTTCGAGTTGGGTTACTGCTTTACAATTATACCGAGTCAAAGTCGTATTTTCTTAAAAAAAGCCTTTTTTAGGCTCCCATAATTCGTGCAGTAAATCAGCAGGGGCTCAGTAATGAGGAGAAATTCTTAATTACGGACTTAAAAGGGCACTTAGCCGTCGCGAAATTTCATTTTTGCTCATGGTGCTTTGAGTTTTGTCTCTACTAGAATAAATTGGATGGCATGCGCGACGTAAGTGTATAAGTATATACGAGTATTCGTTTTACGTACAAGTATATACGAGTGGGTTCATAAAAGCAGGCCAAGCGGAGTCGTATTTGCAGAACGAGAATTCTATACACAATGTTTCATACATAGAGAAATATAATACTATTTCTTTTCTGTTGTTTCATAAATCGTTTGTTTTTAGAATTCAATGATGAGACGGTAGCTCAAAGGCACAAGCTTTAAATGTTAGCTGCGCCTGTCCATTACAATTGCAATTTCGCCGTTTTTAGGGTTCCGTACCCCAAAAGGAAAAACGGAACCCTATAGGATCACGTTGTTGTCAGTCTGTCTGCCAAGATCCTTTTTTAGGAACGCGTGGAGGTATACATCTGAAGTTCATATCAAATACTGATGTCTACTGTCCCTTGGAGCTGTGAAAAAATCAAACTTCCAAGCCAACGCAATCAAAAGATACAGCCGTATGCCCAAAATTTTCGACACTCGCAAGGGAATCAAAACCTACAGTGTACTTTCCATGAACTCATAATCTTGAAATTTGGTACGAAACACAGATAGAGGAAAATTTAGGAAAAGCATACATGTAAAAGTCCTAACTCACTTTATCTAAAAGGGTTCTCAATTAAATGAAACACCTTGTGAAGTGGTAGCTGAGTATATTTGAATTTGGCGGGTCGGTACACTGCCATGAGTTATTTGCAACAAACGCTTTCACGTTCAAAAACAGCACAGCGACATCTATTGGTATCGTGTGCAAAACACTTACAGAGTGAAGTTAGTCACATTTTACATAAGGAGTGAAGTAAACCTTGTCTATGATCTATTGTTGTACTTTGACTATTTATTTTAATGTTAGCTTAATATTAGACATACCGCCCACCAAGAACGTAGTTGAACGTTCTTTACAATTACACCGCCCACCATGAGGTCAAGGGGGTGTAGAAATATATAAAACCTTTAGCATACATTTTGTTTACAACAGAATTAAACTTGAGAAGCAATTACAATTTTATTTGCATGAAATATTTACTTGCATGCTGGTAATATGCATAATTTTGAAATGGGGCGTTTAATTAATGAGCCTTTGCACTTAAGTGTAACTACTCGCGTAAGTTGATCATCACCAGGATGTTTGGTAACAATTATTCCTAACAGCCATCTCGCAGGAGGCAATCCGTCTTCCTTTACTAAAACAACATCGCCTACGTTGGGTTCGGGTATTTGTTTAGCCCATTTGTACCTTTGTAACAAATGAGCCAAATATTCTTCGGACCATCGTCGCCAGAAGCTTTGAACCATTCGCTGCGTCAACTGCCACCGTCTCAAATTACTTAGGTTTGAATTTTCATAATTACGATCAGGCACCGTAATGAGAGGTTCACCAATCAAAAAATGACCTGGAGTCAAAGGTATCGGATCACCAGGATCATCAGTCATCATTGATAAAGGCCTCGAATTAAGGCATGCTTCAATTTGTGCTAACACGGTAGCCATTTCCTCATAGGTGAGAGTTGAGCCATTAATTACACGCCTGAGATGGTGTTTCGCGGACTTCACACCAGCCTCCCACAGGCCTCCAAAATTGGGTGAATGAGGTGGTTGGAAATGCCATGAAATTCCGTTATTTCCTACCCACTCGCGTATATCAACAGCCACCGAAGACTGTTCTATTGCAACTAAGTGTCGCAGCTCCTTATCGGCTCCGACAAAGTTGGTGCCGTTATCGCTCCATATGTTTGTGACACGACCTCGTCTGGAGACGAATCTTTTGAGACATGCGATAAAACCTTGAGCTGTTAAGTCACTAACTGGTTCCAAGTGTATTGCTTTTGAAACCATACATACAAAGACACTAATGTAGCCTTTGTAAGACTGGTGACCTCGACCCTTGGAAGTTCTAATGTTAATTGGACCTGCAAAATCAACGCCACTATGGCGAAACGGCCTTGCTGGTGTGACTCTACATGCTGGTAGCTGACCCATTAGCTGGTTTTGACTAGGCGCTGAATAACGTTTGCATGTCACACAATTACGTACATACGCCTTTACCTTAGATTTGGCCGAAACTATCCAATACCGTGTACGTAGATGGCTCAACATCAACGTTGGACCACCGTGAAGAGTCACTTTGTGAGCTTCGTCAACTATCAAATGGGAAAAATGGTGATTATTTGGCAGAATAATGGGTTGTTTTATGTCCATTTCCAGGTTAGCATTCTTGATACGACCAGTAACACGCAATATTCCGTCATTATCTAAGAATGGACACAAAGCTTTTAGTTTGCTTTTCGCCTTTACATATTTTCCCATTCTGATGTTATTTATATCTTCTCCAAATTCCTTCTTTTGAACATATTTTATGCATACTTTTAATGCTTCGTCTATTTCTTCCTTTTCAAGACATATTTCGTACCTTTTTCTTTCAATATCTTGTTTTTTCCACTTTAAAACTCTTCTACAGTACGCTATCACTCTCAGTAATCTCGATAGAGTTGAATATTTAATCCACATAGGGTCTTCGTTTGCGTTTTCTGTAACAAAATGTGTCTTAACTGTCCTTTGCTCAATGCTTGTAGCGCTCGACCTTGGTCTGGTATATTCGATGGTTTCGTCTTTAAGCCATGCTGGTCCCCACTGCTGGTTGTAGCCCACAAAACATTGCTTGATAATTCTTGTGGAGTTATACCCCTGGATGCTAAGTCTGCTGGGTTGTGAGAAGACTGCACATGAGCCCAGTGAGAATTGTCAAAATGGGAAAGAATGCTGGATACTCTATTTCCTACAAATGTAGTCCATCGACTTGGATGATCACTTAGCCAGGCTAAGACTACAGTCGAATCTGTCCAGACATGAACATTAGCTGGCGGAATTTTCATGACTTCTGCTACCTCAGATATTAGGTCGGACAACAAAACTGCTCCCATGAGCTCTAAACGAGGAATAGATTGCTGTTTGACTGGAGCTACCTTCGTGCGAGCCGTGACTAAGCTGGTTTTTATCTCTTGACGAATGCTTATAACTCGAAGATACACTACTGCAGAGAAAGCTAAAACTGAAGCGTCGGAAAATCCATGTAGTTCTACCAACACGTCATCAGCTTCCATCTGGACCCATCTAGGAATATAAAACTTACTCGTTTCTGCCAAATCATTGCGATAAGTTTGCCACTCGGTGAGTAAATCTGGTGTTAATTCATCATCCCAACCTAATCCTGAAAGCCAAAGCTTTTGAATAAAAATTTTGAATGTGATGACACAAGGAGCTGCCCAACCTAGAGGATCAAATAGGCGGGAGATTTCGGAAATCACTCTTCTTTTTGTGATTGGAGTTTGCTCTTCTGGAAGATTGATCGAGTATTTGAATTTATCACTCGAGCGATCCCAAGAAATGCCTAATATTTTCATCACTTCATCTGCCTTTATTTCTTTACTTCTTTCTTCCTGATCCCCATTTGTATGTTCCTTTCCTTCATCTGAAATCACCTTATTTAATTCCTTGCAGCTACTTACCCATTTTTGCAGCTGGAATCCACCTTTGGCAAGTATCTTCGTCATATCCTTGTATATCTGAATTCCTTCTTGTGTTGTCTGACATCCTGTCATCAGATCATCAACGTAAAAATCAAACTTTATTTTTTCAGATACTTCGGGACATTGTACTCCTTCATCAATTGCTGTCTGCTGTAAGGTCTTCACCGCGAGGTAAGGTGCCGATGCTGTGCCGAAGGTAACTCTTTCTAACCTATACTCTTCAATTTCAGATCCGGGATTGTCTCGCCACACTACTCTTTGAAAATCAACATCTTCTGGGGATACCTTCACTTGCCTGTACATTTTTATAATGTCTGCACACAGACTTATAGGATGCATTCTCCACCTCATGATAATGTGACGTAATGGAAGTTGAATGGTTGGACCTACCATGAGATCATCGTTCAATGATACCGCATTCAATCCTTTCATCGAAGCGTCAAAAACAATTCGTAGCTTTGTCGTTGATTTGTCTTCACGCACGACGGCGTGATGAGGTAAGTAAACACCTGGACGATTCTGAAGATCATTTTTTGGTATGCGTTGGGCATGTCCAAGGTTTATATATTCCTGAAATACTTCGGAATATTTTCGTTTGAATTCTGGGTCTTTCTTAAATTTGTTCTCCAGGTGCAGAAACCTCTTGGTCGCCAGTTCCTTGGAGTTTCCATATTGACATTGTGGAGTATCATCACGAAACGGAAGTTTCACCACATATCGACCATCATCGTCTCTTTTGGTTGTCCGTGTGTAAAATTCTTCACAACGCAGCTCTTCATCGGAGAGAATCTTTTTTGTACTACCTGGAACTGACTCGATTTCCCAGAATTTTCTCAGAAGGTCATTCTCATCCTCCCGATCTACAGTACTTAGTACAACGTGATGACAATTGATTTTGCCATTGATTGAGGAAACCTTCCCCGACAGAATCCAACCAAAAGCTGTGTTTTGAGCCACGGGTGAGCTTGGTGGACCTTGCATTAAACCTTCTCGTAACACTTGACCGTAAGCTTCAGCACCAAGCAGAATATCAATTTTGTTAGGCGTGTAGAACGCTGGGTCTGCAAGGGTTAGAGCTTTGAATCCTGGCCAATTGCTCGGTATCTTCTCTGAGGGCAAAGGAGATGTGATATTACCTAATACATATGCATGTATTTGCATGCTAAATTCGGGCTCTAGGCGTGAGTGAATAGTCACTGTTACAGTGTGCTCAGAGGCAAAAGCACTCTTCTCACCACCTATTCCGGAAATGATCGATTTAGCTGGCTTCTTTCTGAGTCCAAGAAGTTGCACTGCTGATTCTGTTATGAATGATGCCTGGGATCCTTGATCCAATAACACTCTCAGCAGTTGTGTTGAACCTTGTCTTGTCTGTGCTTTGACAAGAGCTGTGGCTAATAAAACATGAGTACCTTCTGACTCCTTGGAAAAATGTGAGGCTACATTTGTTGGTTGTACTCCTTCCAATGACGATGCCTGAACCGGTGACATCGTTGATTTAGTACTGACGGATGCAGTATTGTTACAAGTAACTACTGAATTTGAGACTGATTTTGGGTGCAGCAACGAATGGTGTCTTCGTTTGCAAACGTAACAATTTATTGACGAATTACAATTTTTAACTGAATGGTTTTTACTTAAACAGTTAAAACAAAGCTTGTTTGTTTGTACAAAATTTTGGCGAGCATGATAATCTACTTTTGAAAATTCTTTACAATTGGATAACTTATGACCGGAACCTTTACAAAATGGACATAAGGCAGTTGTAACATCGTTTGCAAGTGCATGCATCACTTTAGGCTTTTGGTTTAAAGAATTTGAGAATGATTTGGGTCTGGTATCTAAAAATTCAAGTGATCGGAATCTTGATTCTAAAAAGTCATGCATTAGTTTGAAGGTAGGCAACTCATCAGAGTCACTTATCTTCGCTTCCCACTGCTTCCGTGACTCAGAATCAAGTTTCGTTCAAATGATGTATATTATAATCATGTCCCATGTGTCAATATCTATACCCAAATTCTTCAAGCCGTTTAACGTATCGTTCGTCGTGTCTAACATATCCTTAATAGCACTGCATGACTCTGTTTTAATGCTCGACTGATTCATGAAACGCTTCAACAAGCAATTAGCTAGGTACTTTTTGTTGTTGTATCTATGATTGAGAATTGACCATGATTCTTGATAATTGCTTGCTGTGATGGGAACGTGCCTCAACAATTTTTCGGCTTCACCAGAGAGGTGACTTTTCAAATAGTGCATTTTCTGAACATTGTCTATTGAAACGTTTGTGTGAATCAACGATACATAAAGATCCCTAAATGTCTGCCATTCCGAATATAAACCAGAAAATGTTGGTATAGCAATTTTTGGCAGTTTTACATTTGAATCGCATGAGGATGTTGACGCTGCTTGATTTCCTGTGCTCGAAGAGCTTGACAATTTACACTTGAATAATATTTCTTTTAAATCTGACTTATAATTAATATACATTTCTTCAATATTGTTAAAAACATCTTCTTTGAAATATTTATGTTGTAGAATGACATCTGAATCCTCAGTTAAGAGCTTATCATTATTTTCTACTAATACTCGCCACTGCTCTTCTAAAGCCTCAAGTCTGGTAAGTATGTATGATTCCTTGGCTAAACGATCCTTTGGAGATTTTTTAAAATTATCATAGGACTTCTCAATCTTACTGAAATAGCTTAATTGTGTTTTTATTAAGCTTACAGATTCCATTTTGTAATTAAATTTTAGTGTGAGATATCAACGACTTTTTTCTTATAAGTCTACAGTATTGCCGATACAACAGAAAAAATTAAACTTTTCTAAGTCTAAAATGTCTCTGATTCTTTTACAAGTGTTTATACAACATAAATTTTTCCAAGTCTAAAATGTTGCTGAAAATTTTACAAGTGTTTTAATCATTTGCCATCGATATAAATTTCGGCATGGATTCCCCGTCTAAACACAATTACCTTAAAAATATTCTAAGTTCCTGACTCTACAAATTAACTCTACCAAATAAAGTCTCTAGATATAACTCTACCAAATTTGTAACTCTACGTTAAGATTGAACCTTCCAAGAAATCTTCAAAATAGCACCACAAAATAAAGTCTTCTTCAAATGGACTGTATAAATTGTACTCACGATTTCACTTGCACTTTACCACTCCACTGCTGACGCCAACTCGTTGACGTGACTGACTCGACGATTCCTTTGGGCCGACTCGACGACTCTGCTAGACCGCCTCGGTGACCGCTTATGCTCCACCTCGTAGCGCCCCCTGGCGCCGTCCACCGGTACTGCTTGCCGTGCTCCTTCCGTTGGCTGCACGACCCGTGTCACTCCTTGCAGTGACACCACTCCCGTACCGGAGTGATTGGCGCTTCAGTAGCAATCTACTACTGGTTTCCACGCCGTGGAACAAAAAACCTCGCCGACTATAGCTGCAGCTGGATATCCGGCTCGAAGGACCATGTCAAAGTCCTAACTCACTTTATCTAAAAGGGTTCTCAATTAAATGAAACACCTTGTGAAGTGGTAGCTGAGTATATTTGAATTTGGCGGGTCGGTACACTGCCATGAGTTATTTGCAACAAACGCTTTCACGTTCAAAAACAGCACAGCGACATCTATTGGTATCGTGTGCAAAACACTTACAGAGTGAAGTTAGTCACATTTTACATAAGGAGTGAAGTAAACCTTGTCTATGATCTATTGTTGTACCTTGACTATTTATTTTAATGTTAGCTTAATATTAGACAATACATTTCTAGTTACATGAAGTAATAAAAATATTTTTAACAATTTAATAATGATATAGATTTAATATAACAATAACAATATCATAACTTTTACTTATATATCTGCAGGTTTGTACGGAACGCTCCTTGCGCGAGTCCGACTCCCACTTGGCCGGTTTTTGTTCAGCTTGAGCACTAGACAGCGCTCATTACTTCAAGGCATCTTCGTTGTTATGAATCGTTGGCCCAGTAATCTCACTAGTTACAGCCTTTCAAGTCTAAACACGGCGGTGTTCTATCAGAATATCACTGCGGAGGTACCCACCTAAAACAATTCTTCCTCAAAACTATTTGCCACTCGGTGAAGTATGGCGATATTTAACAAGAAAAAACATTGCTTTTTGTCAGTTGGGAATACTAAGTTCTTGCTTACGCTGCTGCTACTTACGTCTTACTACAAATAAAGTTTTTGTTATTTGTTATTAAACTTCATAAAGTTAAATCATACTAAGTTTGATGGACGACAAATTTAAAAAACATACACAAACATCTTACCTGATCAAACATACACAATCATATTTATGAGCTGAGTCGAAGATGTTTTTCTAATAAGTCGTTTATGTTTATTTTTAAAATGTGTAATAAGATTAGAATTAAATAATACCGACCCGGTGCACTTCCAATTATGCTAAGACAGCGATTGCTGAACAGTCGTTTTTTTCCACCTGTTTGAATGCACATATTTTTGACGTTGGTGACATCCAACTAAATATCATGAGACTATTTACTTAGGTTGGTAGGTCAATATACAATCTACACTCAACACCAATTCATGAAGCCATTTTTAAATTGCTAAGTATTATTTTAATTCCGCGGCATAACTGGAAATGCACCAGGACGGTATTCTGGGATTTCGGTTCAAATCATAATAAAGTTAACTATTGTCATACAAAATAATATCCAGTTTCATTAAACAAAATTATAAATAAGTGCAAAACAGTCTTCTATTCTTCAAAAATCTCCTTGTATATCGATCAGGTCCTTTTCCATACAAAATAATATCCAGTTTAATTAAACAAAATCACAAATAAGGGCAAAACAGTCTTCTTTTCTTCAAAAACCTCTTTGTATATCTATCTATCAGGTCTACAACTACAAATTGAGAAACATCACATTACCTTTTCCCGTATATATTTTAATTCACCAATTTTACTAGCAACACGGAACAAGTGAATCCCAATTCACTCAAGAAAATATAATATTTTTTCCTTTTCTATAAATAATTCAAGGCATAAAGTAGATGATGGATGCCGTTGAATACGACGCTTTGCTTTAGGATCGGATTGATGGTTGGTTATTTATGAGTTTTGTACGTGTATCGTGGAGCCTGTCGTATGGTATAAAATGTCGTAGTGTCAGGTTGTGTGTTGAACATTTTTATAAATTTTTTCATAGGCAAGTTTACCAGCATGTTTTTTTATATGTACACTTCACAGTCACTAAGGTCTTTTAAATTTCAAGAAATTATTAGAAAATATACATTATGCTAAGGAGGAACAGAGTTTAAAAAAAAAAACCCGGTTAGTATTTTTTCCTGATATTATATAAATTTTTTTGTCTTAATTATCTGTGTTACATTTTTCCTTAAAAAATTCGACTTAATTAGAAACCAGAGTAGACCGGTGTCGTCTAGCAGCAGCCGTTCAACACCCAAACAGCACTTTGTTGGCTAGAACGAAAATCAAACAAATTACCGTTGAGTTAAGGTTAATTGTTCAGAACACGCTGCAAATTGGAGGTACCGTCAGTTTCACCGTCTGAAATGCAGGTGTTGTATACGTTCAGCCTATGATTTTGCTCTTATCATAACAGTGCGATGTAACTAGACAATAATATTAACTTCATGAAACATGTAGAACCCTTGAGAGTCGGTAAATAATTCATAAAATTACAGACAAATCTTCATGTCTCTGGGTTATGGGCGCAGTGTATTTCGTCACTTGTGACGTCATAATCTGGTATAGATAGAGCTACTGCTTTCATTGGTATCAGATACCCATTATGTTTTCATTTATATAGTAGTCTTCGTGAAAAGTATTTATTATTAAATTTTTCTTTCCAATTCCCATCCATATTTGACTAAGTTTAGAGTTAGGCTACAGCAAGTTTTTTTTTTACGTTATTCTTGCGGTACATACTTGAAGCTCACCTGTTAAAAAACACTGGAAAAGGATAACTTTTGGTTACTGGCCTCTGCCAGTAACTAAAGGCTTGGCTCCAGGATTAAACATTGCAATTGAACGGGGCAATGCTGCCAGCATGTTGCGCACGCTGCCAACTGGTGGACGGGCTGGACTTCATCATTTGGACTGCCTGTGAGTCTGTAATGACTTGTAGGTTGTTTAAATGCTTTCATTGTAGTAGCTGTAGTGTTGTATATAGTTCGTAGTATTTTGTAAATAAAGGCATTTCATTGTTAAAATAAACTTAAATATCCTATAATTTATTTCTGATCTCATCATATTCGAATAAGACGGACACAACCGAAGGCGTAAACAAGCATTTGGACCATTTTGAGGGACTCTTTGGATAGTGCCTTGGGATAAATTTATTGCCATGGGCTAAGGGAGGTCTTAAAACTGCGGCGGTGTTTTTATTTCTCTTGTGACTATTGTGTAAGGTTCTACTATTATTTATTTTGTCAGATTAGTCGATGAATTACTAGAATTGAATTATAAGAAGGTAGAAGGACGGTGGACTAAAGGGTCGATTCCCTGGTTTTGGTCACATTGAAGGTAAGCCCCTTCTCATTGTTTGGATTGACAAGAAATATATTACAAAATTACAAATTTAGATGAAAAAATTATAGTCAAGTGCGGGATTTGAATTTCGAACCCGCGTCATCCCTCCTATAGCCGGTAATGGTTAAAGAATGAGACGAAAAATTAGAGTTATAAGTCATATGCACAGACCTAGGATTTTTTCGCTACGCTCAACAGACCTACGAAGTGTGTGAGTGAAAGGTCCTAAGCTGCTACAAACCGTCGCGAGAAAAAAAGAGATAGTGAAACAAGAAGACGGTATGTCATTTTTTACTCGAGTAAGAGGCCATAGCGTCCCGGCCTCTTCCAAGTCGGCGCGAATTTTGTGTATTTGCCCAAATATCTTACGATTATAATATAAAATATGTATTCTGCAAGCATGGTGTCTTGTTCAGTGAGTGAATGTGAGGTTACAAGACACAGTAACCCGAATATATACACGTTTCACAGGTAATTTATGTTTATTTGTACTGCTTTTTGGATAATCATTATTTTGTCATTTTGTTTTAAAATTAGTTATATGAACTATGGAAATATAAGATAATAGGTTTCTCTTCATACTTATCATCAAATTACATTGCTAAAAATAAAGAATTGGTTGGTATTTTACGAAAAATACAAAAACATTTGTTTACGATAGGGCTTGACAAAGTCCTGACGTCACAAGTATCGATAAAGTCGATAGTTTATGTCTGACCTGTAGCTTCGACGTGAGTGCTCGGGTACATATTCGAACCTCAAAAATTACCGGTAGTTAGTTTACTCATAAATTTGTTTAAAAATAATATAATTACATAATAATTAGCGAGAAGTTGACAGATCAGTTTATAGCTTATTGAGTATTTACGAATAAGGGAGTAAATATTATCACAAGATATATTATTCAAAATTTATTATGATGTTTTCTGTGAAAAGTTCCCCTAACTCTCAATAAATAATTGGAAATATCTCTAACTTCTATCATAAAATATTAGTATCTTTATACAAATGGCAATTTAACAGAATTTGAAATAACTATATGCACGCGTATAATAATGTTTGTGATCTTACAGATTACCACCATATTTTCAGTATTTGATAAAAGGGTTTGGATTATTGACGCAATCTAAATAAAAACTCTACAGTTTGTAGTAAACTTTGAATCAAAATGCTTCATACAAAGAAAACCTCGATGTATACTAATGAAAGACTCAATACCAACTTTTAATGTCCCTGAATGCATAAAGCTGTGGAAATGGTAGTCAATAGCTTTAGGAAATGATGACACAAGTAACGTAAAGTTTAATTTGTAGTAAAATACATGGTCAAATAATATTTTTCATGTAAAGACTGTAGGATATGTTGAGTCAATCTAGTAACCCTTCCCTTAGCGTCCCTGGTGCAATAAAATCAACAATACTAGCTTCATTGCAGCGCTGGATATCTATGGCTATCCTGACACAAAATAATTTTTATTTTTCCTTTCAGATCAAATTGAAAATAAGACGGCCCTGACCTTACTTAAATAGAGATATATTACCACCGTTAGTCATTACCTGTGCTTCAAATTAAGTACTGTCTCCAAGGAAAAAAAACTTATTAACTACTATAAATTGTGACAAAAATTACAGAAAAAAATTAGCTCTTAAGAAGTTTAAGAGCTGAAACAAAAATAATCATAAAACGGCTTTTAGACTTAAAAGCAGACCTTAAAGAATTATATGTTTTGTAGGCCAGTTAGTAAAGATTATCAAAATTATGTACACATCGTCATTTCTACAGCCCAATGAGCTATGTTTACACAAGGGACAAATTCGACCTTTGCTTACCACATGTGAATGCTTTACGCAAATGGTATTCAGATAAATGTAATTTAATAATTTACAGTACCTGTATATTTGCAGCTTAATGATTTTGTTAATGGTAATCATAATACATAGTAATGGTAAGTTTTATTTCATCTTGTTACGATGAAGTTATAGTAGTTTACTTTTAAAAGTGCTGTACCATTTTGGACCTACAATAAATGACTTCAACTTTGAATGAGCTTTATTTTTAACAGATCAAAAAGGGAGAAGGGTATCAATAAGGTCGTATTCATGTTATGATATTATTTGGTTTGATTTTCATTTGAAAACATCATATTTTGTATGAAAGGATGTACTTTAAGATTCATCCCTTTGAAATTTCATCATAATCAGTTAAGTAGTTTGGTTTTTAAATCATAATAACTTAAAAAATAAGTTGTTCAAGTTAATGAAATTGCATATATTGCATTTCTGTGATTTCTGTGTTGTTTACGATCATTACAATAGTCTCAATGAACTATATAGGGCATAATTTCAAACGAATGTGTCCTAAGATTCAACAAGTAAAACTGTCGATAGTATTACGACGCGAGCGTAATACTATCGACAGTTTTACTTGACATGACAACACTATGTCACTCACACATTTATATTTAATTTTTTATTACACCATTCATCCGTCACTGTTGGTCTTGTACATTCTAAGCCTATGGTCATATGTCATGTTATTTCAGCCAGTCAGAGCATACCCCGAGGTACTATATGATACTATATATTATTATAGAAGTGGAAGGCGCGGGTTCAAATCCCGCACATGATTATAATTTTTCCTCTCCTAAATTTTTAATGTAAACCGCAGAGTATGCATTATTTGAAAAATAAAAATATATACTATATACGGACATATAAGCAACATATCGATGCTGTTTTTTTCATATTTACTAATCAATTAAAAAAAAAAACATGTAACTGTTTTCAAATGATTTTTTGGAGCACCTTCACCAACATAGTGAATTTTCACATTAATTCACGTCAATATGTTTCCAATTATGTCAGTTCCTCATTTCTGTGCTGATTGTTAAAAAATCAGTCAACCGTAACCTATTGAAAAATGTTTTTTCTAATTTTCACGCTTCTTGGAGAAACAAAAGACCGTAACCGTTACGCGCAGCGCGTACTGAAATTGAAGTTTGTTTAATTCATATTTTGTTACATATTTCGTTACGTTTGTTGGATACAGCAATTGATCAACTATATACATTAGCCATACAACCAGTTCCAAATTTGGTGACAGAAAGTGACAGTATTAACGCATATCGTAAACTTAAGTAAAATGTAAATATCTCGTTTATTTAGTAATGCCTGAAAATTCAGTGGACTCATAATAATTTACTAGCTTTTCGGCCGCGGCTCCACCAGCGCGTATGTCGGTTATAACGCCAATAACCTCTTTTTGCGCAGTTGGATAAAAACTATCATAAAACCTTTCCCGGGTCTCAAACTATTTCTTTACCAAATTTCATCCAAAGCCGTCGAGTAGTTTTTATACTTAGTAAATGGCAATAAACTCGTCTCCTATTACATGGGATGAAACATATCTAGAAAACGGTAAAAAGCCTATACAAAAGGCACCTCTGCCTGCCCTTGCGGGGAATACAGGCGTAACAATATGTTTTTATTTATGTACGTTCATTCATTTCAAGATGCATACCTGTTCACTCACAAAAGCGTGCCCCTTTGCAGTATAGTACCACTAACTTAACTGTGCAGTTCGCGAGGGCGCTGCTGGTCAAGGAAATCGACTACAAACTGTGACAATTTGAAGGAATGTTGTAGTTCTTTTTTCTGCCGTCTGAACAGATAAGTTGGTGGGACTGTATATTATTGATGCGCATTTGTTCAGGTAGGCCACATTTGTATACTACGTCTTAGTGTGCGTGTATATGGTAATGGTACATACAGTACAATAATAAAGCTTTTTTAATGTTATTTTGATGGAATGATCTCGAGGCCCAGCTGATGTTAAGCAGACTAACCTCTGCCTATAACAGATGCATTTCGTCACAAGTCACGAATTGCATTGCGCCCGTCAGCTTGAGACATACTTCTTAAGTCTCATGTGCCGGTAATTTCACAGTCTCTCAAGGACTGCTGCCGGAATACACCGTTAGGTGCTTGGCAACAGATTTTCTACTTGAGGGTGGTCGATAGCCAGGCGGGCATTCGCCAAATGCCCTTCCATCATGCGGTGAAGCTGAAGCCCGCGGCGGGATTCAAACCATGGTTGCGCGGCAGTCCATAGCCAATGCCACTGAGCCATCACTGCTTCAAAATAACACGATCGCTTGGGTAGGCAGTAGTTATTGCAACACTAAAAAAAGTAGAGGGGCATGCATTAATCACAAGAAAGGTCTGCATATTCGTAACATGCAAAAAATTCTTTTCGTTTAGAAACATGATTATAAAAATAGTTACTTATCATTTAATTTGAATTTTATCAGCTGAATCATACGATTTATGAATCAAGTTAATTTTTATTTAGTTTTTATAGTACAGAACTGTTTAATATCCTCCAGCTAGATATCGTAAAAGGCGACTAAGAGAAATTGACCTAATAAGCAGCATAGACCACCACGTCAAAGCGAGTGGAGTATTGCTAAGCAACGGTCGCTCAACAGCGCTTTTTATAATCTTAACGTAATGATTACCGGAAACCTAGTGGGTTTTCTTTTACAAGACCATTCCGAAAAATTATGAGTTACACTCCTTTTTGGTCCAATGACCTGAATGATATTTGAAGCGCTCGTAGCGAAGTTTACTTAGCTGTTCTCCACCGATCAGCAAAGTTAAGCAACGTCGCCCGCGGTCATGAGTTGGATGGGTGACCGCTAGTGACATTACTACTGAGCGTTTCCGTACTTCGGAGGGCACGTTAAGCCGTCGGTCTCGGTTGTCGTCTTAGGATGGCAGTCGTTATAGCATAGTGGTAGGGCATTTTGCAAATGCCCGCCTGGCTAGCTACCACTCTCAAGTAGAAAAACTGTTGCCAAGCACCTAACGAGTAAGGTGTGTTCCGGCAGCTGTACTTGAGAGCCAGTACTTCCAGGTTAGCCTGAACAACATCTTCACTTACCATCAGGTGAGATAGTGGTCAAAGGCTAATCTACCAGGCATAAAAAAAGAGATTATTAAGCCTTGGGGATCACCTACAGTGTTTTTCTTCGCTCATATGAGACGCCAATATTATTAGCTAAGTCTCTGTTAGTTAATCTACACATCTTAAAATATACACACTTTGCTAACGTTGTCTTCAGTCGTAGACATCGTGTGGCGAACAGAGCAGGGGTCATCTGCGATGCTCTTTAGTTCACGTTAAGCTCAGATACCCAAAATTCAACAGTTGAACATGACGAGCCAGATTTTCCTAATATTGTTGTCATACCAAAGTGTTTTTCAATTTTTTCAGCATTTTTTTTGATGCAGTACCACTCTACCTTGCTCTATATTAAAAACTACAAATACTACGTAAAACAAATCTTACATTACATTTAGTTTACCAATTAAATCTATGAATAAATTGGGGTAGTTTACAAAGCAGGTTTAAGGTGCTGGGCTAGACTGTCACCTCCCCATATTCTCTACTCTTTCGTGTCGTTAAAGGCGAGTAAAAGTAACATACCAGAATACCTTCTGGCTTAGCTGCTGCTGCCTCTCTCTGAAGAACTGATATCTCACACTGCGATTTCCAAGACGCCTGGCAAGCGTGGGGATTATGGCAAATCCCCCCATATTGGGAGTGGCGTGTTCAGCAGTGGACAGTCCGGCTGATACACATATCCGAATGATACTGTACAGCACAGTTTAAAAAATATTAAAGGTTATATCAATTTGATGCAATAAACTTTTTAATCCACCCTCGTATTTCATTTATTTCCTTCTCTGTAAGTGCATGCTTCCAAATTGGCGGTAAGCACATATGGCAAGGGTTCGATAGCTCTATGCTACGTAAACGCTCTTGAGTTTATTTCATTTCAGTATACTGGCACGATCTCCGCTGAACGTAAATCGTTCGTCAAGTCATTATTCCATTGGCATAAGGTTGAATATGGAAAGTTTTTCGCTGATTAAATCATAAACAATTTAGGTGCAATCCGGTCAAGAGTTTTTGAAAACAGCCATGGCCAATAGTCATCGACGCGTTATCCGTGCCTAAAACGCTTGCGGCTATTAATAATTTGCTGTACGCATCTAATAACTGTCGAAAACAAAATACTGAATTGGAAAACCCTATCAAATTAGAGGTTTAGAATATATCCAGGTGCTGAAGGGGTACTAATTTCAAGGGTAGACCAATGCACGATCAGTTTTATGAATATCGCTCGATGCTGAGGTAAAGGAATCTTAAGTTGTGTAGTTTTGGCCACAAAATGAGGCGTACTACCAATACTATTATTATAATTACTAGATTGAATACATCGCTGCATTTTTATTTAATAGTTCACTGCACCGTGAGTTGCCAGGATAGTCATTGACATTCACCTATTGATATCTGTGTCATAAGAGGCGACTAAAGGTAAAAGACCGGAAGATGGGCGGCAGCGTCTTCTGTGGAACTGATATCTTAAACTGCGATCTCCAAGACGCCTGCCAAGCGTGTGGTTAATAGTAAAATATAGAAAATGTTGAATATACTTGTTTTGTATTATGTGCATTTTACTGTATCAGCCCGATTATCCATCGATGAAAACAGTTTCCTCCGTACAGGTTTGCTTGGCAGGCGCCATGGGATCGCAGTGTAAGATAGGACTCAGAAGGTGTTGCCGCCCACGTTTTGGTATTTTACCCTTAGTTGTCTCTTACGACACCCATGGGATGAGAAGAATTCTAGGTTAACCCTGTTAATACCTTCGACATCATCATCACTTACAATCAAGTGATATTGTGGTCAAAAGCTTACCCATAAGTAATTAAAAAAAATGGAGGTATGATATTCTAGCCCGGCACCCCACAAGCATTTGTATTATCGTTATTTGATAAAAAATGCGAATATCAAAGTTAGGTCAATGTTTTGTCCCGCACTATATTTCAGTGTACAGCTATCACGTCCGTGGATAATATTGGAAATTTCTTATACTTTATATTATAGCCTTCCTTTGCGTGCGAATAAAAAAACCAACATAGGAGAGTATGAAAATGTTTCCTTTTATATAAGTTTGTGTTTATTCAAGTAGAGAAACTGTTGTAGACGTGCTTTGGTTCAATAATTTTGAAGAATAAAGAAAGAAATTTTGTATTTTCTAGAACTTTTTCTTATTATGATGAAGTATAGCTAGAAAGATAGATAATTACTTAATAATATATTATAAGGCCACAAAACTGTGTTTTTTTTAATGTGATTGTGATGGAACAAGCGCGAGGCCCACCTGATGTTAAGCGATATCCTCTGCCTATAACAGATGCATTTCATCACAAGTGACGAACTGCACTGCGCCCATCACCTTGAGACATACCTGTTAAGTCTCATTTTGCCTGTTATTTCACTGGCTCTCAAGGACTGCTGCCGGAACACACCTTTAGGTGCTTGGCGACAGATTTTCTACTTGAGGGTGGTCGCTAGCTAGGCGGGCATTCGCAAAATGCCCTTCCACCATGCGGTGACGCTCAAGCTCTGGGCGGGATTCGAACCATGGACCTGCTGCGCGGCAGTCCATAGCCAATGCCACTGAGCCATCACTGATTGAGAGATAAAACTTTGATAATGACTATAGATGATTTTCAACCCTTATTCTACGTTGTTGTGGACGGCTGATTCCCTCAACTTAATTTCACAACAAATTTATGGGCCAAGTTTCAAGTTCATATTATCATGTTTTTGACTTTAAAAAGTCAGTGTCGTTATTAATAACTCAGCCAAGTGCGAGTCGGATTCACATCGAGGGTTCCGTACAAACCTGTAGGTATATAAGTAAAAATTAATTTGTGTATGATGTAACCAAAAATGTATGCCTTTCGTATTTTTTCCTTTACCTGTACTATAATACGTTGCTTCGTACCAAATTTCAAGGTTTTGAGTTCACAGGAAGTATAGTATCCTGTAGATTTTGATTCCCTCGTGAGTGTCGAATTTGCGGCATAAACGGCTGTATATTTTGATTTCGTTGGTGTAGAAGTTTGATATTTTACAGCTTCAAGCGACGTAAACTTGAGTATTTGATATGAATTTCAGCTTGACACCTATTCCCACGCGTTCCTGAGAAAAAGGGTCTAGACCGACTTACGGTAAATAAAGTGATCCTATAAGGGTTTCGTTTTTTTAGGAACCTAAAAGATAAAGAGATATTATTATAATAAAAACAAAGAACAAATACCTGGCAGTTATTCCTGCTGCGCGATTGTGTTATTGTATTGCTTCCACAATAATGATCACATTCGGCAACAACTGCAGTTTACGGAAGTACGAAGGCTTTTCGGTTTATGTACGAGTATACTTTGGTCTAAAAAATACAACCAATATACAATGTGGCCTCAAAAGCATTAATTCTGTTTTCGTTGTGGCCGTAAGAGTTCATGCCGTCCAAAGCTACCACAAAAGATATATTCCACCCATCCAAAGATTGAAATATTTTCGATATTTTGATGGAAATTTTCAGTTCATTGCGTGTAATTGAGAGATTAACCCATTGGCGATAATGATAACAATAGAATTTCATTCATAACTAGGACATAGTGGTCCTGACGATGCCAACTTATTAATACGCCAAATTTGATGAAATTAAAATGGGGCTAACTTAGAAATATTCCTACTAAACCCAACAAGCATAATCAAAATCGGTTGGACCAGTTAAAAATCATGTGTGGTCATACAAAAATAATGTACGCGAGGAAGATTAGGAAGTAGCTAAAAATTTCTTCTCTCTATTGGTAAAAAAAATACAATCAAACAGGTGGTAATAGCTTCTTGACCCATAAGACAGAATGAAAAAATCTTTTCTGCTCCTCACTTGTTGCGTCTAGCCTTAAGTGGATCTAGGTAGGAGATTGAATTCTGATTCGATTACACTGCGCAGACGGAAAGGGGGACAAAACGAATAGAGACGGTTTAAAGTGAACGTCTCAGGTTATTAGGGTTTCCTGCTCCAATGCGAATTTTGAAGTGCTCGTAGGGAAGTTTGCTTAGCTGTCCTTATCGATCAGCAAGTAAAGCAACATCCACCGCGATCATGAGTTGGATGGGTGACCGCTAGTAACATTACTACTGTCGCCAAGCACTCAACGGTGTATTCCGGTAACTGTCCTTGAGAGCTAGTAATCCTAGGATAGCCTGAACAACATCTTGGACCACATCATTACTTACCATCAGGTGAGAAAGTGCTCAAAGGCTAACCTGTCAGGCATAAAAAAGCCAAACCATGGCCCAAAAGTCACTCTACTGTCACACTATGAATATGATGAAAACTTTCTACCCCCAAGCAGATAGACATGACTGTGTACCGGTAATTAGTGCCTGTAAGTTTACAGGCACATGAGACTTAGCAACTTTATGTCAGGGTGATGGGTTTCACGAGTGGCGAACTGCATCTGTTAGCAGCAGAGTTCACCGCTTATCACCAGATGGGCATCGAGCTTGTTCCATCATGCTAAAAAATCGTGTTCATCGCATAGTTATATGGCATTTTTCGAATGCACGTCTGATTAACTAAAATCCTCAAATAGAATATCAATTGCCGAACTGCTATCAGTGTGCTCCAGCGGCTGTTCTCGATAGCCAGTACCTTCTGATTATGCCTTTTACGATCTTCAACTATACCATCACTTACCAACAGGTGAGTGGTGGCCAAAGGCTGGCTATTTAGCACTGAGCGAGTGTTTATGGCTTTACATTAACAGTTTTTCCAAAAAAACTACAAGCACTATCGCGTTCTAACCGAAAATTACATTTCCAAAGAAATTATTGGAGCATTTTTTTTTGCGCACCGTCTCCTTTGTCTGTTAAAGGAATACAATTGAAGCGCCAAGTTTTAGCTAAAAAGAGTATGTTTGGATGGCCGAGTGGTTTAGTTATCCAGCGTGAAATCGGAGCACGAAAGAGATAAATTTTATGCTGCACTCATTTGTACATGTAATTTACTTTAACAGGTTTATAGCACTATGTAATGACTTCATACCTGTAAGAAAATTATGCCTATATTAATTTTGATCCCATCTTTATCTAAGGCCAAGGTAATATATACTTCAAAAACACGTTTCCTTAAAATATTGTCGATTGAATAAAAATTTAAAATTAACTGTAAGTAATGCTCGTAACAATATCTTAAATATTTATATATATGTGTATACAGTTAAAAACAATAAAATAGCACAATTTTATCGTGAGGGTCAAGTAAATTTACATTTTGAATTTATGATTTCTAGTTTTGGATATATAAGGTTCCTTTCGTTTTTCACCAAAATGTATCGCGGTTTCTCTATTTCTGCCTCTTTTTCTCTCGTAGGGATTCCAACTGTGATGACATTTCATCACTTGTCAGCATTTTAACAGCTATTTCTGTACCGGGGTTGCTGCAAACATCAGCATCCACAGAAGCGCTTTCCATACAAACGTTATTACAGAAGCACTACAATTTGACGTGTGACGATTTTAATTGTAGTGCTTCTGGTGTGTTCGCAAAAGAAGTGCCTCGCTGCTAAACCGCGTTCGTACCAGCTCGAACGGTATCCTGAACGCATTGAGTGATAGGTGAGGTTGTCCAGTGTTACAACACTGGATACACCTACACACAACACCTAATAGGTAATCTTTTGTGTATGTTTTAAATGTGACTAACAATAATTTTAGGTTTTTTTGTAAATTAACAACATTACGGATCTAAGTCTGAAATAAATTATTTGATTTAATTTGATTAAATACCAAGTGTTCATACTCGGTGAAATTTTGTATGCATATTGCTGAGCCTAATGTCGATGCTTCCGGTTTGCTTTATTATTTTATTTGTTTTTCGATTTATTATTTGATTTTATTCCTAAATAACAAAATTACAATGCCCATACAAAACGCTTTTACGAAATATTTTTGAAAATACTTAATATAATGGAAATCTGGCAAACCAAAAGCATACATATTAGGCTCAAGGACAAACATGCAAAGTTTCACCGAGTTTGAACACATATTATTTAAAATATGACGAAACTACGATTGTATGGAGAGCGCCACGAGCACTCTAGCCTTAACTATTGCTGATATTTGTTTTTACTGCGTTGCGCCAAAACTCAAGGCGATTTTAGGGTTCCGTGAGGGGCGATTTTAGGTGCCCAAACGTAAAAATGGAGCCCTAGTAATTAGACACCATATTTTGTCTGTCTATCCGTCCGTACCTCCGTATGGCACGTGTTGCATCTCGTATACTGAATGAGTGAGAAACCTAATTAAACTAAAATATGCAAAAAAAATTGACTAATAGACGCCTGTTGGGCTCAGAACTTAAATTAATTTCAAAAGGATCAAGAGGTAGCCTAAAAACACTCTTTTACACCCTATCATGTAGATTTTCATCGTCCAAAAGCTTGATGACCAGGATACGAGTGTATATTTAATATTTGTAATATTTAATAAATATATAAATAAATTAATAACAAGAGAGTTATTTCTTCAGGGTTCATGTATTATGTATGTATGTTTGTGAGTTTCTTTATTCCACCATAACTTCTAAACAGTTAAACCGATTTTAATATCGTTAAATTTGTCTTAATAGCGCAAGTGACCCTAGGTACATTAAAGAAATAAAATAGAAACTGGAGAATTTACGACGCCTTTGTGAGATAAAAAAATATTTTTCTTCCATATTCATCATGTAGAGAATTATAATTAAGGGCTTTCAAAAACGATTCCATAAAAATACATAACATGCTGTTTTAATATAAATGGAACGATAAAACGTTTAAAGAAAATAAATAACTTGCAGTAGGTTTTTTTTATTACCGGCGGTATGCCTTTATTAACCAAATACTACAAACTATATACAACACTACAGCTACTACAATAAAAGCAGTTGGACTCATAGGCAGGTAGGGTTTTAACTTTTTTATTAATTAATACTTGTTACATTGTTTTCTTTCATACGTCTAGTTCTGAAATAAACTGCACGTCAGCCTAAAACAGAACATAAACAAGTTACGGGTTCCTTATTTATAAGGTTAAATTGGTAGGAAAAATGAGGTCTCGAGGCGACTCCTCGTTAAGACCGTGTTTTCGCCTTGAGACTTATAGCCAGAATAAATTACCATTGTTAGACTTAACTAGGGAATGCCCATGGGTTTCAAGATATATTTTTTGGGAAATTTTGAGCAGCAATGGCGGAATAACAAGTTAAAGTAGTTAAATCAACTCATGTCAAAATAACTGTTAAGGAAATTACAATCAATAATTTATTTACCAGAATATAAATATAAACTACAATCCCATATCAGATATGACACGTTAATCAGCCAGAAAACATTTTAAGGCGTTTTTTTTATAAACTAGTCTTTGACTAAAATCTGTATCAGCTGGATTGTCCACTGCTGAACACAGCTTTCCATTATTAAATATTAAGGTTGAACTGGCCGGTAACTTTTCCATACAAACGCCGTAGGATGATCACTCCCTTATTTGAGGTTTTAGGTCCACAACTAAGCATGATATCGATTTATCTCTTCATTATCTAGGCTTGTCTTGGCACCGATTTGTAAAAAAAATCTTCACATGATAGTTATAAGCCTCGAAACATCCCTGTAATATCACGAATTTTAGCGCATGTTTAGTCGTAAATAAACGACTTATAGAGCATGAAATCCCTAAAATTATTTACATAGAAGCATAGCTCAGTTCATAATCATTTTAGGTAACATTTTGGAAAACAAATACATCCAGTAGTATAATCATAAACATCCTAGAGCCAAAGGTCGGCACACATAGTTTTGCGCGCTAGTTTTTCGTTCAAAATATTGGGCATCTCATGTCAATACTTCCATTCCGCGGTGAGGGAAGCGGGCGGGCGGGTCTCATGCGCAGCACACTAATATATAATTAACAAAACGCACACTACCAAAAGTCACGTGCACCGCGCCGCGATCTTAGAACATAATATTATATTGTAGGAATGCCCTGTTGCTTTTTGGTTTGCACGTATGTATACACTACCAATATGTAGTGCCTATGCCTACTTACGTACTTATATATATATTTACATATGTTGGGAGTTGGGGACCGGATTTTCTTTCGCATTTGATTAGTTTGTTCGTGATAATAAGTGTCGGACGCCATAATCCATATAGATAGGTACTTGGGTAATATAAATACGTAACTATGTCTAGGTACTCACCTACTCTCACCTAAGTTAGTACCTAGTAGGTGTTAGTCAATACGCAGGTCATGATAGCTATGGTGAGTACCTAATCATTTTAGCAACACTTAGACAATATAAAAAGCTGCATTTGGTTAGATACGGTATGGACGTAGGTAGTCCGCATTCTTTTTAGAATATAGTCTAAGCAGTAATATAACTTCGAGAAAGTACCTACCTAACACAAAGTAGTAAAGGGTTAGAATTAGAAGCTCAATGGAAGATCCCTACCTATCTACAATATAATTATCATTTATCATATAGGCCTGCCTAGGCTAGGCTCGCAACTGCCAGCGATGTCAAATCGACATTCGCGGGCGCGCATTACATTGCATACCTATCTACATAGCTATAAGATCACAACAAATAATAAAGTTAGTACTATGTATCTACCTACGTAAATTAGTAGAATAACTATGTATATTTGTAGTAGGTACTTATACCTAAGGTAGTACGAAAGTTTATATGGTAAACTTAGCGATGATTGTAGGCACTTACCTAATCAAAAATAACCTATGATTAGTTATTGATTTTTATTGGAAATAATTTAAATCAGTTACGGGTAGGTAGAGAATTTTTATTCCAAATGTGTTCTACCAGGATTGGTAGATCCATGATGCCATCGTAGGTACATTACCGCTTAGAGACAGATTTTGAAATCGGTACGACACACTCTCATCTCAAAGCTCGCTAGCCGGGCGAGCATTCGCAAAACAACCTTCCTCCACCATGCGGTGAAGTTCATGCCCGCGGCGGGATTCGACCCATAGACCTGTTGCGCGGCAGTCCATTGCTAAGAGCCATCACTGCTTCCCGTTAAGTGTTTAGTGACAGAATTTCTACTTGAGGGTGGTAGCTAGCCAAGCGAGCATTCGCAAAATGACCTTCTACCAAGCGGTGAATTTCAAGCCCGCGGCGGGATTCGAACCATAGACCTGCTGCGTGGCAGTCCAAAGCTAATGCCACTGAGCCATCACTGCTTCCCGTTAGGTGCTTTCTGACAGATTTTCTACTTGAGGGTGGTAGCTATCCAGGCGAGCATTCGCAAAATGCTCTTCACCAACGCGGGGAAGCTCAATATCGCGGCTGGATTCGAACCATGGACCTGCTGCCCGGCAGTCACTAGCTAATGCCACTGGCCCATCACTGCTTCCCGTTAGGCGCTTACTGACAGATTTTCTGCTTGAGGATGGTGGCTAGCCAGGCAAACATTCGCAAAATGCCCTATGACCTTCCACCAAGCGGTGAAGCTCGAGCCCGCAGCGGGATTCGAACCATAAACATGCTGCGAGGCAGTCCATAGCTAATGCCACTGAGTTCACGTTAGTTGCATGGTGACAGATTTTCTACTTGGGTAGCTATCCCGGCGAGCATTCGCAAAATGCTCTTTTTTTTATGCCTGATAGGTTAGCCTTTGACAACTATCTCACCTGATGGTAAGTGATGATGTGGTCGAAGATGTTGTTCAGGCTAACCTAGAAGTACTGGCTCTCAAGGACAGCTGCCGGAACACACCGTTAGGTGCTTGGCGACAGATTTTCTACTTGAGGGTGGTAGCTATACAGGCGGGCATTCGCAAAATGCCCTACCACCATGCTATAACGACTGCCATCCTAAGACCACAACCGGGACCAACGGCTTAACTTGCCCTCCGAAGCACGGAAGCGCTCAGTAGTATTGTCCTAGCGGTCACCCATCCAACTCATGACCGCGCGCGACGGTGCTAAACTTTGCTGATCGGTTGAGAACAGCTAAGTAAACTTCGCTACGAACTCTCCACCACGCGGTGAAGCTCAATATCGCGGCGGGATTCAAACTATGGACCTGATGCGCAGCCAGTCCATAACCAATGCCACTGAGCCATCACTGCTTCCCTTTAGGTGCTTGGCGACCGATTTTTTACTTGAGGGTAGTAGCTATCCAGGCGGGCATTCGTATAATGCTCTTCTACCACGCGGTGAAGATTAAGCCCGCGACGGGATTCGAACCATGGACCTGCTGCGCGGAAGTCCATAACCTATGCCACTGAGCCGTCACTGCTTTACAAAATATGTTGTAGTAAAAGCAGTAACTTGCTAATTATGTAATAAATAATTATTGTAGGTAAATATTTACTACATCAATATGAAAAGAACAAACTAATACATTTACTATGTACCTACAAATCATTGTACCTACTTACTAAATATTTACCTACTATAGGTGAAATAACATCAGTATGTTATTATAAAACGAACGAAAATTATAACAACAGGTACCTACTGTCCGAACCAAAATGTATTCTCTGTGAATATATAATATTATTTTATAAGAAATACCTACACACGTCGTGACGTAGCTTGAGACACTATCTCCGTCCGTCGTCAAACATCGTAATTCGTTCGGCATGGTTCGGCTTTCATTGATATATCGCAAACAAGTGTGCGTAATTAGCGTAGATGCAATACGGGTGTGTGATGCGCGATCACTATCTTCGTACTACTCATCACGGAGTCTTACCCTTTCCCACAAAGGTATAGGTGAAATAGCATGCTTTGTTCCCTCGCCCGCTGATAAGTTCGAGCCGTCGGCAAGTGCATCCTTAAGGGAAGGTTTGCCATAATCGTCACGCTTGTCAGGCGTCTTGGAGATCGCAGATCGTCTCGGTCTTTAGTCGCCTCTTACGACATTCAAGACCTGCGCCCCACGGGAAACTAAGATTAGCTGCTAAAATATGTATAGCGCTTCCCGTATTCTGTACTTCTCCCAGGAAGAGCAAGAAAGATTTGTTGTACGGTTTGCCGATGACTTACGAGTAACACCACGCAGCTGAGTCTTGGTCACGAGCATTTTCCGCGGAATATTGGCCATTAAATTTCTTTGCTTCTAGGTTTTACCCGTGGGGTGATCTCTCTTCCTGTGGGAGTCATAAGAGGCAACTAAGGGAAACATACCAAAAGGTAGACAGCATCTTCTGAAAAACTCCAGTATAATAGCCCTTCCATAATGAGGAGGGCAAACGTTATGACTGTTGATGATATCGGTGTGACTCAAAAAAAAAACCCGGTCCTGCGCCTAAAAGTTTTATATGCACGTTATAATTTCGGGAAATGTATTCAAAGCGCTTCCCTACAAGACACAAACGTAGTTTCGTCATATTTCGACTACCAAGTGTATAATTTTATAAAAACAAATATTTTAAATATGTCTTATAACAGTATTAAATTAGTATTGTAGAAAAACAATTTAAAAAATAAACAATTATAGTGAAAATTCCACCTAATTTTCCTGCTAAGCCGACGTGACGTCACAAACGCCACGCAGCCAAATCGGAAGAATTTTCGACGCGTTCGCTACTACATAACGCATCCTCAGGAGGTCTTGACTCGTCGAACGTGCAACCGAGAATTATTAAAAATGGATTATCACGGAGCAACGCCTAAATCTATTCATTGTATAATTTCACTGAAATTTTGCATGCATATCCTTGAAGCCTAACCTCAAACCAGAGTTATAGATTTTAGGCTAAAACACACGCGTCTAAATTTTCAGCGAATTCAAAGACTTTGTATTTAAAATATGACGGAACTACACTCGTATGGAAAGCGCTATGAGTACACTTCCCTTAATTGTGCAGAGCAAAATAAATAAATTGTAAATCCGATAGTATTTTAGCCCGACAACGAACTGACCTGAATATTTAAATGCTGGGTTGTAAACCCGCATGCAGGGTTACACAAATGAAACGGTCATTTTCACGGAGAGCATTCTCTTTGTGAGAATTATTCACGTGGGTGAATATTTGTCATAATTGTAAATCTTTATATAAAATGTAAGCAGCGACAGTAATTGTACTTTAATATTATTTATTAATATTAAAGTACAATTGCCCATCTACGAGTGCCCAGCTGCGTGTGGAGGAGAGTATGCCGGCCGGCTCACCTGCACTGGTCAACTATTTTCGTTTGAGATGTCGCGTTTAGTATATATAGGTCGCTATTTGCATAACATTTCATTTTTAACCGACTTCCTAAGAAGAACGTGCTGTATATTTTATTTTAAAAAAAATCGACCGAAAACTCATTTTCAACAAACTTATGGATAAAGGACCATGATAATGTGAGGTCAGTATTTTGAATCGGTGTGATACCAACTTCAATTCATACTTGTAATCTGATGTTTTTTAAGTATGCAAATTACAGGAAAGATCGAAACACTCAGCGGCGCAAGCGTTTTGGATGGCAAACTCGAGTGAAGTTTTACACGTTTTGAAGTACGATCGACACATATCGTCCTTTTCAACGCAGGCACAGGAACTATTGTCACAGACTGTTGAGGCTGCTTCCAGGTTTGTAACTTCCTGATTCACTCAATGATACGTTCAAATTACAAAATTGCGAACCATATACTCGCATTTTTGTAACTTGAACGTAGTTTGTAACTCTAGCATATAGGATGTAGCTGTGTTGGGGCAAGACTATTATAATTTATCAATTATCTATGGACAGCAATATAATGCAGTGCATCCACATTAACAATATGAGACATAAAGACTTACTTACATTAAGGATACGTTCTGTACTGAATTGAGTGTTAATGCGTAAGGTTTACGAAGTTGGATTCGTCTTTATTTTTATCACAACTTTTCATATGTGTAGTAAAAATTTACTCTCATTTTCATATTTGATTATTGGAACAATGGTTAATAAAGCCTCAACGACATCCTGAGAGTACATACTTTTTGAAATTAAACCCTGTTTAGTTATTTTTATTATCATTTTGTATTTCCTAGAAGAACTTTGTAATTTATATCAGAAATAAACGTTTTCATTATTATACTACATTTGACAATAGTTATTGCTTCCGCTACATTCGTGTCATACGTCTGCCAAGAGTCACAGTGTGAAATGTGACGCTACCGAAGTCTTTAACCGTGATATGGATTCTCAGAAAGACCCGATTTAGCCAATCTTCATAAATATACGGATATCATTTTCTATCAGTAGCAAAAGCACATCTTTCGATTGGACTCTATTGATGGACACGCATGAGAAACACTATAACTCCTGACCATGTTGTTTTGTCATCCAGACTAGATATATTTCTATACTCTAAAATCTAAGACGCATTGCACAGAACCTACTGTGCAGTAACAAACAAATAAAACTTAAGACAAACCAATATTACGATTTAACAAATGATTTAACCAAAGTGGTTATATAGTTAATGTACTCGTACTCGTATATGCTGTAGAAGTTGGAGCAAGGGGTATACCAGAGAGGGTGGACGCCCTCAACCGCGACAACAAGACCCTGCTGCGACGTCCGCAGCGGGTTATTGCGACGAGGGCGATACGTGGATACCGGACGGTGTCCTGAACGGCAGCCTGCGTGCTGGCCGGTGATCCGCCATGGGAGCTCCAAGCGGAAATCCTCGCCGAAGTTTACCACTTCGTGTCGGCGAGGAGATCACGTGGGGAGCCCCCAGCATGGGAGGAGGTCACACGCATGCGGCGGCAGGCCAGGGCTGCCCTGTTGCGGCGGTGGACGGAGGACCTGGCTCCACCGGTCCCTGGGCAGTGGACGGTGGAGGCGATCCGCCCGGTCCTCCAGAGGTGGGTAAAGCGGCCGTTCGGGTCGCTGACCTTCCGGTTGGTGCAGGTGCTTTCCGGACACGGATGTTTCGGGAAGTACCTGCACCAGATCGCAAGACGGGAGGCGACCCCAGCCTGCCACGAGTGTGGGGCGCCTGAAGACACGGCGCTCCATACGCTGGAGGTGTGTGCCGCATGGGGCCCGCAGCGGCACACACTTTCAGCCCTCATAGGAGGGGATCTCTCTCTGCCGAGCGTTGTAAACGCCATGCTCGGAGGAGAGAGATCGTGGCAGGCGGTGGTCTCCTTCTGCGAAGCGGCAATGGCGCAGAAGGAGGCCGCGGAGCGGGTCAGGGAGGGCGATGCCCATGCTGCCCCGCTCCGGCGCAGACGAACGGGGGTGAGGAGGCGGCAGTTCGCCCGCCTCCTCCCTTCTCCGTAGTGGGGTCACTGGTGAAGAGACGGGGGATTCTTCACCAGATTGCACGACCCCACACGTTTGGGGGGTGGCCTTGGTGAGCAAGGTCGCCCCTCCACAGGCGCAGAGGCCCGACGGAGTTTGGGCCTACCGCCGGGGCAAGATGGTGAATGCTAAAGCGACCCTATCTTGTCCCACCTCGGCGGAGGACTGCTCACGGGGGGGTTTTAGTGGGTTCAAGTCCCACACATCCCCTTCCACCACCCCCGTGGTGGATGGGCAGTGCGAAGGCATTTCCGCCCCTCAAAAAAAAAAAAAAAAAAAAGGGGTATACCAGAGAAATACCTTTATGAAAGACTTTGGCCTGTCAAGAACAAACGTAACTTACATCCTAGATTGTGTATCCAAGGCGGCATTAGTAGGATCTTACCTTATTTGGTTAGGCAGGGGAGGAGGGTTGAGCAGAGGATGGAAACATTCGTGACATCGTCAACGGGCCCCTTAACCCTACTCCCTGAGTTGCAAGTCCCAGGCGCCAGTGACTTGGACCTCTTTTTCTGCAACGCTTCGGAACTGGCACACGCACGGTGAATCCATGAAATGCTAATAAATTCATCTTCCTAAAATAAGATAGGCCTTTCCTATCAACGTCAAACCTTGAAGAAGATTAAATTTATTGGATTCCTGTTGTACAAAAACGAAATCTTCTTGGCTTGACTTTTATGACATGTGACAGTAGCACGGACATCAATATTAGTACGTACTATCAGCTATATCAAAGTGATTTATTTGATTTTAGTTTAGGGCGCTATACCGCCAAATTAAACGATATACATTGTTGATCTCTGATTAGATTTCTTCTATTGCAAATGCTGTCTGCTAGAATTCACATTACGTAAAAGTCAATACCAGGCCAAATCTAAAAAAAACTGCAACGTTGGTATCATCATGGATGGGACATATCTATGGTGACAAAGGCTACCACATTTGAATGGTTTATAGTATAAAGTTTACGTATTACTTAAACTCTAGATAAGTAGAATTGGGCCTTAAGTCGTTTAAGCATTTTGCATTATTACTTTTTACTCCTTATTCTACTTTTATTAATAATGTAGTTACAATGCTCATAAGTTGAACTGACGTCTTACTTTGAACAATAAAACAAAACATAACATAACATACGTTTATTAAGGATAACTCAAATACTACTAGTCAGATCTCACTTAAATTTCAATGGGACCACATGAAAAGCACCAGCTTTAAAAAAGTCATAATACTTGATACACTCTATAAAGGCTTAAGAGGCAACTAAATGCAAAAAAAAAACATTCGAATTAAGAATTAACTCCTTTTTTGACGGCATAGGCATTTAAGACATATTCTTATACAAAACAGACCACTAGACGTAGTTGACTATGAAAAATCAAATTCATTGAGTGAAGTTATCCTGTATTATATTCACAGTATACATTTGTAGTGTGCAGTAAACATGAATTCTGGTTTAACATACGGTTATCAAACATGGGCATTAACAGAAAAATTATGAAGTTAAATGTAAGTATGCCAAAACCGAATAGAGAGAAGTGTAATTGGGGCCAAAAGAATAGATAATATAATTAAATCTAAGGATGCAAAAAAAAAAATTGTAATAGATTCAAATGGCAATGGACGGCACATGTGTTAAGGGACAAGGACGAAAAATTTACAAAAACAATATCAGAATGGTACCCCAGTGTTAGTAAAAGGAGAAAAAGGGCGTCAACAAAACGCTGGGAAGATGAATTAAAACGAATTGCCGGTCCAGAATGGATGAGCATTGCGAGAGATAGAGATAGTTGGATATCTGAAGAGGAGGCTGTAGTCGAAGGATAAGCTGAGAGAGGAAACAATCTCCAGTAACATTTGAAGCAGTGATGGCTCAGTGGCATTGACTATGGACTGCCGTGCCGCAGGTCCATGGTTCGAATCCCGGTGCGGGCTTGAGCTTCACCGCATGGTGGAAGGGCATTTTGCGAATGCCCGGTAAGCTACCACCCTCAAGTCGAAAATCTGTCGCCAAGCACCTAACGGTGTGTTCCGGCAGCAGTCCTTGAGAGCTAGTGAAATTACAGGCACATGAGACTTAACAACTATGTCTCAAGGTGACGGGCGCAGTGCAATTCGTAACTTGTGATGAAATGCATTTGTTATAGGCAGAGGTTAGTCCGCTTAACATCATGTGGGCCTCGTGCCTGCACCCTCACAATAACATACAAAAAAATTACATCCAAATATTGAATTCTTAGCAATAGAGGCTAATTTTATATTATTAATTTATTATTCATTGGACTACCCATGTTTTGTTACTTTTTTAAAAGTTGCAAAGTGGTGAGACGGGCAGGATGCGCATAGATGGTAATTCATTACTGTTGCAGTGTCAACTTTCTCGTTAAGCTTGAAATTATAATGGTTCCGTCACTACAATTATTTAGTTCATATGTCGCTGCCTCACAGTAATTTCACTTGCTACGCTGCCTTTCACGCTTAAACACAGAGTGCTTGCACACTTACTGAACTTAAAACATACATCACCCTTTAAAAATTAAATAAGCAATAATAATTATAAATCAAAATAAAAATCAAAATTTATTTCAAGTGCGCAAAATTCGCTTACTTTACAAATGTGTAGCGGTGTCTACGCCGTAGAGGCTATTGCTACGGCGGAGTATCGTAGCAGGCGGGTTTTATTACGTAGGAAGAAAAGGTGCCGTAGCATCAGAAGCTATGATATTATGTAATTGTTTGCGGACTAAGACTTTTTAGTAAACATAATTTTGGTTGTACGTTCGGCTGTCTCCTACTTTATATTCGTATTTGAGGAACTTACATTTTTGACGGCAAAAGATAGCCGGATGAACATTTTATTGAAAATCAATGTATAGCGGGTTGCCGTGCGTATAATGTAAAGAGAGTGTTCACACGTAATTATGTAAAGAGGAGGTATCCTTATACAAAATATAGAATAGAATTATTTATTGTCCTTATAACATCAAGAGTTACACTAGGCAAGTCAATTTACAATATAAATTTGACAATGGCAAGATATTTAAATAATTTAGAAATTCATGGTTCACAATATTGATATAAAATTAAATATTAATACAATTTCAAAATAACTTAATAGGAATAATAGTAATATTGTCTTAAATTATCTTAGAAAAAAGATATCAAAGTGATTAAATTAATTAAAAATGTCAACAATACATACCAATTATTATTTCATATAATACATTATAGTAATAATCCGCTAAGACTGATCCCATTTATTTAACTCTTTAAATTAAAAAAAAAATCAAGTCTTATTTGTGACAATAACGAAGATTCTATAGTACCACCAACTTAACTGTGCAGTTCGCGAGGGCGCTGCTGGTCAAGGAAATCAACTACAAACTGTCACAATTTGAAGGAATGTTGTAGTTCTTTTTTCTGCCACCTGAACAGATAAGTTGGTGGGACTGTATAAGATGCGTTATCAGAAATTAATTTAAAGAATAATATGTGTTAAGTTAACTTTCTTTCTTTTTAAGTGATTTGCGGGGAATTCTCTGTTACTACATGGCTATTTGTTGAACATATCAATTTTGTTTTAGATACCCTGCTTTTTACTTTTACTAATCTAGTACTTGGTTTAAAGAGATTTTCTTTGTTTCGTAGGTCATATGTATGTACTTAATTCATATTAAATACATACAAGCATCAATCTTAGTTGTTGACGTTACAAACTTAAGTAAAACAAAAAGAAACTGGCCAAGACTGTTTTGAATATAATGTGTATTGAATATCCTGATTTAAATGACACACTTACGATTTTTAAGTAGATACTAATATTTGAGCCATTTGGTCCATTGCATTGGGCCCGAAAGCTTATCACATTTACAAAAATTTGTCTGAGCGCTCGATCGATGTGACGCGTGATCAAAATTCTGGCAACTATTTGGCTTAACAAACAAGCATAGCAATCCAATGTGGCAGTGCTGCCAGCACGCTGCCAACTGCTAGTAGGATGGAGAATTTGGACTGCCTGTAACTCTGCAATGGCTTATTTATTTATTTATTTTATTTATTTATTTTGTTTATTCAAAATTAGTACCGCTACAAAGCGAGTTACACTAATGATAGTAAAAAAAACTTAAAAACTAGCACATATTACAGTCAGTCAATTGAAATAATAATTACTATAATAAAATGTATCTTATCAAAAATTAAATGTCAAATTAAAAAAGAAAATTTAAATGACAAGTCAATTAAAAAAAAATACTACATAATGTTTACAAAATTACTAAAATAAGATTAATCTGGTCAAAAAAATTAAGATGTCAAAATATTTAACATTATTGTACTTTCGAATCCCTTGTGAATGTAATCTCACAATATCGTAAACATTCTGTCAGAAGGTTTCTCCAACAACCGTCAAATATATCAGTCTCTGGACTCGCGTCAAGAAGTGCATTGAGTGCGGCAAGGGAGCGCGGTATCGGTGACACTCTATGAGCAACAGTTCTGCATTGCGGGACAGAGAACAGTTTGTGGCCTCTGGCCCGCATGTAGTGATCAGGAACACATATACGACACAACTGCTCATTGAGATCCGGAGCATCCACCTTGCCACGTAGTATCCTACACATCATAACTATTTGGTCGTAGGATCTCCTGACTTCCAAAGAGCCATAACCCAGGCAACCAAGCAGAAAGTTTGTGGGGTAAAGGTATGGGTAATACCCATATGCGCGCTTGTATAGGTATCTGAGAAACGCCTTTTGAACCCTCTCCAGCATTAAAGTGTAGTTGTCCTCATGCGGATGCCACACACAAACACTTGCCTCCAGCTTACTCCGAACAAGTGCTCCAAATATTAACTTAATCACGTTAATGTCACTGAAGTCTCGAGAATTCCGAAGCACAAAACCCAGTCTACGAAAAGATTCCTTAGCCACCGTCGCAATGTGGTCATTAAAAGTAAGCGTTCTATCGAATGTGACGCCCAAATCTTTAACAGCATCAGTTCGTGTAATCACTGTGTTACCTAATTTGTAGTGGAATTCGATTGGGCAGCGCAGTCGACCGAACGTCATCTCGGAACACTTTGAAACATTAAACTCCATCCCATTATCTACGCTCCACTGATAAACAGCATCCACATCCTGCTGCATCCGAAGGCAGTCTTCCACTGTTTTAATTTTTAGGAAGAGCTTCAAGTCATCAGCATATAGAAGACATTGTGAATGCTGGATAACTCTGGGAAGGTCATTCACCATGAGAATAAAAAGAAGCGGCCCAAGCACCGATCCCTGGCTGACCCCGGAGCGCGTGTGATAAGGGCGGGACTCATACAGACCAAGTCGAACATACTGCTGGCGATCTCGGAGATAGTCTGCAACAAAACGTAGAAAGCTCGGAGAGAGACCAATTGCACTAAGCTTACCCAACAGTATGTCGTTGTTAACTCTATCGAACGCCCTCCGGAAGTCAAAGTATAACACATCAACTTGCCTTCCACAATCTAAACTGGCAGAGATGTAGTCAACGAGTACCAACAAGTTGGTATTTAAAGACCTTCTACTTCTAAACCCATGTTGCTCGTTGCAAAGAAATGGCTCGATCTGTTTATACAGTTTGTTGCAGAGCACGTGCTCAAAAACCTTAGCTGGAGCAGATTGTATGGCTATGGGACGATAATCCTCAACGGCTGCCTTGTCCGAGGTTTTCGGTATAGGAGTGACACGTGATAACTTCCATTCTGTCGGGTACTTACCATTTTTTAACGCGAGATTAAAAATATGACATAGGGGATATATCACATGTTTCTTACCTTCCTTAAGAAACCAAGGAGGAATACCGTCAGGACCTATGGAGCTGTTAGGTTTAAGCTTCTGGATACCGGCTGCCACATCCCAGGGTGTAATTCTGTCAATGTGGACATAATTGCTAGTGCAAGACATGTCCCTGCTTGAGATGGTATTTGCGTCAAGTTCAGGTTCATCCGACAGAAACACGCTGGAGAAAAAATCCGCAAATGCTTCTGAAGCCTGCACTCCACTTACAGTACTACCCTTGTACGTGACAATAGGCTCAAAACCCCCCTTAGATCGTAGGCTTGTCAAGTGCCTCCAGAAGCCCCGAGGATCAGCTTTGATGTCCCGCTCTATATTGGCAACATATGTGGCATAAGCACTCATGACACGTGTTTTCAGTACCGACCTTAATTCGGAGAACTGATCGTAGGCCTCCCCAGACCCTGTACGCTTCCAGTTTCTATGAAGCCTCAGTTTGAGTTTTGTGTCGGCTATTATGTCCCTGCTGAACCAGACCGGATACCGCGACTCCTTTGACGCACTGCGACGCTTTTTTGTTATGCAATGGTCAAAAATCTGATATACCATATTATAAAAAGATTCTGTGCTTAAAGAGACATCGTCAAAGTTGAAGGAGTCATACCACGATACATTACATAGATACTCGATTACTGAGGCACGATTACATTTTCTAAAATTCCAATCTTTACTTACATCTATATTACTGGGCTCTATTTTATTATTGTCTTTATGGGAAAAAATATTAACAGTAATATCCAAGGGTGGGTGATGAGGATCAATTGCAACTAAAGGATCCGCCTCTAACACAGTGACATTAGCAGGTGTGTCTTTCCTAGTCATAACTACGTCCAGCATTCTATTATTACAGTTTGATATAGCATTATTATTAAATAAATTACAGAATGTCATAAAATAATTGCAGTAATTATTTACGTTTGCTGAAGCAGTATACAAATTTAAGTCGCCGAAAATTAGCACCATGCCTTTCAAGTCATTAATAAAACTTTCCACTTCATGTAAATATCGTCAGGGCCATGTGATTTAATATAGAAAACACATACATACACCTTATGCCCGCACCAATCGAAACTCGCCCACAAGTCCTCACCACCGTCAACAGACTCCAGCTCCGGATGTCGACGTAATGTGATAGGGGCGCGAGCAGCCAGCAGTGCACCTCCACAGGGAGTATTTCGATCACGCCGCAGTACTCTCCAGTCACCACCAACTACTTCAGAGTCCTCAACGGATTTGTCTAAGAAGGTTTCTGTGATTGCCACCAAGTTATGCTCCATCGTAGGAAGATTCTTTCGCCAATCCTTTTGTAGTTTGCCTTTCAGCCCACGAACATTTTGGTAATAGACAAATAATTTGACCTCTTTATTTCGTTGGTGCGGCCCCGCCCGCTGGCCTGTTACGAAAGGGCCGAGGGCTAGAAGAGGGACCACTTGGCTGGCTAGTTTTGGGTCGGTAGTTAATCCATGGTTTAATTCGAGCATTTACTGGCCACACATCAGTTGAAAAGCAAGCATCATAGAACGTAGCAGGAATACCCAACTTGTATGATTTGTAATCTCCTTTTGCCACTAGTTCGTCAACCGTACACGGCCCACCCTTGCAGAGTTGTCGTAGATAATCATGCACTTCTTCCACGCCTGATGCCATGTTCCATAGGTGTAGATATTTACGCGTCTGCACAGCTTTCAACGATGTAACCGAAGGCCCTGCACTGCCAAAAATTGAGGAAGGGCGCGGGCTTCTCTTCTTTCCTACCTCAATCCAGTCCTGCTTACAATGAGATGAAGACTCTGACTCTGAGACACTTTCAGTACGGTCCAGTCCTATCCCAGTTTGTTGCAATGCCGGACTAGACCTTGGCATGGGATGAGTAATAGGTTCTTTCGGATATTTCCTATTGCCTTGCTTCCGTCTTTGCACTTCAGGTTCTTTTGGAGGGAGAACTTGTGTTGCAGCTACCCCAGATCCAGCTGTCGGCGTATCAGCTACAGACATACTCTTCGGCTGAGGATACACATGTTTGGATACTGGAGATTCCAAACAAGATAATGATGTCATGGTCACAACAGGGTTTTGAGGCTGAGGAGACACAGCACGCGATGCGGCAGAATTCTTTAGTGTCTTTATCTTTGCAGGAATACCTGGGGTCGGCAGTTCCACAGTGTGTAGCCCAACTTCAACTGAATCCTCAGTGTACTCGGCCTTACTTAATTTATTCAGAAGCTTTTCTATTAGACTTGCACTACCTTCTAACTTTAATTCATAGCCCGCAATAAGAGTAACACTTTGACTAAGCTTGTTTTCGTATCTAGCTATGATCGAAACTGACTTATTAAGCTTTTCATCGTAGTCCCCTAAAATGGCTAAGGCACGTTCAAGCTTCGACTCGCAGTCACTAATTAGCGAGTTCGAGTGCATCAGCTCTTTTCTCATCCTGGTCATCTCACAGCGCAACCCGTGAGCCTCCCCAGTAAGACTACCGATCATTTCTTCGTCGTCTTCGGAAAGAACGTGTACAATATTTCTATCCCGAACAGTTACGTGCTGATCATATTTTTGTTTCTTAGAAACACCGACTGGTGTGTGGCTGTTATCTCCCCCCTTCTTTGCAGCGCAGCAACACTCCGGGCAGATCCAAGTTTTTAGGGCTGTCTGTGTGGGTTTCTTTTCTCCAATACACAGCGGATGATAGCACTTACTGCAGTTTTGCAGCGAACAGCGTAAGTAGCCTTCTCCACCGACCGCTATTTCACTACAACAGGCTGAGCAATTCATTTTTGTTTTTTGCAAGCAAAAAGCAAACGCACAGCAGTTCAATAATTGCGATTATAAGCGAGCGGCAGTAGCACGTAGGTAAGTGATGATTCATTCACCAAGAACGCAGAGGCAGCCGAGTGCTAGGCGCATGCGGGCGTCGGCAGCGGGTGGCGGGGAGAGCGCGGTGACTCAGCGACGACCGCCTACTGCGCTTGCGAGACAAGCCACACTACAATCCGTTACCAATAACTTTAAAAAGTTATTTGTTGATATATCACAAACCGTTGATCAAAATTGGACACGATACATGTCACTAGGAAAGTTAATTTTCAGGTAACACAACGATATAAGTTTCACTGCTACTACTTTACTTTTAACTGTTAAAAATTTTGAATAATTATACAGCACAAGATTGTACTGTCACTGGAACGAGCGCTGCGCGTGAAGTGTCTTATAGATTGTTTAAATATTTTCAGTGTGGTAGCTGTAGTGTTGAATATGGTCTGTAGTGTAAGGTTGACAAGGCATTTTTTTTTTTTTTATGGGATAGGAGGGCAAACGAGCAGGCGGCTCACCTGGTGGTAAGTGATCACCGTCGCCCACGATCATCCGCAACACCAGAGGTATCGAGGATGCGTTGCCGGCCTTTGAGGAGGGAATATGCTCTCTTCTTGAAGGATACATACCGCCAGTAGTAAAATAAAAAAGACATATATACGTACAAATAAATTGATAACGTTTGTATGGATCCAATGGCACGCAAATGTGTCCTGCATTTGGCTGGTTATATGTTTCTTTTGGATTGTATGATATAAAGCAAATTTCTTATCAGTTTAAACAATAGAAAAGTATAGGAAAAAATGTATGATGCCAAAAATTCGTACCTAATAATTTTGATATGATTGAAAAGGATGGAAAGTAGCACTTAAACCTATTGTAATAAAAGCTTTTATTAGCCCTCACGCCTAGCATTACGAGAGGAAGCAGAGCCTAAGGCTGGCTGCACACGGGCAGCCTGCGGTATGCAAGCTCAGCCCTCGTTGCGCCGGCCACGTTTTATGCAGAACAAATCTATTTTGAAGGCACACGTGGTCTCACCGTTTTCCATTATACTTAACGTATAGGAAATAAGTTTTAAATGTATTTTGTTATGTAATTTGGTTCGTAATGTAACGCCGTTTTTATTTTATCTGCCTACCTATTCTTATACCTTTATGAAGTGAGAGCCCATCAGTAGCAATAATTACCATCGACTGCACACAGAAGGTTTATGGTAAGAATACCGTTCCGGGTTTGTTCTTCAGCGCACGATGGTAGGTTGTTTTTCGAATGGCCGCCTAACTAGCTACAAACCTGAGCTAGAAAATCTGTCACCAAGCACCTTATTGTTTTTTTACAACTATTGTATTTGTATACAAAACAAGTATACTAATTTTAGTTAAATTCAGAACACATTCATGTCATCTCCTATAATAGCATATTTTATTTAATTTGTCTAATGACAGTATAAACTAAATTATTCAAGCTATTGCAAAACCTGGCTCGGATAATTTCAGCTCAAAATACTGTAATTTTTTAAATAATATACCGACACAATCACAATTTTAATAATCAAGAATATATATTTTTTCAAACATTTCTCTAGATCGATTGCGTTTTGAAAATTTTGCATTATGAGAACTTGCCAATTGAAAAAATCTCCATTTAATAAAAACAAATATTTCTAAAATATTTTAAGAAAACTTCAACTTAATATTTTAATAAAACACTTAAAAAATATAAATATATATCTTGTGACAATTCCGCCTAATTCTCTTGTTAAGCCGACGCGACGTCACAAACGCCACGCAGCCAAACCGGAAGAATTTTCGACGCTTTCGCTTCTACACGAAGCATCCTCAGGAGGTCTTGACTCTTCGAGCGCACGATCGAGAAGCGCTCGTAGAGTCAAAACCTCCTGATATATTTTTATATTTTTAAGTGTTTTATTAAAATATTAATTTGATGTTTTCTTAAAATATTTGTTATTATTAAATATGGATTTCCGCAAAGTAACGCATAAATCTATTAATTCAAAATCTCCATATGTAGTAATTAGTGCTTTGAAGACTCGTTTGCCATTATCAGAATTGACCATTCTGCCAAGGCTATATTTTATTCACATTCAATAAATATATACCTAGTAACACACTATGCAAACTGTTGACACAGAAAACAAGCTATACGAAAGATGCAACTTTCATTTGAAATTTTGGATGAATATGTGTATTTTACGCATACCTTAACGATGGTTGCAGTTTCTAGGAAAAAATCTGGTGACTAGAACGAAAGTTACTAACAAAGAAGTCATAACACCGTGGCGTATTACGGCTAGAGGATTACGCGGGTATGGAAAACTAATTGGGAAATACTAGTTGCCAAGCGTTTACTTTCGCAAATAATAACAAATAATATATTTGCCAGAAAAGTATTAAGTAAATGTGTTACAATTACTTTTAATTAAGAACATTGTTTACACAAATTTAATCTCAAAACTGACTGAGTTTAATTTACTGCGGGTCTCAAACTAGGCAAATCCAATGAGAGTGACAAGGTGCAACTGTGATCACCTTATGATCATACGTTAAACTATGACCAGTATGGTCATAAGTTGTCCTATGCTGATCCATTTCACGAGATTCGTAGTTATACCATGAAATGAAAAAATGCTTGAATTTATTTATGCTTGTTTATAAAATAATTGGATTCTTATCGATGGTACGCCAATTACCGATACTTGAGTTTAGAGTAAACAGCACTTGATTGCGAATATTTGTAAATCGCATCCCGAATATACCCGTGATCTGCGTGGAGTTATGTAAATATATTATGAATAAGTTTATACGTTATATATATCTTATTGTAAACCATAACTAATACGTTAACTTATCACAGTGTTTTAAGCTTAAAATTCCTTTAAACATTTTGATAGCGAGTAGAACAATTTTACAATAAATTTTCACTAAGCCTCCAGGCTCACTTCTCAAAGAACTTGATCATTCAACTTTCGAGATCTTAATTAATTAACAGTTATTAATTAAAACTTTTTTCTTAAGAGACCTCCCAATGGACTGCTCAGAGATTTGGATAACTTCTATATTGTTAAAATAACCTTACAATTTCTAATCAAAGAATAACCACAGAACAAATGCAACATTAATTTCACAATTCTTAATGAAAACGCCAAAAAGTTGAAAGTAATTTACATCAAAAAGGACGAGTTGATCTGAATTTTGTTGGAATTTTGCTGAAAGTTGCAAAATTAAAATTAAGATTTAACGTGTTCCAGTGTTGGGTGACAAAGTTTCTCGTTTTATTATTTACGAGAGGGTCGCATTTGTCCACTAAATCATCATTTGGTTTGTTTACTTTTTTATGTTCAAAAGTTTTATTTACTCTTTTATAGGAATACATGACAGGTTTGACGTCTTGATACTTTTTGAATTAAAATACGATTTTTTTAAATGAATTTATGGAATTTTGGAATGATAAAACAGGAGGATTTCTCATGTTAGGAGTTATGCAGTACCTCCATTCTGCGTGACCCAGCACTGCACTAGTCACTCCTAGACATAAGTTCCTGTCTCCATCGCTCATCAATTTAATTGCACGTGTCCTTATTGCTCCGATACAGAATATCTGACAATGCAACGGTGCTGACCAACATAACCTCTTGATGGAGAATGTATTTTTTTCTTATTTAACTCCACTATACTGAAAGTATGGTGATAAACACATTTTTAAATACCTTCACCTACAGAAAAAAACGTAGTATTCTTTGCAAGCGTCATATCTACAAAAGGGAAAGCAGAAATGCCTACACGCCTATTTTCCCAAATATGTATTGGTTCCATGTATAAAGGACGAGCCTATCGCCAGATCTGGGGCAAACTCCAGTCTGCTACTAATTTTTCACCAAAAAACAAATAATTCTACGACCCAGGGATCAACCCCAGGTCGCTTTTACCAGTACTCATTAAAATAAACCTATTATTTTAGTAACGAAATAATATTCGTCTACATTATTTATTCCACATAAGTAGTCCCAGGGGGTGCCGGCTTAGTAGGACACCCCCAAATCATCCTGTGAGAGGCGACGAAGGGAATATACTGGAAAAGAAAATGCTTCTCAACTAATCCTTAAATGTTAAGCGTGGGGATTAGGGCAATCCTTCCTTAATTGGGGATGCCTTTGTGCACCGATGGCCTTTATGCCAGTTGATGTTATGTAAGTATTAAACACTGTTAAAGATTTTGTAAGTACAAACGACAGCCATCCAAATACCTATTCGGTTGTTCCCATATTTACCAACGACCTAAGTTTGGTTCCTAGAACTAAAGTGTACTTAACTGTTCCCTACACGGAACCCTACAGAGAATTATGACGTAAACCTATATTTGAAGCAAATATTGTACGTTTAACAACAGTCTTCTAGGTTAGCCTGAACAACATCTACGACCACATCATCACTTACCATCAGGTGAGATAGTGGTCAAAGGCTAACCTATCAGGCATAAAATAAAAAAATAAAAAAAAAAAAAAGTCTCAGTCAGCTCCAATTACAAATATTTGTATTGCACAATATAAATTGTGTATTGTAATGTTTCAGGAATTACGTGTTACCTACTCCCAGATGTGTTTGTAATTAATTATACCATTCTATAACTCCTGGGAACTCCACTTAAATGAATTTGTGGCAAACAATTATACAATTAATATCTTGAATTAATTTATTTAATGAATTTTCTATGACATACAATGGGGGCATTAAATCTCAATTACTTTTCTATATCTTCTGAAGCGCTCGTAGTCGTAACCTACCTTGTTGTTTTGGGTCCAGATATAAGAAATCACTTTCCCTAATTCACTACTTCAGTTAGTTTGGTACTTTTCCTGATTCGACACTTTGGTTCATTTGCTACCTGCATTGTTTGCATGGTGGAAGGGCATTTTGCGAATGCTCCCTGGCTAGCTAACACCCTCAAGGAGAAATGGTGTCACCATGCACCTAGTGGTGTGATTTGGCAGCAGTCAATTCAAAGTCAAAATCATATATAGAATGTAGGCGTCTACGACGCTTTTATGAAGGTCCATTACAAATTTTAAAATTAAATTTTCCTACATTGTTTGGCAAAAATAAATATTTTAATAATGGTAATTATATACTATAAATAATGGCAACGATCAAGAAACCAAGGGCCATTTTTTTTAAACGTCTTTTAGCAATGTGTTACAAACTATACAATAACAGACAGAGAGACAGTTATTCTAGATTAGCCTGGACAACATATTCGAATACTTAAATACTTACCATCAGTTGAGATAGTGGTCATAAGTTACCTTATCAGATATAAATAAAATAAAAATATGTAAAAGTAATTGCCCTGTGTTAATTAATTTAGTATTTTTCATGTAGAATAGACAACGACCTTTGCAGTTGCTTACATACAGATTTCACAATAGTTTGTGGACGACAGCAATCACATCGTCCACTGAAACGTTTCAACAGTAAAGCTTAACAACGTTGTAACTATGCCCTTGACAAGACCGTGAAAGTCCTTAAGTAACTGTCAAAACTTCGTGAGTGGAGATAAAAAACGAAAACAGGTCAAGACGTCCACTTGTGACGTGAAGATGGGATGTAAAATACATGTGAAGACTGCGTTAAGGGTGAAACTTGTAAATGTTACTAGGTATTGTTTTTGAACGGCCTTCATGGTGACTACATCCTTACTTACTTATTTTAATAAAATAACGTGGGAAAATTTACATTATAATCCCGCTAAGTGATAGTCTTTGCCGAGCAAACAAAATAGACATCCAAAACGCAAAAATATATTCACGGGATAAAATAAAATATAAAACTACTTCACATTACACATACAGCACATAAACTGCTGCGTTTAAATCTGTCTAGTAGCACTTGAAAATCCAATATCAATTCAAGTGTAAGCCATGATTTAGTACTTTTCCAATCATTGAATGCGAAATAAATGGAATACGAGTAAGAGGCAAAAATACGTAAATAAATTGATAGGAATTGCTCTAAAAGCTAATGCCGCTAGCGCGAAGAGGGTCTTGTCATAGATTAAAGCTGATAGAACCTTTGTGGCATATCGACAAACCGTTTGTTTTTTGCAATGTTTCGTTCACTGTGTAGTAGTATAGGGTTAGGTACACATATACAAACAAAAAATAACTCATAACATGGTATCCTAAAGTGTCACGTTTCCGAAATATTTGGAGGTAAATATCGATAGACGCCTAAATATTAGGTCTTTTAATAATAATTTCGTAACTTCTTCTACACAGGCAATGAACCTAGAAAGCTGTTATTTTTCATAAGTATAGGGATATATATAAGAAATTAAAAGGATAAGGGTAACATGTTCTTTTTTATTTTTTTAGTTTTGACCCCCATTACTGTCCGGCTGGGATATAATATAATATATATATATTGGTCATCTGAAAAGAAAGTTTTGTGTGTATCTTTATATTTCAACCGTTGTTAGTAAGCTATTTTCCTGGGATATACAACAAAAAACCGCATTACTCTTCAATGACGGGAAGTTATTTAAATGATGAAATGAAAATAAAAAACTATCACTTGATACATTTTCATCACCGATTGTATCACCGATGAAAAATTATGTGTTAAATAATCTCGTAAATACTTTTAAGCTACTATACCTAAAAATCGGAAATAATTCAGGTGTTAATTGATGTCAATAGATTACAACTGCAATTAAATTACTGTTTCCGCCATATTTGTCGTGGGTTCAAAGCCTTTTTCCAGTATTTTATTCCATGAAAAAGTCTATTTTACAAAAATTATCGAACCCCTTTATTTCACATGCAATACCTATATTTTAAAAAACTGAATATGTTAATCGGTTGTTTTTTGTACGCAACGAAATAACACAATATGTAACAATTTCTAACACGTCGATCCAATACGTCGATACAAAAAAATGCTGGACAAATTTTGTTTCCTAATTCATGGCTGTAGCCAAAACTCGTGTTTGTTCTTAATTGTTTAAAAAAGAAACAAAGACGGAACAAACTGGCAAAATTAAATAATGGATTTCAGATATTGTTTGTTTCCTTGCAAATTAGAGAAAAGTACTTCACAAGGCTCGGCTGAAAATTAACGGTGATAAGTTAAAAAGGTCACTGGCGCCTCGTTCTTTTAAAATCACTGGAAGTACTTGGCTTCCTCTCGTCCACAATGTTAGTCGATTCAAGTGATTTAACCGACTTGACCAACTATTTATTATTTTTCTTATTTAATTTGTCCTTAGCGTGTGTAAAATACGCCAATCGCATGTTAAAAGAGTAATCTAATGTAATCAATAGCCGATCAAATATTGACTTCATTTCTTAGATAAATGAAGAAATATAGATGGAATCCAGGTCATATGAAATTATACTTATATCCAGTTCATTTGATATCCTATTTAAATCCAGTTCATATTATATACAATCATAGTTTGTAACTATCTATAAGTAGTAAGGATAGCTGTGTTAAATAAGGAAGTTCAGAGTTGAATACAAGTGAAGCCAGAAAATAACTATATCCCTATCATACCCATACTATCTTTTTCACGCTCCACGAGCCATAAGATTGCCATACTGTTGAAACAGAAAATATCTTATGAGCATGGTTTTTTTCTGGATTGTTTTACATGTATCGTGCGCAATACTCCATTTCTTTAATTAACTGAGCTACCCTTATTAATTACTGATAGATAATATCAAACTATTACAAAACGATAGGAAAAATTTAAGTCATGTGCGGATTCGAACCCGCGTCCATCCACCTCTTGAGCAGGGGTATGCTCTAACCATTTGAGCTAACATGACATTCAATTGGTTAGAGCATACTCCCGCTCAAGGGGTGGATGGACGCGGTTTCAAATCCCGCACATGACTGAACATTTTTCCTATCGTATATTTGTGGTTTTGTAATGTAATCCGCATAGCAGGCGTTATTGCAAACCTAACAATATAAAAAAATATCAAACTATTATTGTTAATAATATGAACTGGATTCTAATAGGTAACAAAATGAACAAGGTATAAATATGAACTGGATTCAATCAGGATATGTATAATATGAACTGGGTTTAAGCTACGCTAATAGAAGGTTTTTAATTGTTTATTGATACTTAGGGTTTTTATTCGTTTACTCCACATCACTTATCTACAGATATACCCATGCAATAGTAGGCGAGTCTATCACTCTCTACCATACTTTCAAACGTGGGTTGGCTGCCGTAATTTTTCTTGTCTGTTCAATTCAATAACTGCCGAACCCGATTCACATTCGGGAGTCCAAAGCAATGCTTATGAAACTCGATCAAAGAGATAGTACATCAAAGCTTTTCAAAATGAAATATGGATAAAAATAGGTTCAACTTGTGTGCTAGTTCAGTAGATCTCTTCATGTCTTTAAAAATAATATTTATTATTCTTAGTATCCAGTTAGGACTTATTTTCGTAACAATCACCGGAAATAGGCAGACCAGTTTCGAAATTGAAATTTTTGGTTTGGTAGTCAAGATTGCGCACAGTGGTGGCGTGCGAGCGCCTCAGTTGTTATCGGGCGTTGAGCGTTTACATATCTGTCAAAAATCTTCTAATGCAACGGCGTATTTAGGGTCTTTTTTTTATTATTATTTAAACTAAGTAGTACATATATCGCATATTTGTACTGAGATCCTTTACACTAAATTTTTGTTCCCTTGTGTAACCTATTTGTTATCTACTTCTTTTACTCCATAGTCTCATAATTTTACCAACGATTTTAACTTCGGTTACATAGAGAACAGTAAACAGGGCAAAAAGTCAAAGTCAAAATCTTTTATTCCATTAAGATGTCTACGACGCTCTTATTCACTTCTATATAGTAAGTTCCACAACGATCTATCATTTGTGTTAAGGATCTCTAAATGGTCTGGTTAGATTCAAAATATGAAATTCCATCCCGTGGGAGCAGCCTCTGCCCTACGCTATTTTTTTTTTTTTTTTTTTTTTTTAAATTTATTTATGCATTTTACCCTCCGAAAAATCGAGAGACCTTAGTTACCTTTTTACTTATTTACATCATTTACATAATTTCTCCTACATTTTATTATACTATACACAAATTATCAAAAATCTAACTTTCTATACACGATATATACCATATCATATGTTTTCTTTCTATTAAATTATATGCGTCTTTACAGATCAATGGGCACTAGCTGTATATGTCACATATGCAGCAGTGCATCCTATTTTTACTATTTATTTTTATTCACTACTTTTATTGCTATATATTTACAGTACACTATGAATTTATCTCTTATTTCATTATTTTCTAATATCCTATGCAGATTTTCTGTATTAATATCTATATCTATTTCATTTTCTGTATCGAACCTACGTTTGCCGTATATTGGACAGTCAATTATTACATGCAGGACACTTTCCTCTACCTCTGGGTCGCATGGGCATGACGGATTCTCCTTGCACTTGAAGCGGTGCAAGTACGAGGAGAACCCGCCGTGTCCAGTGAAAATTTGGACTAGTAACGGGTCTAAATTTATTTTCTTCAGAATAATGTTTGCCTTTAATGCATCCGGAAAAAATGCTTTGGTCACAGATGCTGTTGTTCCGTTTTTATAGCGCTGGTTCCATTCATCCAGTGACTCCATTCGGATTTGTCTCTTGGCGAACGAGACCGGGCAATAATCATAATTCGCTTTTCTTTTCAGGTGAAGCGCTGCACTCTTCGCCAGTTCGTCTGCTCTCTCATTTCCCTCCAACCCCACATGTGCCTTTATCCAAAATAGCTTAAGAGTCTTTCCCTGTTCTTGTAAATTTTGAATATTGGATCTTATTTCTACTGCAAGGGGGTGGAGGGAAGAGTTGTTGGTCACTATTTCGAGGGCAGACCTCGAGTCACAGTAAACGTGACATATGGACTTAGACGTTTTTCGGGCTGTTTTTGTCGCCTCGGCTAGAGCCAGGAGTTCGGCTTGGTACACGGAGCAGCAATCTTCCAATTTCAGTTTTCGGGTACTGATCTCGACGCCACCGTTCCAGACCGATAGTGCCGCACCGACTTTCCCTTCAATTTTACTACCGTCTGTAAAGATGTTTATTCCATCGTTGTAGTGCTCTTCAAGTGCTGCTCCGTCTGCCAAGCATGTGAATCTCAGCTCTGACTGCAGTGCTGGATGTGGCATGGCTGTGTAGGGCACCAGTGTCTCAATTTCACGGTCTCCTATTACTCGCTGAGAGTGACCTTTCTTGACTTCAAAGAGCGAGGCTGCTTCGCGGACTCTAATGTCCAAAGGAAGCAGCCCAGCGAGTAATAACGCCGAGTTTAGCGAGACCGTTCTGTAAGCCTTTATTATCTTCTGTACAAAGCCACGTTGTACTGCGTCAAATTGGTTTTTTATACAGATCTTTTTGGTAGCGGGCGCCCACGCACTCGCTGCATATATTATCGTAGGCTCAACTACTGCTTGGTATATGCATTTTATGATCTCAGGCTTGAGGCCCCAGGTGACTTTTGCGGCCCTTGACAGCTGTTTATAGAAGTTGAGCGCTTTACGGCAGACGTTCGCGGCATGCGCGTTAAATGTCAACTTTTCATCGACGGTAAGACCCAACAGTTTGATTTCTTTTGACATGCCAATGTCGACCCCGCCCATGTTAAGACGTGGGATGTCATATTTTAATTTCCGAGTAATAACCATTGCCTTGGTTTTATGTGCGGCAAATTTCAATTTATTTTTGGCTCCCCAAGTCCGAACATGTTGAAGTGCGGCATTCGCACGTCCCTCAATCTCCTGTGCTGTGTCACCGTCGAAGACTAGGACTACATCATCCGCAAACGCCTGCGCGTAGTCGCCCCTCTTCTCAAGTTCCTGCAGAAGAGGGTCAAGTAACAGGTTCCAAAGGATGGGGCCCCCAATGGATCCCTGCACACATCCTTTCTGTGTCTCCTTGACATATTCCTCTCCTGCGTATCTCACTCGGACTTTGCGGTTGCGGAGATAGCTGTCAATTACTCTCCTCAAATTTATTGGACATTTTTCCTCAGCCAGTCGGACCCTTATAGCTGGCCACCATGCACTGTCAAAGGCTCCCTCTATGTCCAGCGATACCATTGTGATTATCTTTTTCTGGTTTAGTTTTCCGTGAAAGTGTTGCACTAGGGTATAGAGGGAGTCTTCGGTGCTTTTTTGGGGCATAAAACCGTACTGGCGAGTACTCATCCTTGGTAATATGTGAAACTTGACTCGAGCAACTAACATCTTCTCAAAGATTTTTCCCAGCACTGAGAGTAGTCCTATGGGCCTGTACGATTTGGGTGTAGTATAAGTATCCTTTCCCGGCTTTCGCAACACTACGACTATAGCCTCCTTCCAGGGACCAGGAAAATGGTAGTGCTTAAGACATTTATTCAGTATTTTTAAGAATATGTCTGGGTCGTTCTTTATTGCCTCACTACAAATGTCTGCAGTAAGACCGTCAGCACCAGGTGGCCCTACGCTATTAGATCTGAACATTTTTATGTAAAAGATCTTCTTGTATATAAACTAGGTAAATATTTTACTCGGTCTAGATTAACGTTCAGCCGACTTTATTAAATTATGAATTACCGTGTCAAGTTTCCACTTAGCTTCAAACGGAAGGTTGAAAATTATGTAAGAACTTATCATTTTAAATTCCCTGTTGGTTAGTGAAAATATAGTTGTAGTTAAAATATGTTCGTTGTGATATTAAAAAAGGTTAAAAGCGTGATATTTACGATATTAATTTTGGTGTTATATCCAATGTACATCAGGCACTGATAAGTTGTTATAGACTGGACAAGAGATACCCTCCGTGGGTTTCCGCCTTGATGTAGCTGGTGGGCTCTAGTAATCGTGGGACTATGTGTGTTCAGAAACAATGCAACAGAGCGGTTATAGGTATGGACTGCCGTGCCGCAGGTCCTTGGTTCGATCCCCCCGCTGTCTTGAGTTCCACTGTACGGTGGAAGAGCATTTTGCGAATGTTCGCCTACCTAGCTACATATCTCAAGTAGAAAATCTGTCGCCAATGACTTATTAGTGTGTTGGAACACACTAATAAGTGAGCGTAGCAGTCTTTGAGAGCCAATAATATGAGATAGATAGATAGAAAATTCCTTATTTGCATACCTTAAAAATAACATTACAATAAAACAACAAATAAACATATAAAAAGGGCGGTCTTATTTCCTAAAAAAAATCTTCCAGACAACCGATCTGACGAAAATCACATAAATTAGCCAGGTTGGCAGTTAACAAATTAAACATTACACAAATTATAATAACCTAACAAAGTAGTTACACTTTTACACCTATTTAAATAAATACATATACATATTTACCTACATTAAATTATATCTAAATAAACGAACATACATACACCAAATAAATATTTACATACCTATATACTTACATACCTACACTTTATAAATACATACATAATGAAATATAAAAATACTACAGATATATAAAAATATTACAGACACATGAGACTTAACAACTGTGTGTCTGACGACCAAATTAACGGGTAAGTGTAACGGGCGTAGTGCAATTCGTCACTTGTGACAAAATGCATCTGTTATAGGTAGAATTCAGTCCGGTTAACATCAGGTGAGCTTTGCGCTAGTTACATCATCTATCCCATAAAAAAAGAAACGCTAAATTATTTTCAGTTACTCGGTCCTATAATAAAGCTAATAAACAATACTTTGGAAACAAGAGAATATAGAAACGTTGACATGTCTTAATCTTATTTTCCTTAATTTACATAGTTTATTACAAGCTTTGCGCTATGAAAGGTACTGGTAATTAAACCATTTATAAAAATGTTCAAGAACAGTTGCCGTCAGAAAGCGAACTGACGTTAAAATGAAAGCGAAAACGTTTTACAATATTTCTTGCTATCTTTTGTTGTAATACAGAAAATATATTTTTCAGTAAATTCGTAATTTGTCTATTATTTGATTAAAAAACTATTAGTATGTTCCAATATAAGCGGAAATGGCTAGGAAGTTGACGAGGTCGGTAGGTACAACAAAAAATGGATAACGTATACAGAATACATTGTTTGTCATATTACGCTATAACAAGGATATCGGGATTTCCAGTTAATCCCCACAGTCAATTACTGCCACCGAAATAATCCAGAGATGGGGAAACAAGCAATTGTATCCAAATAACGGCTATACACGAAAAAAGGGACATTTTCTATGTCAATTTGGTCTGATAAAGGATATTGAGGACAATATTGTGAATATAGAAGCTTTATATCGTTTCAGTGTGCTTTTGACGAAGTCATGGTCTAGTGGCAAAGGTTATATATAGACTGTCACGCAGAAGGTCTATGGATTAAAAACCCGCCACAGGGTTCAAGTTTACAACATGATAGTAGGACATTTTGCGAATGCCCAGCTGGCTAGAAAATAAAGTAGAAAATCTGTCGCCAAGCACATAACTGTAGAATCCTGCAGTGGTCCTTGAGAGCCTGTTCTTGATGGCACGATATGAACAGGAACGATTGCAGCGATAAAGACGGATGGAGCATGAATCGGGAAAACTAGGAATAATACTGAACAATTTTCAACTTTGCAGCAACGTGGGTATAAAAAAAACTTCTTTAATTAATTAACAATGAAAAGTTCATAAATAGTAGATTTACTTTAAAAATATGTGTTTTTTAAATTATGGAAATATACCACCAAATTCGAATAATTTTTATTCTAGGATAAAATTTTTCCTTTGTAGGATCTATCTGCCGGATATAACATTACTACCACCCTATTGCTGTGGGGGTCGTAGGAGGCGATGAAAGGTAAATGATAGAAGGTAGGCACCAGCGCCTTCTAAAGAACTGATATCTAAAAACTGAGATCCCCAGACGCCTGTCAAGCGTGGCTATTATGGTAAAACCCCCCTAAATGGCGGAGGCTGTGTTCAGCAGTAGACAATTCGGCTGTTATATTAAACTTGCCTCTAAACAACTCTATAAGCTTGTAATTTCCTTTGAATAAGTTGGAAACACCAACAGTTACCATAAATTCAAAATGAAAATAGTTTACCATAAAATCAAGATGAAGCGTAACATTTGTTCTCCATGACTTTGGCCTTAATTTTACAAGTCATATAATAAGTTTCCGTCTATCGTAACAAAGGTATAAGATCTGCCGTAAATCCGTAGAGTGGTTTGCTTGGGAATTATCTTGCATGAGGAAAACGAGGAAAACTATATAATACACACTTATAATAAATAAGATTGTCTACACAGTGGAATAAGGGTGGATATATTTTATTTTTAAAAGTTTTTATTTAATTGGACACGTCTGATTATTTGCCAAAATAACTTAGTTAACATCTTTTTATTGGAACTAGATAGGTTTTTAAACTTTTATATTAAGTGATGAGACGGACATGTCAACCACCTGATGGTAATCGTCACGACTGTCCCTTACATTAACAGTGTTACCGTCCCTGTTATGCTTGATAATGTACTGCGTAAGTCCCGTTTGCCCAGTAATTACACCGATAGCAGTGCCCTTAATGACTAAATACAGTAGCGACTGCAAACTACTGCTTCGAGGCAAAAAATTTGACACTGCAGTAGTACCCAGCCGAACGGACTCTTGCAAAAGAGATGTACCACATCGAGAAAAATAAATTTTTGTTATTTTATTATTATTTTTATATGCCTGATAAGTTAGCCTTTGACCACTATCTCACCTGATGGTAAGTGATGATGTGGTCAAAGGTGTTGTTCAGGCTAACCTAGAATTACTGGCACTCAAGAAAAGCTGCCGGAACACACCATTAGGTGCTTGGCGAAAGATTTTCTACTGGTAGCTAGCCAGGTGGGCGTTCGCGAAATGCCCTACCACCATGCTATACGACTGCTATCCCAAGACAACAACCGGGACCAACCGCTTAACGTGCCCTCCGAATCACGGAAGTACTAAGACCCCCGATAAACTCTTATATGTTAATAATAACGTCTTATACGTTATAAAGTCTCAAATTCGATCAGCAAAGTTAAGCAACGTCGCCCGTGGTCATGAGTTGGATGGGTGACCGCTTGTTACATTACTACTGAGCGCTTCCGTGCTTCGGAGGACACGTTAAGCCGTCGGTCCTGGTTGTTGTCTTAGGATGGCAGTCGTTACAGCGTGGTAGTAGGGCATTTTGCGAATGCCCGCCTGGCTAGCTACCACCCTCAAGTAGAAAACCTGTCGTCAAGCACCTACCGGTGTGTTCCGGCAGCTGTCTTTGAGAGCCAGTACTTCTAGATTAGCCTGAACAACATCTTCGACCACATTACCATCAGGTGAGATAGTGGTCAAAGGCTAAAATTTGTTACATCACATTGGCCCCGAGTTTTTTGCCCGTGCTTCTCGCTCAATGCATTTTTTGCTAAACGTGGTAGTACAAAATAGAATATTTCAATATTAAAATTTGTAATTGACCTTTGTTTGAGCGTCGTAGACGCCTCAATTGTAGCAATGATTTTGACTTTGACATCGCGAGTCTACCTTTGTCGTCGTATGAATAAGTTATTTGTTGGATATGGCAGACATTACAAGTTTATATATGAGTTTCTAAACTCCATATCTCCGTCATTTGAAAGAAAAAAAACCAAGTGAATCAACAAAAAAAATCTATGGAATTATTAAACCTGCTCACAACACTTTACAAGACACCGTTTAAAAATGCGACCTGTACAGAAGAACAACCGGATTTACGAAAGCATTTCTGTTACAGAGAGCAGAGACGCTTCGCTCTCACTTTGTGCTCCTTCGGTCAAAAACAAATATTATTAATTTATAAAGAAAACATGAAATTAAAATTTTATAAAAACGCTTTGATATATAAAACAATATTTTTACAAATATAAAATAAAAATAAAATATAATAAAAAGACGCTAGACCCCGAATACATAAAAAAGAACCTGGCAGCCAGATACTTTAAGTCAGCCTAAACAACATATTCGTCCACATCAGGTGAGATAGTTTTCAAGGCCAGAACATAAGATATAAACAAAAAAAATATCTTTGTTTGAAAGTTCCCGTGAGTATGAGACATATTAATGTTTTCAATAACCTAGTAGTTGTTATTGAAAACATAAAAAAAAATATCTCTAAGTGTAATCAATAAATTAAATTACTTCACAAAAATTAAATCGGGTGAAGTCATGTGCTACACATTGTCTACGAACGCCTACGCGAAAGTTCCTAATGGAATTTCGGCAATAAAGAGAGGCTCTTTATGACGGTATTACATACAAGGCCGACCGCACACTTATAGGCATTTTAATTAGCAACGCCGTGATTCAAAAGTGGAGTTACCACTTTAGCAACTTTTTAATTAACTTCGATTTACAGCAAAGAAGCAACCATATTTTGGTTTGGTAGTAATTTATTGCTTAGTAGGTTAGTTATTGACCAAAATCTCAAATGTAAGCAAATGATGAAGTCATCGAATGAGTTAACAAGGTATTTCATTCATCAGAAAATGTATATGACTGATAAAACGTTAACCGACTAAATTTGGATAATATTTTACTGTTATTCGTATTCAGGGCTACTTGAAGGTTATTTGGAGGAAATGACCTGAGAGAGGATAAAATTCTACTTGCTATCAAGCGAAAGATAGTGCAAGCATAACAGCTTAAATTATATAGTAAAATAGTGTTTATACATATTAAAAATTCAAAATAAAACTATTACAGTTGGTATATATAAAAGTTATATTGTTTTTCTTGGAGCTGTTAAACAGGTTCAAATTTTAAAAATACATATTACTGGTTACTGCTGAACATAGCTTTCCTTTAATACGGGGAGGTGTGCCATGATCTCCACGCTTGGCAGGCGGATTGAGGGTCGCAGTGTGAGATATCAGTTCCTCAGAAAGTGCTGCTGCCCATCTTCTGGTGTGTTACCTTTAGTCACCTCTTAAGACACCTACGGATTGAGATTGGGGGGGGGGTGGCATTCTAGCCCGGCACCCCACGAGCACAAAGGTTACAAAGACAAAAATGCATCTGTAATAGGTAGAGGTTACCGACTTAAAAGCTTCACATACATCATTATGGATACATGCACGAAGCTCACCTCGCGCATGTTCCATCACAACTCCATAAAAAAAACTGATATATAGTACCATACCATATACTAATACATAGTATGAGTGCTGAGCGAGACGACAACGCGGGCGTCCCGAGCTCTCCTTGAAAAAGACCACCGGATGTGGTTGAAACTATAGTCGGAGCTATCTGACTTATTCACGTGAGCTATATTTATAACAAAATACATAGTATCATTTATACAAAGAGAGGCATGGTCTTACAAAATCGTTTAAGAAATCACTCGTATAAGTTTTATTTCATATTAATATTAATTTAAAATACTAAAGTAGAGGCTAGTAGCAGTCTGATGTGAGGGCTGATGCGCCTAGTTCAGCAGCAGACACTCTAGATTAAAATGTACAAATATTCTAGCCAGTTGTTATAATTGTATTATTTATTTATTTATTTGATCCTCAACATAAAGTACACCGTTTCAAACTACAAGTAAGGTACAATATGGAACATGTTAAGTGCCGTTACAGTTATAGAGGAAGACAACATGCAAAAATGAGCGAACTAAAATTTTGATTATGATTTTTCATCTAGAAATTAATAATACTAACGGAATTATAAATTAAATTACGATTTGGTGTTAAAGAGAACACAAATAAAAGAAAAAAAGAGTTATAACATTTAACAAAACAGAATTGCAATATATCTACTACTTAAGTGTAAAGTCATTATATCGAACCTGAAGAAATATTGTATGTGCAAAATCTTTTAATAAACTATTATTATTATACCAAGGGCGACGCGTAATTATAGGTATTGTCTACTTTATAATTTACTCATATTACAAAAATAAGAGAAAAAGTTGCAAGCATGCGCTGGGCCTTATTCATCATAGCTACTAGGTGCGCTACCCATTTGCCGTTCAAGTGCCACCTAAAAGTCGCTCAACTTAAGGACTGTAGGCAATTAACGTAATTGTCTTTATTAAGCGATGAGCGCCTTCTATTAGGACCAGGACGCGACTGTTAACGAAAATTATTAACGGAAGCAAAGGAAATTAATTTATTTTTGAGGGTAATTGAGGAAATTTGATTTGTTTTGTTTATGACCGGCAGTATAAAAAGTTGAAGCTTAACTGAGGTGATTAGTTTTTTTTTTTTCAGTGGTGGTATGATTATACCAAAACATTTTTTTTTATTCTTGATAGTTTAGCCTTTGACCACTATCTCACCTGATGGTAAGTGATGATGTGGTCGAAGATGTTCTACAGGATAACCTAGAAGTACTGGCTCTCAAGGACAGCTGCCGGAACACACCGTTAGGTGCTTGGCGACAGGTTTTCTACTTGAGGGTGGTAGCTAGACAGGCACGCATTCGCAAAATGCCCTACCACCATGCTATAACGACTGCCACCCTTAGATAACAACCGGGACCGACGGCTTAACGTGCCCTCCGAAGCACGTGCACGCTCAGTAGTAATGTCACAAGCGGTCACCCATCCAAATCATGACTGCGGGCGACGTTGCTTAACTTTGCTGATTTTTTAACCAATCAGCAAAGTTAAGCAACAGCTAAGTAAACTTCGCTACGAGCGCTTCAAAATTTCTTCAAGGCACTGACAATGTTGTGTGTCGTCAGTCCACCATTAGGTGAACTGACAGATAGATTAGATACAGATATTACAGATAGACAGACAGTTACAAGCAGCCAATAGCTCTTTCTTTATGGCTTTCTATGGGGGAGGCCTTTGTTCAACAGTGCACTTTTTCCGGCCGATCATGATGACTATGATGATGCTAACAAATGCTAAATAGCTTCTGTTGGACAGGTTTTAAGCAATATTAAATTTTACGCTATTGTGACGGAACAAGCTCGAAGCGCACCTGATGTTAAGCGGACTAACCTCTGCCTATAACAGATACATTTCATCACAAGTCACGAATTGCACTGCGCCCGTCACTTTGATACATAATTGCCTAAGAGCCAGTGAAACTTAACGTCCCATGTGTCTGTAATTTCACTGGCTCTCAAGGACTGCTGCCGGAACACAATGTTAGGTGCTTGGCGACAGATTTTTTACTTGAAGGTCACTAGCCAGGCGGGCATTTGCAAGATGCCATTCCACCATGCGGTGAAACTCAAGTCTGCGGCGGGATTCGAACCTAGGACCTGCTGCGCTGCAGTCCATAGACAATGCAACTGAGCCATCACTGCTTCAATTTAGTTAGTAGCTGAAAATAAAATTATGTGTTAATATTGACCACATTCTCCACGGCAAAGTTGTGCAAACATTCCTTCAAATTGTGACAGTTCGTAGTTGATTTCCTTGACCAGTAGCGCCCTCGAAAACTGCACAGTTAAGTTGGTGGTAGTATACCAAGAAAAGTATTATATTTACTTTTTAATTTCAAGATATTTAGCACTAGATACATGCTATTTGGCCATTTAGGGCATTCATAATACTTTTTAGTACAATGTTGTCAGTTTAAAATACGTTCGACCTCATTATCCATTGCTTAGCTAAACAGGTGCTATGTAGCGTTTATAAGTAAGAAATATTTAAGCATTACTTAAACACTGTTTAGTTATCCATTACTTAGCAACTACATAGCGATGTTTTTATAAGTAAGGGGGCTAATGTTACAATCTACTCGTAGATACATGTTTTGTCAATTTATTCTAATGTGACTGCTGCTGGAAAACACTGCTAGGTGCTTGGCGACGATTTAAGCTACGAATACATGTGAAAAGCAATGTAATTCAAGCTCACATACAGCAGGAGCAAACAAAACTTTTCACGGCGGGCATGGTTTAAAAAGTGTACCGTGTGGCACAACAATATTATCTTGGCGCGACCAATCGGATGCGATCATAAAATCAATAAAAAGGAATCACAATAAAATTAAACTCAAATTATCTCAGAGAACTGTATTACCAAAACGCCGAAAATAATCTCGATTAGAAAAATAGCACCCCGATATAATTTAATACAAAATTCACTCAAGACGGAATTCAAACAAAAACAGCTGTCCAACAGAAACAATTTGTATTCAATGAAGTTACCCTCCTCTCCTTATCATTGAAACATTTCTTGAATAGAAGTTCTTTACTTTCTACAAGAAATTCGTTGAAATTCCCTGTTTCAACATGGATATCTTAATCCATCGTACTTCTTGAACTTGACTGCAATTGATTTAATTTTGCATTTCTTCAGCCAGGTGGCCAACCGGTTGAAGTCATGGAGGTACGAAACTAATGTTATGAGTAGAGTGGGCTACTATTAGATTATCCACCTAGGGGACAAAGCACTGTCCATCCGAACCCGTGACATGCTCAGCCAATTTGAGCTACCGTGGTATTTGCTAGAGTCATAGATCGAATTTCACATTTCAAAGTGGTGGATGGACGCTGGTTCGAATCCCGCATATGCAAAATTGGTTGTTTGTAGTACAACGCAAGTTGAACCATAGGTGTCGCTCCATACCGATACGATGGTTGAACGAGGGCAAAAATTAGAGTGACTCATAAGTCAATGTGTCATGTTAGCTTAGTCGGTTAGAGCATACCCCGGCTAAAAGGGTGGATGGACGCGGGTTTGAATCCTGCACATGACTATAATTTTTTTCTCTGGTATATTTGCAATGTAATTCGCCAAGCTGGCGTTTTTGCAAAAATAATATATACTTATATGTATATATACTAAAGATTTTAATTAATATTAAAATCTTTAGTAAACTTTATGGTGCTATTTCTTAATCAAAATATTTTTCACATTCACCTTGAATTTTCATTCTGTGAGCGTTGCAATATCTTTGAGATCTCTATAAAAAAAACCGCAAACAATTACCTAAGAAGAAAACCTGGCACTGTTATATCTTTATTCCTATCGTGATTATCACCCTTTACAATCACTACACTATCAAGTCAGTACAAATAAATCAAAACAGACCTCTAATTTTTCGCAGCTTAACGTTTTAAAAAGGTATATTCGAATCGCGTGCCAAGTTTTTGCATTTAAATTTTAGATCGAAGAGATCTCCGTTTATTTATTTCTCCCTTTGTTACTTTAGCTTTGGATTAGGATTTGTTACAAATGGAAATTTATTTGAATTTACGTATTATGTTCGATACCAAATTAGGTTCGACATAAATAAAAAAGAGCCATCTTTTCATGAGTTTATTTTGTGAGATTCTAAAATGTTTGCTGACGCCTCGCAATTATTATTAGGAAACAGATGGTATCGACATCTTTCAAGGATACTTCATTTTTAATTATTTTGATACGATTGCTTATTGGAGGGTAGTTATGAACCATATTGCCTCTCACTGATTCATATTCGCCTGCCAGTCTCAACTGTACTTTTCATCCGAAGCGCACGTTAATGCATCGCGTGTGATATCTCAAACCTAAGTTCATAACTCTTTTTGAAGCGCTCGTAGCGAAGTTTACTTAGCTGTTCTCAACCGATCAGCAAAGTTAAGCAACGTCGCGCGCGGTCATGAGTTGGATGAGTGACCGCTAGTGACATTACTACTGAGCGTTTCCGTGCTTCGGAGGGCACGTTAAGCCGTCAGTCCCGGTTGTCGTCTAAGGAGGGCAGTCGGTATAGCATGGTTGTAGGGCGTTTTGCGAATGCCCGCCTGGCTAGCTACCACCCTCAAGTAGAAAATCTGCCGCCAAGCACCTAACGGTGTGTTCCGGCAGCTGTCCTTGAGAGCCAACACTTCTAGGTTAGCCTGAACAACATCTTCGACCACATCATCACTTACCATCAGGTGAGATAGTGGTCAAAGGCTAACCTATCAGGCGGCATATAAAAAAAAAAAAAAAAAACCTCATCATACCTAGTGTAAATATAATACCTAGTACAAACCATCTCTTGTCAAAGTGAAGCTTGCATATCTACCAGTGATTATCTAGGGCTTGCACAGCGCTGTGCCCATAGCATGGATTGGAACTGAGCTGAGAATAGTGAGTTGGCTTATATAATTTCTATCTCTCGTATTGAGCTATCGAAGGTTGTATTAATTTATTTGGTAAAAATGCAGTGGCGATACCTCAAGGAACTGCTCCCTCGATTGGCTGGGGAGCGAACAATGTATTCACTACATATAATATTATATTTCACTTTTGTTCGTAGCATATTAGAATATGCTTCACTACTGTGGAGCCATCATTATGAAACTTATAACGTACGAATTGAGCTGATTCAAATAAAACTCACAAAATATTTATGTTTTCATCTAAAGATACCGTATAAATCAGATAACTATCTGTTTTTGTGTAAAAAATTCCATTTTCTTCCTCTTTCTAAGAGAACAGAAATTGCAGATTTAATGTACCTTCTTACAATTACCTCTTACTCAGTTGATAGTTGAGAACTATTAAGTAAAATTAATAGACAGAAGCACTCCAAAGTTTTAAGGTTTAATCCCCCTATAAATGTATCAAAGGTTATCAGTAACTATAGAAGGAATTCGTATTTATTGAGAGCAAGTATAATGATTTATGTAAGCGTTACGATATTGACCTATTCTGTACAAGCATAGCGTCGGCTAGGCGACTAGTAAAAAGAGAGTTTTTTGAATAATAATTATGTTATAATTTACCATTATTAACTTTCATGTTCACAATATTTATAAATACTGTATTACCTAGCCGTGGGGACCTTTGATTGGCTTCATGTTTTCTAAGTACTTTTTCTAAAATGATATATTGCCGTTGGTCTTCCTAAGATAAATAAATATATAACAATATATGTACACACACTACCTATAGCTGTTATGTATTTGCCAGCGTTTGATGAATATGCACGTTGACAGTATTCTTCAAAGTGGTTGATATAGGTTTTTATTAACACAGAAGTTTTTCTGAGTCTATTGCCATCGTATATCACATGTCATTCGCCGGTGTCCTACTAGGAATTTATTTGTTAGAAAAATAGTAACAAATGTTAATTGTGTGTATTTGTGCGTGCATGCGTGTGTATGTGTGAGAAAGAGAGAGAGAGAGAGAGTGAGTGTGTGTGTGTTTGTGTGAGAGGGTGTGTGTGTGCCTCTTTGAACTCTGATAGAAGGTAGAACAAAGAGATTCCAAAGCAATGTTCCCGCAAATCCCCGGATGTAGCAGTCAATTTAAGTCTAGAAATAAAAATAAATAGAAAGAATTTTGTCCGTCAAATTTTTCAATCCGTCACGTTACCTATATAAACCTTAAGAAAAAACGAAAAAGGTACAATTGAACAAATGATTTCGCGTAAATAACATGATCAGGGATATTATAATTGGTAAAAATATCAACGTTGATAAAATAACGATGCCATCACAATCTCATTTCAACAATGTTCGTAGTACCATCAACAAATATTCCCATAAGATTCAAACGAAAAATAAACCCTAAAACAAAAAAGGATCTTTTCCAACAAAAACAAATAGCATCTAAATCCCCGATCCCGAGCAGGTCATTCTCGCAAATAGTGTGACATCCTAACTTCATAATCCGAGTAAGTAAGGTAAAGAGCACATTCGTGTTTTTTCACATACACCGTTACGATTGCCTCAGTCGGGCAAATGGGGTAAATTACTTGGAAACCTAATAGAGATAAACCGTATGAACAGGGTTTTGGGGGAAAAAAGTTTAGTTGTGAAACGATGGCTGTGATTTTTCTCGTCTTGCGATCTGATTTTTTCCACTTTACACTGCAATGTACCTACTGTCGTGTTCAAAAGTCTTGTAGCGTTTTCGGGAAGAAAAAAGTTGATTTTCTCACGTAGAGCTCTAGTTTACTTGGGTCACGCTTGAATGTACTGTCGTGCTCGTAAGTTTGGTAGCGCTTTTGGGGGTAAAAAGACTTCAAAATATTTTTGACAATATTGTTTTTTTGCTGACAGGTAACCCTTTGACCACGAAGGTGTTAACAAGATTAACCTAAAATTACTATCTCTCAAGGACAGCTGCCAGAACAGACCGTTCGATGCTTGGCAACAGACTTTGTACTTGAGCTCATCGCTAGCCAGACGGGCATTCGCAAAATGCCCTTCCACCATGCGGTGAAGATCAGGCCCACGGCGAGATTAAAACCATGAACCTGCTGCGCGGCAGTCCATGGCCAATGCCCCTGAGCCATCACTGCCTCAAAATTGATTATTGATTGTATTGCCCGATAAGTTTAGATAATTCAATAGTATAATAAGTATTATAAAACATAAACCACTTGCATTTTTGGATCGTTCTTTTTTAGTTTTGTTTTGGTCCATGAAATATATTTTCTCTAATTAATTTAATAAACATAATGAGAGTGATATAATACAATGCTCAAAATGACACCGCAAAAGTCGTTTTTACTTGACCCTGCACTAAGTTGCAACATAAAGTGCTTAAAAGCCAATAGCGTTAATCAAGCGTTAAGGTTGAACTGGCCGGGCCGTTCTCCATACAAACGTCGTAGGGTGATCACTCACTTACCACCAGATGAGCCGCCTGCGTTTGCACTCCTATCCCATAAAAAAGGCATTTGAATTTTCGGACTCACGCATCTCACAGTTACTCTATGATATTAAAAACAGCCTAAATCTATTATAATAGCGGTGCCACGATTTTGCTCACGTAGAATAAAAAGTACCTGAAGAATCACTCTGCAAAACCATTCCATTAAATAAGCGACTCTAGGTACGAAGCAATAAAGTGCACTTCAGCTCGTAAAGCAGTGGAGTACGTAATATTTATATTCACCTACATACAAGGTGTCTCTCTTTCTATCGCATGTACACGCATAGCTCTGATCTCTTCTGACGCGGCACGCACGTACAATAAGCCCGTCCGGACGGGTACGCCGATGTACCTGTAGCGACGTACCTAAAGTGCGGAGTGAACCAGGGCTGACGTAGGACAATGGGATAGCTCTGTTTCACTCGCCTTTGGACCATAGATAAATATCATTTATCTACGTTTCGACGCACCGCGCAACGTATCTCCGAATCCGGCCCATTACTGATTTACCTACTGAGCTGCTGGGGCTGTACCAAAACAACTCCAATTCTAAAACCTATCACCTAACTTCAAATAATATAAACAGAATATTGGAAAGCCAAAGTAATAAATGAAGTTTAATAACACGTGCTGAGATTCTCGAAATCCAGGTTTATAACAAAAAGTTTGTCAGTTAATCCACCGTGAAATATTATAGCTAGGGATGAGACGGTTGAAACAGTCTTGAAATTTAACTTTTTTTTCATATATTTAAAATCATATCTTATCATTTTAATATTGTTAGGTTTGCAATAACGCCTGCTATGCGGATTATATTGTAAATCACCAATATACGATAGGAAAAATTTAAGTCAAGTCATACCGCACATGACTAAAATTTGTCCTATCGTATATTTGTGATTTTGTAATCATAGCTATCAATGATAAGTCCGTATTGATGAAAAATTTTCGTCTCTAGGCTAATCCTGCGGCGACTAATTTAAACTCTCATATAATGCAGCATCTCATATAATGCTACTGTCAAGAAATGGCATCCTAAGTCTCGTCTCGAAACTGCTCTTGAGATCTGAGATTGGTTTGTAGTATCAGCTGATAACAAGGTCTGAAATAACATCTTTTTTATTATGTCTGATAGGTTAGCCTTTGACCACTATCTCACCTGATGGTAAGTGATGATGTGGTCGAAGATGTTGCCCAGGTTAATCTAGAATTACTAGCCCTTTAAAACAGCTGCCGGAACACACCGTTAGGTGCTTGGCGACAGATTTTCTACTTGAGGTTGGTAGCTAGCCAGGCGGGCATTCGCAAAATGCCCTACCACTGCTACCATGCTATAACGACTGCCGACAACTGGAACCGACAGTTTAACGTGCTCTCCGAAGCACGGAAGCGCTGTCACCCATCCAACTCATGACTGCGGTGGACGTCGCTAACCTATTCGGGCTAGGAACAGCTAAGCAAACTTCGCTACGAGCGTTTCAAAATCATTTTTTTTTACGGCGGTATATCTTTATATGACTCCAGTGTAGTTCCGTAGTATTCCCGTGGGGTGCCGGGCTGGAATATCAGCCCCCCCCATTATTACTTGTGGGTGTCGTAGGAGGCGACTAAATGAAAAATGCCGGAAGGTAGGCAGCAGCGCCTTCTGAGTAACGAATATCTTAAATTGCGATCCCCAACACGCCCGCCAAGCGTGGGGATTATGGCAAATCTTCCCTTATAGGGTGGGGATGTGTTCACCAGTAGACAATCTGGCTGATACAATATGCTTTTATTAACAAAACACTACGAACTATAAACACCAAATCAGCTACTACGATGTAAGCATTTAGGAAACCTTCAACGCATTACAGATTCTCAGGCAGTCCTAAAGCACCAGCTCACACCAGTTGGCAGCGAGTCCAGGATGCTGGCAGTACCGCCCCGTTGGTTTAATTTGTTTCATTCATTTTATTTGTTTAAAATTAGTTCAGCAGTTTAAGATGTCTCTTGAGAGTGTAAGCTAAGTTGGAATTGGTTTAATATTACGGACTTTAGGGTTGTCAACTATCACAAACTTTACGGTGTGCGTAATAGACCTATTTTACGTCCTCGTACCTGAGAGTACTTATAAAGAGATTGTATATAGTTTTAGTCAGTAACTTCTTAAAGATCTAGGCGCGTTTTACCATCTCTTTTATTTGCCTACCTTTCAAACAATTAGTACAAGCGTTTCAATTTTAAATTTTTCACACAAGTAGTGACATATTATCGCCTATTTTATCAATTTTTTTACACAACTACATTTCTTATATCGTCTTTTTTTTGTAGCATCAATAAGAAATTTTAATGCTAGTGTTAAATAGCTTTACTTCAACAGATTTTAAGCAAACTCCATTTAGTTTGTAGTAGAGACATAATTATATGTTAATATTTTCTACGGTCAAGTATAAACCGAAACACACGTCACCTACATTCTCGATAGAATAAAATTGTGAAGTTGACTCTAAGTTACGCTTGTAACGTAACTATTTTAATTATTCACGTATGTATGTTAATAACAATATATTATATAAAAAAGCAAACATTATCGAAAGGGACAAGCTAAGTTACATTTACTTTTTTTTTAGTTTTGTGGTAATAACCTTTCTCTTGTCTTTCAACCAAACTGAACACGATTTCATCACAGCTGCCTCTCTTTCACTGATACGCTGTCCAATAGTGATAGAATTACAGCATCTTTACTCTAAAAAGCACAAGTGCGCCCCACGTAGATTACTGATGCCACCTCTGGGCAGGCAACGCATCGGCAGCGCAGCTAGTGTTGCAGATGTCCATAGGCGGTGGTTACCGTTTACCATCAGGCGGGCCGTCTGCATGTTTTTCACCCATAATATAAAAAAAACTGTTAGGTTCTTAGTGAGTTTTATTTCGTTTACCCATGTATGATATTTTCTATAAGTACTTATAGCTATTCGGGAAAGAGGTTGCTCATGGTTTAGAATATAGGTCTGAGTTATTTAAAGACCAATAGATAATTTTTCAGTACCGTCTTAGTAAAGTCTTAAACTGATGGTATATCTTGATAGGCTTATTCTCTATGATTTTAATATTGTTATGTTTGCAATAGCACCTGCTATGCGGAAAACATTACAAAATTAAAAATATACGAGAGGAAATTTTTATTTTCTTCCGCACATGACTTTAATTTTTCCGCTCGTATATTTGTTATTTTGTAATTATTCTCTATGACATGAAACAAAACACATCTGGCAAAAAACATGTGTCAGACACATTTACCAAATTTTTTTTTTGGATAACAATCAGACGGCCTGCCTGATGGTAAGTGGTTACCGTCGCCTATGGACATTTGCAACACCAGGGACGTTACCAATGCGTTGCCGATCCTACGTTAAAGAATAATCGTAATATAAGTCTTTATTTTTATAATTTTATCAGCAATGTGCCATACATATGTTCCTAATGTATATAAGAAACTCATTTATTGATTAAAATTCTGTTTGGAGAATTCACGTCTCAATTGTCTTTTATCATAAGTTGAAACTCATCTTCTGTGAAATCTGTGAATATCTGATAAATTCAGATATTCTACCTCAGAGAAGTGATGTACAAGCTCTACTGTGTTTTAGATTAAAAAGCACTATAGCAGGCATACAACTAAGCAAATGCGACAAGAGCCTACATCATGCAGTGACGAGCATGCATTGTCGGCAGAACAATAACAAAGAAACTGCAAATGTAATGTATCCAATACACAATTGTGACAAGCTTGCAAACAGGTGGGTGAATTGTTCGTTTCATCACTTGAAAAAGAAAAAAACAAAAAATTACGACAGCAGCAAATTACGCCAAGTGACAAACAATAATTTTAAATTCAATATTAATAAAATAAAATAAAAATATTATAAGGTCTTACTTGTAATGAGAATCTCCTGTTTTAAACCCTCCCCTAACAATAAAACCACATAATGAAAACCAGAAGGATAACGCTGCAAAGCTATTCCAATAAATAACTCTAGCTACAAAGACATAAGGTGCACACAAGCCCGCAAAGCACGGAGTATACGCCTCTCTTTCTATCGCATAGTCACGCATATGTCTTATTTCTTCTGACGCGGCACGCACTGTACAATAGTCCCGTCTAGACGGATACGCCGAGTTCCCTGTAGCTTTGTACCTAAAGTTAGAAGAAATACTATGTTATTCACAAGATTAAGAAAGTACATCTCTATATTAGATACATGAATTATTTCTATAGTATCCAGATGTTGTTCTTCGACGCAGTGATGGCTCAGTGGCATTGGCTATGGCCTGCCGCACAGCAGGTCCATGGTTCGAATCTTACCGCGCGGGCTTTAGCTTCACCACATGGCGGAAGGGCATTTTGTGAATGCCCGCCTGGTTAGCAACCACCCTCAAGTAGAAAATCTGTCGCCAAGCACCTGTGTGTATTCCGGCAGCTGTCGTTGAGAGCCAGTAATTCTAGGTTAAGCCTGTTAACATCTTCGACATCATCATCACTTACCATCAGGTAAGATTGTGGTCAAAGGTTTAACTATCAGCAAGAAAACAAAACCTACCACGGTTGTAAAGAAAAAAATATATTAATTCTGCAGGATGAACTGGCCGGTCAGTTCTCCGTACAAACGTCCTAGGGTGATGACTCCCTTATTTGAGGATTTAGGTCCAAAACAAAGCAGGATATCGATTGATCTCTTTATTATCTAGGCTTGTTTTATAACATTTTTTTTAATCAGATAATTAATTTGAGATTTATGAGCCTCAAAACATTTTTATATAAAGTTTTCGAGGTTCATAACTTTCAACTTAATTAACTTTTTAAATTTCGTTGCGATACGAGCATAGATAATGACGAGATCAATCGTTGTTATGCTTAATGCTGGACCTAAAATCTGACATAAGGGAGTGATCACCCTACGACATTTGTATGGAGAAGTGACCGGCCAGTTCACCATTAAGGTGGATACTGACGTATATGGCGAGAAATTCAGAATTTATATTTTCTTGAATTTGTTGCTAGGACATTGAACTATTCTACTAGATCACGTAATACGCGAGATTCAAAAGAGTACACTAGTTTAAAGCTAATTGTATAGTAGGTCTTGTTTGTAGTTCAATTACTTTGTATATATATGTCGCTCCTTCCTCGTAAGACAGACAAAAGAACGAAAGAATAAATTAGATCAATGTCTCACCTTCACCACGGTAGCTGAAATTGGCAGGCAGAACCCTTTGGACGGATGGTAACGGATCCCGCTCGTGGTTCAAATTTTCCCTTTGGCTGTAATTTTGTAAAATCAAATGGAATTTTTAAATACTGATGACCCGTGGGGTGCTGGGCTAGAATGTCACCTTCCCATCTCTACCCATGGGTGTCGTAAGAGGCGGCTAAGGGTAATATACCAAAAGGTGGGCAGCAGCGCCTTCTGAGGAACTGATATCACACACTGCAATCCCTAAGACGCCCGCCTAGTGTGGGGATTACGGAAATTCCCCGCATAATGGGGCGGTGTTCAGCAGTGTACGACCCGATTGATACAGTACAGTACAGTAATTAACTGATTAGATTTTAACCTTTTCTTTCAATAACGCATGCTCTACGGATTACATTAGAAAATTCCAGTCATGCGCGGTATACGAACCCGCGTCATCCAGCCCTATACGCGTCTATGCTCTGACCGACTGAGCTAACATGACATATGAATCATAACACTAAGTTTTCCTCTCACTTTTTAACTATTGTATCGGGATGGAGCGACACCTATATTTCAAATCTGATTAGATTTGTTTTGGGTTAACGTAACTTTTAATATTTCTGAAAGTTTAAGAGTGGTGTTTTTAGGGGTAACATAATATGCAATCATGTGCCTAATAAGTTTTCAAATAATACGAGCAATATTTTACTATACTCGAGAATGACATGGTTTTGTATGTAAATAATGGTAACCAGACCCAGCTACAAGTGCGATAAAACAGTTTAAATTTTAAATTTCCGTCGTGAGCAACCACCTTTACCCTGTAAAATACACTAAAAGACATGTCATGCAATACCTGGTGCGATATTTGCATTATATGAAAAATATTGTAAGTAATTAAGTATATAACAAGTATATCTACAATGCGATTAAAATAAGAATAGGACGGATTCTCGGCTAACTTCAATCATATTCACTCTAATAAGTATGATCAGCACAACAAACTTAAAAATAGAGCAGTGCCATATATTTAAACGTAATTTTAAATGAGTGACCCGTAATTATAAATTTTAATAAATTCGTATTTTTAAGGTTGACAGCACAGACGGCATCTTGGTTTGATGACAACGCGGGCGTCAGGGTCTTATTTCTCCGACAGTGTACTACTACGCGACACGTTTCCGAGTGCTTATTGATCTTATCGTTTAAGTTATTTTATGACTGTTTAATTTGTTCTTGTTGACTGTTTAATTTGTTTTTGGTGATTGTTATATTTGTTTTTGGTGATTGTTATATTTGTTTTTGTTACGATGATGACGATGAGTCTGGCTCAGTTGGATATCAGGACATGCGGCATCGAAGAGCTAAGCGATTCAAATTAAGATACCTTAATACAATACCTATGACTACTTATTTTTTACACGACTGCTCACATAAACGTGTGTTAAGTTTTCAGGGTCATGTATGTTTGTGAGTTTCTTTATTTCACCATAACTAATACCATAACTTAAACGGCTTAACCGACTTTAATGTACGAGATATCGTTAGATATACCTTGATAGTTAAATTGACACTATGTTCATTAAAAAACACTGGTGGATTTTAGATGCCATATAGTGAGAAAAACAATTTATTTTTTCTTCCAAAGCCATCGTATTGGGATACCAAAATGAAGGGCTTTTAAAAACGAGTCCATAAATATATTAACTTGCAGTTTCAATTTCAAAAGATTGATAAAACGCTGAACGAAAATAAATTATTTGCAGTCGGGTTTTTTATTTTCTTTATTAATTTATACATGTTTTATCATTTATTTTTTGCACACTGTACCAAGTTCTAGTTTTGACGTCACAACATGGCGCTAGACCGATTCTCTTCTTATTTTAATCGCATTGTACATGTGTGTATGTCTTTCAGATATGTTACCCTTTGACCACTATTTGACAAATTGGTGAGCGAGGATGTGATTGATATTATAATTTTAAACCTTTAGGTGCTTGGCGTTAAATATCTTACCTAATGGTTCTATTTTTTAAAATAGAAGTACTACTAAGTACATCTGTGCGTCAAAATAACATAGATAATCTCTACCAGTGTCTGTGTGTGTGTGTTGATCACTACATGTCCGTAAACACATTAACTCCTTTTATAGTGTAACCCTTTATTAAAAGTAAGCAAGGGTTATTACATTAAAAACCTATTACCATACTAAACTTTGCACATAGTAATATAACGCTGCTTCAAATTAACACACAAAAGCCCGACAAAATATCGCATTAATACCACAAAATTTAATTTCGTGTACCGCTTTTAATAAGACCGGTATTATTCGTACCCGAATAAGTTACGTCGGATTATCGTATTAAAGATTTTGGTTGTAATGTCATTGAAAAGTCTCGGAGCATACATCGTCAATAATCTTTACGATTATCAAGGATATGACTATTGAAACATTTCCTGAATATTTTTTTTATATCTGTATTTTTCTTTTTAGTTACATAATACCTATAAGCCGAGTTTTTTGCCTGTAGATGTAATAGAAAAAAGTTTGTTATTTTTTGATGCCAGCTTTAAGTTTTTTTTATAAATGAGCGTTATCTAAGATTTGGTACCTACAGAGTGTTAGAAAATTTAAAATTCTTGCTTGATCCCGTATTGTTGTAAATTACCGTTGTAAATGGTTTGAACTGGTCTACTATAGTACTGTATCAGCCGCATCGTCCACTGCTGAACACAGCCTCCCCTATTTAAGGGGTATTTGCGATAATCCCCACGCTTGGCAAGCGACGTGTTGCCCACCTTCCAGTATTTTTACTTTAGTCACCTCTTACGACACCCACGGGATGATATGGGGAGGTGCAATTCTATCGCGGCACCTCACGGGGAACTTTAATAGTTAGCATTATTATAGTAAAAATATAAAATAATATTCTCTACTCAATGGGCTCTAGACAATGACAACCCATATGCCTGAGGGAAAAATGTATTAAATTTTGATTATGGTTTCATGTAATAAAATAGAATTTCTAATGCACAATTTCCTTTTTGAGAATCACTTCACCTTAACATGATCATAATTATTTTTTCATATTTTACCCAACCCTTAGGCATCGTACTGTATGTCTTGTCTTAAATAACTCAAGGGACAACAAATACAGGTAAATGATAATTTAATTGCCCCTTCTAAAGTTTTACTATGCATGTCCTGACTAGTATTTCTTGGTCTTGGTCGTGTTATTAATATGTAAATAATCCTAACACGTTGGGCTTTGCCGGTACTGTACCCAAATATTGGGATAGGATGCGAAATTTATGGCTATACATGTCTTATCATACATTCTACTAATATCTAATACATCGCATGGAGGTAGGGCATTCTTCATTAAATCTGTCAGCGGAACTATCTTTAAGAGCTAGTAATACCTACTACCCTTCTCCGAATATCTTTCTGCCTTCGTTGCTGTCGGAATAGGCGACGAAAGGAAAAATGCCAGAAGATATGCGCAGCAGTGCATGTGTGTACACTACGATCCCCTGGGATCTTATGGTAAAATCCCCCTCCCGACCCTTTACCCACTATTGGGGGGCCATTGTTCAACGGTAACCTAAAAGTATCTATGATGATGATAATATATTGCTCTTGATTTGTAACTGCACGAAAGCATCACATTGCACCGTATCGGTGGCCTGGCCTTCGGTGCTGGGAGATTTGAGTTTAATTCCCGCTTAAGATGTAAAGGCAATACTAAAATGTGTTAATGTATAATTCACTTGGCTGTAGAACACATATAAATTAAAACATCTGGTAGCAATATATTTTATTCTACATATACCTACTGTACACTCTTATTATATTCTTGAACAGTGTGACGGCTGTCAAAATGACATTAAACGTAGTATGGTTAGGTTCAGCCTTAACAGGTGATACATATTAAATCTATTATTGGGTAAATAGTAGCTCAAAAGTAGCTCATATATGAAAAGACATTTTGAAGCGCTCGTAGCGAAGTTTGCTTAGCTGTTCTTAACAGATCAGCAAAATTAAGCAACATGCGCCGCGGTCATGAGTTGGATGGGTGACCGCTAGTGACATTACTACTGAGCGCTTCCTTGCTTCGGAAGGCAAGTAAAGCCGTCGGTCCCGGCTGTCGTCTTTGGATGGCAGTCGTTATAGCATGGTGGTAGGGCATTTTGCGAATGCCCGCCTGGCTAGCTACCACCCTCAAGTAGAAAATCTGTCGCTAAGCTCCTAACGGTGTGTTCCGGCAGCTGTCCTTGAGAGCCAGTAATTCTAGGTTAGCCTGAACAACATCTTTGACCACATCATCACTTACCATCAGGTGAGATAGTGGTCAAAGGCTAACCTATCAAGGATAAAAAAATGACATTAACTGTAAATTTGGCAGACCTTGAGTCACATCCATGAAATTGTTCTTTTTGTTAATGAATAGATTCAGACGTTACTTTGTGGAAATCGATATTTTATAATAATAAATATTTTATTAAAAAATATTATAAAATATTTTAACAAACCATTAAATTAATATTTTTATAAAACACTTAAAAATTATAAAAGTTATACCTAGTGACAATTCCGCCTAATTTTCCTGTTAAGCCAACGTGACGTCACAAACGCCACGCAGCCAAACCAGAAAAAAATTCGACGTGTTTCGCTTCTACACGAAGCATCCTCAGGAGGTCTTGACTCTACGAGCGCACGATCTCACAATTTTTCAGAACGTTCTTTCAGATACATATGGTATATAGAATAGATAGTGTATGCATTTTTTTTTAGTTGCCTAATAGTAGTCAGACAGGCAGTCGGCCCACCTAAAGGAAAGTGGTCACCGTCGCGTATAAACGTTTGTATCACCAGAGGGGTTACCAACGCGCTGCCCACCTTTTCTTTTGACGCCTTTTTTAAACAACCCCATATCGTATTGCAGAGGAAAGACTTCGGCGGGAAGCTCCCTCCAAATATTTATCGTACGCGGTATAAATGTTCCAGAGAACCGTTGCGTAGTCGAGGGTAGCAGCTCAAGGCTCATGCGTGTTCCAGCAAGGACGAATAAATCACATGCTGAAACATTTGTAAAACGAATATGAAACGAACACAGAAATGACTGTAGACGAATGAATGAATGTAGACGTTCATTTCATTTACGTAGTTATTCATTTAAGAAGCAAAATATTTTTTGTTCCTGATATTTGCAAATATACTTGCGTGTAGTAATAAAACAAATTGAAACGGTTTAAATCGCGTATATTTATCATATGTGACAACGATCACTGCAAAGTTTTTAAACGTCGGGACAAAAATAATGATAAATATACGCGATTTAAACCGTTTAAAGTTGTTTAATTACTATGTGTAATAATCGCGAAAACCTAAGACGACATTATACTTGCGTGGTTAGTACCTAGAGTTTTTTAAAGTCAGCCTTAAAACTCTTTATATTTTAACCAAAAGTATTAGCTCTCATCATGCTTTTCATCTTCGAAAATAAAACGAAATAAAACATTCTTATACAATAATATTCTCTTCTAACCCGACGGATACTTGGCAGATTATGACGGATACCCTGTTTATTTTGAATAAGCTAGATCCTAGCTTGCGATTCGTCCGTAAGCGTGGGTCCACATTTATACGGAAAATAAGCGCCTGGTTCTTACGAGAAATGTGGTAAAAATGTATGAAAATATGATTGTGTTGCTGTTGCGTAAATACAACGGCAAAAACAAAATAGGTCACTGAGCCCTGTCGTCGTTTACAATGCTTACTCAAAATGGAAGGAATGGGTTATTAAACCAATGGATGTCATTGAATGGTCTTAAGCACAGCCAAATTTGTCAAAAAATAGTCAGTTTATGTACGGCGTGTTGGTAACGGAAATCATAGAGATACTGATTTGAGGATTTATTACTTTTCCACTGTCAAAGACAATAGAGACACTGAAAAATATTCGGATACTTATTTATATATTGTCATTCTTGTAGGGGTGTTCCATATAGAACAAAATTCAAATTCCTGATCTGTTTAAACAAATATATCGTATGTTATCATATGTAAAAGTGACTCTGACTCATTGTCTAGAGTTAAAAATAATTCGAAGTTTTTTATGGGATTGTATAAATAATAAAATTAATTTGATTGCAAACTCAAAAAAAAAAATTCTACATAAGCTTACTAATATCGGAGTTGGTATAATTATGATATTGCAGTTTGTTGAGATAGCTTAATTGTACCATTGGGAAGCTCTGCACCTGCAGAGACGTTAAGCGGTAAACCCTGCCTATACCTAATGCACTTGGCCACATATGACGAACTGCATTCTCATCCGTCACCTTGTCACATACAGTTGTTAATTCTCATATGCCTGTAGTACGAGGGTCAAAGTGAAAGTTCTTAAAAAATTAAAAACTGATTAAACTAGCAAGTTATTAGTTTTAATATATCTTTTTCAAAATAGTGTCCTTTCACGTCAATACATCACTGCATCCGATGGAACCACTGAGAGAAGAACTTTGCCTACTCGTCCTTAGGTGTCTCTTCGACGGCCTTTTGAAACGCAGCCACATCTTTTAGGCGTTCATAAAACGTTTTAATTTTTTTTTCTTTTTATTTCGGGAATTAATAAAAGTCTCTCTCTCTCAAAGACTGCTGCCGGAACAGACTGTCAGTTGCTGGTGACAGATTTTCTACTTAAGGGTAGAAATTAGCTAGGTGAGCATTTTCCAAATGCCCTACCACCTGCGGTTACGGTTCAGCTAGTGTGGGGAATCAAACTATGGACTTGCAGCGAGCCAGTCCATAGCTAAAATCAACTGCGCATTGTCAATTCCAGCATAAATTCTACTTTAATTCATTCTAGCCTATGCTGCTCAGCATTCCAATACCTAAGGAAGCCATTAGCGTGAATACTAGTGTTGTTACGTTCAATTTAGGTATTTAATGGTATTTTACTGCTTTCTTTTCAGTAGCTGGGGCATACCCAGAGATGCTTAGTACTAAGTAACTTATCCTTGACATTTTGAGGAAAAATTGTTGGACCAACGTACATGTTTTTTTTTTCGCACTTTACTCGAATCTTATTCTATCCAAATGGTATTTTTTAAACAGGATACTATTTACAGATATCATCGCACCTAATTTGGTGTACAAAATCCAATTAAATATAAACATGACAAGAGAAATATGATCACGAATCAATACGATACAGTTGAAATGAAAGTAACTATTAGACTCTAAACTCGCCGCTGATTGTCTTAGGTTCCTGGGTTCAATACCTTAGCAGAACAAGAATGGTTGCCAACAAAAATTCAGTAGCAGTCCGGAGCTTAGAACTGTGTTTAGTAGATGGCATAATACTTGCAATTCTTTACACAATATGTGTTAGTCACTCTTCTGGCTACCACTTCGGGTAACAAAATCCAGCAAACGTCCGTCGTTGAACAAAGACATGCGACCATAGAACGCCACAAAGATCGGCTGTTAGCCGCTTGTCACCATTAGCCACCCGCAACTGTTACGATGTCGTCAGTCCACCCAGTGGAGAGGGGCGTATGTGTGATTTAGTTATCACATTTCTTAATAATAACAAATATTTATTTTTATATTGTTATGATTGCAATAACGCCTGCTAAGCGGATTACATTACAAAATCACAAATATACTATAGGAAAAATTTAAGTCATGTGCGGGATCCATCCCAATACGATGGTTAATGAACTATAGGAAAAATTCGAGTTATGACGTCATGTCATGTTAGCTCAATTGGTTAGAGCATGCCCCGGCTAAAGGGGCGGATGGACGCGGATCCCGCACATGACTTAAATTTTTCCTATAGTATATTTGTGATTTTGTAAAATATTTATTTGTTATTATTAAAAATGGATTTCCGCAAAGTAACGCCTGAAACTATTCATTATCACATTTCTTCTTTCTCCCACTTCTAATATAAGTTATTATATAATAATAAAAATTAAAGCCAAGATCTCTAAAGTTATTCATGCTATGATATGCCACAGAGTATAATGCTTGACCACAAGTGCCACAGAACAACCAAGCCAAGTTATTTTGGTAAGCCATCCAATCGAGTCCACATAATGCCGCTATGTTGGGCGTCATCTCTGTCCCAACCCATTGTCTCGGTACATTTAGCTGGTTATATGGAGCTGGGCGTAGTTAAAGCGGATAGCGATTTGTCTGACCTGGAGATTTATTGCGCTATAGCGCCATCTAGGTTCAATATATGAAAACTCTCATAGCAAATGTTTTCACAAGAAATAAAATCTAGCACTGTTTCGTAATACATTGTAAGTCTAAATGTACCAGCTTATTACCAGACAGTTCCCGTTTTAGTTTGTTGATGTTATGTTGTTTATCGTTGAGCCAAATAAAACAGTATTTTGGTAATTCGTCGAATCGACCTTTTGTTCGTGGAAATACAAAGAGCACCCAGTTTCCATTGAGATAGTGTATTTTAATCAAAAAGCTGAAATTACACATTTTTGAAATTCTCTTATCCTAAATCTCGGTTTTCTGACTGTTATGCATGTATACTAGCACTAGTTTTTTTTTTCTTTTGCTGTTATTATAAGATGCAGCATTAAAATAGTAGGTAGATCACATCACCCTCATTACAAAATTCTTATTCAGTGTTCAACAGGTATCTGCACCCACAGTCATTTCTATTAAATCCAGCTGATTTGATGTGTCGTATGCCCCGCTTCTAAGCCCAGGAGCGGTACGAACATCCAATGAGGTGATTTAGAGGCGATGTTGCGAATTGCGATATTACATGAGCATTAATTTTTCATTTCTAATGACATTATTTTTACTGCTCATTGGCTAGTTTTTGACCACTATATAACCTGATAGTAAGAGATGATGTGCTGGTATTCAGGTAGCCTAGAAAGTAAACTATTTGTCAAGTACAGCTACTGCAACACAGTATTAAATCCTTAATGACTGATCCTAATTGAGGGTGGAAACTAGCCAGACTAGTATACGCAAAGTACCCTATCTATGCAGTGAAGTGGTGAGATTTGAAACATGAACCTCCAGCACCGCAGTCTACACTTGGCTTTTTGTGCTTCAAATATATTTACACTACACATAGCGTCACTCGCTACTCTTTTGTCATATGAAAATAATTATAATCTCACTATTTTGCATTCACCTATTTTAAAGTTGACGATACATATCGATTTCCTTATCGCTCACCGCTGTCAGTACAACCAAAAGGAAAAGCCTAAGCGTAAACACAACTCCATGAATATGTACAGGGGTTCATTTAACACCAAGTAGAGGACATAATCCCATTTTATGTACTGAAACGCGATATCTTTATTCATAGATATATGAAAATTAGAAACGAAGGTCATACTACTTTAGCCGGATAGATGGATTTTAGTGCATTATAATCTTGGTTGGTGAAACATTCAGAACTAGTAACAAAATTAATGTAGATAGAAAACACATATGAGTGTTGAGATCACTATGATCTTATATTGCCTTCTCTGTTAAGCCCTTTCGCTCAGGTCTATTTTCGTTCAAAATTGTGCGCCATTTATTTTTACCTCCTAAATTTTCGAAGTAACTAAAATCAAAATAAAATATTTTTTTTACTCAATTAATATGTATTTGTATTTTTTTCCCGTTTTTTATTATTTTTGCTATTTTGCTGAGGTAGGATACATAAATATAATCCCAACGAAATGCCGTGCCAGAACCATTAATAGCGAAATTAATGTAAATAAAAAACATATATCCATGTTAGCATCACCATGATCTTATATTGCTTTTTCTGTATAAAGATAATCCCAACGAAATACCTAGATAATACAATAGGTTCCTAACAAGCCACAGCGCAATGACATACAGTATTCTTCGTTAGTAAAAGAATACCAATGCGTCACCCTAATGCCTTGTTGCAACAGTTCCTTTTGTGGGTTACCAATGAGTAATCCAATGAACAATGCCAATGTACAGTATTACTCAATGGAAATAAAATATTCCCGTCACAATAGGGACGCTGCGCTGTACAAATATTTATTAATTCAAATTCTTTACGAGTATAAACTAATTTGTTTACAAGGAAACTATTGTTGTTAGAATACTTACTTGTTCAAATATATTTTGTAGGTTTCATGTAAATAATATAGTAATTTATGTATTGCTTTTATCTAATAAATAAAGTATACAATATCTAAAAAATATAACAGTTCTTTTAATGGCTTTTCTTCTAAGAAACCCTTTTTGTAGCGGTGAGTTTTCGGTGCCCACTGAAGACGGACAGGCGTCACGGGCAGGAAAAGGTGCCTCAAGAGATATGCCTTCATCTTCTCACCCTCCAGGGTTATAGAAGGTCTTCTCTGACAAAGCCCAGTGAAGGTATATAGTCGCACATGCCTTTTAATAATTAGCCTTACATCTGCTGTCATGTTATGTAATACTGATAATATGGCGATCTGGCGATGACTTAAGTTTCTTTTTTAATATCATGATGTGATGAGACTAAAAAGTATTCCGCCTGAGTGTAAGCGTAACGCCTATCCATAACAGTTGCAGTGTCATATTTCTTGTTTAACTTGACCTGCACTTGTCACGCTGAGACTTTAGTACTGATTATATTATTAGTTTTCTTTTTATGTTAATGTGATGGAACCAGCTAGAGGCCCACCTGATGTAAAGCGGACTAACATCTGCCTATAACAGATGCATTTCGTCTGTCACGAATTGTACTGCGCCAGTTTCCTTGAGACATAGTTGTTCATATGCCTGAAATTTCACTGGCTCTCAAGGACTGCTGGCGGAACACACCGTTAGGTGCTTGGCGAGAGATTTTCTACTTGAGGGTGGTCGCTAGCCAGGGGGGCATTCATAAAATGCCCTTCCACCGTGTTGTGAAGCTCAAGCCCACGGCGGGATTCGAACCAGGGACCTGCTGCGCGTCAGTCCACAGCCAATGCTACTGAGCCATCACTGCTTCAAATAATATTTAGATATTATTAGCTTGCCTGGTAATTGCACTTGCTACAGTACACTTCACGTTTTAACACAGTAGATAGTTGTTGACCATTACTGTTATGAGGTCAAACATCTGACACTGCGGTGGCAGCTTCAATGCTTGATCAATAGAAGAGACGCAAGATCGAATACCTAGCCCTAAGGTGTAGGATAATAAGGTCAAAAATACTTTTGATTCGCAATTACTATTAAATTGAATTTTAACAGCGTGGTACCAAAAAGGGATTCCCCCGTAGGGTGCCGGGTTAGAACTTCATCTCCCCATATCTACCCGTGGGTGTCGTAAATGGCGACTAAGGGAAAAAAACTGGAAGGTGGGCAGCATCACCTTCTAAAAAACTGCCATTTTACACTGCGATCCCTAAGCCGCCTGCCAAGCGTGCAAATACCCCCTTAATAGGGGAGGCTGTGTAAAAGTGGACAAGTTGGCTGTTACAGTACCAAATGGAAGAATGAAAAAAACATTTACAACTAGTGTTGTGAGCACACTATGGTGATATGTCACTCATAATTCTACTAAATCAACTAAAGATGAAAAGTTTAAACTTTGTAAGAATATATATATGTTCAAATGAATTGAACAAAGGTGTTAAAACCGTGACCGTGGGGTGCCCGGTTAGAATGTCACGCTTCCCCATCTATACTAGTGGGTGTCGTAAGAGGCGACTAAGGGTGATACATCAGAAAGTAGACAGCAGCGCTCTCTGAGGAACTGACATCTCACACTGCGATTCCCAAGACGCCTGGCAAGCGTGGAGATTATGGCAAACCACCCCTGAATATGGAGGCTGTGTTCAGCAGTGGACATTCTGGCTGATACAGTTAGCAACTGCTAACAAGCCGTTCTGTGGGGTTTGTTCAGCAGTGGACGTCTTCCTGCTGATGATGATGATGATGATATTATCTAGCTAGGTTATGGTCACCGGATTCGACACCACTGTTATATTAATAAACTATGAAGTATTTTAGCTGTTGTAAGCTTTTTTATGATACAACATTTTAGTATGATAGAACCCTACGATCTTTATGAAACCTAAAATATCTGGTAAACTGTGATTAAATTATTATCTCAATTTCACAAGTTCGTTTTAAAGATTTTTTACAGCCCCCAAGCCTAATAATAATGCCTCTTTCATTATATATTATTTAGAAGCTAAAAATTCCTCAAACTAATTTTTTATTACGTAATTCGTTATTCACGACTTATGTTAAATATTACCCTCTAATTAAGGAAATTATATTTTTAAAATTTCAGGGTACTTTTACAGCTGATAAACTAGCCCTTTACCACTAACTCATCTTCATCATCACCATCGTCATCTGACCGGAAGACGTTCACTGCTGAACAAAGGCCTCTCCCATTTGCTAACTCACCTGATGATAAGTAAATTTAATTATGTCGTCGAAGATGTTATTCACGCTTAGCTATAATTACTGGCTCTCAAGGACAGTTGCCAAAATTAACCGTTCGGTGCTTGGCGAAAGATTGTCTACTTGAAGGTGATGGCTAACCAGATGGGCATGCTCTACCACCATCCTGTAATGACTCCCATCCTAAGACGACTACAGGACCGGCGACGGGTTACAGTACCCTTTGAAGCGTGGAAGCGGTTAGTAGTAATACCTCTAGTGGTCACCCATCCAAGCCATGACCGCCCCACACGCTGCTCAGTTCTCTTGGGTAGTTAATCGGTCAAGAACGTCTAAGCAAGTATCGATATAATAGCTTCAAATTCCAAGTTGAAGATACGAAACAGGTTTAACCTAAAATAGAAACAATGCCTCTCAAGTTCATCTGGCGAAAAACACCAGCGCGAAAGATTTGCTGAGTGAAAAAAGAAAAACGAGTGGCTATTTGTCCACAAAATAAAGTCAAAATATTTTGAAGTTCGTAAAAGTTTAAGAAATGGTATTATTTTAAATTTGGAGACTCAAATTTAAGAGAAAAATTACTTGCCTTCGATACAAGTAACAAAATCGTAAACATGTTTAGTATATTTCAGACAATTTCTTTCAATTGACCCTGAGAGTTCGTGTTTTATCCACAAATCAAGAAGACATCCCGCTTCAGTTTGGTACAAGATCATCATAAACAAGGCCTAAAAACGCGTTAAACCTCAATCGAGATGAATATTAAATGGTCCAAGGACGGAACGGCCAAATTTGACGTTTTGCCACATTTAGTGCTCTGACTTGGCCATTCCTGGCTTTGTCCCGGGTAATGGGCCATTTGTTGGTCCGTTTTTTGCCCTTGAATAATGAAACCCGAACACAATCGTTTTGTTAATGGTTAATGCACATCGCGTAGCTGGACACTAAGATGGGTAGTTTTGTTGTGGTTTGTTTTTTGTTTTTTGAATAGTTCATTCATTTCAACTAATGCTACTTTTTTTCTTTACTTAGATTTTGTTTATGATTTCATAAAATGACGCATTTTTCCAAATAGATTAAATGCATGGACGACTACCTATATTAGTTTACCTTACTGTATCACCCGGATAGTCCACTGCTGAACATAGCCATTATGGGGGGTTTGCTTTCGCTTGGCAGGCGTCTTAGAGATCGCGGTGGAGATATCAGTTCCTCAGAAAGCGCTTCTGGTTACCCTTAGCCGCTTCTTACGACACCCACGGGTATAGATGGGGGGGTGAAATCTAACCCAGCACGCCACGGGAAAAAAAATGTATTTGCAAAATTGTTTGCATAAATTGTTTTGTATAGGATGCTCATATTTACGCCTGGCTCGCGACCACCGTCATGTAGAATATCTGTTGCCAAGCACCTAACGGTGTGTTTCGGCCGCCGAACTTGAGAGCCAGTTATTCTAAGTTAAACCTGTTAACACCTTCGACTACATTATCACTAACCATCAGGTGAGATTGTGGTCAAAGGCTTACCTATCAGCAATAAAAAAAAACAACATTGTTAGGTGTACTGGACAAAATAAGACTTGAAATACAATTTAGACGAATTGCGTATAAGATAAGGAGCTTACAAATTACATATATACCATTACGATGAAGCAAACATAAGAATATTTTCTCTTATATCTCTTATCCAAATAAAACATATTCATTCCGCTGTCTTCATAAAACTCTCGTAAAAGATCTACGAGCTCTATATACGGTAACAAAACAAGAGTATACCAAAAGTTTTTATCTCCCCAATATGAATGTACCTAAGTTCTGATACGTAAGATATATGGTACCTAATCAGCGGGCGCGAGGATTTGAATTATAGATGGCGCTAAACGCTGAACCGATGACCTACTAAGGACACGGTTCAATTGTAAAGAGAATAGCGAGTTACTGACTGCTAGGCCAGAGTACACCGAATCCGTACACATAGAGGTGCACTTACACACGTGCAGTTATCACGTGGTAACGCTTACTTATTACGTGCCTACGTGACACATGCGTAATCACGCGCGTGCGCACCTAGCATACCGAGTTACGCATATATTCAGGCATCACAACCGGTCCATTACGTACACAGCCAGCAATATTACTTTAATAGTAAACAGTTAAAGTAATATTGCTGTAATATAGTAATTTGGATTTGCTTCATACTTCACTAAAATAAATGAATGTGGTATAATATGAAGTGTTGCTTCAGTAATTCCCACATGTATTAGGTTAATATGAAATTTTTCGGTCGTCCATACGATTAGTATTGTAGAGACATTCATGGTTTCCTACGGATTCTATCAGTATTATCTTTATATATAATATCACCACTGACAGTAAACACACATAAAATCACACCTGTTCTCCCGGAAGGTAGAGGTGTGTAAACACCCACGTTTCACCAATTGGATTTTAGTCCCATTTAATAGGGGGCAAGCCTATTGTCACTGACCGCACAGTTTCAGGGTCATACATAATATTTTTTCTAATACACTGAACAAAACACAAGAACATATTATTACAAATAATACGTTTACGCTAACAACATAAAAGACAACACATAAACATATTATATGAAACCCTAGGAAGGCACAAAGATGGTATATAGCCCTGTCGTGCATCTAATGCACGCAACCCCTTACTCTCATCCACGTGAGAAGTTGCATGCTGCTCATTTGGCGCACTTTTCCCTTAGTCGCCTCTTACGACACCCACGGGAAGAAATAGGGAGTTGACATTCTAACCCAGCACCCCACGGGGACACTATATTTGTGAACAAATACACAGCTGTACTTTGCGTGACTGTGCGTGTGCTGTACAGAGCTGTGCGTGTTCAAATCTGTTTGGTGTGACGTTCAATAGGGAATGCCATTGTATACAACGTCATAACTGCACGCACCAACGACGTAACTGTTCCTCTCTGCGTAGAGTGTTTGTGTCTTGGAGCTGCAATGCATATCTGCACGGATTACATTATGCGTATTGTGTGCTTCTGCATATATGTGTTTATCCATATATGGTGGAGCGGAACTACAGGCGAATAAATACAAAAATATTCACAAGACACGTACGTTTATTTCTGCTCTTCAGGAATATTGCTTAAATCCAATATCATATCCATAATACATAGGTAGGCACAACATCTACTCGCACATGACTGTCCCACAAACTGTGTGTTATGTTTTATACAGTTCCATACATTACAAAAGACAATCCGGCTGATAAAGTACTGTATTGTTTCAGCCGGATTGTCCACTGAAACTAATGCACTTGCATGGAGCAACGGAATGTGAAGCGCTTGTAGCGAAGTTTACTTAGCTGTTCTTAACCGATCAGCAAAGTTAAGCGACGTCGCCCGCGGTCATGACCGAGTTGGATGGGTGACCGCTAGTGACATTGCTACTGCGCTTCCGTGCTTCGGAGGGCACGTTAAGCCGTTGGTCCCGGTTGTTGTCTAAGGATGGCAGTCGTTATGGTGGTATGGTACGCATGGTGGTAGGGTATTTTGCGAATGCCCGCCTGGCTAGCTACCACCCTCAAGTAGGAAATCTATCGCCAAGCACTTAACGGTGTGTTCCGGCAGCTGCCCTTGAGAGCCAGTAATTCTAGGTTAAGCCTGTTACCACCTTCTACCACATCATCACTTACCATCAGGTGAGTTTGTGGTCAAAGGCTTACCAATCAGCAATAAAAAAAAACGGAGGGGATTTTGTGGTCTGTCAGACGGCGCGGTCCACTGTAATTTTGCTTAAAACAGCAGGGTAAACGTATTTTAAGGGTTTCGAACCCAAGGGGTAAAAACTGGACCCTATCACTAAGACTACACTGTCTGTCTGTCGGTCTGTCTGTCACTAGACTGTATCTCATGAAACGTGATAGCTACAAATTTTCACAGATGCTGTATTAACTACAACTAAAAATTGGCCAAGATCGAGTCGGACTTGCACACGTGAAACAAAAAAGGGTTAAAAATAGTGTCTAATGTTGTATAAATGGTACGGAACTCTTCGTGCGCTTTTTTATTTACACTGGCGACAACTAGATTTAATTGCATGTTCATTAGCGTTCAATAACTAAGTTTTATTATGTTATGGGCAATAGTAATTGCAATACGGTGAATTCTATGGTCATGTAGACTATAACAAAATTATCTGTTTTACAAATTTCGAGTCGCAGACGTGTGTTTTTGACTTAAAGTGTACTGCTAAAGAAATAATTACATTATAATAATCACATCTATTTTATTTACCATTTTGTGTAAAACCAAGCAGTATGCGAGTGACGGCGTAAGTACCTACGCTGGAGGCAGTGTCGGCCGACATCAAAGGCGTTTCACTACTTTAGTGAGAATATCGTGATAAAATACAAAAATAAATAAAAAGTTTAATTAACGCTTTCTCTTATGCCATGAACAGCATTCATAAAACTATGGTAACAACATAATGGCTACACGTGGGTATGGCATTGTTTGATAAATCACCTTAACTTTTGCTGCCTTGTGGTGTTGCTGGAATCATATTACGATTTTAGTAGGTACTGTGTATGTTTAGGTTAGTTGTTTTCTGAATAATAGATCCAAACGATTTATTCATCAAGACAGCGGTGTTACTTATACCATTTCAAATCGAACTGTTTTACCGGCGCGGCGGTGTGCCTTTACTAATAAAATAGTTACTACAACATTAAATTCTTTAAGCAACCTAAAGGCCATTGCAGGCCTTCACGCAGTCTAAATGTTCTAGTTGGCACCATTGTCCCTATAACAAGCTAATAAATCTCAAGCAGACGCTTAGCAAATTATTTTTCTGGTCTTCTGCAAAACTGGAGAGGTAGACACATCTTTATCATATCTTCTTCTTAAACATTAATTATCATATCGTCAAGCCTGAGTTCGCCAAAGGCGTTAGCTGCAGCTTTAACAACACGCGTTATGCCAGACAAGGTTTGGTCTTCTGTAATATGGTCCGAGCCCATTGTCTTTTACCACGGTAAGCTTATTAAACATACTTCGGGAGTCTTAGAGAAAGTTTTTTGTATACCACAGCACTGGCACCCCACAGAGCCCCGGCACCCCACGGGGCATGTATATATTATATATTAACCGGAAAACGCGTTAGGGATCAAATATGTCTCGAGTTTCGAGCATATTAGATGCTTAACATCAGGGCGAGTGGCGCAGCTGTTCCCGGGCACTGGTATTCGATCCCGAACGTGCTTTTCCAGTTTTTTTTTTTTTTTTTCGGTATGCCTTTATTAAACAAATACTACAAACTATATACAACACTACAGCTACTACAATACTACAGTAAAAGCATTTGGACTCATAGGGAGTCCAAATGCTCTAGCCCACTATCAGTTGGCAGCGTGCCCAGCATGCTGGCAGTTAATTTATAACATTGGAATATGTGTTTAAAATATGTTTCAAAAAACGATATTTACGAAAGCTTGATATCTTTGTCATCTTTTTTTGATTTCATCTATTCTACACAGAAAGGATGAGATGAAATCAGTGCAACATAAATGTGACAAAGTAATCTTTTGGAGCAGTCTGGAAACTGGATATGTTCACGAATAAAGCCAGTTTTTAATATTGTTCCATCATTATTTTATAAGATTGTTTACGTGCGTGCAGTCCCAGGGGAATAGAAAGACTTAAACTATGAGCTGTATATAGTAAGTATACGAAACATCGATTTGCCTTTTATGGGGTCGAAACATATTATTCTAACATAATAAAATACCGTAAATTATTCATGGTTAAAATTTCATAGTCCTAAGATAATGAAAAGATTCAGGCGTTACTTTGCTTTGGAAATGTATTTAATAATAACTGGCTCTACGAGTGCACGATCGAGACCTCCTGGTGATGCTTCGTGTAGAAGCAAACCCGTCAAAAATTCTTCCGGTTTGGCTGCGTGGGATTTGTGACGTCACGTTGTCTTAACAGGAAAATAAGGCGGAATAGTTATATTTTATATTTTTTAAATGTTTTATTAAAATATTGATTTAGTATTTGTCTTTGAATACTTTTAAAATATTTGTTATTGTTACATAGTTCTTTTGTTGTTATTACTAAAACGTCCTAAATGGACGGAGTGACAAATGTCAATGTGAATTTAAGTGCTCATTGAACGGTGGGCCCAGGGTGTTTTTTTAGCATGTAGCTCGGGTGTTCACAATAAATAAATTGATTCGCGATTTTGTATAACAATATGCTTCTTGCATTACTGGCCGCTAAGGGCCGTAGCAAGCAGAGTGATGGCTCTGTGGCATTGGCTATGGACTGCCGCGCAGCAGGTGCCGCAGGCTTGAGCTTCGTCGCATGGTGGAAGGGCATTTTGCGAATGCCCGCCTAGCTAGCGACCACCCTTAAGTAGAAAATCTGTCGCCAAGCACCTAACAATGTGTTCCGGCAGCTCTTCTTCAGTAACTTTAGGTTGAGCCTGTTAACACTTTCGACCACATCATCACTTACCGTCCAGTAAGATTGTTTCCTAACAAAAATAAAACAATGGCACTGAGATTTTTCCATACTGATTCGCGTTAATGCGCTCGCGGTGCTCTAATGTAAGAAAAACTTTCTCTAGGCGTCCTGACGTATGTTTCACTAAGCTATATATCCAGTAAAAGATAAAAGTATTTCTCCCTTCACGCAAGTTGTATCCCATAACCAGGTTTCCTTGTTTCCTCGACATATTGCTAATAATTCCAGCCGAATTTACCCTCCCAATATGTTCGATAAATACCAACAAGGAAAAACTTTTCTTTTCCCTATATCCATACAACGCCGAACTCTCATACCTGTTCATCAGCCGAGACTGTAATGTGAGCTCATTCAAATCCATGTAAATACGTACACAAATCCATGTACATGCATGTATAAATAGTGACAGACATAGAACGTAACACGCATCGGGAGCGACGTGCCGGAACCCTGCGTTACGTTACTTGTCGATTTGATAAACCGTGGAATTGGCAAAGAGTAACATATTTGAAATTAGAAGGGACAGTCGAATCATGTATATTTTGTATATGTACAGTCTGTTCTGAAAAAGAATGGATTTGGTTCTTTGCTTTAGGTCTTTGCTATATTGATAATAATGATAATCAATACCTTTAAATAATTTACATATGTTAGTTTCATAATATGTATCAAATAATTAACCTCTTTATATGACAATGACCGGGTTTACAGTAAAGGTTTATTTATTTTTTTAAATGGCGAATGTAAAGGCAGAAATATTTTATTTTTGACATCAAAACTTGTATTTTTATAAAAGTCAAAAAAACCAGCAATATCTGGTTTCTAAAAAAAATATATTAAGTAACCGTGACAGTTTCCAAACTTATATTAAATATTTTTTAAAGTTTCACGGTAATTGACGTTACTTGTAATTTAACTTACGGGATGAATTTCGGCAAGTGTTATGGCGCTTTCACGGCATTGAGTTATCGAGAGATCAAATCACGAATTTATCCCGTAAGTGAAAATACTAATTATAAATACCCCGTTGGGTGCCGGGTTAGAATGTCACCCCACTGGGTGTAAATCGTAAGAGGCGACAAAAGGCAAAATACCAGAAGGTGGGTAGCGGCGCCATCTGAGGAACTGATATCTTTAACTGAGATCCCCGAGACGCCTGCCAAGCGTGTGGATTATGGCAAACCCCCACTTAATGGAGGAGGCTGCGTTCAGCAGTGGACTATCCGGCTGATGCAGTACAGTACAGAAAATACTAATAAAACTTACGTTAAGTAATTAAACCACTTTAAACGGTTAAGTTTTAAGTTTTTGATCGTGGTCAGTCACGCCGTGTCCACGATCGCTGCAAAATGTTTGAAACGTCGGGGCCAAAATAATGATAAATAACGCGATTTAATCCGTTCAAAGTTGTTTAATTACTATCTGTACTAATCGCGAAAACCTATGACAACATTTAAAACTTATGTTGTTTCAAACATCCTAATGAAATTCCCTTCTACCTGAACATAAACCGGCTAATCTTTGACACATCTCCATCCCAACGCGAAACCATTTTCCTGTCGTGGGAATGAAGTGAAGAAAATGTAGTCGTTCCGATATCGAAGCGATATCGAAAACAAATGAGTTTGGTTAGTGGTATCGAGCCCTAACGGCACGCTGCAATACAGTGGTATAACTCTCAAATTGGTAATCTCAGCCTATGACAGACGGATTTCATAACCAGAGAAGTACTGCAGCCATCAGACATTAAGTTGGTAAATCTCATGTGCCTGTAATTTCACCGGCGTACCCTTCAAACCAAGTTGCAACAATTTTAGTGATCTGGGTAACCCGATGATTAGTGTATATATATAGTAATTATTCCCAAAGTGTAGGTAGGTTTAGGAGCCTTTTTTTAAAACAACTCAAAACGAAAAATCTTGTTACTAGACATTTGAGAGTTTTTCAAGATAATAATGATCATATAAGAATGTGTTCGTAAACAACAAAAGCATAATACTATCAACACCTCTGTATTCACCGGTAGAGTAGGCGAGGTCCAGGTGGAAGGAAGGTCTCTTGAACAAGAGTTCCAAAGGAACCAAAGCAGTATAATAGGGTTGGTAGTACAATAGGGTTGAATAATACCGTAACAAATTAAATTACTGGGAGAATGTAACATAAGAAGTAACGTCTTAGAAGACGAGAGTGTTCTTAGTGTCGAGTGCAGTGCAGTGCCAAGCAGAACGAAGAAAGTGACACTGCAACTGTAATAGACTGGTGTGACGTTTACTATCTGATGAATTTTTTTTTATTTTTTTTTATTAGCGATATACACTTTAAACCAACGGAACCGACTTCTAACATAGGGAAAATCATATATTCAATTAAGGCATCTACGACGCTCTTAAGAAGGTCAATAGCAAATGTTAATATTGAAAATTACTACAATGTACTGCCACGTTCAGCTAAAATATCTATAGAGCCACTGAGAGAAGAGCGGGCAAGAAACTAGACGCCATTTTTTTAAACGTCCTCAAACACACACATATATATTATAAAATAATTCAACTATTTAGCTTAATGGCCTCTACAGCATTGCCACAATTTCGCCAATGTCACGTAGGTTAAGTAGAAGATAAACGATGGAGAATGGTCGGTGCTAGGAAGGATGATCGGTGTTTTCAGCCAGGATCATCAATTTTGCGTCTGAGTATATTTATCTCAAAATAACACATAAGACGTATACAGGACAACGCAAATAAAATTAGACATACATATAATACTGGTTATATACTATACATACTTCTTATTACACACATATGTAGGTATATAAATTTAACTATGTACTACTAAATTTAATTAATAACAATACATTTTTATTAAAGCAGAAAAAACAAGGGATAAAAGGTAGCATAAGTTAGTAGGAAGGGGGATATCTGGTGGAACCATATCATAGAGAGAACAGCGGAGCATCGGACAGTTAAAAAATATGTGATGTGCAGTGCCCTCGTCAAGGCCACATTCACAGATTGAGTGGTCTCGTATTCTAATTTTTGCCAAAAAGACTGGAGTACTTGAGTGACCCAAGCGTAAGCGACATATAGACGATGTTTCAATTTTATTCGTTTTTTTAAACCTAAAAAACCCCAAGGCTTTGTAGGTACAGTAGAACTCCAACTATCCGAATTAATGGGGACCGGGACCCATTCGGATAATCAAATATTCGGATAATCGGATTTTTTTAAAAAAAATTGCCATTGGAGAGAATAAAAGCTACGTTTTGATATTGCACTATTTTTTTATTGAATTAAATGAAAGAAACATGAAATTTTCACATGTTTTAAATATAAATAAAATGTACTTATGTACAAGTTTAGAAATAAAAATCATTGTTTTTTTAAACATCTCCGTCAATGTAAGCTGTTTTGCGGTATTCAACCGTTTTCGGGCAGCCAGGTCACGCATTCGCTTGACGGTGAGCAGTTGCAAGCAAACACTGGCTTCGCGGGGGGAAGAATAATAGCGCACTTAGACTTTTTTTGGATTCGGATAATCGGCGATTCGGATAGTCGGAGTTCGGATAATTGGAGTTCTACTGTATATAAAATAATTACAACAGATATGGAATTGTTCAAGCATATTTGTCATTTCAGTAATCACAAGCTGCGTAGTAGGATTTTATACTCAACATTTTTTTCACGTTCGACTTGAATTTTCCTTCTGTGAGCGTTGTTAGCTATTTGGTAACTTAATTATAAAACATTAATAAATTATACTACGAGATAAAGAAAAATAATGGTTAACATGATTCAAAACACTGACCTCACATTATTATGATGATCCACAAGTTATTTTGTACTTTTTAGCGTTGAATATACGTTCAGTTCTTTTTAATATTTTTTGTAAAGCATGCTGCTTACAAGTTTAATTACTTGGATAAAATGCTGTTCACTATTGACAGGAGTTGCAATTACATTTTATTTATCCAAATATGCTAATACATTTTTCAGTTAGACTATAACTTCTTCTATCTTGAAGGTACTACCCAATAACAAAAAAAGAGACACGTATCCAGTTTTATTGACAACCTCCTTCAAATCCAGGCGCCTGCCAAGTGTGGGGATAAGTAAAGCCCCTCTGGATGGGGGAGGCTGTTTCCAGCAGTGGACAATCCGGCTGATAAAGTACAGTACTCCAAGTTCCCAAGGGATTTTTACGGTAGAATGATCTTGGGTAATAGTACCCTAAATTTGCCTTTTTTATTGCATTTCTCGCCCGCCGCGTGCCGACGTGCCAAATCGTCGCCACTTATCTGTTAATTAAGGGGTGAACAGACTAGTCAGTCCTCCATAAAACCGCGGATGGAAGATCTGTAACTTATTTGGAGGGTTAGGTCCAAAACTAAGCATGATATCGATTACCTTTTCATTATCTGGCCTTGTGTCGTACATTTAAAAAGATTATTAACTTGAAAGTTTATCAAAAGCCAGAAGACGTCCACCAGTGAACAACCCCCCCCCCCCCCCCCAATAGAACGGTTTATAGACAGAAATGGTTCTTTACAACTATATAACATTACATTCTTATCACTGAAGCTTATGTACTGTTAAGGTGTCATTAGAGTAGCAAAGCCATTTTATAATATACACGATGCGTGGAAATTGAACGGAATATAAAACCGGCATCGGCCTAAGAAAACTCTTATAGGCATTTTGGTGAAGGTATTTTGTTAGGGTTTATATTTTGTAGTCTTTATTCGACTATTTTGTTAATAAATTATTGAAAATATTTGAATATTCAGCTAATTTTGAAATTGTTTATTCTCCTTGTGAATTTGAAACTCCTGTATTGGAGCTAACCTACTAATCAGCTAGATTAGGCAATGTCCGCTGCGGTCATTACTTGGATGGATGACCGCTAATGGCTTTTACTACTGACCGCTGTCGATCCTGATTCCCCAGACTCGTAAAGTAAGTTGGCAGGACATTTTATGAAAAAATGGCAAACCACCATCAATAAGTAGAAAATCAGCCAAGCACCTTAGGGATTGTTCCGGCAGCTGTCTCAGAGAGCTAGTTCTCATTCTAGGCTCTACCTGCTTACACCCTTCGAGCATTACCACTTACCTTCAAATTAGACTTTGATCAAAGGCTAACATAAGTTAAAAAGTAAACAAATGCTACATATTAAAATTTGTAAATGTCAACGCACACGTATCACCTAGGGTCCTAATAACGTTATTTCGCCTCATTGACACAAGTAGTCGAGGCGATGCCGATACAGCGGTAGGGCTAAACTCTTAACAACCTCCTAAAACAATAATGGAAATCAAACACTTTGAAACTTGAAACTTTATTACTGAGATTCGTGCCTGGTGCTGTCATGAAAAAGTAATGTTTAAATAGCGTATTCTCTTCATACAATTGATTTAATGCGTACAGCCTGTGCTCATGCGTAACTTCTAATGTTAATAGTATGAATGAAAATATGGTTGTTGGCCCCCAAATGAGTACGCGATGTAATATTGAGTTGCATACAAATAATACTTTCTCAACGGTTTAAGATGAGGCGATATCGATATGGTGTTGGTTTGATTAGTGTGCGCAAACCTTAGCAAGCTCGACAACTCAGTAGTTACTATGTGAAAATTACAAGTGTCACATGTTCATAATTGTGTCCGGTGTTTTTTTTTTTCGTCCTATAAGTCGACTAAGTGTTTGTAAATTTAGGTGTTGGCAAAAATAAGGCTCAATTTCACCAATTTTCCTATTTTTTTTTTTTTAATTCCATATAGGTTCGCGTATGACCACACCATGCCTGATGTTAAACATTGATGTGATCTAAGATGGAGCACGCCTAGAAGAAACCTATTTATTTTTCTAGGGTTTAATTATTTGTGATATGATCAGTTTATACCGTAGACATGCGTAATATGTGATATTCTTTTGATTTCACAGAACGTTTTGTAGCAATGATGGCCGAGCGGTAATAGCTATGGACTGCCGTGCCGCAGGTCTCTGGTACGATCCCCACCGACGCGACGGTTTGAGCTTCAGAACATGGTGGAAGGCATTTTAGGATTGCCCGGCCTGCTACCACCCTCAAGTAGAAAATCTGTCGCCAAGCACCTAGGGAATATAAAGGAAAGAAAACTCCTTGGTTTGGACTTTAGTAGCATGTGAGTTCAACGTGGACATAGAAATAATATGTATTACCAGCTCTAGGAAATTTACTTTTCGATTATGAAGCTATACAGCTAAATTCAACGGTATAATTTTTAATCGTGGTTTATTTTTTTTCCTTTGATACAGCTCATAAAATTCATAACGATGGCAAATTTGAGATACTGACAAAGGTCTATCGTATTTTGTTGGTTAGGTTAGTCTCTATTAAAGTAATCCTCGTATAATTAATCCCCGGATTGGTGAAACTAAACCTTGTAGAAGATACTGTATAAGCAAAGTCTAGAACAGGAATTATCTCTCAAGGGCATCTGGTACAGTGACACTGTTAATGACTTGATGTTTTTTTCTAATCTATGGTAACTAGCCAGGTGAGTATTTGGGTAATTCCCCAGAATGGTAAATCATGATAAAGTCTAATCTGGAGAAGGAAACTAGACTTATAACTATGGAAACTGGAAATTTTGCTATTTTTTAGATGAAATTCAGCAATCTGGTGTACTTGTACATTTTGCAGTGATGGCTCAGTGGCATTGGCTATGAACCTCCGCGCAGCAGATTCAAACGCCATCGCCAAGTACTAACCTTTAGTAGAAAATCTGTCACTAAGCAACTGATGGTATTTTCCCGCAACTATCTTTGAGATGGCTCTTAAATCTAATTCTGGGTTAGCCTGAACAACATCTTCGACTACATCATCACTTACCATCAGGTAAGATAATATCAAAGAGTAATCTATCAGCTATATAAAAAAAAACCTTCAAAGTGGTCGCAGTCGAGTCCCAGACAAATGTAATACAGTACAAGCCACATCGTGATGTGTTGGATACATTACTATAACTTCACCCGTGGATTGAAGATGCAAGAATACGTAAAATGACATTTTTAATATTCTATTCACTTATGCTACTCTATACACTTATATGCACGTTACCGAACACAACGGCAGATCTCGTGCGCGTTTCCGAATATAACGGTAATCTTCGAGCACGTTACCCAACACAAAGGCAGATCTCAGTCGCGTTTCCGAATATAACGGTAACACTCGAGCACGTTCCCGAACATAACGGTAAATATCTAACCATTATTATTGTTCCATACTCGCAGATATACTTATTTTGGATAGTAACACATTATCAAAAAAAACCTGACAAAGTGCGAGTCGGACTCGCGCACCGAGGGTTTCGTATAAACCTGTTGGTATAATAATAAAATTTATGGTATTTTTATTGCTAATTGAAATCCATAACATTTTAAAACTCTACGCGTTCCTGAGATAAAGGGTCCTGACAGACGGACAACAAAGTGATCCCACAAGGGTTCCGTTTTTTTTCCTTTTGAGATACGGAACCCTAATGACACATTTAGATTTTACCGTCCTTAGTATCGCAGCTTATGTTGCCTAACATACCTAATTCAAAAAAGTTGCGTTTTAAAAAACGCCTTTTACACGTCCAAATGACGTGTTCAAACACACAAATCCCGCAACAGGTCGAAAGTAAATATTTTTTCATTGCTTAACTCGATTTATGGACTGAATAAACCTGTCACTTGTTTAAAGCTAGCGTTTTTAAACGAATTGGGTGTTTATTATTCCAGTTACTTTTTTTATTTGCCAGCAAGCTAGCCTTTGGCTACAATCTCACCTGAATGGAATATAATTTGTTTGAATATGGTGAAATAAGCATTTAGATCAAACACAGCGAATTGACTTTGGAGGACAACTGCTGGAACTGTTAGGTACTTGTCAACAGATATGCTAGTTTTTGGTGGTAGCCAGCGTTTTGAAGCGTTCGTAGCGAAGCTTACTTAGCTCTTCTTAACCGATCAGCAAAGCTAAGCAGCGTCCGCCGCGATCATGAGTTGGATGGGTGACCGCTAGTGACATTACCACTGAGCACTTCCGTGCTTCGGAACGCACGCTAAGCCGTCAGTCCCATCTCCGACCACATCATCACTTACAATTAGGTGAGATAGTGGTCAAAGGCAAACCTAGTACGCATAAAAAAAGCTAGGCAAATCGCAAACTGCCCTATCACCAAACAAAGTGAGTTACGTCTCGTGAGTCATTGTTCGAACATGGCTATTCCTTCTTATTTTTAACCATCTCAAAGGAAAGCAGCGACATCTATCGTAAATGTACATTGATTGACAAGCAGGGCTTGTTTTGCAATAAGCTCATTTTTATTGCTGATATAGCTTAGCATTTGAACACAAGATGTTTTGTTTAGTTTGTCACCAGATGGTTAGTGATGATGTGGTCGAAGGAGTTCAGAAGCATAACCTTGAATTACTGGCTCCCAAGAACTGCTACCGGAAAACACTGGTAAGTTAATACTTTTGTAGTATTATTTTTGCAATAACGCATTCACCACGGATTACATTATAAAATGCAATGATAGGAAAAAAAATAGTTATGTGCAGAGTATTCTCACTATTCTATCATGAAATAAATGTCATCTTAGCTTAGCAGTAGCTTCTTCTTGTTGTCATTTTGAAACTTTATTCTTGTTTACTATAGCTCAACTTACTGTAACAGCCGGATTGTCCATTGCTGAACACGGGCTTCCCCATTAAGGGGCGATTTTTGATAATCCACAAGCTTGGCAGGCGTCTCGGGGATCGCAATATAAGATATCAGTTCCTCGGAAGGCCCTTCTGCCCACGTCTGGCATTTTACCTTTAGTCGCCTCTTACGACATCCACAGGTAGCAATGGACATTCTAGTCGGGCACCCCACGAGACAAGCTCAACTTACAATTGTAGAATTACTAAATATTTATTTTCTGTTATTGTAGTGTACGGAACAAGCTCGAGGCTCACCTGATGTTAAGCGGACTAACCTCTGCCTATAACAGATGCATTTCGCCACAAGACACGAATTGCACTGCGCACGTCAGCTTGAGACAAAGTTGTTAAGTCTCATGTGCCAGTAATTTCACTGGCTCTCAAGGACTGCTGCCGTAACACACCGTTAGGTGCTTGGTGACAGATTTTCTACTTAAGGGTCGTCACTAACCAGGCTGGCATTCGCAAAATGCCCTTCCACCATGCGGTGAAACTCAAGCCCGCGGCGCGATTCGAACCACGGACCTGCTGCACGGCAGTCCATAGCCACAGATGATCACTGCTTTGAAATTACACATGAAACATTTTAACGTTTTGCATGAACGTCTGCTTACAAAAGTTCAATGTATTTGTATATTGAATAACCTTATAAGAAATCTGGTACCATAATACCATCTACTATAAAATCCCAAAGCGGTCTAAAGAACAATTAATTAATTGTTAGTGTAGTGTGTCGAGGTGACAGTGATAAAGACGAAAACGAAACTGAACGGGGGTAGATTTAAATTGCTCCTGCCGCTCCTCAAGGCGATGACACTCGCTTCTTCAGTCTACTCGTGACCACGGTCAATGCAACTTGATCGGAACGTCGAGGTTACTCAAAATATAATTATTTTGATGTATATTCGTGCGTGAATAAACCCGTTTAGAATTTAGAAACAGGAATAATTAATTCTTAATCTTGTTCCAATTCCGCAAAGTTACAAATCATGGGATCGGCACTTTCCTATGGCGGCATTCTACAGGATTCCAGGAACTTTGCCTGTTGTATTGAGTGATTTTGTATGAGTACTCTTGTATCGCTGGTTTAATATATGAAGAATATTTTTTAGTTTGAAAGTTCGTAAGAAAATCTCAACCAATACGCACGAGTTATTTTACTCATTAATATCATTAGATCTGGTTACTACCTTAGCTACTTAGCATTTATAATAGACTAGCTTTCTGACCGCAGCGGAGCAGTGCCCAAGTTGCCGACTGTAGAGCCTCCTGGGAGACTTTTTGAAGAGAACTGACTTCTGTGTCTGATCCTTAATCGTCTAGCGAGAGCTTCATAAGATGTTGGTTGACTATCGGTACAATAATCGTAGAGTCAACAACCGACATGGCAGTAGCCTCATGAGCCCAAGTCAAAGTACTTGATTAATAGTATTATTAATCAAGTACTTTGATCCAATTCTATTATTTTCCCCTTCGGGTTACAATTGCACCCTGTCCCCTCCTCCCCATATCTTCCTATAAAAGTCGGAAGAGGAAAGAAGGGAAATCCAAATCAATGACATCATCAGAAAAACTGCCAAATATTTCAAATGTAAGTAGGCGTCAGTTTAGTAACCGTCCATAAAACGAAAGCAATACTTTTTTAAAGGAGACAAATTGTACGGGCCCCATATGACCTAGACTCTATAAAATAAAACGATTTGAATACTTTACTGTACTCGGTTGTGCGCAAAATGTACAGCTACATCCAACTGACATTGTTAATTACATCTTCGGCATCCAGTTCAGAAAGTATATTCTCATTCTCCGAACGGCTCGACCCTTTGGCACTGTGTAGAGATGTTGGATCTCTTCTGCATCTTTTATCGTATCTATCACGGGGAGTGTTCCGATGAACTATTCGGTATAATAATTGCAGCTGAATTTCTCTATCCGACGTCCCAACAGAGCATGATGTTTCATAAATTTCATGTCTTTTTCTTGTTCATATTCTTCCTCGTGTTGGCACTATGCGAAACTAGCTGCCATGTTAAGTTCTTCTGAACCGATACGACTTATGAGCCTCAAACGAGAGAGCATATTCCCTCCTCAAAGGCCGGCAACACATCCCTGATACCACTGGTGTTGCGGATATCCGTGGACAACAGTGAACACCTACCACCAGGATAAGCAGATAGCTCGTTTTCCCTTCCAAAAAATACTCGTTGTTAAGCCACGAACTGCATTAAGTCAGCCAAGAACTATGTATTTATTTAAATTTTGGATCTTAATTTTACAGAGAATGAGTTCGTTCGTTGAAACTACCTGTTTTTAGGTTGAGAAACCTCGTAAACCTGCATTCTGCTGAATCCAATAGATATATTCCGCGTAGTTTATTACCCAGCTGTGATTAAATTAACATAATGCTTGCCGTTAGGATTTCTTACGAAACGTAAATTTTGCTGCATTAAACTTAAAGTTGTCTGTAATAAAATATATGCTTTAAGTTACCGATGTAACGGGCTGGCCACTTTGAATAAAAAACATTAAACCTGCATAGTGTCAGATTAATGAACAAAACTTTATCATTTGATGTTCTTCTTCTGTTTTTTCATACAACTTATAAGTGAAAACGTTTTTGCATCCTTGCTTTGGACGCCACGTTGGTCCTGATTGTTCTCTTAAAATGGCAGTTGTTATGGCATGGTGGTAGGGCATTTTGCAGAAATACCTAAGTATGCTCCGGCAGCCCTTCTCAAAAATCAGCTAGGTAAGCCTGAATTACATAATTTTTTATATCAATAAGAATTTATTGCTTTTCCACAGACTCCAGGGTCCGTGCCATTTTTGAAGTTAACGAATATATTAATTAAGCCACTATATTACTATGGGGAACATTTTTTCATACTTAGGGGAAAACACAGCTATAAGGGATGCTAATTATACCTAATATATACATCACAAATCAGATACAATCAGGTGCACAAGCATTCTGAACGGTCCAGTGTCCTCAAGCAGCACTCGTTCATAACTTGTCTTGCGTGCCAGCCATCGTCCTCCTCAACCATTTTTAGAAAACAGGGTGCTTCGACACACGACGCCGCCGTGTGCCAACACATTTTAGTGAGCATGACCGTTCCGAATACCCGCACGAATCCGTTTGCCAAAGTGTGAGAAAGCTATAATGAAAGAATACATATATACATTACAATAAAAAGGTAAATTATAATCAATGAAATTTCTCATTCTATTTATGATCAAAATTTTCCTATTCTAGTTCTCCGACGTCCATTTTCACCAGGGCGTCTATCACCACGCTGTTGCGATCTCTGATTGCCATCTTTAGATTGTAATCGCGGATGTCTTTGCACCTTGCAGCCACCGTAAGATGAGGGACGGGTGGGGTTTTGTGTGAAGACTGGGCCGGTGATCCCGGTTCGGATAAGCCCAAACACGGGGGGTGTGGTAGGGGGGGTTGTGGAGTTCCCTCGAGATTACCTGATGTAGCAGGACTGAAGGGCAAAATTTTGAGTTAGGTCCTCCAATGCGCCGAGGAGTCTTAAAGCTGTCTGCGGAGTCTCCACGGATGTCAGATTGCGGCAAAGTTACTAACCTCACTTCTGTACCACCTGAAGCACGTGGTGACCGCGTGGTTTGTCTTACTATTTGACGCTGTGTAACTTTATAACATAAATAAAAGTCAAACACCTAATATTTGTCCGACCCGGAGAACATACCCAAAACTTCAAGTTTGCAAAGCTATTGCGTCACTCCACCAAAGACGCAGTCAATTTCAGAAGCGTTACAGATAAATCGGGTATACTAAAACAATACCGAACACTTAATTTCATCATCCTCTACTCTGAATTCAAGGAAACTTGCCGTCTAAGCGCCCCTCCAGGCGACAGCAACAAGTTTCCCAGCAATTAATAAGTTGCGCAACTGTCGTCCCGCGACTACAGGGATACATTAATTTGCAAATACTAATTGGTTGGAGCTGTTTTGAACTGTAGCTTAGAACTTGTGTAGGAAGTTTACATGATCGTGTAGAAGTGACTATTTGCTAAGCTGTGGACAATATACTATTACATTACAAAATTACAAATTTAAGACAGGAATTTTAAGTCATGTGCGGGATTCGAACCCGCGTCCATCCACCCCTTGAGCTGGGGTATGCTCTAACCAATTGAGCTAACATGACATGACGTCATAATTCAAATCTTTTCTACCCTTCTTTAACCATCGCATTGGGATTAAGCGACATCTATAGTAAAACTTACGTTGTACTACAAACAAGACCAATTTTGCTATTAGTTTTATACTTGTAAATGACGACGCAACCTGATAATTTGAATATTGTTATGTTTGCAATAACGCCTGCTATGAGGATTACATGCCAAAATTACAAATTTACGATAAGATAAATTTAACTCATGTGCGGGATTCGAACCCGCGTCCATCCACTCCTTGAGCCAGGGTATGCTCTATGTACTATATAACTTTGAAAACCGTCGCGAGTGATCCATATTAACTTAGTAGTAAGTACTGTGCTCCTGGATCGTGAGACTGATAGTTAGTGTGGTGTGTCATCAACTCTATTTTACCAACAACAGTGACAGTGACAGTGAGACAAGTGACAGTTCTGACGGCGACTTGACAAATGCAGCTGAGCCGGGGCAGACAGCACCGTCGCAACGTCAGTTACACGCTGAGGCCCGTGCTCGTCGTGACTCCCAGTCGAAGGACTTCAAAAGAGTCCGAAACTGGTCGGAATAAATCCAGTAAATATAACACGAGTCCTAGCTGGTTTATAATAAGTAAATATTACTATTTTCGTCTTGCATTCGCCGATGACTTCGATGGTACAGTCGTGGTATGAAAAGGTTGGCTAGTTTTCCAATTGATTAGTTTAACTTTACCGAGCACATGTTACCCTTTCAAACTAAGTAACAGACAGATGATATTTAATTATTTGACAATAAGGTTTAAATTTACTTTCCTAGTTGTTTCATTTTAGATCTTACCTTTTTATTGGTTTTAATATCAATGATAACCGAAGTGATTCAATTATCTTTGTTTCTGATGATTAAAACTATTTACAAATAATTGGAGCACAAAATGTTTTGTTTCGAGCGGGAATTTGACCTGGTAGTCATCCAGTACGAAATCGGAGAACGTGGCTTCGATTCCCGTACGGAACAAAAAAATTCCAATAAATTGTTAATAAGAGAGAAGCTCATCATATTTCTATATATGATTTCTGATCATTATGTCAATTATAGTTTTTGCCAAAATGTCAATTTTCTTTTTTCACTTTCATGGTAGATTAAAATATGCATTTATATTTATTTTACATTGCTGAGACCTTTAAATGTTGAAGAAAGCGAAATCGGAGAACGTGGCTTCGATTTCCGTACGGAACAAAACAATTCCAATAAATTGTTAATAAGAGAGAAGCTCATCATATTTCTATATATGATTTCTGATCATTATGTCAATTATAGTTTTTGCCAAAATGTCAATTTTCTTTTTTCACTTTCATGGTAGATTAAAATATGCATTTAGATTTATTTTATATTGCTGAGACCTTTAAATGTTGAAGAAAGAGGAGCAATTATTGCCAAACATAAAGCTGGTAACAATACCAGTACGATCGCGTCATTTTTTGAAGCAGTGATGACTCAGTGGCTATGGACTGCCATGCAGCAGGTCCATTGCTCGAATCCCGCCGCGGGCTTGAGCTTCACCGCATGGTGGTAGGGCATTTTGGGATACCCGCCTGGCTAGCGACCACTCTCAAATAGAAAATCTGTCGCCAAGCACTTAACAGTGTGTTCCGGCAACTGTCCTTGAGAGCCAGTAACTCTAGGTTAAGCCTGTTAACAATTTCGACCACATCATCACGTACCATCAGGTGAGATTGTGGTCAAAGGCTTACCTATCAGCAATAAAAAAAACTTAATGTAAGCCGAGATACACCTACTGTAAGAATTTGTATCAGGAAATTTGGTCGAAAAGGTCAACTCTTATTCATTATCACAACCATTCTGATCACCGACTTATCCTTAATGATGCACATAAAGCCGACATGAGACAGCAATATGACGAAAACGGCTTTATAGACATAAAGCCGTTTCGATATATTGCCGTTGGTAGACACCAACCATTACTATATAAGACTGGCGACCACCCTCAAGTATAAAATTTGTCACCAAGTACCTAACAGTGTGTTTCGGCAGCAGTCCTTGAGAGCCAATAAAATTACAGGCACATGAGACCTAAAAACTGTACGTCTCAGTGTGACGGGCTCAGTGCGATTCGTCATTGACGAAATGCGTCTTTAATAAGCAGAGGTTAGTCCACTTAACATCAGGTGAGCCTCGGGCTTGAACCGTCACAATAACGTCCAAAGAAAAAAAATATATAAAACGCATTACATCCAATGGTATAACATTAAAAACGACATTCAAAAAAAGTTGTTCTGAAACCGACTCCTAAAGAAGCACGCTTAAGATTTGCAGAAACTAATTTCAACTTCGATTACAGTAACTTTATTTACTAAAGAAATATCAATATTGCTTCCTTTTCTGGTACGTATGTTAAGTCATAGGTATGCTTGTTTAAAATGTACATATCAAAATACTGTTTTCATAAATTGGTGAACGAGTTGTTAATTACATAGCCCCGAGTTTCTTCCCTGTTCTTCTCGCAGAGTTTTGCGAGGATCAATAAACTTTTATTGCCCTTTTTTCTAAATGCCGCGCAATTCTACCTTCTATGCCGACGTTTTTAATTTATCTAATCTATCTTTAATACAACACTACAACATTGAAATTATTTATACAAGTCATTGCAGACTCACAGGTAGTTCAAATGCTCCAGCTCACTACCATTTCGTAGCGTGCCCAGCATGCTTGCAGCATTGCCCCGTTGGATTGCAATGCTTACTTGTTGAGACAAATAGGTTGGCATAGGCATTTTGATCACGCGTCGCATCGACCAAGCGCTCTGATATGTTTTGGAAAATACGGTGAGCTCCCGGTCCCCACGGACCCAACGTCTCTACACCAAACGGCTCAATTATGTAAACCATACTAAGGTTAGCATACTTGCGCCGCTTGAGTCGCAACGCCTTCTTGTAAAAGCAAAACGAGTCGAAAATTCTTACGGTTTGGCTGCGTGGCATTTGTGACGTCACGTCGGCTAAGCAGGAAAATTACGCGGAATTGTCATTAGATATATTTTTTATATATTTTACGTGTTTTATTAAAATATTAATTTGATGTTTCTTTAAATATTTTTAAAATATTTGTTATTATTGGTTGTACTAATTACATGTTTCGACAAAATAGTCCGGAAAAACACATAAATCTCAATTTGACGTACAGAAGTAACCAATCCAAAGTAAATGAACAATAATTCAGGATAAACAAGAACATTATACATTCATAAAAATGTTTATTTTCTAACATAACATCAAACATCTTTCACAAATGCAAATGTTTACTAATTAGATAAAAAGATATGAAGAAGCAGATGGGAGACTCCGTGATATTTACTGGATTAAAATTAAATTACCGCCAGTTTTGGACTCTTTTGAAGTCCTTCGTCTGGGAGCACGGTCGCGTGCTGACAAAATTCGCGATAGCACTTAAATGCAAATGTTATTGCTCACAAAGCGTTTACAATACGGTAATAAAAACATTTTCAGCTTCATTTGTAATTCTATTTTAGCATAAAAACAAATATGAGTACAAGCTTAATTTTATTTGCATGTCAGACCGTTATGAACTTAATTATATTTTATATTTTATTTTTCAGCTAAAGCTTAAGGCGCCGACTAATGATAGATTTATTCGAACAAATAGCAAAATATATTTACAAAATTAAAAATTTACGAGCAAAAAAATTATGTAAATATTTTTCTTTTCATGGGATAGGAGGGCAAACGAGCAGGCGGCTCACCTGGTGGCAAGTGATCACCGTCGCCCAGGAACATCCGCAACACCAGAGATATCGAGGCTGCGTTGACGGCCTTTGAGGAGGGAATATGTATATAATAAAAATATAATAAATATATGCGCCGAGCAGACGTTATTGCAAACAACAATATTAAAAACAGATTTAGTTTATTTATTCGGCCCCGTGGGATGCCGGGCTAGAACTTCACCCCCTATTGCTACCTGTGCTGTCGTAAGAGGCGGCTAAAGGTAAAATACCGGAAGGTGGGCAGCAGCACCTTCTGAGGAAATGATATCGTAAACTGCGATCCCCAAGACGCCTGCAAAGCATGGGGATTATGGTAAATCCCCCTTAACCGGAAGGCTGTGCTCAGCAGTGGACAATCCGACTGACTGTCAAGTTAATTCGGAAACATGTTATCGTAAAACTTCTAGATATAATAAAATTTCAAAGTTGACTCTAAATTACGCCCATAACGTATATATGTAAAATTTTCATGAATGTGTGTATTTAAAAATATAACAGTAAAATACCAAATCCTTATCAATAAAAAAAAGAAAAAAACTGTTCTTATAATACTGTTCTCTTTTAGAATGTTGCATGTTTCCTATATATTGTAAGTATCTAGTTTGTAAATAAAATATAGTCATAATTAAAAAAAAGTCACGGACCCTGGAGTCTGTGGAGTGTAGATTTATATAAAAAAAAATATATCAAGAGGGACAAGTTAAGTTATATTTTGGATTTGAGTTACTAGTTTTGTGTGATAAGCAGTCTTTGATAAGGAGTCTTTAGTTTTTCACCCAAACTGACCTTGATTGTGTAGTGTGTAGTGTAGTGAACCATCGCTGCCTCTCTTTCACTCCTACGCAGTTTGATAGTGACAGAATTTCAGCATTTGACAGCGTCTTAAATAATTCAATGGTAATGCATGTATAAAAGTAAATAAGCCATCACTTTAATTGAAATACCAACTGCACCTGATATAAAGTAATAATGAGAAAAAATATCGTATATTTTAATCCAATAGAAAATAATATAATGCTTTTCACATAGACTCATTTAGAAAACAATTGCGACTTTTGTCCATTATAAATAAATAGGTACCCGGCTGGGGCTCGCGTTATATTTACCGGATAGATATAATATAATATACAATATAACGCGAGTCCCAGCCGGTTACCTATGCATTTATAATAGACTCATTTGTCCGATTTTAAAATTATCAACACGGATTACGGATAAAATTGATAGCACTTTAGAAAGGTAGGGTGTGAAAAATCATTATCGTTTTGGAACGGATCCAAAAAATATTTTAAAACAGATGCACTTCAGTTTTTGCTCTCTGTTAAAGAAGCAGATATGAAAAATTCTTCAGCAAAAATGTGTTGCCAGAACTTCCGTTTATAACATATATGTATTCTGAAATAAAATAATGGTTTTGTGGAGTTCAAAGTGACCAAAATCAGAAAATCGTGAATAGAATATAATTATTTATTGGCCTTATAACATCAACAGCTACACTAGGCAAGTCAATTAACAATATAAGCGAAAAAATTAATTAATTTTTGAAGCGCTCGTAGCGAAGTTTACTTAGCGTTCTTAACCGATCAGCAAAGTTAAGCAACGTCGCCCGCGGTCATGAGTTGGATGGGTGACCGCTTGTGACATTACTACTGAGCGTTTCCGTGCTTCGGAGGGCACGTTAAGCCGTCGGTCCCGGTTGTTGTCTTAGGATGGCAGTCGTTATAGCATGGTGGTAGGGCATTTTGCGAATGCCCGCCTGGCTAGCTACCACCCTCAAGTAGAAAATCTGTCGCCAAGCACCTAACGGTGTGTTCCGGCAGCTGTCCTTGAGAGCCAGTACTTCTAGGTTAGCCTGAACAACATCTTCGACCACATCATTACTTACCATCAGGTGAGATAGTGGTCAAAGGCTAACCTATAATGCATAAAAAAAAAAAAAAAAAAAAAAAAAAATTTGATAATGGTAAGATATTTTAATAATTAAGCAATATATTGATATAAACTAAAATATTAATACAATTTCAAAATAACTTAATAGCATAAATAGTAACAATGTCTTAAATTATAACATAGAATAGAGATGTCAAAGTGTTTAAATCAATTAAAATGTCAACAATACATACTAAATTATTATATCATACAATTCATTATAGAATTTGAATTTAGATTTACATCAAATATGCGTTATTACTACTAATCCCATATAATTTGATTATATGGGATTAGTAGTAATAATATATTTTGATACTTTTATGATCCCGTTAGAGGTAATAGATAGCATTGTCTAAGTAATATTGTTTTTATTTTTAATACTTGATAGGTTAGCCTTTGACCGCTATCTCACCTGATGGTAAGTGATGATGTTCAGGCTAACCTAGAACCACAGGCTCTCAAGGACAGCTGCCGGAACACACCGTTATGCGCTTGGCGGCAGAATTTCTACATGAGGGTGGTAGCTAGCCAGGCAGGCATTCGCAAATTGCCCTACCACTGTCCTATAACGACTGCCACCCTAAGACAGCAACCAACACCGACGGCTTAACGTGCCCTCCGAAGCACGGAAGCGTTCAGTAGTAAGGTATAAAGATAAAGAGAAGTTTTACTAGCCCTTTTGTAATTGTTTTACAGGCAAGTCATACTACTTAAATATATTATGTAAATAATTGATTAAAATTTAATATTACATCGAACTAAAAAGCTTAGCAGTCCTATTATAGGTCCTATGTACCATGGGACTACTGAGATGAAAAGTTCGATGAAAAAGTCGGATCATCGAACTGTAAATGTTATTAACATCGGACTAACAAGCTCAGTAGTGCAATTGTCTGTAACACCGGACTACTGAGACGAAATCGTAAAAATTGTCCGATCATCGAACTAAATTATCGGACTACTGATACAAGGCCATATTTTAAACATAATACAGTGAAATAAAATTTGCAGTCATCACGTTTGCGCTTGTCCTAAGAATAAAGATTCTAAAACCTACATTGGCACGAATTCTATTAATGTGTACAAGGGATTGTTTTCCAAAAAGTTCATAAGTTTCTTTATTTTAAGGTGGTCAAGCTTTTTGGTAATAGTAATGTCTCTAGAGGTCACCCATCCAACTCAAGACCGCAGCGGACGTTGCTTAACTTTGCTGAACACGAATTGCTTCGAGCGCTTCAAAAATATGGTCCCAATTTCTCTTATGAAGCCCTAAAAGTATAGATAAAGCAAAAAAAACTTCAAAGAAAAAGAGATAACACACAAAACCTGTCTAATAATGTCTTCGACATGATTTATGTGCCACAATCTCGGCCAGATACCTATCGCTGACATTACAAGTGCTGTCCTTTCCTTTTTCTTCGACGAAATAGCGAAACACGTGTTGTATAGGAAACTGCTATAGCTGCGGTTTTGAAGCGCGATATCACTATTAAAAGTATAGTTTGGTAATATTTTTGCTGATAGGATAGCCTTTAAGCATTATCTCACTTTCTGTATTTTTCAAGACAAAATAGCTTAAGATTAATTTTTAAGCGCTCGTAGCGAAGTTTGCTTAGCTGTTCTTAACTGATCAGCAAAGTTAAGCAACGTCCGCCGCGGTCATGAGTTGGATGGGCGACCGCTTAAGACATTACTACTGAGCGTGCACGTGCTTTGGATGGCACGTTAAGCCATCGGTCCCGGGTGTTGTCTTAGGATAGCAGTCTTTATAGCACGGTGGAAGGGCATTTTGGGATTTTTGCCTGGCTAACTACCACCCTCAAGTAGAAAATCTGTCGCCTAGCACCTAAGAGGGTGTACCGGCAGCTGTCTTTGAGAACAAGTCTAGGTTAGCCTGAACAACATCTTCAACCACATCAGCACCTACCATCAGGTGAGATATTGCTCAAAGGCTAACATATCAGGTATAATATAAATATAATATAAAAAAATAATGATTCGATCAAAGATGTGCCAGATTTTTTTTTAATCTGCCGATAAATGCTGCCAGAACACACCCTCATTGCTTGGTGACAGATTTCCTTCTACAGGGTTGCTAGCCAGACGTAATACTAAAACTAAAATTTAATATAACACTCAACAATTAATGTTTACTTATATCACTTCCAAATGGTTTCAAATTCTTCTATCCTAATTTCCAACACAAACAAGTAATAAATTCCCTACTTTATTATCCACAAGAAAGTGTCTGATACGACGCGAAATATAAAACGAGGCAAGATATGTTGAAATTCCACGAAAATCAATTTGATAAAGCCGTTTTATTTTATCAACTCAATTTCCGTACTACCACAGCAGATTTCTCAATCGCGTTTTCAACGTTTATTGCACGGCTATTATAGCAAAGTTTTTTTTTCATGTTACGCAGATTCATTAAATAGCGCTATTTTCTAAAAGGTGTTCAGTGAAAGGCTAGCATATCAGCAAATTTAAAAATATTTTTAACGTTTTTTTATTTTTTTATATGTTATTGTGACCGAACAAGCCCGAGGCCCACCTGATGTTAAGTGGACTAACCTCTGCCTATAACAGACGCATTTCGTCAGCGACGAATTGCACTGTGCCCGTCACACTGAGACGTCCAGTTGTTAGGTCTCATTAGCCTGTAATTTTGCTGGTTCTCAAGGACTGCTGCCGGAACACACCGTTAGGTGCTTAACGACAGATTTTCTACTTGAGGGTAGTCGCTAGCCAGGCGGGCATTCGCAAAATGCCCTTCCACTATGCATAATATTTCTAAAAGGTTTTCGGTAAAAGGCTAGCATATCAGAAAACTTAAAAATATTTTTACAGTATACCTACATTCAATTCAGATTGGATTTCAGTACACGTTTGAATTAACACATCATTCAAACATGTCAGTTAACACTAGAGTACACGCGCGGCCTACTATAGTAGACCAGGGTGACTCTTTATAATATTTTTTTTATTTAGCGCGCTAGACTCTAGTGGTTCCAGGTAAGCCTCTTCACGTATATTTGACACAACTTCAGTACCCTGTGAAAACCCAACGTCTACTCACGTACAAGCAATTTGGCGCCAAAAGCGCGGGCCTACTAAAGTAGTCCGCGCGTGTATTGGTGTACCAAATTCAGGTATGTAACTTTTAGTCTAATATCGATTTATAAAGCCATTATAATATCTTCTACTTATTATAATGTATTTATATATATGTATATTAAATTATATTATTTATTTATTGATTAAAAATTGGTATAACATATATTTCATCGTATTTTAGTATTTTTTTGAGATGTATAGATCTGATTACGTCTTGGTTGATTCACAAGTGGAAAGGTGGCTGCATGAGCAAGATACTGAAGATGAAGAAATAATTTTATTAAGACTGAAGATGAAAAAAACCCAAACACACTGATGTATTAGAAATAAGAACATTTCTGGGCATATTATACGTCATAGAAGTGTCGGGAAATGAATGGCGTAATATAAAGGATTTTTGGGATAGCTCTCAGGGTACTTGGTTTGGAAATTGTATATGGCAAATTAGTGTTCAAACTTACTGCCGTCGATGCCCGTTAGAAATATTTTTTGATTTGATGAACATTGTTGGACACAACGCTCTGGTAATCAACCAAATGTACGCCCGTGGTGAAAAAATAGCCAGGCGTAACTTTTTTAAAGAATTGGCCTTCAATTTGATAAAACTGCTTTTGATTCACCGAGCATCTTTTAAAACACTTCCATGACAACTTGAATTCAGAATAGAAGCACTTTTAGGTGCACAGTTCAAGAACCCCAAGAGTTTCAACACGATTTGACTTCAAAGATAGGACGAGTCGATGCGCACTTTGCTCAAGGGCCCGAAATCGGTCAACAAAAAAATGGTGCAAGACTTGGAATACATGATTTATTCTCGATCACCAAGCAGTAGTGAGTCTTGAATGCTACGAAATAAAAGAAAATAGTAATAAAGTTTAATTACAAGTTTAAAAAAATGAAGTTAATCTCCGAAGTACCATTTTTGTTACTCTATCTTATATATTTACTAATTTGTTGATTTGTTATAATTTCTTTATAATTTATTTTTAAAGTGACGTTGTAAAACTAAGAAAAATAAAAACCTTATCCATTCCATTAATTTTTTAATCAAATATATCGGAATATACAAGTTATTGACATTTTAAAATGGCCTACTATAGGAGGTCACGTGTGTACTCGAGTAAAAAAAAGGGGCGCGTGTACTGTAGCGCGATTATTACACAGTAATTTAACAACTTTAAACGGTTTAAATCGCGTAGGTATATTTAAACCGTTTAAAGTTGTTTAATTACTAAGTACAACCCAAAGCCTAATGTTTTGTAAGTACCTACCACCTGAGAAATATGTCAAATAAACATTATTATTATAAATTTTATAGTTATATCAAAATAAGATCCATCTAAGTTGCCGCCAAACTCAAACAAATTTAACTTTAAGGGCCCAGTCTTTCAATGCAAAATACAAAATCACGCTCGGTGCAATGCCACAGAATAGATTTAGTACTCATTTCTAAGCGACTCCCGGCACAAAAACTCGCTTCTCTGCAGACATTTAACAAGAAATGCAAAGAATGTAAGTTGCTTCTACTCTTTTATTAATTTATCACACTGATATTATCGCCCTGTTACCCACTTAATGTGCAGCAACACCTCACGGTGTGGCTGCATCTCTATGGAATATTTTTCTCCTAGACGTAAAATAAAATATGGAACAGTTTAATATTATTAAGCTGGCCAATACATCCAAGAAACGGAATAAAACAAATAGCAAATCGAGTCGATCAGCGAATATATCGAATATTTATTCTTCAAAAAATTTAGCGCCAAATCACCATAAAAACAAATTCGAACACTTTTCGATGGCTCAGTGGCATTGGCTATGGACTGCCGTGCAGCAGGTACATGGTTCGAATCTCGCCGCGGGCTTGAGCTTCACAGTATGGTGGAAGAGCATTGTGCAAATTCCCGCATGGCTAGCGACCACCCTAAAATAGAAAATCTGTCACCAAGGACCTAACGGTGTGTACCGGCAGCTGTCCTTGAGAGCCAGTGAAATTACAGACACATGAGACTTAACAATTATGTCTCAAAGTGACGGTCGCAGTGCAATTCGTAAAACTTGTGATAAAATGCATCTGTTATAGGCAGAGGTTAGTCCGCTTAACATCAAGTGGCCTCGAGTTTGTTCCATCACAATAATATATAAAAAAACTTTATATTTTACGGACCTGGTTTTTCAACAATCGGATACAGATTAACCATTCATAAGAATAAATGAATACACAACCTATATACATGTGCGAGTCCATATCCCGATGAAAGGAAAAAAAAACCATACATGTAAAAATTAATTAATAAATTAAAAACCCGACTGCCAATTATTTATTTTTGTTTTTTATCGTTCCATTGAAATAAAAATTACAAGTCATTATTCATTTACGGAAGCGCTTTGAAAGGTGAACTAGCCGGTCGCTTCTCCATACAAATGTAGTAGGGTGATCACTCCCTTATTTGAGATTTTAGGCCCAGAATTAAGCATAGTATCGATTGAACCCGTCATTATCTAGATTTGCATCGTAACGAAATTTAAAAAAATATATTAACTTGCGAGTTATGACCGTGGAAACATTTTCATATAAAATTTTCAAGGCTCATAACTTTCAACATATTTTTTATTTCTTTTTAATTTCGTTACGATACAAACCAAAATAATGACGAGTTCAATCGATACCATGCTTAATTCTGGACCTAAAATCTCAAATAAGGGAGTGATCACCCTACGGCGTTTGTATGGATAACTGACCGGCCAGTTCAAGCCGTCATTTGGATATCCTTCTGTATGAGTTTGGAAGAAAACAAAATGTTTGTTCATCACTATATAGCGTCTAAAATTCGCAAGTTTATTTTTCTTTTTTATATATGTCTGGTGTTACTTGCGCTACCAAGACGTATCTAACGATATGACATACATTAAAATTAGTAAAGCCGTTTAGAAGTTATGGTGGAATAAAGAAACTCACAAACTGTATGTATATACATGAACTGTGAAAACATAACACTCCTTTTTTGGGCAATCGTGTAAATAAAAGGAACGTCGTTGGTCGTTTAAAATAAAAGTTCACCTTGTTTTAAATATGGCCGGATAACATCAATGTCGGATTTGAAGCGCTCGTAGCGAAGTTTGCTTAGCTGTTCTTAACAGATCAGCAAAGTTAAGCAACGTCCACCGCGGTCATGAGTTGGATGGGGACCGCTAGTGACATTACTACTGAGCACTTCCGTGCTTAGCAGGGCACGTAAAGCCGTCGGTCCCGGTTGTCGTCTTTGGATGGCAGTCGTTATAGCATGGTGGTAGGGCATTTTGCGAATGCCCGCTTGGCTAGCCAATTCAAGTAGAAAATCTGTCACCAAGCACCTAACGGCGTGTTCCGGCAGTTGTTCTTGAGAGCCAGTAATTCTAGGTTAGCCTATACAACATTTTCGACCACATCATCACTTACCATCAGGTGAGATAGTGGTCAAAGGCTAACCTATCATGGATAAAAAAAAATAACATTTTGTCAGTTTGATAATTTCAACTGATAATTGCATGATGCACATGCTGATTTAAAACACTGACCTCACATTAGTTTGGTCCGACTTCTACAATTTATTTCATAATTTCAGTTTGGGAAGTTGGTTCCGTTCTTTTTTGGAACATGTTTTTTCTTATTTTGGTGATTAAAGACTGCTTACAAGATCATTCACTTGCCTAAAATAGTGTTCATCGTCGATCACAGCAAATACTATCAAATCATCCAGGTAAGCGAATAAATAGTGTCACCTACCTACCTACTCAGGGTAGAAGGGAGCATGAAAGAAAGAAGAGAGAGTTCAGTATAGAGTATAATCAAGAGAAAGGGTCGTGGATTTCAGACAGGTTTATCAATTTGGCAAGCTTCCTTGTTTAAGGACTTAGCTCCGGTCCGCTAGTATCCGAGTTGATGCTCAGCAGCAGGTCTGCCGTGCAGGGCTCGGCTCCACACCGCCGCGCCGGTAGAATGTCCCAGCTAGATGCTGTAGAGACGTTTGGCCGCGGTCGGTGCTGGAGGTCAGAGGACGGCCGGAGTTCAGAAGTAGTGTGTAGTACGGAAAGTTCTCCGTCTCGTACTGGCAGTTCAGCCTCGTACTTGAACCCTGAAAGGCACATGTGCTCCGGTTACAATGGGTCCAGTAAAGTGTTGAGCTGGTGGGTCCACTGTCCCTCTGCTACTGAGCATATTAGGGACTCGCAGAGGGCCTTTAGGGATGTGGCCCGCCAGCAAACAAAAGGTATGCCATAAGGGCCAAAGAGGTAGATGCTGCTGGTGAAGAATTCGCCTCCGCTAAGGCTTCCGCTACCGAGCAAAAGGGACTAGCTAGGCCCTAAGCGAAGGCGAACCACCAGCCGCTCAGAATGCCAGAAGGGCGCAAGTAGGTATGTTGCCGGTAATGATGCTCACAATCCACGAGGTCCGTTCACTACCGAGCAAAAAAGGGACTAGCCTAGGTACCTCGTGAATTGCGAGCTACCAGCAACATCCTTTAAAGTTTGCCAGAAGGGCGTAAATTAGAAAACAGTTGAATGTTGAGAAGGAACAGAAAAACACATAAATTCAACAAGAGAGTTAGCAGGTAAGACACACAATAAAGTACAGCAATTAAAATAAGATTACATACCATAGGTTTTTAGGTTAGATTTTAATGGGGTGGTCAAGTACACTTTCACTTTAAAACACAAACTTACCCAGATTTTGGGGCTTGTAAGAAGATTAGAATTGTAGATGTAGTTAAACTGAGTCTTTAGTAGTAGTTGCACAGAGGATGGCCGGGGTCAAAGTGATCGCGATTCCTCGTAGAGGAAAGACATCAAGTTGGGCGGATGTCGGGGGCGAATTTCATTACCATATATGGTAACGAAAAAGCCTCCAAAACCGTTGTCGTCGCAAAGCCAATGACTGCACTTGATTTGAAAATATTTAAAATGCAACGTTCCTCTAGCGGAACTCAAAAACCACCATCATGGTATTTTCTGACAGACTGGATTGACATTTATTTTAACTGTCAATAGTCTAATTGAATGGAGGAAAGGAAGAAGAAGAAGAATGTTACTACCAGACTTAACGTTGTGATTGTTATGCGCGACCTCTATTGGTGAGTCGCTGTACTACCTCAGCGCTCGGCAAAGGTATTTAAGCTTATCGCTTTATAGGTCTTTTCTAACTTCATATGGAATTTAGATAGACGTTTGGTCGTTTGCCTACAGATGGCGCGCTGATTTAAATTAATATTTAGTGAAATTTTTAATTATTAAGTTAACCGATATTTTTAGATCGGTTACATATCTCCCCACCCAAGAAAGAATTTTTTTACTAGAAAAAAAATTCACTAGCCTTGAGCAGTTCTAAGAAAAAAATACTTGACCTAAGACCTAACTTTGAGTATCTTATATAAGCTACAGAAATTCCAGTATATGATCTTAAGTTATTAACTATGTCTATGTGCAGATACACACCTAAGTATCTCCTAGAATTCCCCTCCATCGTTTGGATTAGATATCCCAAGAAACGATTATTGACAGCAATATATTGAGAGGAATGGAATTTGTAGGCTGCAGAAGTTAACTTCTATGAACAGCTAGCTACATTATAGGTATGAATAACACACTAGAACATAGTCAAGTTAAGTACTTATAGTAGACCTTTATGGATTATTTTTTTAAATATAAGTTCCATAATTGCCTAAGTTAAATTAAATTTTAAGACAGAGAAGTTAAACAAAAGGAAATTTTACATTAGGCTTCTTTTAAGAGTCTGTAACCCGCTCTAGATAATGGCTTGTTTAGTGAGTTATCCACCGCTCAGTACAATAGGCTTGTTTTTAAAGTGTTTGTACAACCGCACTCTATTTGAAGAATTACCATCTGGCACGTAAAAGGATGATTTTAGCAATTTTTTTTATAACACTATTCCATTGAAAGTGGACAGTGACAAAGAGTATTTAAGGAAGTTAAATTAATTCAGTATATAAGTTAAGATGTATAGTTTGTAGTACAATGTATGTATTGTAGTTAAGTTATAATATATCTTATGCCATCATTTTATATAAGATATAAATAATGATCAATATAAGCAAGGATCACAAGTTATTAGAATACAAGAAGTATATAAGATACTGTTACCTATAAGATTAGTTGTATATAAGGATTTATTTTTCCTATACAGATAAGAATATTATAAGAGATTATTAAAAAGTTGCACTCTATGAGTTTGGTTTTATTTACCAATATATTTTAGTTATTTAAGATACATAGAATATGCGTTTTAGTTGTAAGATTGTATATTTAAAGCTTTAATAAATTAATTCATAGTATGAATTTGGTTTTATTTGAGAATTTCTATATATTTTAAGTCGACAACAAGTTATTCAGTACAAGGATTTGCAATTGTTAAGAAAGTGAAATAATTACTAGGATATGTATTTAATTATTTTAAAATCTTAGATATGCCAAGAGCAGTATATTATGCAGGCAAAAACTAAGGATCAAAAAAAAAATTTTTCAGTTAAGTCATATACAAGAAAAGTCAATTAAGTATAAATGTGACATTTTAAGTTTTTAGTGATAAGTTTTTCAGAAAACCTATTATTTATATTATTGTGATAGTAAGTCATAGTATTAATGTAGATTTCTATAATATATTTAATTCAATTTAGTTGAATTTTAGATATTCAGTTGAACATTTTTCATATAGTCAGTCGTTAAAAATAAAAGAAGTTAATACTGAGATAAGTATTAACTAAAAGAACTTTGATATGTCATAAGTGTAGCCTATGCATATCAATAAGTTCATAGAATAGCAGTAAAAGATAAGATTTAAAACGACATTTGAAAAATTTAGAGTTCAGTTGAACTTTGGAGAATGGTATTCTCCGTTGCAAGTTTATAGAAAATAATAAGTTATTATGTAGTGCCACTTCATATGCAAATCCAGCTATTTGCATAGATAAAAAGTTAAGTTGTAGACTCATGTTTGAAGTAGTGAAAGTATACTTGACCTATATACCCAATGACAACAGTGTCATACAAGGTCAAATAAAAAAATATTTTAGAGGGTACAATTTTTTCCAGAAAAAAAAACACGTGGGTAGATATACAAATGAGGTGTGTGCTATTTATAAGTTGAATAGAGGTTATGAAATAGAATATTAGATATTAAGTTAAGAAAATTTATTAAATTGTCAAAGTTTGTAAAAAAAAAACTAAAATTTAATTTTAGAAAAAAAAACAAGTTCGTTGAAGACGATAATGGGCGGATTTCCTACCACCTGGGTATAACCCTGTCTATTAGTCGCCTCTTACGACATGCAGAGCTGCAGCCGGCTTATTCTCAGGCCCCGGGCCAGCACAGGGCCAATCACAACTTATAAATACCACACACAAAAGGAACACAAAAAACACAGTATAGAAAGTACAAAACAAGTATGGCAGAGCCACACCCAAGAAAGATTGCCAAACCGACCCGTCTGATCCTAATTGTATGGGCGCCAATGTCACCTACCTACCTACTCAGGGTAGAAGGGAGCATGAAAGAAAGAAGAGAGAGTTCAGTATAGAGTATAATCAAGAGAAAGGGTCGTGGATTTCAGACAGGTTTATCAATTTGGCAAGCTTCCTTGTTTAAGGACTTAGCTCCGGTCCGCTAGTATCCGAGTTGATGCTCAGCAGCAGGTCTGCCGTGCAGGGCTCGGCTCCACACCGCCGCGCCGGTAGAATGTCCCAGCTAGATGCTGTAGAGACGTTTGGCCGCGGTCGGTGCTGGAGGTCAGAGGACGGCCGGAGTTCAGAAGTAGTGTGTAGTACGGAAAGTTCTCCGTCTCGTACTGGCAGTTCAGCCTCGTACTTGAACCCTGAAAGGCACATGTGCTCCGGTTACAATGGGTCCAGTAAAGTGTTGAGCTGGTGGGTCCACTGTCCCTCTGCTACTGAGCATATTAGGGACTCGCAGAGGGCCTTTAGGGATGTGGCCCGCCAGCAAACAAAAGGTATGCCATAAGGGCCAAAGAGGTAGATGCTGCTGGTGAAGAATTCGCCTCCGCTAAGGCTTCCGCTACCGAGCAAAAGGGACTAGCTAGGCCCTAAGCGAAGGCGAACCACCAGCCGCTCAGAATGCCAGAAGGGCGCAAGTAGGTATGTTGCCGGTAATGATGCTCACAATCCACGAGGTCCGTTCACTACCGAGCAAAAAAGGGACTAGCCTAGGTACCTCGTGAATTGCGAGCTACCAGCAACATCCTTTAAAGTTTGCCAGAAGGGCGTAAATTAGAAAACAGTTGAATGTTGAGAAGGAACAGAAAAACACATAAATTCAACAAGAGAGTTAGCAGGTAAGACACACAATAAAGTACAGCAATTAAAATAAGATTACATACCATAGGTTTTTAGGTTAGATTTTAATGGGGTGGTCAAGTACACTTTCACTTTAAAACACAAACTTACCCAGATTTTGGGGCTTGTAAGAAGATTAGAATTGTAGATGTAGTTAAACTGAGTCTTTAGTAGTAGTTGCACAGAGGATGGCCGGGGTCAAAGTGATCGCGATTCCTCGTAGAGGAAAGACATCAAGTTGGGCGGATGTCGGGGGCGAATTTCATTACCATATATGGTAACGAAAAAGCCTCCAAAACCGTTGTCGTCGCAAAGCCAATGACTGCACTTGATTTGAAAATATTTAAAATGCAACGTTCCTCTAGCGGAACTCAAAAACCACCATCATGGTATTTTCTGACAGACTGGATTGACATTTATTTTAACTGTCAATAGTCTAATTGAATGGAGGAAAGGAAGAAGAAGAAGAATGTTACTACCAGACTTAACGTTGTGATTGTTATGCGCGACCTCTATTGGTGAGTCGCTGTACTACCTCAGCGCTCGGCAAAGGTATTTAAGCTTATCGCTTTATAGGTCTTTTCTAACTTCATATGGAATTTAGATAGACGTTTGGTCGTTTGCCTACAGATGGCGCGCTGATTTAAATTAATATTTAGTGAAATTTTTAATTATTAAGTTAACCGATATTTTTAGATCGGTTACAATAGTTCAGTTAATAGAGGGCCTGTTACAGACGGTTATTATTATTTTTTGTTTATTCTTGATAGTTAAGCCTTTGACCACTACCTCACCTGATTGTAAGTGATGATGTGGGCGAAGATGTTGTTCATGCTAACCTAGAAGTACTGGATCTCAAGCACAGCTGCCATAACACACCGTTAGGTGCTTGGCGACAGATTTTCTACTTGAAGGTGTTAGCTAGCCAGGCGGGCATTCGCAAAATGCCCTACCACCATGCTATAATGACTGCCATCCTAAGACAACAACCGGGAGCGCGGCTTAACGTGCCCTCCGACGCATGGAAACGCTCAGTAGTAATGTCACTAGTGGTCACCCATCCAACTCATGACCGCGGGCGACGTGATCGGTTAAGAACAGCTAAGTAAACTTTGCTACGAGTTCAGCGCTTCAGTTAATAGACTTTAAGTTATAAATGAATGAAGTTGAAGCAGTGATGGCTCAGTGGCATTGGCTATGGACTGCCGCGCAGCAGGTCCATGGTTCGAATCCCGCCCAGAGCTTGAGCTTCACCGCATGGTGGAAGGGCATTTTGCGAATGCCCGCCAGGCTAGCGACCACCCTCAAGTAGAAAATTTGTCGCCAAGCACCTAACGGTGTGTTCCGGCAGCAGTCCTTGAGAGCCAGTGAAATAACCGGCAAAATGAAACTTAACAGGTATGTCTCAAGGTGATGGGCGCAGTGCAGTTCGTCACTTGTGATGAAATGCATCTGTTATAGGCAGAGGATACCGCTTAACATCAGGTGGGCCTAGTGCTTGTTCCATCACAATATCATAAAAAAAAAACTACTCAAATGGTTTTAATAAAATGTATATGGAACCAACTCAAAACAGAGGACAACAGAACAACAGAAGACCCTTTTCATTAAAATAAATATCAAAGTTGGATATTCTGTAAAAAGTAATGCGTAAATAAAAAAAATATACACGTCGACCTGAGAACCTCCACCTTTTTTAGAAGTCGGATAAAAAACCATGACAAACATGTGAAACAGATGAAAGGATAAATTAACCAGCGCCTGTTAGTCTTTGATCTTTTCGGGATATATTTAGACTTGCGGAGTCGGGATATTTTTTGTGTTATCGTGTTTTATGTTTATTTTATATGAAGAACAAAAGGTAACGAGGTTTTGTAATTTAATATAATGATATTCTAGGCTACAAAGAGCCTTCGGCGTTCTTATGTCGTTTTCAGTATAAATGTTGTCTAGATTAAATTTGTTTTCATCTTATTTCATGAAAGTTAGATAAACAAGTTTAGCTATAAATGATTTGTGGAATATATTAGATATATAATACTACATGCGAAACGATCTGGGATATACATATTAAAGAAATTCGATGTATTTTATTTCAACATCCAAAATAGGGAAATTTACAATATCATTTTTAGTAATAACAAATATTATTAAAATATTTTAGAAAACATTAAAATTGATATATTCCCTATCGTGCGCTCGTAGAGTCAAGACCTCCTGAGGATGCTTCGTGTAGAACCGAAACGCGTCGAAAATTGTTCCGGTTTGGCTGCGTGGCGTTTGTGACGTCACGTCGCCTTACAGGAAAATTAGGCGGAATTAACACTAATTATATTTTTAATATTTTTTAAGTGTTTTATTATAATATTAATTTAATGTTTCCTAAAATATTCTAGAGATATTTGTTATTATTAAATATAGATTTTCGCAAAGTTACGCTTGAATCTATTGATTTATTTAGTGTAACATAACTGCTGTTCACGTGTGTGTCTAGGTTTGCTGGCTTTGTTTCTTGGAAGGTAACTTTATAATATTATTCAAATTCAAATAATTCAAATTCAAATAATTTATTTGTCAGAACACGGTGAGTATACATCATACAATAACATACTAGGTGGTACAGTAACTTAAATTTCGTAACTCATGTCCTTGCCACATGTGGCGTACAATATTTTTTTAAAAAAGAATCTAAGTCTATTATTATTGAATACTATTATTTTATTAAAATTGATATATCAAAATATTAATGTCAATGCGTTAAAATTAAGTCAAGAATTATGTGTGGTTGCTGGTTTTTTATAGTCTTATTTCGTCTATATTTATACCGATTATTTCAAAATTACATATTATGTCAGAAAAAGCAATGTCAAAATTTACAATTAGTCATTTTATTTTAGTCATTATTAACACAAATCGATACATTCTTGTCAATCAGGAATTCATTAATTGTATAGTAACATTTTTGGGCTAATATTCTTTTAAGTTTTCGTTTAAAAACTGCAATATCAAGATCTCTTATTTGTTAAGGAATTTTTGTATTTAATAACTACCATTCAATTAATCCATGTGACCCTGTTAGTGTATTATTTTTATGAGGTTGTTCTATGTGTTCCTATAAATGTTGTATCTTTTGAGTTATCCTTATGATTTGCGTAGAAAATCAGCTAGTAAGGTAGGTAGTTAATTACTCAACTAATTGTGAGCTACTTTACCTTAAGCTTCTACTAGATTATGGCATCACCGCCAGATAAACTTATTTTAATTTAATGAGCTATTACAGCTTAAATAAATGTTTTCTGTCTTGAAAAATCTCGCTCGCACAACCGTGTGTCTTAGTAGCTGCAGATAAAGATTATTGCTGCCCTTTGTTCACCTTAAGGGTGAACTGGCCGGGCCGTTCTCCGTACAAACGCCGTAGGGTTAACACTCCCTTATTTGCGGATTTAGGTCCAAAACAAACCATAATACCGATTGATCTCGTCACTACCTAGGCTTGTATGATGCCGAAATTTTAATAAGATAATTAACTTGAGAGTTATGACCTTCGAAACATTTTCATATAACATTTTCAAGGCTCATAACTTTCAACTTAATTATCTTTTTAAAATTTCGGCATCATACAAGCTTAGATAATTACGAGATCAATCGGTATTATGTTTAATTCTGGACCTAAAGTCTCAAATACGAGAGTGATCACCCTACGGCCTTTGTATGGAGAAGCGACAGCCAGTGCAACCTTAATTCAGCCGTTCAGCGCCCGCGCACGGTGCAAATTGTGCATAAATCTGCGACCGGGTAGATATGAAAAATGTTTGGCATGCGGACGTTAATTTACATGGTTAATAAGGATACACTACCTACTAAAAACCCCATGGTGTTCCATTGTACTCGTCTCGTGAAAGGGGGCACCACGCCGGATCGCTGGCTCATACAGTCGGACCCAGCTTTAACGACGTCGTTGCTCTTTTATTTGACCTGAATACGTGATTTCTTAATGTATATACTGTAGTGAGAATAAACTAAAAAGACAATGATTAAAAAAGTTTCTCCGTCAAAGAAAATTATACTTCAAAGATATCATAATAGAAATATGATTTAGAAACATTTTATGGACAAATATTATGTTGGAGCTAAAAAACTTTCGCGAGTTTTGTCCATAATTATTATATAGTACTTACGAGGCCCGCGCTCGCCGCTGTGCACAATCGTGACTTCCAGACGAAGAACTTCAAATAAGTTCGAAACTGGTCGGAGCAATATCCGGTAAATATTACGCGAGTCCTAGCCGGTTACTAATTAATAATATTATGTTTATCAAAATATTTGTTATTAAATTAAAAGTCTTCGTGAAAAAATGAAAAAAATATGTAGTTCAGTGACATGAGTTATTTTTTTAATTCGTTATCTGAATATTAGGATACCTTTTTTAAATAGTTTTTTTTTTTTAAATATAATGAAAATTGCGTGTAAATACGTAAATTGTAAGACTACCGACCGTTGGTACCTAATACCTATATATTTTTTTTCGCCACAATAACGCCGAGTTAAGTCTTTCTTATTCTGTGATGAGGTCTTTAAAAAATTTCAGACTAAGGGCGTAGGATGGAGAGACTTCGTTTTGCATGGGAGTGAAAGAGAACTAAGCAATATTTAAATAAAGAGAGCGTATTAAATTAAGGATGATAAGGGACGTATAAAATAAATTTCATATGATAATAAGTAAAACACGAAAAAAGTATTAGTGGTATAAGTATCACACGGTCGCTGTATAATAATAAGAAATATAATTTAAGTTAATAGAATTTATCTCTAGTTGAAAGCAGTGATGGCTCAAAGGCATTAGCTATGGACTGCCGTGCAGCAGGTCCATGGTTCGAATCCCGCCACGGGCTTGAGCTTCACCGCATGGTGGACGGGCATTTTGTGAATGCCCGCCTGGCTAGCGACCACCCTCAAGTAGAAAATCTGTCGCCAAGCACCTAACAGTGTGTTCCGGCAGCAGTCCTTGAGAGCCAGAAAAATTACAGGCTAATGAGACCTAACAACTGGACGTCTCAGTGTGACGGGCACAGTGCAATTTGTCATTCGAAATGCGTCTATTATAGGCAGAGGTTAGTCCACTTAACATCAGGTGGGCCTCGTGCTTGTTCCGTCACAATAACATAAAAAAAAACTATAATAGGTAGGTATATATATAAAAAACATGATAAAGCGAAATTTTAGAGTTGTATTCATGATTTTTCTATTGAAAGAAATATATTTTGAAGCAGTGATGGCTCAGTGGCATTGGCTATGGACTGCCGCGCAACAGATCCATGGTTCGAAACCCACCGCGGGCTTGAGCTTCACCGCATGGTGGAAAGGCATTTTGCTAATGCCCGCCTGGCTAGCGACCACCCTCAAGTAGAAAATCTGTCGCCAAGCACCTGGCGGTGTGTTACGGCAGCTGTCTCTGAGAGCCAGTAGTTATATGTTAAGCATGCTAATACCTTCGACTACATCATCACTTACCATCAGCTGAGATTGTGGTCAAAGGCTTACTTATCAGAAATAAAGAAAACAAAAAAATTTTAATCAGCCATAGAATCTGTCATAATTTTTCGCATTCATCGCATTTCATATCTGAATATTATATAATAAATTCATATATGAAATGCGAACCGTCATACTATAAAAAAAAATTGTTTGCCTTTTCACGACTTACTTCGCTGTTATATGTCCCCGTTTGTATATATACAATGATAGTAATAATATAAATTAAAACTATTAATGTGTGAAAATACATTGAGCGGGATCATATTAATTTTATTATTAGTTTCGCTCATTATCTCAGTGATAAGCGGCAATATGTACAACTGCAAAAGTAAATATCTGACGAATTTTTCACCAGATCAGGAGTAAGTCAGGGTAGCACTCTTGGGCCAACCCTTTTCCTTACTATGATTAACGACCTACCAGCAGTAGGTACTTCGCACAACTCATTGTTTAAGGTTCGCTGACGATTTGAAAATCTTTCAGCCCGTTAGCGAACTGGATGTCTGGATGGAGCTTCAGAAAGATGTTGGTAGTATGGAGTCGGTTGAATAAGATGTCCTTGAACGTGTCCAAGTGTATGGTGATATCCTTCTCCAATCCCTTTTATACACCAATACGCATTAGAAGGATCTGCATTAGAGAAGGTGAGTCAAATTCGAGATCTAGGCCTGAATTTAGATAACCGTCTAGATTTCCGAGAGCACACCATTTCTATTTGTAAAGAGGCAAATAGAATGCTTATATTTATAATGAGAACATCCTCGCAATTGCAAGATGTTAGTATTGCCATCATGCTCTATAACGCGTTTGTTCGCAGTAAGTTGGAGTATGGTGCGATAGTCTGGGATCCATGTGAAGCTAAATACAGTTTGCTCATTGAAAGAGTTCAGCGAAAATTTGCTAGATTTGTTTACAAACGGATGTACGAAATTTACCCGTACCTCTTTCTTTCGCTATTTGTCTCAGGAATGATTAGAGTGAATACGTTGGAGTTCAGGCGTAAATTGCTGCTAATTCTCCATTACTACCAATTGTTACGTAATAAGGTGAACAACCCGATTGTGCTAGGTACTCTTGCATTATTTGTACCCAATAAGTACACTTGTGCCGGCAGTTGTCGAAGGCATCAGCTGTTCTTACCTCCCATCTTGAAAACTAAGCACGCCAGTAACGCACCTACACCTAGACTACTGGCAATATTGAATATGTTTTTACAGGAGGTTCAACATGTCGATATATTTAATGACAGCATGAATACTATTATTGTACATTTAAATTTATTTCTAAGTTGATATTTGAGATAGTTAGCGTTTTGGTTTTTTAACTGTTAGCATACTACTATTGTGTCTAATTAATAAATAATATTGAAGAAGATTTTTTTTAGTATACTCTAACTGAGGTTTTTAAATTTTGTTCCGAGGTTATCAAAGGAGCATTAAATTCTTTATTTCTGCTAGATGTTCTTTGAATAAGTACTCTTATATCGAATAATAAATAAGTCGAACAATAAATCCTACACAACATTATTTGACACACGTCAAAGTGACAAAACCAAAACTACGCAACTACAGCCAAAAAAAACAATAACTCCAATTTTCACCACGTTCCGATCCGAAATAAATATCAATAAATCCGTCTATTATGTCTCTCGACACCCATAGATTATCCACAATAGATTAGACAAACGATATCGAGGAAACTGCCTACCAAAAATAAACTCCATTGCGTAACAATCGAAGCGTAATTGGCAGTTTTCCAATTCACGAACATAACTTCTAAAGTCCGACTGGGCCACAGAAATATCTCCTTTAATAGACGACTATAATTGTACGTTTCTGCCGTGTTGGCAAAGATTATGGGCTATAGAATTGCAGCTGGCTGTTCTACAATAAGTTTTTATGGAATTTCAAATGATAGATAAAGCAATATCGATAAAATCTTGAGAACCTTACTTTGGTGATAAATGATATTGATAGCAAGGTATTGCGTCATTTGTTTGGTTTTTAAGACAAATAAGGTTATGTATTATTTATTATAAAATTATTGTTAAATTTTATAAGTATGTTATTAAACAAATAAATAAAAGTGTAATAAAACAAACAAAAAATTAATGTTTTAAGAGAATAAATACGAGAATTTATTTTATCGTGCGCTTCAAGTCAAGATGATGCTTCGTGTAGAAGTCACACGCGTCGAAAATTCTTCCGATTAGGTTACGTAGCATTCAAGAGGTCATGTCGATTTAGCAGGAAATATATATATTTTTTATATATTTTAATACCTTTAATATATATATATATATATATTTATTAAAAATATATTTGATACATTTGTGGATTTTTGGATAGTAACTGTACTGTATCAGCAGAATTATCCACTGATGAACACAGCCTTCTCTGTTTAGGTGAGGTTTGCCATAGACCCCACGCTTGGCAGACGTCTTGGGGATCGCAGTTCTTTTTTTATTGCTAATAGGTAAGCCTTAGACCACATGATAATGTGGTCGAAGGTGTTAAAAGGCTTAATCTATTGTCACTGGCTCTCAAGGATAGCTGCCAGAACACATCATTAGGTACTTGGCGACAGATTTCTTACTTGAGGGCGGTCGGTAGCCAGGCGGGCATTCGTAAAATGCCCTTCCACCGTGCGGTTCGAAGCCAGCGGCGGGATTCGAACCATGAACCTGCTGCGCGGCAGTCCATATCCAATGCCACTTAGCCATCACTGCTTCAATCATGCTCCAGTTTAAGATATCAGTTCCTCAAAAGGCGCTGCTGTCCTCCTTCCTTTATTTTACATTTAGTTGCTTCTTACGACACCCACAGGTGGAAATGGGCGACGTACTAACCCTGCACTCCACGGGCAAAGTATACAGGCGTTACTTTCTATTAAAAAAAAGTTTAGATTGGGTTAAATTCAGGGCAGCATACTGGCGACGTCGCGCTACCTTAGCTTACTGTCTGAGCCTTCAGCCTATTTTCACAAGATAACAATAAATTTCTACTGTTATCGAATAAATTTACTGTGTACTATGTAGCGGTAATGAATGCCTGCGTCATCAAAAATAAAAAAATAACATGTAAATAATACAAAAGCTTAGTTCAAGACCTTTCTAGAAATGTGACTTTGACTGATAAGGGTTCATAGGTTCGTCAGATATCACTGTATTTTCGAAAATGGAGGCCATTCCCGCGTTCTCGTTTTGGAGAGGACAGCCTGATGATTCGTCGAGTTTGACGTTTTCAAATGGCCAATCGCAAAGGGGTATAGTTAGACACCGATATGTAACGGTTAAATGTTGCTCAAAGCTACTTCTGTTCTATTATATTTATTCTTTGTCCATTTTAAAACGAATGTCCGCTGTTATATCGCATTGGAAGCTGCGCTTTCTGTGTCACACGGTTTTATTGCAACTGTTTATGTGTCTCTCTTGTTGCGTTCGAAGCGCTTCTGTACGTATTTGCTTATATTTTGTTTCTGTTCTTTGGTAATGTATTAATCGAAGTTTGGTTCAAAAAAGGCGTAAGTTCCAGTACTGCCATTTGAATTTGACTAAAGTATCTGATTAGGTATCACATGTAAGGACAGTGGGTTGCCTGGTGAACAGTTTTAATAATTTAACATTAGTCATGATAAAATTAAATTTAGATTTTTTCTGTTTAAATGTTATTGTGACGGAACAAGCTTGCGGCCCACCCGATGTTAAGAGGACTAACATCTGCCTTTAACAGATGTATTTCATCTGTTTCAGCCGGATTGTCTGCACTGCTGAACACCGCCTCCCCTATTTAAGAGGTATTTGCCATAATCCCCACGCTTGGTAGGTGGCTTGGGGATCGCAGTGTAAGATGGCAGTTCTTTAGAAGGCGCTGCTGCCCACCTTCCAGTATTTTTTCCTTAAGCGCCTCTTACGACACCCACGGGATGATATGGGGAGGTGCAATTCTAACCCGTCACCCCACGGGAAATTCATCACAAGTCACGAATTGCACTGCGCCCGTCACTTTGAGACATAGTTGTTAAGTCTTAAAAAGCTCATGGCAAGGAACTGAACTAAATTACTGAAGGGCAGGAGAAGCATGGTTTCACTCCTGCTGCGAGCTTGAGCTTTACCGGAATGATCGACTAGATGTAAAGATGGCCAAGCTGTTAATAGCATTGGACTTCCATGCCGAAGATCCATGGTTCGATCCCAGCAGCCGGTTTGACCTTCACCGCATGGTTGAAGGGTATTTTGCGAATGTTCGCTTGCCTAGTATCACCCTCAAGTAGAAAATCTGTCACCAAACACCTATCGGTGGGTTCCTGCAGCTGCCCTTGAGAGCCAGTAATTCTCTGTTGGCCTGAACAACATCTTCGACTACATCATCACTTACCATCAGGTGAGATAGTGGTCAAAGACTAACCAATAAAGTATAAAAAAGTGGATGAAGCACACCTTCTGCCTCTTTTTTTTGTTTTATTCTGACGGTACAAGCTTGAGGTCCACCTGATGTTAAGCGGACTAAGCTCTGCCTATAACAGATGCCTTTCATCACAAGTCACTAATTGCACTGCGCCCGTCATCTTGAGACATAGTTGTTAAGTCTCAAGTGCCTGTAATTTCACTGTATGCCTGAATGTGTATGCCTGATAGGCTAGCCTTTGACCACTATCTCACCTGATGGTAAGTGAAGATGTGGCTGAAGATGTTGTTCGGTAGCCCGAACCTAGAGGTACACTGGCTCTCAAGGACTACTGCCGGAACACACTGTTAGGTGCTTGGCGACAGATTTTCTACTTGAGGGTGGTAGGTAGCCAGGCGGGCAATTGCAAAATGCCCTTCCACCATGCGGTGAAGCTCAAGCCGGTGATGGGGATCGAACCAGGATACTGCGGCGCGGCAGTCCATAGCTATTACCGCTCGGCCATCATTGCTTCAAAATGCCTAGGATACAACTAAGATACAAACACTATACGTATTTGAAAGTATTTTTCCAAAGGCATGTTTTCCGATAGAATGGAGAGCAGTTAAAATCCACTTGAAAAAAGGACCTAAATTTGTCTAGACATTTTATAGGGCGAGCAATCTTCATTGACTGGTGCACGCCTACTCAGCCAAAGCCGTGGTCGTAAAGTCGAGTCCTTTCTTTACCCAAGTACGTATTTATGTGCGTGTGACGATGTTGTGGTAGTTTTTTCTTAATTATATTTAATCAACATTATGTACAGTACGACCAACTTTACTGTGCAGTTGGCGAGGGCGCTGCTGATCAAGGAAATCAAATACAAACTGTCACAATTTGAAGGAATGTTGTAGTTCTTTTTTCTGCCACCTGAACAGATAAGTTGGTGGGTCTGTATACAGCTCTTATACATCTTCAGGAGTATGTCTCGATTAGTTCTCCGAAACTTTCAGTCAGTAATAGAGGACTTTTATAAAGCATTTTGCTATTTATATTTGTGAGGGTGTGTGCGTGTTTTTTTTATATTCTTGATAGGTTAGCCTTTCATCACTATCTCACCAGATGGTAAGTGATGATGTGGTTGAAGATGTCGTTTAGGCTAACCTATGATTACTGGCTCTCAAGGACAACTGCCAGACCACACCTTAGATGCATGGTGACTATTGTATATTATCTAATTCTTACCACCCTCTAGTAAAAAATCGGTCGCCAAGCACCTAACGGTGTGTCCCAGCAGCTGTCCTTGAGAGCCAGTAATTCTAGGTTATCCTGAACAACATCTTCGGCCAGATCATCACTTACCATCAGGTGAGATAGTGAACAAATGCTAATCTATCAAGCAAAAAAAAAGGCATACTCACATGCAGTCAAAATGCTCCAGCCCACTACCAGTAAGCAGCGTGCCCAACATGCTGGTAGCATTGGCCCGTTCGATTGCAATACGTAATAGTTAAGCCAATAAAGTTCCAGAATTTTGATCAAGCGTTGCATATACCAAGTACTATTGTAAAAAAAAAAAAAAAAAAAAAAAAAAAAAAATTAGTCTCTTGTAAACTTCGGAAAATGAGCTCTCGGCCCCCAGGGACCCAACCTCTGTACACCAAACAGCTCAAATATGTAACCACTACCGAGATTAGCTATTATTACACGACTGCCCAAAAAAAGGAATTATGTTTTCAGGGTTCATGTATGTATGTATGTTTGTGAGTTTCTTTATTTCACTATAATTTCTAAACAGCTTAACCGATTATGATTTAAGAGATATCGTTAGATTTGTCTTAATAGAACAAGTAACACTTAATACATAAAAACCAACTCGTAGATTGTAGAATCTTTATTGTGATATAAAAAAAAATTCTTCCGTACCCATATATAATTTATAACCCAAAATGATTTATATATCAAAATGAAGAACTTAAAAAAACATAAATATTTGTAACTTAAGTGTTAAGGTTGAACTGGCCGGTCGCTTCTCCATACAAACGCCGTAGGGTGATCACTCCCGTATTTGAGACTTAGGTCCAGAATTAAGCATAATACCGATTGATATAGTCATTATCTAGGCTTGTATGATGCCGAAATTTTAAAAAGATAATTAAGTTGAAAGTTATGCGCCTTGAAAATGTTATATGAAAATGTTTCGAAGCTCATAACTCTCAAGTTAATTATATTATTAAAATTTCGGCATCTTACAAGCCTAGGTTATGACGAGATCAATCGGTATTATGCTTTGTTTTGGACCTAAATCCGCAAATAAGGCAGTGATCACCCTACGACGTTTGTATGGAGAACGACCCGGCCAGTTCACCCTTAATTTCAATGAAATGATAAAACGTTTAATAATTTGCAGGGTTTTTTAATATTTTAATTAATCTATACTTGTTTGATATATTATAACATGACGTTGTTGAATTTAAAAAATACTACAGGCAGTCAGTAAGCTCATGAGTGTCTTTAGATATAGTTTTGAAGAAAATTCTATATTGTTAAAAGGGAGATGCGAGCTGTGACTAATAATGTAACAAAAACTTATTTTTACTCAAAAAGTGCTCGAATAAAATTTACAAAATTTGGACAATATAACATTTTAATTATCTCTAAAGTTATGCTGTAATTGTAGATTTAGAGCAGCACGCTCATAATTCGAGTAACAAATTTCGGTTGCTACGGAGGGTTCAGCGAACTGTAGAGTTTATGCTCTAGCTGTTTCAGTTCAACGCCACAAGAAAGATAATGTTTTAGCAATGAATGTAGATGGCAACACTTAAGCAGTACCTTTGTGTCTCGTGTAGTTTTATATGTATAGTGTAATGTGATGTGCGCAGCTTAATATGGTAAACAAGTAGACAGTCTTCTTGTATTGTTTAAAGTGTTATGTAAGTATAAGGAGGACATTGATATATGTATGAAGCAGCGATGGCTCAGTGGCATTGGCTATGGACTGCCGTGCAGCAGGTCCATGGTTCGAATCCCGCCGCGGACTTGAGCTTCACCGCATGGTGGAAGGGCATTTTGGGAATGCCCGACTGGCTAGCGACCATCCTCAAGTAGAAAATCTGTCACTAAACACCTATCGGTGGGTTGCAGCAGCTGTCCTTGAGAGCCAGTAATTCTCTGTTGGCCTGAACATCTTCGACCACATCATCACTTACCATCAGGTGAGATATTAGTCAAAGGCTCTACCAGGCATCAAAAAAATGTTTAAAGTGTTATGTAAGTATGAGGAGGACAATTAAATATCAGAATATTAAAAAAATAAACCAACCCTTATTACTGTAAAGTAAAAATAACATGCCGATTCAAAACACTTAAGGCTAGAGTGCACGTACCATAAAAATGTAGAGTCGTCATATTTTAAATACTAAGTGTTTATATTTACAAAATTGTTACGTTATTAGGTACTTAAATACTTACATTTGACAGGAGCACAGAATAAAAAGGACCAGAAGGATATCTCCGCAAAGACGTTTAAATAAATAAGGAACTCTGCCACGACGCATTAAAGAGCAATTTAGATCGCACACCGTTGAGTACCTAAGTTTTATATTCACCTACAAATGGCCTCTCTTTCTATCGCTTAGTGCTCATCTCTTCTGACGCTAGACTTATGGTTATGACAGGAGATAGATTTTATCGGGAACGTCATTTAAAAATGCATTTTGGCAGGAAAACGCCTTAGATTTCTTCAGTTTATGTCTTTCGGATTGTCCTTTCAGATAGATTTTTGATTATGTTTCGATTTTAATATCGTTATTAGTACTTACGATAGTTTTGAGCATAGAATATAGACTCTGTGTTGTACGTTGTTTAGAATTATGTATTGTACGTTGTTTAGAATTAGCTTAATCTTAAAAATAGGCCAATAACACATTAGTAATGTCACGAAAAAAGGCGGAATGCATTTCCGACGTTTTAACACAAACTTTTTTTTATTTGGCTGCACAATTAATTCGGTATGCGCGGCCTTCTTTCAGCCGCGCATACATAGTTACAAACTGTAACTTGTTTATTTAATAATAACAAATATTTTAAAAGTATTTTAAGAAAACATTTAATTAATAATTTAATAAAACACTTAAAAAATCTTTATAAAAATGATATATATCTAGTGACAATTCCGCCTAATTTCCTATTAAGCCGACGTGACGTCACAAACGCCGGCACGATCGAGACTCGATCGTGCGCTCGTAGAGTCAAGACCTCCTGAGGATGCTTCGTTTAGAAGCGAAACGCGTCGAATACTCTTCCGGTTTGGCTGCGTGGCGTTTGTGACGTCACGTCGGCTTAATAGGAAATTAGGCGGAATTGTCACTAGATATATATCATTTTTATAAAGATTTTTTAAGTGTTTTATTAAATTATTAATTAAATGTTTTCTTAAAATACTTTTAAAATATTTGTTATTATTAAAAATGGATTTCCGCAAAGTAACGCCTGAATCTATTCATTGTTTATTTAATATTGATTGATCTCTTTGGTGATTGGACTTTTACTAAAACATAAACTTTCTTAATTTAAATCACTTTTTGTTTCTCCGGGATTAAAAAGATATTCCCTGCTTACGAGGAATAAACTAGTACTTTTCGAATAGATGTGATAAACATATAATTTTACTGAAAACTGGCTAAGCGGAAGCTTAGATTTAGCCTCAAGGACAAGTATGCTGAATTTCACTGAGTATGAATACTTGGCGCCTTAGCGCCTCGTAAGAGGCGACTAAGGTTAATACACCAGAAGGTGGGCAGCAGCACTTTCTGAGGAACTGATATCTTACACTGCGATCTCCAAGCCGCCTGCCAAGCGTTGGGATTATGGCAAAACCCTCCTTAATGTTCCATATTAAAAGTAATGCTAAAGTATCATATAAGTTATCCTTATACGGCGCTCTATAAACACTGTAAGCTTCTAACTGTACGCCAACTATTTATTTTTCGTATTACCTTACAATACGTGAAATTATAATACGATCCAATTATCCTAACAGCCATAAATCCATTAATCATAACGCACCATACGTAATGTTACGACACGAGAACAAATTTCTACTGCCTTTTCTAAAAGACAAATCATATTCCTTATCCCTTATATATATGACACAATAAATAAAACCTATTACATATATCCGAAATCTACCTTTTGTTGCAAACAAATTCTAGAACAATGGTGTATCGCATTGGACTACGACCAGACGGAAGAACTTCTTCAAGTTCCTACTTAATATAAATAATACATAATATATATATATATATAAGTTATATATATATATATATACATATATATATATATGTATATATATATATTTGTGAGTGTATATATATATATATACACTCACAAATGTATATGTCATATACATATGGACTTACAGGTTATATACATATATATTTATATATATATTTTTCCACACGTATGCGTCTCACATTTATGAACATATAAACATGTTAGACATTATTTATTGTTAGAAGCACGCATTACACGCATCATCTCTCACACATTTACAACTACCCTCCTATTAATAAATAATACTTACTTATTAAACTTACCTAGGTACCTGTAATTATACTTAAAAAAACATGCTTAGCTCTTATAGTCTGTTGCTAATATGTATAATATATATAATTATTGAATTGTCAACAGTTAGTTGATAAATAATGACACACTACTGTGTTATTTTTGTCAATACCCTGTCCTGGGAGGAGGTTGGCAAGCCTTAGTACAGGTAACTCATAAAAAAAAAAAAGGTTTGTCCTAGTTTGGGTGCCAATGATCTTCCTAGGAATTTTATTTTCGTTATAATTACAAGCTCTTTTAATACTACCCAACTAAATACTGTGCGTAAAGTTATATTAACTTTGTGAAGATAAAATAAAAATCATTTCTTTCGTGGTTCGTATCCCGCCGCGGGCTTGAGCTTCACTGCATGGTGGAAGGGCATTTTGCGAAACCTGGCTAGCTACCACCCTCAAGTAAAAAATCTGTCGCCAAGAACTTAACAGTGTGTTCCGGGAGTTGTCCTTGAGAGCTAGTAATTCTAGGTTAATCCCGTTAACACTTTCAACCACATCATCACTTATCATCAGGTGAGATTGTGGTCAAAGGCTTACCTATCAGCAATACAAAAAAAGGGTTGGCTATAATCGCCACGATTGGCAGGCGTCTAGGGGATCAGAGTGTAAGATAGAAATTTCTCAGAAAGTGCTGTTGCCCACCTTCCGGTCTTTTACCCTTAGTCACCTCTTACGACACCTACAGGAAGAGATAAGGGACAAATTCTAGACCGTCACCCCTCTCTACCCCACAAAAAAGCATTGTGTACATCAATAAAGACATGCATTCCTATTTTTATTTTTTCGGATATCCTTCAGGTTTTTAACTCTAATAAATTAATATTATTTTTTCCTAGTAAACTGCAAAATTTAAACTTCAGAAGAAAACAATGTTACATTTAACACAAAAATAAATTCATACAATGAAATGTGATAATATTTCCAAACATAAATTTACGTAAAAATCGAGGACTTACGCAAAGATCTCGTCTTACATAGCCTGATCGGAACATATATTAATGAATAATTCCTGGAATCAGCAGCCAACCTGTAAAATATTTTACTAAAAAAGGTTTTACCTAAAATTGATAGTTCCTATTATCATAATATTACGCGCGTGGTACCGATTTCGACAAGTTATTTCACACTTTTGAGTGTTGAAGTCGGTTCCATTTTTAGGTCAATAAAAAATTTCAACCTTTTTAGTGACCCTTGCTATTTACGGGACTGTCTTTCACTGCTAATGACTATATCACTATAGGAAAAGTAAATCAAAAACGGCTTAACCGATTTTGATGAACTTTAAATGGGACCACACGGGAAGCATCAGCTTCAAAGTAAAAAAGAATCACCAATACCAGTCAAATGTTCTGAGGTAACAAACATAAAAAAACAGTCGAAATGACACCTCCTTTTTTGAAGTAGGTCAAAAATCTCCATAGTTTTCCAAGAAATCATAAAAAAAACCGATTTAATTCCAGATACGGAGCAAAATAAATTCGGATTCAGTTATTCATACCAAGTTAATCTTCGCGAAGCCCAAACGGATGAAACCCCAAAAATATTGAATAGATATTGGGAATTAGAGACGGGGTATAAGAAATTTGAAAGCAAAGCAATATTTGAAATATTAATGTCAAAAAGGATTTACCAGTTTGTAGTATACAAATTATATTTCTGGACATAGTTATCGTAGCAGTAGCTTGGACCGTGAATACAAAATATATAAGTAGTGCTACCCGTGGGGTGCCTAGAATGTCACTTCTCCCATCTCTACCCGTTGGTGTCGTACGAGGCGTATCAGGGTAACACCAGAGGGTGGGCTGTAGCGTTTTCTGAGGAACTGATATCTCACTCTGTGATGAGACGTCTGCCAAGCGTAGTGATTATGGCAAACATGCCGTAGTTTAAAATTTTTGCTTATCCAAAAAAACCCTTTCAAAGAATCTACCCATATCAAGTTTTATGGCAATCAGATTTCAAAAGCCTGCTATTGAAATCGTTGGAGAGACACATAAATAAACCCTTACAAGGCGTTGCGATTGTTACACACTACAAGATAATTTTACTAAGCTACTAATTCCTCGGTCAATAGAATTATATGTAGTATACATTTTGATTATTACTGATTGGACTTAAAAGACAAATAACTTCATATTTTCAATAGCACAAAAAACTTATTGAACGATCGCTATCATTTATTTTCTCCCGTTTCAAGTCTTTTTTTTGTTATTGGGACGAAACAAGCTCGATAGGCCCACCTGATGTTAAGCGGACTAACCTCTGCCTATAACAGATGCTTTTTTCACTTTGAGACATAGTTGTTAAGTCTCATGTGCCTGTAATTTCACTGGCTCTTAGGGACCGCTGCCGGAACACACCGTCAAGTGTTTGGCGACAGATTTTCTACTTAAGGGTGGTAGCTAGCCAGGCGGGCAATCACAAAATGCCCTTCCACCATGCAGTGAAGCTCAAGCCGGCGGTGGGGATCGAACCAGGGACCTGCGCCACGGCAGTCCATAGCTATTACCGCTCGGCCATCATTGCTTCAAAGTCTAAACATAATCTCAAAATCCATTGCAACATCATCAGATTTGCAATTATCGTTTATTCCAAGCAGGTCTTCGCGTACTTGATTAATTAATGGATTACCGGGAAAATTCTCCTTTTTAATCAGTTTTCGCTTGTATGACTGCATATTCTATCAATATGTACAAAGAAATGCCTCCTTTATCGTTATATCCACGTAACGTAATCGAATGGCCATTTTCCACTCCATGCGTCCCATTTTAAGCTTCTAAGGTTATACTATCCAGTATATTGCTAGATGCCGTTTAAGGCAATTAATTGCATGTCAGCAAGTGAAGAAAAAAATGCCACCCTGTTTTCGTCATTCCTATTCTCCCGTTTTACGTCCAAACGTAAATCTCAAAAAGCGTTGCGACATCATCAAATTAGCATTCTCCGTGCGCTCCACTTTGAGCCCTTTTACTCCACGATCTCCTTAATTAATTCGCATTCTAGGTTATTTTCGAATTTCCTCAATCCGTGATCTGGTTCAATTCTATGATCATTTCATCGCTGGAACTTCTGGTTTGATTCTGTGTTCAGTTTATAGCCATGAAAAAGGTTTACGTGATTGAATTGATAAGTACCTGGGCAACCGAATTCTGCCCGGGGCAGAGTAAAACAATTTTTCTCAAAAATGTTAATGCAATTAACAAGCGTTTGGGGAATTATGTGGATATAGCTAAGTGTTGATAAAGTAGTTTATGATTTATGTTGTTAAGAACATTAAATTATTATATTTTTTGAATTATTATTATGTATATTTTTAGTAGCAGTGATGGCTCAGTAGCATTGGCTATGGCACTGCGGCGCAGCAGGTCCATGGTTCGAATCCCGCCGCGGGCTTGAGCTTCACCGCATGGTGGAAGTGCATTTTGCGAATGCCAGCCTGTCTGGCGACCACCCTCAAGTAGAAAATCTGGCGCCAAGCACCTAACAGTGTGTTCCGGCAGCTGTCCTTGAGAGCCAGTGAAATTCTAGGCACGTGAAACTTAACAACTATGTCTCAAAGTGACAGGCGCAGTGCAATTCGTGACACTTGTGATGAAATGCATCTGTAATAGCCAGAGGTTAGTCAGCCTAACATCAGGTGGGTCTCGAGCTAGTTCCGTCACAAAGACGTAAAAAAAAAGAACAATGTTTAAACACGCCTCTGTTTGAAACAATGGATACATTAAATGCGCAAAAGGGGTTATGTATTAAATAAAATTAACGTTCGTTTTCAGTGGTGAAAGAGGGAAAATCGACACGCACCTGCGTACATAGTACAATCTTTAATTTACTTTTATAGTTAATAAATATGAAATTACCATTTAAAGAATTAAAATTCTTAATTAATATATATAAATTTCATTATAAAAAATAGCAAAGTCAATCTTATTTTAGTAAACAATACGGCATAACTTGGATAGGTCTGTTGCTAAGCGAGAGGACGACGCTGGTATCCCGAGCTCTTCTTGAAAAAGATAGTCGGTGTTATCGCACTTATTCGCGTGAGTTATCCCGTATTACTTAGTTCAATAGTTTCTAAATATAAGGTCCTGAATACCGTAAATACAAAAACGTGCTAGAAGCCACAAATATTTATTCGTAAGTCTAGTTTTCAAGGTTTGAAGCAGTGATGGCTCAGTGGCATTGGCTATGGACTGCCGCGCATCAGATCCATGGTTCGAATCCCGCCGCGGGCTTGAGTTTCACCGCATGGTGGAAGGGCATTTTGCGAATGCCCGCCTGGCTAGTGACCACTCTCAGTTAGAAAATCTGTCACCAAGCACCTAACGGTGTATTCCGGCAGCAGTCCTTGAGAGCTAGTGAAATCACAGACACATGAGATTTAAGAACTATGTCTCAAGGTGACGGGCGCAGTGTAATTCGTGACTTGTGACGAAATGCATCTGTAATAGGCAGAGGTTAGTCCGCTTAACATCAGGTGGGCCTCGAGCTTGTTCCGTAACAATAATATAAAAAATCACACATTTACATTGTTAATTAAATTTATGATTTGCTAAAACGAGCTTTAGATCTGAGACGAGTAATTTTTTATTCTTATTTTATAAATAATTTTATTAGTAATTAATACATATCTATCTTAATAACAACAAATATTTTAAAAATGTTTTTGGATAACAATTCAATTAATATTTTAATGAAACACTTGAAAAATAAAAAACTGAAATATATCTAGTGACTATACCGCCTTATTTTCTTGTTAAGCCGATGTGACGTCACAGGAGCCACGCAACCAAAGCGGAAGAATTTTGGTCACGTTTCGCTTTTACACGAAGCATTCTCAGGAGGCCTTATCTCTTGGAGCTCACGATCGAGACTAATTCTAGATGAAATTAAAAAAAGTAAATGAGATTTGGACTTTTAAAATAGTAATTTTATATTAACGTCTGATAAATGTATAACTCCCTTTAAGACGATTAAACGATAGCAGCAAGATACTTTTGAGCTGCGACTCACTCACTATGACAGCTCAGTTAGGAGAGCATGGATATGCGGCTAATGAGAATAATCCAGCTGGATGAAAATTAAGGAAATTATAAACTACGATTTTAAAATTTCATTCATTTCCATCCAGTCACGATCATGTCACTAGACATATTTATTTTTATATATATCAAGTGTTTATTAAAATATTGCAAAAATATTTGTTATTATTAAATATGGATTTCCGCAAAGTAACGCTAGAATCTATTCATTAATACTAATGTTGTTGTAAGTTTTTCTAAAACTGGACCACACCTACTCTGCTGATGCACAAACCAGCAAATGAGCAGTTCTTCAAATTCAATATTTGAGCCAAACAGTTAGTATACAGGGTTATTGAAAAAATGCTAACAACCTCTTAGAATTGACATCTGTTAGTTCTAACAAACATTATTAAAAGGTTTTTTTTAATGTTATTTTTTATGTCTTAGTGACGGTATAAGTACAGGGACCATCTGATGTTAAAGGTCTCTTGTGCCTGTACTATATTATTTAATTTTTTTTTCCTTTATGTAAATATTCAAAACTCTATTCAAAGGGAGCGCGGCGCGGTTCAATGTGTCTCTTGGCTCGGAGTAGGCATTGGCTTTTACTATGGGACACATATCTTAAAAGTGTCATACAGTCCTAGACAAACCTTTTTTTTTTTTTGCCTGATAGGTTAGCCTTTGACCACTATCTCACCTGATGGTAAGTGATGATGTGGTCGAAAATGTTGTTCAGGCTAACCTAGAAGTACTGGCTCTCAAGGACAGCTGCCGGAACACACCGTTAGGTGCTTAGCGACAGATTTTCTTCTTGAGAGTGGTAGCTAGCCAGGCGGGCATTCGCAAAATGCCCTACCACCATGCTATAATGACTGCCACCTTTTTTTTTTTTTTTAACGTGTGAAAAATGCATTTACGCATTCCCGTCCACCCCGGGGAAGGTGGCCGGGATATGTCGGGCTCGACACCAACTACTCCCACAGCAGCAAGTGCCCCTACCGACTAAATAACACACGGTGTTCCATCTCTACCGCTTTTCGGCGGGATCGCAGGGTCGCTTTAGCACTCAACCACGAACCCGCCACGGTTGTCCGTTGCCGGACCCCTCCTGGGGTTCTACCCCTCACGACGCACCAGAACACATGGCACGTCGCTACCACCCGGGGACCAAGCCCGCAAATGGGCGCCAGACGACCCCGCTTCCGACGCCCAAGGTCCCCCTGCGACGGGTCAGATGAGTAGCCCCGTCGCCTGCTACTTCGGCCGCAGAGGATAGGGAGAGCGGCGCCTCGCTATACCAACACTCCTCCTCCCCTGCGGCCCCTCCGCGTCCACCATCCAACGGTGGCGGCCCCGCCGTGGCCACGGAAGGTAGGGAGAGCGGCGCACCGTGATACCGGCACTCCTCTCCCGCCGTGGCCCCTCACCGTCAGCTGTGGTGTCGCCCATACAACACCACAGCCCGCCTCAGATGCGGTGCTGCCCATACAGCACCGCAGCCTACCCGTTGCCGCTCCAGTCTGGACTTAGAGGCAAAGCCCAGTGGAGCGGCCCCTCTGGGGCCGGCCAACTGCCCAAGTCAGCACGGCCCCTGGTTCCTCTTCGCTTCACCGTGGGTGACGAAGCCACGGCTACTAAGCCCCACCGCCACGACAAGGCGGGAACCCTTCGGGGGGAATGACTGCCACCCTAAGACAACAACCGGGACCGACGGCTTAACGAGCCCTCCGAAGCACGGAAAAACTCAGTAGTAATGTCACTAGCGGTCACACATGGAACTCATGACCGCGCGCGACGTTGCTTAACTTTGCTGATCGGTTGAGAACAGCTAAGTCAACTTCGCTACGAGCGCTTCAAAACCCAAAACCTAACTTAATGTTAGGTTTTGGGTTGTTGAGAAATACATTCTACTAAACTTCTGTTTGGACAAACAGAATTCAACTCTAAGAGATTATTAGCATTTTTCCAATAAACCTGTATTATGCATATTTTACAAATATTTTATAGTTGATGCATTTAACAGAACGTTTTTACAATAAAAAGCTCAATAAACAAATTGGTTGACGGTTTAAAAATATCGTCCTGTCGACAGATATAACGATGGCGTCAGCGAGACTTAAGCCACAAATTTATGGGACAACAAAGACGAAACTAACATCGATTTAAAAATGTTGAAAACTGTTAATTGTTAGTTATTTTTAGTTGAGCCACCTCAACACATGCTGGGTTTATTCTCGTGCTTTAAATTGGAGTCATTTAAAATAGCGCACTTAAAATACACACATTATATATTTTTCACTTCTCATGTTCATAAAGTTTTTGTTAATACCCGGTGTAAGTGGAATAAAACGGTTTTTAGGCTCTATAGTGCAAAAAAACAGTTTTTAAGCACAAGTGCAAACATTTTTTTTTGACAATTGTTCAATTGTTATTTGTAGTAAATTTTATTTGAAACTATTAATACCCAATAGATCAGGGGTATTAATAAATACCCAGATATGTTTGTATTCGATACAATAACACTCAAAATACCTAGTCTAGTGTTAAAATATCAGTTCAGCTGTAATCAAAAATATGTTATTAACAATATCTTTATTTATTTTCCTCCCAATTGAAGTGAAAACCCTTGTGTATAACAAGTGCACAAAAATCATTTTAGCCTCGACTTAATTACCACTTAAAGGTATCGGCTAAAAAGACATGATTTATGCCCTCGTTGTAACATCTACTAATATGCCTCACAAGCTTGGATTCTGATTGTTTCAAAATATATGTGCAAAAGTGAGTAGCTTGGAAAAGGTTTTTAAAAGTCGAACTCAAATCAGTTTATGGCATATCCATAATGGGGGAGGCTGTGTTCAGTAGTGGACAATCCGGCTGATACACATGTGAATCTCATTTTTTTTTTTACTTATTGTTTATTATTTTATAAATAGGTAAATGTCATCTTTCACTATTCTTTAGGAACAATTTATTTATTACATATTTCTAAGAATATATTTAAAGTTGGTAGAATAATTCAAAAAAGAAAGGGAATTTCACTATACAGGTCACCCTAGTGTGAGACCCGGTGATCACGGATCACCAATAAACTAACATTTTTCGAATAATAATGATACATTATATATTCCGATGTAATATTTTTTTACTTTCATAGCTTAATAAGTTGGCATCGTCAGGACCACTATTTCCTAGAATCAGAACATTTATTCACCATTATAACAATGTTTGTTACACTAGGTAAGTCATTTTACATAAGTTTTGCAATACCATACAATTACTAAAAAATACACACAAATATTGCATATAATACATTAGACTTAGATACATTTACCTACATTCAAATATTACATATACATATTACAATACAAATGAATTTACATATAAGTTTGAATATACATAGACATTATAAATACATGCATACTCAATCCATTGACATAACATTATTTTAAATTATTCCTGTCATTCATGTTAAAAACCATACTAAAATAATGAATAAAATTAAATTTTATTATAAAATATTATGTCATGACACGATGATGATGAAAACTCCTATATGTACTGACATTGTCTCTATATTGCTTTGTATTTTAAATTAAATAACTAACGTAATTGTAATTGGTGATATTGCCCTTACGAGTTCAAATAATTAATAAAAAAATCTAATTAAAAATGTCAAAAACTAAAATAGTATATAACACTTAAGCAGCTTTCTCACACGTCATAAAACATCATAATCACTAGTTATGAATGAAATTCTATTGTTATCATTGTCGCCGATGCCAAAGGGCAAAATTCTTCTTTCCTAATAAACATTATTATTATTATTAATTATAATCCAAATGACAACGGACTGATCCCGAGTGCTTACCTGGATTTGTCATCTGTTGTGTGAGAATAGAAATTCTCCAACAATAGCTGACGCAATTTCCTCCTCGACCGCATTATTATTTCCGTTATTTACGACCAACAAAATAATTAATTTATCACGTCTGATCCACACATTGGCTAAAGGTAAAGTGAGTCTCTAATAGGTTTTTTTTAGAAAGCGTATTTGCCTTACTGATATGAATCTATGTCTTTACTAATATTATAAAAGAGGAAAGATTCGTATATTTGTATGTAACGAATATACTTAAGAACTACTACTTATACAATAAAAAAATGTTCACTATTAAATCCTACACTATCCGTGCTGAACATAGGCTCTACAATATTGTCACTCCATCTCAATACGATGGCTAATATATAAAGAACGAGAGGAAAAATTGGAGTTATGAGTCAGTGTCATGTTAGCTCAAGCGGTCAGAGCATACCCCGGTTATAGGGGTGGATGGACCCGGGTTCAAATCCCACACATTACTATAATTTTTTCTCTTGTAAATTTGTAATTTTGTTATATACAATATTTACAAAACTTATGAATCCGTATGTATACTTCGATAAAGTAACCCAACGTTTGAAAAAATACCAAAAAAATTGTTTTATCGCGTATATACTTTGCGTTTATTGTAATTGTTGACAATAGAACAAAGTGATGTACTACAATTTTATAGAGGACATAAATATCTACAAAAATGTCCGTAATACCATTATAACTACGTTTTATGTGTTTCAATTTATATTATTTTGTTTATTCAACAAAAAAAACAAAATTTTTTTTTTGTTAAATAGGCGGCGGAGAACTTAAATAGGGGCGGGCCAATTCACTATATAACTCTTCATATAAAAAATCATGTATATACTCTAAAATTTTGCTCCGACAAGTATTGTGTCTATTTAATAAATCGAGTTCAAATAAATTTACTTCTAATTACTGTACTGTATTAGCCGGACTGTCTACTGCTGAACACAGCCTCCCACATTTGATAGATAGATATATAAACTCTTTATTGTTACACCATAATGTATACAAATAATACAAACAAATAATAAAACTTAGTGCTACAATGGGCGGTCTTATCGCTCAATGCGATCTCTTCCAGACAACCCATTTCTAAGAGAGATTACATAAGATAAGGCAACTCGGTGGATCCACAATATTAAACATCTGACAAACTTTAACTAACTAAACTCAAACTTAACTTAAAATCATCATTACGGGGGGGTTTGCCATATTCCTCACGCTTGGCAGGCGTCTTGGAGATCGCAGTGTGTGATATTAGTTCCTCAGAAAGTGCTGCACCCTACCTTCTGGTGTGTTACCCTCGGTCGCCTCTTATGACACATATTACGACTACGACATATTATGACACACACACATTAGAGATGGGGGTGATATTCTAGCCCGGCACCCCACGGAGCACTATAAGTTGTGTTTAGAATTATATATTTGCGTTTTTTACTCACATGCTAAGTCAGCTTATGAAAAGAAATAGACAGCATATTTATTTTTCCGGTCCGTAGTAAATAAATATTTATTTTTTCGTGATCGAATAAGAAATTCACCCGATTGATGTTAAGTGGTAAGTTCTGCCTTTAACAGTTGAACGATGATGAGATGAGGTGATAGAGGAAACTTCTACATCTGATCTTTCATATTAAAGACCGATTTCCGTACTTCTTACGTGAGTAAAATATTCAAAAAAAACGGCCAATTGCGAGTTGGACTCGCGCACCGAGGGTTCCGTACAAACTTGTAGGTGTAAAAGTGATGCTATTTTTATAGCTAAATAAAATCATTATCATTTTAAAATTAAGAAAAATATTTTTAGTATATTACGTAACTAAAAATTTATGCTTTTCGCATTTTTTTTCTTCTTTATATGTGCTATAAGAAGTCGCTTCGTAACAAATTTCAAGATTCTGATTTCACGGGAAGTACCCTGTAGGTTTTGATTCCCTTACGAGTGTCAAAAATTTGCGGCATAAACAGCTGTATCTTTTGATTGCGTTGGTTTAGAAGTTTGATATTTCCACAGCTCCAAAGGATAGTAGACCTGAGTATTTGATATTAATTTCAATCAGGGCCTTGACTGATAGATGCACAACAAAGTGATCCTATAAGGGTTCTGCTTTTTTCCTTTTGAGGTGCGGAACCCTTATAATGCTTTAACAACTTCTATTCCATTTTAATGAGCCGATGTGACGTTATAAACGCCACGTAGCCAAACCAGAAGAATTTGCGATACCTTTCGCTCCTACACCAAGCATCCTCAGGAGGTCTTGACTTTACAAACGCACGATCGAGAATTTGATTATTCTTGATCGTGCGTTGAAGAGTTTATGGCGTCACGTCGGCTTAACAGGAAAATTAGGCGGAATTGTCATTAGATATATTTTTATATCTTTGTACTGTTTTTCTACAATATTTACATACGGTTTTATCAAAATATTTGTAAATATTATAAAAACCATGTGTTCAATTCAATAAAATTTTGCACGTATGTCCTTTTGCCTAATATTTATGCTTGTAGTTTAGCAGTTTTCCATACAATTAAGTATTTTCCAAAATTTTTGGTAAAATAGTTTTGTATTGGAATTCTTATTTTCACATTAAGGGATATATAATAAATGGTAATTCGTTTTTTTTTAATGTTCATGGAGGAGTGTTGGTTCCGATATTATTGTTTCGTAGTGAAAGTTGGGTATGGCAGAAAAAGCATGAAAGTAGAATGAAGACAGTGGAGATGAGAGCATTAAGAAGAATGATTGGAGTCAAACGGAGGGACAGGATAAGGAATAGTGTGATAAGGGAACGATATATGTGTCTGCGGTGAAACATTGATAGCTCAGTGGCATTGGCTATGGACTGCCGCAGGTCCATGGTTCGAATCCCGCCGTGGGCTTGAGCTTCACCGCATGGTAGAAGGACATTTTGCGAATGCCCGCCTGGCTAGCGACCGCCCTCATGTAGAAAATCTGTCGCCAAGCACCTAACGGTGTGTTCCAGCAGCAGTCCTCGAGAGCCAGTGAAATTACAGGCACACGAGACTTAACAACTAGGTATGTCTCAAGGCGAAGGGCGCAGTGCAATTCGTGACTGGTGACGAAATACATCTGTTATAGGCAGAGGTTAGTCCGCTTAAGGCCTCGTGCTTGATCCGTCACAATAACATAAAAAAATAAAAATGTGGTGTAAATGAGGATGTAGTGACAAAAATGGAGAAAGGTATGTGAAGTTAGTTTGGACATGTAGAGAGAATGCATGAAATGATAATGAGTAAACAGGTGTACATGGGACAAGTGCACGGAAGTGTTGGAATAGGAAGACCTAAGCGAACGTTCCGAAATCAGATTGAAGACGTTCTGAAAAAAGATCAGGTCAGGAGTTTCCTATGCCGACGCTTCTGAATGAAATGATTGTTGAGTGTAGATAAAGCGAAAGACATATGTAAGGATTGTAGCAAGTGGAAATCTGTGGCCTACCCCTACAGGAAAGAGGCGTGATTTTATACATATATATATATATATATATATATATATATATATATGTATGTATATAAATCTAAAAAGTAACAAACTAGAAGCATATAATATTAGGCTCAGGGATTTGGATTCAAAGCTCCACAGTGTCTAAACACTTGGTATTTCAAATATGACAAAACTAAGTTTGTATGGAAATCGCTACGTGTACTCTAGCCTCAAACCGAGAACACTACGCCTGTACAGACAAACATACACATATCTGACACAAATAAATTAGAGCGTCTTTATTACATTTCTTACATTTACATTACATTGTGCTTTTTATTACCGAAAAGCTGTTATTTCTGGGGAAACACGTTTTTGTTCCATCTCGAAGAAATATGAACTGGGAATTTTCTTTTTTTCTCTGCTTAGGCTTATATTTCTTGTAATGTGTTTTTGTAATATATTAATATAATGTTTTTTTTAGTATTTGTTAATAATAAATATGGATTTCCGCAAATTAACGCCTGAATCTTCTGAACATTAGAAGCCCTATTTTGTTTTTTATTGCTGATAAGTAAGCCCTCGACAACAATCTCACCTGATGGTAAGTGATGATGCAGTTAAAGGTGTTAAAAGGCTTAACCTAGAATTACTGGCTCTCAAGGACAGCTGCCGGAACATACCGTTAGGTGCTTGGCAACATATTTTCTGCTTAAGGGTGCTAGTTCGCCAGGCGAGCATTCGCAAATGTTCAAGCTGGCGGTCGGGGTCGAACCCTGCATCTGCAGCACGGCAGTCCATAGCTTGTGCCGCTTGGCTATCATTGCTTCCTAACTTTTGAGTTCTTATTATTATTGTTTTACCAGTAATATTGTTAATAAAAAATAATATATAAATATGTGCGAATCTCCCGAACTTTCTATTTTCAACAATCCTTTGCTATTTCAACCTTGTTTCAGGTATTTTCACGGGTTCTAACCGCAAACTGAAATCTAGCGATTCCACAAAGAGCGAGCTAAATTATTCAAGCCATTGTGAATGACAATCGCAACACCTGTCATGTCACACAGTTTATGAAGGAATGATAGCTGAGCGGTAATAGCTATGGACTGCCGTGCCGCAGGACCATGGTTCATTCACCTCCGGCTTCACGCATCTTGGAAGGCCATTTTGCGATATGGTCGCCAAGCGCCTAATTGTATTTTCCGGCAGTATTCCTTGAGAGCAAGTAAATCACAGGCACGTGAAACTTAACAACTGTTTATCTCAGGGGGCGCAGTGCTGTTCGTCACTTGTGGTGAACTGCATCTGTTATAGGCAGTGGTTACCGTTTAAAATTAGATGGGCCTCGTGTTTGTTCTCAGTCACGATAGCAAAAAAAGCTAAAAAATTTAATAGTACATAGTTTTTTTTATTGTAGATAGGGATTTTGACCATTATCTCACCTGATGGTGTGGTCGAAGGTGTTAAACAGGCCTAACCTAGAATTACTAGTTCTCAAGAACAGCTGCTTGAACTCACCGTGAGGTGCTTGGCGACAGATTTTCTTCTTGAGGGGGGTGGTAGATATCCAGGCGGGCATCCTAAGATAACAATCGGGACCGACGACTTAACGTTACTAGCGGTTACCCATCCAACTCATGACCGCGGCAGACGTTGCTTAACTTTGCTGAGGTTCGGTTGAGGCTTCGGTTAAGAACGCCTAAGTTACTTATATGCATAAGATACTTCTTGGCTTGGAGTAGGTATTGTCTTTTACTACGAGATACAGAAGTTAAAAGTGTCAGACAGTACTAGAAAAACTTATAGTTTTAAGTTTTGAGATCCTCCGAGCCAAGAGCGCCCGCCGCGGCAACACTGGACCGCGCCGCGCTCCGTTTGAATAGAGTTTTAAATATTTATATGGAGCTAAGTAATATAAAATGAGACTTTCCCCCGTGGGGTGCCGGGTTAGAATTCCACCTCCCTTTATCATCCCATGGGCGACTAAGGGTAAAATACTGGAAGGTGGGCAGCAGCAACTTCTAAAGAACTGCCAACTTACACTGCGATCCCCAAGCCGCCTGCCAAGCGTGGGGATTATGGCAAATACCCCCTTAACAGGGGAGGCTGTGTTCAGCAGTGGACGAGTCGGCTGTTACAGTACAAGAGACTTTAAACATGAGGTGGTCCTCGTGCTTATTCAGTCAAAAAAAAAAATAAACAAACACAAATAAAAAAACAAGCTCAAAATGTTTGTTACGACTAGCAAAAGTCAACTCTAAGAGATTGTTAGAATTTTTCAATAACCCTGTATACAATTGTAGTACTAGTACTACAGAGGTATCACGTATACATAAGCTTTATCCCTAACATCAGAACGATCAAATTTGGACCACATTCATTTCAATGAGAAAAAAAAAACAGAATCGAGTTCCTACAATGGAAACTGTCAAATAAGTTGAAAAGTCGGGGCCATTTCATATCAGTGATGGCGCAGTAGCAATGGCTTTGAACTGCCACGCAGCAGGCTCATAGTTTAAATCCCGCCGCAGGCTTTACCATGATGGAGGGGCACTAAGTCGCTACCATCAAGTAAGATACAAAGCCTAGCCTATAAGTAATAAAAAACATGTACCAATACCATGTAACTTACACTAATTAAAATTTAAGACAGCTCCAAAAATACTGTTCAAAGAGAATAAACCACAAAGCTCTTAATTAAAATAAAATTCTAAATATAATTAATTAATCTTACATTACTTAATTTTCACTTAACAGTGAAGATCTTTTAAATCGTAAGGCTCCGTTCAGACGACGCCACGGGTTATAAGCGTCGCGGATGGAGCGCGGTTCAAGCGCGGCGACCAAATCACCTGACTGCACAACAGCCGCGCCGCGACTGCGCCGCTAGCCTGCTACGGCTGCGATCACCTGGAGAAGCAACTCACCGCGCAAACGTGCCGCACCCAAAACGCAGTCAAACCGCGGTGATTGCGGCGTGGTCGCGGCTTTGTCTGAACGGAGCCTTACTGTACTTCACATGACTTCCAAATGTCGTACGTTTTCAAGATTCGTTTTTTTTTTTTTTATGAATGATAGGCAAGCATTTGACCGCTATCTCGCCTGATGGAAAGTGACGATGCGGCCGAAGATGTAGCATACTTGCCTAGAAGATACCTATTTACTCAAGACGTAAGGAAGGCACTCGTGGCGTAAGGAATAGGTAGCACAAGTATATCCATTACATTATGGTATATGTCCAAAAATATACGCTGTCAAAATGGTGTGTTGTCATATTTTATACACTACCTTATTCATAATAGATTCATAACTTTGTGTCAATACGTATATCAAAAGTTTAAGAAAAATGACAGCCGAGCGGTCATAGCTATGGACTGCGGTGCTGCAGGTCCATGGTTAGTTCCCCACCGCTGGCATGAGCTTTAAGGAATGGTGGAAGAGCATTTTGCGATACCTCGTCTGACTAGCTACCAACCTCAAGTATAAAACCTGTCGCCAAGTATGTAACAGTGTGTTCCGGCAGCAGTCCTTGAGAACCAGTGAAATTACAGCCACATGAGACTATGTCTCAAAGTGACAGGCGCAGTGCAATTCATGACTTGTGATGAAATGCATCTGATATAGGCAGAGGTTAGTCCGTTTAACATCAGGTCTCAATCTTGTTCCGTCACAATAATAATAATAATACATGAATACACACAAAAATTCCCTGTGGGGTGCCGGGTTAGATTTGCACCTCCTCATATCTTCCCGTGGATCGTAAGAGGCGACTAAGGCGGAAAAATACTGGAATGTGGGCAGCAGCGCCTTCTAAAGACTGCCATCTTACACTGCGATCCCCAAGACGCCTGCCAAGCGTGGGGATTATGGCAAATACCCCCTAAATAGAGGCTGTGTTCAGTAATGGACGATCAGGCTGATACAGTACACACAAAAATATAGCAAAAAATATACAGACTTGAAACATAAAATACTCATTATTAGAAATAACTCAAATACTTCCAGTCAGATCTCAGTAAAATTTAAATGTGACCACATGACAAGCACCAGCTTTTAAATGTATAACATCATCAAAATCGGTCCACCCTGTTAAGAGTTATGAGGTAACACACACAAAAAAATACAGTCAAATTGAAAACCTCTTTCTTTTTTTGAAGGTTGTTGTCTTTGGATGGCAGTCGTTATAGTACGGTGGTAGGGCACTTTGCGAATGCCCGCCTAGCCTAGGTACCTTCAAATAGTAAATCTGTCGCACAGCACCTAACAGAGTGTTCCGGCAGCTGTTCTTGAGAGCCAATTATTCTAGGTTAGCTTGGACATCTTCAACTACATTATCACTTACCATCAGATGTGATAATGGTCAAAAGCTAGCCTATCAGTATATAACAGTATATAAAAATTAAATATTGCCATATATTGGCAATATCAGTGTGTGCAAATAAAAAAATTAATATGGTTCAAAGTTCGAAATTTAAGTAGAACCCGTATCATAAATAGTTTAAAATCGACAACTTTCAACAGATTCCCATTTTTTTTGATATACTTAATGTTTTCACTAAACTCAATAACCTTTAGACAATGAAACACTATATACTAGGCTACAATATACTTTTCTTAAAACTACCTGCTCTTGTACTAAAAAAAAAATCCTTGAAGGTTGACTCAAAGATTCGAGATATCTATACAATATATAAAAATTTTAGACATGCAACTCTATTTACTAGCTAGAAACCAGCAACATTAAAAAGGGCGTAGACGGGCAGAAACTAATTCCTGCGTTCCTGGTAACCTAATCACAAAACACTTTGGTGTAAACTGTTTTTTATGACCGATAGGTCAGCTTTTGACCGCTATCTCACCTGATGGTAAGTGATGATGTGCTCGAAGATGTTGTTCAGGCAAACCTAGAATTACTGTCTCTCAAGGACAGCTACCTTAACACACCGTTAGGTGCTTGGCCTACTAAAATGCCCTCCCACCATGCTATAACGACTACTATCCTAAGACAGCAACGGCGACCGACGTAACATGTCCTTCGAAGCAAGTGCACGCTCAGTAGTAATGTCACTAGCGGTCACCCATCCAACTCATGACCGCGGCGGACGTTGCTTAACTTTGCTGATCGATTAAGAACAGCCAAGCTAACTTCGCTACGAGCGCTTTAAAAGGTTTTCCCTAACCTACTTTTGGTCTTACCATTTTCACCTACGTTAAAAAGCTAGGTTTTCCACTATGCGATTATTATGCATTGCCTACAAGTTTCTTATATATAGCTTTGTAACTTTTGCCTATTTCATGCATTATCTATATATTTATAAAGCGATACATAGGAAGCACTTATCATCTACGTATTTCTATGTTAGTCTACGGGGTTGTTTTATCTTTATTAGCTTTTTCTTATAACTATGACAGTCTAGAACTATATGTATATAAATTATTATGTGACGTCGCTACTAACATACAAAGATTGATAGACAGAAAAAACAGCCTCATTTAAAAGGTTCCAGCTAGCCGTTTGGGTGCAGAACCCTGAAAAGTAGTCTTTCCTGGGTGCTAAGCTTAACAAAGTCCTGCGCAGAACATATATATAAGAGCCACTACTAGGCAAGCAACTTCTTAATTTTTTTGATATCTAACAAAAAGTATTTTACGGTTTGCGGAAACTGAAATAAATTTGCAAACTATAAATTCATGTCTTTGATTACGTCTATCTGCAACGTTTTAAAACCATTTTGGAACATATTATCATATATATATATTTCGCTTTCAATAAAGCGCAACACAAGAATATATGTAGAAAGTTTTGGCTTCAAGTTTATGACTAACCTCTAATCTGGCGCAAACTTTCTTTTGGACTGCTCAGGTTAGTTACCCACTACTTTTCAGTTAATAAAGGAGCCTCCTTATGCACCTAAAATGCAGAAACATCCTAAACATTTCCTTTAGACATTAACATAGCCGTACGGCATATCCGCATAAAGCCGCTGCAGCTTTCTTTTAAAGCTCACTATTAATTAGAGAACACACCAACGATTACGCGTATAAAATTTATGTTTGCGCAATATGGACGGTGAATAAATATTTTTATGGTAGTACACTGACTTAAATTATGGTATCATTGCCTGGATAGGCGAGGGGGGGTGGCTGTTATACGCAATCGCGCTCCCATAAGCTCTGCAGCCGCCGGCCTGAACGCACGTGCGTTGTTTCTCTCTCACAACGAACCGCGAAATTCGAAATTCGAAATCTCAAAAGTGTTGTTATGATGTGTGAATAGTGCGTGAGTTAAAATGGGATTGCGCTTGTGTGGTGCTGATTGGGAGTCTTGAAAACCGCATGGTGAGTCTGTTTTTGACGGTTGATCTTATCTGATCGTGTATTTGTAATGTTATTTGTGTAAACGCCCGGTTATCGCTCTGGTATTCTGGATTTGTTATTCGTTCGGGTAAGGTCGAATGGGAAGTAGTAAAACTGAAGGTTCCGTTTGGAACGTTGTTTTGTTCTTGGATGGAGTTGAAGGGTTTCTCGTCTTGATTAAATTTTTAATGGGTAAGTTCTGAAGGGAGTGTTTACTGAGAAAAATAAACTGTGTATGACTATTATATTTTATAAACGCTTAAAATGCTGGAAACGAGTTTCAGTAATACGTAATTTTTTCAGAGTTTCAGTAAGTCATGAAATTTAGGAGTTTTATTTTTCTTAATAAGAGTCAATAAATGTATTAAAAGAGTGTAAATGTTTTTTTGCGTACCGTATCCTGAGGGCAAAATGGATCCCTATTATTGAAACTTTACTGATTGTCAGTCGACCGTAAAATAATTTTAAAATATTAAAAACACAAAAGAAATTAAAATATATCAATTAACAACCTCGCTTATTTTGCTGCAAAGCCAACGTGACTTCATACGCCTATAGCCCGATTAATTTTCAACGCATGTCGCTTCTACACGAAGTATCCACAGGAAATTGACTCTTTGAGCACAATATAGAAAAAATTCTATCATTCATGAAAATTAGGCTCTATAGTCACTAAATATATTTTTATTTTATTTAAATTTTCCTCTGATATATTCATTTGTTACCATTTGTGACCGTATTTTATAATATATTATGTTATTGTTGTAGATGAGAGTATGCAAGGACTTATAGGTTGTCTAAATGCTTTTATTGTAGTAGCTGTAATATTGTATTTATATCTTAGTATATCATTATAAAAAAAAATATTTTGCACATTAACGCGTATATTTATTAATTGTATATTTATCTAAAAATGGTAGTCAGACGAAGTTTTAATTTTTTAAACCATTTTTGTCACGAGTATCTCAATAAGTATACGTAAATTAAAGAGTAAAAAAGCCAACTGCAAAAAATTTAATAACCGAATAAAAAAAAGAGGTCCTCAATTTGACTGGATAAACCGATTTTGATGGTTCTTTACTTATTTTTGTTAAGCATTTTATAGTTCCATTGATACTGCAAGTCATATATTAGGTCCTTACATATGAAATTGGCGTTTTTCGTACTGGCCACTTTAATCACGAATTTCTCCTCTTTGGTAAGGAATTCCAAATTCAAATTTGTACAGCTATAGACTCATGTATTTGTGCTTCGATGATCGTCATTTATTTGTTTTTTTTCTTCTGTTTTTTTCTGTTTGCGTCACTCATTTTACAAAATGGAAAACCTTAAATATCGCATTATTTACGAGTACGAGTTCCGCCGTGGCACTAGTGCTGCGGAAACAACTCTAAGGGTGAATGATGTGTATGGCGGTCGTGTTGCAAAAGAAAACACAGTTCGTTTTTGGTTCCAACGTTTTCGTTCTGGAAATTTCGACCTGCAGAACAAGCCCCGTGGACGGCCTGAGACTCAAGTTGATAATGAAGAGTTGAAGGCTATTGTGGAAGCGGATCCATCGCAAACCACGTCCGAGTTAGCTGCAGGCTGCAATGTTAGTGATAAAACTGTTTTAATTCACTTGAAGCAAATTGGGAAGATTAAAAAGCTTGAAAGGTGGGTACCTCACGAATTGACTGAAACAAACTGGCAAACGCGCGTCGACTGCTGCGTTACATTACTAAACCGGCACAATAATGAAGGTATTTTAAACCGAATCATTACCTGTGATGAAAAATGGGTTCTTTACGATAATCGGAAGCGCTCAGCGCAATGGTTAGATCCTGGCCAGCCAGCCAAATCCTGCCCCAAGCGAAAATTAACCCCAAAAAAGTTACTTGTAAGCGTTTGGTGGACTAGTGCCGGTATTGTTCATTACAGTTTTTTCAAATCTGGCCAGACTATTACGGCTGATGTCTATTGTCAGGAATTGCAAACCATGATGGAAAAGCTAGCGGCTAAACAACCTAGGCTGGTCAATCGCTCCACGCCACTGCTGCTTCACGACAACGCTAGACCACACACTGCGCTACAGACGGCTACTAAATTAGAAGAGCTTCAATTGGAAAGTCTAAGACATCCTCCGTACTCCCCGGACCTTGCTCCAACAGATTACCATTTTTTTCGAAATTTGGATAACTTCTTGCAAGGGAAAAAATTCAACTCCGATGGGGCAGTCCAAATCGCCTTCAAAGATTTTATTGATTCCCGTCCGACTGGTTTTTTTAGTAAAGGGATCAATGAACTACCTATGAGATGGCAAAAGTGCATAGAAAATAATGGTTCATACTTTGATTAATTAAATATATTATATTAAAAAATATTCGACTTTTTGTTCCTCCCATACAAAACGCCAATTTCATATGTAAGGACCTAATATATTTCAAAGTCGGTTTAAAAAGCTTTAAATTTTTATAAATTACAGGATGGGATTGGAAGAAAAAAAATCTCGTAAAATGGCGTCCAAAATTCGTCAGTTCTTATTTTTTATGTACCTACTTAGTGTCAGTTGGGCTTTTAAGACGAATTTAAAGTAGTTCATACAATAAAATCAGAGTCGTTTGGAAGTTCTGGTGGAATAAATAAACTCACAAACATACATACATACATACATGAAACTTGTAATCACAACACTCCATTTTTGGGCAGGCGTGTAAAAATTATTCAAAAATCTGAAATCTCAGCATAAGTTGGTACTTATGCTGAAATTTCAGACTGACATTCTTGATGAAAATTCAAAATTCAAAAATCATCAATAATGAAACAGAATTCTAATTAGCAATTTTTTGTCGTTTATGGCATTTCTTCGTTAACAAGATTGTTCTTGGTTTTAATTTTGAAGTGGTCATCAAACCAGTTTTCGAACATTATTTCACCAAAGCTTATGTGACCAAAGACGAACAGTTTAGAACAGTTAGAGATAAAACTGAAACTTCGAACTTGGCTTATGTAAGGCATCAAATTTTAGGATGATAGCTGGCATGGAAAAAGATCCACCACCGTACTGTAAAGTCCTGGCCAAGATTAGTATTTATAAGGATGGCTACAGGGCTCGGTACGTGATTGTAAATAATTGTTAAAAAATGATAGTAACTTTTAATTTTGTGATAGCCCCTGAATCTATCTGAGTGTGTAATACCGTAAGTACCTACACGGGTCGGGCGGTAGTGTTCAGAGCCGATACGCCACTGAAGGGAATAACTTGATTGTAATATTGACTACAACTGATAGATGTTAAATGCTGCGAACGTTATTTAGGCTCGTGTCTTTATAGCGTTTTCCATATAAGCGTACTTACGTCATATTTTAAATACCAAGTGTTCAAACTTGTTAAAATTTTGTATGCATGTCCTTCTATCTAAAATCTATGCATCTGTTTTTTTAGTTTTCTGTAAAAATGTACTGTAAACTGTACTTTTTTTTTTAATGTTATTGTGAAGGAACAAGCTCGAGGCCCACCTGATGTTAAGCGGACTAACCTCGGCCTATAACAGATGCATTTCGTCACAAGTAACGAATTGCACTGCGCCCGTCACCTTGAGACATAGATGTTGAGTCTCATGGACCTGTAATTTCACTGGCTCTCAAGGACTGCTGCCGGAACACACCGTTAGGTGCTTGGCGACAGGTTTTCTAGAGGGTGGTCACTAGCCTTAGCATTCGCAAAATGCCCTTCCACCATGCGGTGAAGCTCAAGCCCGCGGCGCGATTCGAACCATGGACCTGCTGCGCGGCAGTCCATAGCCAATGCCACTGAGCCATCACTGCCAAAACTGGTACTGTACTGTATCAGCTGGATTGTCCACTGCAGAACACAGTCTCCCAAATTAATAAGTTGGCATCGTCAGGACCACTGTCCTAGTTATGAATGAAATTTACTACTACTACTACTGACTATTGTTATCATTATCGCCGATGCCAATGGGTGAAGGGTGGTTTGCCATAATCTCCACGCTAGCGTCTTGGAGATCGCAGTTTGAGATATCAGTTCCTCAGAAGATGCTGCTGCCCACCTTCCGGTATTTTACCTTTAGTCGCCTCTTAAGACACCCACAGATAGAAATAAGGTGACATTCTAGTTCGGCACCTCACGTGCAAAAAGAAATTGTATTTGCAAAATTTTTTTGGGGTTTGGTATGGGATTCTGATATTATTAACATTTAGAGATAAAATATATAATTAAACGATAAATTTGCTAACCAGATGCATAGGTCTTAAGTTCAAGAACAAACATGCTAAATTTCTACAAGATATAATTAAAATATGACGAGACTAAATTTGTATGGAAAGAACTACTAATCAGATTCAGATTCTTTATTCACCTTATAACAACGGTACGTTATACTAGGTATATTTCATTAATTATATAATACATGATTTCTTATTTTTAATTTTTACATTAATAACATTCGCGAGACTAGCGAGATTCGAACAACGAAGAGACTAGCTTAATACCTTATTAGTGACTAGCTTTCCGGCCGCGACCACGCCCTTGTTTATTTCGGTTATCGTGCAAAACCATTAACATTTTTTTTGTGCAGTTGGACAAAAAGTATCCTTTGTCCTTTACCAATTTCCAAACTATTTCTATAGCAAATTTCATCCAAATTGGTCAAGTTTATCCGTGTCATACAAAAATACAAATATTTTCTCTTTATAATATTAGTGTAAACTCACATGAAAAGTAACCTATTGACGGTTAAGTATTTTTGAAGTTATATTACATAATATCGGATAGACAATGCAAATAGTTTGCCATAATCCCCACGCTTAGCAGGTGTCTAGGGGATCGCAGTGTGAGATATCAGTTCCTAAGAAAGCTCTGCTGCCCACCTTCTGGTGTGTTACCCTTAGTCGCCTCTTATGACGTCCACGGATAGAGATGGGGGGCGAAATTCTAGCATGGCACCCCACGAGACCCGGTACCCCACGGGAACTTGGTTTACTCAAAATTTACAGAGGTTAGTCCGCTTAACATCAGGTGAGCCTCGAGCATGTACCGTAAAAAAAATGCAATTCTTAAAAGTGTGATTTACGCAATTTAGCTTAATTATATGCTTATGCTAATTACAAATCTTTTCCAGTTACTTTGATTAAAAAACCTACTCCTGAACCGATTTTGATGAAATAAGTATAGCGAACTGAGTACCTTCGGTTTTTTATTAAGTCTAGAAAATGTACGTGTTCACTAATAATAAAAGCATATAATAAAAAAAAACACATGCTGATCTTACCTCAACTCCTTATGAAAGAAATTGTCCAGAGAGGTATTGGCACCATACCTATTTGCACCACCAAACACTAATGTTTAATCTTTGAAGCAATGATGGCCGAGCGGTAATAGCTATGGACTGCCACGCTTATTGTTATAGAGACACAAAATATGAGTGAGTGCTAAGCAAGACTTCAACGCGGGCGTCCCGAGCTCTCCTTGAAAAAGACCACCGAATGTGGTCGAAACTATAGTCGGAGCTATCTGACTGATTCACGTGAGTTATCCCGTATTATTTACTAAAATGAGACACAATATTGTTATTTATTATGAAAGGCTGCAAGGAATGAGTATTGAAATATGAGGAAGCGAAGGATTCTTGGATTAATTTAATCACGAAGAAAAAATTTAATCCATAGCGTACGTTTTATAGGTACAAAACATAAATTTTTAAGAAAAAATAAAATTGACTTGAATTACTTTTAATATTGTTAGGTTTGCAATAACGCCTGCTATGCGGATTACATTACAAAATCACAAATATACGATAGGAAAAAAAATCCCGCACATGACTTAATTTTTTCCTATCGTATATTTGTGATTTTGTAATGACTTGAATTACATTTATTTTTCTGGTACTGTAGGCAAGGTTAGAACTTTAAAAAAAAACACGCTAATGGATACTAAGAACTTACACAGCTTGTGCGGTGAAAAATATTTTATTAATTAAACGTCAGATATTTTATAGTAGTCAGGCATTTTTGTATTAATAAAACACTGAACTTATAAAAATACAGGGCCTACAACAAAAGCATTTAGACAATCTACGAGTACAAGGCGCCACAGGCTTTCGATAGCTATTTGGTTTAATTAAGTTTAAAAAATGTCCACAATTAAGATTTAGTAATGAATACAACGCTAATAAAATTCCTTTTATTTATACAAGCTAGGTACTTCTACAAAGGGAACGGTAATTAAGTTTCACCAAACAAGAAATATAAGACTAAAGTAGGAAATAAAAGAAAATTCTTAGTTCATAATTCTACGAGAATTTCCCCGTGATTCCCCAGAAATAACAGCTTTTCGGTAATAAAACGCACAATGAAATCTAAACGTAAGGAGAAATTAATAAGGATACTTTGTCTATTTGTGTCAGATATGTGTATGTTTGTCTGTATAGGCGTAGTGTTCTCGATTTGAGGCTAGAGTACAGTTAGCGCTTTCAATACAAACGTAGTTTTGTCTTATTTTTTCCCTCCTCAAAGGCCGGCAACGCATCCTCGTTACGGATACGACGACGGTGATAACTTACCGCCAGGTGAGCCGCCTGCTCGTTTGCCCTCCTATCCTATAAAAAAACCAAGTGTTTAGACACTGTGAAGCTTTGAATCCATATCCCAGAGCCTAATATGTATGCTTTTAGTTTGCCAGTTTATCGATTTATCATTTATTATATCCCTATAGGTGCAAATGAGAATTCTCGTACAAAAATATTTAAGCAAATATTTTTGAATATCTTAATTTTACAAAAAACTGACAAATCATAAGCATAGATATTAGAGAAATGACATACGTCCACAATTTCATTGACTTAGAGCACTTGGTATTTTTAATAACAAATATTTTAAGAAAACCATATATTAATATTTTAGAAAAGTACTAAAATAATATATGTAGTGACAATTCCGCCTAATTATCCTCAGGTAAATGTGATGTCATAATAGACATGTAGTCAACCGAAAAAAAAAATCGACTTGTTTCGATTCTGTATGAAGCATCCTCAGGAGGTTTTTCGTAAGGAAATTCTCTCGTAGAGGATTTTTTCGTAGTAGTATTTTTAGATATACTTAATAGATATTTTTAAAATTTTTAAGTGTTTCTATAAAATAAGAATTTAATTTTTTATAATATTTTAAATAATTAGTTCTGAAAATAATAATTTAAAAAACGCATAGTAACATTTTAATCTATTCATTATCTTGGTATTAACATACGACGAAACTACGTTTGTTTCAAAAGCTTTACATTCACATTTCCTTAGCGACGCGAAATTCTCCATACAATTGTATTACCCAATTTTCATCCTGTTCAACGCCTTTAGGCTAGAGAATTTTTCTTTCTTAGCCTACCATTGAATCGTTCTTGACGTTTTTTTAGCAATTAATTATTATTAAGGAAGATATGATATGGGGTAGCCATAGTCCACCGCTTGGCAGGCAACTTGGGTATCCTTGCATGGTTTATAACACCAAAAAATACATAAACTCTTTAATTTTATTACAATCACAAACGACTTTTTCTGTAACGTAACTCAAAAATACGGGATTGCTTACGGTACATACATCACTTTATGTAGAGCACAGGATGTAGACGAATCTATCGACTGACACATCCATCTTAGTTTTGTTTATATTACATATCCCAAACGAAATCCTACTTCAACACACGCCTTGTTTCCAAACACAATTCATAAAACGTAAGCATCAAGATCAATTTCATTGCAAACGGAAATACAAAGAAACAATATACATTACATCTGAATATTAAATGTTCTCATAATCTTAACCCAAATAAACAGATTTCCGCTTCAAATGCTGCGCCGAAGATAAAACGTCTCAGAAGCAGGATATATTAAATTTACTCGCTATTCCTCTGATTCATAACTCAAAACTACTTGTGAATCGGGTTGGATGACTTTCGTTTGTTATTTAACGATGTTAGTCTCATGTTTAACAGGAGTTCTAAATTTAAACATAATCTTTAATTTTTGAAGCAGTCATGGCTCAGTGGCATTGGCTATGGACTGCCGTGCAGCAGGTCCATGGTTCGAATCCCGCCGCGGGCTTGAGATTCATCGCATGGTGGAATGGCCCTCAAGTAGAAAATCTGTCGCCAAGCACCTCACAGTGTGTTCCGGCAGCAGTCCTTGAGAGCCAGAAAAATTACAGGCTAATGAGACCTAACAACTGGACGTCTCAGTGTGACGGGCACAGTGCATTTCGTCGTCGACGAAATGCGTATTTATAGGCACAGGTTATTCCACTTAACATCAGGTGGGCCTTGGGTTTATTCCGTCACAATAACATAAAAAAAAAAATGGTATTGCTATTTTTTATCGATATTTATTACTCGGTAGCATTCGATTATTTATAGAGTAGACGCTGTTACCTCATTTCTAAAAGCTGTTTCTCTTGTGTGGAGCACCTAAGCGAAATAGCTTTTAGGTAGTAGAAATACGATAATTTTAGATTTTATATGAACTTTATGTTTGTTGAAGTCGGTATAATGATAGTTTAAAAGTACTAATTATCACAATATTGTGCCCATGGTTCCGATTACGTCAAGTTATTTTACACTTTTATGTGTTCAATTCAATTCCATTTTAAGGTAAAAAAACAGCCTTTTTAGTGACGCAAGGGGTACTTACGGGATCGATTGTCATTCACTGTCAATGACTACATCATCAAGATATGAAAACACTTTTCAGTTATTGGGGCTTAACTCAAAAACGGCTCGACCAATTTAGATGAAATTTAAATGGGACCATACGGGAAGTAAACATCAAATAAAAAAGGAATCATCAAAATCGGTTCAACCAGTAAGAAGTTCTGGGGTAACAAACATTAAAAAAAATTAGGTTGAATTGAGTACCTCCTCCTTTTTTTGATGTTGTCAACTAATAGTACTTTTTCAAAATATAATTGCTGTCATTTCTGTGAATGACACAGTAGTAAGAAAAATTACTTTACAAACGAAATATAAGACCTACGAGTAACGTATCGGAGTAACGATCACAGTGCCGTGTCAAGCAGAACGAGAATGGAGACACTGCATCTGTGATGTACAGGCGTGACCGCTTACTATCAGGTGGGTGATTTTTCAGTCTCAACACTTCATAACATAAAAATCGTATTCAGTGCATACGTTTTTGCTATATAAAATCATCCTCAGTATTTATAACAACAGAATAAGCCTTTTAGGTAAAAAAAAAACTGACATAATATAATATAATTTCCTATTGAAACGATTTTGAAACATGTTAGATTTTCTCCTAACCTTTTCTTTTTAAACGCTACTTCTATATTGCAACCGATTCAATAAAAGTACTTTATATTTCATCGCTTTCTTCAAAGTACTAGAAGTCGTGTTTGAAAAAAAGGAGAAAGGATACGCTCTTATATCACGACAATATAATGTGGAGAAAATGTAACATAAGCATATAGTGCACACAGCTACACTTCCATTATATATAATAGGTTTTAGCTAATCACAAGGAAGACAAGCACGAAGTAGACGCACCTACACACTCTTCTAAGACTCAATCAGATGTGGCCTGATTTGACATTACTATGTTTGAGGTACGGGTTCCATTGTCCCATTTTTTAAAAGTCCAGTGACATCATCGTTTTGTGCGTTAGCAGCCTAACTATTGACGATGTATAAAGCTCTATAGATCTACGGTGTGCAGGTGAGATAAGTAATGATTTGCAGCACAATCTTCGATTTGTTTCTTTATAAATCTGGATCATTAATTTCATTACCGTTGTGTGCGTTATATGCATCGTCACTAGCTAGACTGGCAACGCACACAACGATAGTTTTTACACAACAATAAGCGCAATGAAATAAACAGTAGCGTTTGTACACTATTGTTTCATCGCCATCATTATCATCATCATCAGCCGGAAGACGTCTACTGTTCAACAATGGGCCCATAAAATGCCACAAAGAACGGCTAGTAGCCCCTTGTAATTACTGGCTACCCGCGACTTATACGATGTCGTCAGTCCGCCTAATGGGGGGCCTATCAACTCTACGTTTTCTTGTTTATTGTGGTATCAAGTCAAGAATCTTTCTCCCTCATCGGTTATCAGTTCCTCGAGCAATGTGGCCCGCCCATTGCCACTTCAACTTGTAAATTCTGGAAGCTATGTCAGTAACTTTGATTCCTTGGCAGATATCCACGTTTCGATTATATCGCGCGAAAAAACTCCAAGCAGGCTCTTTTCATAGCTCGTTGAGCGACTCTGAGCTTGTCCATAACAGCCACACTACTCTTTTGGTTCAGCGTATTTGACACTGCAGTGGTAACGACCAAAACGAAATCTTCCCAAAGAGATCTACAGTCTGGTAATTATTTGTATTAATAATTAATTTCACAGTGCGGAAGCGGTCATAATTTTTCCGGTTAATATCACGCAACTTCCAGCCGGCTCTTAATTAATTATACATCTCGCACGCCTGTTCGCCCTGATGGATATTGCAAGGGTGTCTTCACAACCACGCTTTGCCAGACTCTTTTATTCCCATGTTATCAAGGCGAGCCTATTATCATCTGGCGATCGAACCCTCTTTGGTTTTTCCTTGAGGTTTGACAACTTTTGCCTCATTTTATCATAACTGATAAGCTAACCTTTGACCCTTTCTTACTATCATTTGCTGGTAATTGATAACAGCATTAGCAGAAAGTAAATTTTCCTATACAAAAAAAGAATTTGCCTCTCAATGATAGCTGTCTTGCTTAGCGAAAGTGGTAGCGAGTAATATGCTCAATCAAGCAAGGCCTTTGTAAAATAAAACAGGAAGTTATCATCTTTTCTGATCCAATTCAAATGGTCAACAGTCTGATATGTTTTCTTTGGCACAAAGAACACAATACACAAGTGTAAAAATTTTGGGCTTTAGTTTTCTTACCAGTTCCTTCCCTGACGACAGCTCTCCTTGGGTTTTCTCTCGTTGGTAAAACAGAAATCGATTTTGACCGATACAGAGCGTTATGATAGTAAGAAGGACGTGCGTGTTCAATGTTCATAAAGGCCTTACATCGATGTGTATGTTCGAAGAATTTCCTTTATATTCAAAGAATTCTGTCCCCTAGTCACCTGTAAACCATTCAACAGGAGGTTTTGGGATAAGATATACTTTCCTGAGCTTTTACAGCGAAATACAGAATCAACGTTCAGAAACATAATTCACCGAAAAAATGATTATTTTTTAGTGCTAATACACCTATTTGTTCTGTTTTATTTAGAGACTCAAAAGATGTCCTCTCGCCATTGTTGAATTTGTCCTCCAAACAAACTTTCTCCAAGTAGTCGGACAATAATCGTTCTTAAATTCATTGTTATAAATATTCTTGTTCTCAAAATGCTTTATGTTTAAGTTTTAAACTAAACGCTTGTTAGAAAGTTAGACATTACGTGAATGAACCTAAAGAGAGGGTATTCATGGAATTTAAAAAAAATTAGACGTCTTCTAAAGAAATAGAGAAAGATTCTGAAGTATAGATTTTTACGTCCCACATATTTATTATTATTTGATCACAAGAATATTTTTTTTTCTTTTTAAGTATGTACACTTTCAAGCCTAAATATATTTATTTATTCAAAAGAAATTCCTAACCCAGTAGTGTAAATAAACAAAAATATAATGAACATAAATGCATTAAATTTTTTTTCTGAATCGTATTTCGTATAATATGTTCTAAAAGAACCTAATATTAACATATAAGGAACCAGCTAGGAACCACGTTATATTTACCGGAAAGATTCCAACCAGTTGAGTTGAAACGTTTATTAAATCAACGTAAATGAATGTGTAACAATACGTAATACGAGTATTACGCACTGAAGCCCGGGCTTGACGCTTTGTGCAATCGTGGCTCCCAGACCAAAAACTTCAAAACAGTCCGAAACTAGTCAGAATCTTTCCGGTAAATATAACGCGGGTCTTAGCTGGTTCCTTACAAGGTTATTATAGATAACTCGCGATATTTTTCAAAGTGAAGTACCCAATATAACCCCTACAAAGACGCAAGCTTTCGCTAGCACGTGATAAAATATTGGTACGTGACAAAACTGGCACAAAACTCCACTGACTGCACTTCCCGAAGTGCCAAAGCTATAACGAACGAGCACTTACTGCTCCCAACTCTAGAATTCCCAGTAACTCTCTAGAATGCCCAATAACCCTTAAGAATGCCCAACAAGTCTCTATAATGGCCAACAGCACCTGAATGAAAGCAATTGACCTGGATAACAGGATGAACTCGCAGAACTGTTATAGAATACAACAAAGTAGTTACTATCCGACCTATAGAAATTGCACTTACCTATAAATAATATTTTCGTATAATTGATGTTTCGTTTTGACAATAGCAAAATATTATGTGCTACTTATATATTGTATCTGGTTATCAGTGTCGAAGATTATAAGAATATGGCAAAACAACCAATATTGTTTTGAACTTATAAATAATTGAAGATACGGCACCCGAACCTCGAACATGGCAATGTTAAATCAGGTGACTTCTCCTGATTGACTCATAGTAGTATGCATATTTGCAGTAACTGCATGCTCCTCTTCCTGTCTTTGCCATTCATTAAAACGTATCTTATATTATAAAAGTGCAGCTGTGTGCATAAACTTATGTATACGTAAAATTTTCTCCACTTTATATTGTCGTAATATTTGTGCGTACCCTACCATCATTTTTTATTTAAATCGATGGGTATCTCTCCGTAAATGTCACTTTTCTCCAACCTTAATGAAATGGCAGCCATTTATTTTTGAGCTTTTAAAATACGAGAAGGTTCTCAATTGGACTCTGTTTTTTATTTCTTATTCACAGGCGAGTGTTCTTATAAAGAGAAAATAAATAAACTTAAAGAAAATTGTGTTATCTATTATCATTTATATAATTCTTCAATATTATTATTTACATGTTATTCACTTCTAGTTATATTTTATGTCATCAAATTCATAATATGTTTGATTTTACATTATATTCGGTGAATATGGGTACACGTTTACTATCTGATGATTGAGAAACCAGGCTTAATTATATTATCAATAATAAGAATCACTTAACTTAACAACTTTGAAGCAGTGATGGCTCAGTGGGATTGGCTATGGACTGCTGCGCTGCAAGTCCATGGTTCGAATCCCGCCCAGAGCTTGAGCTTCACCGCATGGTGGAAGGGCATTTTGCGAATGCCCGCCTGGCTAGCGACCGCCCTCAGGTAGAAAATCTGTCGCCAAGCACCTAACGGTGTGTTCCGGCAACAGTCCTTGAGAGCCAGTGAAATAACAGGCTAAATGAGACTTAACAGGTATGTCTCAAGGTGATGGGCGCAGTGCAGTTCGTCACTTGTGATGAAATCCATCTGTTATAGGCAGAAGATGCCGCTTTACATCAGGTGGGCCTCACGCTTGTTCCTTCACAATAACATTAAAAAAAAAAAAAAAATGTAGTATCGCAAAACTTACATTTAAATTGTTGAACCAAATAAGAAAATCATTACAAAACAATTCATTATCACCATTATCAGCCAAAAGTTTTCCACTGCTGAACAAAGACTGTAACGATTATAACCACTGGCTACCCGTGACTTTCACGATGTCCTCAATCCACCTGGTGGGGGGCCTACCAACTTTACGTCTTCCGGTGTAGTGTGGCAACCACTCGAGAACCTTTCTTCCCCATCGGTTATCAGTTCGTTGAGCAATGTGGCCCGCCTATTGCCACTTCAACTTGCTAATTCTGAGAGCTATGTCGGTGACTTTGGTTCTTTGGCGAATAACCACGTTCCGGATTTTATCGCGCACAGAAACTCCGAGCATAGCTCTCTCCATAGCTCGTTGAGCGACTCTGAGCTTGTCCATAAGAGCCACAGTTAAGGACCACGTCTCAATGTCAGATGACATAAGTCATCACTGGCAACACACACTGGTTGAAGACTTGCGTCGTTGCGAGGTCTTCAAGCTCTGCGGGATGTTGGACGAGAAGATGTCGCGTAGCTTCCCGGACGCTGCCCATTCGAGTTGGATTCTTCGTTGGAGCGACAAAACAATTGAAAATTATATATAGTTAATACATTAAGTTTTCACAATAAATAACATTTATGGTTAAACCCGTACAACACTACCCGTGGGTGTCGTACGAGGTGACTAAGTGTATGTATCAGGGTGACAGGCGCAGTGCAGTTTTAGGTAAAACTTACCGTTTTGACGTCAGGTGGGTACCGCACGTGTTCCATAAAATGCCATAAAAAACATGAAATACTACGCTAATCTATTACTGATCCAATAATGTATCCAATAAACAAATAAAAAAAAATATAAAATCAAGTAGATGAAGCATTATTTCATTCGTTTTAGAGAGTTATTACAGTCCCTAAGTGCTTGTTACAAAATAACCATAACAATTTTGAACTTTTTGTTGTAAGCCTCTAATCTTTTACTTTCAAAATGTTGAGTCAACATTGTTTAATGTGCAATATCTTAAAGCCTATCCGGTAATCAGGGTGTAATTTACCAAGATTCGTTTAAAAAAACTGCTTGAAAGCTAAAGCAAATGTTCAGCTAATTTCCCTTACACATAAAAATGATTTGTGGCTCGAAACGCCTGTAATAATTTTCAGGGCAAATTAGGGAACTTGTTCAAATAAAATTGCGTATTTGTATTATGTTTAAGAATTTTTAAATCTTGTGTACTAAAGATTGAGTGATACAGAACAAGCATGCAACACTAACCAAGATAATGGAATTGCACCACTCTTAAATGTGGGCAGCACTTTCTGAAGAACGCCATCTTACACTGTGACGTCCAAGACGCCTTCCATAACTTGGGGTTATGGAAGACTCCCCTTCAATAGAGAAGACTGTGTTCAAAGTGGACGATCTGACTGATACAGTGATGCTTTGTTTATGACGAGTGAGATTTGGGCCCTTAATCCCTTCGGTCTTTTGCTGCATTTGCTGTGGCCTGAATTCACCAAAAATAAATCTGGGAATGCACAATGTTCTTTATTCATAAAGATGATACCTTATACATAAAGAGGATCCCTAATGATTCCCTACATTTGTTTGTTGAGTTTTTAAACACATTGAACTCGTTAAATACAAAAAGTTGCTAAATACGTTCAAAGAACTGGCACTGTATCAGCCGGATAGTCCACTGATGAACACAGCCTACCTCCATCACCAGCCAGGCTCGCCATAATCCCCACGCTTGGCAGACGTCTTGGGGATCGCAGTGTGAGATATCAATTCCTCAAACAGCGCAGCTGCCCACCGTTTGGTGTGTTACTCTTAGTCGCCTCTTACGACAATCATGGGTAGAGATGGCGAGTGACATTCTAGCCCGGCACCCCACGGGCCCCAAGAACTGGTAAAGTTAAATAAACCAAATCGGAGATATAACAACGCTGAATGTGTTTAGCAGTTGTTACATATAATTAATTGAAAAGTTCTTAATAAAAGATACATAACCTCTCTCTAGTTTTATTTTGTCTTCTTTTTATTTTGAGAATGCCGCGCCCGTGGGGTGCCGGGCTGTCCCGTGGGGTGCCGGGTTTGAATTTCACCCCCCATCTCTGCCCCTGGGTGTCGTGGAAGGTATCGAAGGGAAACACACCAGAACTGATGTCTCGTACTGCTATCCCCAAGCCACCTGCCAAGCGTGGGGGTTATGGCAAATGCCCACGTATTGGGGGAGGCTTAGTTCAGCTGTGGACTATCCGGTTGTTACAGATAGCCGCGCGGTAATAGCTTTGGACTGCCGTGCCACAGGTCCATGATTCGAACCTCACCACCAGCTTTCACTGCCAGAATCACGGCATTGTGGGAGGGCAATATGCAAAAGCTAGCCTGGCAAGCTACCAACCATTAAATAGAAAATCGGTTGTCAAGCATCTAACAGTGTTAACAAAACTTCTTGAGAGCCTGTAAGTAGTAATCTGAAGTAACAGGCACATAAGACATGAGACTTAACAAACGTCTGTCTCAGGTTGATGAGCGCAGTTTAGTTCGTCAATGTCTTAGCAGAGGTTATTGCTTAACATTAGGTGGGTAACCGTAAAAAAAAGTGCAACTATACAAGATGTAAAAAAAAAACAACTATAAGGCTGTTTTTATAGTTTAAGTTTATCAAATTTTCAGCAAAATAAAAGCTTGTTTGCAAAAGCTTGCAAGCCGATCCTAATTACCTTTAAACTAAAACAATTTATTTAAATGAAAGTATCTTAAATTAAATATTTCATTAATTTTATTTATGATACTTTCAAACGAAAATTTGAAAGCAGCCTTTATTTTTCAACTAGCTTTAAACTTGTGTACGATGGCGCAGAGATTCTGATATTATTACATTAATGTTTTTCAGAGCGCAATAATTTTATATGTATTTGGGTGAAATCCCATATTGTAGTTAAATATAGAAAATTTGCTGCTCATTGCACCTGTCTCGATGGCCGAGCAGTTAAAACCCCCGGTATGAAGGCTAGTATCTTAATAGCTCTTTCTATACAAACGTAGTTAAACGCATGCGACCTACAACTGGTCAACAGATCGCCGGTGTATGTACGGTACATCAAAGGAATAACGGATAAAATCGGATACCTGATGAAACGGAGGTACTCAATTAAGGATGAACTCGCCGGCCCGTTCTCAATACAAACGTCGCAGGGTGATCACTCCTTTATTTGAGGATTAAGGTCCAAAGTAAAGCACAATAGCGATTGATATCGTCATTATCTAGGCTTCTATGATGTCGAAATTTTAATAAAATAATTAACTTGATAATTATGAGCCTCGAAACATTTTCATATAAAGTTTTCTAGGCTAATAACTTACAACATAATTATCTTTTTAAAATTTTGCCATCGTACAAACCTAGATAATGATGATATCAATCGGTATTATGCCTAAATCTGGACCTAAAATCTCAAATAAGGGAGTGATCACGCTACGACGTTTGTATGGAGAAGTGGCCGGCCAGTTCAACCTTAAGGCGATTTTCAGATCACAAAGTCAACTCTGACAGATGCTGCGTTCACTGAAGGCCAGTGAACCACTTGCCGGGCCTGGGGTATATAAAATACCGTGTGATGGTAGTAAGTCCTATATCTGAGAAACATGACAAAACATTGCTACGACGTTGACGGAGCACGTCAGTTGCATTAAGAAGCTAGAAATTGAGTTATCCGCAATAGCCGAGCACGCCCTCATTAAAGATACGAAATATTTCATACGGTTTGATAAGGCATCCGTACTAGCGAGAGAAAAGTATTTTGTGCCGCGGAAAGTACGTGAGACTATTGAAATAAATCGTCATCCAAATGATAAAAGAGACGGTGGCTGGCCTTTACCATCTATAATATTTATTAAATAAACGTAGTTTCATCATATTTTAAATACCAAGAGTCTAAACTCCTTAAAATTTTGCATACATACGAGTGAATCTACATTATATTCTTCTGGTTCGTCAGTTTTTCGTAAAAATGTGAATTGTCAAAATCATTTGGAAAAATCTTTTCGAATGGTACTTTTTACTTTCGCATTAAAGATAAGCTTAGATTTTGATGGTTATTTTGGGTTATCCCTAAGAGATAGATATAAACCGTCGCGGACTTTTTTGTAGACCTTTTTAAGTAGTACAATACTGTAGTAAGTTATTATGATCTATTTCGTATGGTTAAGCCAGCATTTGCAATATAAGCGCAAAAAAATCTGTGTGCTTCTACTATTAACTACGCATCTAAACCTTCCTATTGAATCTAATTAAGAAAAAAAAAAAAAAACAAGATCCGTTCTGTGTTTTTAAGATATGAGAATAACTAGGTACAGACAGCGGGAAGCGACTTTGTCTTATACTATGTAGTATACGAAGTAGGTTTTAATGGAAAGAGCTGGTAAGACTAGTTGCGTTATAAAAAGCAACTTCGATTCCCGAGATGAAAATTTGTTAATATGGCATTTGCTTGCGATAGTGCTAAAAATCAATATAAAAATATCTGATGCTTGTTAATTTTTGCTGTAACGCCAGATTTGCGAAAATGTAATAAACACACAATTCCTTATCCATAAAAATTGCAGCAAACAAAAGCTTGCGAAGGTAAATATCAAAGGAAAACCAATTGCTAACATAAAGGGGAATCCCCTTCACGAGAAATTACGATAATTCTTTATACAATTCCGGATAAATCCGAAAATGCTTTGTAACTTGTACGTAACATTGAGTTTCTTTTAGTTACCTTGAATCATAAATTAAATTAATAATGGAGCCCCTATTTGGGAACTCTTGACCTGGTTGGATTAGAGTCAACATTTTGATGTGAAATTTGGATATTTTGTTGAACTTTGAGACTTCCCTTGGGAGTTTCTTAGCAGTTTTTGTTGCTGCGGTTTGGATCTTGCGGTAAAATTTGGTTTGTTGATGGACCGTTGTTTTTTTGTGTTCGTGAAACTTTGTTGTTGTATTTGAATATTTTCAGTTTGAAATCGGTATTTTTTGGAAAAGTTTTGTTAGCTAGTAATAATATATAAATTATTTTTTTTCATATACCTCTGTTATTACAATGAGGAACGAAAATTAACTTTCACCTTTGGTTACGAATAATACTTGTAATGAATGGTAAGATATACCGAACTTTGAGGTACATTTGATAAACAGTTAGGGTAAAGTTGCTATTGCGACTGCTTTTTATTTTACTGCCCAAAAATAATTTAATGCTTTTTTGGTGCATGTATGACATGATGTCAGTTTCTTAATAACACCATTACTTTTAAATGCCTGATCAAGTTTGGATGTATGGAGATTGTTAGAATCATTGTATTATTTAGACTGACACTGGTTATATTTTGTATGGCAGGGCAGTCGTCTTCAATAGTTATTTTTAATTAATTGATATTCTGATCTACTCTACGAATAAATTCGTAGGATCAACTTTTATGAAATAAAGGCAGTCATCCTCGGATGTAACATGTAATCCATAAAATATTGTAATTTTTTCAATTATACCTGAAAACTTTATAGAAAAGTATGAATTCCATATTTTTGGTTTTCAAAGATATAGGCTTATTTGATTTAAAGCTAAAGACAGGAGGATTGTTTTTATTTCCTGATTTCTTCGTGTTGGTCTGCCCCTCAAAATTATATTCGTGTTTTTGTGCAAATCTTCCGTGATTGGGTCCACCTTATTATTTATTCTATGTCCGTATCAAATATCAACTTTTTCTGGCCATAATATTAAGAAACGAGTCTTACTTTACATTTTTGGCAGACTTTTAAAAAAAGTGGAGGTTCTTGCGTCATCGCCTGTTTGTTTATTTTTATGTCTTTTACTTCATCATCGGCTTTTTTTAAGACCCTTACCATATACCTTCAGCAACGGGTATTATTTAATTAATAGATTCAGGCGTTACTTTGCGGAAATCCATATTTAATAATAACAAATATTTTTAAAATATTTTACGAAAACATCAAATTAATATATTAATAAAACAGCACGATCGAGAATAGATCCATTCTCGATCGTGCGCTCGAAGAGTCAAGACCTCCTGAGGATGCTTCGTGTAGAAGCGAAACGCGTCGAAGGTTCTTCCGGTTTGGCTGCACGGCGTTTGTGACGTCACGTCGGATTAGCAGGAAAATTGGGCGGAATTGTCACTAGATATATTTTTATATTTTTAAGTGTTTTATTAAAATATTAATTTGATGTTTTCGTAAAATATTTTAAAAATATTTGTTAATATTATTATGGTAATATTTATATATTATTACTAATAAACATTTTTATTTAATATAAATTCCGTTGTTCATTAATATTAGTTTATAATTAGCTATGTTTGAGGTATGTCCGAAACTTTTTGTCTCGGCTCTAGCCAGTCAACTAAAGGGCATTTATATTAAATTTGCCTTGTTATCATTATTATGTTTCAAATATAATAATGATAACAAGGCAAACATGCTTCATCTTCGGCCGCATCATCATTTTCCATCAGGTGAGATAGGGGCTAAATGTTTGCCTATCAGGCATAAAAAAGAATTGTCATTTCAAAACTAAACATTAACAATTTAATTAAACTAATCGTGAAATGGCGTTAACATACACACCACAAACTGCCACGGCTTACCACAAAAATTAAAATAATTATTTTCCGACCCTATTTAAAGCCCACTATTTAAACTCCTGCGTGACAATTGGTATAATAAACTTCAAAATTGCCACATAGCCTACTTACCGCGTCATATTTACCGCAGTGCTGCAGAATTGTTTGAATGTTACGACACGATTCTGATACGATCCTGGAACTGGAATGTATATTGGCCGTAATCCTACTTTTTACAAATACTGACCATACATTCATTAATTTGTTTTTTTTTTATTTATAGCTGATAAGCTAGCCATTGACCACTGTCTCACCTGCGGGCTAACCTAGAGCTACTGGCTCTCAAGGACAGCTGCCGGAAATGTTAGGAGCATGGTGACAGATTTTCTACTTGAGCGTGATAGCTAGCCAGGCGGGGCGCAAAATGCCTTACCTCCTTGTCATATAGACTGCCATCCTACGAAAATATAAGGGTTCGACGGCTTAACGTGCCCTTCGAAGAACGTGCGCGCTCAGTAGTAATGCCACTAGTGGTCACCCATCCAACTCATGACCGCGGCAGATGTTGCTAACTTAGAGGATTGGTTAATAAACTTCGCTGCTAAGGTAACTTAGCTAGCTTATGCTTGTGGCCAAGGATATTTCAACTGAGAGAAGAAATGACTATCATAAAAACGTTTACATTACTACTGAGTGCAGAGCAAAGTTTAGACTTAACTTTAAAGTCACAAATATTTAAATTAAATTAAAGTAAGTAGTAACGTTATAATTTTAATATTGTTATGTTTGCAATAACGCCTGTTTAGCGAATTCCTTTACAAAATGACACATTTACGAAAAAAAAAAAAAATCATGTGCGGGATTCGAACCCGCGTCCATCCACCGCTTTAGCTGGGGTATGCTCTAACTAATTGACCTAACTTGACACAATATTTGTGACCATGCGCACAATATTGTGATAATAGGTACTTTTTAACCATCATGGTACCGACTTTAACAAGTTATTTCACGCATTTGAGTGTTGAAGTCGGTTCAATATTTTTTTTGTAACGAGTTACATGTAATGTGCCCCATTGCATTATAATTCAGACTAATGAATAATTTTATTTTAAATTAAACTTCTAAATAGAATACAATTAAGACTATGTCCATTAACACCCATCTTATGGTCTCTATTAAGGAGAAGACACTATGTTCTTCTGTGTTCTTTATATGTAGCACTCGATGGTTGTTGACAGTTTCATCGAGGGAAACCAAAAATAATTGTTTTTCTTTGTAAATATATTTCAATCTGCTAATAAACTCATTACAACAATGATATTATATATGAAATTGGGATATAGGCATACAACTATTTGTGTGATCAAATTATTATAGATATTTTCTTCGTCACCTACAACTGAAAAAAAAACTATTGTTTATTAGTAAATAAATAAATAAACCCACAAATATATAAGTAGGAACTTTTTCAAACTTGATAAAACACAACGAAAAATCTTATATACTTATAAAATTCTCGTGTCACAGTTTTCGTTGCCATACTCCTCCGAAACGGCTTGACCGATTTTGATGTAATTTTTTGTGCTTATCCGGTATCTATGAGAATCGGCCAACATTTATTTTTCATCCCCCTAAATGTTAGGGGTAGTCCACCCCTAAATTTATTTTTTTATTTTTTAAACAAAATTTTTAATTTCTATTTTTTTATGATACAACATACAAAAATACATACAATCCTCAATTTTCACCCTTCTACAATCAACCTTTATTTTTTAATAGCCAAAATTATTTATATGGCAAAGCAACGTTTGCCGGGTCAGCTAGTATTTTATAAATAAATAACCCATCCACCTGTTGAATGTCGTAAAAGACGACTATGGCCCGGTTCTTCAATATCAGTTAATTACTTTTCTAAAGAATAAATGTCACCTCAACCAATAATCCAAGAATAATGAATTTGTTTTTTAAATTGGTCGGCTGACATTTTATCAGGCTTTTATTTTAATTTAATTATTGAAAGCTAGGCCAAAGGAAAAGTTTTTTTGTGGGATTGTGGTGGGATATGTAACAGATGCATTTCAACCCAAGTGACGAACAATGAGCCTTCTACCCTGAGATATACAATACACTGAAGCAGTGATGGCTCAGTGGCTTTGGCTATGGACTGCCGTGCCGCAGGTCCATGGTTCGAATCCCGTCGCGGGCTTCACCGCATGGTGCAAGGGCATTTTGCGAATGTCCGCCTAGCTAGCCACCATCCTCAAGTAGAAAATCTATCGCCAAGCACCTAACGGTGTGTTCCGGTAGCGGTCCTTGAGAGCCAGTGAAATTACAGGCACATGAGACTTGACAACTATGTCTCAAGGTGACTGGCGCAGTGCAATTCGTGACAGGTTAGTCCGCTTAACATCAGGTGGGCCTCGTGCTTGATCCGTCACAATAACATAAAAAAAAGTTAAAAAAAATATTTATGTATATATGTATATGAATAAATGTAATTTATATTTACTGATCATCAAGAACAGCTGCCGGAATACACTGTTAGGTGCTTGGCGGCAGATTTACTACTTGAGGGTGTTAGCTAGCCAGGCAAGCATTCTTAAAATGCCCTTCCACCATGCGGTGAGGCTCAAGCCAGCGGTGGCAATGGAACCATGGACCTGTGGCACAGCACAACATAGCTTTATTGCTATGGTCAAATAACAGATGACTGCTTCAATGACAAATTCGCCAGATGACAAAAGCTGGTTGTTGCTGCTCATAAGGCGCAGATTTAGAATCTATATCAGCTTAACGCCCTCATTAACCGAAAGGTGGCGAGTATACTATCTACGAGATTATTCCTAAAGAGCTTAAGCTTTTTACAATAGATTCGTGCCGGCCTTTGTGAGATATAAGAGAAAATATATTTTTGTACTACGTTCTTTAGCCTTCTTTTGTGTTATTATCAAAGTAATAGTACCGTTTCAGAATATGAAAGATAAGTTGAAGAAAACATACAAATATCTATGTGCTATAATATGTCTATTTTGATGTGGTGATAAATTTACTAAGCTCCACAATAAATGTACAGTAAATAGTGACGTAAGACTATCGTATCGTCTGATGTAAAACCGCTCGCGGTATCCCGTTTTACGCGTGAATAAAGTAACGTAATAAAACACACATTTCCGTGGGTGTTCGTGATTAATTGCCGAAGTTTATGAATGTTGACGGGGTCACAGCCCTGACACGCCGGAATATTAATTATAGGCAGTATGGTGATATTTGCAAATCAAAATATTACAAATCAAAATTTGGACGTACAGCTCTAGGGTTGTCAGTAAAATGAACAATAAATCAGTAAGGAATTCATAAATATTCTTTATAATTTGGCGAAGGGCATACATAAACATATAACATGGTGGTAGGACATTTTGTGAAGGCCCGCCTGGCTAGCTACCACCCTCAAGTAGAAAATCTGTCACCAAGCAGCTAACGGTGTGTTCCGGCAGCTGTCCTTGAGAGCCGTACTTCTAGGTTAGCCTGTACAACATCTTCGACCACATCATCACTTACCATCAGGTGAGATAGTGGTCAAAGTCATTAAAAAAAACCCCTCAGATTATATATTATTTAGTTGGTAAGTTATCACATTAATGTAATGTATTTGTGCATGTATTTGTAACAAACACATAAACGCACATGCTCACTTATGCCAACAGATAAATAGATTTTGATGAATAACCTCAATTACATGGATACTTTTACCGCGTTTTATTTGAGTATATAGCTAGGGTAGGTAAGATATTGAAAACTGTAGACGAGTTGCCAAAGTAGATTAACAAAGTAAGCATTATTTTAAATTATGAGATACAATATTGCGTTCACACATAATGCAACATTTTTTTTTTAATGTTATTGTGTCTTTTCAAGCCCGTGGCCCACCTGATGTTAAGTGGACTAACCTCTGCCCATAACAGACGCATTTCGTCAACGACGAATTGCACTGTGCCCGTCACACTGAGACGTCCAGTTGTGAGGTCTCATCAGCCTGTAATTTTACACAATACAATTAAAATCAAATCAATAATATTAATAGACAACGCAACGATAGATTGTATTATGCTACATAGTGCACGTTGAGGATTTAATAGCTATGAACAGGTTAATAATAATATAAGTTACAGGCTTGTAGACAATGTATTTCATGGGCTACCTTGTTTTAAGTCAATTTCTTGCAATAAATTTAGCCAGTTCCATGATTAACCAAGTCCATCCATTCTTTTTACTTGTGAAACATTCTTCTACCTGTGACAAGTTAATTTATAAACAAAAAAAATATAGTTTAGAGTATTCAATATGTAAAGGCGTTTTTTATTCGATTTGGTGCCAACCCTGGTTTTATGTTTACTCAACATACCTGCTTTTCCTATTATCGAACATAAAGATGTGTGCGAAAATCAGTACCGCACTGCCACGAAGTTAGAATACTGTCACACAAGCAATCACCACACCATTACATCTCTTGGTATAATTATTTTCGGTTGGTTTTCCGGAACTTTGCCTGATATTATAATATGCCAGCCACCGTATGTAACTTTCAGGAAGAAAGTTAGCGTTTCGGTTGAAGCGTCGTTCTCATTATGAGACTTGTTTAATATGGCACATGATTTGGTTACTTTGGGAATTCGCGGCATTAATTACCATTCGTGAGGTTATGTTGTGAAGGAATATTTATTTTTATATTCAATATTTGTTTTTCAAATGGCGCTGCAACTTTGAACTTGCATACATACACTCTAAGATATTTTTCTTGTACTTTCATTTTGTAAAATTCAGAAAACAATTTTAGCTTAAACTGAAACCGACTTTAAGACTCAAAAGCGTGAAATAGCTTGTTGAAGTCAGTACCACGATAGTTCAAAAGTACCTTACCTTAATTATAACAATATTGTGCGCATGATACAGACTTTAACAAGTTATTTCAAGCTTTTCAGAGTTGAATTCGGTTCCATTTTTACATAAATAAAAATATTTCACCCTTTTTAGTGTCCCTTGGTACTAACGGGATCGATTGTCATTTACTGGCAATGACGATATCAATAAGATAGGAAAAAAAGCAGTTATTGAAGTTAAACTCAAAAATGGCTTAACCGATTTTGATGAAATTTAAATGGGACCAAACGGAAAGCATTAGCTTTCAAATAAAATCATCAATATCGGTTCACCCAGTAAAAAGTTCAAACGTAATAAAAAGACGATTTGAGAACCTCCTCTCCTTTTTGAACTCGGTAAAAAGTACTGTCCTATATTCTCCTATTGGATGTCAGATCTAATAATATTACCTTCGAGCTACCTAGTATGGTACTAGATCGATGAATACATCTAAAAAAAATGCACCAAATGAGCAACATGTCACCACTAACGTTGATATGAGCAGAATTATGCTGCTTATTGGTCACACAAAATAGCCCTTACCACCTTAACGCCTTTATGTATCTTATGTATCTTCGTACACATTAATAGAGAGTGTACACTACAAACAAAATAATTCCTACTGGGAGTTGCCATTAGGAACCTACCGTTAAACTAACGCCAAAATTTATCACGACCATGTCTTAACGTTTTTCTGTGTTGTCATCTTCTTAACATACGCTTGTAGGTAACCACAACACTACAATAAAAATATGTATTGTGTTGTCAGAGTGACATAATATATCGAGCTCTAATGAATAAGATATTTAAGTGCAGAAAGATGACTTTCTTGTCTACTGATAGATAGTGGAGCGGAGTCTGTTGCGTCATATATGTACGGGTATAATTCAAGCTTCTTAGTATTGACTGAAATAGATTGTTTTAGGTGAGCGTGTTCTATCTTCGTATTGTTACATACTTAGCATTAGGTCCTTTATAGATCAAATGGCAGCACTTCATCCCAGTCAATAGAGGCGTACATGTACCAAAAATAATATTAGTTAAGTACTAGTGGTATTCAATTATGTTTTTAGGAAAGCCAATAAATAAGTCTACGAAATTTGTAGCTTCGTAGCACTTCTCGTAGCATCGTAGAAGGGCTAAGCCGTAGCAGCTCTTGCAACGACTTACTTTCTTTTTTCTTCTTTTTTTGTCGTCGAGGATTAAAAACAGTAGAAAAATATAGCTCAAAAAAGGGAAGATAGAAATGAAGATGTATCACATGTCTGCACAGAGTATGAACAACGGAATTAAATAGGTTTTATTCCGGACAATACAAACCAATAATACAACAAAATATTTATGAATTAATAGTAAAAGAAATATTTGTAACTAGCTGCACTCCACAGTTTTACCCGCGTAAATAATGATAAAGTATTCTATATTAATTTTGAGTTACTAACGTAACAATATTTAGTAATTAAAGCTATGCCATGTCCAACATTAATTAATACCTTTTTTTTTTTTTTTTTTTTTATTTGCATGAGGAAAATGCATTTACGCATACACACCCGCCGGGGAGCAGGTGGTTATGTCGGGCTCAGAGTCAATAGGGACCCCACTACCGACTAAAAACCTCATGTTGTTCCGTCGTCCTCGACTAGTGGCAAGGGCCGCGGGGTCACTCGCGCTCTCATCCGCAGCCCCCACCGACGTCGCTGCCCGCGTAAGCGGGCCCAGCCTCTGGGAATAACTCCCCCCCCTCAATGCCGCCTCGTGGGATGCCCCGGAACACGAGGGCATCCACACCTCATGAGGACCTAACCCTGATGGGGGGTGCCGGCCGTCCCCACGGCCGACACCCCAGGTCCTCTGAGCGGAGGCGGAGTGCGAGCGCGATCGGCTCGTCTCCGTGTCCGCGCTCTGCGGAGCGGAACAGAAAGAGGATCTCTCTCCCTTTCCCGCTCCTCCGCCTCCCTCTGTGAGACAATTGTCTCACAAAACAAGGCCACTGCCTCCCACGACCTCTCGTCACCGACCATCTTCACGATGATGGCCGGCAAGGAGAGGTCGGACCCCACGACCGCGATCAGGGATCGCCGCGGTCCTGCTCCTCCTGGGCATGCTTCCAGTGCATGCTGAGCGGTATCTTCCACGCAGCCGCACTGGTGGCAGACCGGGGAAGGCTCCCTTCGTGCGACGTTACACAGGTATCTCCCGAAACAGCCATGTCCCGTGAGAACCTGTGTCAATCTGAAAGAGAGCCTTCCATGCCTTCTTTGGACCCACTCTCCGAGTACGGGCCGGATCGCTTCGAGGAGTCGTCGAGCGCCGGCCCCCCTCTGTGTGGGTCCTGCGAGGAGCCTCTCAGCCCACGTGGCGAGAGCTGACGCCCTAGCGTCATCGCGCCAGTGCGCTACCTCCCGCGGCGCCGGTCGCTCGTCCTGCTCCCGAGCCTGCGCTCTGCGCTGGTAGACCGAGGAACATTAATTAATACCTAATAGATTAGCGTACATACAAATATAAAAACATAATCTATGTGTTTATCCAGGGACGTAAACTGTTTATACACCGAGTTTCGTCGCAATTGGTTTAGTAATTTCAGCGTGTAGGAGTAACAAACACACACAGTCTTCCTCACTCACAAACTTTTGCATTTACAATATTAGCACTCTGTTAGATAATCCTGCCCTACTGTACGTTAATGCATTGCTGTCGCTTAAAATCTTTTAAAACAGGTGGGTATAAATAAATTAGAAAAAGTAAAAAAATCCGATTGCAAAGTATTTATTTTCGTTAAACGTTTGATAGTTGCATTGAAATTAAAACTGCAAGTTACATAATTATATTTGTGGAATCGTTATTTAAAGCTTTTCATTTTGAAAAACCACTCGACGGGTTTGGAGCAAAAAAATTATACACCACAATATGACGTCTAAAATCCGCTCGTTGGTTTTTTATTATTTTGTATGTACCTAGTGTCACTTGCGCTATCAAGACAAATCTAACGATATCTCTTACATTAGACTCGGTCGTTTAAAAGTTATGGTGGAATAAAGAAACTCACAAACAACATGTTTTCAGAGTTCAGGTACATACCAACTCTAAAACACACACACTTCTTTTTTTGAGTGTAAATACTTATGTTTCTGTCTCAAATCCATCCTTATATCATAGTTATCACGACTTCTAGGTTAGCCTGAACAACATCTTCGACCACATCATCGCTTACCATCAGACGAGATAGTGGTCAAAGGCTAACCTATCAGGCATAACAAAAAAAATACAAGCCAATTTGGAGATAAAGATTAATTTATTAAAATTTGCGAAAATGGTGGAAAGTTCTTATTATGAAATTAATGTGCAATTAATACTATTCGAACTAAGTACATTATAAAATTATGTAAAGAAGTCTCTTACTATTTTTTTTTATTCTGTATCAATTTATAAGTTTTCTTTTTAAATATACTATATTAATATTTTTTATTAATTTGGTATTTATATCAGTATTTGAAAATAATATTTATATAAGTACTTTGCTTCTTATTCTTTGGACAGAATTATTGTTTGAATCGTCGTTTCCAAAAGAAGAGTGCTTAACAAGCGTCGTAATTAACCCATATCAGTCGTGTATTAAACTTGAATCCATGAGTACCTAAAAATATTTATAATCATGACACATGCATTTACGCTAATGCGTAAACGTAAAACATCATGTCGACATAACGTTGGCTTAGAATAAATCCGTTTTATGGCACCATATTTTAGTCTCGTCTCGGCCGACTAGCGCCAACGATTGTTGTGTCATAAATGGTTTATTTTTAAAACGGGTGTATCCCAGAATCGTCACGGTTATTTCTGGACTATTTGTCTTATAGTTGTTGCTTTTACTACTTTAGTTTATGTTACAGTTTCTTTATACAGCAACTATATATATTTGTGGGTCGGTCTCGATATCGTTTTACTTCTCATATATGTAGACGTACTGTATCAGCCAGATTGTCCACTGCTGAACACAACATCCCCTATTATCGGGGGGTTTGCCAGAATCCCCACGCTTGGCAGGCGTCTTGACGATCGCAGTGTAAGATGCCAGTTCCTTAAAACGCGCTGCCTGCCCACCTTCTGGTGTGTTACCGTTAGCCGTCTCTTACGACACCCACAGGTAGAGATGGTAGGTGACATTCTAGCAAGAAAACGTGGCGGTAACTTCAATACCTTTTTTTGTAATGTATTTTTTTTAAATAAAATAGTAGTGATACAATCATGTCATGATATATTCCTTACCTTTGTCCCACTTTATGTGGGTACGATGTGGGTACTCTAACAACACACGAGACGCATCCCAATAATATTATAATTATATATAGAATTTAGGCATTGGTTTTATAGCCGGCCTTCTGCTTCATTGACACTTATTAAGAAAAAAGGAACTAATAATTAAACGGGCATTATAAATATAATTTGAACTAGGCACATAAAGTTTTACAAAAACTAATTATTGCAGTTTCGGTTATAAGTCTAATATCTGCTTGTTTAAAATATTGAGTATACTTTATAAGCCAGTTTAGTTAAAAAAACATTTTATATTATAAGTGTGTAAAAACGAACTTCCATTAGATTATTTATCTTAAGAAAATTAAAATAAAAACACACCTATAACATTCACTACCTCGAATACGTATTTCCATGTGATGTGAATTTTACGATAGGATAAAAATAACGGGCCCGTATTTTTATTAGAAAAGCGTAAACGTATACCGCAATGATCTTTGTAATACTTACAATATAAATCAAGGACTGAATATTCTGAAATGTTTGATACATTACAATGATTTCATTTGCATAGCAATATCGCATATTGCAAATGGTCGCTTGGCTAGCAACCTTCAAGTTCAAACTGTCTCCAAATACCTAACGGTTTGTTTTTTTTTATTCTTATCAATATTTTTATAGTTACATTGAAAACAATCAAAACCAGTGGCATAATACAGTCTCGATTTTTCAACCCGTTTTTTTTTATGCTATTGTGACGGTACAAGCTCGAGGCCCATCTGATGTTAAGCGGACTAACCTCTATAACAGAAACATTTCATCACAAGTCACGAATTGCACTGCGCTCGTTACCTTGAGACATAGTTATTAAGTCTCATTGTGCCTGTAATTTCATTAGCTCTTTAAGGACTACTGCCGGTACACACCGTTAGGAGCTTGCCCTTCCACTATGCGGTAAAGCTCAAGCCCGTGGCGGGATTCGAACCATGGACCTGCTGCACGGCAGTCCATAGCCAATGCCACTGAGCCATCACTACTTATAAATTTAATTGTTTGCTAGTAGTAATATTATGTAGAATTGATAGCTTGAAATAAGAGCACATGGTATAAATGTATAAATCAACGTATTGTTCCAAAAAAGACAAGGCATCAATTGATCGCATTTCATGAACTAGCAACATCGTTACCAATGTTAAAAGATGAATTTCTTGATATTAGTAAAGCCTCAAAAACGGTATGCTAAAAATTGGCCATACCGATATATGTGTACTTTTCATTCCTTTTCAACCTTACCGAAATACTATCGAATCGGAAAGGGTAAATAACTTACGTATTTTCTGCATCTGACGTAAGATATATTGGAACAAACATTATTGGTTGAAAATGGGAATTGTTTGTATGCAAGTTAGTTGCTTAGAACCGAACAAAAACGTTGGATTCGATAGCTAGCTTTATATAATGAAGCGCTCGTAGCGAAGTTTACTTAGCCGTTCTTAACCGATCAGCAAAGTTAAGCAACGTCCGCCGCGGATGGGTGACCGCTAGTGCCATTACTACTGAGCGCTTCCGTGCTTTGGAGGGCATGTTAAGCCGTCGTTCCCCGTTGTTGTCTTACGATGGCAGTCATTATAGCATGGTGCTAGGTCATTTTGCGAATGCCCGCCTGGCTACCACCTTCAAGTAGAAAATCTGTCACCAAACACCTAACAGTGTGTTCCGGCAGCTGTCCTTGAAAGCCAGTCATTCTAGGTTAGCCTGAACAACATCTTCTACCACATCATCACTTACCATCAGGTGAAATAGTGGTCAAAGGGTAACCTATCAGGCATAAAAAACACTTTTTATTTACATAAAAGTTGTTTCGTTTATCAGTAATTGCGATTTCTCCATTGCAGACTCTTCACTCTTTCGCAATCCAATAGTGATGTAATATCACATTTTTCAGCATCACGTTTTTATTACAAAAACTTACAGAGTTACCTCAGTTTAGCTGAAAAGAACTTCAGACACCTTTATAAACTTCAAATCTTATTACCACAAGGGATCAGACAATTGCTAAAGTAAATTAGTCACGATCAAGTCCGAACAGCATAGCAAGCTTCGACTTAATCCAAGGCTTTAAACCGTACACTATCGGACCAAATCCAAAGTCAATTACAGGGTCTGATTTATGGTCTATAAAAGATTTGCCCCAGTTTCGGGTATAGGGGATGTCGGTTCTAATTGGGTAGCACGTGTGGTTTAACCGCAGAAGCGTTTGGGAAGATATCATATCATTGACTGAGTGAGCCCGAAAGGCGCGCAAAGCGACTCCGTTTCAGCTTCGGCGAAAATGATTTCGTATGACTTTCCGAATTCCTTCTCGAGAAATTTTGTGAGTAGCTTCTATAATTATATGATTTTTTGTCGATACAGATTTTATTTTTTGTAAAAAAAAAGTAAGATTGATTGAGGTATATTATAGACGAACGCGCCCCATACAAACGTAGTTTCAATCTCATTTTAATAACAGCGAATAAATCCAAAAATAATAGGAAAAAAATCTTCTGTTTTTTTTCGCTGAGCTTGGAACTAAGATAATGTATAGATTCGGGTGTTACTTTGCGGAAATCCATTTTTTCATTTTTCGCCTTTCGCTTCTAAACGAAGCATCCTCAGGAGGTCTTGACTCTACGTCTCGATCGTGCGCTCGTAGAGTCAAGACCTTCTGAGGATACTTCGTTTAGAAGCGAAACGCGTCGAATACTCTTCCGGTTTGGCTGCGTGGCGTTTGTGACGTCACGTCGGCTTAACAGGAAATTAGGCGGAATTGTCACTAGATATATATCATTTTTATAAATATTTATTAAGTGTTTTATTAAATAATTTAATGTTTTTTTAAAATACGTTCAAAATATTTGTTATTATTAGCTTGGAATTACGTTTGTATGGGGCGCGTTCGTCTAAAATATATCCTTAACAAAAACATAATGCAGTTGCAAGGTCCTTAAATATTTGAGCTACCAGTACAAATAGCTACAGAAGTTGTCGTACAGGTCATGGTTTTAAAATCGAGTACTGACCCATACCCTTCTATGTGAATGTACATTATGTGTGAACTTATTTATGTGTACATCAAATGAGCGATGCATCACTAATAATACATTAGCACATATAATTAGGGTGTTGCCAAACTTTTATCATTGAACAGAGGTTATTTTTAAGTCTAAATATGATTTATCTACAACTTTTTAAAGCACTTCACTTCAAACCGTTAAGCGATAATAATGATGATGTTTTTGGATAATTTTGTTTCGATAAATCCATCGGCACTGCTATAGATTTCTTAAAACCAGTAAAATTTAATATTACCTCAATGTTTGTCTCAAAGAAATCGTATCATTTATAATTACCGCATGAATTCCTTTTTTGGTACCAAAAATATCTATGGAAACGCTATTTTAATAGGTATATAAAATTAAAAATTTATAGAATAGAAATAAATAATTGGAAATATATAAAACCAATTATGACCTTTTTTAACAATTCATATCGATTATTTCGTTTATATTTTCCTAGCATCTTTATAAAAAGTATTATTTTACTAAGTTGCACGAATTTTTGCAAAAGATATTGACATTACTGTCACGTTGCAGCGCGTGCTGATATGAACCTTAGGTCATACGTATAGCTTGTTTAATTATAAAATAATATTCTGTTCACCTTCAACCACATCATCACTTAACATCAGGTGAGATTGTGGTCAAAGGCTTACCTATCAGACTTAAAAAAAAGTTTAGATTTAATTATTTTACGTAGCTCTACATTTACCTTTTTTAAAAGAACGGTGTGGTCATATGATATTAGAACATAGTCTTAATAAAAAAAATGTTTTGCAAACACTCAGACAAATTTCTCGTCGAAACTACCGTTATAATTGAAAACAAAGATGGAACTACACATTTTCTGCTACACTACAGACCTATGTTAGTAAATCAATTCACACGTAATTGAATTTACTAATGAGGTCTTAAGACCTCGATTAAAAATCCCAGGGTTAATTTACTCAAGCCGACGTCGATATACGAACATGTATGGTACAAGGTATGAGCGAGAGTTAAAGTTGCCTCATAAAAAAAACCTACTTTTTACGTATAATTTTGAGATACTATCGAAACGTCAAATTTGCACAAACTGCCACTGAACTTACTAAAGTATTCCATAAGGAGTTTGATAATGACCTTTAAATATTAAGGTTATATTTTCATAGAACAACAGTTTAATAAGATTTCTTTATTTTTACCACAATCTCATCTAATGGTAAGTTGTATGCGGTGTAAAGTGGTAAACAGTGAGAAAAGGCTCTCAATGATAGCTGCTGGAACACACTGTTCGATGTTTAGCAACAAATCTACAACTTAAGGGTACTAGCTAGTTAGGAGTGCAGGCTTGTATTAACGACAGTCATCCTTAGAAGTAAAGTCACTCATCCAAGTAAATACCTCAAAAAATATTGCTAATCCCAGTTGATAGATAGATTGGTTAAGAAAGAATATTCAAACTCCGCTTTTAGTGCTTGAAAATGTGTAACGGGTTTTATGTGAAGAGATATTTCTGTAATCACCTTGTGAACTAGATACCTTAAGACTGAAATACGTTTTTTAACGTTTTAATCCTCCATATTGCCATAGGAAAAAAAAATCAACATAAAAAAACCATATAATAATCATGCTCATAAAGTTTCACGAGAATTGGATGAGAAATGCGAATTGTAGAAAAAAACCGGGAATCCGGACAAACACACAAAAGCATTTCTTGGCGAAGTTGACTTTAAAACACTGTGAAAAGATTGTAGATTATTAATATTACAACTGTGATAAATTTTCTCTACGAGTATCAGAAATATCTGTTCATCCTTTTGAATAAAGCCAACTGATTTTGATACTTATAAAAATTATGCAAACAGTCCGAATTAATATAAAACCCTTTTTATCACTGAATTACTGAAGGAGCTGGTCGAAACTCGTATTTCGTACACCTCGAACATAATAAATGCCATGGTATGCGTCAATTATCTTTTTAGTAGCATGAAATCGTTCATGTTGCGCTGATTTCGTAAGTATTTAGTGCTAGTTAGGGAAAATTGGCTTTGAGTTTAGATTAGTGGCGGAAAAAGACCGCTCCCGCCACCGCTTCCATTTACAAATTGTACCATCAGCACACGTTAACCATGCCTTATATCTTGATTTAATTAAGATCACAACTCGATACCGTACGATAGTTCAAAGGGTAGGTACTAGTTGAATATGTTTGATATGACAATGTGTGTGTAATTTTATTGTTTATACCGTAATATAATCGTAGATATAGTAATTCTACTTAAATTTAGTTACGTCTACATAGATATAGGCGTTGTTTTGTTGAATTTACCGTGAATACCAAGACTTTGTGACTTAGCACTTACATCATCACCAGTACCAACATTTTATCCTGATCCCACTTTTGTGGGATTGGTATAGTATGTCTTCTTTAATACACAGGACAAAAAGTGGACATCATTTTAAAAAAATAATTTTTGACAGCCAGTACCTTGACGCCTTCCTCCTTGTGGTTGCTCTTGTTTGTAGTACACCTGCTAACTTTTGGATAATGATTTACATGGTAAGGAATCATATTTCGCGAAATGTGACCACAATCTCACTTTAAAACTAGTATGAATGTGATCGAAGATGTTACACAGACTGAGTATAAAATTTGAAACGGGCTCACAAGGCCTGCTGCCGAAAGCATGAATAAAGCATGTACTCTTTCTATTACAGGGCGGTAACAAGCCAGGTGGGTATCCGTAAAATGCCATACAATATGACACTTATACCAATATTTGAACCATGGAGCTCCTCCACGGTCATCGTCACCGACCATCACTTCTTTCGGGTTAGGTTATGAATAGCCCTATTACATAACCAATACATGTTTGGATTGGGTTCACTATTGCTCACACCGTCAGGAGCCAATCAAAATATAAAAAAATAACTTACTCAAAAGTACGGTAGTGATCAATAGGTTAGCCTTTAAATAATAATTTTATATGACTACTAAATTATTAAATTTTAAAAACTATGGTAACATTAATCACGAATTGAAGAACAGAATGCATACAGGATATCAGTAAAAATACACTGATGTAATGTATAATTACAAACTTAATTATAAACCTAAATGCAATGCAATTAAACCCTTTTTTTAAATAGCAAATAACTAAAAGTCTCTTCTACATCATCCACATCATCTTTGATGCTAATCCTATGCTTGTTTATAATTTAAAATACCTATGTCGAGACAAAGTAAATACAATTATTGCGAATTAAAGTTCCTTGATTTGGGCCATTAATAGAAAGTACTAATCAAGGTTCTCCACAAAAGATATGTAGCAGCCTATGCAAGTCCTCTCTCTAGCTTCAAAACATTTTATTTCAATGCCAGAAGTAGAGCAAAGACATTAAAAAGCTAAAAGAGAAAAGTAGTGCGCAGATAATCTAAATGTCAAGATTTTTGCAAGAAAAACCATTTATGAATACCGTGTATGTAGACTTGGCACCTCCTCAGGCCAAGTAACTCGGTGCTACCATTGTTAAGCTAGACGAAAATAAATCAGTGACGAAGCTTGGGACAGTATAAAAATAAAGTCTAAGTCGTGCAAAATACTTACTAAGCAGTGATGGCTCAGTGGCATTGGCTATGGACTGCCACGCAGCAGGTCCATGGTTCGAATCCCGCCGCGGGCTTGAGCTTCACCGCATGGTGAAAGGGCATGTTGCGATTGCCCGCCTGGCTAGCTAACAACCTCAAGAAGAGAATCTGTCGTCAAGCACCAAACGGTGTGTTCCGGCAGTAGTCCCCTTTTAGTGGTGTGTCAAAATGAAGGGCTTTAAGTAGCTATTCCATAAATATAGATAACTGGCAGTTCTATTATTCCATAAGTTCTATAATTTCAATAGAATGAATTTAACGAAAATAAATAATTTGCAGTTGGGTTGTTAAATTTTTAATAATTTTTCTATCATCTCGTTGTACTTTTTACGCAGTTTTAGCGGACACGTTCGTGTGTTCGTGTTGTTCTCAGATTATTCAAATTCATTTCTATTCTTCTGCATCCTTGAGGGGTTTTGTACCCAAAGGGAAAAATGGAACCTTATTAATGATACTTTGCTATATATATGTGATATTGTCCTGCCGTTTGTTCAAATGACAAGGGTCTCTAGCTCGTAAACGAAATTAATTATAACCATGAAAATTCAATATTTTGTGTTGACCCAAAATGAAGTTGGAGTAAAAATTCATTAAAATAATTTTTAGAGGGACTTAAATAGTTAAAGTTGAATAACTTTTAAGCAATATTAGTGATGTGCCGTAATCTAGAATTCATTAAAAAGTACAAATAGTAAATACAATAGAAAAGTTTTTGATTTTTAAAAGAAAAAAAAATATGAAATCATAATTTTCGTTATATTACGAACACGAAGCTGTGATAGTATTTTTATATGTTCTATTGGTGTGATGAAAACCATTTTTCTACTGTTACGTGCTGCTGCAATGCAAACTTGAAGAAGAACCAACTTGCCTTTTTTATTCTTGTAAAAATTGTATGGTTATAATTATAGTACAATATAGTATTAGTGATTTATTCGTTTTCGTTAAACTTTCACCGTACATTTTTGCACAACCTCAGGTTTTTCTTTTTTAAATATATTTGTTAGCAGAAACGGCCCCTTCATTTTTTTTAGGGTTTTGTACCAACTTCGTAACTAAAAGATAAAAACGAAACCCTATTACTAAGACTCCACTGTTCGTCTGTCTGTCTGTCACTAGGCTGAATCTTATGAACCGTGATAACTACAGTTTAAATTTTCACAGATGACGTTTTTCTGTTGCCACTATAACAAAAACTACTTAAAATCGGCCAAGTGTGAATCGTACTCCTGCACGAAGGGTTCCGTACCCTTCGTGAAAACAAAAACGTTTTAATATAGTGTCTAATGTTGTATAATAAAATGGTAGATTTATTATTTCTTCATTTCTTGATATTTTGACTTATTTATTTATTTATGCCTTATTTATGCCTGATAGGTTAGCGTGACCACTATCTTACCTGATGGTAAGTGATGATGTGGTCAAAGATGTTGTTCAGGCTAACTTAGAAGTACTGGCTCTCAAGGACAGCTGCCGGAACACACCGTCAGGTGCTTGGCGGCAGATTTTATACTTGATTGGTGGTAGCTAGCCAGGCGGGCATTCGCAAAATGCCCTACCACCGTGCTATAACGACCGCCATCCTAAGACGGAAACCGGAACCGACGGCTTTACGTGCCCTCCGAAGCACGGAAGCGCTCATTAGTAATGTGACTAGCGGTCATCCATCCAACTTATCACCGCGCGCGACGTTGCTTAACTTTGCTGATCGGTTGAGAACAGCTAAATAAACTTCGCTACGAGCGCTTCAAAAAATGTTTAACAATCAGAACTCGGCATAGCTAACACGGCCAAAACATTCTTAACCTTTACCACACTATACACGACATTTCCACTTACACAGAGAACTAACTGCCTCTACGCTGCCAGGACTTCTTGGCACTCTTCCATACGACATAACTACGCCCAATCTGCAGCCTATTACGCCCTTTTAGACCCAGTTTTAAACTTAATTAGAACAAGGCGCGTGTTTATTTTAGCTAAGCAATTCTTCGCTCCCTGAATTCGAAATATTGTTGAATCTTAGAATGGTATGAAATATTCGCAATTGGTATTCGTGGAGATATGGTTGAACGAATATTTGTGTAACGCTAGATTTGCTTTTATTTTGTTAATTACTCTGTTATGTTATATAAGCGACTAGCTTTCCTGCTGTGGCTCTGCCCGCGCGTATGTCGGTTGTCGCGAAAACCAGTAACCTCTTTTTGTGCAGTTGGATAAAAACTATCGTATGTCCTTTCCCAGGTCTCAAACTATTACCATTCGTTTCATCTAAATCGGTCGAGTGGTTTTTAAGTTTATTCGTTGCATACAAAAACACAAATCCTTCATCTTTATATTTTTAGTTTATATAAAGATATAACATACAGGGTTATTGGAAAAATTCTAACAATCTCTTAGGCTTGACTTAAGAAGAAAGTTTAAACTTCAGTTTTATGATATGTTGCGCATCCAACATCCTTTTCCTCAGTCTCCTTTTACGACATATTTAGAGATACGAGGATATTTTTAATAGAAGTTAAAAACTAAGAAATTTGTGTAGTTATAAAAGTTAGTATTAACTTTAATAACCAACTATTGTTTTATATTCTCACGTCTCCACTAGAGGCGCTAGAACATAGTGTACAGAATTTATCTTTTAACATGTGTTAACTGAAAATTGCACTGAAATTATCTGAAGTCAGGACTTACGCTTCGATCTTTGTTAGCTCGTCCCACTGTCCTACTTTAAGTGTTATTATTATAACATAAGAGTTGCACTCTTATCGGTGCAGCTGATGCAATCTCCTCCATTTCAATCTATTTAAGGTGACCTCTTTTACTTCCTTGTACGACACTACATTTACTTGTTGTTTTATTTGGCTCATGTGGCTTATCCCCTCCGCCCCCTTCCTCGATTTCCTTCTATTTTCTCTTTAATTTCTTTTTGTAAAGTTGTCATGTTGTAAAAGGTGGCCAATTATTTTTCCTCTACTTTTTATGTGCTACCAGTACAACATTGTTTTCTTTAACAACACAAACATCGCGACTATTTATGATTGAAAATAATGATACATTAGCTGGGTATAAACCTATAAAGGTAGTTCTTTGGATCTTATAGCATAGCTTATCCATTCTTATTGAAGCGTGTATAATACACATATATTTTACCCTTTACAAAAGATACAAGAGCATGTTACTGTACATTTTTTTATTAATCACATAGATACAGCAAACAAGTTAGTTATATTGGCGGCTTTTTCTGTACCTCCTTCCACATGCACATAACTAAATCAACAATACGAGCACATCTAGCACATGAAATAAAAAATCTGCATGCAATTTAACAGATGTTTGTCTTTTATACACATAAGTTTACCATTATATTTCTTGCAAGTCGTATAGAGAAAAAGTTTTAAAGAAAGGTTGCGTTGTGTGCTTGAGCATTGGTAATTATAACCTTACTTCCCTTATGCTCTCGCTTTTGGCTTGGACTGGAATACAAGCTTATGTAGACATACCAATACTTGTTATGACACATGTAATATGTGATTGTGATAAGTAGGTACCATTTTATATGAACACTCAAATTGAATATTATACAGTTTTGACTGTTTTATTTTACTAAATCCATACTTTTTCAGCAGAGATGCAACTTGTCTAATAATTACAACAGTGTTTTCACTCTACGAGGCTTAGGCTGGGTTACACCAAATTTGACGATGGTTAAGATCGAACGTTCCTTATTCTCATTTGGAAATAACGTTCCACATTATAGCTTATTCCGACATAATAATTAAAACTCAATCAAATAATATTCTTTTCATTATTACGTATTCTAATATATACGAACACGAAACGTTCTAAATTATGTTTGCCTCCGAACTTAGTTGCATAAATAACTTTTATTGTTATATGTAAATATCTAAAGTCAAGTATCGATGCCTGTGGAGAAAACATCAAAATCGTGCCACCTAAAGACCTTTTTTTAAAAGGTAAAGGTTGTTGATGTGAGATATCTATTAAAAATACGAATGGTATAATACTTATAAATGTGGTACTGTATCAGTCGGATTGTCTACTGCTGAGCTCAGCTTCCCCTATTAAAGGAGGATTTGCCCCTTTTTTTGGTTATCCCCACGCTTGGCAGGCGTCTTGGGGATCACAGTTTAAGATATCAGTTACTCAGAAGGCGCTGCTGCCCATTTTCCGGTATTTATACTTCATATTCTAACCCGGCACCCCGCGGCGTAAACGTGGTACTGTTCGTAAATAAATTAGTGGTTCCGACAGACTCGGAGTAGGTTAGGCAAGTTAATCGTGGTCTGTGGTGCCGGTCACGGACAAATATTTGATTTGGTTTACCACCAATATCCAGTTATTAGAGAGTCTACGCTATGTGTTTTCGGTTCGTGGCGTATTTTTTCAGATAATTATAATCTGAGTAGTTAAAAAAATAATATTAGGTCCTTACATATGAAATTGGCGTTTTGTATGGGAGGAACAAAAAGTCGAATATTTTTTAATATAATATATTTAATTAATCAAAGTATGAACCATTATTTTCTATGCACTTTTGCCATCTCATAGGTATTTCATTGATCCCTTTACTAAAAAAACCAGTCGGACGGGAATCAATAAAATCTTTGAAGGCGATTTGGACTGCCCCATCGGAGTTGAATTTTTTCCCTTGCAAGAAGTTATCCAAATTTCGAAAAAAATGGTAATCTGTTGGAGCAAGGTCCGGGGAGTACGGAGGATGTCTTAGACTTTCCAATTGAAGCTCTTCTAATTTAGTAGCCGTCTGTAGCGCAGTGTGTGGTCTAGCGTTGTCGTGAAGCAGCAGTGGCGTGGAGCGATTGACCAGCCTAGGTTGTTTAGCCGCTAGCTTTTCCATCATGGTTTGCAATTCCTGACAATAGACATCAGCCGTAATAGTCTGGCCAGATTTGAAAAAACTGTAATGAACAATACCGGCACTAGTCCACCAAACGCTTACAAGTAACTTTTTTGGGGTTAATTTTCGCTTGGGGCAGGATTTGGCTGGCTGGCCAGGATCTAACCATTGCGCTGAGCGCTTCCGATTATCGTAAAGAACCCATTTTTCATCACAGGTAATGATTCGGTTTAAAAAACCTTCATTATTGTGCCGGTTTAGTAATGTAACGCAGCAGTCGACGCGCGTTTGCCGGTTTGTTTTGTTACCTTTCAAGCTTTTTAATCTTCCCAATTTGCTTCAAGTGAATTAAAACAGTTTTATCACTAACATCGCAGCCTGCAGCTAACTCGGACGTGGTTTGCGATGGATCCGCTTCCACAATAGCCTTCAACTCTTCATTGAGTCTCAGGCCGTCCACGGGGCTTGTTCTGCAGGTCGAAATTTCCAGAACGAAAACGTTGGAACCAAAAACGAACTGTGTTTTCTTTTGCAACACGACCGCCATACACATCATTCACCCTTCTAGTTGTTTCCGCAGCACTAGTGCCACGGCGGAACTCGTACTCGTAAATAATGCGATATTTAAGGTTTTCCATTTTGTAAAATGAGTGACGCAAACAGAAAAAAACAGAAGAAAAAAAACAAATGAATGACGATCATCGAAGCACAAATACATGAGTCTATAGCTGTACAAATTTGAATTTGGAATTCCTTACCAAAGAGGAGAAATTCGTGATTAAAGTGGCCAGTACGAAAAACGCCAATTTCATATGTAAGGACCTAATATATATGTTAAACACGTACAATAATGAATAGATTCAGGCGTTACTTTGCGGAAATCCATTTTTAATAATAACAAATATTTTAAAAATATTTTAAGAAAACATCAAATTAATATTTTAATAAAACACTTAAAAAATATTACAATATATCTAGCGAAAATTCCGCCTAATTTTCCTGTTAAGCCGATGTTTTATTAAAATATTAATTTGATGTTTTCTTAAAATATTTCAAAAATATTTGTTATTATATACTCGTAACGTATAATACATAATTATGTATAAGTCGTTTACGTAATAAATTTTTGTACATATACAACTTATGAACTTAGTTTATAAGCTGGTTGTGGTCAGCAAGAAGAAAAAAGACCTCACGGCCGATCACCCAGCGGTTGGTCGGATAAAGTGACCGCCCTCACTAGACACTCTGTTACGACCGGCATAGAGCCATAAAGGCCTTTCAAGGACACGACCTTCAGTATTGAAGTATATACAGCGTGTCCCAAAATTCAACGATAAGCCGGCATCGGAGCATGGACCTACTCATGACTCCTCGGAAAAATATAAAAAAAAATTATAACTGTTTTTTTTTATTAATTACAGAGACTTTTATAAATTTCATCGATATTCGATACCCAATATGCTATTTTCAACTACCATGACCACAATTTTTGATATTTTTGTGCATTAGCAACCTAAGAAGGACGGCTATCTACCACAATCCTTTAAAATTACAGAAAGTCTGTAGTTATTTTACAAAAATCAGTAAAAAATAATTTTTTTCTTATAATTTTCATAGATTTTAACATTTTATGCACTTTCTATAGTCTGGGTTAAAAAAAAAAGTATGGACACTACCATGGCAAGTTTTATTAAAAGTTGGCGCAACTTTATAAAAGTCTCTGTAGATAAAAAAAAAAGAGTTATTTTTTTTTTTTTTTTTTCCCGAGTAGTCATGAGTAGGTCCATGCACCGATGCCGGCTAATCGTTGAATTTTGGGACACGGTGTATATGTCACAGCCAAAGTAATAAATCTAGATATTATATATACTGTCTAGCCATTATATATAATGTCTACTCAATTTAGACAAAGTGATAATTGACACAAAATTGTTTTGGTAAATGTGAATAAACGATCGAAATGTATTACTTTTAGTAGTAATTATTAATAATTCACGACACATATTGGTAAAAGTTATAAAAAGGGGTTAAATATCATTTAGTCTAGGGCAAAGTCATATTTAGGTGCGACGACGAGCGAAGCGAGGAGGAGCGTTAGGTTACTTGTGACTACAACAACGCGCGAGCCGAGCGAGCGAAGCGAGCGTGCCGCGGCAGCGGCCGGCGATGCGCCACATAAATTACTACTATTCTTATATTTATTTTTAAGCTCTTTAACCATTCTGGTGCGCCCTCCGTGACCAATAGAAATATGAGTCTCATGAATAATATCAAAATTGTGTGTCAATTATCACTTTATCTAAATTAAGTAGACATTATATATAATGGCTAGACAGTATATATAATATCCAGATTTGTTACTTTGGCTGTAACATATATATATATATACGACCAAGAAGAAGATAAACTTAATTTTTTACAGTTATTTTAAACATTTTTTTTTTTTAAATATTATTGTGATGGAACAAGCCCGAGGCCCACCTGATGTTAAGTGGACTAACCTTTGCCTATAACAGACGCATTTCGTCAACGATGAATTGCACTGTGCCCGTCACACTGAGAGGTCCAGTTGTTAGGTCTCATTAAAACTATTAAAATGCTTGTGTATTTATAATGTAATAAAATAATATTATGATATACTTACCTTATTACATATACTTAACAGTTCTGCACATATATTTTGATCCAAAAATAAAATCAAATGGAATAATTAACGACAGATAGACTGGAAACTTCTGTGAACGTCATCGGTCACATTAGAAGCATTTTGAAGAAATTTCAGGTTACTATTAATCTAAACAGAGGGTTAATACAAATAATGTGTCAATGAAATCTGTTGAGAATGAAGAAAGGAAATTGATTTATGGTTTCTATCTACCTGTAAACAAGCATGACGTGTAGGCAGATATGACTGTGAAGCGCTCGTAGCGAAGTTTACTTAACTGTTCTCAACCGATCAGCAAAGTTAAGCAACGTCGCCCGCAGTCATGAGTTGGATGGGTGACCGCTAGTGACATTACTACTGAGTGCTTCCATGCTTCGGAGGGCACGTTAAGCCGTCGGTCCCGGTTGTTGTCTAAGGATGGCAGTCGTTATAGCATGGTGGTAGGGCATTTTGCGAATTCCCGCCTGGCTAGCTACCACCCTCAAGTAGAAAATCTGTCGCCAAGCACCTAACGGTGTGTTCCGGCAGCTGTCCTTGAGAGCCAGTACTTCTAGGTTAGCCTGAACATCATCTTCGACCACATCATCACTTACCATCAGGTGAGATAGTGGTCAAAGGATAAACTATCAGATATAAAAAAAAAAATGCAAGTGAAATCAAAAAAATATTCAAGCAAAATTCAAATGACCAATCACAAGTTACTCGATTTTATGTTTGAATTCCATACCATTAAAGGCCCGCACAGTGATAGACAGTGTTACCAACTTTTATCCGATCCTACTAATTTGCTTCAAGTGCCATCCGCCCTACGTGATCCAATCAACCAATTAATTTGGGCGGGCGGTGTGGAGACACAGTTTACGTAATTAAAGTATCGTAACTTTAGCTTGACCAGTACAGCTGAGTAGAACTCACTTCCTTCGAGTCTGACCGTCTACTATCTAAGCGAGGGAATGTTGCTTTGCGCAGTAGGATCATTTGCGAGTTCCGATTGCGCAAAGCAACAATCACTAATTGCAGCCCGTCATTGACGGTAATACTCGTGGGAAGCTACGAATAAAATATTTATTCGTAGGTTGAAAGTGCGTTCTACAAGTAATGCCCCGAGATTACATGAAATTTGAATTACCTCAGTGTTTTTGGAAACAATCATAATCTGTATCCCAGCTGGTTTTCTGTAACTCTGAATAGCAAAACATCCAATATAATTATTCATAAAAGGCTAAGACGATCTCTTCTCGCGGGGTCGTAGAAGGTCAAAATGTTTGTTTTGATATCCGTTTCATGATTTTTATCTCGAGTTGTGGGGCGCATATTTCCTAAATTATTTTTACCAAAACGGGGCAAGGATCAATGTGGCAGCAGGTTGTATAAAAACTCTAAATATTTTGCATCACGCTCATCATTAAGAGTGCAATCAAACCAAATAGAAGGATGAAAGGATTGAAAAAGTAAAAAAACAACATGGATTGATTGTTTTAGATGTCAAATTAAAAAAAGAGAGCGTATGATTCGATGACGCGTGACAAATCAGAGTAAATGATAAAAACTGACTTTACGGACTCAATGTCTTATAAGATCAAAATATTTAGATATGACATTTTATTTTATTAATCCATGCGCAGCTTAGCTGATGAGGAAAATAGAATTTCATTCATAAATGGACGATCTCGTCCACGCGGATGTCAAGGTTAAATTACGTGACGAAAATAATGCTGATAGCTCGAGGCGTTTTAAAAGACATCTATTCTGCACGATGCAAATGCAGTGACATTGCGTTTGCTAATCAGGAGATAAGATCTTTTATTCTCACGTCCCTGTTATTAAAATTCCTACTCTCTTCTTTCATTTGTAGAGTTAATGTATGAGTCACTGCTGAACTCATCCACCCCCAATATGGTGGGTTTGCTTTAATCCCCACGCTTGGCAGGCGGCTTGGGGATCGTAGTTTGAGATTTCAGTTCCTCAGTAAGTGCTGCTGCTCACCTTCTAGTATGTTCCCCTTAGTCGCCTATTACGACACCCACGGGTAGAGATGGGGAGGTTACATTTTTCCCGGCACAACACAGGGCCAGGATTCTTAGAGTAATTAAAATATATTAAATCAATGCGTGAGTATGTATCAACGCTTGAAAGTTCAAAAACTTCCTTGGATTTGTCTTGACATTTTGTACTGCCAGCCTGTATACTGTTGTATCGGTCAATTTTGACTGGGTTTGGCCGACGGCTTAATTGCACCTAGGACGATATTAAACGGCTGTTTTGTCGGTATTTTAAACCGATTTTCAAACATTAATGCCGAAACGTTCGGCCTTTTAAAACTCCGGACCATTGAATCGAATGGTGTGGTTTCTAATTTTCTCTTTGAGAGATTTTTTACCTTTGATGTTTATTTATGTGGTTTACGCTGAGAAACATTTTCACAAATGTGATCGGACTTTACCGATGTTGGGAATTCAACATATTGGGACTCAGGATCGTGGAAGTTTAACATAATGGAAGTCCGGAATCGAATATTTGTACCTGACCGGTCATTATAAGCATTTTTCTTAATCAATATTTGAATCGAGTTCATAATTAAGTGCTATTATAATTTGTTCTGTAGACGCAGTAAAATTTAAATACGGGAATTCACTAATTTGAAATAGTCGTGAAGTGCGAAGTGCTCTTTAACAGCTTTATGTTGTCATAGTTGTCTCACATATTTAGTAACTAAGAATCTATGATTAAGTCTGTCCATTGCTCAAAACGTGATAACCCCGAGTACTTTAATAATGAATAATGGGCAAAGTAAAATAATTCTATAATATTGTTAAACGCAGTAGTAGTCTTTCAACTGTAAAGTTTAGTAATTGACCTTTAACAAGTATCACAGTACCCATATATATGACTTTGTTATTACATATGACTTGATTATTTTATAGCTGTATATGTATCTGTCAAATATATGGTGTGCTATGGGAAGTTTTATAGCGCCAGTGCTGGCCAATATCTGTGTGGAACGTTTTTAGTAAAAATTAGACCTACGCCGGTAACGTTGTGGAAGCCGTATGCTGTTGATATATTTTGCCTCTTAACCCGAGGAAATGAGTCTTATATATTTTTTTGTTATATCGTAAAAACTTTAAAACGAGAATTAAGAATAAAAATCCGCCGCGTGTTAGTTTGCTTGATCCACCAAGCTAGTAACGAAAATAATAGCTCTTAAATAAATTCATTGAACCTGAAATCAAATTATTTCGTAAAAATTATAATGCTTCACAGTCTAACTGAACTTTACTTTCCATGTTGGATTACACGATCACTGTTTTAACACAACCGTCTAAGAAACAAACCAAAGTATCAAAATCAGAACAAAAGGGATATAAATTCACAAAGAGATAGAGCGCTCAAAATAAGTAAAAAAGTACGCTGCGACGCTTGACCGACTCTTAATGCTTCTGATCTGGTATTTCTTTGAAAGGGTGAAAGTATTTACCGAAGAGATTTCCTGTGCGATAACAAAAGCTTGAAAGAATCCCGACGCGAGATGAACTTTCTTTTCATTGTTAGCGTTGATAAGATTATTTATTGTTATTCGGTGACGACGGTTGTGTTTTTAAGTTTTTCAACGTATAGTAACGTACTTCAGTTATTTTTCTAAATATGAGTATAAGCACTATCGCGTGCTAAGCGAAAATCATAATAAACAAATTATTGGGGCAAAAAAATTAATGTCCCGGTCGGGAATCGAAATCGTGTCCTCCGATTTCGCGCCGGATGCCTAAAACACTCGGCCACCTGGGCATGCTATTTCAAGCCAAAATGTCGTGCTCCAATTGTATTATTTTAACCGTCATAGGGGACGGTGCGCGGCCATCAACCAGACTACTAGACTTCATATGATCGAAAAAAGTGCTTTTTCAAACATAAAAGATGTCGCTACCCTTCTATATTTCTAAATATAATTACAAGCACTATCGCGTGGTAAGCGAAGATCATATTTTACAAATCATTGGAGCGGGATTAGAAATCGGAGGACGCGGGTTAGATTCCCGCCCGGGGCATAAAATTTTGTGCTCCAATTATTTGTAAAATACAATAGTTATTTGATATGCAAGGTTACAAAGTTGTTATTCGGTGCGAGTACATTTATTGACACTTTAAGAAACGAAGGATTCTAGGATTGAACTATCAGCATCAAAATATAAATAACAAAGGTTTCAAAGGTACAAGACTCAAAATAATTTTGCTGCCCAACGCAACACAAATTTTTTCACTTCATTCCAGTGGCGAAAATGCTAGGTGCAAGAAAACCACCACCAATTGAAGCAGTGATGGGTCAGTGGCACTGGCTATGGACTGCCTTGCCGCAGGTCCATGGTTTGAATCCCGCCGCGGCTTGAGATTCACAGCATGGTGGAGGGGCATTTTCCGAATGCACGCCTGGCTAGCGACCACCCTCAAGTAGAAGATCTGTCGCCAAGCAGTCCTTGAAAGCCAGTAATTCTAGATTGATGCTGTTAATACCTTCGACCACATCATCACTTATCATAAGCTGAGACTGCGGTTAAAGGCTTACCTAACAGCAATAAGAAAAACTACTCCAAAGGACAATAATTCAGTGCTTTCAAATGTTTATTTTGACGGAAAAGGTGAAGTATAGACATTTTGAAGATTTTCTCGTATTTCAGTTGTTTTCGCCAAGTTAAGAACTAACGAAGCGTTAGTGTGTTGTTCGAAATATATGCTGTTTGCGCACAGTTCTTGGGATCGAGCCATGGATGGAGTTGGCTCGTGTCCTGAAGGATTGGAAAAACTAGTGGCAATTTTGATTTGTAGGAGTTCGGTCAACATTTAAAGCAGTTCTGGTTTTTTTTGTTATCATAGCTATTGACCACCATTTAATCTGTAAGTGAGTGATGATATACAATACAATACAAATACAAAAACTCTTTATAGTTTACCAAGCTTATTTACCTCGTGGGGTGCTGGGTTAGAATTGCACCTCCCAATATCGTCCCGTGGGTGTCGTAAGAGGCGACTAAGGAAAACAAGCGCTCGTAGCGAAGTTTACTTAGCTGTTCTCAACCGATCAGCAAAGTTAAGCAACGACGCGCGCGGTCATGAGTTGGATGGGTGACCGCTAGTGACATTACTACTGAGCGTTTCCGTGCTTCGGAGGGCACGTTAAGCCGTCGGTCCCGGTTGTTGTCTTAGAATGGCAGTCGTTATAGCATGGTGGTAGGGCATTTTGCGAATGCCCGCCTGGCTAGCAACCACCCTCAAGTAGAAAATCTGTCGCCAAGCACCTAACGGTGTGCTCCGGCAGCTGTCCTTGAGAGCCAGTACTTCTAGGTTAGCCTGAACAACATCTTCGACCACATCATCACTTACCATCAGGTGAGATAGCGGTCAAAGGCTAACCTATCAGGCATAAAAAAAAAAGAAAAAAAAACATACTGGAAGGTGGGCAGCAGTGCCTTCTTAAGAACTGTCATCTTACACTGCGATCCCCAAGCCGCCTGCCAAGCGTGGGGATTATGGCAAATACCCCCTTAATAGGGGAGGTTGTGTTCAGCAGTGGACGATCCGGCTGATACAGTAAGCTAATTTACACTTAAGAGTAACTAACATATATTTCTAAGGTAGTACAATGGGCGGTCTTATCACTGTGTAGCGATTTCTTCCAAACAACCTTTGGATGGACAGAAACAAGAGAAGAGATAGACGGTGGTGAACAATAAATCTAGTTTACATATAGAAACTATGTTATAAAACATGTACTAATAATTTCATATTATATTAGATAAATAATAACAGTAACTTAATACATACTAGCATAATAAATATATATTAAACTATTACATACAAAATAAATAACTACAAAATTAATAATCCAATACATAATTATTCACATGAACTATATACAAGTAAATACAGTGTTATATACTAGATAAATAGTGTTTTTTAACATATTTTTGAATATTGTAATATATTTGGCACGTCTAATGTCGAGTGGAAAACCATTCCACAGTCGTGCAGCCTGCACTGTGAACGACTTGTTGTACTACTGGGAACAATGTGGATGCATTTTGAATGACATATTCCAAAATGGTAAGCAAACTTTGATGAAGATTGAAGCAGTGATGGCTCAGTGGCATTGGCTATGGACTGCCGTGCCGCAGGTCCATGGTTCGAATCCCACCGCGGGCTTGAGCTTCAAAGCATGGTGGAAGGTCATTTTGCGAATGCCCGCCTGGCTAGCGATCACCCTCAAGTAGAAAATCTGTCGCCAAGCACCTAACGGTGTGTCCCGACAGCAGTCCTTGAGAGCCAGAGAAATTACAGGCACATGAGACTTAACAACTATGTCTCAAGGTGACGGGCGCAGTGCAATTCGTGACTTGTGACGAAATGCATCTGTTATATATCTATATATCTGGCAGAGGTTAGTCCGCTTAACATCAGGTGGACCTCGTGCTTGATCCGCCACAATAACACTTGCCCCGTGGGCTGCCGAGCTAGAATGTTTGAAAAACTTGTAGCAAAGTTTACTTACCCGTTCTTAATCGATTAGTTAAGTTAAGCGACGTCCGTCGCGGTCATGACTTAGATGGGTGACCGCTAGCTACATTACTTCTGAGTATGCACGTGCTTCGGAAGGCACGGCGTCGGTCCCGGTTGTTGTCTTAGAATGGCAGTCGTTATAGCCGTGTGGTAAGGCATTTTGCGAATGCCCGCTTGGATAGCTACTAATCGAGGCCTATAAGCTTTAAAACAAAACTTTCATCGACCATGTCGTAGGAGGTAAATACTGAGTAAAGAACAGAAAGTAGGCAGCAGCGCCTCCTGAAGAACTGACATCTAATACTGCGATTCCCAAGACACCAGACAATTTATCTGCATGGTGGTAGGACATTTTGCGTATTCCCGCCTAGTTAGCTACCACCCGTAAGTAGAAAATCTGTCGCCAAGCACCTAACGGTGTGTTCCGGCAGCTGTCCTTTAGAGTCAGTAATTCTGGGTTAAAGCCTGTTAACATCTTCGACCACATTATCACTTACCATCAGGTGAGATTATGGTCAAAGATTAAACTAACAGGCATAAAAAAAATATAATCGTTACATCAAAAACTTAGTCTACGACCAAAACATTTTTGTACCAAACATGAAATAATAGTACACATTTAAATGAAGCATAGAAAAACATATTATGAGATCTATTTATCTGTAATAACAAAAATTGTGTAAATAACTAATACATTCATACAGTTAGACTACAGACTTGATCTAATAGAAGGAACTAGAAAACTTTTGCAGTGATGGCTCAGTGGCATTGGCTATGGACTGCCACACAGCAGGTTTATAGTTTAAGTCCCGCTGCGGGCTCGAGCTTCACAGCATGTTGCCAAACCTAAAAGTTGTACTGATACCTGAGGAGAGCTAAATTAAGTTGTGGTAAAGATAGCCTAGAAATGTATGTTCAGACAGTTTGAAAGGGTATATGAAGACATACAAAAAGAGTAGAGATCAACGTGAATCAGATTGTAATAAGACCTCGTTGAATGTTCTTTGAACTTGTTGAGACATTCTTTTATTTTACGTGATTGTGACGGATCAAGCGAGAGGCCCACCTTATATTAAGCGGACGAACCTCTGCCTATAACAGATGCATTTCATCACAGGTGACGAATTGCACTGCGCCAGACACACTGAGATATACAGTTGCTAATATGAAGCATTTTACTGGCTCTCAAAAACTGCTGCCGGAACACACCGTTAGGTGCGACAGATATTCTGAGGGTGGTAGCTAGCCAGGCGAACATGCCCTTCCACCATGCGGTGAAGCTCAAGCCGGCGGTGGGGATCGAACCATGGACCTGCGACACGGCAATCTATAGCTAATACCGCTCGGCCATCATTGCTTTATTCCGATGACAAGAAAAGTCATGAGTATCCTGTGTACAAATTGTACATGAATGATGAATTTTGATGGTTTAATTTATAATATTTATATATATGTGAAACTCACGAGAATTTCAATTCAAAAATGATGATTGTAATGAGAGTCAATGTCTTTGCAGCTAGCAATGGCCATATCCCATTCTATATAGATATATTAGATTTAGTCGATTTACCAAAGTTAGATGTGTGACGTTAGTTTTACCAAATTGTTGTAGGAGTTTTTGCGAAAGCCACTATCTACCACCATCCAGTAGAAAATCCAGTCACCAAGCACCTAACGGTTTATACGCCGGAGCAATCTCTTATAGATACTGCATACTGACCAATCCTAAATGAAGACTTTTTAACCCTATACTTGGCATTGTATCTGTACGGAAACATAGATTTAAAAAAAATATTGAGACTATTGACAATGTGTTGTGATATATTTTTTTGCACAATATAAAAGCTAATAATGTATATAATTAGTAAAAAAATATTTTCTTGCTCTTGGCAACACTGAAATGACAGTAGCTCGCAAGATGGCGAACCGTGCGCAGGCGTCTACTTCACGGAAGGTAAAAAAAATAGATTTATTTAAGAATTTCCAAATGATTTGCTAAAATTATCTACTAATATTATGTGTCACAAACGTTACTTTATTCGTATGTGTTTTTTTTATTGAAACTGGGTCTTTATAGTTTGTAATTTACCCATTTTCCCGAATGTATCTGTAGGAGCACACTGCCAAGTACGCAGTAAATTTGCAAACATTCGCTTAGTATCTGAGGAGATACACTGCCCGTCACGTATGAAATCATGTTGGTAAAATAAATTTTGTTCAATCAACAAGTTTATTACGACAATTTTATTATTTTATTATAGTATTCTTAAGTTTTGTTAATATTTGATCGAGCGAGCGAAGGGAGCGAAGATATCAGAGTCTAGGGGGAACATTTGGCGTTTGTATGTATAATTGTATGTATATATGTTTACTATATATTGATATATAGATTAGCTTTGCTAGTATACTTAGCACTGTTGTTTTATTTGTAATCTCTAATTTGAATTGTATTTTGATCTGCAGGTTCAACCACACAATCGTCAAATAAATAGCAGAGCTCAAAAAATACTTGCTCTTGTTCCCAAGGTGGGGGCTAAATCAGACTTAGAAGACAGTGACTCATCTGCCGATGAGTTACAACACTATCCATATCATTTTCAAACACACTCTGGTAGCAGTTCACCAACTCCATCATTGCCATCGTCGCTTTTAAATTTGAATCTGTTGAATTCAGATGAAGATGAAGAAATAGATAACGTGTTAGCTTCAACATCCTTACAATCGTTTCTGCCATCGCCAGCATTAGAAACTGCAAGCTCTCCCTCAATTCTGTCACCAAACCAATCTGGAGTTTTACATCATGGTAACAAATGCCTCAATCAGTTAAAATCATTTACACACCCACCTTCACCGTTGGCAGTCTCATCTGTCCAATCACCGCAAGCCATCGCTTCGACTAGCTATGAACAAGTGCAATCACCATTATGCGTTCCTTCACCATCTACAGCTACGCGATCTAAAAAAGTCACAGCCCTGGCAAAAGACTTGCCAAAAAATAAACCAATAAAACGAAAGAAATTGATGTTAAATTGGACCAGCAAAAAATTTAGTGGCGCAGCAGAAATCGAAGATGTATTATTTGAAACATCAAATGAGGGATTCACTCCTATTGACTATTTCAAACAATTCTTCTCTGATAATATCATATCTCTACTTACTGAACAAACAAATCTGTACAGTACTCAAGTGAAGGGTACATCGATAAATTTGACAGAAGATGACATCAAAGATTTCTTGGCAATTTTGATATTCATGGGGGTTGCAAAGTTGCCAGCTTATACAGATTACTGGTCCACTGAATGCCGATATAATAATGTTGCTGACATAATGACGTTGAAAAAATTCCAGATGATAAGACGTTACCTTCACTGTAACGACAATTTAAAAGATGACGGTGATCGATATTATAAAGTTCGGCCGCTTCTTCAAGCAATACGTGCCAACTGTTTGAAGATCGAAGAAGAGTCGCGATTTAGTATCGACGAAATGATGGTACCTCACAAAGGAAATAGAGCGGGAAGTCGGAAACAATACATAAAAAACAAGCCCAAAAAATGGGGATTTAAAATCTTTGTACGAGCAGGAGTTTCAGGTATCGTTTACGACTTTTTGCTATATGGAGGAGATGACACTTTCCGATTTCACCGATTAAGTGACGAAGAAAATAGCATGGGCTTAGGGTCGAAAGTAGTTTTGGCTTTAGCTCAGTCTATTCACCAACCCGCATGCAAGGTGTTGTGCTTCGACAACTTCTTTACATCTATTGAGCTTCTGCAATATTTACGTAACCAGTATGGAATATTTGCTTTGGGGACAATTAGGCAAAACAGATTGCGAGGAGCTGAACAGAAACTGCCTACTGATAAAAATTTAAAGAAAAAAGGGAGAGGCTCTTTTGCGCAGGTGCAATGCAACAAAAATAAGGTTGTTGTTGTGAAATGGTTTGACAACAAATGTGTGACCGCAGCAAGCACATTTGTGGAAACTCGACCTGTACAGGTTGTAATGCGATATAAGAAAGAAGAGAGAAGAAAAATGCCTGTGACGTGTCCAAACATAGTAAAGGAATATAATTTGAACATGGGTGGTGTTGATTTGGCCGACATGTTGGTTGCACTTTATAGAACACCATTTAAAGGTCACCGATGGTATTTGCCACTAATTGCACAAATGATAGATATATCAATGAATAACGCTTGGTTGATGTACCGACGTGATTTTGAAAAGACGCGACGTCGCAATATATATGGCAATAATAGCAACGAGCTGCAAAAGATGAAACCGATTAGCCTCAAAAAGTTTCGACTTGATGTTTACAAAAGCCTTCTGAAATTAGGAAGAACTAGCCACGTAACAAACGTACCCTCTACTGCAGTACCTGTTATCAAAAACCCATCAGCTGAAAGGCCTGTTGACGCAGTTCGGTTTGATCAATGTGGTCATCTTCCCACATTTTCATCCAAAGGAAGGTGCAAATATTGCACCAAAGGACAGACGAAAGTATTTTGCCAAAAATGTAACTTGAGGCTGTGTTTTTTGCCAGAGCGCAATTGCTTTCTAGCTTTCCATACAAAGTAATAACCTCGTATGATAGAATAATATGATCTCATTTTTGTAATAGTTAACAGTAAAGTGTTACTTAATAGTAATAAGTGTAGTATTATGCTTATATAAAAATATAATTACCAGAACTTCAAGTTCTATAATAGTGAGACTGTTGATATATTTGATTATTTTTCTAAATGTTACAGCAAACTTTGAGACTGTTGATATGCTCAATTTATTTAATTTATAAAACTTATAAAGTAGTTATTGTGAAACAAGTATAACATTGTGATCTCCTAATTATGTTAAGCTGTTTTATGATTAAAATATATAAAATATTACAAATAACTTATTTATGGCACACATGGCAGTGTATCCACTTAGATACAATTATTTTTGTTTGTAGATTGCTACCAACTTGGCAGTGTGTCTTGCAGGATACATTCTCTAAAATGAAAAGTAAATATAATAGATTTTATAAAATATTTTTTTTACCATGTTTATACGTCTAGTAATCCATATTACACAGAAAACATACATATTTTAAGAAAAAAAAATCCTGCCAAGTATAGGGTTAATATCCGCGAAAAACAATTAACAACCGCTGCAAAAGTAGTAAAAGAGCCTGAAGAAATGTGTCAGGTCCAAAACCAATATATATCAAAACTAGCGGCTTTACACGGGTATTTAATAAAAATCATAAATTGAAACAAGTTATTGTGACATAACCATACATATGATATGGCAATTTTTTTGTAGATATTTATGTCTTCCATAAAATTGTAGTAAATCACTTTGCTCTTTTGTCAACGCTTTCCGCAGCGTACGCGATATAACGATTTTTTTTCGTACTTTTTTCGTTAGTTGGGTTACATTATTGAAGTTTTCATACGGATCCCTAAGTTTTTGAAAATATTCTATAGCCTATGTTCATCAAGGATAGAGTAGAATTTTCTATTTGTGAAAGAATTTTTCAAACCGCTCCAGTAGTTTTTAAGTTTATTCTACAAAAATATAAAATACATTTTTTTCTCTGTATAATATTATTAGTATAATAGTATCGGAATAGATATAGATTAAAGAGAAAATGGACAGCACCTTACGTATATGCTAATACTACAGCATTCTAACAATTTAACTCGACAAGACCTTATCTACCTTAATGTATTAATTCTCTAATAATACTTATTCAAACAAGGTTCCCTATCACATCTCCCATTACTCACCGCAGACCGAAGGTATTTCTAATTAAACTTTGTCGAACTAACATTCATGTGAAGACAAAGAATCTACGTAAGTTCGATAAGTTTAAACATAATTCCTCAGAGGGATCCCTTTGAGATAGAACTGGTCAAGATAAATCAACTTTGAAAATAAGAACTTATTGAAATGCCCGATAAAGGTTTTGCTAACTTATTTCTGGTGAATTGAAAGAAGATAATTTAAGGAGTTAGTGTAGAAATAAGTGTAAGACTTTTTCGATAAAATTTTACGAAAAATAAAAGTGTTAATATTATCAAAAACAATGTTTTTTTTTTATCTATCTCGGTTTACTGTATCAGCCGGATCGTCCACTGCTGAACTCACCCTTCCCTATAAAGGGGGTAATTGCCATAATCCCCACGCTTGGCAGGCGTCTTGGGGATTGCAGTGTCTGATGGCAGTTCTTTAGAAGGCGCTGCTGCCCACCTTCCAGTATTTTTCCTTAGTCGCATCTTACGACACCCACGGGATAATATGGGGAGGTGCAATTCTAACCCGGCACCCCACGGGGAATACTACGGTTAATATCACGTAATATCACTGTTTACAAGATAAATATTATTATTACTTACAAATCCCGTAAGTAATTCATATTTCGAAGCGCTCGTAGCGAAGTTTACTTTGCTGTTCTCAACCGATCAGCAAAGATAAGCAACGTTGCCCGCGGTCATGAGTTGGATGGGTGACCGGTAGTGACATTACTACTGAGCGCTTCCGTGCTTCGGAGGGCACGTTAAGCCGTCGGTCCCGGTTGTTGTCTTAGGATGGCAGTCGTTATAGCATGGTGGTAGGGCATTTTGCGAATGCCTGCCTGGCTAGCTACCACCCTAAAGTAGAAAATCTGTCGCCAAGCACCTAACGGTGTGTTCCGGCAGCTATCCTTGAGAGCCAGTACTTGTAGGTTAGCCTGAACAACATCTTCGACCACATCATCACGTACCAGCAGGTGAGAGAGTGGTCAAACCTATCAGGCATAAAAAAAAAGAAAAAAAAAGCAATAATAATATTTATCAAAACAATGGTTTGTAGAAAAGGAGTAAAACCGATTAAGTATGTCAATGGTAAATACATTTGAAATATCTGACACATTGTTGAAAACTATCATCGAACCTTCTCAGAGGTGGACAAGTTTAGGAAGATATTGTAGTAATGCTGGCCGAGCGCTAACTGCTATCGACTGCCGTGCCGCAGGTCCATGGCTCGATCCCCACCACCAGCTTGAGCTTCACCACATGGTGGAAAAGCATGTTGCGAATACTCGCCTGGCTACCTACCAACCTCAAGTAGAAAATCTGTCTCCAAGCACTTAACAGTGTCTTCCGGCAGCAGTCCTTAAGAGAGTTCGTAAAATTATAGGCACATGAGACTTAACAACTGTATAATATAGTGGCGGACACAGTGCAATTGGTCACTTGTTTCGAAATGCATCTGTTATAGGCAGAGGTTAGACTGCTAAGCATCAGGTGGGCCCCGTGCTTGTTCCTTCACAACAACCTAAAAAAACACTTGACGGTATTTTTGGATGACGTTACAATATTAATATTGTCTTTGACTCGTTGATTCTTTACACAACGAAAAGAAACATCGTCAAGTGTGTGTGGTCTCTAAACGGGGTAGGCAATTTGTATATACTCAAAAATATAAACTTAATACAAAAACTAGGAAATTTGGGTAGTAACAGTAAATATACGAAGTAAATATTAAACATTTTTCTTTTTATCTTTTAAAAAGACAGGTACAAAAAATCCACCATAAAAAATCTTATGAATATAAAATAAGATTTGAGGTGCTGAAAATATAAGGGAGATGAGTTTCATAATAAGATTTTGATGGATGCTGGGAGAATTTCACCCTTGCCCACACTTAAATTAGTTTCGATACTATTTGATGAAAAACTTTTAATAAAACCGACGGCTTGTGAAAAGAAAGAGATTTTACATTAATAACCGACGGTTATTAATAAAAAATCACTTTTTACAATACAGATACTTCATCGAAAGCAATAAAGGTACCTTACGAATCAGATGATAAATTAAACGAGATCTTAATACCAAATTGAAAGATTTTTTTGTAACATTAACGTCTTGTTTGTCTTAGGTTTTCGAGATTATGACACGTAGTAATTAAACAACTTTAAACGGTTTAAATCGCGTATATCTATCATTATTTTTGTCTCGACGTTTCAAACACTGCAGTGAACGTGGTCACGGGGTGACTAAGTGGTTTTATATCACTTGCGTTATTAAGAAATTATTTTGTTCTACCGTCAGAAATTTTATTTTAATCATAAGGTTCCCTATTCACGTAGTATCCAAACACAGTGTCCAGAGGTCCTTCAAATTTATGAAGGCTATGGGATTTAATTACCTTCATAACAGGATCCCGAGCAGGTGGTACTTGCGAACCATCTCTATTGGAATTTGGTTACTTTTTGATTTCAATAGGCTCGCGTAACATTTTTGGCATAAAACGGGTCTCTCTGCCGAGGATTTGTGGATTGACGAACCGAATGTAGTGGTAGAGTTTTCCTGAGCATGTTCACAAACTGCAAACCTGGTCGACAATCTGTTCTTTATGTCAGCGATGTGTTATTTTTCCCAGATACCAACGCTCCCCTTTATTTTTCCTATGTATGACAGCCCACATTCACAATCAAGCTTGTAAACACCTGCATCTTGTAGGGGAATATTGCATCTTCTTATGCGGCTTGAAGTAAGTTGTTATTGACTCTCGTCTTAAGATTTTACCAATTTTGTCCGTGACACTCTTGATGAAAGGCAGGAAAGCAGGTTGTCGCTCAAGTGTGGAAGACACATTGTTTGTTCATATTTACTGTACTGTATCAGCCGGATTGTCCACTGCTGAACACAGCCTTCCCCATTAAAGAGGGGGGGGGGGGGGGTTTTCCACGCTTGGCAGGCGGCTAGTGATCGCACTCTAGGATATCATTTTCTCAGGAGGTGCTGCTGCCCGCCTTCCGGTATTTTACCTTTAGTTGCCTCTTACGACACCCACATGTAACAATCGGGGGGTGGCATTCTAGCAGAGGGTGTGTACAGCCGTGAACAATCCGACTGATACATTGACGGGTTATTGCAATGCTCTACCCTAGAACAGAGAGGCCCGCACTTGGGCAATCTTTTAAATATATAACTGTTTGCACCTAAAAATGGAACCGACATCAACACTCAAAAGTGTGAAATAACTTTTCGAAGTTGGTACCATGCGCAAAATATTGTGATAATAGGTACCAACTTTTGAACTATCATGGTACCGACTTCAAGAAGTTAATTCACACTTTTGAGTGCTGAAGTCGGTTTAATTTTTAAGTTAAAAATGTTTTTATTTTTCGCTCAGTAATTTCACTGGCTATGTTTTGGAACAAATGTTATGGAACTTTATTAAATCTAACAAAAAAGGCCTAAATGCTTTTTCTTCTACGCTATCTTGGGAAGGGCGATCAGCTAATAAGCTAGTGAAGATATATGCAATGTTTTTGCCATTTACTTCCAATCTAATTTTCTCGAATCTACTACCCAACGTTATCTTACCACAATCTTCAGATCCACAGATGATCATTCCACAAATTATTCAAACACATTAAGTGACATAGAAATTAATCCTGAATCTATACTTAAATTTCTTAAATCATTGGACCTAAATAAAGGAGCTGGTCCTAATCAAATACCGCCAATATTTATCGTGAACTGCGCTGAGAGTTTGACAGCAACACTAACGAAATTGTATCAGCTTTCTATCAGAGAAGGCATCGGGCCTGGTATTTGGAAATCCGCATTTATTACCCCAATCCATAAAAGTGGCGACAAGAGGGAAGTAAAGAAGTATAGACCTATTTCTAAATTATGCATATTTGCGAAAATTCTTGAACGTCTTGAACACCCAGGTCTATAACTCTTTATCCAATATTTTCACTCCAGAACGACATGGTTTTTTTAGAAACCGATCAACAATTACTAATTTATTGTCATTTATTGATAATACTACTTCAAAAATGGATACCGGGGAGCAGGTAGATTCTATATTTACTGATTTCACTACGGCATTCGATCGCATCGACCATACCATACTTCTAAAAAAGCTTCTGTCGTCCGGAATCCACGGTAGTTTATTCAGATGGTTATTTTTTATTAGGACTTTTTGATTAGGACGATAACCTATATAAAAAATAGATCCCAAGCTGTTAAACGGTTGTGTATCTATGTGGTGCATTTACCCCTCCGGAGTCCCTCAAGGATTGTTGATCGGACCTTTGCTGTGTATTTTTTTCATTTTTCACCCTAACAGATCGGTTAGAATATCTTTCTTCTCACTTCATCACCCATATAGCTCATCCAAATATAGACGTATACGTAATGGGAATTGTTTTACAAGGCCACTTACCGTAACGTTGAGTTAGCGGTGATGGATTTTCTACTATAAGGTTGAATGTCTGAGGTTTCAACTTAAAAAACAGAAACACTCGGAATTCAGACAGAATTGTTTTTACCAAAAGTGCCAAAACAGCATTATATTATAAGAAAAATTGTTACATTAATTAGATACTTATGATTCATGACTTTTTAATTGTATTAAATTCAAATCAATTATCATATATAAATCCATAATTTGCACGCCGCTATGCGGCAAAATGTACTAGGAACTATACCATTGTAAATATATTATCCATCTTTATGTACCGACATTTTATGCAAATAAATATTATTCTATTCTAAAACATTTTGAATATCTACTCGCCTCTAATTGTCTTTGTTTACGGTTGCCAGATAATCTTCGGTTTGGAAGCGCTCGTAGCGAAGTTTGCTTAGCCGTTCTTATCCGATTATCTAAGTTAAGCAACGTCGGCCGCGGTCATGTCTTGGGTGACCGCTAGTGACATTACTACTGAGCGTGGACGTGCTTCGGAAGGCAGGTTAAGCCGTCGGTCGCGGTTGTTGTTATTGGCAGTCAATATAGCATGGTAGTAGGGCATTTTAAGAATGCCCGTTTGGCTAGCAACCACGCTCAAGTAGAAAATTGGCACTAAGCAAGTTCTTAAGCAAAAAACAGCAGCAGCGGTCTTTGCAAGCCAGTATTTTTAGGTTACCCTGAACAACATCTTCGACCACATCGTCACTTACAAAGGGGCAGGGCAAGGGCATTATGCGAATGCCCGCCTAGCTAGCGACCACCCTCAAGTGGATCTATCACCAAGCACCTAACAGTCACATGGAGCCTTTACAACTGTACATTTCAGTGTGACGGGCACAGTGCAATTCGTCGTTGACGAAATGCATCTGTTATATCCATCATCCAGGTTTTCGTGTAAAGAGTTTATCTAACAATATATCTGTCAATATGCCACCGTGAAACTCAAACAAGAATAAAAACATGATATCCATGCGCGTGGCAGTCCACAATTACTACCAGACTATTAGTTTACTTGTCTATTACCAATAAAGTTTATATGCAGAAACAAACAAAGCAGAATTAAACACGTATCAGTTGATCCCACGTCCATATTCAGATATCCCATGAGCATATCCTATTCCATACCAACACAGATTAGGCCGCAGTTACTGCGCGTTATAGGACCGAAGATAAACCCATTGCGCCTATGGGGTTTCACCGAATTGCTTATAGGCAGGTCTGCATGACTTTATGGGCCTCGATTTCCTAAATGTTCCTCGTAAATAAGCAAGCTTCGGAATTAGTTTCTTGCGTTGGGTAGTTTCGATTGAGGAGCAAATATTATTCAATTTAGTATTCGTATTATATAGTTCGTAGTATCTTAATTTACAAAATGCAACACTACAGGTAAATAAATGAAAGCTTTTAGATAACCTACAAGTCATTGCAGACTCACAGGCAATCCAAATGCTCCAGCCCGCTGCTAGGTGGCAGCGTACCTTACATGCTGGTAGCATTGCCCCGTTAGATTGCAATGCTTATTTCTGAGCCAAACAGGTGCCAGCATTTTGATCAAGTGCTGTGATAATGGAAAATAGGATAAGCTCCCGGCCCTAATGTCCTAATGTCTCCACGCCAAAGCTGTCGAAGTAACAGTCAGTATTAGTTAATACTACTTGTGAAGCAGTGATGGCTCAGTGGCATTGGCTATGGACTGCCGCGCAGCAGGTCCATGGTTCGAATACCGCCCAGAGCTTGAGCTTCACCGCATGGTGGAAGGGCATTTTGCGAATGCCCACCTGGCTAGCGATCACCCTCAAGTAGAAAATCTGTCGCCAAGCACCTAACGGTGTGTTCCGGTAGCAGTCCTTGAGAGCCAGTGAAATAACAGGCTAAATGAGAGTTAACAGGTATGTCTCAAGGTGATGGGCGCAGTGCAGTTCGTCACTTGTGATGAAATGCATCTGTTATAGGCAGAGGATACCGCTTTACATCAGGTGGGCCTCACGCTTGTTCCTTCACAATAACATAAAAAAACTACTTTGCTACTACTTGATACATTTGTCTATATGAGTATGTTTTCACTTACAGCAATAAGAGGACAGACCTAAGCCTCCGTAGTTTCGGGGGAGATCCAAACACAGCTCATAAAGGGGAACTTTATCTACGACCCGTTGTTTATGTGGGTACTACAGTATTTTATAGACAATAGTGTTTACAAGACTGTTATAGGAGTTATTTTAATGTCTGGTTGTAGTTTATAGGTATTATATTTAACCCACTTCAAAATGGAAGAGGTTCAATTTGACTCTACGTGTTCTTTTGTATGTTTGTTACTCGATTACTCTTTTTTGGTACCGAGGTCATGGCTTTCATTACCGGAAACTGTATGTTATTGACTGTTTTTTTAATTCCTGATAGGTTATCCCTTGACCACTATGTCACCTGATGGTAAGTGGTGATTTGGTCGAAGAAGTTGATCAGGCTAACCTAATTACTGGCTCTCAAGGACAGCTGCCGGAACACACCGTTAGGTGCTGAATCAATCCTATAATTATTAAAATATAGGGTTCCAGCGCCTGAAGTGGTGTCCAGTACATTTTAGTAGGTATTGCACACTAATATTATGGAGAGGAAAGATTTGTATTTTTATACATTGCAACGAATAAACTTCAAAACTACTTGGATCGACCGATTTGGATGAAATTTGGTATGGAAATAGTTTGAGACCTGGGAAATGATATAAGATAGTTTTAACCCACTTGCGCAAAAAGAGGTGAATGGTTTTGCGCGATAACCGTCATACGCGCGGGCGAAGCTGCGGCCGGAAAGCTAGTGTCGTATGCTTTATGAAAATCGTTATTTACACATACCTACCTCTTCGGGAATATAATGGTAAGTATAATGGTAAGGTCAAGAACCGAGACCGAAGGCTTAACGTCCCTCCAAAGCTCGGAAGTGATTAGTAGGTATAGAAAATGCCACAAGCGGTAACCCACCTATGTAATCACTACAGCAAACGTTTACTCTAACCTAGCTACGCGTTACGTCTATTTCGAAGGGGAGACATAAATTAAAAAAAAAACTCTGATTGTAAGTTTTTCTCGCAGCATCGTTGCTTGCTCTCTTTATTCTATTTGCAAGTAGCCAACAATACAATGTGTCATAGCAAAATCGGATCAACAGTATGTAAGCTATTCAGCATAGTGCTCGAAGCATCGTGTCTTCAATAAAAATTAATGATATTTGAATTAAGAACGGTCAGGAGGGTCAATTTTTTTCCATCCGTTTGAATGCACGAATTTTTTTGACGTTAGCATCTACCTACCTCAAAAGTATCTAACTATCTAATTTATATACTTACTACAAATGAATAGGAAAAAATCAACTGGCCTGCTCCCGCTTAAATTTAAAATGTGCTAAGTCCTGCTGAAAGTCATGTTCCCATCCGAAATAATTTCCATGCGTTTGTTTCATAACGCTTAACATGCTCTTTAAATAATACTTACCTCTTAAGACCGTTCAATAATAAGAAAAAACGGATAAATACAAACCTAGCGTCACCTTTACGATTAGCTAAACACACCCCATCCCCAGGGACGGAAATTCGCGGTTTCGTACCCCAAAACGCAGAATATTTTATTTTTGTTTACAAATAAACACCTTTTTTAAGCAATAAAAAAATAGCCTACAACCTTATTCGCTCCAGAAGTAAGACAAAACCCCTATTTATCGTTATTACAACTTTTTCAACCTGTTTTATTTTCTACCTTTTCGTTCGTTTGTTCCTTTGGCTGTAATAATAGGTTTTATCAACTTTAATACAAAGCTGAGTGAAAAGTTCCGCCGTCTTTTATTACCAACGGTGAGTTTTCCCGTTTATTGTACACGGAGTCTTCTGTGAATAAACGAAAAATGTAATAAAGTAACGGGATTTCATTATAAGAATAAACGGACGTGTAAATAAAAGTAGGAAGAATAACTTTTTTAGGAATATTTGCATGACAAAAATGTGTTTATTGTTGTTACCTTATTTTGGAAGTTAATAACGGACAATGATTTAGTGTACTGTTTGGGCGTTAATTTTTGCTAGCTTTTTACAGCATTTTTTTTACTTACCTTTAACGCACCTGTGTTGGTTAGTGATAATTTAGAAAAGATTGCTAAACAGGCTTAAATGACAGCTGCCGAAACACATTGTTAGGTGCTTGACGACAGGTTCTTCTACTTGAGTGTGGTAGATAGACAGGCAGGCATTCAAAAAATGCTCAAACACAATTCAATAACGACTGTCATCCTAAGACAACAACCGCGACCGACAACTAAACGTACCTTCCGAAGATTAAAAGGTTAAAACTTTTCTCAGTTTTTATAGCAATCTTTTATAAGCAAGCTTTTGTTCTTTATCTCTGCTGTTGGTTAGTCATAATGTGGTCAAGAACGTCACAGGATTCCTATAAAGGTTCTCCATTGCAGGCTCTCAAGAACAGTTACTGGAATACACAGCTAGGTGCTTGGTGACGATTGTCTACTTGAGGGTGGGGGCGAGCCTGTAGAGCATTTTCAAAATTACTTAGCACCATTCAGTATTCATTTGACCTGGATTTATTTAATGGTGTATTTGCAATATTATAATGTCTTTATTTTTTTCATATGTTCAGCCTGCAATATTACCAAAAAAGGTTTATGATATTATATATATATGAGTTGTCAAAACTATACATACCATAATTATACAACACAACAGATACTACAACGAAAGCATTTAGGGATCTAAAGGCCATTGCAGGTCCACAATTTTGTGGGCTATTTCATAATAATAATATTAATTATAAGATCAAATAAAAAAAAAACTACTTAATAGTCCAAATGCTCCAGCAAACTACCAGTTGGCAGCCTGCCCATCATGCCCGCAGCATTGCTCCGCTGAATTGCAATGCTTATTCGTTGAGCTAAATAACTGTTAGAATAATAATAGGAAATTTACGTTTATTACTAGTTAAAAAACTTCTTTTATTCGTTCTGCTGTTCAATAATATTTCGTGTATTTTTTGCGCATTTTGGATGATACAATTGACGTAATCGCCACATTGCAGCGGACGCTAATATGATTCTTATTTTAACAGTAGTTTGTTTGGTTATCGTATTCACTGGCAACGACTTCAAAAATGTGCATTTCAAAAGCTCTCAGGAGCGTACAGTTAAAATTACAAACATATTTAGAACTATAACTGATGACAAAGACTGAAGTTGACATTCAATTTAATTTTTATTTATATAACAATACAAATTACACACAGCAATACCTCTAAACTCGCACTAAATCTCCAGAATTTTCAACAATATTTTAAGAAGCAGTGATGGCTCAGTGGCATTGGCTATATGGAATGCCGCGCAGCAGGTCCATGGTTCGAAACCCGCCGCGGGTTTGAGCTTCACCGCATGGTGGAAGGGCATTTTGCGAATGCCCGCCTGGCTAGCGACCACCCTCAAGTAGAAAATCTGTCGCCAAGCAACAGCAGTCCTTGAGAGCCAGTGAAATAACAGGCAAAATGAGACTTAACAGATATGTCTCAAGGTGATGAGCGCAGTGCAGTTCGTTACTTGTGATGAAATGCATTTGTTATAGGCAGAGGATACCGCTTAACATCAGGTGGGCCTCGCGCTTGTTCCTTCACAATAACATAAAAAAAGAAGATAATAACTCAAAATATACGCAAAACCTTTGCCTTGTAAAATACATTCTTCATATCCTAACACATATTACCTACCACCTACGAATATCTCACCAAAATAGCGTCCAAGTATCCCATCCTTGTAAAATTTAGCGCTTCACCTGGCCCAGGTCATATATCTAAGTTATGAGCCTCGAAGGACAAGAGCTTGCGATTACTACTTTATTTGATAACGTCCCTTTGGGATCCTGTTGAAATATAACTGTATATGATAACAAGATCTTTTTTATGCTTGAGGTTTGAATATTTATGAAAACTTTTGGTAGTTTCTAGGAGGATTTTGTGGGTAAAAGATCGTTGTATACCTTTTATGATAAAGGTTTCATTGGTACAAAGTCTCCTGAACAATGCGTATAATTAATATTCAAGTTTTTCACGGCTTTTAATGTTTAACCGACTTACATGCGACGTCTTTCTAATTCACTTATTAGGAACCGGCTAGGACCCGCGTTATATTTACCGGAAAGATTTAGACCAGTTTCGGACTGTTTTGAAGCCCTTCGTCTGGGAGTCACGATAGCGCGAAGCGACGAGCACGGGCCTCAGCGCGTAACAGTAAAGTGAAGTCTTTGTAATTACTCAATAGATTCAGGCGTTTTTTTTTATTTGATTGTGACGGAACGGGCACGTGGCCCAATGATGTTAAGTGGATTAACCTCTGCCTAAATCAGATGCATTTCATCATATGACGAATTGCACTGCGCCCGTCACACTGAGACATACAGTTTTGAATATTGGCGGAAATCCATGATAGTATATCATAAATATTTTTTAAATGAATAATATTTAAGAAAAGCAAGTATGCTAACCTCGATAGTGGTTACATATTTGAGCCGTTTGGTGTGGAAACGTTGGGTCTATGGGGACCGGGAGCTCATCGTATTTTCCAAAACTTATCAGAGTGCTTGTCGATGCGACGTGTGATCAAAATGTAGCACCTATTTGGTTCAACGAAGAAGCATTGCAAAAGAATCTATCACATTAAATTACTTTAGATATTATAAACCATCTGTACTCTACTGTACTGTATCATTCGGATTGTCCACTACTGAACAGGGCCTCTCCTATTTAGGCGGGGTTTACCATAATCCCAACGCTTGGCAGGCGTCTTGTGGATCGCAGTTTAAGATATCGATTCCACATGAGGCGCTGCTGCCCACCTTCCAGTCTTTACTTTGAGTGGATTTTTACGATACCCACAGGTGTCGTAAGAGGTGAAGCAATATGGGGTGACATTCTTGGCTGGCGGCATCCCACGGGGCGCCATACATTTATATGAGCCATAAGTTGTGGTTATTTGTAGGAAGTGGGCTTATATGTCAGAAAGTGAAAAAGTGATGGCAATTACGGTGTTTTTTGTTTTTTTTTATAAATCATATTGGTGTAGTCGTAACCCATGGGTTGCTGGGCTAGAATGTCAACCCCGTGGGTGTCGTAAGAGGCGACTAAGGGTAACACACTAGAAGGTGGGCAGCAGCGCTTTCTGAGGAACCAATATCTTACACTGGGATCTCCAAGACGCCTACCAAGGGTGGGGATTCTGGTAAACTCCCTATAATGGGGGAGGCTGGGTTCAGCAGTTGACAATCCGGCTGATACAGTAATAAGTAATATTGGTGTAGTTAATTTTTTTTTTATGTTATTGTGACGGAACAAGTTCGATGTTAAGCGGACTAACCTCTGCCTATAACAGATGCATTTCGTCACAAGTCACGAATTGCACTGCACCCGTCACCTTGAGAAATAGTTTTTAAGTCTCATGTGCCTGTGGTTTCACTGGCTTTCAAGGAATGCTGCCGGCGGAACACCGTTAGATGCTTGGCGACAGATTTTCTACTTGAGGGTGATCGCTAGCAAGGCGGAAATTCGCAAAATGCTCTTCCATCATGCAGTGAAGCTCAAGCCCGCGGCGGGATTCGAGCCATGGACCTGCAGCACAGTAGTCCATAGCCAAAGCCACTGAGCCATCACTGCTTCCAAGCATAAATTACATTTAATAAAAATACTTCGTTAGCTTTGCTTGCATTGTGATTTTTCATATTAAAATTAATCTTTATGTATGGAAAATATCTCATTTTCCATACATAAAATACGTACCTGTTTACACGTATTACTGTTTATATAATGTTTTTATCCTCTTAGCAGTAATTAAATTAATTATATACCTTAACAATCCTTAAGACTTTCAAGTAGAAAATAATTACAGACCAACAAAACATGGTAACGACCTCCATTTCCTTTCAATTCATCGCCAGGAAGCAACTTCAGAAAGCTTCATCCAAATTTGGGGCACAATTTGGCTGTCATTGTCTACGAATCGTTATAAAAACTTATTGTGCCACAAATTTAACTGTTCTTGATGAAGGCGCCACGGGAAAAGTATTACCAATAAGAATTTAGAGACATTTTAAATTCCATAACTATTTTATCCTACTGACAGATAAGAACGTGTGTTTGTATATATGAATATGTATTTATTGACTGTATGTATTGTTTTTAGGGTTCAGTGCCCAAAGGGTAAATACAGGAACCTATTACTGAGACCTTGCTGTCCGTCTGTCTGTCACCAGACAGTATCTCAAGAACGGTGATAGCTAGACAGTTGAAATTTTCACAGATGATGTATTTCTATTGCCACTATAACAACATATACTAAAAATAAAATAAATAATTAAGAGTGGCTCCCATACAACTAACTTGATTTATTTATTTATTATTTCATCATATACATACATAATAAACAAGTACATACCCTGTTAGGGTTTAGCAAATATATTTTCATGGGTATGAAGCTATAGAATAATAATTGTTATTGTTATATTATATATATTTACTGTTGCTTGCTCGATACTAATAACAGTGACTGCTGCGAAAAGAGAAGAAGTTAGCAAGCAAGAATAAGTTACAGATAATGGTACGGAACCCTTCATACGCGAGTCCCACTCGCACTTGGCCGTTTTATTTTATTGTATATACACTATATTCAATTATTATATGTTGTGTTAGATTTATTAATATGTCTAGTGTATGAAGTTTCTATTTAGTTATCTTTAGAAATAGTTTCTTTTTTTTACTTGCCAAAATTTTATCATATATCTCTTTGCCTAGAGTTACTTATAAAAATTACCCATTGTTTTTTGGGTGTTCTTTCGCCTTTCGGGTCGCGGCTGAAAACAATCGCTGATTGGTTACCCAATTGGCACAATGCTGAGCTAAAGCACTCTCAACACCATTTCTATGTACGAATTATTTTGGAAAATCTGTAAATGTTATTTTGTACTGCGTACACATTTATATTTGATATTTAATTATGTGTTGAATAAATATTTTCATTTCATTACATTTAATATATCGAAGTGCTTGTACAGCACCGCTTCAATAAACTCTGTAACAATGAATAAAAATAATATAATACTGTAGAAGCGCTCGTAGCGAAGTTTACTTAGCCGTTCTTAACCGATACGTCCGCCACGGTCAAGAGTTGGATGGGTGACCGCTAGAGTAACCTTACTAATGAGCGTGCACGTGCTTCGGAACGCACGTTAAGCCGTCGGTCCTGGTTGTTGTCTTAAGATTGCAGTTGTTTTATCATTGTGGTAGGGCATTGGCTAGCTACCACCTTCAAGTAGAAAATCTGTCACCAAGCACCTAACGGTGTGTTCCGGCAGCTGTACTTAAGAGCCAGTAATTCTAGGTTAGCCAGAACAACATCTTCGACCACATTATCACTTACCTATATCTCATACTTATTATGAGAGAAAGGTAGTGGTGAAAGGCGATCATACCAATTTTGAAGCAGTGATGGCTTAGTGGCATTGGCTATGGAATGCCGCGCAGCAGGTCCATGGTTCGAATCCCGCCGCGCGCTTGAGCTTCACCGCATGGTGGAAGGGCATTTTGCGGATACCCACACTCATCACACACGCGACCACCCTCAAGTAGTAAATCTGTCACCAAGCACCTAACAGTGTGTTCCGGCAGCAGTCCTTGAAAGCCAGTAAAATGACAAGCATATGAGACCTAAAAACTGTACGTATCAGTGTGACAGGCACAGTGCAATTCGTCGTTGACGAAATGCGTCTGTTATAGGCAGAGGTAAGTCCACTTAACATCAGGTGGGCCTCGGGCTTTATCCGTTACTGTAACATAAAAAAAAAATAAGATAACTATACCTAAACACACTCATTCTTATATAACCATGCATACGTTTTACAGAAGCTGTCGCTTATATTATAGTATTTTCAACTAAATTTATAACCATAGTTGCAACTATTCTTCTTTATCTTAGAATGTGCATATTTAGCTATAAGAAAATATACAGTAATGATTTAATTTGTTTATTTTTAGTTTATAAAAACAAATTATTTAAACCTCTACTAAAAATAACAAACATCACCAGCCTTCGTTTGTAGAATTAAATCATATAAATTTTCTCCTTATTATTAAACTTTTTCTTATAAACTACTTAATAAAATACTACAAACTATATACAACACTACAGCTATAAAAGCACTTAGACAACCTACAAGTCATTGCAGACTCACAGGCAGTCCAAATGCTCCAGCCCACTACCAGTTGGCAGCGTGCCCAGCATGCCATTGCTCCGTTGAATGGCTATGCTTATTCATGGTGCCAAATAGGTGCCAGTATTTTGGTCACTAAATAAAACTAAAATAAATTACTTGGTTATACTCTAATCCTCTTAAAAGACTAATATGCTCAAAAATACTTTACAAAGATTTATATGTCGCAAACGCTTCAAACATTAAACATAGTTTACTGCATATACACATTTATCTAGCTAAAAGGCACACCGATAACTAAACAGGCTGAGAAAAACAATCAAAAAAGCCAATCAATACATAGCCAGAGAATGATGCCCTACTATTCCATAAAAAAAAGGCAGACAAAAAAAAACAAATACAACAGTTTTAGTGTCTCGCGCAAACGTCTCTGTAAAGTAGTTTATCTTTCTAGAAAGGTTTCATTAGTTTATACGAGTAATAAGTACTTTGAAGCGCTCGTAGCGAAGTTTACTTAACTGTTCTTATCCGATCAGCAAAGTCAAGCAACGTCGGCCGCGGTCAAGAGTTGGATGGGTGACCGTTAGTGACATTACTACTGAGCGCTTCCGTGCTTTGCAGGGCACGTTAAGCTGTCGGTCCCGGTTGTTGTCTATGGATGGCATCGTTATAGCATGGTGGTAGGGCATTTTGCGAATGCCCGCCTGGCTAGCTACCACCCTCAAGTAGAAAATCTGGGGCCAAGCTCCTAACGGTGTGTTCCGGCAGCTTAAGAGCCAGTACTTCTAGGTTAGCCTGAACAAAATCTTCGACCACATCATCACTTACCATCAGGTAAGATAGTGGTCAAAGACTAACCCATCATGAATATAAAAAAAAACATAAAACTGGTACAGTTTCTCAGAAGCTTCATCATTCATCATCTTCGTTGCATAATATTCCATTTCCTTGTACTTTTACTGATTTTATTTTACTGTTTTTTAAATAAAAGTTAAAACCAAATGTAATTGCCAACACGAGCTTACGTCATGCTCATCTCAAATACACCAACGCACTCGCAAGCACGTGGATACCTATATTTAGCTCGCTTGATTTGTCTAAGCGTTTGTAGAAGTTCGAAGCTTGGTGCAAATAGCAAATGTGTGGACCCGCCAGTACTGTATCAGCTGGACTGTCCAATGCTAAACACAGCCTCCCTCATTATGGGAGGTTTGCCATAATCACCACGCTTGGCAGACGTCTTGGGAATCGCAATGTGAAATATAAGTTCTTCAGAAAGAGCTGCTGCCCACCTTCTGGTGTGTTACCCTTAGTCGCCTCTTACTACATCCACGTGTAGAGATGGGGAGGTGACATTCTCGCCTGGCACTCCACTGGTTTTTTTTTTTTTTAATCCATAGTAAAAGAAAAGAACTATAGCATAAATACCAGTAATAGTTTTCTTTTATCTTACTAGGAATAAAAGTCATTGAGACTGCTCAATGTAATAGAAGAGACACAGTCTGTATGCATCTGTTTGCGTGCCAGGATTTTCAAGATCGGGACATCATTGTGAGGAACAACTCTGAAGCGCTCGTAGCAAAGTTTTCTTAGCTGTTCTTAACTGATCAGCAAAGTTGAGCAACGTCCGCCGCATTCATGAGTTGGATGGGTGACCGCTAGTAAGATTACTACTGAGCGCTTCCTTGCTTCGCAGGGCACGTTATGCCGTCGGTCCCGGTTATTGTCTGAGGATGACGGTCGTTATAGCATGGCATTTTGCGAATGCCCGTCTGACTAGCTACCTTCCTCAAGTAGAAAATCTATCGCCAATCTCCTAACGGTGTCCTTGAGGGCCAGTAATTCTAAATAAGCCTGAACAATACCTTCGACCACATAATCACTTACCATCAGATGAGACAGTGGATTAAAGGCTAACTATCAGGCAAAAAAATATATATACTTCTATGTATTTTGTAATGGTTGTGCGTATTTAGAATTAAATTCCTATAATTATGAACGTAAATAATATTTAAATATCCATGAAGACTGCCAAAAAACAACCAAGTCTTTATAATGGATCGTTGTTTTATTCTATGGTGTAAAATCAAATCAAATCAAATCATTTATTTGCTAAAATACATGTCACATAAGATCGTATAATAATGGTTAAGGATACAATGTATTTAGTCTGCAAGCAGACGTGCACATTTTTGTGTAGTATTTATTAAGTACTTAAAATTTATGTTTTACAAAATTCTTTAAATTCTTCACACTGTAAAAACAGTTGTCAAGAAGCCAGTGAGTCAAAGAGCTTTTAAATTAGTTACCATCCAATATTTTGATGTCGTTTGGTATACAGTTATAAATGGTTAGACACATATTGTAAATATTTTTTTTATATAAGTCCTGCTTAGCACGAGGTTCATACAATAGATTGGTGAACTTTGCCCTTTTTTGTCGTGTACAAACTTCACCACGTTTCTTAAAAAAACGGTGGCAAAGGTGAAAAGAAAGGTAGCAGAGTATCATTTCATTCAATTTCAATTACTACATATTGTTTTGGTAACAATAAAATGTATTTCATTCTTTTTTCCACACATACATGTGGGAAAGAGAATCTAGAATATTCTTTACCTATCGCTAAAGATTGACATCTATTAACTTATAAGGAACCGGCTAGGACCCGCGTTATATACACCGGAAAGATTGTAACCAGTTTCGGACTGTTTTGAAGTGTTTTGACGATTGCGCGAAGCGACGAGTACGGGCCTCAGTGCTTAACTGACGTTGCAATGGCGATGTCTGCCCCGGCTCAGCTGAATTTGTCAAGTCATCGTCATAACTGTCACTTGTCTCACTGTCACTGTTATTGGTAAAATAAGGTTGATGACACACCACACTAAATGTATCAGTTTCATGATCCGGGCGCACAATATTGGAGTCACAGATATTCAAAACAGTTTTCCATGCCGGTGGTATGTTGACTGATTTTGTCATACGCTGAGCAACCATGGCGCTAGGTAGAAATTCCACCTACAAGAGGAGGCCCAACGATTCTGTGTGAACACCAATCGACTTGAAGCAAGGCAAGTATGATCTATGAAGCTACCAGTTTATTTATCCTTAAATCGATGTATGTCGAGTACATGTACAAGGAAATACTTGTACATTCGACCATAAAAGCTGGAAGTCTTGTACTAGCAAGTTTGACTAGCTAACAATGGCCTCCGGGATGCGATGGCGTATTTGTATTACAAGCTATTAGACCCAGCGCGCCGCCTCATGCCACAAATGCTCAGTGGCCGAGTGTTGCCTAGGAAACGCTTCGTAACTAAAATGCGTAATGTTAGGCACTTCTATACCATAAGAACATCTCTAATGGATAACTATGTGAGTCAGTAGAAACACTATTTAATATCGCTTGCATAATGATTTCAAGATGTGCGTGCATAAATATTTTCTTATTTCAATAGTGTAATGTAAAATCTGTGATAGCAAATTATATTCTATTCTTCTATTCTATAAAGATTGTTATTTCTGTCCATAATAACAATTATTAAAGCAGTAAATCGGAAAAATCTGTTTAATTCAGTTCTATAGTGTTTGAATTAGCATGGCATTGATTACCAGTTATTATTTATACTCATCTTATAAAGATTTTTGTATGTAAAAACAACTGGACCGATTTGAAAAAAATTTTCATCATTAGAATCCCACACCATCGCTGATCCCATTCTATAGCCTATGTCTGATGACCATAGGATTTTCAAAAACTTCCGTATACGATCCGTATGAAAACTTCGATAATGTAACCAAACGTGTGAGAGAATACCAAAAAAATCGTTATACAGCGTACGCTACGGAAATTGTTGACAAGAGAGCGACGTGATCTACTACAATTTTATAGAATACATCAATATCTACAAAAAAATCCGCAATACCAAATGTCTAACTAATACAGCTATGTCACAATAACTACTTTTCATGTGTTTTAATGATTATTTTTTGTTAAATCCCAGTGCGAGGCCGGGGTGGGCCGCTAGTTTCAAATATTTCAGGGAGTTGGAACGCGTTCCATTTTTAAACCTTTATTGAAGACCTTTTCCGAAACCTCCAAAGAAAAATTGACGATTTTGCATTGTCTTTGAGGTAAGACTATATAACTGATTGGAGTAAAGAGGTCGACGCCCGGAATAACCGGGAAGATGGCGACTTGCCAACTCGGAGTCAAAGTTTACACGTCCATACAGTACTGTAACTTCATTTTTTTGCAACAGTTGGTTTAGGTTTATCATTATATACTGTTTCGATACATCTGTAACAAGAAATTCTCAACACGAGTGCTTCTATCGCGATACATCCTATATATCATCATCATCATCATCATCACATCAACCGTAGCGTTGATTGTTGAACAAGTTCTCCCCAATTGCGTGTATTGGCCATAATCCCCACGCTTGGCAGGCGTATTGGGGATGGCAGTAGAACTTGTAAGTTTTTCAGAAGGCGCTGCTTCCCACTTTACGGTATTATTCCCTTAGTGGCTTCTTACGACAGCCACGGGAAGAAATGGGGATGACCTCACGGGGTATCCAATCAAAACAAACGTAGTTTATTTTTCTGCATCTTGATGTTTTGCATAAATCGGAGTAGATAGACAGCCCTAGCGCGGCCACTAAGGTTAGAGACAAAAAATATGAGCTATACATCTGAATACTTTATTTTTGTGACAAAACTTTTGTATTAATTTACAACGGAAGGGCACTACGAGTAAAAGGAGGAGGTAAAGTTCAAAGGAGCTCATAATTTACACAAAACTAAAAGAATGTAATCTAGCTAACGAAATTATATTTCATAAATCACTCCACAACTAATATTTCCTATGCTGTGGATGTAATTCAACGACGGAGTAGAGTCACGATTGTCAAAAGACCGGAAATAAAAACAAGCTAGAACGGGACTCGTTTGAAACCAAACAATGATAGTAGGATTATACATTTAGCAAAAATATCTCCCTACGCATGTAGTTATTAAATATTATGTCAGAAAAATTCAGTTGATTGATCGAAAATTAACATTTATGGAAGTAAATTGTGAATAATGGTTCCCTGATTCACCCGGCACTGTACCGTTTAATATAGCCCCAACCACAGATGATAGAATAGCATTAATTCAATCCGTTCATTAATCTTATGAAAATCCATACTAGATATAGGCATGCTGTAGTTTGCTTCGACCTGGGACAAACTCAGTCTAACAAACTTTTAAATACGGTAAAAATTTGCTTTCCTATAGGGATTTAAACGTATCCAGTGTATTCGAAAAAACGTTTATATTGTTTTTTTTTGTACAAAAGAAAATGCGAATATAGATAATAGTAAGAGTTATAAACAATACAATTTATTTGCAACAATAATTTTACGATTCCTTTAGGAACCAATTTTCCTCGGACAGACTGTCCAGTTAGGTACGTCCAACCATGACATAGAGATTTCCAGACAATTGCAACTTAGATAAGCAGCGTTCGGGAAGTTCCACGACAAATTCTCGTCGGACAACCCGCAGAGCCAGAAGACCAGAATCTTCAACCAGTGTGTTTTGCCAGTGATGACTTAGCGATTGGACGTAGTCCTTTACTGTAGTCCTTATATAAAGAGCCAAGAGCCATGCTCGGGGTATCATTGCGACAAAATCCGTAAAGAAGTAATCAGCTGAAGAACCAAAATTACTGACATAGCTTTCAGAATTTGCAATTTGAAGTGACAATGGCCAGGCCACATTGCTTGACAAACCAATAACTGACGGGGAAGAAAGGTTCTCGAGCGGTAACCACATTACACAAGATGATGTTAGAGTTGGTAGGCCCCTACTAGGTGGACTGACAATATCGTGAAGGTGCCGATAGATGCTGATGAATTTAGGTGGCTTACAACCGATCGTTGTAGCGTTTCATGGTGAAGATCTTCGTTAAACGGTAGACGTCTTCTGACTTATATAAAGGACCCAATGGATTCGTCAATAAAATTACCTTTAAATAACGGTCATGCCATATTCCCCTCTTAAATTTTTTACTATGCATTTAACTATGCAGTCAAAAGTATCAGTGTACTGACTACTGTATCAGCCAGATCGTCCACTACTGTAAACAGCCTCCCATATTATGGGAGTTTTGCTATAATCCCCACGCTTGACAGGGGTATTGGAGATTGCAGTAAAGGATAGGACTTCATCAGAAGGCATTGCTGCTCACCTTCTGGTATGTTTCCCTTTGTCACCTCTTATGACTCCAACAGGAACATAGATAGATAGATAGATAACTCTTTATTGTACACCAAAATAAAAATCATTATAAACAATATCATAAACTTAAGTAATGATGTACATTTGGCGGTCTTATCGCTAAAAAGCGATCTCTTCCAGACAACCTTTACATATGGGCGGGTTTAATTCTAGTCCGGCACCGGGCTAAAGTAGCAGTAGGTATTCCTATACCTACTAGTTACCTAACCATTAACATGAAATTATATAAACACAATAATTAGGGCGAGCGAAGCGTGCTCTATCACTATCCCAGAACTTAAACATTTTGTGGTACACTTTACTGAAAAACTATCACGCTTATAGATTATTGCTTTAACATAGTAATTTAATTTCATATCAAGATGTGTTATCTGTCAAAGAAAAAAAATTAAACCGTTAAAAAAGAACATTAACAATTTTGTATTCATTGGATAGAATATTATTGTACTATTAACGCCATCTGTTAGAAAACTAAACAGTTAACATCGCTGCAACAGAACTAAACTCAATACTCAAATACATCGTAATTAATCTTCTTAATACTAGATGACACCACTAGAATCAAGTTGTAAAATAAACGCGAGCCCTCACAAAGCTCAGCTTTTTGCATACATTTGTTAAAATTCTCTTCATAGTTAATGTACTGCTCTCTATGAAACTGGAATGTTATTCACAAAATATTGCATACTCTACGCATAATGCACAACCTTTGTGCAGTAGAAAATAGTTTTAGTGTTTGTTCTCTTCAAAGTAAACGATGCATTCTTTTCATATCGGTATTATTTTGTTTAGTGTGTAAAAAATGTACCAAATAAGTGTCATTTTAAGTTTCTGGCTGAAGATATATTTAGAAAAATTTAAAGTTTAGTGAATTTTTTGATATATCGTATAAGTTCGAATATCAAAAAGTTTTTTGAAATTCGATCGGTTAAATCGTTTAAAAAGCACTTGCACGCGGTAAGGTGAAATTGTGTTTTGGCATGTTTTAACCAAATCGAATCGCACTTGGCCTGTTTTATTTATTTAATCTTATATTGTACGCAGCATCTGAGACATTCTAGAATGATGTCAAATAAAGTAAGCAGCTGGCGTTGCTTACCCTCCTTAGTTCTCATTCACCACTAAAATAATGGCCCCGAGTTTCTTGCTCGATCTTCTCGCAGTGACTTTATAATATTTTTTTTGTAGAACGCGGCAGTACAATGCTGCATTTTTCAATGTTAAAATTTGTAATTGACCTTAATAAAAGCGTCGCAGGCGCCTAAATTTAATAAATGATTTTACTTTGACTTCGACTATGTTATTCTCTATTATTCTCTCTTATATTAAATTATTATTGTAGTATGTAATAGATTCTGTAAAAACAGCAAATTAAGTAAAAAGGCACAAGGTAGTGGCCGGAAGTGCCATAGCATATGATTATAACTGAGTTTGGGCTCATGTTCCTTTGCATGACATAGTTACAAGTAACATCATCTTAAATTGTCATTAAATAGTTATTAAAAGTATCGTAGGTGGAAAAAATACTAGTTAATAATTTTATTTTTAAGGCGGTTAATTAGAGCATGAAATGCCAAGCAATTATGTTGCACGAGATTTTGTCGCAGAACAATACTGAAATTAGGACGAAGCGTAAGTTGCTTTTTATGACATCTTACAGGATGTTAATGAACTAAATACTCCTTCAATAAATGATGTTGAGAAAATAAGCGACACGTTCAGTTCAATCAATCTTTAATACTATAACAACTCATCCTGAACGGAAACACAGAAAAAATACTCGCAAACTCCTTTATATTTCAATTTCGCACCTCAGAGTCCTCAGACATTTTCTCGCAGTATTCCAAGCAAAATACTGCCACAGTCGAGGCCTCGTGAATTATATTTATTTAGGTGTCGACGGTAAGGCCTATGTAATATATTCCTGCTCGTGTATACCTATTTATGTAGGTGTTTATATTTGCTGTTATACTCGTAGGTAGGACTGCGTCAAAAAAGATATGTGGATGAATAATAATTTGTTTATTGTAATTAAAAACGTTCATTACAAACAATTACAAATTATCATACATTAAAATTTATATTTTTCATTATATTATAATCAAATATCATATTTTTTATCACTATCTTACCTGATGGTAAGTGATGATATGGTCAAAGATGTTGTTCAGGCTAACCTAGAAGTACTGGCTCTCAAGGACAGCTTCCGGAACACACCGTTAGGTGCTTGGCGACAGATTTTCTACTTGAAGGTTGCTAGCCAGGTGGGTATTCGCAAAATACCCTGCCACCATGCTATAACGACTGCCATCCTAAGACAACAACCGGGACCGACGGCTTAACGTGCCTTCCGAATCACGGAAACGCTCAGTAGTAAATTATATCAAAGTATTTCAATGGCGAATTGAATAAATTTCATTGAATATATACAATAAATAAAATAAACATCATGTCAATGCTATGGCGCATACCATAGGCCTTCCAGACTCACAATTATTAAAACAACACAAAAAAAAGTAACATTCTATTCGTCACACATTATATCAATGAGTGAAAAATAGAAAACCCGATGTTTTGGCGTCGAGAAGTGCATTGAAGTGGCGTCAGATTCAATTCGGAATCAAAGGAGACTCCGAACGCGCCACACTGTTACCCGAGGAACATGAAACAGCTCGTGCCGACGACAGCGCGTGTACATTGGTGGAACAAACAATACACACAAAAGGCTTAGTAGCTGAGGACAGTCTACTGCACCTGTAATGACTTTACAACCGACAAATTGATAGAGGGCCTTTCTCACTTCTAGCGAAGATATGAGTAGGTAGTAAGTTGACGATTAACATAGAGTGATGGAAAAAATTATCATGTTCTGACTAAACTTAGGGATAGGTAAGGGTGGAAGAAGTAAAAGTATGGTGTTCACACGTGAGAAATAATAGCTTCTCTGTGGCAAGACTGTCTATGTGGGATTTGTGCCTCAAAACAGTTATGTGCAAGCAGTACTGTATTGAGACGTGAAAATGAAAGGAAACAGGTAAGGAAAATAAGTTACCAAAAACTAGCACCGACTTCAACACTCAAATATGTGTAATAACTTGTTGATGTCGGTACCATGATGGATCATAAGAACACAATATTGTTCGCATGGTACCGACTTCGCCAAGTTGTTTCACATATTTGAGTGTCGAAGTTGGTGCCATTTAAAAAAAAAATATTTTTTCTTCCTTTTTAGTGACCCCTGCCATTTATGGGGTCGATTGTTATCCACTGTCAATGACTATATAATCAATACTAATCAGTTATTGGAGTGTAATTCAAACACCGATTTACCGATTTTGAAATTTAAATAAAACTATATAGCAAGCATCAGCTTTCAAATAAAAAAAGAATCATCAAAATCGGTTCACCCAATGAAAAGTTCTGATAAAACAAACATGCAGATGAATTGAGTAACTCCGTCTTTTTTTAAGTCGGTAGAAAAAAGGAAAGAAAGAAAAGGGAAGGTTTAAAAAAATGTTGTAACTTGACAAGTGTCAAGTGAAATTGGAGAGCAAATGAAACATAATAAGTAACGTCTCTCGGAGGGACGAGAGCGGTGCAGTGTCATGCAGAATGAGGATGATCATACTGCTATAGTGATGGAGAGGCGTGGCTCTTACCATCAGAGGGGTGACATGTCTGTCTCCTCAATTCATAGCATAAAACCACCATTTCAAACTTACCCGTAGCGAATTTTGCTTAGCCGTTCTTAACCAATCAGCAAAATAGACCTACGTCCGCCGCGTTTACGGCTTGGATAGGTGATCGCTAGTGACATTACTACTGAGCGCTTTCGTGCTTAGGAGGGCACGTTAAGCCTGATGAGATGTGCTGTTTAGTGGAAGCTTGGGATAGCGGAAAACATAATAGAAAAATAAATGGAGATAATAAATATAAAGAAAACTAGATTTGTTATGACTTGACACACATATACCTTTTTATTTACACTTGACAGATCAACGACAAAACCATCACTATCTTCCTTTTAATCTAAATACAAACTTCAATGGCCAGTGCTGGTGTCTTTGAGGCCAGCTCTAACACTCTCCCTCATTGAAGATTTCTCAAATAATACGTAGAGGAAGAATCATTCCAAATGCTTCTCTTAAGCCAGTAAATTTAGGCTTAGGCAAACCCTTTGTCATAATATCTGCAAGTTGGTTTGAAGTGCTTACCCTTTTAACCTTAATTGCATTTTGAAGCACCATTTCTCTTACAAAGAAATGCCTAATTCTTATATGTTTCGTGCGTTTGTGAAACTCTGGGTTGTGGGCTAAACGGACTGCTGCTTCATTATCAACACTAAGTGTCGGGGTACAAGTAAGTGTAGTGATTTCTTTGAACAGTCTCGTAAGCCACACAAGTTCTCGTGCAGCTTCACTTGCTGCTACCAACTCAGCTTCTGTAGTTGATATAGCAACAGAGGCTTGTCTTTGACTTAGCCAAGATATGGCTCCACCTGCGTATAGGCACACTACGCCAGTTGTCGATCGACCTGTTGTGACGTCACCACCGTGATCTGCATCGCTATACGCTTCTAAAATGCCTTTTAGGTAACTGGGATTATAGTGAATTCCGTATGAGCTTGTTCCTTTAAGGTAACGCATTATTCGTTTCACTCTAAGCCAATCTGCCTTTGTAGGAGATTCTAATTTGCGCGACGCCACTCCTACTGCGAATGCGATGTCTGGCCGGGTGCCCACCATTAAGTAGGCTAAAGCGCCTACAGCTTCTCGATATGGGAAGATATCAGACTCTTTAGATTCATCTAAGTCTCTCCCTGATTCATTATCTATCGGCGTAGTTATTGGATTACAATTGCTCATATTAAAACGTTCCAATACCTTCTTAACGTATGACTCCTGTTTGATAACAATTTTTCCACTGCTGTACTGATGAATTTCAATTCCAAGGTAGAAATTGGCTGGCTTCGTAGTAATCTTCAACCTTTTTCTCAGATCATCTAGAAATTCATTAGCTAGTCTAAAGCTTGACGCTGCTATGAGCCCGTCATCAACATACAAAGTAAGTAATACTTTTTGATCACCAGTTCCTCTCATGTACAGGCAAGGATCTGCAGTACTTTGTCTGAAACCAAGCTCTAGTAAAATTTCGTGCACACAGTAGTTCCAGCAACGTGGGGATTGTTTTAAGCCATATAAGCTCTGCTTTAGACGGCATACTCTAGTTGTGCCGTCTTCAAAACCTTCAGGTTGTTTCATATAAATTTCTTCGGTAAGTTTGCCATAGAGGAATGCTGTAGTCACGTCGAATTGGACCATATACATCCTCTCACTAGCTGCAACACTCACTAAAGAGCGTATAGTGGACATTCTTGCTACTGGACTATATGTTTCGTCATAGTCAAGACCTTTTCTTTGTCGGAAACCTTGAGCGACTAAACGTGCTTTATATCTTTCGACAGAGCCATCTGGATTTCCTTTTACTTTAAATATCCATTTGCATGGTATCGCTTTTCTTCCTACCGGCAGATCTTGTAAAGTCCATGTACCATGATCTTGGAGAGAGTTTATCTCAGACTTCATAGCATTTATCCACTCTTTCCTTTCATTACTGTTTATGGCTTCTCGGTACGACTGTGGTTCATTCACAGTGCTACTTAATACTGAAGAAACGTAACTGTCAAGTTGTTTTGGACGTTGAAGAGTAGACCTGTCGCGTAGATCGTACCTCGAAGGTGCGGGTTCATCTTCGGTATCAAGAAATTCATCATCGGGTTCGTTAACTAGATTTTCATAATCGTTACTTAGTGCGTCGATGATTTTATCTACATCAGTTTTCTCTTCATCTATATTCTGTCCCTCAAACTCGAGCTGTTCTAAGTTCATGTCTTGACTTAACTCATTCGTTAAATGTTCTTCTTGATGAGCCCTGCTACCGTTATTAACTCCCTCAGTTTCAATAGAAGGATTAAGAGGTACGCATTCTGGCAACACTTTAAACTCGTATTCGTTTGGTTTTGTGTCTTGCTTTTCAAAAACTTTTCTTACCTCTAATGTAGGTAGCGGCTTCTCATCAAATTGGACATCTCGCGCTCTTACAAGCTGATTTTTAGTACCTTCTGTAACCCAAATACGATAACCATCATCGTCATATCCTACTAAAATGCCTTTAACAGATTTCTTATGTAATTTCCTCCTCTTTTGTTTTGGAATATGAACATAACACGTACTGCCAATTACACGTAATTGTTTGACGTTCATTTTCTTACCAAACCAGAGTTCGTAGGGTGTTTTACCTTCTACACGAGTTGGACCAGTTCTGTTTAGTATATATGTAGCTGTATTCACAAGTTCTGCCCATAGGTACTGTGGCAGTGTCTCGTTTGCATACATAAGTGTTCGGGCGGTTTCAACTAGTGTTCTGTTTTCACGCTTGCTGCAGCCATTCTGTTCCGGCGTATACGGCATTGTTAGTCTTTGTCTTATACCGCTTCGAGCAAGAATATCTTTTACATTCCTATTATCAAATTCTCCTCCGTTATCGCTCAGGATAGTTTTGATAACGTGACCGTTAGTTTTTGCTTCAGCGATCATCTGTTCTAAATATTTACATACTTCTGACTTCTCTTTCAAAAAGTAAACGTATCTAAAACTTGTATAATCATCTTTAAAAAGCAAAAAATATCGATAATTAGACATCGAGTTGGGAAACGGTCCACATACATCGCTATGTATCAATTCTCCTGGTTGGGAGGCTCTGTCTCTCGTTCCAAATTTTAGTCTATGAGACTTTCCAAACATACAGCCTTCACAGAGGTCTTGTTCAACTGGAAGGTCAATTCCTAGCTCACGTTTGATGAAAGTTCTAACATGTCTTTTATTTTGATGGCCAAGTCTTTCATGGTACAATTGAGTTTCGGATGTCATGAATACTTCTAATTGCCTAAATGGTTTTATATTTTTAACATTAATTTTGTACAAACCACCATTTTGACTTCGTTCGCCAACAATTTTAAGCTCCCCGTTTATAGACATTCTGCATACCTTTGGACTCGAAAAGAATTCGCTATTCTGGTTCTTATCATGCGTAGCTAAGACAGAGAATAAGTTCTTTTGAATTGATGGAACATACCACACATCTTGAAGAGTTATTGGTACTGTTTTACCTTTAACATCAGCTTCAATCATAATCGATCCCTTTCCTTTCGCTTGAATCGTCTTTCCATTCGCTGTTGTCACTGTATATGACTCGTCGAATTTCTCGAAACTTTGAAAGAGGTCGCTTCTATTTGTAATGTGGCTCGTGGCTCCATTATCAACGTACCAGTTATTCTTGTCACATTCAGCCGTAAAATTCGCTGTTTCTGTCTGTGCTACCTCTACAGACATCAAAGTCATGTTTGAACATTGACTGGTAGAAGGAAGGTTATCACTTTTTGGTGGTCGGCCGTCACGTATCCACTTGTGACAATTTTTTACACGGTGACCAATTTCAGAGCAATAATTGCATTTTAACCTCTTGTCCTTCACTTTGTTCTTGATGTGCTTCTGCGTACTCGTATTAGCAGTCAGAGCTTCCTCTTCAGGTACATTTTTACTAGACAAAGCTCTCTCATAAGCACATAAGTGGCTGGTTAAATTATCAATAGTTCTGTCTGTTTTAGGTATTAAGAGCCAGCTGCTTCTAAATGAAAAATATTCGTCGCCGAGCGTATCTAAAATTTTACACACCAACAAAAGTTCTGGCAACTCCTTGTCGTCTTGGTATAACTCCCGGTTCAACTCAGACCATATATTTTTCAGTTTACACATATGTGACGCAATGTCGTCATCTGGATCTCTTTTCAGTCCGAAAAATGTCATACATAAATTATACGACTTGTCTTCAGATGTACCTCCAAACAGTCTGTGTAATTCTAACCATACTTCGTTGGCGCTTGTAAATCGCATGACTTTGCGTAGTGTGTCTTCACTCATATTTGTTGTAAGTAGGAGAAGAGCGTTGCTATCAGCTTTGACAAATCTGACTAGTTCACATTTGTATAAATTTATATCTACGTCACCTGCTCCATCTTGCACACAATCTGGTCTTTTAAGTTTTCCTTCGACTACATCCATAGCATCTTCAATGCTTCGTAAAAGAATGCATATTTTATACCTCCAAGTTGACCAATTGACTTTTCCTTCAAGTAGTCCGATTTGAATTTTTCCCGATATATTTTCCATTTTTGCTAGGGACATAACCTGAAGAGATGTGCTGTTTAGTGGAAGCTTGGGATAGCGGAAAACATAATAGAAAAATAAATGGAGATAATAAATATAAAGAAAACTAGATTTGTTATGACTTGACACACATATACCTTTTTATTTACACTTGACAGATCAACGACAAAACCATCACTATCTTCCTTTTAATCTAAATACAAACTTCAATGGCCAGTGCTGGTGTCTTTGAGGCCAGCTCTAACAAAGCCGTCGGTCCCGGTGGTCTTCTTAGGATGTCAGTCTTTAAAGCATGGTGATAGGGCATTTAGCGAATACCTGCCTGGCTTGCTACCACTCAAGTAGAAAATCTGGCAAGCACGTAACGGTGTGTTTCAGCAGCTGTCTTAGAGAGCCAGTAATTCTAGGTTAGCCTGAACAACATCTTTGACCACATCAACACTTCCATCAGGTGAGATAATGGTCAAAGGCTACACTATGAAGCATAAAAAAAAATACTAAAACCTAAAAACAAGCGACCTAAATCACCTGGATCTGTTGAATTGTGCTAAGTTTTGAAGGTATCGCCGCCGCAACTAAACCGTAATCACCAGTTAATGGACTCGGGACATGTCCGAAAATTAGATCCACAAATTCGATTTCCAGATAAAAGATGTCGGTGTTTACTGTCTGCGAAAGAACTTGGGCATTTTTGTCTTGATATATTTTTCTGCTACATTAACTGGAACAGTCTCTTGATTATTTTTCTTTTTCACAGAAATATTACTAAGTTCTTATGTTCACAAATGACCTTATTCGGATAGGACTGGTTGAATGTTCAAAGTCAAAGTCAAAATCATTTATCATAGGCGTCTACGACGCTCTTATGAAGGTCATTTACAAATTTCAGTATTGAAATATTCTACATTGTGCTGCCACGTTCAGCAAATAAATTGTATAGAGCCACTGCGAGAAGAACGGGCAAGAAACCTGGGGCCATTCTTTTTAACATCTTTTATAACAATGTGTTACATACTTACTATACAATAGAGTTATTACAATATTTGTTTAATGTGTGTAATTATAGCTATAGCTTTGCAGAGGCGGAATTGTCCAGGCAGTTTTGTCGTTTAAGTAATCAGAAACGGTGTAGTAGGATTTTTTAATCAATATGTTTTTCACGTGCAACTTGAATTTCCCTTCTGTGAGCGTTGTAATATGTTTGGGAACTTTATTATAAAACCGTACACAATTACCTAAGAAGGACCTTTTATTTGTCTTTGCTAATCTAAAACCTGGCACCGCTATTTTATCTTTATTCCTAGTATAGTAATCGTGATTGTCACTGTTTAATAAAATTTTACTCAATTTTTTACGAACATACATAATATTTTCAAATATATACAGACTTGGTAAAGTTAATACATAAAAAGATCCCTCAGAGATTCCCTAGGACCCGTTTTATATATGGCTCGAATTGCACACTTTTGTGTGTGTTCACACTAATATTATAAATGCGGAATTGTATGTTTTTTATATGTCATTGTGTCATCTGATGTACCTGTATATTAACCGGCACCCATTCTTCAAACTGGAACTTCGTACTCTCTCAAATTGCAACTACAAATCATCATTTCCTACCCTTAGGCTACTCACGTGGGGTCGGTACTATATCTCTTCTTACAACACAAAGATAACTCATGCAAAAACGCTGTTTCCGCTGTTTGCTTTTAGGTTCTAGTATCTACTTCTTCAGAGCTTATTTCTTTTTATGTCATTGTGACAGAACTAGCATGAGGCCCACCTGATGTTAAGCGGCACCCTAAGCCTGAAACTGATGCATTTCGTCACAATTGACGCATTGAGCCAGTCATCCTGAGACATACAGTTGTTGAGTCTCATGTGCCTGTAATTTCAGTCTAGACCACTATCTCACCTGATTACCATCAGGTGAGATAGTGGTCAAAAGCTAAACTATCAGGCATAAAAAAAATACAGTGAGCTTTGTCTGAGGTGCAATTCTATACAATTGATTGGCCTTCTGAATTCACTCACTTACCAGTGATGACCCCGGCTAAAGGGGTGGATGGACGCGGGTTCGAATCCCGCACATGACTTAAATTTTTGCTCTCGTAAATTTGTAATGTAATCCAAAGAGCATATGTTATTGCAAAAATATAATTATAATCAAAACATACTTGTAACTATTAGATTTTCTCATATATGCAAATCAGCTTATGGTTATTTAAAAAAAAAAAAATATATATTTTAATATAAACTAATATGTGAACTGTCATTATAATTAATATTTACAGTACCCAACCATTTAATTTATCTTTATATATCTATTAGAAGGTCCTTTACAAAATTGTATAAAAAAAGTAATAAAGTTATTAATTCCACAACTCATGTACCGTGCTATACTCAATACGTAAGCAACAGTCAACACAATACCGGTTATGTCGTCCAGTCATTTGCTTACGAAGAAACATAGATTGACGTCTATAGTGCCTGATACGCGTAGATAGCACAATTAATATTAGTTTAGTTTGTTTAATGTTAGTGTGTATATACTATAGGTTTTTCTCATATAATTGAACACGTGTGTTGCTATCATTATTTCATTCTAAAATTAGTATGAGTTATACCGTGTCATTAGTTAAGTTACACATTCTCTCATTAGTGTACCTTTTTTTCACAGAATTTGGATAGTAATTACTTAAATATTATAATTGTTTTCATATATCACACCTTGTTACTGCACAGAAGGAAGTTGTTGACAGCTGTAACACAGGTCCGACCTAGCACAGCTGTCAAAGTCCCAATAGGTAAATTGTAACATTGTTCAGTATATCAAATTAGATATGCCTACATAATTTATACCATTAGTTAGTAGCTACAAAGGCATGAGGCTGAAATTGTTTATTGTTTGCATTCAGATTTATATTATTACCTTATATTAGTATTTAGATTTATTTTATTATTTAGCATATAAAATTAGGCATAAGATAATGTATATATCTTTTACATATGTGCTGTATGGTACTGAATGTGTGTATTTTTTGGGAAATAAATTATTATTATTATTCACTTTATTTATTATCCAACATAATTTTAAATTTTTTACAACATTATTACAAAAATAAATATTATAAAAAACTTACAACTAGGGTGCCGCTGGTAGCGGGGCAGAGCCCAAGCGACCAGTGGTTAGGGCTGCAGTGAGAGGAACCTCCGGACAATGCGTGTTGTGTCCAGTATCACTGCCTTCTGCATCAGACCCTTGATCCAACCATCTAGCGAGAGCCTTTTAAGGTGTTGGTCGAGGCTCTTCGCTATAAGGCCGTTCGCCGAAATGACTATCGGGACAATGATCGTCGAGTCAACATCCCACATGGCGGTTACCTCGTGAGCCAAATCAAGGTACTTGCTGACTTTATCCTTTTCGGCCTTAACGAGATTCTCGTCATGTGGGATGGTGATATCTACGAGCACTGCCCGGCGCTGGGATCGGTCGACCACCACGATATCAGGTTTATTCCAAACAATAGTCCTGTCCGTGATGATAGAGCGGTCCCAGTAGAGCAATGCACGACCATTCTCGAGAACTGGCGCCGGTGCGTACTGGTAGTACGGCACCTCTGACTCAACAAGGCCGTATTGAAGGGCAAGTTGCTGGTGGATGATCTTGGCCAAATATTATTATTATTATTAAACATATTTAAATATTAGTGGGAATATTTGGACTGTCTGTGAGCCTGCAATGGCCTCTAGGCTGCGAAAATTATTTCTTTGAAGTAACTGTACCGTAGTATTAAAGTATATAAGTAATTCGTAGTGTTCTGTTTATAAAGGCATACCGCCGGTAAAAAAAACGGCAAGGTCATGTCAAATAGTACAGTACTGTACTGTATCAGCTGGATAGTCCACTGCTGAACACTGCCTCCCTCAATAAGGGGCGGTTTGCCATAATCCCCACGCTGACAGGCGTCTTGCGGATCGCAGTGTGAGTTATCAGTACCTCAGAAAGCGCTGCTGCCGAGCTTCCGGTGGGTTTAGTCGCCTTCGCCCTATATAGTCGCCCTTACTTGCCTCTTACTACACCCACGGGTAGAGATTGGCAGGTGGCATTCTAGCCCGGCACCCGCGGGTAAATAATAACGGTTAAATAGTCTCCGCATTCAGTGCGCGTCTAGCAGCCCTCGAAGCTGCCCGCATTCCTTGATAATGAGCATTTTTACTGCTCGAACACCGGTCGGAGATTACGACCAAACACCGTGAGTGCTAGCCGGTATATTCAGTAAATAATGATGTCAACTCATGTTAGTTTTTGTGAAAATATGGTTAAATAGTCAGTATTTAAAAATAGCTAAAATTCACTAACCTCTACATATTATATACGAGCCCCGATTTTCACCTTTAATTTACCTTGCGTACAAATTTCCTACTTGGGGTAACATGAATTATATTTACTTAGGCAGCGACGGCAAAGCCGACCGGGCCTTAGAAGCTTATACCGCATTCACGCGAAATTGGCTACATGACTTTATATATTATACAATGAATTATAGTCACCGGAACTGTTTCGTGATATAAATACAATGCCCGTTTCTCTAGAACTTGCGCATAATTTTGTTATATATACAAAAAAATAGAACTGAATTCTTTATACTAAAGTAAATATTTAAAATGTGAAAGCACGGCAATTTTTTTATAGACCTGTTGTCGCGTGTCCATTGCAGTGAATTTCATAACATATCTTTAAGTAATTAAACAACTTTAAACCGTTTAAAGTTGTTTAATTACTATGTGTAATAATCGCGAAAACCTAAGACAACAATATCTTTAAGTGTTTGAAGTAGGGTATATATTTTCTACAGAAAGATAAGTAGTATATCATTTTTTATATTGTTAGGTTTGAAATAACGCCTGCTGTGCGGATTACATTACAAAATCACAAATATACGATTGGAAAAATTTAAGTCATGTGCGGGAATTGAACCCGCGTCCATCCACCCCTTGAGTCGGGGTATGCTCTAAGCAATTGAGCTAACATGACTTGACGTCATAACTTAAATCTTTCCTATCGTTCTTTAACCATCGTATTGGAATGGAGCGGCATCTATAGTACCATTTGCGTTGTACTACAAACAAGACCAATTTTGCAATTGGTTTTATACTTGCAAATGATGACGCAACCTTATAAAATTAATTAAATTTATATATTGTAATTTTACTATTGTTAGGTTAGCAATAACGCCTGCTATGCGGATTACATTACAAAATCACAAATATACGATTGGATTTTTTTTGAAGTCATGTGCGGGATTCTTGCCTGCGTCCATCCCCTTGAGGGTATGCTCTAACCAATTGAGCTAACATGACATGACGTCATAACTCAAATCTTTCCTATCGTTCTTTAACCATCGTATTGGGATGGAGAGTATATCATTGTTTCTACATATGAATACAAATTAAAAATTATTGGAGCACATAATTTTCACCGTCCCCTATGACGAATAAAGTTCGACTCGAAAGAGTAACTTTCCGGTGGCCGAGTGGAATAGGCATCTGGCTCGAAATCGGACGCGGTTTTGATTCGCGTCAGTAACAGAAAAAATTGTACTCTAATAATTGCTTTATCCAATTTTAACGATAATAACTTTATCCAAGACATACATTTAGTTTCCTTTTGTTGTCTTATGTTGTTAGAGAATACATTTTTTAATTAGATATAGTATAAGGCGCGTACATCGTGTTGTTAAGTTTTTTCAATAGAATAACCTTGTACCGCAATCTCACCAGTAAGAGATAATATGGGTAAACATGGTAAGCAGGCTTTTTGAATAAATCATTAATTCGGAGCAGACTTGCAGTGTTGAAAAGTATAAAATAACTTGTTGAAGTTCGGTGAAATCGGTACCATGCCGATTGATTACACTGACCAACCAATATAACTAGTATAAATTAAAGAAAAAAAATAAAAACCCCACTGCAAAATACTTATTTTTGTTAAACGTTTTATAGTTCCATTAAAATTAAAACTGTAATTTATTTATGTTTACGGAATCGTTTTTTAAAGCCCATCATTTTGCAACCCCACTCAATGGAAAAAAAAAAATATTTATCTTACAATATGGCGATTAAAATCTACCAGTATGTTTAAAGACATGAGGCCGTTTTGAAGTTATGGTGGAATAAAGAAACTCACAAAAATACATACATGAACCCTGGAAACGTAACACTCCTTTTTTGGGCAGTCGTGTAAAAAGAACAAATGTATATATTGAAAACAAAAGGTTTTAAATTTAGTCTCCGTTTTAAATTTAGTCGGTTAACATGTTGTCAGGCTGATATTTTTATCTTATGTTTATAAAACCGGGCCTAAGTCACATACATATAGCCTAAGGTAGGGGAGTTAAAAGTCGACACACCTAAACCTTTTTAATATGACGGCAGCGCGAAAATTTGCGGTACATGCTATTTTTGATGCTGAATTTTTTAAGCTTATTTAGGCTGGCAGGCGCTGAAATATTTTACTTTTATACGTAACCAAGACCTAAGTTATTTAACTCAAATTGGATTCTTGAGTTACAGAAGTAAACTCAACACATTTTTAATAAAGAAGTAGACCAATCTAAAATATTTCCCATTATTTAGACATAACCTCATACTGCCAAGCTCAAAACAAAGAATTGCAGGGTTCTGTTTGGAATTTAATGGCATTGAAAATATTTAACAAGCTACCAAATAAATTAAAAAGTGAAGAAAAAAAATTTGAAATTTGTCAATACTTTAAAGAAACTATTGATTACTAAATGCTCCTATACCATATAAGAATTTCTTGGAGGTACAATTAAATGATGATGAAAAAGAGCAGTCGCTTTACTATTATATCTGTTGCTATACCCAAAATGGGCCGTATGTATAACTCTGTAAAAATATATGTGAGACCAGCAAGTACTACACATATTATGTTGCAATAAAGAAACTAAAGCACAGGCGACGCTCGTAATGGTGCTTGCTGTTTTTAACCTGTCAATATTTGCGGTCACTATTTGGATGGGTGAACGCTTGTGAAAACAAGTATAAATTGGTAAAAAAATGTAAAAAACCCGACTGCAAATTATTTATTTCCGCTAAACGTTTTACCGTTCCATTGCAATTAAAACTGCATTAAATTTATGAAAACGTTTTTGAAAGCCCTTCATTTTGATACTTTGAATGTAAGAAATAATTGAAAGAAAAAAATAAAATCTCAATTATGACGTCTAAAATCCACTAAGTTCTATTTTTTTATGTACCTATAGTACCACTTGCGCTATCAAGACGAAGCAAACGATATCTCTTACATTTAAATAGGTAAGATAGCAGTAGTTTGATAGGCTATATCGGAATATAGTCTATTAAACTACTGCTATCTTACCAGGAACAACGGTTTATCGTGCCTACTCAAGCTAGGAAGAACTCAGTTACAAATGCGGTCACCCATCCATAAACTACAGCGAACGGTGCCAGGTTTTGAGGCGGCTCAAATAAAAATAACAAATATTTTTAAAATATTTTAAGAAAACATCAAATTAATATTTTAGTAAAACACTTAAAAAATATAAAAATATATCTAGTGACAATTCCGCCTAATTTTCCTGCTAAGCCGACGTGACGTCACAAACGCCACGCAGCCAAACTAGAAGAATTTTTGACGCGTTTCGCTTCTACACGAAGCATCCTCAGGAGGTGTTGACTCTACGAGCGCACGATCGAGAAACTCAAAGGCTTCCGACGTAGCCTTACGCCTGCTTTTCTAGTGGGACTGACGGTTTAACGAGCCTATTGAAGCAAGGAAAATGTGGTCACACATCCAATGACTGCAGTGAACGTGGTTAAGCTTTTAGGCAGCCCAAAGGCTTCATGAGTGTAGTACCGTGATGTAGCCACGCAGCTTTCTCGTTTGGGATATTTTCGCGCAAAGAAACTCCAGTTACTCTCTTCGTACGACTGTGACTTATACCCTTAATTATGTAAATTGAAGTAAAAAGGCCAGATTATTTTCTATGATAACAAACAGGTTATATTACTTGACATATTTATTCAACTTATGAATATTTAATAAGGTTAAATGAGGGCTAATTTCACCCCTTCATATAAGAACAATAACGAAAGTAATTTTTGTCTAAGATTAGAATCAACACCTTGAAATAGGGAACAAATACCACTTTTTCATGTGGCATTTTATCAATACGCTAACAACATCAAGTATAAAGTCTGTCACCAAGCACCTACACGTGTGTTTTTTCATGGGATAGGAGGGCAATCGAGCAGGCGCTCACCTGGTAGTAAGTGATCGCCGTCGCCCAAGAATATCCGCTATACCACAGGTATCGAGGATGCGTTGCCGGCCTTTGAGGAGGGAATATGCTCTCTTCAAACACCATATTATGAGGAACTGCTATCTTATACTGCGATTCCCAACACGCCTGTCAAGCGTGAGGATGATGGCAAACCCTTAACAAGAGAGGCTGTGTTCAGCAGTGGACGATCTGGCTGATACAAGAATACTCCTTGATGGATATTTATCTCTTTTCAACATCTTCCACAGAAAAAATATAACAAAGATAGTATGTTTATTTGTTTGTTATGTGGACGGTGCTCCTACAGTAATTATTTATTTACAAAATCGTAGGAAAACTTTCCTTTATGTTTAGCGTTCATTCACGCGTAGACCCAATTATATGCCTTATATATGAGTATTAACAAAAGAACATATCGTTATTAAGCGTTTAAGCCTACTTGAGCTTGAGTGTTAAATATAGGTCCACTTCAAAATTTGCCCTAGCTAAGCAGTTGAATCATCTAACCACTCTTATAATAAATTTGTTCTGACACCTATCCTCAGCAAAGTATTTTAACTTATATTTTGTTGTTTCAAGTTTGCGACAAACTGTATGAATGGTACTAAATTATTTCAATAGAACCATCGCGTGCTTTATTTCCATTGAAACGTTGACTTCCTGTGTTAAGTTTTTTATAAAGCCAGTGAAAAACATTTGTATTCCGCTCGTAAAGTTGTTAATATTATAAACCTATTGTTATTAAAAGGTTTCTCCAAACTGGCGCTGGTGTAAATATTTTCTTTTGCTATCGAGATAGAGCAAGCACGAGTCTCACCTCTGCCTATAACACATGCAGTTCATCACAAGCGGTGAATTGTATTGTGCCCATCACCCTGAGACACAAAATACTTTTGTCTCATATGCCTGTAATGTGACCAGCGCATTGAAAACCGAAAAAAAACCTTCAAACCGAGCACACTAATGCAAACATTTTGAGAGCCAGTTCTTCTAGGTTAGCCTGAACAACATCTTCGACCACATCATCACTTACCATCAGGTGAGTTAGTGGTCAAAGGCTAACCTATCAGGCATAAAAAAAAAAAAAAGTTTGCATAAACTACCCGAAAATTAATGAATACCGCTAATGGCATCATCCGCCCCAATTAATTCAGTATTAAAGGAGTTCCTTAGTGGTTGGCCTAGAACAACAATTGTTTGTTATTGTAAAGGCTCAAGTATTCCTTTCTGAGCTCCATTATGTCCCAAAGTTACTTTGCTGGCATTTATTCAAACAGGCGGTTTTGTCTGTCGCGACCTACTTTGCCTTGACCTGGCTCAAAATTAAAGGTAGCTAACGTCACTCACAGTGTAGAAAACGCAGTGTTTTAACTTACAATAAAATGGAATGAAATGTACTTCTGTCACTGGAAAGGAAAGCCTATTTGAAGTCGGTACCATGCTGACTCAGATATTTTAAAATCACATCGTGTATACATATACATACATACATATAATCACTGTCTGTATTCACAAGCCTTTATTCCCCGAAAAGTAAGGCAGAGGTGTGTAAACACCCACGTTTTGCCAATTGGGTGTTGGTCCCATGTAATAGGGGGCGAACCTATTGTCATTCACTTGGCACAGTTTTAGGGTCATATAAAATTTTTATCTAACACACTCGACGAAAAACAATAATATATTACGAATAATATATTTATGCTCAAAATAATTTCACATTTTAATCTCACACTGCGATCTCCATGACGCCTGCCAAGCGTTGGAATTATATTTCAACTGTGAACGTTATGATTCTTGATGATTATAATTAACAATAGTCAGTTCAGTTTTTTTTTTAAATCTATACTCAATTCTGTGATAAAATTTGATAGAGTCGACTGTTGTAGTTGCCAACAATAATTAAAATAAAAGAAGCAACTATCGCAGCCAGTAGATATCCCGATAAATGCACTGTTCAAATAATTGTGTAATTAATGAAAACTGGCCTAGGGGCTGGACTGGACTGGGTTAGATTTATATGTGGTAACCATCAGTATTTATCTTATATTATTTATCTTCGTACCGGCGGCTTCCGGCACACAAATACACAATACATTTTATATACATTACATAATTATAATAGAAATGAAAAAGTTTGTGAGTAAGGATGTTAGTGTGTATGTTTATTAGCCCCACGAACGTCTAAACCGATTTGGTTAAAACTTTGATAAGACAATTTAGGTCTAATATAATTTAGGACAATTTTTCAGCATTTCTAACGCGGGTTCAAACAGGGGCGCATCTATTTTACACGACTGCCCAAAAAAGAAGTGTTATGTTTTCAGAGTTCATGCATGTACGTATTTAAGTATGTATGTTTGTGATTTTCTTTATTCCACCATAACTCATAAACGGCTCAGTCGATTTCAATGTATGGAGGATATAATGGAGATATCATTAGATTCGTCTTGATAGCGCTAGTGACACTAGGTACATAAAAATAGTAAAACAAAGAAACTGACGGGTTTTAGACGCTACGTTGTAGCAAAACAATATTTTTTCTCCCGTTCCTGTCGAGTTGGGTTTCAAAATGAAGGGCATTAAGAAGCGATTCCATAAATATATATAACTATCAGTGTTAATTTTCAATGGAACGATAAAATGCTTAACGAAATTAAATAATATGCAGTCGGGCAACCACAACAATAGCTAATTAGTTGATTCAGGCGTTACTTAACGAAAATTTGTATTATAAAGTACTTTAAAATTGTTTACAGAAATTAAAAAAAAAACATTTAAATACTAGTAAATCACCTCGCGCTTACTCAATCGTGTGCGCGATAAGTCAAAACCTCTTGATAATGCTTCGACCATAATCGAAGGGCGTCGAAAATTCGACCGGTTTGGCTACGTGGTGCTTATGACGTGGCTTCTTTATGACGTAGCTTCGGCTAATTTATAAATTATTAAGTGTTTTTCTAAAAGTACGAAATTGTAAAAATAAATTAAGTCTCTTATAATTAAAATTTATTTTATAGCAACAATAAAATGTAAAACAAAATATAATAAACATAAAGGCATATTTAAAACAAAATGTAATAAATGTGAAGGCACATTTCTCACATTTTCTTTAAAAATTTATTAGTATACCAATTTAGATCAGGTGAAATTTTGCTAATAGCCAATTCGCCAAAAAAATCAACGAAAACTATTGAATTACTTACTTAAACAGGGTTTCTGTCTACAGATTTTCTCAAACAACAAAAGTCAAGATTTTCGTCCAAGTAACATCTTGTTTTTCTGTGACAGAACAATAAAGCTCATTTAGAAGGTCGTTTCTCGAAGTATTTTGTAAGTACACTTTAGGGATGCGAAATGAAACTTCAACTAATGGACCTTGTCTTTAAGTTGCGCTACTGTTTTGACATTTAACTGCGTCTTTTTCATGACATTTTGTGAATACGCAAGCAGCGTGTCTTGCACGCTGTTAAACTAATTTACTATCACGCGTGCGTATATTTTGAAAAGGTTGGCAGAGGTGTGATGAACTAACAGATTTTACTCAGTGCATATTAAACGTGGTTTTACTTCAACTACGGTCGGTCGAAAACATAATAATGTGCAGCGCATGATGTCAAGGTGAATAAAATAAAATAATTTTATATTTTGTTATTTCATACATGCTGCGAATTCCAGCAGGGCTAGCTGCCCCCAAATTAATAAATCGGTTGCCAAGCACCTAAGGTGTGTTCCAGCAATTATCCGTGAGAGATTTTGCATGCTATTTTCGATTTTGGATTGCCGTTTGAAATCGGAGCCCTGATAATGACTTCAGTATCTGTCGGCCTCTTTATCCGTTCGTATATCTCTAGCTCGTAGCCGGAATAAGTCATAAACCTGAAAGAAAAACATTTTGTTATATTTCGTGGAGAAGATTGTTTCAAAGATTAATACTGTTCTAGAAATTCAATTAAATAATTTCTTATTAAACATACTGTTTCAGCCGGATTGTGCACTGCTGAACACAACCATTAAATTTTGGGAGGTTTGCCGTAACCCTCACGCTTGGCAGGCGTCTTAAAGATCGCAGTTTGAGATATCAGTTCCATGAAGAAGGAGCTGCTACCCACCTTCTGGTATTTTACGTTTAGTCGCCCCTTACGACGCCGCAATGAAAATATTCTAGCCCGTCACTCCACGGAGACATTAAACATGCGAAGAAATTTTTCCACCTCACAAACTAGAAAAGAAATCTGCGTGGAAAAGTGCTTTTCATCTGCTAGCAAGGAATAGTTCTTAAAACTGGAACTTCTTAAAAGTTCCAGAGAAATGCATATACTCTTAATATAAAAAAATGTAGTAATATAATTTTTACTATACTTTAACACAAATTCACTACATTATTGTAGCGGTTTTTTTCCACCTAACACTTACCTCGTTGTAGTTAGATGGAAAATTGAGTGTTGCGCTCGGCAGTACAGTAAAATTTTACGCCTTAACTTTCGGTACGCTCAGAATTCTGTATTTAAACCAGTCGCGTATCTCATGGGTTAATCCTAGAATCCTTTGCTTCCTCAGATTTCAATACGACGGTTCTGTACTGTATCCGCCGGATTGTCCACTGCTGAACGCAGCCTCCACCATTATGGGGGGAGGGGTTGCCATAATCCCCACGTTGCTGTCCACCTTCTGGTGTGTTAGTAGTCACCTCGAACGACACCCATGACTGGTAGAGATGGGGGGCTGACTTTTTTTAACTGGCTTAACGTAGAATACTAGCTCTCAAGGACAGCTGCCGGAACACACCGTTAGGTGCTTGGTGATAAATTTTCTACTTGAGGGTCACTAGCCAAGGCATTCGCAATATGCTGTTCCACCATGGACCTGCTGCGCGGCAATCCATAGCCAATGCTACTGAGTAATGACTGCTTTAAGACATTCTAGCCCCACGGGCAATACAAAATACTCACGCCAAATAACATTGCAACCATGCATATCAAATTACTATTTTGTACACTAGCATGCGAAGCGTCACAGTCTGGATCTCATTAGGTGTTTTTTTTTACTTGCAAAACATTGAGGAATCTGAAATGTCGTAGATTATGTACAATACAAACATCTTTTTTCTAATAATAACAAATATTTTAAAAACATTATAAGCAAAAATAATATCATATTTAGTAAAACACTAACAAAATATATCTATTGTAAATTTTTTAAGTGCTTTACTAAAATATTAATGCATGTTTTCTTAAAATATTTTATTTGTTATCATTAAATATGGATTTACGCATAGTAACGCCTGAATCTATTAATCATCTATTTCTTATTTTAATGCTAAACACTAAAAGAGAAAGGACTGACTCGCACACAATTTCTTATTGTACCAACACAAATAACTATTTTCTTATTCATCCAATCTTGATGAATTATATCCTATTATATTTATATTTAGTGACTGTAAAACATTGGATTTCAAGCACTTCGTCAAGAATGAACTGCACTGTGCCTCACACTGAGACGCTCAGTTATTTCGTCTCATATGCTTGTAATTTGACTAGACTAGACTGCTGTCGGAACACACTGTTAGGTGCTTGGCGACAGATTTTCTACTCTAGGATGGCCGCTAGCCAGGCATTCGCAAAATGCCCTTCCCCCTACAAAATAATTTATTTTGTAGTGCAGTGCAGTTCATTCTTGACGAAGTGCTTGAAATCCAATGTTTTACAGTGTGAAACGTGACGTGACTACATTTGAAGCAGTGATGGCTCATTGGCTTTGGCTATGGACTGCCGCGCAGCAGGTCCATGGTTTGAATCCCGCCGCGGGCTTGAGCTTCACCGCATGGTGGAAGGGCATTTTGCGAATGCCCGCCTGACTAGCGACCACCCTCAAGTAGAAAATCTGTCGCCAAGCACCTAACGGTGTGTTCCGGCAGACGTACTTGAGAGCCAGTGAAATTACAGGCAAAATGAGACTTAACAAGTATGTCTCAGGGTGATGGGCACAGTGCAGTTCGTCACTTGTGATGAAATGCATCTGTTATAGGCCGAAGATACCGCTTAACATCAGGTGGGCCCCGTGCTTGTTCCGTAACAAAAACATAAAAAAAAACGTCGTAAGTACCACACTCAATATCCTGAAGAAGCCTTCCGATAGAAGGCATTGGAAATTTTCGATCGTGATATCGACTAATAGTAAGTTGTTCACGCTTTAATACCTGTGTTTTCGCACTATAGTTAAATACTTATCTTGTCATATTTTGGACCGACTTTAAAAAAGGAAGGTACACAATTCGACTTTTTTTTTTCTTATTTTTGTATGTTTGTTGCCTATGAACTTTTGACTGGGTGAACGGATTTTGATGTTTCCTTTTTATTTGAAAGCTGTTTATCGTGTAATTCCATTTCAAATTCATTAAAATCGGTCTAGCCGTTTTTGAGTTACACTCCTAACTGAAAAGTGTTTTCCTATCATGATGATATAGTCATTGGATCGATTGAATGGCAATCAATCCCGTAAGTAGCCAAGTATACTAAAATGGCAGATTTTTTTTTACCTGAAATAGAACCGACAGTAACACTTAAAAGTGTAAAATAACTTGTCGTAGTCAGTACCATGCAAACAATATTGTGATAAAAAAAAATACCTATAGCCAGACAGACAAATAGCGAAGTCTCGTGATTAGGATTCCGCTTTAACCTTTGGGTCGGTTCACATATACATTCTTGTCAGGATTTTTGATTTTAAGTTAAGTTTAGTTAGTTAAAAATTGTTAGATGTTTAATATTGTGGAAACACCAAGTTGCCTTATCTTATGTAATCTCTCTTAGAAATGGGTTGCCTGGAAGAGATCGCTTTGAGCGATAAGACCGCCCATTGTAGCACTAAGTTTAACTATTTGTTTGTATTAGTTGTGTAAATTATGGTGTGATAATAAAAAGTTTATCTATCTATCTATCTATTAACATCAGGTAGGTCTCGTGCTTGTACAGACACTAAAATGTAAAAAAAAGTGTCGTAGCAAGTGTTTGCAAAAATAAAATTGTATTATCTTATTTTGAAAGACTGCTCAAAATCCTAACCCAGTGATCTAGTGATTTTCATATTCAGTATTTCACAAGTAAAATTCAGCCAGACTTTAAATCGAGGTTAGCGGACTACTGCTCCGAACGGCTTTGCTGAACCCATTTGCCAAGTTCTGTCGCCAAATGACTTTGGTGCTTAGGTTAAAAACTTTATGGACCGAAAACGTGAGCTTGTTTTGAAGTCTTCAAATAAAAATAACTAGTAGAAGAATGTGAACCATAAAGTGAAACTTAAATGAATATAAAGTGAAAACTGATGCATATAATCAAGGCACGTTTAATCAGTGTCGTTGGTTTTTAAACAACTTAATTAAAGTGGAGGTTTTCAAAGAGACTGTTTTTTTATGTTTACCTCGTAATTCTTTACAAGGTGTAACGGTTCAAATGCTTTTTATCGATTTCAAAAAAGGAAGAGGTACTCAATAAATCTGGTATTTTTTTTAATATTTGGTACCTCAGAGCTTTTGACTGGGTGAACCGATATTCATGATTCTTTTTTACTTGAAAGCACATGCACATGCGTGCCGTGTTGTTTCATTTTGATTCTATCGAAATTGGTCAAGCCGTTTTTGAGCTACACTCCAATAACTGAAAAGTATTTTCCTATCTTGATGATATAGTCATTGACATTGAATGACAATCGATCCCGTAAGTAGCAAGGGTCACTAAAAAAACTGAAAAATTATTTTACGAAAAAATGAAAGTGACTTCAACACTTAAGCGTGTGAAATAACTTGTCGAAGTCGGTACCATGCACGCAATATTGAGATAATAAGTACTTTTGCACCATCATGGTACCGATTTCAACAAGTTATTTCACACATTTGAGTGTTGAAGTCGGTTTCATATTTTAGTTTTTTTTTTTAATCCTTGTAAATGTAAATGGGACTATAAGACAAGCTGGTGCTTGTCTTATAGTCCCATTTAAATTTAAGTGAGATCTGACAAGTACTATTTGAATTATTTATAATAATGCGTATTTTATAATCGAAGCTAGTATTTTTTTATTATATACTTCCGTGTTAGTACGTATGTAGTAAGTATAACTATTTCAATGCATTAATATAGGTAGTAAGGGATACAGGCTGGTTGAAATATTTGCAGAATTCGAGTTATTATGACAATGATTTTTACAAACAATACAAATACACGACAAAAAGTCAAAACACGCGTCGCACATCAGATTTTTTTAATAAAATGATTTAAATAATAATTATAATTGCATTATAATATTGTTTACTTAAACGAGTTTCTATTGCGTTTTCTTTTTCTCATAGCTGTTCGATAATAGTGATAAAAGTAGTGTGTATCATTCGAGGCCAGTCTTTGGCGGCGTATATTGAATTTCTCATGAAACAAAGGTTTCGCTTAGAATTCAAAATAGCGCCATCTATGAACAAAACATTACCTTACCACCAAGCAACATAAATAACTATGATGTTTGTTAAAGTTACGTCTGATACGAGTCGATTCTATTCCCGTACAGGCACCCCCACCACAACCCGCAGGGAGATCTGTCAGAGGTCACAACTACAAGACGTTACGTCGACTGTTGTTGTCTGATATAAAGATAAACAGCAGTGTACAGTTTGAAGTTTAATACCAATGTTAATCTAGTGAGCGTAAACATGTTTCTAAAGTTTACTTCGCTTGCGGCTGGCGGTCAGGTAGCAGGGAAGTTAGGCCGGGCGTACACGGTTAGAGGAAATGGCACGGAGTATGCCCCCGGGGGCTTGCCACTCGGCTCTTGTAAAGTTTAGTAATCTCCTTGCCTAATTCCGCACTTGCTTTTTTATTCTGAAGATTGCCTTTAGTATTGGAACGACAGCAGCGGCCGACTATGCGCCATAAAGAAGTTTTAGACATTTGTAGTGTCTTATCCAGTAGTGGTTGGGTTAGTACTTGCATAAAAAGTCATGACTTTTTATTATTAACTTTATTGAAAACCAGAAATTCTTGGTAATCTTGAACAACATCTTCGACCACGTAACTTACCATCAGCTGAGATAGTGGCTAAAGGCTAGCCAATCAGCAATATTATAATATATTCTCGTTAAAAACAAGAATATATTATAATATTGCTGAATACTGATAGGCTAGCCTTTAGCCACTATCTCAGCTGATTGTAAGTTACGTAGTCAAAATTTCATATAAGTAGGTATTATTTTTATTGACATTAGCGTTTGTTTGGAACGCAACTTAGCGTAGTCGTCTACTTTTTGTCTATGGACAATTTGAGTTGAAAAATAAAAAAGTTTGCATTGTCGTCTTCTCTCTGGTTTTGAAAACTTATCTTGGATAATTTTGATTTTGTAAAGAAAATATGTCGATTTTGGGTCAGCGGTGTTTAAAGTAATTTGATTGTTTGTTTTTTGAAAAACGGCCTGATTGGACCCTCGCGTGTGTTTTGGTGAACATTTGATCCACTTTGAACTATTAAAAATTGTTGTGTAACCCGACGTCACGCGTCGGGATTTTGAAGAATCTCGCCAAGATCGGAGCTTCCTCGACCAGGCGTAAGTACCTAAATTATTTTGGAATCAATCTGGAATCTTAACAGCGTTTTTATTCTAAATTCGAACGAATCATGTGTCTATCTAAAAATCTTAATAAATTGTGAAGTAAATCTCATGTATTTTACTTTGAACTTTGAAGCAGTGATGGCTCAGTGGCTTTGGCTATGGACTGCCGTGCAACACGTTCATGGTTCGAATCCCGCCCTGGGCTCGAGCTTCACTGCATGGTGGAAGGGCATTTTGCAAGTGCCTGCCTGGCTAGCTACCACCCTCAAGTAGAAAATCTGTCGCTAAGCACCTAACGGTGTGTTCCGGCAGCAGTCCTTGAATGCCAGTGAAATTACAGGCACATGAGACTTAGTCTCAAGGTGTTAACTATGTCTCAAGGTGAAGGGCGCAGTGCAATTCGTCACTTGTGATGAAATGCATCAGTTATGGGCAGAGGTTAGTCCGCTTAACATAAAGTGGGCCTCGAGATTGTTCTGTAACATAACATATTCGACCATGCCACTTAGCATCAGCTGAGATAATGGCCAAAGGCTATCCTATCCGCAATATTTGCATATTTTTGATATAAATCTATTTTCTATTAAGTAGAAAATAAATGTATAATGTCTCACCTACCTCACCAGAACTAAAAGATAAAATATCTTTTAAGTGCTGAGGCGTGAGGCCATCTAGGCCACCGGCTAAGCCACTTAGAAAAGACGACCCGGCTGCAGAAACATCCTGTGGGGTCACCTCAACAATGGCATTATTTTATTCAGGAGATTTAATTTAACATATTAAGTAGAATCTCATAATTTGAGTACTCTTTGCGTTTAATTATCAAATCTTAAGTTTCAAAGAAGAATTGCAAATTTTTGAAGACTTAAATTTCCTTAAGTAGGTATTAATTTGATTGACATTATCAATTTTATTATGTATCATATTTTAAATTCGTACGAATAATCAGCCTGTCTAAAACATTACAATCTTAATCATTATGAAGTCTATTTTATATTGCACAGAAGTTTTCTGATAATATGTATTTGAAATTTCAATCATGCGTTTGTTATATGATATAACTGGCACACTCGATGATTCGAATAAAAAAAATTACGTTTTATTTATTTTGTATCGATTATTTTATAATTTCATTAGTAAGCTCGAGGTTTAGAGGTTAAATCTCTGAGAAATTCTCCTTATGATACACATAGAAACAGACATGTAATATTATAAAGGTGAAACTTTGTGTATTAGTTTGCTACCTCTTAACTCAATACCAGCTTGACCAACTTGCATGAAATTCTGCAACTTGTATGCAGATAGCTTCTACCCTAACTTAACAAAATATCAGCATGGCCATAATAATTTTACAAGAAAGAGTAAATTTCAATGATTTGGTATACAAAAACAAAATATAACAAAATATTGGTTATGGTTGTTGTTGGTTGCTAAGTTGTTTATTTGGTGGTTGGTATGGTTTTCAAAATGACTACGAGCACACATGTTCTTATTCCAGCCAACTTTAGTATAATTTATGTTAAACAGCGGGTAACACCGTGGGGCGCAGCTAGTATGATAGAACTGGTACAATCGATGATTGGAAAAAAATTAAACATTTTATTTTTTGTTTATAGGTATTTAATTTTATAATTTCATCAGTAAGCTCGAGGTTTAGAGGATAAATCTCTGAAAACTTCTCCTTGTGATACATATAGAAACAGACATATTATAAACTATTGAATAAAGACCTAAAAGGGGAAGTTTGCGGTAATCCGCACGCTTGGCTGGCGTCTTGCAGATTGCAGTGTAAGTTTGCAGTTCTGCAGAAGAAACTGCTGCCCTGCTAAGTCCATGCGCATTATAAATAATGATAACCATTGAATTATATTCATAAATGGACTATAAAATCTACGCGTGGTACGTAAGGGACAAAGTAAAAATACTTTAAGGTATTTTTCCCTTTGTCGCCTCTCTATCATCGTATATTATTTACCCAGTTAACATTGGTAAAAGCCCTATGGATACAGTCATATGGTATGTGAATTTTTCACGCATCCAACTCATGGCCGCGGCGGACGTTGCTTAACTTTGCTGATCGGTTAAGAACAGCTAAGCAAACTTTGCTACAAACGCTTCTAGTAGAGTAAATTTGTTATTGTTCGAACTAAGTTAAACTCGGACATTTATAGGTACCACACTGATATACTGCATATTGCATTCCATGCCAAACAAGTTAGAATTTGCCAGCCGAGAACTTCCGAAGTTCGGCATTCAGTTTATATAGCTGTGTAGTTTACAATAGGCATTGTTTCGGATACGGTAGGGAAACAGTGCGTTTTCAAAGTTAGTATATGGAACTTATAGGATAATTGCATTTGAAAATAATCACGATATAACTTGAGTATCAGAAATTAAGGATGCGTTGCCAACCTTTGTGGAGAGAATATGAACTTTTCTTGAAAGTTTCTGAATCGTATCGGCTTAGAAATACTTTAGACGGTTTTGAAAATCTGTCGCCAAGCACCTAATGGTGTTCTCCTGCAGCTGTCCTTGAGAGCCAGTAATTCTAGGTTGGCCTGAACAACATCTTCGACCATCACGACATAGTGGTCACAGGCTAACCTATCAAGAATAAAAAATAAAAAAAGACGGCAGCTGGTTCCACATAGTGGTAGTGTGAGGCAGAAAATACCGCACGCATAACTATTCATGATGAGATATTTAAGCTTAAAAGTATATAATAAACTATTCCATTAATATAAATATTTAAAACAGGACGGTAACATGCTAGTATTTCCTTAACACTAAATTAGTCCTATTTTGTGGTTTAGTAGGTACTACCTTCTATTCGTTTGAACTTATAAGTTTTTTCATTGTAATGAAAATCAAATATGCGTATATTACGCACTTTAAAAAAAAAAGCATTCAATTGACTGTGTGTACCAACAAAATACTTCTTAATTTAAACATGAAATAGCATATGCATCTTGACTCACATAAAATTTAAATCTTAGTATACATAAGTAATTCAGGTCTGATACATTATATTGTTATATTATTTATTATTAATTGCTTTTTGTTCTGTGTGGAATAAATAAATATATGTTTACGTACACATAAAACTATCGTTGTCCGCGATTATTACACATAGTAACTAAACAACTTTAAACGGTTTAAATCGCGTATATTTATCATTATTTTTGTGCCGACATTTCAAACACTTTGCAGTGATCGTGGTCACGGGGTGACTCGTTATAAAAACTTGTTATAAATAATGATAAATATACGCGATTTAAACCGTTTAAAGTTGTTTAATTACTACATCAAAACTATTATTGTAATATATCGCTATTAGGCATAAAAAATAAGATAAAAGAAGCAAAAATCTTCATCAATTTCGCAAATAAAAGACGTAACTCTAAAAATATCTCCGGAAGGAAGAACTAATTGCAATTTAATGCTTCAAATGCTACATCCGTCACGGAGCGGGCCGGACCATTAATTACCCCGAAATGTATTTCTACAAAACTTGTAAGCATTTCACAGGTGATAACAGTACATAAGGTTCAAACAAAATATAAAACATTTCATTTTAATACGGGAAAAATACCGGGAGGTAGGCAGCGGTGCCTACTAGAGGAATTGTCATCATTAATGCGATCCTGAAGATGCCTGTCAAGCGTGGCTATTATGGTTAATCCTCCTCCCCCATGGAGGAGACCTTGAAATGATGATATGACTTGGAATGATGATATTAAAAATCAAAAAATGTTGTAACTAATTCAAACATGCTAAGACATCCTCCGATCTAACATCCAGACTCATGAACTGCAGGCAGTGAAATATATGAAAAACTCAATGAGAGTATATAATCCATCTCCCCAGCCTGGGGATACGCTAAAATTGATAGAAACCTTAAATCCCCGAGAAATGTCAACCTTGTTCATTAAGGACGCTAAGTCAATGTTCTCGTTCTGCATGACACTGCACTGCGCTTGTCATACAGAGATTTGAGATCAGTCCTAATGTCTTGTTCAGCCCAACATTATATTAGCTTTTGTGCCCTTTACGCTAATTTAAATATATATTGTATAACCTTACAGCATGTCAGCGTCCAAAGAAGAATGACGAGTCGATGCACGCACATAACTATTTAAAAATAAAAATGTTAGTTGCTCTGTACTCAGTTCTCTTGTGACTACAGTAGATGCTGACGCTTAAAATTTCCTCTTTAAATACAAAAGTCAAGCTGCGAATCTTTGAAAATTCTAACTATCTGCACAAACACAAGTAACTGACTGCAAGTATATAGAGTAGGTTTAAATCGTTAGTTGACCTTTCGCAGCAAAAACAAACCATTACAGTGCTAAGCCGCTTTTATAAATGGGACAGTTTTATACCCCTACGTTTGTAAGGATGGTGACTTGAGACGAAAACCAAATGTTTTTTTACTCGAGACAGACCTCAGTTCTGATCTCATCGTAGCCGTATACAAAAGAAAAATACAGATTTATTAATTGTTATTAATTTGATTTTCTTTGATAATTTTCTATGATTTCTTTAAAGCTAATTGAAAAAACCAGTATTGTTTGTAGTTCATTTCAGTTTGGCTGCGGATGTAGCTCAGTCCACTTCACCCTTACGTATCACGCAGAACGACATTGTCAATTTATGAATGAAATTCAATTGTTTTTATTATCTATAATGCCCATGGAATTAGATGGTTAAAAATTAGAACGAGAAAGTAAAGCTTTGAGCCCATAACCCACTAACCACGGTAGCCTAGTTGGCAAAGAATTTATATTATACTCCAGCTATAGAGGCGGATGGCCGCGGGATTGAATACCGCTTGAGGTTAAAAATTTTCGTATAGTAAATTTGTAAACCTTATAGTGTTCGGCAATTATCTTTATGAACAAGTTTATATTTTAATATTGAGAAAGTTTACCTTCCACAACAACATAATCTGAGATATCTTCTAGATAAGCGTGCTCTATCATCGATCAGATCATCACTTAACATCTGGCGAGATAGTGGTCAAATACTAACCAGTTCGGTGTTAAAAAAATCACGGAAGAGGTGAAAAGATATCAAAGTTTTATGTTTTACAAAATTACTTAAGAGAAATTAATGTAAACAATTTTACACAAAACCAAGCTAAAAATTGAAATGCGCAAATATTTTGACTTCCATCTGCAGTAAAATCAGTTTCCAGTTTGACAGATGTGGGCACTACAACATTTGCAGGTAGCTACGAATAATTATGTAAAGAAGTGTCACACAGTTATCGCTTTGATTTCGGAATCATCAAGTACACAACTAACAACAAGCACGTTCCAAATTCAATAACATTGTTTTTTTTTATTGTTTAACCCAATTTAATTTATGGTTACAATGATGTACAAAAACAAACTTTAAGAAAATACTACATTGGTTAATTGATTCGGCGTTTAGCAATGGTCAGATCAAGGTAATGTAGTTGTGCCGCACGGTACACTTTTTAAACCACGCCCGTCGCTGTAAAGTTGGCGTTCTGCTGTTTTTGAATTAGAATTCAAAAAACTTTTAGACTTTCGCGACTTGAACACATATTTATGAGTATTTAACGGGACTTAATCGCGATAACACATGTATAAATTTACCTCTACGTTTCGACTAAAATGCATTGGTCGTGGTCACGAGCGGACTGAAAAAGCGGGTGTCAACGTCTTGAAAGGCGGGTATTTTCTCCAACTTTGGTCGAAACGTCGAGCTAAATAAATTAATATAGTACCACCAACTTAACTGTGCAGTTTTCGAGGGCGCTACTGGTCAAACAAATCAACTACAAACTGTCACAATTTGAAGGAATGTTGTAGTTCTTTTTTTTGCCGCCTGAACAGATAAGTTGGTGGGACTGTACATGTTTTATCGCGATCCCGTTAAATACTTATAAATATATGAATTAAATTTAGGTAGCTAGAAAACTCTTCCTTAGTTGTCAAATTCGTTACCTAGGGCAAACGTTTACTCGTTTAACGAAAACGCTATTACCTTAGGTGACATGTTATCAAGTTTGTGACTCAGCTACCTGACGGCTGCCAGCCACAGGTCGCGGTTTACTTACTACATATGTACTTTTACTTAAGGTATTTCAAGCGCAATATTTTTGTGGTGTGGGGTTACCGCTAACTCTCGGAATATAACGACTGTTTAATAATAATAACAAATATTTTAAAAGTATTTTAAGAAAACATCAATTAAATTATTAAATGAAACACTTAAAAATCTTTATAGAATTATATGTATCTATTGACAATTCCGCCTAATTTCCTGTTTAAGCCCACGTGACGTCACAAACGCCACGCAGCCACACCGGAAGATTAAGGAAAAATATACTAATTCTAGGATATTTTTTGAGTTAAATTAGGCTCGCAATTTTAATGTGTAGGGATTCTGTTTTCTGATACTAGTTGAGTCCTGGGCATAGGGGATGGAAGTGGAATACCATTTGTTGGTACTTATTGAATCTCCTAAAAAGGGTACTGTACTGGAATTATTGAGTGCTGTGTAGTCCTTCAGAGAAAGGGAACTTTAATGAAGCGTGCGGAAAATACACGTGATATGAGGAATGTTGCTGCACATTGGGAGCTTAGCAAGGATCCTTACCATCTTTATATCCTGATTATGTACCCGAAAGGCAGCGGGTTAACCTGGGTAACCCCGTATGGGTTCCAGTTTTCACTCTCACATATCTGGACAGAATTATCAAAAAGTAATTTTAATGTTACATCTATTTTCGATTGTTAGTCCCAATCTAAATAATAATCTAGCTTTTAGCGATTAGACCGCCCATTGTACAACAATATATTTAAGCTAATATTAAGCCCACGTTTTAAGGGTTCCGTAACCAAAGGGTAAAAACGGGACCCTATTACTAAGACTTCGCTGTCCTTCCGTCTGCAACCAGGCTGTATCTCAAGAACGGTGATAGCTTTAGTTGAAATTTTCACAAATGATGTATTGCTATTGCCGCTATAACAACAAACACTAAAAATAAAATAAATGTTTAAGTGAAGCTCCCATATAACAAACTTGATTTTTTTTACCGTTTCTTGCTCGATACTAATAACGGTGACAAGACGCTTTAACTATTCACAGAATATTTAGTTACGGAACCCTTCGTGTGCGAGTCCCATTTGCACTTGGCCGGTTTTCTTACATTTGTTGTACAATAAAGTGTTATCTATCTATCTATCTATCTGAAATCTTTGAACTGTTATACGATATACATAAGCCCGAAAAAAAATGAAATATGGCACAATGCCAGTTAAGTTACATATATCAATAATTGGTACACAGTATCAGATAAATCGCATAAATGCAGATCTGTACCAACGAACAGAACGGAACGGAATGAATAAAACAATAACTGCACGGAACATTTGTTATAAGTTATTGTTGCAAACAATTTTCTTGATCCAGGCCAAAGGTACTTAAAAAACCGGTATGAAAGTAACTATTACGGTATGCATGGTTGTAGGGCATTTTGCTAATACACACCTGGCTACTACAACTACTACTCTCAAGTATTAAATTTGTCGCCAAGCACCTAGCGGTGTATTTCGGCAGCTGCCGGTCTTTGAGTGAATATGGCGTTCGGCCAGTTTTTAATTTTATTTTTTTATGTACCTAGTGTTACTTGGGTCATCAAGAGAAATCTAACGATATCTAATTAAAATCGGTTAATTCATTTAGAAGAAATAGTGGAATAAAGAAACTCACAAACATACATACATATAATGAAACTGAACTCTGAAAACATAATTCTCCTTTTTTGTGCAGTCGTGTAGTGTGTCGTGTGAAAATACCGGAATATTTATATTATTCAAGCTCACGATTCAAACAAATGGCAATGATGCGAAAGCAGTTGCTTCAAACTCAGTTCAAAGCAGTAAGTTAAAGCTTTTATCCAACAAAAGAGATGAGATATAGCTTTCAGTTGTTTTATAAACTCCGACATTCAGAGTTTTCAGTTTCGCAGAAGTGAAACTCGATGTAGCAGATAAAAGTGCGGTTGGAAAACAAAAGGGCAAACTACAATAACTAACTTCGGTTAGGAAAAGATTTGAGAAATGAACGTTTATTTCGCTCAACGCTGATCATACTTTCTAGAACAGGGACTTCTTTGGTTTTATTTTTTGATAGATATATAGAAATGACAACACGTGTCCTCTTTGAAATTGATATATGTTTCTTCATTAAATTTATACAATATTTATCATCATCATATTACCCAGAATGTCCACTGTTGAACAAGGTTTATCCCATTATCCCCACGCTTGGCAGACGTCTTGGGGACCGCAGTAGAAATTGTCAGTTCTTCAGATGGCGCTTTTTCCCACCTTATATGGTATATTTTAAATTTTTTTTTATTTTCTGATCCTGTAATTTCCCGCGTCCCTCTCACGACACCCATGGTAAGAAATGTGGTGGGGGGGGGGGGGTGAAATTCTAACCCATGGGTTAGTAAAATATCAGTCGTTCAAAATTATTCTAAAAAAACTATAGAAATATATTTATCACCGCTGATAATTTGGCGATATGCAAAATAAACAATATTAACTTCATAATAAACATATTTCAAAATATTCCAATAAAACCTAAAATTATTATTTTGATAAAAATATTTGTAACATACATGAATTGGCAATTCCGCCTACAATCCCTACTGAGCCAACGACGCGATATCAACAAGGCATTGTAACGATCGACAACCGTGCGTTCGAAGAGTCAAGACCTCATGAAATGCTTCTCATATTTGAGTTTGGTAGAAGAGAGACACTATAAATTAATATAAGGACACCCACACATAGAACCGCAGGTTTTAATAAGGGTGTATGTGGTATGGGTCCCAAAATATACAATTATTTGCCAAATATAAAGTGAAATTCTATTTAAAACTAAATTGTTAAATTTTCTTATTTTGAAGTGATATAAATGAACGAATATGTTAATGATAAAATTTCAAACTGTAACTGTTGCTAAATGTAATGTGGTGTATATAAATTGATATTATTTAAGTATATAATATTTTCTTTGTAAACCTACATCATAAACCTGAAAACTATCTATTATTCATCTAAAATTTATATTATAGTTATCCATTACCACCTGCTTAAAATACTGTTGTATGTTCGCTATGAACGAAGCTATGGACACTATTAATTATAATTTAAGGTTGAACTGGCCGGACAGTCCTCCATACAAACGCCGTAGGGTGATTACTCCCTTATTAGAGATTTTAGGTCCAGACTTAAGCATAATACCGATTGATATCGTCATTATCTAGGCTTGTATGATGCCAAAATTTTAAAAAGATAATTAAGTTGTAAGTTATGAGCCGCGAAAACTTTATATGAAAATGTTTCGAGGCTCAAAATTCTCAAGTTAATTATTTTATTAAAATTTCGGCATCATACAAGCCTAGATAATGACGAGATCAATCGGTATTATGCCTTATTTTGGACCTAAATCCTCAAATAAGGGAGTGATCTCCCTACGACGTTAGTATGGAGAACGGGCTGGCCAGTTCACCCTTAAGAACAAAATCTAGGATAGTTTAATAATAAATAAATCAAATCTGAATCTGTCTATGCGGATGTAGCCTTAAGTGTCTCGGGTTTATTGTCTTTAAATTCCGTATAGAATTCTAATAACGTTATATCAATTTTAATTTTGTTATGTTTGCAATAATGACTGCTATGCGGATTACATTACAAAATTACATTATATGTTATATCAAGTTCTATTCAAAAGCTATAGTTTCATCTCCAGCTACATAAAATATATCACAAATCCAACAGAAAAGAGAAGCAGTATCGATATATTGATTCTGACCTCCGAGACCTTTGACAACACGTCGATACCGCCCAGATAATTGGCTATTAACTTTATTAAATCTTCAGCCACGTGTGACGACCAAAAGTGGCAATAAACGACGACCTCCAGACACATATAATAAACTTAGGTGGTAAATAGATTGCGGTAGTAAATAAAATATTATATTTTCTTATTAGATATAGTCAAGGAGCCTATGGTAAAATCTTTCCATCCAATGCAGTACAGATCCCAACCTCAATATATAAGCAGTCTTTCATGTTTACTGTTGGAAGTCGTAGAAAGCGAAAATGCAACTATTGAGCATCATGTCACCTTCTCAACGATGTGTGGGAGTGTTGCTGCATATAAGGTGCACAATAGGGTTTCTTACCATCCCATCGCCCTAACATAAATTATGCACTCTGATTGCCTAAATAGCAGTGGGTATGCTGCAAATGAAAGCATTTCAAAAAAAGGTTGGCATAAGGAATGCGGCTGATATTTTACAATTATTTGTGCGTGTTGCTAAAGAAAACATTTTTTAAATATATGTTTTTGTAATTGTTCTTTCTATTGTTACCAAATAAATACCTATTCAGGCATTCCTAGTCAGCAAACCGATCTTTTGGTGTAGAAACAGTTAGAGCTTTGAGTTTTTAGTTACAGTTTAGGCTTCGACGCCAACGAGTAGATACACTTAGCTAGTAGTCGTTGCTACAATGTCTGGAATGCGGAAAAACATGAGAATGTGAAACGTCTTATGAGAGGCAGGAACGTGACGTAAATTATTATGTGTTGAGGGTTTGATTCTTAGGTCTAACAGGATTTATTGATTCCAATATAGTCTGAAGCTTGGAACTCTTTCCGTTGAAGGCTATATAATAAGCTCTCTCATTATTACACAGGAACTTAAACATCTGGTGGTTGCACCCCATGCGATTGATAAGTGACTATGTCCAACGATGATTTGGTTCCAGTGTAACGCATTTATAGATATTTGAAAAATATATTATTTTCGTTGTTCTAGTGTCATGCTTTGCAGTCTTGGCGTACTATTTTGGAAAACCAATCGGACAAAAATAATGTATATACTGTTTTTACAAAACAATATTGCAGCAGTACAAATTCTGGCACTATGTCCGATTTATAGCAATATGCACGTGTATCATTACATCGGATCAAAACCTTTTTGGAAAAACGTGTATCCTACCACTTTGGGGTTATATAGGCGTGACAATCTGTATATATGTAATTCTAACGCAACAATAATCAACTTAAACTCTTATTATATTATTCGTATCGTAACAATACGAAGCAATCGCTCTCAGTCTACTTCGCCAAACCTCTCCAATGCTGACCAGGGTTGTCCGAAAAGGGCATGACGCCGGACAAGACAAACATCCCTACTTAGCTATAAATCCTTCTAATCCTGACGGGAAACCCCCCGGGGGCAGACAATAGAAATGCCATACAAATATATCAAACGTGGTTCGAGTTGTTATGAAGAAGGAGTATCAGTTTTATCAAGTTCGAGTATGACTCTAGTGCTTTTTACGTAACGAAAAATCAAGTGGTGATAATAACCATTATTGAATGAATAAAATTGAAGTCACCAGATTTTTTGTTCTTTGCTTTTCTTGAATGCCTTTTTTACATATCACGGTGTGTTCCAACAGCAGTCCTTGAGAGCCAGTGAAATTACAGGCACATGAGACTTAACAACTATGTCTCAAGGTGACGGGCGCAGTGCAATTCGTGCCTTGTGACGAAATGCATCTGTTATAGGCAGAGGTTAGTCTAAAATAGTAAAAAATAGTAGGCAAATAAAACTTTTATACAATTTAAACTTAATTAAGTTTTTGTTAATATTGTTAGGTTTGCAATAACGCCTGCTATGCGGATTACATTACAAAATCACAAATATACGATATAAAAATTAATGTAAATATTAATGAAGTTATATAAAAAAAAACTAAAACATGGAACCTACTTCAACAATTGAAATGTGTGAAATATCTTATTGAATTCGGTACCAAGATTGTTCAAAAGTACCTATTATCACAATATTGTGCGCATGGTCCCGACTTCGACAAGTTATTTCACACATTTGAGTGTTGATGTAGGTTCCATTTTCTTGGAAAAACAAAATTTTCGCCCTTTTTAGTGGCCCTCGTTACTTATGGAGTCGATTGTCATTCACTGTCAACGACTGTATCATCAAGATTGGATAGTACTTTTTAGTAATCGGGGTGTAATTCAAAAACGGCTAGACAGGTTTTGATGAAATTTAAATGGGATAAAACGGCAAGCATCAACTTTTAAATAAAAAAAAAACATTGAAATCTGTTTACCCGGTGTAAAGTTTTGAGGTAACAAACATAAAAAAAATACAGACGAATTGAGTACTCGTACCTCCTCCTTTTTTTTTGAAGTCAGTAAAAAAGGAACGAATGCAACTTATGATATAAACATATCAAATTGACTTAATACTATGTGCTGGTCAAAAATAAAACAATTAACGGAATCGTTACAATATTTGAACCTCACTAGATTGACAAGCTTTTGTTTATCAATCAAAGTTTGCGTGCATAACTTTTTGTTATTCGCTGGTGTAAAATAGGTTTTTCAAGATTCGCAAAAAAAAATCTTTCAATGTTACCAATCGTAGTAATATCACTTTAACATTCTATATGTCACTCAGCAGCAAAGTTATTTTTCACTTCATAAGCCTCTAAAAAGATTTTGTTTATCATTCCCTGCGCGCATAATTGCTTTTGATCCAATATCGTAGAAAAGGTTTTCAAAATTCGTACCTTTATAAAAGTAAAAAAAATTGTACTTGAACTTTAAATTTTAAATATAAATGAACATTAACGTACGATGTTTATTATTTCTTAGGCATTTTCTTCGCTTGGTAAAATATTATGCGTTTTGCTCGGCAGCAAAGTAATTTTTCGTCTCGTACTCTTGAAAAGTACAAAAAATATCCAATTAATAACGGCTACCAATAGTTATTTCGGTTCTAGTTGTTAACTTACGATGGCAGTTGTTGACGATCCCGTAATTTTAGGTTAGCCTGAACTACATCTTTGACCGCATCATCAATTACCATCAGGTGAAATAGTGACCAAAAACTAGACTGCCAAATATAAATAAAAACAAAAACATTTTGAGATTCTCACCGCTTTTGACCAATTTTTTTTTTTGTTATACGTTATATGTTAAACTATAATCATACCAAGTATGACGTTTTTCATATTACCGTTTTTAATATAGAGCAAAGAAAAAATAATGTAACAAAAGACATATGTCTGGTATGAGAACCTCTTTTTATATTTTTGGTATAGTTATTATTTGTTTCGACAATACACCATACTGTGGAAATTACTACTAGCTACCTGTTACCGTTCCAAAGATATACAACTTATATAAAGCCCGTTAATCACTGTCTTACAAGTGAATAGCTAAACACTGAGTAACAAGTGACTAGCTAATCACTTGTTAAATCCCTAATCAGTGTATAAATATTTCTTACTTGTATATGTTAAGTAGGGCCTACTTAGTTAGGTAATCAGTCGCTAATGAGCGAATATTAAAGTTCTGTTTCATTGTGATCAAAATAATGTCGCTCAAAGTCAAAGTCAAAATCATTTATTCAATTTAGGCGTCTACGACGCTTTTATGAAGGTCTATTAGAAATTTTAGTATTGAAATATTCTACATTGTACCGTCAAATATGCCGTAGGTATTATTTTCCGTTATAAAGGGTTTCTTTTTTTAAAGTCTGAGAGGTTACCCTTTGACCACTATCTCACCTGATGGTAAGTGATGATGTGGTCGAAGATGTTGTTCAGGCTAACCTAGAAGTACTGGCTCTCAAGGACAGCTGCCGGAACACACCGTTAGGTGCTTGGCGACAGATTTTCTACTTGAGGGTGGAAGCTAGCCAGGCGGATATTTGCAAAATGCCCTACCACCATGCTATAACGACTGCCATCCTAAGACAACAACCGGGACCGACGGCTTAACGTGCCCTCCGAAGCACGGAAACGCTCAGTAGTAATGTCACTAGCGGTCACCCATCCAACTCATGACGGCGCGCGACGTTGCTTAACTTTGCTGATCGGTTGAGAACAGCCAAGTCAACTTCGCTACGAGCGCTTCAAAACCATTTCACTTGAGGGAGCAGTGTCATTAACAACAGAAAACAAATCACACGCAAACAAACAAACTAAGAACCAAACACAATCACATCACTACCACACGCCGAGTAACTGACTGGATCAGCTGTTTCACATCCACCATCTTGTTAAATAAATTACTATTCACTATTTAAACGTGGATGGAACGACGGTTGACTTTACAGCTACTTTATGTAATGAATACTGACTGATTAAAGTTATTTAACGTTTATAAGTAATGTTTTTCTTATTAAACTACTATCCAATGAATAAGATTTTGGTTAGCACTTATAAGTACTGGTGATAGTCGTTAAAAGGTTGGACAGAAGGACGGAGGTCATTAATAGGATCCCATTTAAAATAGATAGATAGATAGATAGATAGATAGATAACTCTTTATTGCACTTTTAAAATTATTAATACTAGTTACAATATTAAAACATATCTTAAAAATAGTACAATAAAATACGGAACCACAAAACCCAAATAATGTGTGGATGCACTATGTGAAGAATGATATACGTACAAAAGTTGTCAAATAATGACATAAAAATTGATAGAGCAAATCTAATCAAAAATATATTTATTTCCTCCTCACAAAATGAAATGAAATGAAATGAAATGAAATTTATTCACTTAAAAGGTTGCTTACGTCCATAATACATAAATGGCCAGACAAGAGTGCCAAAATTAAACCTAACTTTGTGAGGGGCTGGTGCCTGAAGTAGGTTTTTAAAAACCATGACACCTCCCTCGGTTAGAAATAAACTTTGACATTCCTACCTTGTTATACAATTTTGAAAATCAGTTTTACGCTACAACGAACTACTTGTAGGTAGGAAGTTATCTATAGTTCCTAATTATAGGATACTTAGTGATTATGTTAAAAATGTATACATAATCAAGTAGTGAACTAAAAAAATTGTAAAAAAATAACATGGAATTTTAAATACAGTGCAGGCTATTTAATGTTGAGGTCGGTGGGAAACATGTAAAAGAGCAGAGAGAATATACATAATACGGGCTAATATTGATTAGATTCTAGATAGTAATTAAATTCTAATCATTTAGCACAGGACTTATACCATAGACAGCAATAAGAAGATACAGTTGTTACATTTTAAAAAGAAGACTTCCTGTTTTTTTTAATGTAACATAATTGCTTTTTTTCTTTTGAAACCATAATCCGTAAATGAAACCTTTTAAAACTGTATAGAAAGTCGCCTAATTGTCTGTTGTTGAACGATTTGTACTCTTAAACAATACAATAGGTTTAAATAAATCCATTACCGAAGGCCTAATTATACAAAATGCCAATTAATAGTGAAATTCGAGGGCTCCACCGAAATTCCGGATACAATTTGCCCTTTCAAACAATAGGACAAAGGCTGCTACGGAATATAAATTACGTAATAAGAGGCATGGGTCGCTTTGACTTATTGTAATATTTTCCATCTTATGTGACGTTTGACATTAACACGGCTTTATTTTATCACGTTTTTTTACTGTCAATTTCTTCTGTCTGCTACGACAGGCAGAGGAAAAGGTGAGAACGCAAACTATAAAAAAATATCGGATAATACGCCATCAATCAAAATTCCGTTTTGTGAGACCGTTGAAATAATGTTTACCGAACTATGTAAATTATTACATAAAAGTCAGGTATGTATGTAAAGAGGCTTACGATTTTTTTCCGAAAAAGTAAATGACTAATAGTAAATGGAAATCATATATTTTCCAGAAGATATTATTACCATCATAAATTATATATAAATATTATTATATCTTTGGTGATTTTCAGTCAGCGAGATACCAATGATTGTATCTTCTGGAAGTACGCAATTTCCAAATACTGGACCTAATAATTATCCTGATCACATAGATGGGGATACGGGTACCTAATGGGGATCGCGACCATAACCAGTTTAAAATAGATATAACAGAAAAAACATATTTTTCTTATGTTTGATTCAAACGATTGCTAAAATGAATAGGATAACAAACAAATTTTTAAAGTAATACCACTAACGATGAAAACGTTGAAGCTGTCACCAAATATTTCATTACACCTATCGAAACTGAAACCAATTACTTCGTCATAAACATCTTACCCAAAATGACCGTTAGCTCTCATACCATCGAAGTACAAATTTGAGTTTGCATTAATTTAATCACTTGCCCACTGTAACCTCTGTACGACTGGAAGTGTAAACGAAATACTAATCAAAGACTTCACATAACTGAGTTAGACACTCCCTACGCGCTAAAATATGACGCGTTCAAACTGAGCTAATTAGCACCATTGTACGTAGTGACGTGACGGAGTGGTACAGGTTTTAATATTGTTAGGTTTGCAATAGCGCCTGCTATGCGGATTACATTACAGAATCACAAATATACGATAGGAAAAATTTAAGACATATGCGGGATTCGAACCCGAAAAAATAAAAAATAAAAATATTTCCTATCGTATATTTGTGATTTTCTAATGTAATCCGCATAGCAGGCGTTATTGCATACCTAACAATATTAAAATTATAAGGTTACGTCATCAAGTATAAAGCCAATTGCAAAATTGGTCTTGTTTGTAGTACAACGCAATGGTACTGTAGATGTCGCTCCATCTCAATACGATGGTTAAAGAACGATAGGAAAGATTTGAGTTATGACGTCATGTCATGTTAGCTCAATTAGTTAGAGCATACCCCGGCTCAAGGGGTGGATGGACGCGGGTTCGAATCCCGCACATTACTTAAATTTTTCCTATCGTATATTTGTGATTTTGTACTGTAATACAGGTTTTTTTAACATAACTCAGGCACCAATCTCTCACATTATTAGTCTCTCACATTACCAGTATACGTGTAAAGTAATTTATTTCATAATTTTTAATAAATTAAGAAACCTTTGTGCAGAAAAGAATATTGTATTGTAAAAAACATATGAAATTGTATAATTCTAAATTACGAGTGTTAAGAATATTTGCTTTAATTATGTACCCAAGACTTCAGCAAATAAATGTTCAATCATTGTGTTTTCATCCGTGCCTCACTCCTGCAGTTAACCAGGTGCAGTGGAAGAAAACCTCGTCTGCGCTGAACAGGCTCCAAATAGGACGTATCTTGTCCTCGTTTCGCGGTGTAACCTTATTCTTATACTAGACATTTTTGGGTAGTCACATACAGAAGCACTGGTTATGCTATAACGACGCTGTAAAGGTTTATTAAGTACACAATACCTATCCAATAAAAATGTTCAGAATTATATCGATAAACCGTGCACGTACAAACCCACCAGCGTCAGCAACCAAGCGTTCTTTCTTCTGTGATACTTCTTGATGTTCACTACTTAACTCGCGGCGGCATCACTTGCCGTTCACGGTAGCACAATCACAAAATTACTCTCACAAAAGTCTTACAGGTTCCAAGTTTAAGAGTTCATTTCAATAAAAAAAGATCATTCACAACAAAGCAAAATTTTGGTTCTCGCAGCGCAAAAAAAGGAATTCACCATTTTCCACCAACCAACGAGTTCAAGCCACCAATATGACTATAAAACGTTCCCTCGTGTATTTTTAATTTAGTAATTTAACCCGTCTAGCAGGCGTTATAGCAAACATAACACAATATAAAAAAAATTACACCAAGTTATTTTGACGACTACAAAAAGTGACAGCCAGGTGCGTTCCGAGTCAGGCTCGCAATCGGTTCACAACATATTGGTTTGATTTATATGAGCCTTAACAGCGCTTTACACATATAAATAGTTTGTATTATCACCTGCAGTAAAGTGGCCATATTTATTAAAATGTGGGTAGAACGCGTAAAATAAAAAGTCAGTCTTTCTTCGGGTCTTGACCTAAGAAAGTAAAAAAAAATTAATGTTTAAAAATAATAAAACTGCTTATATTAAAGACAAATCCATTTTTATATATAGCCACAATCTGCAAATGACAGACAAAAAAATGTTTGCTGGGCACGCTGCCTGCAATGGCTTGTAAGGACGTCTAAATGTTTTCATTATAGCAGCTGTAGTGTTGTATAAAGTTTGAAGTGTTTTGTTAGAAATTTAATATACACAGGCGGTGTGGCGTTTTACCACTACAGTGGTAAATCAAAATAAATAGTTTTAGTCACCACTGGGAGAGTAAAGTTCGTCATACTCGGTCTTGCCTCAAAGCAGAGAAGAGAGAAGCCTATAAACCTTTTTTGTTTACGATACCATAATAATTCGATTGTGCTTGAACAATGATCGAAAGAGCGTAAAATTGTAATACAAAATCTGGAATTTTAAGCACAGATTTTGTGAGCTCTATGATTACATAAAATCATAATAATGAACTTTGGGAACACTTTTTATTATAACTCCATAATATTGTGATTTGGGTTTTACTGTAAATAAAGACATCGTATATAAATTGTTATTTTTTGAATAAGTAGGTGAGGCGTTATATAAATGTGATATATTATTATAATCTTAAACACATTTTTATTACGTATATACTTTTAATTCTGACCAAAACTGTTTATCCTAAGTGTTATACTCAGGCAACATACCGTTTTAAAGGACAATCCATAAGCACAAAAAAAAACGAAGAAAAAATGATGTTTGTACCTATAAACAGAACGATTCCGGACAGTGTTCATCAAACGATTTACACAGTTTCTTGGCCCATTTTCTCTACACTTTTGTCCACCAATGCATTGCTTTCCCGATTGGAAATCATCGACAACTCCAGGACTGTTAACAAGCTTATTTTGAACTTATTTTTTCAAAACATTTATTTTGTAGGCTTTTAAGACTTTTTATCTCCAGAATAGATTAAAAGTTGGCTCCGTCCCGCGCAATGCAAACCATCAGGAGATAAAAACCCAACATGTTTTTAATAAACATTAATAATAAATCTATAAAACAGATATTTTAGGGTAACATAATTGAATAAAGTTTTAAAATTACCCTGAAAATTAAATATCTTTACTTTCAATTACCAAAACTTACCGTTACTACGCTTACCAAAATATTTAGCTCGAAGTACTTAAAAGACATAATCAAAACCACGCTATGTCACCGGTGACCTTATGAGATAACTACCCTTCCGCTGTCATTAAAAAAGTGGTGTACATTGGGGTCACCGGCGACCTGCGTCTACGTGACAGTGAGTGTGGTTACCTCGATGTTTTTCTTCGATAATTCGTACCGAATTAAGTAAAGGTGTTTTTAAGAAGAAAAAGAACTATAACACGCTCTTGCTCTTAAATTGATCCCAATGTATTCTACTTCATTATTTTCAAGAATACTTGAATACTTGTTATTATGTAAAGTTGTGTGTTGGGGCATGGTAGGTCTCTTTAAAAAAGAGTCGGTTTTTGTGGGTACCACCACAGATCTAGATATTCTCCTTCGAACAGTAGTGTTTAGGCGTGAAGGCACTGTAGCAGTGGAATTACTGGGCAAACGGGATATTCCAACTAAAGCCTCGGAGTGACCAGCGCAGTGTCAAGCAAAACAAGGATTCAGCAATTATAATGAACAGAGGTGACGCTTCACAACAGGCGGGCGGCTTGTCCGTGTCATTCGCTTCATCACTTCCTTGGGGAATTGCCGAAAGCGTCGCTTGAGAATTTTGTGTTTTTAGGTACGATTACGGGGTTGGACGGTTATTATTTTTTTCTAAGAAATAAATTATCAATTGTAATTCAGTTTCCGGAACTAGCCAGGTAGTAATAGACTTGCTGTCTTTATATGAAACCAAAATTTATATCGCAAATAAAGGGCTCATACGTTTTTTTCTAATATAAAAAATACAGTCGAGACGATATGACGTAATATATTTTTCAAAAAGTGTTTTCTACGAGACTTTTGTTATTGACATTGGTTCTATTTTACGACAGGCATTACCTACTTTCTCAGCATCATGTTTACGCAAAATATTCTCACATCTAATCCCTGAGTTATGGGATTTGTTGGTAAAGTCGCGCAGATAACTTTACACACATAAACGGATGAATGGTTTGACCGAGTTTCGCTTTATTTCTTTGATTCTCATTTCTAAACGAGCAAGTTGCTTGAGGCAACGATGATGAAGATACCTTCATAATTAGACACCATGCTTCCTCAATAGGAAGCGGTTCACCGACTTTCAAGTATAATTTCCCAACTTAAAAGGGACATACTGACAAACCCTTATTAGAACTTTAAAATTGATGTCTACGACCAAACCCTTTTAATTTCCGGTCTCCATATTATTTCCAAAGTATTTGTTACGAGCCATTAGATTATTTGAGCTATATTAGAAATTTTCATATTATACGAAAACTTTTGATCTATTCTCGTTCCGTATTACTGAAATACGTAAACAATAGGCCGGCAATTGACGAGCCATTACTACGCCAAGGGGTAATGCGGTCGAATAAAAATAAAACTCTAAGAACGGATAGCCTTGACCGGCATACGAACAAAAAGCGTTTACGTAAACGAACCACCTGTTTCAAACAAAATATGATTTAGCGGTACCATTGAGAGCAGAACCGATAACCGGGGCTATATTTCAGCAGCATTGTTTGGCTAATCTGGTTTGATTAACGGGAGCTTTGTTGTTTCAGGCAGTCGGCCGATGTAAATACGGAGCCGAAATGAGATGAGTATGCGCGTGGCGTGGGCCAGATGGTACTGGATTGTGATACTGACCACGTGCGCTGCAAGAACCGCCAGCGATTGGCTCGACTGTGCCCACATCTCCACCTGTCGCTGCAAGTGGTCCTCCGGAAAGAAAACTGCTTCCTGCGCCTCCAGTGACCTACGCCGCCCGCCCTCTCTCTCATCAGACGTCCAAGTCTTAGACCTCCACGACAACCCACTACGAAACCTACCCAAAGAAGTATTTTCAAACATTGGACTCATAAACCTACAACGACTCAATCTACGAGCGACGAATCTCAGATCGATACACGCCGATGCGTTTTTAGAGTTACGAATTTTAATAGAAGTCGACTTAGGGGACAACGACCTTTCGCATTTGCCAAGAGACATATTTAGAGGCAACGAAAGATTACGATTGGTTGTGTTTAGCAACAACCCACTAACTACTCTAATTGCGGACCAGTTCCCGCCGCTTCCGCATTTACGAATGCTTTTATTAGACGGTTGCAGATTACGGACGATACACACGAACGCTTTAAGGAATTTGAAGTCTCTAGAGACTATAGATTTACGTAGAAACCAGCTCACATTCCTACGTTTGATTACCTTTTCTCTGCCAGCTTTGAAGACTGTTACACTCTCTGGGAATCCTTGGCGATGTGATTGTAGATTACGTGAATTCAAGGACTGGTTTTTGGAAAGCAAATTGGGGACAGAAGATTTGCTCTGCGTGGAACCTTCAACGCAAGCTGGCAACAAGTGGAGAAACGTTCCCAGTGAGAATATGACGTGTCCGCCAGAAGTGCGGACCAGTACTTTAGTAGTTAGAGCAGAAATTGGAGTAGCAACTTCATTTGGTTGCTGGGTACACGGTGTCCCGAAACCAAATGTGACGTGGCTTTTCGATGGTGCAGATGTCCACAATAGTACAATTGATTGTGATATGGAAGAAAACGAAACGACAATTGACGATTATTCAGAGGACAGAGTGCCTGGAAGTGTCAGGTGGGTCAACATCACTTTGCTAAACGTCACTTCGAGTGCCGCAGGAGAGTGGACGTGTGTTGCAAAAAGTGTTGCTGGTGAAGCACGAGCAATCATAAGTCTCGTTTTGCCAAGATCACAAACTGCAACGGCCAGAACCGCTCCAGGCATTCCTCAACTGCTAGGTGTTGTGTTTGGAGCTCTGGGGATATTGGCAAGCATGGGATTTATTGCAGCAGTGGCATGCTGGCATTTGAGACGGAGGACAGTTCCACCTAGTCGTAGCTTTACAGATCAAGAGAAACGACTAATTGATGCATCGGTGGTCGTTAGTTGTGACAGATCAATCGGGAACATGGCTTCACCATGTGACTTTGAGCTGACGGAGCGATCAAGTGACGATCAGTCCAGAGGCTGTGCTTTTGATCCTGTTCACATAACCATTGAAGGCACGCCAGGGGCATTTCCTCCTCCACCAGCAGAATTCGCTGTTCCAGTTCCGTATGGAAACATCTTCATATCTGTCCAAGTAGCAGGAAGAGGTGAGCCTGGAAGATATCCTGATCTGCTGAGTGGAGGAGCAACTTTACCGCGGCGGAATAAAACTTGCTGTGCTGTCCCAGCTTATGACAATATGGGTCCTAGAGTGACTGCTACCGGGAGCTCCACTTGGTCATTGCCAGGTGCCAGTTCAGAGCACGTGGATGCTTCAGAGACCCCCGTACTGACGCTTCCACCCCCACCACCAGAGTTTGTCTCCCTTTAGCCCAGGCCGTTGGTACTAGATGCCTCCACACTGAGGTGACCTGGTACCCACCTAATCCGAGTCAATTAGACTTCCCCAATTTTATAATACCTACTTGCGGTAATTTGACGTGATTATAAATAATTTTAAACGTGTAAATAGTAACATTAAGTGTGGACGATGTGTGACATCCGTGAGATTTAAATACGTAAGGTTGTTATCAAAATAAATAAATTTAAATATTGCATTTAAGGACAACCTATTGATATGTTGGGATGCCGATGTGAGAGCGTTTAGCATTTAACAATTTTGTTCCCTAGTTATTTCCTTTCACGTCTTTTCGAATATGTGTCTTCCTACCTTTTGTAAATATTGTTTATTATACAACTTCCCAAACATAAGACTGACCCTTTTGTCTTGTTTTGTCTCTCTTTGTATAACTTTAAAACTTCTATGTATAATGCTATACTCCATTTAGTGTCATACAATAGCTTCTAAACATTTTCTTTTTAAAGCGAAATCTAATGTAAAGGAAAATAAACCAATCACGTAAAATTCCGTTGTTTTATTAGCCCGAACTTTATAGTATACCTTCTCTTATTATTTTATATAAATTCTACTCAAATTCTACCTTGAAACGCTTCAAAGTATCTACCTTATTAAAATATTGTGCTGAGTGTAATAAAAGCAGTTACTGTTAAGAAATTCAGTAGAGAAATTAACTTAAGTTGCTCCTAATGTACCGTAAAGTTGATATCTTTAATTAGTGAACTATCATTCTGCGAAGTTCTGGCTATTAAGGGCTTTTGATATTTATGAGTAACGCTTCAACTCGGATGAACATTACATAGATTATGTAAGCAATGGCAGTTATGAACCTTCATAACTGCCATTGCTTACATGTCTTGGCAATGAACTACTATAAGCTGATCTGATATCAATATTATGTCCACTGAGCGACATAATATACATTTTTGAATCAGCTCTCTTCCTACATGGGTTTATGGCCGTAATAAAAAGAACTTTATGATACAGTATATTATTTTGGATATTTTTGATGATTATCTTTTAAGGGTGTAACATTCAAGCATACATGGCGAATTAAAAAGGAAATTATTACATGTTAATGTTTCATTACGTGTAATTTGAACCCGCGACCGTCCGTCCCTGTAGCCGGGACACGCTCTGCCAAATGATATATGTGAGTGAGTCATTGCTCAAACTTGTCCTTTCGTTCCTATCCAGGCAGATGTTAATGGAAAATTTACTATGTTAGGACAAGTATTCTTCTGAATAAATAAATATGGGGAATTTTATTTATTAATAATCACTTTAATTCTGTGTTATATGAAATGCATTTATTTTCACGAAATTCATAAATAAAGAAACAGATACGACGGAGGTTTAACTTATTCCTTTTTTCTTTATTACTTGAACAACGGCATTTTTTTTTTCTGACTGGCTAGTCTTTTCCAATATCACACCTGATAGTAAGTGACATGTGGTTTAAGTTAGTAAATAGGCTTAACCCAGAAAGGAAACTGGCTCTCGAGGACAACTGCTGGTGTTAGCTAGCCAGACTTTTTGCAAAATGCCCTATCGTAGTGCATGTTATGCATGGTAAATGATGATGTGGTCGAAGATGTTTAGAGGCTAAGCATTGTTTAGCTCTAGGAAACTGCTGTAACTCACCCTTCTGTACTTGGTGACAGGATTTCTACTTGAGAATGGTATAACAGGCGAATATTTGCAAAATTACCTACAAGCTCGTGAAATAAATAGAATCTTCTCGTCTCTCCATCGCAATACGATCGTAAAAGAACGATAGGAAAATTTTGAGTAATGACGTCATTGTCATGTTAGCTCAATTGGTTAGAGCATACCCCGGCTAAAGGGGTGCATTCACGCGGGTTCGAATCCCGCACATGACTTAAATTTTTCCTATCGTATATTTCTAATTTTGTTACACCATAATTTAGTTTTATAAGACAAGACAAAATGGCATTCGCAAAATGCTTTTCTACTATGCGTTCTAGCCGGCGGTGGGGATCGAATCAGGGTCTTGCGGCACCACAGTCCATAGCTGTTACCGCTCGGCCATCATAACTTAAAAAAATATATACTATTAGGTTTTTCTGATACAGAACTATTCAGTAGCAATACGGAGTCTGTATATCTATATATGTATTTCTGTGTGAGTGTGTGTCAGTGACCTGTATATGACAACATGCTCGCCCCTTATTAGATGGAACCAAAGCACCTCTGCCTTCCCTTTTGAGGACTACAAGTATGACAAATAGTATGTATTCTTACAAAATATGGACCAAAACGTCTATATATAATACGTAACTCGGAATTTCATGTCAGGTATTCGGATTGGAATGTTGTCGCCATGCGCGGAATTCCCTGCGGTGCGGTGGTTTGACCGATATTTGAAATGAGTTCAAGGACATTTCGTAAGTAGAAGTAAAGTTAGTTCTATTCATTATTCAGAATCCAAGTATCTATAACTATATTCAGTACTATGTGTTTAATTGCTATAATAATAAATGTGTTGAAGTTCTGAGTGAAATGGTTTTAGTTTAGCCTTTGACCACTATCTCACCTGATAGTAAATGATGATGTGTTGAAAATGTTGTTCAAGCTAACTTAGTATTATTGGCTCTCAAGGACAGCTGCCAAAACACATCGTTAGGTGCTTGGCGACAGTTTTTGTACTTTATGATGGTAGCTAGCCAGGCGAGTATTCCCAAAACGCCCTACCATCATGCTCGACTGCCATCCTTAGACGACAACTGGAACCGAAGAAGGCTTAACGTGCCCACCGAAGCACGGAAGCGCTCAGTAGCAATGTCACTAGCGGTCACCCATCCAACCGATGACCGCAACAAACGTTGCTTAACTTTGCTAATCGGTTAAGAACAGCAAAGCAAACTTCACTACGAGCTCTTCAAAGGTATCTTTTAGACAACCATATTCCAGTGTCGACTGCATCGATGGCTGACTCCAAGCAGCGCTCGTAGCAGAGCTTGAATGTGTTGTGCTGCACTCATTACTGGGATGGGTGATGGCAGTGACATTTGCTATTGAGCCTTTTCGTCCTGGTTTTTCCGGACCGAGTGTCAAGAGTGGGACTATAAATTAGGAAATATTAATATAGATTGATATGATTAGAATTATAGAATCAAATCTATTAATTGATTTGATACGAGTGGAACAATCTGTTCCTTCCTAATGCGTGGAACAGTTATCAAAATCTTAATTTACTGGCTTTCAAGGATTGCTACCGGAACACCTTTAAGTGATGACTACTGATTTTCTATTTAAAAGTAATATCAAATCAGGCGGGCATTCGTGAAATGCCCTATCATGCGGCGAAGCTCAAACTGAGATTCAAGATTCGAACACTGGACCTTCTGCACCGAAGTCCATAGATATTGCCACTAGATCATCAATGCTTCTTCTGCTGAGATCTGTTATTAACACCATTTGACCATATTCTTTACTACTACTGATGGGAGATTCTCTACTCCAGAAACTCACGTGATGGTAGGTGGTAATTTGGTTAATGTTAGGCATAACCTGGAAGAGGAACTGGTTCTCAAGGTTAGCTGCTGAAAAATAGACTGTACACTTCACCAGGTAGTTAATCTATCCAGCCAGAGTCCATCTACGTGGATGCCGTAGTATCAGATATTCTGGCTGCAAGCAGTAGTGTGTAAAACTGTATTTAGGCGTAAAGGGCACTGAAGCAACTGAAATTACTGAACAAACGTGACATGAGAACTCGGATTGACAGGCACAGTGCAGTTTCAAGTAGATCGAGGACAGTGACACTGCAACTGTAAAATACAGGTATGACGCGTAACAGTAAGTGGTCTACTTGTCCGTCTCATCACTGAAAAAAAAAACCCAAAAATGCTTGAATAGAGATTTTCACGAATGGCATTCTAAAGTCGGTATGGCAACCATGTTATAACGACTAGAGGATAGCAGTCGCAGACTTACTACCTAGTAGGGTATTTTGGGCCGCCTAGAAATAATTTCTACTATATGTCAGTAGGTATGACCTTAAGTAGAAATTCTTTCTCCAAACACATTATTTATACATAACTGATCGACTAGCCTTTGATTTTGTAAGTAATGACGTGGTGGAAGATGTTGTTCAGGCTAACCCAGATTACTAGCTTACAAAGAACGCTGCTAGTACACACCATTGGGTACTTGGCGACAGATTTTCAACTTGAGGGCGGTAACTAGCTAGGCGGGCATTCTCAAAACTCCTTAGCACCAAGCTGTAACGAATGCTACCCTAAGACGACAACCAGGACCGACGGCTTAACGTGCCTTCCGAAGCACGGAAGCGCTCAGTTGTAATGTCACTAGCGGTCACCCATCTAAATCTGGACCAGAGCAAACGTTGCTTCAATTAGCTGATCGGTTAAGAACGGCTATTACACTACGAGAGCTTCTAAAAGTGTGTCCATTGATGCAATCTTGAGCTTGAAAATGTACAAAGGACAATTTTTATCCCGATTCAAAGCAATTCTTTTATAATGAACTAATAAATGTTAAAGCAGTGATGGCTCAGTGGCATTGACTATGCACTGCCGTGCCGCAGGTCCATGGTTCGAATCCCGCCGCGGGCTTGAGCTTCACCGCATGGTGGAAGGGTATTTTGCGAATGCCCGCCTGGCTAGCGACCACCCTCGAGTAGAAAATCTGTCGCCAAGCACCTAATGGTGTGTTCCGGCAGCAGTCCTTGAGAGCCAGTGAAATTACAGGCACATGAGACTTATCAACTATGTCTCAAGGTGACGGGCGCAGTGCCATTCGTGACTTGCGACGAAATGCATCTGTTATAGGCAGAGGTTAGTCCGCTTAACATCAGGTGGGCCTCGTGCTTGATCCGTCACAATAACATAAAAAAAAAAATAATATTAAGTACACCAAGTAAACTCATAATTTCAGGCACTTGAAAAATGGGGTTGTATCAGCAAATATACGGAAGCTTGATATAAACGAAAAAAAAGAGAGCAATTAAAATAACTCAATATTCCACGCCACCGTTCAGATTAAAATCCGGAAGTAACTTGTTTTTGCAATTTTAATTTATATTTCACTTTATTTTGGGGCAGTACGTGTAAATACGATGAATATGTAAATACAATGTTTTTGTTTAATGAAAAATAATTATAATATATTTTCCTTCTGTTCCTTCCATCTGCTTAACCTAATGTAAAATAAAGTGAGAGCTTTTGAAGTGCTTGTCGCGAAGTTTGTTCGTTCTTAACCGATTAGTTAAGTTCTTAACGTCCGCCGCGGTCATGACTTGGATAAGTGACCGCTAGTGACATTACTTCTGAGCGCTTTCGTGCTTCAGAAGGCACGTTAAGCCGGTGGCCCTGTTTGTTGTCTTAGGATGGCATTCGTTACAGCTTGGTGGTAAGGAATTTTGTGAATGCCCACCTGGCTAGCTACCACCCCCAAGTAGAAAATCTGTCGCCAAGCACCTAACGGTGTGTTCCGGCAGCTGTCCTTGAGAGCCAGTAATTCTAGGCTAGCCTGAATAACATTTACGGCCACAGCATCTCTTACCATCAGGTGAGATAGTAGTCAAAGGCTAGCCTATGAGCTATAAATAAAATAAAATAAACAAGTGAAACTTTTATTGATTTTTATTCATGTAAGTTATAACAATATATTGAAGTTCTCTTCATTGTATCATCGTGTTCCTGATTTTCACGGTTCTTGGTTGGCCTTGTTCCTGATTTGTGCAGTTCCTGCATCATCCAACACCATCTAGGACCATATGTGCCAACGAGTAGTTTCCCTAAGCCGGCCGGTAGCCCTCGGGGAACCCACACTATTGCATGATATGCAGTAACGACTTTAAAATAAAATGCAAACGCCTACATTTTTTGCGATGGCAATGCAAGCTTTCATTATATTATTTACGTACGGCGACTATGGACTACGTATAGTTATGGATAAACATATTGTAACCACCAGGTGAGCCGACTGCTTGTTTGCGCTCCTATCCCATAAAAAAAAAAAAAAAAACTCCGCAACAGTGAAGAATGAGAACTACGCATCGAATCCATTTCTTGTCTCTTTCTTCTATAAGAAAAACAACGTGATATGTACCTACGAGTTGTTTGAAAAAAAAAAACTATTTCTTGTTAAATTGTATGTTGCTACGAAAACCTTTTTTTTTTTTTTTTTTTTTTATGCCTGATAGCTTAGCCTTTGACCACTATCTCACCTGATGGTAAGTGATGATGTGGTCGAAGATGTTGTTCAGGCTAACCTAGAAGTACTGGCTCTCAAGGACAGCTGCCGGAACACACCGTTAGGTGCTTGGCGACAGATTTTCTACTTGAGGGTGGTAGCTAGCCAGGCGGGCATTCGCAATTTGCCCTACCACCATGCTATAACGACTGCCATCCTAAGACGACAACCGGGACCGACGGCTTAACGTGCCCTCCGAAGCACGGAAACGCTCAGTAGTAATGTCACTAGCGGTCACCCATCCAACTCATGACCGCGCGCGACGTTGCTTAACTTTGCTGATCGGTTGAGAACAGCCAAGTAAACTTCGCTACGATCGCTTCAAAAACCTCAGGGTGCAATTCCGAATGGCACTTGGTGGGCGGGCTTTAGACGGGCTTCCCATTTGAAAATATCCACGCAACTGCTATATCCTCATATTTTCTGTTTACATTGTGTGCCTTCCATCCAAATTCAAAACTTTATTGTGTGCCTCTGAATTGAAAAAAAAAAAAGATGGCGCATGTAAAAAATTTTAATAACCTCTTTAGGCTTGTGAATCATTCTGTTTTTGTATATCATGCGTCAATGCTGTTTTAAATAATAATGAAAGTGTGAGTCGGGCTCGAGCATGAAGGGTTCCGTATCATTATATACAACAATAGACACTATATTTTAATTTTTTTTTTAGTTTTCATGTGCGCGAGTCGTACTCGTACATGGCCGATTTTAAGTATTTGTTATTATGCCGGCAACAGAAATACATAATCTGTGAAAATTTCAACTGTCTAGCTATCACCGTTCGTGAGATACTGCCTTGTACAGACAGACAAACGGACAGTGGAGTCTTAGTAATAGGGTACCGTTTTTACCCTTTGGGTGCAAACCCTGAAAATGGACTCAAATATTTTAATCACAACTAACATAATAATCTTGAAGCAGTGATGGCTCAGTGGCATTAGCAACGTTGGACTGCCGCGCAGCAGGTCCGTGGTTCGAATCCCGACGCGGGTTTGAGCTTCACCGCATGGTGGATGGGCATTTTGCGAATGCCCGCCTGGCTAGCAACTACCCTCAAGTAGAAAATCTATCGCCAAGCACCTAACAGTGTGTTCCGGCAGCAGTCCTTGAGAGCCAGTAAAATTACAGGCACATGAGACTTAACAACTACGTCTCAAAGTGACGGGCGCAGTGCAATTCGTGACTTATGACGAAAAGCATCTGTTATAGGCAGAGGTTAGTCTGCTTAACATCAGGTGGGCATCAAGCGCGTTCCGCCACAATAACATAAAAAAAAAATTACATGTTTTTGTACAAGAGATTTGATTGATACAAAGGCCCAATACCTGTGATCCCTGTGGGCCGCCTCATTGTCGCGTCTACTGATAATTTTATTTACTAGTGATAATACAATAAATTACAATTCAATTGCGACTTGAATGCTAACTATCGACATAAAATGAAAACCATATATTATATTACGATATATGAACTAGCCGCTGCTCTTTATTCTTTGAAATAGCACGCGCTAACATGTAAGCGATCTTTCACAAAGAAATTTGATTATCTTGGGTCTACCGATAAATAAATTCCGGATATACACGGGTCCGATAATGGCTTGTCTCACTGGGGATAGACGTAAAAGGCCGGAAAAAACGAATATTCATAATTAATTTTAAATTAATAATACAACACCAACTTAAACCTACTACTTTAAACATAAAATTTATAAATACTAAAAGCTACCATTAATATAAGTGAAATCTTTCATTCTCAGAATTGACTAATTAATTATTAGCCCAACATTTCACTTTCTTTTATTAACCCGTAAAGCACGCGTTTTATTTTACTTATTTCCAATGAAAAGCTACGTAAGGCTGCGATCATTAACAAAACCCGGCCAAGTTAGAGGTGCTCCGAGAGTTCCGTACAAACCTGTAGGTATTTAAATAAAAGTTATGGTATTTTTATTGCTAAATGAAATCCATAATATATTTATATTATATAATGTAACCAAAAATTTACGTTTTTCGCAATTTTTACTTTATCTGTACTATAAGACGTTGCTTCGTAGCAAATTTCAAGATTCTGAGTTCACGGGAAGTACACCGTAGGTTTTGATTCCCTTGCGAGTGTCGAAAATTTACGGCTGTATCTATTGATTGCGTTGGCTAAGAAGTTTGATTTTTTCACAGTTCAAGGGACAGTAGACCTGAGTATGTGATAAGAATTTCAGCATGATACCTCTACGCGTTCCTGAGAAACAGTGTCTTGACCGACACAAAGTGATCCTATTAGGATTCCGTTGTTGCCTTTGAGGTAAGGAACCCCAAAAATGAAAAAAAAGAGACACCAGTAATTTCAAGCCAAGATTTTAGTTTGAATAGAAAGCTCTTTTCATAAAGTTTCGTGGAGGGTTAAAACCCTTTTTCAAAGTACCTACTACTTTGAAAAAGGGAAATCTGCGATTTGATGTTCTTAATTTATTTCTGATTACTAATTTATTTTCTGTAGGTAAAGTGCTGGTCATCCAACTTACTGAACTACTGATTACAAAATACAATTTGCTAAGCGAAACTCACATTTAAAAATTATTGGAATACAACATCTTTGCAGCGCGTTAAATCGAAGGAAGCGAGTTCGATTCCCGTCCGGAACAAAAAATTATGTACTACAATAATTATTAATTTGTAGATGTAATAATGTCTCAAAAACAAACAACATATAGATAAACACATTGCAGAAGTTGTATAGATTGATCACGGCATTCGACATTATATAATTCAAAAGTTTGATCTCCCCGTGCTACAACAGGCGTCGTTCAGCCCCGTAGAACCTTTGTTTGGTTACGAGCACCCCGTTCGTTCCATCCCTTATTTACCATCGTTTAAAAACAAATAAGGTGGAAATGTTACACAACCCGTCCTTGACTGCGTTATCTGTTACATACGAAGACGGAATATTAAGCGTGTCTTGTATTCAGTGTTGCCAGATTTTGTTGCGCTTATCTACTAATATTATTCGTAGTTGATATGTTTCGCTTTGACCAAAGTAATTAATTCGGTAGCCTATATGAATTCATATGATTCTGTTAAGTTTTTTTTGTGCTTTTTAGGTTAGCCTTTGACCACAATCTCACCTGATGGTAAATGATAATGTGGTCGAAGATGTTGTACAGGCTAACCTAGAAGTACTGGCTCTCAAAGACAGCTGCCTGAATACACCGTTAGGTGCTTGGCGTCAGGTTTTCTACTTGAGGGTGGTCGCTAGCCAGGCGGGCATTCGCAACATGGCATACCGCCATGCTATAACGGCTACCATCTAAGACGACAACCGGGACTGACGGCTTAACGTGCCCTCCGAAGCACGGAAGCGCTCAGTAGTAATGTCACTGGCGGCCACCCATCCACCTCCTGACCGCGGCGGACGTTGCTTAACTTTGCTGATCGGTTAAGAACAACTAAACAAAATTCGCTACGAACGCTTCAAAAGACTGTGGTTGTTGATAGTTGCCAGTTTATTAATCATACCATTATCATCTTTATACCATATCCCACACTATTGGGGTCAGTATAATACACAAATTAGGCCAAAATAACATACTTACATCAAATTCCGTCTTTTACCCGTAGGCGTAGACAGAGACCACAGATTTCCACTTACTACTATCCCTTCATATTTCTTTCGCTTCATCTACGTACTTATCAATTCTTTCATACATAAGCGTCTGTTTATGGTACTGCTGACTACGTCATTGGTAGACGAATTAAGAACTGGTAGTTTGGATGAGGAAATTAACGTTTCCACCACGTTGCAGCGCGCTCGATTTCAAACATATTTCAAAGTAGTTTCTTTCCGTAGGACAGCAACCTGCTAGTACTTTTCCCTACTTCCCCTTTGGAAGTGTATTTGTAGCGCTTTCCATATATACGTAGTTTCTTCGTAGGTTTATTCGTTGAGAGCCAGTACATCTAGGTTAGCCTGAACACCATCTTCGACCACGTCATCGCTTACAATCAGGTGAGATAGTGGTCAAAACTAACCCATCAGGAATATAAAAAAAATACCAAGTGTTCAAACGCAGTGAAATATTGCACGCATGTCATTGAGCCTAAAATCTATGCTTTTGGTTCGGGATTGGTCTTCTTTTAAAATTTTTGTTGGTAAGTAAGTAAAAAATATAATTAAGAGATCAGAACAGAGAGAGGCTGTATTGAAAATATGACGAAACTACGTTTTTATGGAAGGAGCTGTGAAGACACGAATCTTTAAGATAAATATCTTAAGGGCAAACGGTGTTTAAAATTATTTGAAGTATTTCTACCATATATTAGAAAATCTGTCGCCAAGCACCTAACAGTGTGTTTCGGCAGCATTCCTTGGAGCCATTAAGTAATTATGAAATTAAAGACAAATGGCAATCAACAATTGTACGTCTCAGAACGATGGGCGCAGTGCAGTTTGTCACTCGTGACGAAAATTTTCTTTTATTGTCAGAGGTTTCCCCTTAACATTAGTGTGGCGATGAAGCTCAAGCACAGAATAAAATGGACCAGATGGATTACTCTGCACAGCCTTTCCAAGAAATAAGCAAGATTCAAGATTCAAGATTCAAGATTCTTTATTGCTTCCATACAGTACAAGATGTTATAAACGTATAGGTACATAGTCCGATGGACCTTGTCAGGCACGGCAACATTAGAAGGGAGGAGGACGCAATATTCAATAATAATTTACCAAATCATTTTACATGTCAAAATTAAATCTACTATTTTCATTAAGATATTCATCTATTGAGTAATATGCCTTGGAGATAAGGTGTTGTTTTAATTTTTTATTAAATTTAATGTCGTCACTTTCATTCTTTAATTCTGTTGGTAATTTATTATAGACTACTATTGACATAGGTAGAGTGCTGGAAGAGTGCATTTCCAGACTGCATTTATGAACCAGTAGCCGATCTCCGTGGCGGAGGTTTAGTTGATGTTCATTACGAGTTTTATATAAATAGACATTGGACCGAACAAACTTGCATTTTTCCCGAATATAAATGCATGGCATAGTCAATATTTTAAATTGAATAAAATACAGTTTACAACTGTCTGTTTGTTCTGTGTTGGCTAGGATTCGTATGCATTTTTTTTGCATTATAAAGAGATCCCTCGCGGCAGGGCTGTAACCCCATAGTACAATTCCATAGGATAATCTAGATTGGACGTTTGCGTGATAAGTAGCAATTGCTGTTTTGAAATCTGTAGTCTTTTTTATTTCCCTAAGGGCATAAATGAGAGACGATAACTTAGATTTAATTTTCAATACGTGCGACTGCCAGTTTATATTCCTATCAATTTTTATTCCTAACAAAGTAGCATCTTTGACAATATCTAATTTTGTGCCTTGGAATGAGAAATTAAATTGTAACGGCGATTTTTGGAAGGGATGAAATGTTATTATTTTAGTTTTTGATAAGTTGAGCTCAAGATTATGTTGATGCATCCAAGTGGTTACTTTATCTAGTATTGTGAAAAGTTTTTCGTGTAAATTGTGGTTGTTTTTTGTAGAAGTAAGAAACGAAATATCATCGGCAAAACAAACACAAGGGTCATTGACGATTTTTGGAAGGTCATTTATATAAATTAGAAATATTAAGCAGCTTATAACACTTCCCTGGGGGATAGAGTTGTTTATTGTAATTGTATCCGAGCGTATATTCTGCATAGTCCCGCTTTTATGATTAACATGTGCAATTTCTACAAGTTGTTTTCGATTTTTTAGATAGGATTTAAACCAATCGTATGCCATACCACGTATGCCTACTCCATACAATTTATTTAGCAATATTTCAAAAAGAACCTTATCGTATGCTTTGGACATATCTAATAATATGCCGACTGCGTACTGCTTTTTGTCTAACACCTTGTAAACTTCCTGCATATACTTAAAGACTGCCAAAGTGGTAGACCTCCCTTTACGAAATGCGTTCTGACATTCATCAAAAACATTATACTTTTCACAAAATGAATATACTCGGTTGCTCATTGCTTTTTCAAATATTTTTGATGCAGAAGGCAATAATGCTATCGGGCGATAATTGTTTGGGTCAGTTTTAGCGTCTTTTTTGTGGATCGGTTTTATCAAAGCTGTTTTGAGTTTTTCGGGGAAAATGCCTTGCTCGAAAGATTGGTTTAATAATAATTGAAACGGAAGAGTTAGTTCATCCGTACAATATTTAAACTCGCGACAGAGAAACAATAAAGGGCATTTCAGCTGGCAAAGCACGGAGTACCTAATATTTATATTTACCTTTTCTTTTTGTTATTGTGATGGAACAAGCACGAGGCCCACCTGATGTTAAGTGGACTAACCTCTTCCTATAACAGATGCCTTTCATCACAAGTGACGAATTGCACTGCGACCGTCACCTTGATACATATTTGTCATGTTTCATGTGCCTGTAATTTCACTGGCTGATGATGGCTCAGTGGCATTGGTTATGGACTACCGCGCCGCAGGTCCATGGTTTGAATCAACCGCGGGCTTGAGCTAGAGCCAGTGAAATTACAGGCACATGAGACTTAACAACTACGTCTCAAAGTGACGGGCGCAGTGCAATTCGTGACTTGAGACGAAATGCATCTGTCTTAGGCAGAGGTTAGTCCGCTTAACATGTATAAAGTTCATTTAAAATTAATTAATTAATGACATCTCCCAATCATGGTAAAATCTTGAAGCTGAGAACGCAGCGTAGGGGAGGTGGGCCTAAAACGGGTACCCCGCCTAAAGCGGGTAGGCTTTTAAATTTGCGCGCCGTAAGCAAAATTGCAAATGTGTGAGTGCAGTGTGGTGTCTCGAGCATCAACCAATCACATGCAGTGGGCTCGCAACAGTGACACAAGCGCTTTCAAGGTAAGATAAAAAAATGTTTTTTTGCTATTTACACTAAAAAATATTGGTTTGGAGTAGTTGTGTTTACGTAAAAATTGTGTATGATATATTCTCAAAAGTTTGACGTTATGATTTTACTAGTATTGTGCTAGTCTGTCTTCGAAAACTTGTGGCTACCTTTGTTTACATTTTAAGGTTATGAAGTGTTAAAACTAAAACGTGCTCTTGGGCAGAACGGGTAGTGGTAAATCGGGTACCTGCTTTGCCCTTATCCGTTTTACCCTAGATATGGCTTCGTGGGTTGACAGGAATTACTTTGCTTAGTTTTTAATTCATAAATGAATGAAAAATTAGAATATTATTGCTTGTTAATATAGGTATTGCTTCTTCTTTTTTTAGATGGTAAATAAATATAAAAGAAAAACTACAAATGCTTCCTGGGACGAGGATATTATGAAACGGAACTACTACCTACCACGAAATAACATGTATTGTACGAAACAAAATACAATAAAAGTTGGCACAAATCCGAAGCGTTAGTTCTATTGTAATTTGCACTATATAGTCTTCTCTTGTCTAGACAAATAAATAATATTACCATTGTACGACCACGGTAAAATTGGTTTGTCTGATATACCAAAGAGTATTTTTATATTGTGGTTGCTTTATAAGACTTAACTTGTTCCCGGCTTAAGAGTTTAAGGGTGAACTGGCCGGCCCGTTCTTCATACAAATGTCGTAGGGTGATCACTCCCTTATTTGAGGATTTAGGTCCAAAATAAATTCAAATTCAAATAAAACATAATACCGATTGACCTCGTCATTATCTAGGCTTGTATGATTCCGAAATTTTAATAAAATAATAAACTTGAGAATTATGTGCCTCGAAACATTTTCATATAAAGTTTTCGAGGCTCATAACTTACATATTATTATCTTTTTAAAATTTTGCCATCATACAAGCCTAGATAACGACGATATCAATCGGTATTACGCTTAAGTCTGGACTTAAAATCTCAAATGTGGGAGTGATCGCCCTACGACGTTTGTCTGGAGAAATGACTGGCCAGTTCAACCTTAAGGACTGTTTCTTTTTATTAGATAGGTTAACCTTTGGTTGATAGGTTAACTTTTGACCACTATCTCACCTGATAGTAAGTGATGATGTGGTCGAAGATGTTGTTCAGGCTAACCTATAATATCTTTAACTGCGATCCCTAAGACGCTTGCCAAGCCTGGGGATTATGGCAAACCCACCCTTCATGGGAGAGGCTGTGTTCTGCACAGGACAATCTGGCTGATGCAGTACCTTCAATATACATATTACTATCAGTACTTTCTAAACAACTAGAGTGAATCCGGATCAATAATAATTCACTTCTCTTAAATATCTTACTCAAAATATTGCGTTCGCAATAGCATTATTTCGTGCAATCCCACACTCGGAGATCCCCCGACGCGTCTTCAAGTACCTCTTTCCTTCCCCGAAGGATGTATTATGTACTGTTCATCAAGTGAAGGCTTGGGAGACAACATCTATATCTACTGACAGTTCCACAATTGACGGGTTTCCGTGCTCGAACACTCACAAAGATCGAAAGGTTCTGATTACAGTATGCTTATAAACAGTTACAAAACTTGTAAAAATATAGAAAAAATATACAAGAATAAATTGGGCATCTCATTTTACTAAAGGCTTCCGTGGTGAGGTGGGGATGGGCGTGAGCCACCTGACCGTCAGTTTTTATCTCAATTGCGCACTGCTTGGTCGTGTTTTTGGAAATAAATTGTATTGTGTTGTATGCTTTTGTATTGTATCGTATCGTATCGAATTGTATTGTGTTGTTTTTTTTTGTGATCGTCGACTTGATGTACATATTTTTCCTTAAGGCGAGCACTAAGCCGTCAAAAGCTTTTAACGTCATCCCTCTAAGCCATTGTGGAACGAAATGAAAATCATTGTCGATCTGTTGTAGTGTATTTGGTGGAAGGTAAACGGTACAGTTTTGAACAGGTTCAGAAATCGCATTCGATTTTGGAAGGTATATGAGACTCATTAGAGTGTTTTAGATAGTCGAAGATTTTCACCAATAGATGTATTTATTTAAGTTTGAAGTTCCCGTGATAATGAGACAATATACCGAACCTCAGGTCGACAATATCGAACAATACACGTGAGTACAGCTGTGTATTTAAAACATTAAGGTGTATTTATGTTTTGAGTTAATCCCCCACTAGGTGGACTGACGATATCGCAAAGACTCGCGAGAAGCCAGTGGTGCTAATAGCCGTTCTTTGTGGCGTCATTTGTTCAACAGTGGACGTCTCCCAGCTGATGATGATATTTTGAGTAAAAAAGGAAGGTATAAATGTACTGCTCTCGGACCGCTTTTTATTTTTTACCTATAATGGTTGTCGTTATTGGGTTACAGGGATACTGTATAGAGTACGAGTACGAGTTTGCCTTATCTAAGAAATTAGTGATTAAACTGATTCCAAAATTTTACAAATGTTATAATAGCGAATAAATGAAAAATAATAATTATATCCGATAGCTATTTTTACTATCTGAAAAATTTTGGCATACAAATTTACTTTGGATGAAAGTTACCTTTGTGTACTGTTTTCTATAGCCCTATCTCGATCGAGAAGGGTGCAAACCAACTTATCTCTACCCGAAACCAATACATTTTTGCATGATTTAAAACCTTATCTCCATAGGACAAGGTTCATCTATTTTTCATTATTATCTGTTTAAGTTTGCATGAACGCAGCTCAGCAAACTCATTTACAAATTGCATTTCTGACATTGAACTTATTGGAATGACTCGATTTTATTGAAAAACTTAGATCGTTCCATTTGTGCGAGAATAATTAGATTAAGCAAAAATTATTGTACCTAGAAGTCGGGCTAGAATGTCATCGACTCCCATTTTTGAAGAGCTTGTAGCTAAGTGTGCTTAGCCGTTCTTAACCGATCAGCTTAATCTAGCCGTCCGCCGTGGTCATGACTTGTATGGGTGACCGTAAGTGGCATAACTACTGAGCGATCACGTGCTTCGGAGGGCACGTTAAGCCGTAAGTCGCGTTTGTTTTCTTAGGATGGCAGTCGTTATAGCTTGGCTAGCTACCACACTCAAGTAGAAAATCTGTCGCCAAGTACCTAATGTAGTGTTCTGGCAGCTGTATTTGAGAGCCAGTAATTCTAGGATAGCCTGAACAACATCTTTGACCATATCATCACTTACCATCACGTAAAAAAACTCCCGTGGGTGTGTAAGGAAACGAAGGGTACAATCCCGGAAGGTAGGCAGCGGCGCCTTCTGAGGAACTGATCTTGTCTTAGGGACCGTAGTGTCCCTAAGACGCCTGCCAAGTGGGGGAATTATGGCAAACCCCCCTTAATGGAGGATGCTAATTTCAGCAGTGGACAAACTGGCTGATGTAGTACAGTACATTTATTGACGACTATGCTTATATATTGCAATATGGGTCATGGAACGGTTCATGTCGTCAAATTTAACTAGACCAAATAATCCAATCTTTTTGAGGTCATTCACTTGTGAGGTAATGTACCTCCTAGAGGTCATGAGCATGTTTCTGCGTATGGCCCAATAAAGCTTCTAATAAAACTTATGTTATCGTCTTAGATTTTTCTTTAACAATTGGGTGACTGGCCTATAATTATTTGCCATGACACAAGAGATTCCTTGCAAATAACGCGTGACGTCATAACGCGCAGTAAATGCGTTAATTATAATAGACATGGTATTACCAAACGGTATTTTTTACTCCCCAATGCAAGTTCTCTATGGCATTTCTCTATGGCGTTTTCACGTTGTGTTACTAGTACTTTCTGAGGAACTGATATCGTACACTGCGATCCCCGAGCCGACTGCCAAGCGTAGGGATTATGGCAAACCCCCCTCCATATTCGGAGAGGCTGTGTTCAGCAGCGGACTATCCGGCTGATACAGTAAGTTTTCACGAATTAAACTTCTCTCTCTTTTTAAAGTATCTTTATATATGGCAGTAGTATCCATCTTCTTATTGCTTAACCCATTAGCATCGGCGATAATGAAAACAATAGAATTTTATTCATAACAAGGACATAGTGGTCCTGACGATGCCAACTTATTAATCTATCATCCTGAAAGTAAATACGTTAAGGGCCTGTGTCAGAATGTTCGAGTAAGTTCCGGTTATACTACCCAGAACATTAAATAACTGAATGATAAAAATTACACTTAACATGCAGCGCGTTTCAAGCTTTAACCGATGGATAGGCTAAATCGGTGACTGTGAAACGCAAAGATAGTGTTTTATTAAAATATGTTCTGGGTAGTATAACCGAAACTTACTCGAACATTCTTAAACAGGTCCTATGGTTAGCTTGGTATTTAAACGTGTAACGTTTGCCTTCACTTCACCATATAGGACTTTGTATGTTACCTCTTTTTACTGCATAGAGGTCGTATCGAATAAGTTGTTTATAATGAGACGCGTTATTTTTACACTTCGATGCACATAACGTGTTCGTAACGCGTCGTCAAGTTGTAGGTGGCATGCAGAGTATCTTTTCAGGATCTTTCCACGGACAACGTAACGCAACATGTTAAGTTTTTGAATGGCCTATCATAGTGTCCCTTTCACGCTCCACGGGATTTCCATACTGTTGAACAGTATGATAGGAGTTTTTTTTATTTATCTGAGCTGTGGACTGAACTTTTTTTGACAAGGATTTAAACAACTCTGTAAACAAGGTGATTTATGGTTTGTAATGTAATATATGTCGTATATATATTTAATCGAAGCGCTCGTAGCGAAGTTTACTTAGCTTTTCTTAACCGATCAGCAAGGTTAAGCTACCACTCTCAAACAGAAAATCGATCGCCAAGCAGGTAATGGTTTAATGCGGCAATGTTTACTGCGGGAAGCGGAAGATTTTACAGTTCCTATTATAAAAACCAGCCAAGTGCGAGTCGGACTCGCGCACTGAGGGTTCCGTACTAACCTGTAGGTATATAAGTAAAAGTTCTGGTATTTTTATTGCTAAATGAAATCCGTAACATTACAATATATTTAAAATATTTTTATTACAAGGTGTAACTAAAAATGTATGCTTTTCGTAATTTTACTTTATCTGTGCTATAAGACGTTGCTTCGTACCAAATTTCAAGTTTCTGAGTTCATAGGAAGTACCCTGTAGGTTTTGATTCCCTTGCGAGAGTCGAAACTTTGCGGCATAAACGGCTGTATCGTTTGATTGCGTTGGCTTAGAAGTTTGTTTTTTTCACAACTCAAAAAGACAGAAGACCTGAGTATTTGATATGAATTTCAGCTTGATACCTTCACGCGTTTCTGAGTAAAAGGGTCTTGACCGTCAGACGTACAACAAAGTGATCCTATAAGGGTTCCGTTTTCGTTTTGAGCTACAGAACCATAAAACATGTAAGGGCTTTAACATATCCTTCGGAAAAGTGTCTTAAAAAGCAATTAAGGGAAACAACACACGCAACGTGTGGAATGACCAGCATTCCACTATTTACATTAACATGAGTTGGATGTTACTGTACATCAGGCTCAAAACAATGTCTTTTACTATTAAAGCCCTCACTAATCGAAAGGTATCGGATATACGGAAAATACATAAAAGCATTCGGAAAACATATTAATTCCCCTAATATGTTTTCGTGTCAGCGTTAAGCGGACTAACCTTTGCCTATAACAGATGCATTTCGTCACAAGTCACGAATTGCACTCCGCCCGTCACTTTGAGACATAGTCTCATGTGCCTGTAATTTCACTGGCTCTCAAGGACTGCTGCCGGAACACACCGTTAGGTGCTTGGCGACAGATTTTCTACTTGAGGGTGGTCGCTAGCCAGGCGGGCATTCTCAAAATGCCCATCCACCATGCGATGCAGCTCAAAATACGACTATTTACTGCACATCAATGACACAGTGCAGGGCCTTAGACTGAATTTATCACAAGGATCTTCATTTTGTTAGGGTGGTTTTAAAACCCGATTCCGGATTAGGATTAAATAGCGCGAGAAATACCTTTGCTACCTCGCTATAATTTAAATCATAATAACAATAACACTATGAGAACGCGTGTACTGCTAACTTAAATTGCAGAACTGTTGAAATTGACCGCTCACTGTGTATAAACGCACAAGTGATCGTGGAACACAGAACTCTGAACTCATAACCCTAGTACACTCGCAGTGGGTCCGGCGCCTTAAAGTCTTAATCTTCCAATGACTCGTAAATAATAGAGACAAACTAGACGAGTCTGTTAATTCTTTTAAAACAGCTAGCAATTCAGTAGTGATTTTACGTTCAATACTGCGTTAGCTTGCTTGGTGATTCACCTGTATATACAGGGTTATTGGTAAAATGCTAACAACCTCTAAGGGTAGACTTCTGCTATCCCGAACAAACATGTTGAGATGTTTTTTTTTTCTTTTTTTGTCTTTTTTTTGTGTATATGACGGAATAAACTAAGAGCGTAGTAAAAGCAATGCCTACGAGTACTCCGTGCCGAAAGCGCCCGCCACCTCAAAACTGGACCGCGCCGCGGTACCTTCAAATAGAGTTTTGAATCGAAACATCGAGCTAAGTAATAAAAAATATTAATATTAAATTACAGGTCCTCGTACTTATTCCGTCATATACACATAAACAAACACAAAAAAGGATAAAACATTAAAAATTTATTCATCCCAACATGTATGTTAGGACTTGCAGAAGTCAACCCTAAGAGATTGTTAGCATTTTACTAATAACCTTGTATATATTTACCATCTATCTTTCTTATTATACTATTTATTATGTACAGTCGCCTGCAATAATAAGTATACACATTGTAATTTTCTTAATTGTGGAAAAGACTTATGTGTCTCTCTATGTACACAGAAGTATTTTAAAATCAAAGAATAATTTGAATTGTTTCACTCAGGTGTATATTAATTTAAATCACTAAGAGTTTGGTGACAACACATTATTATGAAAATTACGAAGTGTATACTTATTATTGCAGGCGACTGTACATAAGAGGATTGATTATGAGTTAATATGTAAGTTTTTGACTAATTTATTTTTTCTAAATCCGAAGTATTAATATGTAATTAAATATTGTAAAAGTAAGTAAGGATTTCTTAACATCAACCGCGTGAGGTGTTCATCTGAAAACCAGCATCACGTGCTCAGTGCACTCGGCTTTATGCTGAGATGGATCCCATTTGACACGCATAAATATATAGATATCTATGTATGTAGGTAAACTAACTCCTAACCTTAATACTGCAATGTACGTACCTACATACATATAGCATACATTGTACATCATTTATGTTGTTTGTGTCAAATAAATATACAGGGTTATTGATAAAATGCTAACAATCCCTTAGGGTTGACTTCTACTAGTCCTAAGACACATTTTGAGTTTTTTTTATTGTTTTGAAAAAAAAATATGTTTTTTATATATTTTTGACTGAATAAGCACGATGACCACATGATGTAAAAAGTCTCTTGTGCCTGTAATGTATTATTTCATATATTTATTACTTTGCTCCATGTAAATATTCAAAACTCTACTCAAAGAGACCACAGCGCGGACCAGTCTTGCCACGGCGGCGCTCTTAGCTCGGAGTAGGCATTAAACCAAAAAAAAACAGACTCTAAATGTATCAGAGGACTAGCAGAAGTCAACCCTAAGAGGTTGTTAGCATTTTACCAATAACCCTGAATATTCATTCATACTTTCTTTCTATTATCATAAAATTTTAATCATATTTTTTAAACGGGTTCTGCCCTTGCCAACAACTTTGTTTTCAAAACTGATGGCCGTTATCGTAAAAAGATCTTCCTTTTTATTTCAAGTTACCTTCCATAAACAACAGGACCATATTTTCTTCCCGCGTAAACAAAGGCCCGAAATAAACAAAATAATTCTTTTCTCATTTGCCAATTACTTTACGGCTTTCGTTTAAGCAAGGTGTTGAGATATTAATCCTTCGTTATGAAGTTGGGAGTGGTAGCAAAAAAGATAAATAAAAGGTTTGTTTTAAGACATTTTGAAGCTGCTAATTTGTTTTTCGTTCTTATAACTAAAATATTAAAGACAGACTACTTGTCGACAGACGGTTAACCTTGAACAAGAAAGAACTTGGATTCAAGGTCGAAATTTACCGACTAAAGATTCCCTTTGTGTATAAAATTCAGTGCTACAATTTATAGTGTTGAATATTTTTATGTAGATTTTCTCACAAAACGGACAAAATTAAAAACAGATTTTCTATTCATCAAGTTTTCTTAACGCTAGTGACTCATAGCTATTTTTTTTGTATTTTTTTTCCTGATAGGTAAGCCACTGATCACAATCTCACCGGATGGTAAGTGATGATGTGGTCGAAGGTGTTAAAGAGAGAGAGTTACTAATAGCTACCTAGAGTTATTGGCTCTCAAGGACAGCTGCCGGTTGTTAGTTTTCCGTTAAAAATTGCATTTTCAAAATTATTTGAAAAATAATTTTATGGGAATTTTTATTTTCAGTCTTAGAGGAAAATATATAATAAAAAAAATAGGCTAATCAGAAGTATAGATTTTAGGCTCAAGGACTTGCATGCTAAATTTCAACAATGTTTAACATTTATTGTTTAAAATATAACGAAACTACGTTTTCATGGAAAGAACTACGAAGAAAATAAACCAGGTTAATATATTGATAAACTTTTTACAATATGAGTATGAACCATATTGAATAAAATACGCTACGCATTCATATTTGGAAAATATATGAGTAGTAGTATAGAGTAATTTTGAAGCGCTCTTAGCGAAGTTTGCTTAGCTGTTCTGAACCAATCAGCAAAGTTATGCAACAGCCGCCGCTGTCAGGAGTTGGATGGGTGACCGCTAGTGATATTACTACTGAGTGCTTCCGTGCTTCGGAGGGCACGTTAAACCCTCGGTCCCGGTACTTGTCTTAGGATGGCAGTCGTTATAGCATTGTGGTAGGGCATTTTAAAGTTTTGAAGTTGCTTAGCGCGAGCGCTTCAAAACTTTCCTTTCCCCATATTATTATGGGTTTTCAAAATGATAACGCGTTTATTTTCTATGTTAGGATCCATTTTAATAATCAGAACAATCATTGGGACAGCTGTCAAATTTCAGATTGGCTTTTTGCACGAAAATAGATGACATAAAATTTATCTTTTATTGAAACGTCAGTTATAAAGGAATAATAAAGCATATAACCGCTAATGGGATGGGCCCGTTAACATTGATTTATACGGAATAAAGAACTTATTACACACAACAAAAGACATAGGCAAGCCGTCAAATCAATGGACAGGTGAATGTATAAACAGATAAAATAGAATTAGAAACATAAACCAAAAATATTAAAAAATATAATTGAAACATAATACAAATTACAATTCTTAATAATTTTAATAAAATATCGTTAGCGCGAGTATTCAACGTCCGTCTATCCCTGGAGCCACGATCAAAATGAGCGAGTCGTTGAGATTGCCGCGCCAGCTGCCCCTTCCGCGCTGTGTTGCCACCACTCGGAAGTAGCTGCGACGTGAAGTTGGCTAGACACGCACTCTTCTAAAGTTTTCTATCCTAAGACGGCCTCTCCTGACGGCGGCGCGTCCTCGCCCGTACTTTGGTCAGAGTGGGAAAGTGCGTGTGATTGAAGATCTTCGAAAACTGGACCTTCTCCAACTCTCACCAGTTGGACGCTCGTCACTGCATAATGAGCTCTGCATAGCGTCATCTGTATCATGATTGTCACCTGAAAGTCGTATTGTTTTCATTAGTTCAGCGACCAAATAAATAATAGCTGAAAGTAAGAGCGACTCCATTACTTTCAGAACATTCGGACAGAGCCCTCGGGAATATCCAAGATGAGTATGTTCTCACCTTTGTGAGCGTGGCAGAGCCCTCAGGATGCCCATTGTGCATTGCCCTCGGGATACACAGAGGAGTACTGATCAGGTACCCTTCTCATACTGGTGCAGAGCGCTCACTGTACACCGTACTTCAGTAAAGGCTTACCACTTAGGATGGCCTTTACACTCACAACATCGAACAGAGCCGGATTCTTCGATGCCTTCGTGAAGTAGTGTCTGTAGAGCAGAGCCCTCAGGATGCTCGCTGTATGAGTGCAGTGGATACACAGATACATTACAACACTACTCACCCAGTGACTGTAGAGCAGAGCCCTCGGGATGCTCGCTGTATGAGTGCAGAGCCCTCGGGTTGCACAAATACATTACATCACTGAACAAACACTGTTAGTAAAGAAATAAGTGACTGTAGAGCAGAGCCCTCAGGATGCTCGCTGTATCAGTGCAGAGCACAAATACATTACATCACTAAGAACCAACACCATATAAACACTCAGTGACTGTAGAGCAGAGCCCTCGGGATGCTCGCTGTATGAGTGCTGAGCACAAATACATTACATCACTAAAAACCAACACCATTGAAACACTCAGTGACTGTAGAGCAGAGCCCTCGGGATGCTCGCTGTATGAGTGCAGAGCACAAATACATTACATCACTAAGAACCAACACCATATATAAGCACTCAGTGACTGTAGAGCAGAGCCCTCGGGATGCTCGCTGTATGAGTGCAGAGCACAAATACATTACATCACTAAGAACCAACACCATATATAAGCACTCAGTGACTGTAGAGCAGAGCCCTCGGGATGCTCGCTGTATGAGTGCAGAGCCCGCAAGGTGCGCAGATACATTACAACACTGCTTAACAGACCAAGGGACCAGACCAAGATCGTGCTTATACTCACCTTCAAAGCATGCAGAATAGAATGTGTCGGCCGTCATTTTCCCACGCCAGAGTGTGATTTACTCTGCCGCAGCTTGTGTGGTATTACCATAAGAGCCAGCTATCAGTTTGAGCTCATACTGATCGTATGGAAGCGCTTGCGTGACCGTATATAGACCACGCATACCTGAGTCCAACTTGCCCGTAGCTTGGCTCGTCTTACGCACGAACTCCAAATCTCCTTTTTGAAAGGAGCGCACCGTCTTGCGCTGCTCGTTAACAGAAGTATCTTCAGCAGGTTTCGGTTCAGCAACGCTTAATCTCGTTCGCGGGCAAGCTCACGTAATGCTTCGCGATTGAGACGACGCCACCAGAGCCACATCGCGTAACAGGGATCTTATGACGGGCGTTGCACCCTCGCTGCCAATGAACAAATACAAATGTGAACATTTGATAGATTTTTGCATAGTTACGTACAAGGTGAGCTTTAATTTTCATAAAATGTCATACCAACGTTATCCAGTTAACGAAAGTACTGCTTTCTTACATTCGACCCCTATCTGTGACTATTAATTTTGGGGTAACAAAGAGACATTGCCATAGTCTTTTTCAATTCTATCGCGTCTTGTTTGCGTATGGGGTACAGAAAACAATACTTGGCATCTACTATAAGAATGACATATCTAAAACCATTGCCAACGTTTCCAACTCGTAAGAGTGGTAACTTGGCTGGGCGCCCTGTGTCACCTTACTGAAATAAGCAATGGGCTGCTTAGGTTTGCCATCGCGAGTCTGCAGTAAAACAGCACCATAGCCTTGCGCTGACGCATCTGGGTGCACTTCAGTGGGGAGCAAGGAGTCAAATATAGCTTATACCGGCTCACGGGTTTACTGCTCGATAATCTCCATACGGGCCCGTTCTTGTTCTTTACCCCAAATGAATGGCACGGTTTTGTGAATCAGTTTCGCGATACATGCTGTCAGAAGAGTAGCCAGGGTTATAGCGCCTGAAATATCCTGCAAGACCTAAAAACCGTCTTACCCCTTTTACAATGCTGAGCACTCGTGCTTCGACCATGTACTCGCTCGGTCTAACCTGACCATTACTATCTAACATGTTTGATAATTACTCTAACACGATGATTTTCATCATAGGATATCTTACGAGGTCAATACACTATTGGGGTTTCGTTTTGTAATAGAAAGTACAAAAAAACTCTATGCACAAAAGTCGTTAATCAGCAACTCGTTAAAAACCCTCATCCAAAAATCGATCATCGCCTACTAATAGAGTATCGTTCGGTATGCTACATCTTCCAGAATTAACTTATTCAGTTCGTGTAATGGCAATGCCTTTCCTATTTAAAATGTTGGTGTATAGGGTAACTGGTATAACTCAAAAACCTATTGGGTACAACACAAACATCAACTTCTAATGTTATCTCAAGGAACTCAACCGCCAATGGGGTACTGTATAAAGTTTCTACTTCTTGACTACGTAAAACAAAGTATCTGAGTCCATTGAATACATCTTCAGTTCACATAGATTGACAAAAAGTTAACTAAATCATCGGGTAGTCTGTAGCAGCGGCTTGGATCCGAAGGTTCGATATACCGCGAATCACTATTGCCGCATTTAACTCGTAACACATTCTATCTTCAATGCGTAATCGTAGCAATCAACGTCTAGCATATTCCGTGGATGTAGGGTAGTTATGTCTAAACGCTTGGGGCACAAGGCTTGAATTCACGCTTAAAATTTGACCAACTACGGTCTTTACTGACCCACTCGTTTAACATAATTCGCGTCACCTATAAGGCAATTACCTACACGCGCTAAACACTCGCGATCGTCCCATGCATTTATATGTTGCACATGATCTACTTCACTACACCACGAATCAAAGTCATGCAATGAAGGATCGAAATTCGAAGTGAAAAGGTGTTTAGACCTCACCGGAATTGCACTAATTGCACTCACTAGCTTCTCTGTTACCTCGTTTATAACCATGTCTGTACCGGCGAGCGTCCCACTAGAACACGGCACAGACAAGTCTATACTTGCATCACAGGGCACAGCGCTCGACGGCTTGGCCAGTGCTATCGGCGGCGGGCCCATCACCTCGCTCGGTGGAACCGTCAACGCCGCGTGTGGGTCGTCCTGCACCTGGCGCGTGCTAGGCGTTGTCGTACCACCCTCGATGACACTGCTTGACCTGCAACTACCTTCCAAAGTGTTTAAGCGATCCAAAATCGTTTGAAGTTGTTGCTCCAATGCAGGGATAGGCGTACGATCACGTTTGCGACTCTTACGCTTACTTTTATCAGACATGTTAACAAAATAAAATCGCGAGTTGCGAGCACGTATGAATCTAGAATAGCCAGAGCAGATAGTGGGATAGGAATCCCACTTCTGAAATTAGAAACATAAACCAAAAATATTAAAAAATATAATTGAAACATAATACAAATTACAATTCTTAATAATTTTAATAAAATATCGTTAGCGCGAGTATTCAACGTCCGTCTATCCCTGGAGCCACGATCAAAATGAGCGAGTCGTTGAGATTGCCGCGCCAGCTGCCCCTTCCGCGCTGTGTTGCCACCACTCGGAAGTAGCTGCGACGTGAAGTTGGCTAGACACGCACTCTTCTAAAGTTTTCTATCCTAAGAATAGATAATTTGGGATTTTATCAGCTTACAATAATCGTTGTCGATGACTTTCGAGTTTTGTTCAAGACAATGTTTGCAAAATGAGTTTGTAACAGCAGTATAAAACTTCAAAGACCAAAACCACTTACAGAACTAACTCTGAAACTCAACTTCAATGATCAGAGTTTAAATAAAACTCAGATAATTGAAGTTTGAAATGGTTAATTTAATATTTACTGATACTTAGTTTAAAATCCGATGGTTTCTCACAATGATCAGCAAGATACAGAATTAATTGCTTGTCTTGAAACTTTTAAACAGTACATAAAATATTTTAATATTGTTATGTTTGCAATAACGCCTGCTACGCGGATTACATTACAAAATTACAAATATACGAGAGGAAATGTTTTAATACTGTTATCTTTGCAATAACGCCTGCTAAGTGGATTACATTACAATACGATCCATCCCAATACGATGGTAAAAGAACGATAAAAAATTTTAGTTATGACTCATTGTCATGTTAGCTCAATTGGTTAGAGCATACCTCAACTAAAGGGGTGGATTGACGTGGGTTCGAATCCCGCACATGACGGAAATTTTTCCTCCCGTATATATGTAATTTTGTACACAGCATAAATTTGTAAAGAACATAGCCAATCAGTGTCTCCTGGCAGAATTTTTTCCAGCTTTGAACTGAAAAGAGAGGAAAGTAACATGCAGTATTGCTAGATCATGTTGTAGGGAACGAGCTTGTGTCAATCTATTGAGCTCGTTTCAGACTTCAGACTAATTAAAAGATTTTTATCAGAAAAAACATTTTTTAGCCCTGAAGTTTGTTCTCAGTACCTCAAAAGCGGAGCTATCAAACACATACAAACGAGGCAGCCTCATTAATATAAATTGGGTATAATCCTATTTACAAAAGTAACTAACAGAACTAGAAACTTCTCTCAACATTAACGTAAACCTATTTCATTCCCAACTTCCCTAAAACCGTTACCCCTCAATTACAGGCCATCCCCAATATAGACCGGGCTAAACTGTTTTCGAGCCCAACTGGCCCATATGCTCCCTTTAATTTAGTACAAAAACAATGATCAGAACATAGGCCAAGCTACGGTAAACATATTTCCCTGGCGTCCTGGCTGGCATTGCGCCAAAATATATTGATTTTACTATGAGAGCGGGGTCTTGGTGGAAAGAAAATTAGGGGCCAGTACCTAAACTTGGAAAAACTAAATCTTTATTTTCTTCTCAATATTGTTATGTTTGCAATAACGCCTGCTTGGTGAATAACATTACAAAATTACAAACTTACGAGAGACAAAAATATAGTCATTTGCGGGATTCGAATCCGCGTCCATCCACCCCTGCAGCCGGGGTAGCTGTAGTTTCGCGCTAAGGCTCGTGCTCGTCGCTTCGCTCGTGGCTCACAGACGAAGGACTTCAAAACAGTCCAAAACTGGTCGGAATCTTTCCGGTGAATATAACGCGGGTCTTAGCCGGTTCCTAATAAGTTAATAAGGATCTCTCTTTAGGAAGCATCATCTGCCTGCCCATATTCAACAGTTACAAACGTAGTACAGATCTTTTCTAATCATTGAGGAGTGTGCGTGGACACGACCACGGTCACAGTAAAATTGCTGCACTAAATTTAAGCAATTACGTTAAGTAGAGGGGTGTTAATTACAACACTGAAAGACCCTACAAATCGTAATTGAAACATGATCCAACACTTCAAGGTATAACTTAATTTCCCCAAAATTCATTGAAGCTTATACTCTGTCTTCCATAGCCTCAGAAAATGTCATCTTATGTAAATGGACGGTTGCCACTCTTGTGTATTAGCCATATCAATATTTGTCGAGCGATTTCCAAGTGGCTGCGTGACGGTTGTTCCATCAGGAAAGATGCAAAGGTCGTGACTCTAGAGTATTATTATGGTAAATGGGAGACAGATGTGGATACGAGACTAGGCTCTGAGGTAAATAGAATACAATTTGTTTTTTATACAATAACTTACTTTAGCATGACTAATAAAAAGACGCTTAAGATCCTGAACACAGCATCTCCCAATATGGAGAAAAACCCCCTTATTTCTTTTTATGCCTGATTAGCCTTTGACCACTATCTCACCCGATGGTAAGTGATGCTGTGGTTGAAGATGATGTTCAGGCTAACCTAGAATTACTGTCTCTCAAGGACAGCTGCCGGAACACACCGTTGGGTGCTTGGCGACAGATTTTATACTTGAGGGTGGTAGCTAGCCAGGCGGGCATTCGCAAAATGCCCTACCACCATGCTATAACGACTGCCATCCTAAGACAACAGCCGGGACCGACGGCTTAACGTGCCCTCCGAAGCAAGGAAGCGCTCAGTAGTAATGTCACTAGCGGTCACCCAAAAAATTAACTTGCCATAATCCCCACGCCTGGGAGGCGGCTTGGGCATACCAGTTCCTAAGAAAGCGCTGCTGCTCACCTTCTGGTGTGCTACCCTTAGTCGCCTCTTACGACACCCACGCCTAGAGATGGGTAGGCGACATTCTAGCCAGGCACCCCACGGGCGAGGACACGTACGATTCGAATATTGCTCCTATAAAATATTTAACGAAGTATTAAGGACATGACGAGCAGGCGTTTTTGCAAACAGAACAATATAAAAAAAAGAATTACCTATTAAGGATTTAAAAAAGTTATACAGAATTAAAAAATAAGATTTTTAATTGTCTTCACGATTTAATTGCTTTGCATAGACCGTGTTCATGAGTGGATAAAAAAAGGTGTAAGCACCTTGTAGTTTGTAATGCGCTTTTTTATATTATTGTGAAGGGACAAGCTCAAGGCCCACCTGATGTTAAGCGGACTAACATCTGCCTATAACAGATGCATTTCATCACAACGACACACCGTTAGGTGTTTGGCGACAGATTTCCTACTTGAGGGTGGCAGTCCGCAGTTACCGCTCGCCCATATGTCCTAATTATTTCAGTTTCTCGTTTCATCCTGTCGTATCATCTGCCTGACCTAGTTGTGAGCGTATTATGACATCTTTAATAGAAGTTTTTGTTAAACTGATAAGCGAGCCTTTGAAATTTTTTACTGTAATAAACTAGCATGACTTAAATTTAGGTCAAAAGAGTGTCCAAGTCTTTTTAAATGTAATTGATAAAATTAATTTCGACACCAGCCCCGCTAGCATGCGCGCCATGACTAAATATTGTCTACACTTTATCTCGTGTAAAATAGACATATCGCATTATGTCTACGAGTGTTAACATGGCAGGGCAAATAACTCGTCCTCGTTTACCTGTATTTTGGCTACCCGTGGCTACTTGTCGACCAACACTAACATGCGCGCCGCAGTTGAAATCGATTTTTGACACTTATCTGCGAGTGTTTGCGTGAATTTTCTCGTCCTACTTGTTGAGGACGAGATAAATCTGTAGTCTGTCTCGCGCGTCCCAGTATAATGGGGGCGATCGACGATTTAGTACAAATTTACTTTCCGTCCAGTGTTAGCAGACCCGTAATATTTGTGTGTGTAATCAATACAATAACGAAAGTTGAATTTGAACACAACTCACGAACTCTTGTGCGTAGTTAAATTCAATATCTTTGAATAAAGCGGTAGGTAGTGTTTTCAACTATTTTTATTTATTATATACTATATGTGGCTGATTACTAAAAAAACAGTTAACTATATGTAAGTTAATCAGTAGGTATTAAAAATATATTAAAATTATAATGAAATTAGCAGCGAACAATATTTAAATGAAGTACAATCTAAATGAATAACTACTTTTAGGGTTCCGTACCCAATATGTTGCTATAAAATATTAATTGGTACCTAAATTGTTTATTAAAAAGAAAAACAGATAAGCTGTTTTTCTTGGTGACGAATGCTAAGTAGGGATAAAAAGTTTTTATCACAGCTACTGAACTAGTTTTTAGGGTCCCGTTTATAATATATCTTTATTAAACAATATATGTAATAATATTTTATAGCAACATAACCATGGTCAAAAAAGATAAAATAAAATATGATGCATAAAGTCGGCAATTCAATGTATCATTCGTTTGAAAATTACATCAACAGGAAAAGTTTTTAATCATAACCTTCATAGCCATCATACCTAACAATTCCTAATGAAGTGTCGAGAACGGGAAAAATAACTTAATCGTTCATAAAAGTATGGTATTTTATTGGTTCACAATCCATTACTGCTTATTTCCTTAAACTGTTCCCAATTCAACCAACAAACAGCGCAATGGAAAATCGTCCACGGATAATCTCAATGAACAGATCTTAGCGTGGTGCGGCCGTTGCTATCGTCCGCCACGTGTCTCTCGTGTCGTGAGTGACATATTTCTTATTTGCACATGCTAGCCAGGCTGGTGCCTATAACGCTTTTATTAAATTTCAATTAACATTGGCGTAGCCACTGAGGAAGAAATTTCCTTATTCAAGTAAGCCCTGCGTCTGCTTCCATTTGTTCAGCAACGTCAAGTCTCTAGCTTATTGATGCCTAAATCAGGTTACTTATTAGAACCTAAAAAGCATTGTAAACTAGGAAATAGGTAAGTTAATGAATATAATATATATGCATAATAGCTAGTTTCATAGATAAAAATTTAGCAATTATTATTGTAATAAGTGAAATGCAATTTTTTTTGAAGCGTTAGGAACACTTTGTTTCTCAAGGTCATTGTCATTATGAGGATATCTGTACTCTATATACATAAAAGTATATATACCCTCTTCATGAAATACTTATATTTTACCTTTTTTTATGTTATTATGACGGAACAAGCTCGAGGCCCACCTGATGTTAAGCAGGCTAACCTCTGCCTATAAGATGTATTTCGTCACAAGTCACGGATTGCACTGCACCCGTCAACTTGAAACATAGTTCTTAAGTCTCATGTCATGTAATTTCTTGCCTGTAATTTCACTGGCTCTCAAAGACTGCTGTCGGAACACAGTTGGTGCTTGGCGACATATTTTCTACTTGAGGGTGGTCGCTAGACAGGCGGGCATTTGCAATAATGCCCTTCCACCATGCGATGAAGCTCAAGCCTGCAGCGTGATTCGAACCATGGACATGCTGCGCGGCAGTCCATAGCCAATGCCACTGATCCATAACTGCTTCATAAGCACTAACTGCTAATAACCTATTTCCAACTTTTCTATCACTGGAACCGACCTGGGATATAGCCCAATGACGGTCTTCCTAAGACATCAACTGTGCCAATGGTGCCGTGCCCTTCGAAACATAGAAGCGCGTAAGTAAATGGCACTAGTAGTCACATAACAAAATAATGACTGCAAATAAAAACAGCTCAACCTATATAGCTGATTGATTAAGACCAACTACGTTAGCTTATTTTTACGATACATTATCTCCGTAAAAGTATTTTCGAGGAAGTTATCTGGAAAATCGAGTGAGTTTTAAATTCCGCTCAACCTAACTACAGTGTTATCTCTTTGACATCCTTCGAGAGACTTTTATAGCACAAGTATAATAAATAACTTGAGCATGTAGGATATTAAGTTTGTTGGTCATAGGAAGTCAACAACATCCGGTTTGAGGAATAACCTGTTAAGAAAACTATAATGTTAAAGTATTAAACTAGGAATGATACTGGCAATCTTATAGTAGCTGAAAAATCATGAACATATTCAAATAACCTGATTCGTTTTCATATTCAGACGTCATATTAAATACTATTTATACAAAATATTAATTTTCTTCAGGCCTGTTAGGGTCAGGGCTTAATACCACACGAATGTTGAATGCCGCGTGTTGCTCCTCTTAAGATATTAGAGGTAATAATATCTTAAAATACTCTTCAAGTACACAAAACAATTTTGTTTACCATTCTCGTTTTTTTTTATGTTATTGTGACGGAACAAGCTCGAGGCCCACCTGATGTAAAGCGGACTAACCTCTGCCTATAAAAAATGCATTTCGTCACAAGACACGAATTGCACTGCGCCCGTCACGTTGAGACATAGTTATTAAGCCTCATGTGCCTGTAATTTCACTGGCTTTTAAGGACTGCTGCCGGAACAAACCGTTAGGTGCTTGGCGACAGATTTTCTAATTGATGTGGATGGCTAGTCAGGCGGGCATTCCCAAAATGCCCTTCCACCATGCGGTGAAGCTCAAGCCAGCGGCGGGATTCGAACCATGGACCTGCTTTCGGACCATGGCAGTCCATAGCCAATGCCACCGAGCCATCACTGCTTTAAAATCTATTAAATCTGATAAACACAAAAAATATGGAAGTTAGACGCTTCTTTTTACCATAAATAACAAATATTTCGCTCCTTTCAAGGTTAACCCCTTGAACTCCACCAATTTGAATATTTTAACACATAGACTATGAAGTTTCAGTGTCACAATGTACAAGTTACTGGTGCCAAAATATTGTAATGCTAAAATGTTGCTATCATAGAATACAGTCAAATAAAATATCAAATGATATATATTACAAGTTATCCAGCCTCATATCACTTTGTCGACCTTATAACCTTATTTTGAAGCGCTCGTAGCGAAGTTAATTAGCTGTTCTCAACCGATCAGCAAAGTTAAGCAACGTCGCGCGCGGTCATGAGTTGGATGGGTGACCGCTAGTGATATTACTACTGAGCGTTTCCGTGCTTCGGAGGGCACGTTAAGCCGTCGGTCCCGGTTATTGTCTTAGGATGGCAGTCGTTATAGCATGGTGGTGGGGCACTTTGCGAATGCCCGCCTGGCTAGCTACCATCCTCAAGTAGAAAATTTGTCACCAAGCACCTAATGGTGTGTTCAGTTAGCTGTCCTTGAGATCCAGTAATTCTAGGGTACCCTGAACAACATCTTTGACCTCATCGTCACTTTCCATCAGGTGAGATAGTGGTCAAAGGCTAACCTATCAGGAATAAAAAAAAAACTGAATATCTTATAATGAGTGATAATAATACCACATCAACGTCCAAATTACAAATTCACGAGAGGAAAACTTATAGTCATGTGCGGGATTCGAACCCGTAAGTAGGTCGTAAGTTTAACTATAGGTGTCGCCCCATACCCAAACGATCCGGGTTCCGGTTAAAGAAGGAGAGATAAAATAAGAGTTATGAGTCATATGTCATGTAAGCTCAGTCGGTTAGAGCGTACCCCGGGTATAGGAGTGGATGACGCGGGTGCGAATCCCGCACTTGACTACAATTTTTCCTCTCGTAAGTTTGTAATTTTGTAATGTTACCAAAGCAGACATTATTGCAAACATAAAAATATTAGAAAAAACTTCCAATTTGACACATGTCACATCAGATTTCTTCTTTAAGTAATTCATAAGGCATGTGTGGCTTAAATGTAAAATCAAACAATATACAGTATCATGTGTCACTTTGACAGCTGTCATACCTAATCTTGTATTTAATTCTAAATAATAAGCCGTCGTGTGTATTGCATATTGAACAAAGCATAAACGTACTCACAATATTTTGGCAGAAAATGCTGCGTTGTTGGCTATACTCCCAAAGCCTAAAGTTTTGTAAGTACCTACCACCTAAGAAACACGTCAAATAATAATAAATAATAATAGATTATTTTGTACCAAAAACACATTGTTCACATCAACTGAGAGTAAATCAATCAAATATTTAATTTAAAACAGTTAGTATGCAGTTAGTGCGTACTTATTTATTATAAACTTCGAAGCAGTGATGGCTCAATGGCATTGGCTATGGACTGCCGCGCAGCAGGTCCATGGTTTGAATCCCGCCTAGAGCTTGAACTTCTCCGCATGGTGGAAGGGCATTTTGCGAATGCCCGCCTGGCAAGCGACCACCCTCAAGTAGAAAATCTGTCGCCAAGCACCTAACAGTGTGTTCCGGCAGCAGTCCTTGAGAGCCAGAAAAATTACAGGCTAATGAGACCTAACAACTGGACGTCTCAGTGTGACGGGCACAGTGCAATTCGTCGTTGACGAAATGCGTCTGTTATAGGCAGAGGCCAGTCCACCTAACATCAGGTGGATCTCGAGCTTCTTACGTCACAATAACATAAAAAAAATAAAAAAATAGGACTACTTAAATCAAAATTTTATATAACATTATTTGAAATGAGAACGTACATAATGTAAGCACACAATGCTTATATAATGAGTATTATCATTACTTACTTATTAATAATTTATGACGTAACTTTTTCGGAACCGTGGATTGGATGGTGGAGGCTTGTAATCCAGGTATTTAAACTAATACCTCAAGCACCAGTCTTCTACAAAGCATATTTGAACACTACAAAATCACAAATATACGATAGGAAATATTTAAGTCATGTGCGGGATTCGAACCCACATCCATCCACCCCTTGAGCCGGGGTATGCTCCATCCCAATACGATGGTTAAAGATCGACAGGAAAGATTTGAGTTATCATATCATGTTAGCTCAATTGGTTAGAGCATACCCCGGCTAAAGGGGTGGATGGACGCGGGTGCAGATCCCGCACATGACTTAAATTTTTCCTATCGTATATTTGTGATTTTGTAATGTAATCCGCATCGCAGGCGTTATTGCAAACCTAACAATATTAAAACATATTTGAAGACGTCTTATGATCTTTGCTTTGGCTACTTAAGAAGGTAGCTTTTCTGGCTACGGAAGAGTTATATTTACTACTAGTTCGCTAAATACCTTTTGTCAAAATTGTAAGATAATCTTTTTGGAAGAAAAATAAATGGTTATAATTTTAGTTGTGTATTTTTGTGGAAGATTTTTTCCTACTATTATTATACTAATAGGATCACGAGATATAACAATAATATTTGAAATATGTTTTCCTCGTCTTCCTACTAGGGCAACATTGTTACTACGAGACACAAAGCTCTTTCGTGGTAGCTCCGGTAGAATAATTAGGACAATGAAGTCCAAATCCTGGCACTGAAATAATTCGTTCAACGATACATTTTGGGTAAATAATATTTTGTATAATGTTTACGTTGAAACGTGACACTTCACACCCTATGACTGTGTCTTTTTTTTTAATGCCTCATAGGTTATCCTTTGACCATCTCACCTCATGGAAGGTGATGATATGGTCGAAGATGTTGTTCAGGCTAATTTAAAAGCACTGGCTCTCAAGGACAGCTGCCGGAACACACCGTTAGGTGGTTGGCGACAGATTTTTTACTTGAGGGTGGTAGCTAGCCAGTTGGACATTCGCAAATTGCCCTACCACCATGCTATAACGACTGCCATTCTAAGACAACAACCGGGACCGACGGCTTAACGTGCCCTCCGAAGCACGGAAACGCTCAGTAGTAATGTCACTAGCGGTCACCCATCCAACTCATGGCCGTGGGCGACGTTGCTTAACTTTGCTGAGAACAGCTAAGTAAAGTTCGCTACGAGCGCTTCAAAACACAAACAATGAAGTTTTGTTATTTATACTCATTAGCATAAGCAATTTATTAGGTTATTGTTTCCAAGCATCGTGTAACTATTATTTATAATAATTATTAAACGAAATTTTATCACCAAGAGCTTGTTAGATTATGAACAAAAAAGGTTCATGTTTCAACTGATGTTTTGTAATTTTTATATCTTACTGTACTGTATCAGCCGGATTGTCTACTGTTAAACACAGCCTCCTATATAAAGGGGGTATTTGCCATAATCTCCGCGCTTGGCAGGCGGCTTGGGGATCGCAGTGTAAGATGCAGTTCTTAGAAGGCGTTGCTGCCCACCTTTCAGTATTTTCCCTTAGTCGCCTAGCGACACCCACGGGATGATATGGGGAGGTGCAATTTTAACCCGGCACCCCACTGGCTACTTATATTTATTACTAGATCTAACCAAATTATGCGATAAATAGACTGTCAAATGACATTTGACTACCGTTTACTTGACAGTTAAAAATCTTATGCATGGTGGAAGTGCATTTTGCGAATGCCCGCCGGGCTAGCGACCATCTTCAAGTAGAAAAACCTGTCGCCAAGCACCTAACGGTGTGTTCCGGCAGCATTCCTTGAGAGCCAGTGAAATTGCAGGCACATGAGAATTAACAGTTATCTCACAAGGTGACAGGCGCAGTGCAATTCGTGACACTTGTGATGAAATGCATATGTTATAGGCAGAGGTTAGTCCGCTTCACATCAGGTGGACCTCAAGCTTGTTCTGTCACAATAACATAAAAAAAACTTCTCCCTATTTAGCATCGGGTAACAAATTCAATTGTTTAGTGAACTTTTATTTGTTTATCGAACGGCCTCGAGTGAATGTGAAAATTCACTGAGGTGATTTTCGGACAGCATTCGAGTAACTATTATATTAGAGTACACATAATTTTTGAACGCACCATATGCACATTATAAGTATTATTATACATTTCAACTTAGAGTATGTAACCCGTTTACATCCTTGAAACATTTAGTCCCAAACCGAACAATTTTAGCACGAGCCCGATTTCAATTGTTTAGAATCGGAACGTATTTTGTAGGCGTTGCTGGTACATTGTTGTACGACATGACCTCTTTGCTTATGCTTTTGGCATGCAAAAACTTAGGATTCATTTCGTGATCTATTTATTGTATTTTGTTTAAAGACTGTACTTGTGCATATAATTAACAATCAAAAGCGTAATTTAAGAGATTGCTGTTTATACATTTGAGATATGACAACAAGTGAGTTTAAATATTTTTGAAGCGCTCGTAGCGAAGTTTACTTAGCTGTTAACCGATCAGCAAAGTTAAGCAACGTCGCCCGCAGTCATGAGTTGGATGGGTGACCGCTATTGACATTACTACTGAGCATTTCCTTGCTTTGGAGGGCACGTTAAGTCGGTCCCGGTTGTTGTCTTAGGATGGCAGCCGTTACAGCATTGTGGTAGGGCATTTTGCGAATGCCCACCTGGCTAGCTACCACCCTCAAGTACACTACAGCTACTACAATAAAAGCATTTAGACCAACTATAAGTCATTGCAGACTCATAGGCAGTCCAAATGCTCCAGCCCACTTCCAGTTGGCAGCGTGCCCAGCATGCTGGCAGCATTGCCCCGTTGAATTGCAATGCTTATTACGTATACTTAACTGCTTAATAAGTATACGACAACAACATTGAGGACAGTATACACTAGACAATGTTTTTATGTATACTCATAGTTTTAAATGATATTTTATTTTACGCTAAAATAAAGCAGTGCTGCCACATTGTCCATGTTTCCAATTCCACCGAGGAATTGAGATTCACCGCATGGTGTTGGGGCTAATGCCACCCTTAACCACACTCAAGCAGAAAATGAAGCACCCGACGGTCTCTTCCGTTGTAAGTTTAAAGCTATCCCAAAATTAGGTTTGTTTTGTTTTTCACTAATAAAGGTCCTCCGCCTTCATAATACGGCAAAAATAAATACCAACATTAAATTACCTTTCAGCACGGTAGTTAAGCAGAGCAATAAATCAAATATAGCTTCATTAGCATGAAGATATATTTGAATTATTATAATAATTTAACACCTTAGAGCGCACCGACAACTCCTCGAAAATCCATTGGAAGCCATGACTCTGAAGCTTATTTAATAATTAATTTCGCTTCCTTCTAAAGATTCATCAGTAACCTTCAAATCTTCAAGTAACAAAACCTCAATATCCAAGCTTGCATAATTAATCACTCAGCAGTTTATGAATATGCCTCCTACCTACGCCAGTTTGCTTTTTGTGTGTTTTTGCACATAAAAAGCCGTCTTTACTGTCCCCGGCGCCCCACAATTTTTATGCCCTTCATAACAACCTCAAGTACGCTTGTGTACATTTTTACCATAGTCGTGTTGTGGTAGTAACGCAACTTTTACTATGCTTGGTTTGCGCTTTATAATTTGGGTGAAAATAGCAAGATTTTTCTTAATTTACTCGTACATTTTTAGGGCTAAGTGGAACCCAAGTAATGTAATTCCGTTATCTGTCTGTCCTTCCGTCTATCTGTCCGTATGCCACGGGCATATATATGTATATACGGTCATCCTATAGCTATCTATGGTAAAGCACCTAATGCATGACGCAAGAGTCATAAGTGCCACATTCAATTTGAGGTTAGGATGAACTATAACACTTTAGATTCAAAGCTAGTCTATCTCAAAAACATTATGTAAGCTATAAAAAAATATATTTAAACAATTTTTAAGCGTGATAATTTTATTAATACGTTCTTAGATTTATTTTAATTTTACCAGGGGCTTTTTAAACATTTCGTTTGTGCCAGTCCTATTATAGCCTTATAACTACAATACTACAATATAATAAATGACGATATAAATAATGGTAATTTGATTTATGATTAAGGGCAAGGACCCACTTATTCAAAAATCATACCAGCCTCATACGAAGTTAGTCTGGACATTATGTTAAACACTGCACCGTTATTTGCCTCACTTAAATTAATGTTAATTATTATTCTACACCAATCAGTCTGGTAACGAACACAAAGTCAAGTCTAATTCATATTGAGCTCTACAGGTGCTACAAGGTCTACAAATGCTGAAATTTCATAACTTTCGGACAGCGTATGAGTGAAAGAGAGGCAGGCGATGATGGTGAAATCACGATCAATGAAATAATGAAAAGTAAGAAACGAAAAAAACTTAATGACACAAGAATAGTAACTCATCGATAACACAAATTATAGTAACTTTAAAAAATGTCAATTAACTTGTACCTCTTCATAAGGTTTTGCTTTTTGATTGTTAGATTTTTAAACACACGTACATAAATCCAGATATTTTGTTGCAAGCATAATATAAAGTCAACTTTGCGGTTATATTAGACCAAGTAAATGTAAAATAACGTAATTTGGAATCAACTTGGCCCTAGAAAATATGATAAAGATTTACATATATTTTTTCCACTGCTACAAACTAAATACATTTTGCTAGGAATCCGTTTAAGTAAAGTAATTTAGTAGTTTAGCTTCTACCAGTGCCATTGTTTCTCTTGGATCCTTACTGTCGTAGTTCATATAGGTATTTCATTTTTACGTTTCTATGTGGAACCATTAAAACGTATTCCGCGATAGGATACTGTTGACCTCAAATTATATATGAACGGTTTTTGAATATCAAAAGAGTTTCAGCTTAAAATGTTGCTGTAAAAGTGAAATAACCTTTTTAATGGCGTATTTTTTGTTGAGTGAAGTGGCAAGGGGAGGGTATAGGGTAATTACTTTTCAGGGGTAAAATGTAGAATAAAGGTTTCTGTTATGTTGGTGATGTAGTTTAAAATACATACAAAAGAGGAGGTTTTCTTCATAACATTTTACAGGTTCGCCGTCCGCGCACTTGTTGGGGAGAAATGGGATGTGTCGGCAAGACCCTATTTCAAGGAACTCGGGATAATGACAGTACCGTCCATCCACATATACCAGGCGTGTCTCTTTGTTTGGAACAACCCTGAACACTTTAGCCCATAGGACTCTCCCACAGCTATGAAACGAGGTCAAGGGACTGACTGCGGACACCTGCTCACTCCCTCGCTAAATCGGTGAAGTCCGTGTATGTAGGCGGTCCGAAATTATACAACCACCTACCTGTAGATATAAGAAGTGCAGCATCAGATTATAAAGTTTTTTTTTATGCTCAAATACTTCAGATTTCACCTGAAGTATTTGAGTATTTAGTTATCCCTAATAACGCGAATTTTATTGGCTTCGACTACATTGACGATGTTCTCATTTTCACTTGTCGATGTAAATTGAATAAGTAGCGAATTTCACAAGACATGTAGTAATTTATTTTTCAACACCCTTGCTCGTAAAGTGAGCTTTATTATATCGTATATTAGGGCCATAAACCGAACTATAACATCCTCGTGCATAATAATATAACACACTAGTGCGTAATAGAACTATCCCTACAAAGTTAAATTAGTACAGTTGCCTGTGATAGATTATTTGAAAATTGGCTCACTATTTATTGAAATATTTGTTCATATTCACTTTATTGGCTTTAAGCTTAAGATTTAAACAACTGGTATAATATGACATTCTAATTTCGTTTTAGAAATACTCTGTGGTTCTTAAGATGAAAATAAGTATTGGTTTAATTATCTATGTGTATATTTTATCTGTGGTGTGAATTTAATACTGTACCTAATATTGTATAATGTGAGACTGTGATTAAGCATCATATATGGATTATCATGATCACTGGAATCATTATTTGATAATATTTTTTACTACAAGTATATTTTATTAGTAGTATAACTGATCATGTGACAAGATACTTGTAAAGATACTTATTTAAAATAGTATATATTATGTACTTTATATCTATGTGTAAAATCATTGATCATTTTATTATAATTATTGCCATAAGTATAGAGCTTGAAATCACACAATTGTCAATTTTAAAGAGTACTGTGTTTGTGACGGTAGTCGCTTCGTTACCTTGTTTGTTCACTGCTATAAAACAGGTAGTGTAAGGCAAGTAGATTCACAAGGAAAGTTTTTCTTGCGATAAGCCCTTATAACCGCGCACGGATTCCGTATAAACACCACCAACAGAACTCGGGGGTGTTTTATTAAAAAACACCCTCCGATTTCTACCCCTCCAAGAGGGCGAAGACTGCCGCTGAAATAGATAGCCTGAACCACGGCTGGTCCGGAACTGCAATCGCAGATGCCGCAGCCGTTGGTTCAGTGAATCGCGTGGATCGCAACAATCTCAGACGCCATGAGTTCGCCGAGCGATCATAACGCTCCGGCTGAACCCGGCCTCCACTGTCCAGATGCCCCACGGAAGCCCCGTGGTCAACTGCGGACCCCCGCACGGGACAGACCACTGTCCACCCGGCGGGTCCCAGTTGACAACACCGAAGCCGACGAAGACGCGCGGCGGTACAGGGAGTTCCGGCGCTCCATAGAGGAGACACTGGAAGCCGCCCGCCGCGAACGCGCAAGCTGGGAAGCGGAGACGCAGAGTGACGACTCCTCCTCTGCCCCCTCCGCTGTCCCCGCTGAGACTGCCACGCCAGTGGTGGTAATTCTGGACTCCCCAGAATTACCATCACAAGAACATACCGTGCCCGCCGCCCCTCCAGCCCCTAGAGTGCGCAGGAAGCGCAGTGTGGAGGCCGAGGAAGCCGGCAAACGTGCCTGTGCCCGTCCCCCAGCCCGCATGGACTGGGCCGCGACCACCGCACCTGAACAAGACGTCCCCGCCACCATGTCTTACGCCGCCGTAACCACGGCTGCGCCAGGACATACGAAGAACGCCCCACCTGTCGTAACCACCGGCAGGAACACAACTGCACCGCGTCCCCCTCCCACCTCGCACCCGCGGGGCGGGAAAGAGACAGCAAGTGCGCCTGTCATATATACTGAGGCCGTGGCATCAACCTCACAGACGGCCCCTACGCAGACGGCGACAACCACGGCTAAGAAGAACCCCACAGCAACCACCGACACGCAGCCGGCACCGGTACCGAAGGAGCGGTACCCACCAATCGTGCTCGAAACATTCCCCAATAGCACCAAGCATCTCCGCGCGCTCAAGGGGATACTCGGACGAGCACCAACCGTACGCCCTTTTAATAAAGGGGTACGTTTCACGCCAGCAGATGGGGAGGAGTACCGGGTCATCCAGGCCTACCTCACTAGCCTGGACGAGTCGGAAAGGATGACTTGGTTCTCCTACTCTCTCCCCAAGGAGCGCAACCAAAAGCTGGCGATACGAGGGCTCCCGGCAGACACCAGGCCGGAAGACATAATGGAAGATTTAACCGCGCTCGGGTACGAACCCGAGCATGTTAAGAAGATTTCCGCGAGGAAGGGCAGGCCAGGCTGCATCTTCTTCGCGTCGATGAAGCGGACTCCCAACCTGACCCCCGGCATATACGAAGTGGACGAACTTCTGTGCATGCCGGGGGTGAAGTTCGAGCACTGGCGTGGGAGGAGGGGCCCAGCACAATGCCATAGATGCCAGGCATTCCGGCACTCCTCCCACAATTGCTTCCGGCGGCAGGCGTGCGTACGGTGCGGGGGTGAGCACTACGCGCGCGACTGCCCCCGCCCCCTAGAAGAACCGGCGACGTGCGCAAACTGTGGCGGAGCGCACACCGCCAACAACCCCCGCTGCGCAGTGTTCCGCGAGGAGGCGCGGAACAAGCGCGCGGGCACCACGGCTCTCACCACGAAGACCACGCCACGTGAAGAACCACGACCACGTGTTGTTGCGCCTAACAAGCCAACAACAACCCACCCGGAGAAGACATCTACCAATTCCCTAATGGCTGTCGCCAACGACCCGCCACCTCGCGGTGCCAGCCATGAGGGAAAGCACAAGAAGAAGAAGAAGAAGAAAAAGCAACAAAAGGGACCGCGGAAGGGCGCACCCCAGCCGCCCGCCCCTACACCCGAAGAAGACGTCTCTCAGGCCAAAGCACCCCGTGCTAAGGCCGAGAGACAAAGACGGCAACACACACCTGCCTCGCTCCCACGTGCGAGCGAGACAGGCACGAAGAAGACAAGGACGGCGGCGGAACTCGAGCTAATCGAGACCGCCCTCTGCACCCTGCAGGAAGTGCTCCAGGCGCTCAGGGAGGGAGTGGACCCCATCCCGCTTGTATTAGCGGGGGTGGGTAAACTCCTTGCCTGCCGCTAGGTAGCACTTCACTGTGCCCCCGATGCTGCCGCGACGCTCAGGCCCCGAGGGCCGGCCTGGGCGCGCTATCATCTCGTCTCCCGAGCGACTCGCTCACTGGGCTTCCCACCAGAGGGATTCACCCGGTGGGCTGAGGGCGAGTAGGGAGACAGAAGACTGGACTGACCATATACCCCGAAGCAAGAAGAAGGTGCCACCCATACGGCACACACCCCGCGACCCAGCAGTGATGTACTGCTGGCGAAGGACTGCCGCGCAAAGGGGCCACCCGAGCCCGAAGGCGCGTCCGCGCCGGCACTAGTTGCCGCGCGAAGAAGAAGACGAGTAGATTCACTTTCTGTCGAACCGCCGTGCCGAGCAGACCTCCAGTGGTGTTGAAATAGTGTTTGACGACGAAGTGCTGCTTGATTCAGTTTCGGTTGGACCGCCGTGCCGAGTAGAGCTCCGGGGGTGTCGAAATATATTTGGAAAGTAGTCTTTAGTGACGAAGTGCTGCCCAATCAAGATGTTGTGAAGTTAAGTAATTTATTATTATCTTTTCTGATATTACATAACGACCAACCTCGTTTAAATGTAATGGTCCTTTTGGACCATTACATGGTTTGTTAAAAAGGTTATGACTATTATATATCGAATAAAAAATATCTGTTTAGGTAAACAATGACTGTATATGTTAATTAATAGTTGATAATCCAGTGAAAGTGTAAATAAAGTGTATATAGTAAGTATGTAACACATTGTTAAAAGACTTATAAAAGAATGGCCCCGAGTTTCTTGCCCGTTCTTCTCGCAGTGGCTCTATACAATTTTGTTTGCTGAACGTGGCAGTACAATGTAGAATCATTCAATATTAAAATTTCATCAAATGGAATAAATGGTTTTGACTATTGACTTTGTTGTTTAAATCCAACTAACACCTGCAATAAGAAGTATACGCTTCGTAATTTTCAAAATAATGTGATGTCGCTAAGTTATTAATAATCGAAGTTAACATTAACATGAGTAAAAATATTCAACTTACTCTTTGATTTTAAGATACTTCTGATTATATAGAGAAAATTAGAACTCTTTGCCACTATTTTAAAAATCACAATGTGTATACTTCTTATTGCAGGCGACTGTACCTAACTGCGAATTATATGCGAATAAACAAAGCATATTCAATTTAATCGGGTAATTTATCCCTACAAAGTTAAGTTAGTACCTAACTGCAAATTATATGCCAGTAAACAGAGCATTTTAAAATTTACGGGTAATACAGATTTGTAACATCAAAGAGGTTTATATGTAATCAATAAACATACATTTGCCGCACGAAAAAAAAACTGGCGCTCTTTTTCCCATAGTTCTTGTATGTTTTTTGTATCGCATTTGTGCAATATATATTTTTTCCTCGCAAGGGTGTTGAAAAAGTGCTTATGAAAAAAGTCGTGAGCAACAAGCAAGTGCCTCATCGTATGAAATCACATGGAAGGTAGTTTTGAGAAATACCTGTAGATGGCGTAAACAATCTGTATACGATGGTTATTTACTTTTCATTTCATTTTTGTTTAAGAATATTTTCTGTTTGAAGTTGGATTAATTGATATTTTTTTAATATGTATACTTTTGTTAGTAATTGTACCGAGAGAAACAAGATGTTTCTAAAATACATGAAGACTATCTTGGCAAAATTACAAAGTAGCACCATGATGTGTTTTAAAAGTGAGTGAGTACACAATAAGCTTTCATTTTATTAAAACTTTCGTAAGTAGTACACATATTTAAACAATTTTGAATCCGATTTCACTTACGTTAAACCAGTCGAGTAGCTCGATCTCGACCGGCAGCAGCGCGCACGGCCCGTTCTGCCGCCGCCGCCGCCAGCAACAGTGCATGCGTGGACGCGGTCGGGAGCGTTCGTACTCCATGATAAAGCGACTCTGAAAGTCGCGAAACCGGTCGAGATCGAACTACTCGACTGATTTAACGTAAGTGAAATCGGATTCAAAATTGTTTACATAAGCTTTAACAGATCTATGATATTTTACTACTTTAATTTAAACGTTTATTACAATCACACGGAACTTTAAATATATTCCAGGTGGTAGTTCTCATTGGATAGGGCATTTTACCAATGCCCACCTGGCTAGCTACCACCCTCAAGTAGAAAATCCGTCGCCAAGTACCTGTGTTACAATAGCTGTCCTTCAGTGCCAGTAATTCTAGGTGAGCCTGAACCACATCTTTAAACCACATCATCACTTACAATCAAGTGAGATAGTGGTCAAAGTCTAACTTATCATATATAAAAAAAAACTTAATGCTTCATGTTGGTTATTTATTCCCGCTCATCGTACTTTGCTAGTAGTTCTTGTATACACCCATTGGATGCTTATTCTAAACTCGGTCAATAGATTCAGCACGTCTGAACACATTGGACATTCTGAGACCACAATCATATTGACAAACATAGTTAACGCCGCCGGGAAATGAGAAATGACCGCGTGAATGACGATTCAGAGTATTTATTGAACATTGTTTATGATAAGTATTTTGGGTAGGTACTGTGTTGTTTTGGTCATATGAATAAATATACAGGTGCTTATACTAATATTGTTGACATTTTTATATTTTCAAGGCATTGTGAAGAATCAAATTCAAAAATAATCTACCACTGTATTCTGCCAGCTGTCCTTAGGCAGTCTGTAATTCGAAGTGGTTTTTTTGCATGGTGGTAGGGCATTTTGCAAATATCCGCCTGGCTAGCTACCACCCTCAAGTAGAAAATCTATCGCCAAGCATCTAACGGTGTGTTCCGGCAGCTGTCCTTGAGAGCCAGTAATTCCAGTCTAGCCTAAACAACATCTTCGACCACATCATTACTTTCCATCAGCTGAGATATCGGTCAAAGGCTAGCCTATGAGCTATAAAAAGTTCATCATCATCATCAGCCGGAAGACGTCCACTGTTGAACAAATGCCTCCCCCATGTAACGCTACAAAGAACGGCTATTAGCCACTTGTAACCACTGGCTACCCGCGACTTTCACGATGTCGTCAGTCCACCTGGTGGGGGACCTACCAACTCTACGTTGATAAAAAGTTAACTAGTAAATATAACAATTTAACCACCTCGTAGATCGAACCCAGCATCATCACATAAATGCACAATCTCACCAATCCGCCAACGATGCCACAATATTATTAGAAAAACGAAGTATAAATCCACTTAGTTTAGAAGGTACCTGAAATGTAAACAAACCTCTACATTAACCAATTTTCACATCATATTTCAAACTCTAAAATATCCAAAGTGGCTATCAATACCGCCATGGCACGATCGCATGGCGTTAGGCCAAGAGTGTAAGTTTGGGGTATAATTCATGGAATATCTCTTTGTAGGCGAAGAGCTTCCGGTCATTTGCACCAACGGGAAAAAAGTAGGGAAAGCCGTACACTCGCCTTACTTATAAGTAAAACTGTACTTTTTTTATTCTCCCAATTGGATATAATTCGTAATATTATTATTCGTACTATTTGTATCGGGCATGGTAGGCATGCATATCTTAGAGCTGCAGCGCAAATGCGCACTCATGCTACACTACTTTCAGTTGGTGCGCGGTGGGATCGATAATCCCTCAGCACTGTCCCGCGTGGGGCTGGTGCTGCGTGGGAGCCGGCGGCGACTGTTCAACCTAGTTGCACCCTTTGCGCGCATCTGCACCGCACAGTTTGCTCCCACCAGTCATGCCATCTCTCTACTCAATGCCCTGGTTGCTCAAATAACAGATCTTGACATTTTTGGTATAAGATTGTGGATGTTTCTGAATTTATGTTTAAATAATTTTACTATACCTAAATTTGATTAATTTTATGATATTTTAAACTTGACATTATAAATTTTATGTAATATATGTAAATATTACATAAAAACTTGATAAATTGATAGTATGATAGTTATTTCATATACTAATAATAATTCTAGTTGTTATCTAGTTGCATGCCTTGGCGTTGCTGTAAATGTAACTGGTAATTGAAATAAATATATATATAAAACAAGTAGAGTATAGTTCATGTTCCCCAATGGTAGGTGGCCCGTGGTTCGTGGTTTGCCCACAGTCTGGCTAAAATATTGTATTTGCAAATCATTCTTGAATATGCATCCCAAGTTTGGAACCTCCGTTACAACATTATGTAGTGATAAAATAGAAAAAATTCAAATCAAATATATTAAATATTTCTGTGTAAGGTTGGAAATTCCCTACCAGTCTTACAATTATGATGAACTCTGCAAATAGTTTATCTTCCTTCCAATGTTTAAAAGACGCGAAATTGCTGACCCATCCTTTTACTGAAATTAACGACAAAATTCATTTCTGTGTCGAGCTAGCAACCAATTCCATAAAATCTGCAGGCATAATGCTCAAGATTTATTTTGTACGAGCGTAAACTTAGCCAGACAACGGTTGAGTACTAATTTTTAAACTACCAGGGTGACATTTAAACTTAATTGTAAGTTAATTTAGTATTATTCGTTTATATTTATTGTTTTTCAAGATATTTGGGATATTTTACTTTAAAAAAAAATGTGTTTCAAAAGTTATTGTTATTGCATACACTTTGTTATATGTAGCCACGATACGTAAAAACCTACAATTAATAAAATAAAAAGCTCTCTTTTTTAATATTGTTAGGTTTGAAATAATGCCTGCTATGCGGATTACATTACTCAAGGGGTGGATGGACGCGGCTTCGAATCCCGCACATAACTTAAATTTTTCCTGTCATATATTTGTGATTTTGTAATAAAAATCTCTCTGTTTATATAAGCATTACTTATATAAAATTTACATCAGCTGTTGGATTTCCTTTATAAAAAATAAAAATAAGGACTACCGGTTGAAGTCGTAAGACTGATTGACTGAAAAATCGTATCTATTTTGCCAGTCGTCACATGCACTGTATTACTTATTATCTTATGTCGTCGCCCTACTTTCAAATTCATATAATATTACAATCTCTGACCATGGCAAGAGGATGGTAAAACTACAAACTGTAATGGCCAAGTATCACTCAGAGTAACGCTTAGAATCTGGTGGGTGATTTGTGCATCGCGTCGATTCATCACATTATAATAAGACAAAAGGTTCAAAGAAAATATCTATGGCTAATTAATTCGTATTGGATGGTGGTGGAAATGACGATGATGTGATTCTTTATCAACAGAATCTTCCACTGGTGAACACACTCTCCCATTAAGAGGAGTTTATAGAGATTTTTTTTCAGCATTTACCAATTGGTGCTTTAAGAAAACAAGTCAACCTTTTGAGTCTTTATAATATCGATTGCGGTTATACATCCAGTTTTTCCATAGAAAAATATATTGCTTTCTATTTTCTGTGAGGTTTCCCATATAGCCTGAAATTCTCACCCTTAGAATAGATTTACTCTGTTTTCTATTAATGTACATTTTTAGTATGTATTTGTTTTTTTATGTTATTGTGACGGAACAAGCTCGAGGCCCACCTGATGTTAAGTGGACTAACCTCTGCCTATAAAAAATGCATTTCGTCACAAGTCACGAATTGCACTGCGCCCGTCACCTTAAGGCATAGTAGTTAAGTCTCATGTGCCTGTAATTTCTGTGATTTATTCGTATCAATAATGTTTTTGTCAAACTCAAACTTTACATTAACTGCGTAATAATATTGTAAATGTTACAATGGGCTCATGAAAAATAAATGCATATTATTACAGAGTATTAATTAATGTTAACAGTGCCATTAAACGCATTTCGAAATAGTGAATTGAGCTTAATGATTCCAGCACTGATTGGGATATACATAAGCCGTGTATGTAAATTTAACTGTTTTATATAAGCACTGCTTCGTGGTTTAAGTGGCGTAATAGTACATTATGGTACAAGTGTGTAATGCCTGTATTAACAAAATACTCAAAGTCAAAGTCAAAATCATTTATTCAATTTAGGCGTCAACAACGCTCTTATGAATGTCAATTACAAATTTTAGTATTGAAATATTCTACATTGTACTGCCACGTTCAGCAAATAAATTGTATACAGCCACTGCGAGAAGAACGGGCAAGAAACTCGGGGCCATTCTTTTAAACATCTTTTAACAATGTGTTACATACTTACTATATAATAGAGTTATTACAATATTTGTTTAAATTATGTAGGTGACAGGCGGAGGCGGAATTGTCCAGGCATTTTTGTCGTTTATGTAATCAGAAACTGTGTAGTAAGATATTTAATCAATATGTTTTTCACGTGCAACTTGAATTTCCCTTCTGTGAGCGCTGTAATATGTTTGGGAACTTTATTATAAAGCCGCACACAAATACCTAAGAAGGACCTTTTATTTGTCTTTGCTAATCTACGAATAATACTACGAACTATACACAACACTACAGCTACTACAATAAAAGCATTTAGATCCCAATAAGCCATTGCAGACTCATAGGCAGGCCAAATGCTCTAGCCCACTACCAGTTGGCAGCGTGCCCAGCATGCTGGCAGCATTGCCCCGTTGAATTGCAATGCTTTTTCTTTGAGCCAAATAGGTGCCAGCATTTTGATCACGCGTCGCATCGACCAAGCGCTCTGAAAATTTTTGAAAATACGATGAGCTCCCGGTCCCCACGGACCCAACGTCTCTACACCAGTGTGTAATGTTGGTGATTACCGTTGAGGCGACCGAGTCTTAGGGAGCTTAGGGCAGTAATTATCAATACACACGTATTATTATATCAGTACAGCGTTTTTCAACACACTTGTGAAGAAAATAAAACTAAAAATTCATTTAATTTAAACGGTGAAAACGATTTGTGAAACATTTTTCGCAATGGCGGGAATATTTATAGCGATGAGCCATAGACTAAAGAATGAGGTTTCTTTTTTTTGGCTTTTCGCAGATGGAGCTTTTCCACGTAAAAAATGGGAAATTTAAAGTTTTCTTTATTTCAAAGCAAATAAAAGTTGTATTTGAGTTTTGTTTATTAAATACGTACAAGTTGAAATTATCTATGTTATTAATTCATTTGTTAGGTCATAAAAACCAAAAACGGTTATGTGGTTAGTTAATATGCTGTAGAAGTTGAAGCAAGTGGTATACCAGCGAAATCCCTGTATTACTCACTTAAAGACCTTGGCCTGTCAAGAACAGCCGTAACTTCCATCCTAGAACGTGTATCGAAGGCGGTATTAGTAGGATCTTATCAAATTTGATTAGGTAGGGGAGGAGGCTCGAGCGGTGAAAGGGAGCATTGATATACCATAAAGGGGCCCCTTAACCCTACTCCTGGGTTGCAAGTCCGAGGCCCCTCTAGCCTCTTCCTCTGTAACGCGATGGACCCGGCACCCGCACGGTGAATCCATGGAATGCTAAGTAATTCGTCTCAAATACGAAGTTGTATGAAATCAGCAAACAATAGGTACCAACATTAATTTATTTGTACTATTGAACACAAAGGTACCAATAATATTATAAAATAATATATTGAAAAGTATTATCCTAGAATCTCAAGGTACGTCACGTAACAGTTCTTGGGTAGGTAGTTTTGACAAAAATATTTTCAGCAGCAGTAGAAATGAGCACTGTAGAGGGCAGCTTTTGAAACGCTCGTAGTCAAGTTTGCTTAAACGTTCTTAATCGATCAGCAAAGTTAAGCAACGTCCGCCGCGGTCATGAGTTGGATGGGTAACCGCTGGTGACATTCCTACTGCGCGCTTCCGTGCTTCGAAGGGCACGTTAAGCCGTCGGTCCCGGTTGTTATCTTACGATGGCGTCGATGTAAAATGGTGGTAGGGTATTTTGCGAATGACCACCTGGCTAGCTACCACCCTTAAGTAGAAATCTGACGCCAAGCACCTAACAGTGTGTTCCGGCAGCTGTCCTTGAGAACCAGTAATTCTAGTGCTTCGAAGGGCACGTTAAGCCGTCGGTCCCGGTTGTTGTCTTACGATGGCAGTCGTTATAGCATGGTGTAAACAAACATGGCGGTTGATCATCCAATGACAAGATTAGTGATGGGGTCCCATCGAATGAACGACGAGCCGTACTGAACAATACTATGAAACTGAGTGATTTGATTAAAACGTAATATAAATACATAGTTTCGTTTGCTCTTTATTCATTTTGCACATTTTCTTTTTAATATTGTAACTTGGAAATAATCGATTTTGTAATAGAATTGTTTATTTACTTTTATTCGATATTGATGCGACGACGAGCATAGTGAGGAGGAGCGTTATGCTGTTTTCAGACGACGGCGACGCCGTGTGTACGCCGCAAGTTCCATGGTATGAGCACGGTTCGGTTTGAAAGTTCATTAAAGGTTCGAAAAATCATGAATACAAAGTTTGATCAATCAATTTACACATATCGCTTGCCAGCTTCTTAATTATTATTACTGAATTTAGAACGCTTTCTTAAGTGCCGAAATCGCTAGGAACTGCAGCTGCGTATATTCCTTTGTTTGTTGATTTATTGCCTAGCACGCACTAACCTTGACTGCCGGAAAAAGAAAAGAACACATTTCATGAATCTTTAGTAAGTCTATTGACCATTACGCTAATTGGCAGTGCGTATCTGATGCCAGTTGTGGTGATGATTAAAAAAGCTGTCTATAATATTTTCTTACTAATTTCAATGTTGGTAGTAGGTGACGCTATCGAGGTAAATACAGTTCGTGCAACAGTACGTGACAAAATACTGTCGAAATAAGTCTAAAACCAATAGCAAATTTTGAACTGGAGAAACAAGATAGTAAGTACATGGTAAAGATTATAGTTTAGCGATTATATTAGCTTTATATGGTACTTACTTTTGTGAACACTCCAGGAAAATCACAATTACACGAAAACTCAGTCCTTGAAAAGTAGCAGAAAGTCGTCAGTCCAGATAATAACACCGTCCAATTCACAAAGCACACACAAGTCCACAAGATAGCCAGGTCGTCAGTGAATAATCCGGTAAAACTCAATCACACGATTTAATCAGAATCCTTGAAGAGTAGCAGCTAGTCGTCGGTCCAGATAATAACAGGGTCCAATCACAAAGCACACACAACTCCACAAGAAAGCCAGGTCGTCGAGAATCAATGTTAGGAGAGCACCCGAAACGTACAACATCAAGCGAAGCAACGGAACGAATGTCGTATCTTGACGTTAAGTCATTCAGTGTTGCCAGCTGTATAATAAACAAAATCATCTCATTCAATTTAAAAAATAAAATTAGCAAAAAGCATCCCTTGGTTTTTGCCTTATTCCATTCCGCCAAAATTGAATCAGACTTAAATGGATTATACAAATTAAATTATCTATTAAAAAATATATGTCATTTAATAAATATTTTTTGTGGTCACAGGCAAGCAATAAAAAAAAGTCGTGTATTTTGAGATTATATGGAACAGTATCCGTATTATGAGTTCCGTATCAACACAGAATTTACCATAAAATCGTTATGTTTTTCATACAGTGCGAGAGCCTTACCCGCACTTGGCAAGTTTTTATTATTGGTAGATATTGGACTAAAATCAAATCAAGTTTGACGCTTGTACGTATTAACGTTTTTACTATAGAGCAAATATAAAAATCGGTAAATAAAGCAGGTTTCTTGTATGAATATACCCTTTACTTTAAACATATTGTTATGATGTATTATTATTTGTTAGGCAATATATTATTTTAACCCATATTCCGTGAACATTTAAACGGGCTACCTATTACCGTTCCAAAGATACAGTCCTTTAAAGGTCAGACGGACTGAAGGACATTCGCGGCTATATAATAGGGTCCACTTTCTAAAACTGAACCCTAAAAATTAAGCTAAATTATACTTATCTACTTGTTTTAACTATACAACCAGTTAGTATAATGAGATGAACGAAATATGTTCAGTTGTTCACTTCAATTATTCATTATTTTGATACCCATGTTCCCATCACTAAAATTCATAGATAAGATAGATTACTTAATGTCAAAACACTGTCATTACTGTCAACAGTTTTTGTGATCATTACGTTAATTGATTTATATTTTGTAAATATCTATAAATTTCAATGATATTTGTATGTTTTTCGAAGCGTGATGTTTCTTTTATTAGGTCTACTCAGTTGTGAATGGCCAAATATAAGTGATTATGACGGCAACTTGTGATTTTGTAGCAGAGGTATGTTTGTTTACATTTTAAGACAAGTAAGAAAAAACAGACTTTAGTATGGTGTGTATAAGTGGAATTCCTGGGACAACGAGACATAATAATAATGTCTCAGACGAGTGCAGTGCAGTGTCATTCAGAACTCAGATGGTGACAATGCAACTGCAGCGGACAGGCGTGACCATCAGGTTGGGGACTTGTACGAGCCATTATTTCGTCACAAAAAAACTTTATTTTTATGATATTGTGATGGAACAAGCTCGAGGCCTACCTGATATTAAGCGGACTAGCCTCTGCCTATAAAAGATGCATTTCGTGACAATTCACAAATTGTACTGCGCCCGTCACTGAGACATAGTTGTTAAGTCTCATGTGCCTGTAATTGCACTGGCTCTTTAGGACTATTGCCAGAACACACCGCTAGGTACTTGGTGACAGATTTTCTACTTGAGGGTGGTTGCTAGCCAGGCGCTAGCTATTCGCAAAATGCCCTTCCACCATGCGGTGAAGCTCAAGCCCGCGGCGGGGTTTGAACCATGGACCTGCTGCGCGGCAGTCCATAGCCAATGCCACTGAGCCATCACTGCTTCATGTATAAAAATAAACTGTATGATTATCAGATTTTGCTAGCCTAGCTATTTATCATCTGCAAGGAGACAACCAATTTCAAAGCACTTGAAGGCAGACATTTTTTTTTGCCAAACAGCTTCAAAAGGAAGTTCATATTTTTTTTCCATTTCAAACCACATCATCACTCACCAACAGGTACGACACAGTGTTCAAAAAGCTTTTTAGTATGAAAAACACAGCAATGATTGGATGCTTATTCCACTTGGCCACCGGAATATACTCGTTTGAGCCGAAACTTTAAGCTCCAATTGTATTATTTTTTTACTGTCATATGGGACGGTGCGTGGCCACCAACCAGTCTACTAGACTTCATGTAATCGAATGCTTATTCAAACATGAAACCCTCGCAATGACTTCTATATTACTAAATATGATTATAAGCGTGCTAAGCAAAAATCACATCAAAAAATGTTGTGCTCTAATCATTTGTAAATGAGATTTTCACTTAATGATATATTATGTATGTTTAGTTAGCTAACTTAGCTAAACTTTAGCAGCATGGAAGAAGAGCATTGTAAAGTAAAAGGGCATTTACATGGTTATTTTGTGAATGCTCTCTTTTGAGTAGCTACCAACGCCAAGTAGAAAATCTGACGCCAAGCATCTAACAGTGTGTTCTGGCAGCAGTCCTCGAGACCCAGTAATTCTTCCAGTACGTTTACCATTCACCAACAGTTTAGAAAGTGGTTAAAGGCGAGCCTATTAGCTAAAAGAAAAAAAGATACCAAAAAATTAAACCGACTTAAACCACTTTATAAAAAAAAAAATTCTACCTTTTTAGTGAACCTTGCTACTTATGAGATCGATTGTCATTCACTGTCCATGACTATATCATCAAGATAGGAAAATACTTTTCAGTTATTGGAGTTTAACTCAAAAACAGCTTGACAGATTTTGATGAAATTTAATTAGAACCACGCGGAGAGCAACAGCTTCCAAATAAAAAAGAGATTATCGAAATCGGTTCACCCAGTCAAAATTTCTGAGGTAACAAACATAATAAAAAAACAATACAGACGAATTGAGTATCTCCTCCTTTTTTATGTCGGTAAAATGGTTACATATAAACTTAAAAAATAATTGAAACACCTTTGTTAAATTACCGGTAAGCTCCTGCTCCAATGCTATCCCTTCTACTAACAGTTTTGATGCTTAGTTGGGAACTTTACCTGCTTCGCCTTTATCGTGATATACCGAGGCTATAAGGGAATTGGGATGATATACTGCCGGGTTTTTTAGCTATGTCATTATTTTTGTTTCGGACCTTTCAATTTTCTACATATGTACTGTACTGTATCAGCTGGATCGTCCACTGCTGAACACAGAATCTCCCATTATGGGGGCTTTGTTATAATCCCAACTTTTTTTTTTTAATCTAGTGTGACAGAACATGTTTGAGGCCCACCTGATGTTAAGTGGACTAACCTCTGCCTATAACAGTTGCAATTCATCACAAGTCTCGAATTGCACTGCGCCTGTCACATGGAGATAGTTGTTAAGTCTCATTGTGCTTGTAATTTCACTGGCTTTCAAGGACTACTACCGGAACACACCTTTCGGTGCTTGGCGAAAGACTTTCTACTTGAGGGTGGTAGCTAGCCAGGCGGGCAATCGCAAAATGCCCATCCACCATGCGGTGAAGCTCAAGCCGGCGGTGGGGATCGAACCAGGGTACTGCGGCACGGCAGTCCATAGCTATTACCGCTCGGTTATCATTGCTTCATAATAGCTTGGCAGGTGGCTTGAGGATTGCAGTATAATATTGCAGTTCTTCAGTAGGTGATGCTACCAACCTTCTGATATTTTCCCCTTTGTTGCTTCTTACGACTCCCACAGGTGGACAGGATATGGGAGGGTGCAATCCTATCCCGGAACCCCATGGATCGCAAGGGCATATAGCTCAGTGATTGCGATTTATATTAAAGTCAGGACTTGGATGGGTGACCGTTAGTGACATTACTACTGAGCGTGCACGTGCTTCTGAGGGCACGTTATTCATTGGTCCTGGTTGTTGTCTTAGGATGGCAGTCGTTATAGTATAGTGGTAGAGCATTTTACGAATGCACGCCTTGCTAGCTACCACCGTCAAGTAGAAAATTTGTCGCCAAGCACGTAACGGTGTGTTCTGGCAGCTGTAATTCTAGGTTAGCCTGAACAACATCTTCGAGCATATCATCACATACCATCATGTGAGATAGTGGTCAAAGGCCAGCCCATCAGTCATGAAAAACTATTTTTTCTTTATTATATACGTTTTTTTTTTCTGTTTGAATGAAGGGCTAGTTGACCACTTTCGTACCAAGTGCCTTAATTGGTGATAAGGTCTTAAAAAGGCTAGAAATATATGAACAGGTCGTGGAAGGTCTCTTCAGCAAAATCCCATCTTTCATTTTTTTAGCTGATAGGCTAGTCTTTGACCACTATCTCACCTGATGGTAAGTGATGATGTGGTCGAAGATGTTGTTCAGGCTAACCAAGAATTACAGCTGCCAGAACACACCGTTACGTGCTTGGCGACAAATGTTCTACTTGAGGGTGGTAGCTAGCCAGGCGGGCATTCGCAAAATGCCCTACCACCATGCTATAACGACTGCCATGCTATAACGACTGCCATCCTAAGATAACAACAGGGACCGACGGCTTAACGTGCCCTCCGAAGCACGGAAGCGCTCAGTAGTAATGTCACTAGCGGTCACCCATCCAACTCCTGACCGCGGCGGACGTTGCTTAACTTAGCTGATCGATTACGATCGGCTAAGCAAACTTCGCTACGAGCGCTTCGCGATCTTGTTGTTCGATGTTCTGCATCGAAGCAGCAATATGCAAACGCTACTGGGCGAACAAGACATGTAAAAATGAATGTCTCGGAGTTTTGAACGCAGTGTAGTGTAGCAGTTAGAAGCAATGACAGCCGAGCAGTAATAGCTATTAACTGCCGCAGGTCCATGTTCGATCCTCACCGCTGGCTTGAGCTACACCGCACCGTGAAAGAGCATTTTGTGAATGTCGTTTGTGAATCGCCTAGCTATTTATTATTTTAAGCTCGAGTAACTTTGAATATACTTACAATAATACTTACTTCGCTACGCTCGTGATTCTACTCTAGAATCCTTCGTCCCGCTCTGGATTCAAAGAAACACTCTTGCCTTTAAAATGATTGTTTGTTCCCTTGGTAAACAATCTAGTATTTCATCTCTGAGGGACTAAAAGTGTTTTGAATTTAGAATGCATCAACCCATGTGACGGTTAAGGTCCTTACAATTAGAGTACAAAATTTCAGCTCAGCAGCGAATCCTCTATGGCCTAGTGATTAAGGTACCCGGTGTGTAAAATTGGGAGACGTGTGTTCGAATCCGTCTCGAGGTGAATAATGTGCTCTAAAACATTGTAAATTTAAATCGCTTTCCCTGCCAGTGCTTAAAAAATCAATAATATTAATTTATAACAAAAGCTACCGAAAAGTTTTTATATTTTTAAATTTCCTATATTTTGGAGTAAGAATCGATAATAAAGTATTTGTTGTCATCACGATATTGGGGGCTATACAGGGTTATTGGTAAATGTCTGACAACCTCTTAGGGTTGACTTCTGCTAGTCATAACAAACAATTTGAGAGAATTTTAATTGTTTTTGAAAAAATAAATGTTTTAAATATATTTTTTTATAGTACAATACATGTTACATTTTTTTTTATCGTTATGTAACATGTGGAAATAATTTCAGTTCAATTTCGATTGCAATTATTAACGATGAATTATTCTCTTACATATTTTTTCTATAATGGTAATACACATTTTCCAGTATTTTGTGTTAAAATTTTGTAATTGACCTTCATAAGAGCGTCGTAGACGCCTAAATTGAATAAATGATTTTGACTTTGACTTTGACTTTGAAATAACTTACTCGTATTTGGCAACCCTTAGCCCCTTAAGAGCATTTTAAACATCTTGAGTAACACTGCATCTACGTGTACTGTACTGTATCAGCCGGATTGTCCACTGCTGAAAACAGCCTCCCCCAATAAGGGTGGATTTGTCAGAATCCCCACGCTTAGCAGGCGGCTTGGAAATCACAGTTTAAGATATCAGTTCCTCAGAAGGCACTGATGCCCACCTTCCGGTATTTTACCTTTAGTCGCCTCTTACGACACCCACAGGTAGCAATGGGGGAGTGACATTCTAGCCCGGCACCCCACGGACATCTATATGTGCACTGGGAAAATTAAAACGATAAAAACAAGATAAATGGCCGGCCCCGTATTAAAATTGCAAGTTAATAATAAACTCAGCCAGTCTAGACCACACCGAGCAAAGATTAATGGCCCAGACAGATGGTACACTTGATAGCTCCAGGTGATACAAAATTGATCTACTTCACGTCACGTGGAAAAATGGCCGTATTTTATCATGTATAATGAGAACTATGAAACGATACTTCGTTCAAATTGTGGATGATATATGTATATATGTGTGTGATGATATGTGTAGATCCAATGCAGGATCGGGATAATGAATTCTTAATTTTGTGATTACAAAATATATTATATGTATGCTATGTCCCCATGTTGGTTAATATAATATAATTACAAATATACATAAAAAATTCTGTTAATATTATATGTTTGGGATTTTCTTATTAGCGATAGGTAACCACAAAGTACCCTAATGAAGTGATGATGTGGTCGAAGATCTTATACAGTTATACGGAAGAACGGTAACTAAGAAAGAACTTTAAACAACAGCTGCTGAAACACAGAATCAGTTGCATGGCGACAAATTTTCTCATTGAGGGTGCTAGCTATGTTCATTTCTCAAATGACCCTACAACCATGCTATCTTTTATGGGTTCCGTAACTAAATATTCTGTGAATAGTTAAAGCGTCTTCCTGTCACCTCACTGTCACCTTTGTTAGTATCGAGCAAGAAACGGTAAAAAAAAATCAAGTTTGTTGTATGGGAGCAATTTCATTTTTATTTTTTAAGTTTGGTATTTGTTGTTATATCGGCAATATAAATATATCATCTGTGAAAATTTCAAATGTCTAGCTATCACCGTTCTTGATATACAGCCTGGTGACAGACGGACGGACGGACGGACGGACAGCCAAGTCTCAGTAATAGGGTCCCGTTTTCACCCTTTGGGTACAGAACTCTAAAAAACTTAAAAAATTCAACGATGAAGCCTAAAATAAGAAGAAGAATAATAAAAAAAAAATAATCTGATTAATAATGAATAGATTCCGTCGTTACTTTGCTGAAATCCATATTTAATAATAAAAAACATTGTAAAATATTTTAAGAAAACGTTTAATAAATTATTTACACTTCAACATATAAAAATGTATTAACTGATAGTGTACGCTTCTCGATCGTGCGCTCGAAGAGTCAAGACCTCCTGAAAATGCTTCGTGTGGAAGCGAAATGCGTCGGACATTCTTCCGGCTTGGCTATGTGGCGTTAATGACGTTACGTCGGCTTAATAGGAAAATTAGGCGGCATTGTTACAAGATAAATAATTATATTTTTTAAGTGATTTCTAAAATAATATTTTAATAATGAATAGATTCAGGCGTTACTTTGCGGAAATCCATTTTTAATAATAACAAATACTTTTAAAATATTTTAAGAAAACATCAAATTAATATTTTAATAAAACACTTAAAAAATATAAAAATATATCTAGTGACAATTCCGCTTAATTTTCCTGCTAAGCCGACGTGACGTCACAAGCTCCACGCAGCCAAACCGGAAGAATTTTCGACGCGTTTCGCTTCTACACGAAGCATCCTCAGGTCTTGACTCTTCGAGCGCACGATCGAGAATGAGCGGCCGGCGGCTCGGCACGCCTTTATATAGACGGGCTGAGTCAGCACGCCTTTGTCTAGACTCGAGCGTGAGTCACCGCTCTTTGTTGTAGCTAACAATTGGTGAGTAATACGTTTTTGAAGTGACAATGACATCATAATGGTCATAAATTGATAAAAAATAATAATTTTGAATTGTTTATATTATGTAATGTGTTTTAGAATATGAAAAATATCGTAAAAAATATAACACAATTACTTCCTAAAACAAATACACATTTAACTATTTTGTAGTGGCAAATTATCACTAAAAATACGTAACAGTGGTGATGAAACCAATTGCGTCTGTTCATTCAACAGTGCAACGCCTGTACTATGTTTTAATATTTCTAACTGTTCCAATACACACAATCGAAATCCCTTATCACAACAATGTAAAATCTTAAAGGTATTACTATCAAGGAGTTGATGACTGCTTTCAATTAAATGTTTGTGGCGTCACGTCGGCTTAGCAGGAAAATTAAGCGGAATTGTCACTAGATATATTTTTATATTTTTAAGTGTTTTATTAAAATATAAATTTGACGTTTTCTTAAAATATTTTAAAAGTATTTGTTATTATTAATATTTTAATGTTTTCTTTAAATATTTTTGAAATATATGGTACATTTTGGAATAGTGATGAATCAATACTGGTTTAGATTAGATAATAACATGATCATATAAAGTAGTCCTAGCTACAACATCTATAAAACTGATAAAATCTTGAACCTCCCGCCATAGGCATCAGTTCCAACCTTAAGTTATTTTTATAAGGGCTCCTATAGCAGTTTGCTTAGCTGTTCTTAACCAATCAGCAAAGTTAAGCAACGTCCGCCGCGGTCATGAGTTGGACCTAGCCAGTAGTAATGTCACTAGTGGTAGTGGTCCCCAGGACCACTAGTGACATTACTACTGAGCGCTTCCGTACTTCGGAGGGCACGTTAAGCCGTCGGTCCCGGTTGTTGTCTTAAGATGGCAGTCGTTATAGCATGGTGGTAGGGCAATTTGCGAATGCCCGTCTGATTAGCTACCCCCCTCAAGTAGAAAATCTGTCGCCAAGTACCTAACGGTGTCTTCCGGTAGCTGTACTTAAGAGCCAATAATTCTAGGTTAGCCTGAACAACATCTTCCACCACATCATCACTTACCATAAGGTGAGATACCAGTCAAAGGCTAACCTATAATGCATAAAAAAGTACGTCTAGGCAAGATCTGTTACAGGTGCTTGAAGCTTTGTGTAAAAAGCATTCACAAAATTTCATTAAGTACCTACATACCCAGTAAATGACACGTGTATCTCAAACGGCTACCGAACAAAACGTACTCGATTACGCCCAAATCACATCATCAAGGAAACAAAGCGAAGGAAAAAACGTAGATTTCTTATAATAAACACACAATACGCATCGTGGGGCGAACCGCGTCTCGACTCAGGAAATTACGAGACGGGAGCCGCGTACCACGTAAATACGTTACGATGTTCTACGTGTCAAAACCGTTAGTTTAGCTATGCATAGTACACTCTTACTTTTTGAACGATTTTAAAAAAGGAGGAGTTACTCAATTCTACTGTTTTTTTAAGGTTCCGTATTCCTGACAAGGAACCCTTATAGTTTCGTCATGTCCGTAGGTCTGTCCGTCTGTCCGAGGTTTTGCTAGAGACCGTTAGCAATAGAAAGCTGTTATTTGGTAGGAATATGTAATATATTAATCAAGCCGACAAAGTGGTGGAATAAAATTATGAAAATTTTTTTTAGGGGTTGTTCCATACATGTGATTTGAGGATAAAATAAAATTGTCGTCCCCATATCACATTTAACAACAAACAAACGTGGATGTCACTAGACATTTTTTTAAAATATGTCTCGTGACCATCCACATTACTTGTTCATGCGCTCCAAAAGTCATGATCTTCTGAGGATGCTTCGTGTAGAAGTGTATTATATGAATAGTGTTGAATCAATACTGGTTTAAACTAGCAAAGAACATGATCATATAGAGTAATCCTAGCTACAACATCGATAAAACTGATAAAATCTTGAATCTCCCGCCATAGACATCAATTGCCACCTTAAGTAGGCCTAAGCAACATCTGTTACAAGTGCTTGAAGCTTTGTGTAAAAAGCATTCACAAAATTTCATTAAGTACCTACATACCCAGTAAATGACACGTGTATCTCAAACGGCTACCGAACAAAACGTACTCGATTACGCCCAAATCACATCATCAAGGAAACAAAGCGAAGGAAAAAACGTAGATTTCTTATAATAAACACACAATACGCATCGTGGGACGAACCGCGTCTCGACTCAGGAAATTACGAGACGTGAGCCGCGTACCACGTAAATACGCTGTTACGATGTTCTACGTGTCAAAACCGTTAGTTTAGCTATGCATAGTATAGTCCCACCAACTTATCTGTTCAGGCGGCAAAAAAAAGAACTACAAAATCCCTTCAAATTGTGACAGTTTGTAGTTGATTTCCTTGACCAGTAGCGCCCTCGAGAACTGCACAGTTAAGTTGGTGGTATTATACACTCTTACTTTTTTGACGTATACCACAGTTTATATACAGAATATACAGTTTATATTCGTATATTAACAAAGAATGGAGTAAAATATGTCAACTATACAGGCGATGCCACATGGAGGGAAAGCACTTTGAATATTGTAGATGGAACATTTTACTGAAAGAAGACATTATTAAAATTTTATGAAGCAGTGATGGCTCAGTGGCATTAACTATGGACTGCCGCCCAGCAGGTCCATGGTTCGAATCCCGCCGCGGGCTTGAGCTTCACCGCATGGTGAGGGCATTTTGCGAATGCCCGCCTGGCTAGCGACCACCCTCAGGTAGAAAATCTGTCGAAGTCGTAAGATCATACCCCGGCTCAAGGGGTGGATGGACGCGGGTTCAAATCCCGCACATGATTTAAATTTTTCCTATCGTATATTTGTGATGTTGTAACTACCATATAATGTATGAGATATCATTATATCTCACACATTAAAATCGGATAATCCGTTTGGAAGTTATGGTGGAATAAAGAAACTCACAAACATACATACCTACATACATAATGAACCCTGAAAACATAACACTCCTTTTTTTTCGACAGTCGTGTAAAAATACAAATCTTTCTTTTTTATAGTATTAGTGTAGATGAAGATAGATGAGAAAGTTTGTGAGTGAGTGAGATAACTGTGTTTGTATGTTACTCCTTCACGCTAAATCAGCTTGACCGATTTTAATGTAACTTGGATTATAAATAGTTTACACATGACTTAAATTTTTCCTATCGTATATTTGTAATTTTGCAATAAATAGTTTAGTCCTGGATTAATACATAGAAAACTTTGAGCATTATTTTTCATAAATTTTTACTCTGGTGAATCCTCGACGCGCAGCTTGTTAACCAACTCCAAAAAAGGAGGAGGTTCTTAATTAGACTGTGCTTATTTGGTATGTTACCTTATATCTCTTTATAGTGATACCCATTTTGATGTTTTTTTTAACATTTATTTTGTAATATTTTTTTTGACATTCCACATTCTAGCCCAGCACTCCACGGGCAAATAAAAACAATTTGAGTGTATAGGTATGTTTAATAGACCTTTACGATGAAATGGCTGATTTGATTTGGATAATTCTTAGAATACAGATATTTTAGGTACTGGATATAGGATATATAATATAGGATACTTTGCATCAATTAGACCCGATGTGGATATAACTCATTAACATTATTATGACTTTTCATCAATGTTTTTGAAGCGCTCGTAGCGAAGTTTGCTTAGCTGTTTTATCCGATCAGCAAACTTAAGCAAAGTCCGCCGCAGACATGAGTTGGATGGGTGAACGCTAGTGACATTACTACTGAGCGCTTCCGTGCTTCGGAGGGCACGTTAAGCCGTCGGTCCTGGTTGTTGACTTAGGATGGTAGTCGTTATAGCATGGTGGTAGGGCATTTTGCGAATGCCCGTCTGACTAACTACCAACCTCAAGTAGAAAATCTGTCGACTAGCACCTAACGGTGTGTTCCGGCAGCTGTCCTTGAGAGCCAGTAATTCTAGGTTAGCCTGAACAACATCTTCGACTACATTATCACTTACCATCAGGTGAGATAGTGGTCAAAGGATAACCTATAAGGCATAAAAAAATATACTATTAATACGCGAATGAAACCGCGGGGCACCGCTAGTACAGAATAAAATAAGCCCATATATTACCACTTGCAGTACTGAACGCATGATTGCCAACATTCGAAACGAGTATTCGAATTACAAAAAGCGGCGTCCGATGAACCGTCACCGAGTGAAATCAATTTCCTGTTCTGTTGGCAACACTCAGTCTCACTGCCGGCTGAAAGCTTTTGTAGAACTCCATTGTCTTTCAGTTTTAATTCTTGTCTTTTGAAAGTCGTTCTGAGGCTTCGAGTGGACAAGCTTTTGTTTGCAGTTGAAATACGATCAATCCGCTTGCGTCTTATAAAACTGGGAGTATTCAATACTTTCAGTTAGTAAGGAGCGTCAAGGAGAATTGTTTTGTTTAAGATTTGAATGCGTATGTCCTCTTGTAATCCTCTTGTTGGATATCGAGAAAGGTGATTATGGAATAACAAGTGCCTAAAAGTTTATCGATATAAGATAAGATAATTTTATTGCCAAAAAAGATTTATAAGTAAATACAATAGTTAACTTAGATTCTAGAATAACTAAAATACTTATTGGGTAATAGATTGACAGCGAGCCCCAAACTAAGCACTAAACCTGTATCTTGGGGCTCGAGAGCGGTTTTCAAAAAGTTCTTTATGTGGTTCATGACAAAATAAAAATAGATACAGTGGCAATGTAAAATTACGATACCAAAGTTTAAGAAATATAATGTCATGTGATATCTCGAATGCCCATTCGACAAGAAGTCTTCAGACCACATTATCCTTTTTTGCCTCCATAAGCTACCCTTAAGACTCTTGTCTTCAGAGCGCTTTCCATACAAATGAAGTTACTTTATATTTTAAATAACAAGTGATAAAAATTCGGAGAAGTTTTACGTACGCCTATCCTTATTCTAAAATCTATGCATATTGTTTGTCAATTTTCAATAATTATAATATTTTTAAATTAATTGGAAATATTGTTTTAAAAAGAAAATGTGGTAAACCAGAAACATAGATGTTAAGCTCATGAACATGCTTGCAATATTTTAACGAGTTTGAACTCTTGGTAATAATAATATTATGACGAAACTACGTTTGAATGGAAATTGCTACGACGACACTAATTTTAAGGTTTTTGTATGAAAAAGTTACGAAGACACTAATCTTATGGTTAGTTCATAGGTTTTTTCCATACAAATGTAGTTTCGTCATATTTTAAATAATAATTGTTCGTATTCGGTGAAATTATGCATACATTGCTTACATTGCATACATTGCTCTTGAGCCTATCTATGCTTCTCGTTTGTCAGTTTTCCATGAAATTATGTATTTTCTCGTTTTGTAGAGGAACACTCATTTACACATTTAGAATGAAAATAACTAATGAAAGTACCACCACCCATTGACCTATATATATATATATACCAGTCTGGTATATACCAGACGCGACATCTCAAACGAGAATAGTCGACCAGTGCAAGTATGCCGGCCGGCATACTCTCCCCCACATGCAGCTGGGCACTCGTAGAGATTACACGCGCTTTACATTCGAAAATTGTGTATTATCAATTGTGTATTTTGAATAGACAATTTTCGAACGTAAAGCGCATGTAATCTCTACGATAGCCCATCTGAGTGTGGGGGTGAGTATGCCAGCCGGCATACTTGCACTGGTCAACTATCCTCCTTTGAGATGTCGCGTCTAGTATATATAGGTCAATGCCACCACCACGTTAATGTTAAATACATTAGAAATACAGAAATAATAGAACAAAATATCGATATCGATTAAATTTGAAACCCATCACTACACCAGTTTGTTTAGCAAATTAAACGCGTTTCGAGAGAAAATGGCTAAATATATTTGGTACAAACCAATTGTATGGCTTCTCTTTGGATTACTTTCTTGAAGTTAGATACGATTTCACGATTTTCTTAATCTGAATCGCGCTGAGCTGGTATGACATATGTATATGTGATTGAAGGAAAGGTGGGTCTCAATTGTTGATAACTTGGAATCCAGTGCCGAAAAAGTGTCATAAATAGTACACGATCTGACATTGTCAGTTTTGTTTTTCGAAATTTGAATAGTGCTGTAAGTGACAGTTGTGACACTTATAGCATCGCCTTGTTAAAAACACGCCAAAGCAGCAGGGTAGACCGGTTCGTCTCCTCTTTGTGCCGACCATCCACTCGCATACAGACTTCAGTTTACTCGTGATCATGGCACTTGCAACAGTGCCGCAGTATCGAGAGTGACGGCCAAGTAAGCCAAATTAAAACGCAAACTGATGGTAGCTTTTTACATGACTAGAACCAAACTATACCTATACCGAGGACGTGTGAAAATGGATTTAAAAAGAGTTGCCAGATGTCTGATTCTGTAGTAGGTAGTACTGACCAAGACCTACTATCTTGGTGGGAGTATATAAATACTAGATAGAGTATATAAGTACCTACCTAAGTTTATATAATATGGTAAATTTAATATAGGTTTAATTCTTTGTATGCAACCTATTTCATGATAATGTCAGGAAATTGTATAATGGCGGAAAACTGGCTCCCATACCAAATATACATAAATTTGGTGAATTGTTCCTGGTTGTCTGGAACAAACCGCTATAAGCGGTAAGGCCGCCATTTTTGCACTAGTGTATTTCTGATTAAGTTTTTTATTGCAATGTTAATTTTAAGTTCTTGTAAAAATAAAGTGTTTTCTATCTATCTATCAATATAGTGTATATAATATACATAGCTCTAATTTATCTTTTCATTCCTTTTGTTTATCCGTCTTAAGTGAACGGAGAGACATCTGCATCCAAACTAAATAGAACTACAAACAATACTTTTCAATTAGATGAAAACTTGTTTACGATGACGCAACCCGATAATTCTAACACTATAATTATTGCATTAACGTCTGCTTAGAGAAGCTTACATTTTTTTTACTTTATTGTGATGGAACAAGCACCAGGCCCACCTGATGTTAAGCGATAACCTCTGCATATAGGCTGCATTTCCTTGAAGTGAGGAATTGCACTGCGCCCCTCACCCTGGGTCAAACAGGTATTGAGTCTCACGTGACTGTAATTTTACTGGCTCTTAAGCACTGCTGCTTAAGAGAAAATCTGTCGGCAAGAACCTAACAGTGTGTTCACACTGTTAGTTTCTTGCCGACAGATTTTCTTTCTTGAGGGTGATAGCTAACCAGACGGGCATTCGCAAAATGCTCCCCCACTCCCCGCTCAAGCCGGCGGTGAGGATTGAAACATGGGCCTGTGGCACCGTGCTGCTTCAAAATTACAACGAAAGGAAAATTTGAACTACGAGCTAGATTCAAACCCGTCATGTAAGCTATACTGGACTATTTCTTGGACTAGACTAGGGTCAAGTGAGAATATATCAAATACCTTGACCAGGGTTAGTACGATTTGTATACCAACACCAACACAAACATGTACCCCGTTAACACTAAGTACAAGACATCGACACAAACAAACCAAACGAGGCTCCTTCTGACAAAAGTCAAGTCGTCCTATTGTCTTCTGAACAAAAAGCTCGCGTGCCGACAGATTGCTACAAAAGTACAATGGAGGACAAAAGTGTCTTTCTAGATGTTACGAATGGCAGTTGTCAATCAGAGAAACTTGCTCCTTATGACGATTATTTATTTTTGTGAAGTCGTGTGAAAACGGGACGAATGGGTACCAGATGAAAATAGAAAAAAGAGAAATTTAGATTGTTGTTTTTTATTTAAGAGTAGAAAAATATGAGTCTTTGAAGTACGAGTAATGAGAATGTATTTTGGATATTGATCATTGAAGTATGTTCATGTACATCATATGCTTCGTGGGGTGCCGGGATAGGCTAGACTAGTCACACCATATTGCTACCTATAGGTGTCATAAGAAGCGCCTAAAGGTAAAATACCGGAAAGCGGGCAGCAACGCCTTCTGAGGAATTGTTACCTTAAACTGCGATCCCAAAACCGCCTACCAAGCGTGGAGATTATGGCAAACTCCACTTGGCAGAGGCTCAGTTCAGCAATAGACAATCCGGCTGATACAGTTCTCCAAACATTAAACTTAATTATTTTACCAGGTGGTCTCTTCAGCAAGAGTCTGTCTTGGTGGGTACCGACTCAGTTTTATGTTCTGCTTCAAAGCAGAAGTGTACACTTCCATGTTTGAGGGTGAAGGAGATGGAAGTCAGTGAAACTGCTAGGTGAAAAAGATATAAGAGCTAATGTCTTTGAGTGCCGTGAGTAACAGTAAGCAAGTGAGAACCAAGTAAAATACATAAGGTTTCATATTCATGCCTATAGATATACCAGAATCAATTAATTCCAAAAGTTAATGGTACATTTTTATGCGAATTTTGAACACCAAAACGGCCTTTTTCATACAGTAGAGATGAAAAATAATAAAAATTTCATCGTTATCTTTCACTTAAAGATAAATCCATACCACAAACAATAGAATGTTAAACTGTGTCAAGATCAGGCACTGTTTGATTTTTCTCCATCGACCCTTCTCAGACTTAAGACACAGCATCGGCGTGGAGTAAAGCACTTCTCGCCTAGATATTACAAACTGCAAGTTTGAGTTTTTAAAGGAAGTGTTACTATTCTTTCTTGTGATATGGAGCTATATGGAGTGTTCGTAGCAGACCTTAACTTCCACCACGTGGTTACAATATGGTTTGGCGATTATGGTTGTCACCGGATCAAGTGTCTGAGGTTCAGAAAGTAACTCTTCGAAGCTCCGATACTCTGATAAAACTAAAACCGACGGCCTAACAAACCAGTCCAGATCAGTTAAGATCGAGAGTCGTTCACCAACAAGTTTAAGCAATGTTTTGTGCTGTCACCACTTGGATGAATGACCGCTAATTACATTTACTACTGAGCGCTTCCGTGCTTCTGAGGGCACGTAAGACCGTCGGTTCCAGTTGTTGTCTTAGAATGGCTGTCGTTCAGGTACATCGAAGGCTTATGTTCTGAAAATCCCGATAATTGGGCTGGTGCCCACTCTATTTGCCATACTGTTGAACCCATATGATGTCTTTTTTATGCCTTATCGGTTAGCCTTTGACCAGTACCTTACCTGGTGATAAATGGTAATGTGGTCAAAGATGTTGTTTAGGTTAACTTAGAACTACTTTCACTGTAAGACAGCTGCCGGAACACACTACAGATTTTCTACTTGAGGGTAGCTAGCCAGGCGGGCATTCGCAAAATGCTCTACCACCAAGCTATAACGACTGCCATCCTAAGACAACGACGGGGACCGACGGCTTAACGTGCCCTCCAAAGCACGAAAGCGCTCAGTAGTAATATCACTAGCGGTCACTCACCCAAGTCATGACCGCGGCGGACATTGCTTAACTTTCCTGATTGGTTAAGAACGGCTAAGCAGACTTCGATACGAGCGCTTCAAACTAACAATATGGTCCATTATTTAACCTCGCTCTCTTTTCTGAAAGAAATACCAATGTCCCAGCAGTAGGCACGTGGTAGGCAATACTAAATAGTTTAGCTGTGATGAAGTAAAGAAGATGATAAACTACTTTAACGTCCTTGAAAACTTTGGACTCTAAAGGAAGAAAATCGAGTTCCTATGTAGTGTTTTGTTTGTCAGCTAGTAAGCGATTAGCAAACAATCCTACAAAATAATGTAACAACAGAACTACGAGCTGGATTCAAATGTAAGACCGTTCATCCTTGAGGCTGCGACATGCTGTTCCAATATTCCTACTGCTACTTGTATCGTGTTTGTATAAAATTATCCTTTGACTTAAGATAATGAATAGATTCAGGCGTTACTTTGCGGAAATCCATATTCAATAATATTTTGAAAATAGTTTAAGAAAACATAAATTAATATTAATATCTTGTAACAGTTAGGGCCAATTTTCCTGTTAAGCCAACCGGAAGAAATTTCGACGCGTTCGATTCTACACGAAACATCCTCAGTATAAAGATATGGTCTCATTGTGTGGTGGTGGAGTAATTGCACAGACATTAACAAGGTTTTTATTGCTCAAAAAAGTGTATACGAGCTTTATGTATTGTCGGGCCACTGTTCTGTAAACCTCTATTCAAGAGACGGAGGGCCTGTTTCAGAATGTTCGAGTAAGTTCCGGTTATACTACCTAGAACATAAAATAACTGGATGATAAAAATGACAGTTAACATGCAGCGCGTTTCAAGCTTTAACCGATGGATAGGCTAAATCGATGACTGTGAAACGCAAAGATAGTGTTTTATTTATTAAATATGTTCCTTCTGGGTAGTAGAACCGGAACTTACTCGAATATTCTGAAACAAGCCCTTAATTTACTAGTACACACTACCGGGCATGTTATATTTTCCAAGTATGTACTTTTGTCAAAGACAATGAGGTTTTGTTTAATTACTTTGAAGATAAGCTCAATACTAGCTTTAAAAAAAAGATCCTACTCTTATTATTATGTCTGTTAATAAACTGCCTTATTCATAAGAAACAGTACTGAGAACATTTTATTAAATACCCAGAGATATACGAAAATTGACACTGAGACAATTTAAATTTAAACTTTTCCAATGGTTCATGACACAAAATTCTACATTGCATCCAAACTAAAAAACAAACAGTTACATATTAGTTGATTATGATACAAAGTGAGCTAAGTAGCTCATTATACACGAGGCTGCAACACACTTGTATCATAATCTACTAATATGTAATAACTCCACACTAATTATTTTGGTAATTTTAATTTTGCGTGTCGATTATGTTTTTGAATAAATATGTGATACTACTTATTAGTATGACTTGTACAACAACTTGTTATACCATATTTTATGCAAATAAATCTCATTTCATTTCAGGAAGTCTTGACTCTTCGAGCGTGCGGTCGAGAAATATTTCTTTTTGTAATGTCACGTTGGCTTAACAGGAAAATTGTGCTATTTTATTTTTATTATTTTGTAAGTGTTTTTCTTAAATCAATGTTTTCTTGTAATATTTTTAAAACAATCGTTAATATTATCCTTTGGCTGTTATGATTTTGAATTGTATTGTGACATATATCTATAAGTTTTGATTATAATTACATACAATACTGATAAAGAGTTGTACATAAGAAACCCATAATACTTTGCTTTGAATAAATCAAGTCTAATTACCATTCCTAATTAGTTCCTGACACGTTTATCACAAATCACGGGCCTCTATCTATAGGTATATCTACCCGCTCGGGCGCGTGTTCGCGACGATAATATGTCACTGCCGACCGGCGGACGTAATAAATTAGACTATTAATAACGGTCCGGTTCGAATATGCATATAATATCACTAAAGGGTAGTGAATTTGAGTTTTACATACACGTAGCAAGAATTTTTGAAAAATTGTTTTATATCATATCGTAGAAAATTATAGTGACTTTAATCTTAGTAACCAAACAGCTAAATACATCCATATTGCATAGGAACAAGTTCTTATGAGTTGGCGACCGATGTGAAGGACCACATATGACACGCGTATGGTCATCACTTTCATAAGCCCTGTCCTAAATTAAGGACCTAAATAATAACAAATATTTTTTAAATATTTTAAGAAAACATCAAATGAATATTTTAATAAAACACTTATTAATTATGGATTTCCGCAAAGTAACGCCTGAATCTATTCATTATCTTAAGGATCTGAATGTTGGCAATGAATAGGTTGGTCGAATGTTAAGATGAGAATGATGAACTGGATGCGTGGTGTCTCTAGAATGGAAAAGTCACCCCGTGACGATCACTTCAAATTGTTTAAAACGTCGGAATAAAAATAATGATAAATATACACGATTTAAACCGTTTCAAGTTTTTTTGAATATTGTTGTTTGCAATAACGCCTGCTCGGCGAATTACATTATTACATCCCGATACGATGGTTGAAGAACGACAGCAAAAATTAGAGTTATTAGTAATTGTGTCATGTAAGTTCAATTGGTTAGATCATACCAAGGCTAAAGGAATGGATGGACGCGGGTTCAAATCCCGCACATGACTATATTTTTTTCTCTCGTAAATTTGTAATTGTTTTGCCGGGGCGAGAGTTGCACACTCCCATATCTTTTTTTTTTTTTTTTTTTTTATTAATTTATGCATTTTACCCTCCGAAAAATCGAGAGACCTTAGTTTCCTTTTTACTTATTTACATCATTTACATAATTTCTCCTACATTTTATTATACTATACACAAATTATCAAAAATCTAACTTTCTATACACGATATATACCATATCATATGTTTTCTTTCTATTAAATTATATGCGTCTTTACAGATCAATGGGCACTAGCTGTATATGTCACATATGCAGCAGTGCATCCTATTTTTACTATTTATTTTTATTTACTACTTTTATTGCTATATATTTACAGTACACTATGAATTTATCTCATATTTCATTATTTTCTAATATCCTATGCAGATTTTCTGTATTAATATCTATATCTATTTCATTTTCTGTATCGAACCTACGTTTGCCGTATATTGGACAGTCAATTATTACATGCAGGACACTTTCCTCTACATCTGGGTCGCATGGGCATGACGGATTCTCCTTGCACTTGAAGCGGTGCAAGTACGAGGAGAACCCGCCGTGTCCAGTGAAAATTTGGACTAGTAACGGGTCTAAATTTATTTTCTTCAGAATAATGTTTGCCTTTAATGCATCCGGAAAAAATGCTTTGGTCACAGATGCTGTTGTTCCGTTTTTATAGCGCTGGTTCCATTCATCCAGTGACTCCATTCGGATTTGTCTCTTGGCGAACGAGACCGGGCAATAATCATAATTCGCTTTTCTTTTCAGGTGAAGCGCTGCACTCTTCGCCAGTTCGTCTGCTCTCTCATTTCCCTCCAACCCCACATGTGCCTTTATCCAAAATAGCTTAAGAGTCTTTCCCTGTTCTTGTAAATTTTGAATATTGGATCTTATTTCTACTGCAAGGGGGTGGAGGGAAGAGTTGTTGGTCACTGTTTCGAGGGCAGACCTCGAGTCACAGTAAACGTGACATATGGACTTAGACGTTTTTCGGGCTGTTTTTGTCGCCTCGGCTAGAGCCAGGAGTTCGGCTTGGTACACGGAGCAGCAATCTTCCAATTTCAGTTTTCGGGTACTGATCTCGACGCCACCGTTCCAGACCGATAGTGCCGCACCGACTTTCCCTTCAATTTTACTACCGTCTGTAAAGATGTTTATTCCATCGTTGTAGTGCTCTTCAAGTGCTGCTCCGTCTGCCAAGCATGTGAATCTCAGCTCTGACTGCAGTGCTGGATGTGGCATGGCTGTGTAGGGCACCAGTGTCTCAATTTCACGGTCTCCTATTACTCGCTGAGAGTGACCTTTCTTGACTTCAAAGAGCGAGGCTGCTTCGCGGACTCTAATGTCCAAAGGAAGCAGCCCAGCGAGTAATAACGCCGAGTTTAGCGAGACCGTTCTGTAAGCCTTTATTATCTTCTGTACAAAGCCACGTTGTACTGCGTCAAATTGGTTTTTTATACAGATCTTTTTGGTAGCGGGCGCCCACGCACTCGCTGCATATATTATCGTAGGCTCAACTACTGCTTGGTATATGCATTTTATGATCTCAGGCTTGAGGCCCCAGGTGACTTTTGCGGCCCTTGACAGCTGTTTATAGAAGTTGAGCGCTTTACGGCAGACGTTCGCGGCATGCGCGTTAAATGTCAACTTTTCATCGACGGTGAGACCCAACAGTTTGATTTCTTTTGACATGCCAATGTCGACCCCGCCCATGTTAAGACGTGGGATGTCATATTTTAATTTCCGAGTAATAACCATTGCCTTGGTTTTATGTGCGGCAAATTTCAATTTATTTTTGGCTCCCCAAGTCCGAACATTTTCAAGTGCGGCATTCGCACGTTTCTCAATCTCCTGTGCTGTGTCACCGTCGAAGACTAGGACTACATCATCCGCAAACGCCTGCGCGTAGTCGCCCCTCTTCTCAAGTTCCTGCAGAAGAGGGTCAAGTAACAGGTTCCAAAGGATGGGGCCCCCAATGGATCCCTGCACACATCCTTTCTGTGTCTCCTTGACATATTCCTCTCCTGCGTATCTCACTCGGACTTTGCGGTTGCGGAGATAGCTGTCAATTACTCTCCTCAAATTTATTGGACATTTTTCCTCAGCCAGTCGGACCCTTATAGCTGGCCACCATGCACTGTCAAAGGCTCCCTCTATGTCCAGCGATACCATTGTGATTATCTTTTTCTGGTTTAGTTTTCCGTGAAAGTGTTGCACTAGGGTATAGAGGGAGTCTTCGGTGCTTTTTTGGGGCATAAAACCGTACTGGCGAGTACTCATCCTTGGTAATATGTGAAACTTGACTCGAGCAACTAACATCTTCTCAAAGATTTTTCCCAGCACTGAGAGTAGTCCTATGGGCCTGTACGATTTGGGTGTAGTATAAGTATCCTTTCCCGGCTTTCGCAACACTACGACTATAGCCTCTTTCCAGGGACCAGGAAAATGGTGGTGCATAAGACATTTATTCAGTATTTTTAAGAATATGTCTGGGTCGTTCTTTATTGCCTCACTACAAATGTCTGCAGTAAGACCGTCGGCACCAGGTGCTTTCTTTGAGTTGAAGGTGTTCATGGCACTATTTAATTCGGTCAGTGTGAACGGTGGGTCGCATAGGTCATCTTGCTGCTCACTGTTCACTTGCTCCGCTTCAGTCCTGATTATGCGATGTTCAAAGTTGTCGTTCTCTGTAAGGTCCTCCGGATAGAAAGTTTGAGCTAAAACTTTCACGGAACCTTTTGCGTCTAGCGTTACACCCTCAACCTCAAGTGGTAAGTCTTCCTCCCTCTTTTTTGTTCTACCGATCACCCTATAAATCCCGTCCCAGACACCCTCCCTATCCTGTTTCCCGCAGAATCCCTTCCAACTTTCTATCATTGCCTTATCCACCTCTGCCTCATACTCTTCTTTTTTGTCCAGGTACTCCTGCACAACTCTCTTCCTTCGGACTGGGGCGGCGCAGCGAATTCTCAACTTTCTAGTGGTGACTTCGCGTTTCAAATCTGCGAGTCGTTCGGACCACCACTTCAGAGTAAGTGTTTCTGTTTGCTTCTTTAATGGTATAATGTGTGTGCATGCTTGTGTTATTGTGTTTATGTATTTATTTACTATTTGTTCAATGTGTTCTGTGTTATAAATGTGTTCTATTTCTGTGTGTGTTAAATTTTGTTCTCGTTTAAATTGGTTCAATTTCATATGAAATTGGGCCCAATTTGCTTTTTTAGTGTTATAAATTCGCGTTGTTCGTGTTATATGTGTGCCTTTTGATTTCAGTAGCCGAATGTTGAAGCTTATTCCGTTGTGGTCCGAACTCGTGAGATTCTCTTCAACCTTCCAGTCATCCACCAGGGTGAGCATATCCGTCGAGCACACTGTTATGTCGACGCTGCTGGTGTATCGCTTGTCACCTCTTATGGTGTCGAAAGTCGGTATAAGTGCATTATTGAGTACCTGGAGGCCTAGATCGTCGAGAGTGCACATCACGTCCTCTCCTCTGGAGTTTGTAGTCGCGCTTCCCCACCAAACGTTCCACGCATTAACGTCCCCTCCAATCACCAGCCTAGCACTTCCCACTTCTCTTACAATCCTAACAAGATGCTCAAGGTATGGGCCTAAAGGTTGGTCCTTCTCTCAGTATTTTTAATGTTTTTCTTTTCCATATCTTCAAATGGGAGTTGTAAGAGGTAACGAAGGGAAAACCTGAAGGTGGCAGTAGAAACTATCTTACACCACGTTCTGCAAGACGCTTGTCAAGCGTGGGGATTATGACAACCCTAAAACCGAGAAGGCTTTTGATTAACGGCGGACATCTTCCGGCTGTGAATGTGATATCAGAGGTAGCTGCAAGTTAGCAATAAAATCAAGAAATCCGTACAATTTTCCAAAATAGTTTAATAGAATGCATCATCGACTGCACACGTCAAAGGCTTTTTTAAGGCAAGCCGCTTGGCCATCAAGCGGTAATAGCTATGGACTGCCGCACCGTAGTAGCCTGGTTCGATCCCCACCGCCCGGCTTGAGCTTCACCGCTTGATGGAAGGGCATTTTGCGAATGCCCGCCTGGCTAGCTAACACCCTCAAGTAGAAAATCTATCGCCAAGCACCTAACGGTGTGTTCCGGCAGCAGTCCTTGAGAGCCAGTGAAATCACAGTCACATGGAGACTTAACAACTATGTTTCGAAGTGACGGGCGCAGTACATTTCGTGTCTTGTGATGAAGTGCATCTGTTATAGGCAGAGGTTAGTCCGCTTAACATCAGATGGGTCTTAATCTTATCCCGTCACAATAACATAAAAGAGGTTGCTTTAGTGAAAATATATAGTTGTAAAAATATCACATAAAACATAATTATATTAGTAAAGCTATTACGGTTTAGAGCGCAGTGCATTTCGTCACATGCATCTGTTATAGGCAAAGGTATTACCCCCAAGTGCGCCTCGTTTATAATCCGAAAGAAAAACATTAAAAATACTGAGAAATGTATGATGAATTTGGCTCAAAGTGCCGATATTGTATTATTTGCCTGTACAATGTTACTTAGATCCAGCCACATAAACATTCATCTCTATTTCAAGTCTTGTATACGATTTGTGGAGACATGTGTGCGTCAGTAAATGATTTGCTACCACTACAGTTGTACCGTCGACAAATCATTTTAATGGCCGGTGTGATGACCAATACGCGAGTATCAATTTTGTTTCCAAGTTACATTATTGAATTTCGGCTGGGAGCTCTGTTTAACTGCTGACGGAAAGCTGTATATTTCATGATGGCCTAAATTTTACAGTAAGAAGTCGTAGGTAAACAGAAGGTTTTTTCATAGTCGTTTAACTAGGCATAATAAGTTTACTATCCTCTACTGCATTATCTTTTACCGACAGGTGAGTTATTGGTCCAGGAAAAGCTTATTTTTATAACAATAAGCTTTTAAAAGAAGTGCTCGTAGCGATATGGGTAGTCTTAACCGATTAGCAAAGTAAGGCAACGTCCACCGCCGTCAAGTGTTGGATGGGTGACCTAGCATTACTACCTAGCGCTTCCAAGCTTCGGAGAGTACGATAAATTGTCGCCGTCGGACCCGGTTGTTGTCTTTGAATGGCACTCGTTACAGCATGGTGGTAGTAGGTCTTTTTGTGAATGCCTGGCTAGCTCCCAGTGTGCCAAAGCACCTAACGGTGTGTTCCAACAGCTGTCCTTGAGAGCCAGTAATTTTAGGTTACCCTGAACAACATCTTTAACCATATCATCAGTTACCATCAGCTGAAATAGTGGTAGGAATAGCTTATCAGCTGTAAAATGAATCATATGACTTTACCTTTCCTGATACAAAGCGAAGATGAAATCAAGAAGCGACTGATGCAGCCTTATGCTCGTCGTAGTAGAAGCTTTGATTGGAATAATTGCACTCAAACCACTGTATTAACGAGGCAAATCAGCGCATTGTCAACTATTACTACTATATCAGCCAGATTGTCCACTGCTGAACACAGTCTCCCCTATATAGGGTGGATTTGCCATAATTCTCACGCTTGGCAGGCGTGTTGGGGATCGCAGTTTAAGATATCATTTCCTCAGAAGGAGCTGCTGCCTACCTTCGGTATTTTACCATTACTCGCCTTTTACGACACCCACAGGTAAAAATTTGGGGTTGACATTCTAACCCGGCACCCCACGAGGAATTCTCATTGTCAACCAGTAGGTACTAATGTCATTCAAAATATTGATGAAATAAGGAAATTTATTATAATGAATAGATTCAGGCGTTACTTTCCGGAAATCCATATTTAATAATAACAAATATTTTTAAAATATTTTAAGAAAACACCAACTTCATATTTTAATAAAACACTTAAAAAAATTAAAAATGTCAGACCAACTGGAAGAATTTTCCTTTTTTTTTTTTTTATTTCTTCCGATTTGGCTGCATGGCGTGTGTGACGTCACGTCGGCTTAACAAGAAAATTAGGCGGAATTGTCACTAGATATATTTTTATATTTTTTAAGTGTTTTATTAAAATGTTTATTTATTGTTTTCTTAAAATATTTGTTATTAGGAAATTTTTTGTTGTATTATAGGATTGTTTTAGAATATCCAAAAACTTATCCGACTCGGATCTTACGCAAGAACTTGATATTATACAGAGACACCAATGAGGTAGCCAGAAAATTGTAGAATGTTTTTTTCACTCTTCCACCATGGAGACGGTTTTGATAATCAAAGCGTCTGGAAAAGTGAGTCCCGAATCCCGCAGAACACCATCACCAATTTTCACTTTTGATTAGTGCCTCTTAATAATATTTAAATATGTACCTAATTGTAATATTTTTAATTTTGTAATAACTCTTGCTCTGCTGATTACATAACAAAATTACAAATTTACGACAGGAAAAATCATGTTCGAGATACGAAACTATAGCTGGGGTATGCTGTAACCTACTGAGCTAAAATGACAATGACTTATAAATCAAATGATTTTTTCTCTCGTTCTTTAACCATCGTATAAGGATAGAGCGACACCTATAGATGTTCAACTTACGTTGTACTACAAACAAGACTATTTTTGAGATAAGCTTCAAACTTGTTAATTTTACCGCTAAACTATAATTTTAATATCTTCATTTTTGTATTAACGCTTGCCCTGCGTATTACATTACAAAATTAGCTAAATCATCCCGTACATGACTTATTTCGTAAAGTTCTAATTTTGTAAGGTATTGTTAATTAGAGTAAAAGTACATTTCAAATCACCTTCAGTTTTTTCAATACTTCATTTTGTTCTCACCAGTGAATAATATAAATAAATTGTATGTTTCTAACAACAGCAACATTTTAGGTCTCATTTTTTTAAGTTTATCTTTTGTTTGTAGTAGTTATTTATTTTCTCTCTTAATGATAAAAAAAGTATTGACCCTATAAAATTTATTAGCGATTTTCTTCACAATAATTTTATTCAATATATATATTTATATTTTTATAAGATTCTCTAACCGAACTTTGTAACATTGTCAAGAATATAAATATATTATTATTTTGTTCTTTATGTGGACGTAGTTGTGTTACGCACCACAAATTAAATTAAAATGAAGTTGGTAATAGACAAAATCTAATTGTTTATTGTTTGGTATAAATTCCAAACTTGTATAAAAGTGAAAACAGATACACCTCAATTTAAATTAATTCTATACAAATGCAAGTAGTTTTGAGCGGATTTATTCATCATATTCTCGTAAGTGGGTATTAACTATAATGACTACAAATATAATGGCACTATTTACGTTTTGGAATCACCATTCGTATTCATATGTCTTATTTATTCGTAGGTCCATAGATATTAAGTATATTATATGAGAGATGATAAATATTTGTGATATTATAAATATTTTTTTACTAACATTTTAGCTTTTTAATAAAGTCGTAGAACTAATGTTGTTTGTTATATTGAACGAAAAGTTTTTTTAAATTATTGTGATGGAACAAGTTCAGCCCCCTCTTAATATTGAGCGGACTAACCTCTGCCTATAATAGATGCATTTCATCACAAGTCACGAATTACACTGCGCCCGTAACATTGAGACATAGTTGTTAAGTTTCATGTGCCTGTCATTTCACTGACTCTCAAGGCCTGCTGCCGGAACACACCGTATGTAACCGCCGGATGTAAGCATTTTTTTTCAAATTTTTTGTCAATGCAGATTAATTTCAAAGTCTAATTATATATTGAAGACACATTAAATTGTATGAGTTTTTAATACAAACTACACATAAAACTTGGTAGACAACTTTACCGTTTATCGGTCATGGTAAAAGCATAAACACAGATTGCTACATAATCACAAAGGCAAAGATACTCCAGTGAGGCAATAAACCATGACAGCCTAACAAGAGGAATAAAAGTAAATAAGAAAGGGGAAAAGCTTTGAGAGACGTAAACAGCTCTCGCGTACCACTTACGTCTGCTCATATCTTGTTCCTATCAAGTTATTCGAATTTATATGTTAAGGTGAATACGAAATATATAATAAATACTATACATATATGAAATACACAACGAACGCTAAAGTTTTCAACCATCTGTGTGTTGGCAGAAATAACATACGGCAATAAGACCACAGAATAAATAAGGCCAGAAGGTTCACTCTGCAAAGTTATTCAATAAATAAGCGACTCTAGCTACGGTGCAATAAAGTGCACTTCAGCTTGTACAGCATGGAGTATCTAATGTTTATATTCACCTACAAGGCGTATCTCTTTCTATCGCATATCCACTATAATCTCTGATCTCTTCTGACGCGGCGCGCACGTACAATAAGCCCGTCCGGACGGGTACGCCGATGTACCTATAGCGACGTACCTAAACTGAACCAGGCAGGTGAACCAGGGCTGCTACGACGTGGTCTTTAAGAGGGAACGATGCGTGCGAAGAATTTTAAGAAAATTCATGAAACAGGCGAATCGTACTCCAAAACTGAGTTGGTTTCCATTTTTTTCCATTCCAATTTTAAACAATCACTGGGTGAATGTATAATCTATCCGAGTGCTGTCCGGGAATTACCTCGGTGAATTTTTACATTCACTCGAGGCCATTCAAATAACAAGTGGAATTTCACTTGACAGTAGAATACTCGGTGTAGATTTTCATCTTTCTAGTGTATGGTAGTCAGTTGTCATTTGAGAGTCCATTTAATGCAATTATTTTTACTCGTTGTAAAAATAATACATTTATGATAAAATATTTGTTTACTTAAGAATAATAGATATGAATGTGAACCTATTTTGTGTGTACATAATATTTTCCATTTTAATAGTGATTATTTTTTGCCATTGAAAAATATAAGCAAATGGTAACAACTATGGCTACTAGTAAGTTACTCGTGAGTTACTTGATGCTCGTTCGGAAACCACCAGGTTAACGTATTACATGAAATTTAGCCTTGATTAATTGACAAGCGTTACACTGGTGGGATATTTCGTTTCCGAACGCAGCAGATTTTTATTCTTACACTGAACTGGGTAGAACTTGACCACTATCGTACCTTATGTTAAGTAATGTTGCGATCGATGATGGAGCACGCTAACCTAAAAGATCTATTAGCCTATAATCTATATCTATATCCTAAAAGAACTATTCACTCGGGTTTTGAAGACTCAGGCAGGGTGTTCCATTCCCTTGCTATTATTATGACTTTCAATTACTATATCATCGTGGTACACCCATATTGTTAGATACTTTTTTAGTTATTTGAATGTAACTTTATCGATTATGATGGATTTAAAATAGGACCAACTTGAAGGTATACACTACCTAACAAACATGCAGACTGGAGGACACTACTGCTTCCGTGCTTCGGAGGGCACGTTAAGCTGTCGGTCCCGGCTGTCATCTTAGGATGGCAGTCGTTATAGCATGGTGGTAGGGCATTTTGCGAATGCCCGCCTGGCTAGCTATCACCCTCAAGTAGAAAATCTGTCGGCAAGCACCTAACGGTGTGTTCCGGCAGCTGCCCTTGAGAGCCAGTAATTCTAGATTAGCCTGAACAACATCTTCGACCATCATCACTTACCAACAGGTAAGATAGTGGTCAAAGGCTAAACTATTAAGCATAAAAAAAAAGTAAACTTACCATCAATAAATTATTACGAAACACAGATTCCAGTTCAAAACAGAAATCACAAACAAAATTATACCAATTAGTTTTATCAACGAATCAGTTTGCGAAATAGTTCATTTGAAAAGATAGCCATCAGTGACCGCGATTGAATGCCACAAAATAATATTGTGCATAATTATTTTATCATTATTTTTAGGCCATTATTGGTGAAACTACGTGATGCGAACGACATCGGCTACGTTCAAAATGCGGTCAATTTTGGTCTTCTGCGTGGTTATTTATTACGCGGTCGGAGAGGAAAAAGGTAAATATGTTTTTTATAACATGATTAATGAATGATTCAGGCGTAATTTTACGAAAATCCATATTTAGTAGAAACAAATACTAAAAAATATTTTAAGAAAAAATCACATTAATATTTTAGAAAACACTTACCAGATATAAAATTATACCGATTGACAATTCCACCTAATTTTCCTTTTAAGCCCACTTAATATCATAAACGCAACGTAGCAAAATAATTTTCAACGCATTTCGCTTCTACTAGTGCACGATAGCTTCCCGATCGTGTGCTCGAAGAGTCAAGATATCTTGAGGATGAAAATTTTTGAAACGTCAAAAATGCCACGTAGCCAAAATGGAAGAATTATGAACCGGAATATAATTCTTCCATTTTGGCTACGTGGCATTTTTGACGTTTCGTCCGCTTAACAGGAAATTAAACACTTTATAATATAGTTTTCGAATCCAGCAGATTATAACAACTGCCATCCTAAGACAATAACTGGAACCGATGGCTTAGTATGCTCTCCGAAGCACGTGCCAGCTCAGTAGTGATGTCACTAGTGGTCACACATCCAAGTCATCCAAGTCCATCATGACCGCAGCAGACGTTGCTTAACTTAGTTGATCGGTTAAAAATGACATGCTAAGCTACGAGCGCTTCACGTGTTCCATAATAGTAGATTATGATACAAGTGAGCTAAGTTGCTCATTATACACCAGGCCGTGTGTTGCAGCCTGAGCCGTAGGCGAGGGCGTAAATCAGCCGAGTGTATAATGAGCAAGTTGCTCACAAGTTTCATACGCACTTTTCCAACACCCTTGCGAGGAAAAAAAAAATATTGTACAAATGCGATACAAACAACATACGAAAATTATGGAAAATAGCGCGCAAGTTTTTTTTTTTGCGCGCGGCAATTGTATATTGGTTTTATTAAATATAAACCTCTTTGATGTTACAAATCTGTATTACCCGATTAAATTGAAAATACTCTGTTTACTCGCATATAATTCGCAGTTAGGTACTAACTTAAATTTGTAGGGATAATTCTATTACGCACTAGTGTATAATATTACTATGCACGAGGTTGTTATAGTTCGGCTTATGGCCCTAAGAACGATATAATAAAGCTCACTTAACGAGCAATGGTGTTGAAAAATTGTGTTTAATAATTGTGTTTAATTTCTGCATAATAATTACAGCACACATCTGCAATAATATTCCTTAAATCCGTATTCATAGGACTTGCATTTGAGTATCACGAGCTCCAATGCAAGATTTTAAACAGTTCTTAATCACCAGAAAATCCTTTCACGGCTGTGGTGAGAAAAACCCTCATCAGCACAGCTCACTCGTGCATGGACCACGTCAACGCTACTGATAGCGACCTGGAGTATCTTCGCAAAGACCCACCTTTTCCTGGGAAGTCTGCTTGCATTATCGAGTGTCTGCTGGAAAAGGTAATTTTGGTTAGCTCAGCCAATGCTCTAGTAAAAAAAATAATATAGACCAAATGAGTGCCTCCTCCTTTTTTGATGTCGGTTACAGGTTTTGCTATGCACGCAATTACACACTGAGAAAAATCTAAAGTCAAAAGCGCCCTAATGACGGCCAATTTATATGGTATAAGGCGAAAAACCGACCAAACGTAAATACGTACAAGAACGCCTTCCAACTAGAAGGCGTTAAACGAGGTCAGTGAAGGCGAATGTTTCTTTTCGTCTTCATTTAAGGTGTATTTTGTGGTCTTTCTTAAATATTGACTTTTCGATGAGGCTGATTAAGTCGTACGTTATAGTGATAATCACCGTATATAAACCGCCGTAAAAGTAAGGTATATTTTATGGTCAGTACTGCAATTATTATCGTATAACAAGTTCAATTCTGAAAATACTTTACCGAAGGCGTTTTTGACGGTTGTGTTTATTATAAAACATGGTACATTTTTATTGATTGGTGAAAATCATCTTAAGAGTTGTGAATTCATCTTGCGTATTTACAATTCAACGGTAAAAGGTCAAATTTGATTTAAGCCTTTAAGTCGTTTTTCTCAGTGCATCATTATGTGCTAACATATGATAATAAGTAGTCATATATAAGTAATATAGTGTATTATTATATTATAATTATAAATACGTTACATTAGAAGGTATATTTTTTATTTTCTTAGTCTTATAGGTTAGCCTTTGACCACTATCTCACCTGATGGTAAGTGATGCTTCGATGATGTGGTCGAAGATGTTTTTCATACTAACCTAGAATTACTGGCGCTCAGGGACAGCTGCCGGAACACACCGTTAGGTGTTTGGCGACAGATTTTCTACCTGAGGGTGGCTGCTAGCCAGGCGGGCATTCGCAGATTGCCCTACCACATGCTATAACGACTGCCATCCTAAGTGAACAACCGGGACCGACGGCTTAACGTGCCCTCCGAAGCACGGAAGCGCTCAGTAGTAATGTCACTAGCGGTCACCCATCCAACTCATGACCGTGGGCGACGTTGCTTAACTTGCTGATCGGTTAAGAACAGCTAAGCAAACTTCGCTACGAGCGCTTTTAAAAGTATAGTTGAAAAGAAAAGTGTTTAGATTCCAGTTTAAGTTTTAATAGCGCAATTCGTATATATATCAATAAAAATTGTTTTGTCTCACAATTAAAACAGTCAAAAATAAGTAAAAACGATCTTCAGAGCGATTCTAGGGCATAAAATGTTTATAAATGAAGCTGTATAAATAAATCTGTAGGCTTCGTTACAAATCATATCTAACAAATATAATACAGGGTTATTGGTAAAATGCTAACAACCTCTTAGGGTTGACTTCTGCTAGTCCTAACAAACATTTTAAGATAAAAAAAATATATAAAAATACTGTTTTTTTTGCGTATATGACGGAATAAGCACGAGTAGCACCTGATGTTAAAAGTCTCTTGTGCCTGTAATTTATAAATTAATATTTATTCTTTTTATTACTTAGCTCGATGTACTCGTAAATATTCTAAACTCTTAAATGTTTTTTGGACTAGCAGAAGTCAACCCTAGAGGTTGTTAGCATTTTACCAATAACCCTGTAAGTATATGAATGCGAAAGTTACCATGTTTGAATGTTTGTTACGCACTCATACTTCAACAGCCCGATGGAACGATATGAAATTTGTGATTGAAAATAGTAAGTAAAAACAAAACCTAAAAATAAAATAAAACAAAAAACAGTTTTCTGAATTTACTATTAATTTACTTTTAATATTATATTGTAACAGTTCTCTTCAAATCTGTCCACGAATGTGATTTCGTGCATAGCGAAATTTTTAAGTTGGTATTTTTCGAGACGAGCATAGTGGGACTAGAGCATGGGAGGACTAGTATATCAGCCGGATTTTCCATTGGTGAACATAGTCTCCCCCATTAATGGGGGATATATAATATAATCCCCACGCTTATCAGACGTCTTGGGTATCGCAGTTTAAGATATGGAGTACCTCTGAAGGTGCAGCTGCCCAGCTTCTGGTATTTTACCTTTAGTCGCCTCTTACGACACCCAAAGGTAGAAATGGGGGGGGGGGGTGATATTTTAGCCCAGCACCCCACGGGTCAGGAGAACTAACCAGGTAGGTAATTTTATTACCAAAAAAAACTGAAAAGATGCATATATTAGGTCCTTACATATGAAATTGGCGTTTTTCGTACTGGCCACTTTAATCACGAATTTTTCCTCTTTGGTAAGGAATTCCAAATTCAAATTTGTACAGCTATAGACTCATGTATTTGTGCTTCGATGATCGTCATTCATTTGTTTTTTTTCTTCTGTTTTTTTCTGTTTGCGTCACTCATTTTACAAAATGGAAAACCTTAAATATCGCATTATTTACGAGTACGAGTTCCGCCGTGGCACTAGTGCTGCGGAAACAACTCGAAGGGTGAATGATGTGTATGGCGGTCGTGTTGCAAAAGAAAACACAGTTCGTTTTTGGTTCCAACGTTTTCGTTCTGGAAATTTCGACCTGCAGAACAAGCCCCGTGGACGGCCTGAGACTCAAGTTGATAATGAAGAGTTGAAGGCTATTGTGGAAGCGGATCCATCGCAAACCACGTCCGAGTTAGCTGCAGGCTGCGATGTTAGTGATAAAACTGTTTAATTCACTTGAAGCAAATTGGGAAGATTAAAAAGCTTGAAAGGTGGGTACCTCACGAATTGACTGAAACAAACCGGCAAACGCGCGTCGACTGCTGCGTTACATTACTAAACCGGCACAATAATGAAGGTATTTTAAACCGAATCATTACCTGTGATGAAAAATGGGTTCTTTACGATAATCGGAAGCGCTCAGCGCAATGGTTAGATCCTGGCCAGCCAGCCAAATCCTGCCCCAAGCGAAAATTAACCCCAAAAAAGTTACTTGTAAGAGTGTGGTGGACTAGTGCCGGTATTGTTCATTACAGTTTTATCAAATCTGGCCAGACTATTACGGCTGATGTCTATTGTCAGGAATTGCAAACCATGATGGAAAAGCTAGCGGCTAAACAACCTAGGCTGGTCAATCGCTCCACGCCACTGCTGCTTCACGACAACGCTAGACCACACACTGCGCTACAGACGGCTACTAAATTAGAAGAGCTTCAATTGGAAAGTCTAAGACATCCTCCGTACTCCCCGGACCTTGCTCCAACAGATTACCATTTTTTCGAAATTCGGATAACTTCTTGCAAGGGAAAAAATTCAACTCCGATGGGGCAGTCCAAATCGCCTTCAAAGATTTTATTGATTCCCGTCCGACTGGTTTTTTTAGTAAAGGGATCAATGAACTACCTATGAGATGGCAAAAGTGCATAGAAAATAATGGTTCATACTTTGATTAATTAAATATATTATATTAAAAAATATTCGACTTTTTGTTCCTCCCATACAAAACGCCAATTTCATATGTAAGGACCTAATATATACAAGCTTTTGACTCAATTGTAATATAATTTTAAATAACGTTATAATGTAATGTTATTTTTTATTTGTATCAAGGTTGAAAAGCTCTAATGTTACTAATTACAATATTTTACAAAATAATTTAAGTTACTAAATTGCTTATACGTAAGCAATTTTAATTACTACGGTAAACAAATAGTTTCTAAGTGATTTTTTATTATTAGTGATTTACAAGCATGAGGACCACCTGATGGTAAGCGGTACCTCTGCCTATAAAAGATACATTTCGTCACAAGTGACTTGTACTGCGTCCGTCATTCTGAACTATACATTTGTTAAGGTCTCATGTGCCTATAATTATGTTTCTCAATGGCTCTCAAGCACTGCTGCCAGAACATACTGTCAGGTGCTTGACTTAAGGGTAGTTAGCTAGCTAGACGAGCATTTGCAAATGCCCCTTCCACCATGGAGTGAAGCACAAGCCGGTGGTGAGGCTCAAACCATTACTATGACGCGGCAGTCCGTAGCTCTTACCGCTCTGCTATCATTACTTCACTGATGTCTGATATAGAAGAACATATACAAAAAAAAAATGCCAATATCCCTATAGCTCGCTGACACGGTAATTACAAATCTAATTGATGGTGACCAGTATTGTGTTTTTTTATTTTATTGTTACGGAACAAACTTGAGGCCCACCTGATGTTAACTGGACTAACCTCTGCCTAGAACATCGTTTCTAGGCAGAGGTTAGTCCAGTTGCAATGCATCTACATTTTATCACAAGTGACGAATTGCACTGCGCCCGTCACCTTGAGACATAGTTGTTAAGTCTCATGTGCCTGTAATTTCACTGGCTCTCAAGGACTGCTGCCAAAACTCACCGTCAGGTGCTTGGCGACAGATTTTCTACTTGAATGTGGTAGCTAGCCAGGAGGGCATTCGCAAAATGCCCTTCCACCATGCGATGAAGCTCAAACCAGCGGTGGGGATCGAACCAGTGTCCTGCGGCACGGCAGTCATAACTGTTACCGCTCGGCCATCATTGCTTCAAAATATGGTGTATTGTAGAGAATAGAATATATTCCTTGTTTTTACATAGCTTATAGACCACTATCTCACCTGATGGTAAGTGATGATGTAGTTGAAATGTTGTTCAGGCTAACCTAGAATTACTGCATCAAGGAGAGCTGCCGCAATACACCGTTAGGTGCTTGGCTAAAGATTTTCTACTTGAGGATGGTAGCTAGTCATGCAAGCATTTCAAATATGCGCTACCACCCTAAGCTAAATAGACTGCCATCATAAAACATCAACCGTGATTGACGACGGCATAAATTGCCCTCCGAAGCCACTAACGGTCACCCATCCAACTCATGACTGCAATGGACGTTGCTTAACTTTGCTGATTGGTTGAACAGCTAAGCAAACTATACGAGCGCGACAAAATTGATTTTGTAAGCTATTTGCTTAAGGAAGAGAAAGATAAAATTTATTTTTTTATATTATACAAAACTGACTTTTACCAATCAAAAGTATGAAGTAACTTATGAAAGTTGGACCATGAAAATGAGAGCCATAGTTCAGTTCAAAGCTTATTGTATATTTACTTGTTTGTAGTAAAACGTAATTTTAATATAGATGTCGCTTCGTCCCCATACGATGGTTAAAGAACGAGAGGAAAAATTGGAGTAATGACTCATTGTCATATTAGCTCAGTCGGTCAGAGCATACATACCCCGGCTATAAGGTGGATGACGCGGGTTCGAATCCCGCACATGGCATAATTTTATAAATTTGCAATTTTGTAGAGAGCCATAGAGTTTAGAATCAGCTTTGTAAATTCTGACTTACAGATAGGCATCATAAAGCATAAGAAATATTCTAAAATGGGCTTCATGACTGCTGTGACACCTTTAGTCTTCCGAAACAAGAAGAAATTGGAGCATATGAAGACTGTCTCTGAAAACTGTGAAAACGAGGTAAAAAAAATGGCATTATATATTATTGTGATGGAACAAGCACGAAGTCCACCTGGTGTTAAGCGGTGACCTCTGCCTACAACAAGAGTTCGTCACACTTATCAAACTGAATGTGGGATGAAAAGTAGAGTGTACAACACGGTTACAAACTTATTTTTTCCCTGGGCGAATTGTATTAAATCCCTCATTGCGCTTAGGATTCTTATATAGAATACTTCGCTCAGCTCTGGATTCAAAATAGCGCCCTCAGCGTAAAATTATAATTTTGCTCCCTTGTTGTACAATCTACTATTTCATTACACCCGTTTGAAAATTTTTAATTGGATATAGTGGGAATAAAACTCTAATTTCATTCCCATGCGAATTTGTATGTTCCTTATTCTGATTGGCTCTCGCTCGTTCTTCTAATAATTTCAATATTTTACCAAACTAGCGTAATCTACGTTAGTTTGGTACAATATTGAAATAAACGGTAAGATAATAATACCTGTTTGATAATATTGTCTACACATACGAGATAAGAGATAAAAGATTTTCTTTTTCTCATAGGAAGGGACGAAATTGTGTATCACTTGGGATCTAAATATTTTATTTCATATTTTGGCATATATTGAATCCCCGTTACTCTCTGGATTCAAAATAACGCCCTCTAGGAACAAAACATTGCTTTGAACTCGAGTACCAAAAACAACTATAGGTCAATGCAATCAGATTATATGGTCATGTCATGCTTAATATTTGTAATTTACTACGTAGTTACCATCTTGAAAATGTTTTGCCTATATTTTACTTTTATTCTCACATGGTCGTGTATAATGTTTATATTATGTTTATGTTTTTTACAGATTCAGCATAATGTGGATGTCTGCGAGTTGGGAAACGAAGTCACTTCCTGTATTTTTAAATACGCCCCGGAGCTACATATGAAAGCGTAATATTATTCAATGCTAACAATGTAAAAAAAGCACTTACTAAAACCGTATTTTTTTCAATCATAAATAAATTAAATGTACATATTCGTTTTTCTACCCACTTCAAAAAGGGAGTAGGTGCCCTATTCGTTTGTTTTTTTTATGTTTGTTAACTCAGAACTTTTGAATGGGTGACCGATTTTAATGATTCTTTTTTTTACTTGAAAGCTGATGTTTGCCGTGCGTTCTAATTTAAATTTCATTAAAAACCGTTTTTAAGTGAACAGTATTTTCTTATCTTGATTATATAGCCATTGACAGTGAATGACAATCGATCCCATAAGTGAAGCAGTGATGGCTCAGTGGCATTGGCTATGGACTGCGGTACCGCAGGTCCATGGTTCGAATCCCGTCGCGGGCTTGAGCTTCACCGCATGGTGGAAGGGCATTTTGTGAATGCCCGCCTGGCTAGCGACCACCCTCAAGTAAAAAATCTGTCGCCAAGCACCCAACGGTGTGTTCCGGCAGCAGTCCTTGAGAGTCACTTAGAAATTACAGACACATGAGACTAAATAACTGACTGAATTTTGCGAATGCCGCTTGGCTTGCCACCACCCGGTGGTAAAACATAGATATTAGACCCAGGGATACGCATGCTAGGTTACACCGGGTTTGAATACTTGGTATTCAAAATATGACAAAACAACGTTTTTATAAAAAGCGCTACTCCCGTAGAAGTCGAACAGACGCACGGACAGCTGAGGGATCCGTTTTCAAGTATGGAACTGAAAAAGCTAAAAATATCCCAAATGTGCAGACAAGTTGAAACGAAGTTCCTTATCGTGAAAGGAGGCTAGACGGAAAAAATTAAGACCAAAAGTTGTAAGGACACTTTTTGCTATAGTTGTAAGCCGTGCGGCGTGCGCGTATTTCTCTGTCTGTCTCTCTCTATCCCTCTCTCTCATAGAAAGCAAGCCAGTTATCTCTCTCTATCCCTCTCTCTCATCAGTTATTTTAAGTTTATATTACATTATATTTGTTATTAATAATAATAACTAAAATTTATACAAAAAAAAACAAATTACAATTCCTTCTCTAGTTAATCGAAAGAAACTACGTTCCATCCGGGTTTCCCTTGACACCTCTCAAGTTTTTATATATATTAATAGTATCGCCTAGACTTTCATTATGATACCCAACTCGATGAATTTGAGAGTAACATTTCCCCCCCCCCCCCCCTATTTGGCGTATCAAATCCATTTTTTTTAAATATGCCTTATTTATTTTGCGCTATCAAGTAGAATCTAATGATATCTCATACATTAAAATCGTTTTTGCGTTAAGAAATGATGGTGGAACAAAGAAACTCACAAACATACATGCACCCTGAATACATAACACTCCTATTTTGGACAGTCGTGTAAAAAGACGCGATGTGAATTGATTCGGTGAAGGATAACACAAGGTCGGTGGGGCTTGTTATATAATACAGCATTTATTATCTAAAATGCTGTATTTATATATTTTTAAACAACTAGAAGATTAAAGAATCTCTTTTACTAGTGATTATATTACTAACAGTGCTACAGCTTGGCCATAATGCCCCATATAAAACCCTCGAGGTTTCTTTTTGTCATGAAACCAAAAGTTGGTAAGTATTTTAAAAAAATGCACAGGTCATGCAAGTTCAAGCAAGGAGTTTACACGAAATTTAAAAAAAAATGTCTTAAAATGTTATCTGAGCAGGAATTTCATTGCAATGTCGCATACATGTTACTTAAATACTCAACTTATGTTCTTATTAATCTATTTTAATAAAAAAAATTTGTATCAAAACGTCGAAATTATTTTATTTTTATCACACTCCGTCATGGCTGTATACCTGCGTAGGTATTTGTACTTAACGTTATTGAACGAAACATTTGTATAATCTGTGGTGTCGGCAAAAACCCCACCATCCGTTTAAAAAAAGTTTACGTATTTCGTAATAATAGTTGTGCTGACTTGTATTAACATGTTGGCATCGTTCTGGAACACTATGGCCTATATAAATGAAATTCTATTCTTATCATTATCGCCGATGCCAATGGGTTAAAGCTATAATTCATAATTATTTAGTCGCAAATGTGATGATTATATTGTATGTTTCACAGGCGGTACGGGAATTACGAACCTCAACTCAGAAAGCTATTCTATTTATTATACTAGAGCTTCGATCGTAATTCCTTACTTACCGCCCTTAATACACAATGTACCAAACAAACACACACTCAAAACTCTCATCCGAACTCCTACATTATTAGTGTGATTCCGAAACAATTTCCCGACGCACGACAATCCATTACAAATAATCCACATGGATTACCACGCAATAAAAATAAGCAGCAATCTGGTCTGACAGCTGACATGACGTGGCGTCACTATGACGTCAGACGTCAGTGACGTTGACATATTCGTTTCGAGAGCATTTTGGTGTATTCGGAAAAAGGAAGGAATTTGCATGGAGTGAATCTTTAGGCTTTTTTGCATGTCGTTTCCGTTGGGATTTATTTTTCTTGTCTTTATATGAACTAGGTATGTTACTTGCTCAGTGAACTATGGTGGGTAGAGAAAATAATCACAAGTACAAGAGATAACAATTGTAAGGTGAATAATTGTTTTAAAAATAAAATACAGCATAATAAGTAAAATATGAAAAAAATCTAATTAGGGCGAGCAAAGCAAGCCCTATTACTGATTATTTTGTGGTACACTTTACTGAAAAACTATCACGCCTATAGATTTGTGCTTTAACATAGTAATTTAACTTCAAACCTAGATGTGTTATCTGTCAAAAAAAATATTATGACGATTAAAAAAAATGAACATTATCAATTTTGTATTCATTAGATACAATGTTATTGTACAACAACGCCACTTGTTACAAAATCAAAGCGTTAACGTCGCTGCAACAGCACTGAACTCAATACTTAAATACATCGTAGTTTATCAACTTATTACTAGATGACACCACTAGAATCAGGTTGTAAATAGCGCAAGCCCTCACAAAGCTAAGCTCTATGCAAAGCTCTATACAAGCCCCACCTGCCACACTCTGTTATCCTTCACTGAATAAATTACATCGTATCTTTCTATCTTCTGCCCGTACACAATACTTTCAAAATGTTTCGCTAACATGACAATGACTCCTAACTCCAATATTTTCTCTTTTTCTTTTCACCATCATATCGGGATGGAGCGACACCTGAAGTTTAACCTACGAATAAGTACTACAAACAAGACTATTTTTGGATTTAGCTTTAAACTTGTTAATGATGACGCAACCCTATAGTACTTTTTTATTTCGGCTATAACGCATGCTCTACAGATTACATTACGAAATTACAAATTTACGAGAGGAAAAATTATAGTCATGTGCGGTATACAAAAAGGCCAATCAACCAGCTTCAAAGGAGTACATAAAGTTGCATTTAAAAAATAATTATGTTATTGTAACGGAACAAGCTTGAGACCCACCTGATGTTAAGCGGACTAACCTCTGCCTATAACACATGCATTTCGTCACAAGTCACGAATTGCACTGCGCTCGTCTCCTTGAGACATAGTTGTGAAGTCTCATGTGCCTGTAATTTCACTGGCTCTCAAGGAATGCTGCCGGAACACACCGTTAGGTGCTTGGCGACAAATTTTCTACTTGAGGGTGTTAGCTAGCCAGGCGGGCAATTGCAAAATGCCCTTCCATCATGCGGTGAAGCTCAAGCCAGCGATGGGGATCGAACTAGGGACCTGCGGTAAGGCAGTCCATAGTGACCTCTGCCTATTACCCCTCGGCCATCATTGCTTAATAAATAAATTATTAAATTGCATGGGCCAATATTCCAAAGTTCAACAGAAACATAACAGTTTAAAATACCAAAATGAGGGTAATATATTTTAATGACCGCGCTGTATCGGAATTAATCAGCCGTTTTAATTTCACCTGCAGATTAAAACGGCAATAAGTTCCGCCGACGGGGAATTTTTCATGAAAGATTTTTCACATTTTCCGGTATTGGAGTTGAAATTTTTGTATTTATGGTTTTTAGTGCAATCAAAGAATTTTTATTTATTGCTGATATGCAGAATCAAAATCAGAATATTTATTCACCATTATAACAATGTTTGTTACACTAGGTAAGTCATTTTACATAAAGTCAAAGTCAAAATCATTTATTCAATTTAGGCGTCTACGACGCTCTAATGAAGGTCAATTACAAATTTTAGTATTGAAATATTCTACATTGTACTGCCACGTTTAGCAAATAAATTGTATAGAGCCACTGCGAGAAGAACGGGCAGGAAACTCGGGGCCATTCTTTTAAATATCTTTTAACATTGTGTTACATACTTACTATATAATAGAGTTATTACATAAGTTTTGCAGTACCATATATATAATCAAAAAATACACCAATAATATTGCATATATTAATTACAGCATACATGCAGTACATTTATATATAACTTATATTTAAATTCATTTGCATGAATTTAAATATAAGTTTGAATAGTCATAGACATTATAAACACATGCATACACAATTCATTGACATAACATTGGTTTTAATATTTTTTGTCGTTAATGAAATTAAAACCATACTATAAATAATGAATAAAATTTTATTATACAATATTATGTCATGACACGACGATGATAAAAACTCCTATATGTACTGACAAAGTCCCTATATTGCTTTGTATGCTAGCCTTTGACCGCCGTCTCACCTGATGGTTTGTGATGATGTGGTCAAAGATGTTAGTAAGGCTGACCTAGAATTACTAGCTATCAAGAACAGCTGCCGGAACTTAGTCAGATGCTGGTGACAAATAAAAAAAGCAGTGGACGTTGCTTTACTTAGCTGAACAGCTCCCCTACGAGCACTTCAAATAACGCAGTAGTCCTAGGTACAGTCCGTACGTACATTCAATTTTCAAAAGATTTTGTTTTCAACTTCTTTCTTCTTTGATTTCAATTATGTGGAGTTTCTGAGGTGACAAAGAACGTCCGAAGAACATCGTCTAAGGTTTTTGAAGCCAACCGCCTAGCTTGTTTGACATTCTTTGGAATGTTCTTGTTGGAGGTATGCCGGTATTGATACTGTATCAGCCGGACTGTCCACTGGTGAACACAGTCCCATCACCCCTTTCACCATTAAGGGGAGCTTGCCTAAACCCTCATGCTTGCGTCTTGGGGATTGCAATGTAGGATCTGCTGCCCACCTTTTTTTTTGCTTATGCCTGATACCTTAGTCTTTGACCACTATCTCACCTGATGGTAAGTGATGATGTGGTCGAAGATGTTGTTCAAGCTAACCTAGAAGTACTGGCTCTCAAGGCCAGCTACCAGAACACACCATTAGGTGCTTGGCGAAAGATTTTCTACCTGAGGGTGGTAGCTAGTCAGGCGGGCATTCGCAAAATGCCCTACCACCATGCAGTAACGACTGCCATCCTAAGACAACAACTGGGACCGACGGCTAAACGTGCCCTCCGAAGCACGGAACCGCTCAGTATTAATGTCACTAGCGGTCACCATCCAACTCATGACCGCGGGCGACGTTGCTTAACTTTGCTGATCAGTTAAGAACAGCTAAGTAAACTTCGCTACGAGCGCTTCAAAAGTATCTCATAATCCTCACGCTTGGCAGGAGTATTGTGGATCGCAGTGTAATATAACAGCTTCTGAAGAATCAGAAGGCGCTGTAGCTTACTTTCTGGTATATTTCCTTCGTTGCATCTTATGACTCCTACAGAAATATACATGGATGTAATTATATCTATATACAAAAAGGGTATATGAATGTAAAAAATGTATGATCAAGTGGGTAGGACCGCTTAAATATGAAGAAACTGAAATGCTACTTCAGGTTCAATAGGGTTCAACAACTCAGCACACATACACATCACCACACCTCCTCGCACACAAACTAACATACAAACAAACACACCCTCATGCATATTTTTTCAAAATCACCGGTAACTCCCAGTCAAAAAATCTATGGTATGAAAGAGCAGGGACTCCTAATACAGGCATTCTTTGCTTAAAAGGAATCTCTGGTCGCTTAATTAGGTTTTGTATATTTTTTGGTTACTGAAATAAACATTATTATTATTATCTCAGCATCCCTCGTGGATATATTAAAGGTAATTAATTCTGTAATAAAAATAAATGCATTTCCTAACACTCGTCCATTTTACAAAATGTAACAAATTCGTTTGCTCGCGTTGAAGCCACAAATGACTGCTCCTAAAGTTGGGTTAAACAATAGATTAAAGATAACGGGTGATTAAGGCTTGGTTTGCAAATTGGCCGGTTCAGTTAAAGGTTTTAAACGTGATTTGAATTGTTAAGTTAGAATTATTTATATTTTAATCGTGGTTAGGGAAGACTTTTGTCAGTTGCAGTGTCAGAACCGGATTGTTTAGTTTTGACGTGACCCCACGGTATAGAAATCTCGTAAACATGTCTTTTAAGTTAAGGACGATCTTAAGATGCAGTTTTGCCGCAATTTTTTTTTATACCTGTAAAGTTAGCCCTTGGCCAGTATCTCACCTAATGGTGAGTGATGGTGAGGTATATGATGTTGTTCAGGCTAACCTAGAATTACTGGCTCTCAAAGACAGCTGCCGGAACACACCGTCAGATGCTTAGCGACAAAGTATTCTACTTGAGGGTGGTAGCTAGTCAGGTGGGCTTTCGTAAAATGCCCTATAACCATGCTATAAGGACTGCAGTCTTAAGACAACAACTGGGACCGACGGCTTATCATGCCTCCGAAGCACGGAAGCGCTCGGTAATGGGTGGTCACTAGCTAGGCGGATATTCGCAAAATGCCCTTCCACTATGCGGTGAAGCTCAAGCCCACGGTGGGATTCGAACCATGGACCTGCTCACGGCTGTCCATAGCCAATGCAACTGAGCCATCACTGCTTCAAAATTCAAAATGGTTTCACAATTATTATTATGTAAGAATACTTTTACAATAACATAATATTGTGAATATGTTTGTTGCTCGATAAACGTATATATTATTATTATGTTTCACAAAGCTGCCGCTAGATGGCAATGTACCAACGGATTCTGAATCGCGCTGTCGTTGCGTTTTCAAAGTACCTATAAAATTCACAAACGAATATTCGAATTACAATTCAAATAACTTGTCAGTAATCGTACTCTTATATTTTAGTTTTAACAGGAAAAACGTGGAAGAGATAAAAAAGAACAACAAAATTGTTCTATATTATGATAACCGGCTACTACGGAACCCTAAATTGTGCGTGGCTAGACTCGCGCTTCACAGTTTTTATTTTAACAGAACGCTGAGTCTAAGATGGCTTATTTTACCGACTAATTTATTGTATGTATCACATCACACAACGACCGTTAACAACTTCATCCCACTACGAAAGTTTATCAATTATCCCAAGTGACGCAGAAATCTATTAGTAACCCACGGGATTTGTTACTATTACCTAATCTGTGCTAAATGTTAATCCATTGAAAACATGTTGAAAAGGAGGAAAATGTGCAGGAAAACACCATGTAACACAATAAGGAATTGTTTTGCAAGAACATGACAGAAAAGTTTAAAGATGGCAAGAAAAGTTGGTACCAATGTCGAAGGGATTGGAACCTGTCTGTTACATGGAGCGACTATGTATTGATACATGTGGTGAACCCATAAGATACAAGGATAATTTGGAGTATTTCTTCTACTTCGTAACTGGTAAATTGGGATATAAATATTTTTTTTGTTATTTGTTACAAAATAAGCGAAGAAATCGGAATAATATACGATATTATATTAGGATGTAACATATTATATTATGATGTTTAAGAGAAATGTACTATTTGTTCATTTCAACTTGATTTATTCTTGTAATAATATATAATAATATAAAAAACTGTAACGCCTGCCATCCTAAGACAACTACCGGGACCAACAGCTTAACGTGCTCCCCGAAGTACGTGCACGGTCAGTAGTAATGCCACTAACGGTCACCCATCCAACTCATCACCGCAGCGGACTTTGCTTAACTTAGCTGATGGGTTAAGAATGGCTAGCAAACTACGCTACGACCGCTTCAATTATTAAGAGTAGTTAAACTTACATAATATTTACTGATTTAACCAGCATAGCTTTTAACCAGTATTTCACATATTGGTAAATCAAGGAGAGTAACATTACTTACCTAGAGATTCAGATTCAGAGAAGTGCAAGATGAGCGATGTGAAAAATCTAAAAACAGATGGACCGATTGATACGCTTCGTTTTCCTATCCTTGTTGAGCGCAGCGATTCTTTTGTTAAATTTTGCTCATCTTCTTCTGGTCTCTGATGGATAAGAAGCCTTAGAACAGGAACTGCCTCACAAGGACAGCTTTTGTTATACACTGCTATATATGCTTGGACATAGATTTTCTGGTAGGTAGCTAACAGAAGAATATTGTTAATGCAAATGTGTTCGTTTATGTTGATATGTGTGTTACGTCGCACCTTTTTCTTTCTTTTTTTTAATATTATTGTGAAGGTACTAGCACGAAGTCCACCTGATGTTAAGTGGACTAACCTCTGCCTATAACAGATGCATTTCATCACAAGTCACGAATTGCATGCACTACGCCCGTCACCTCGAGACGTATTTGTCAAGTGTCATGTGCCTGTAAATTCACTTTTTAGGTAGTTTTAGGTTTCCCAAAGGTCAAAACAGAGGCCTTCTAATGGGACTACGCTTCCTGTTCGTCATGAGTCGAATGTCACAGTTTTCTAGCCCGTAAACAGAATAGGTTACAACTAAGCCATAATTCCTACACTTGGCAGGTCTTCATGATCGCGGTTTAAGATATCAGTTCCTCAGAAGGCGCTGCTTCCCACCATCCCGTATTTTGCCCACAGTCGCCTCTTCCACGAAAAGAAGTGGGTAACATTCTAACCCAGCACCCCACGTATTAACAATTTAATAATCTCAAAATATGGTATATATATAACTATATTCAGTTTTAAGCTAACAAATACTGAAAACGTCGTTATATAATGTAGTTCAGACATTTTTTTATTTTACGAGCTTTTGTAATACAGAAGCTTATAAGAGCGATGCCCGACTGGCACTTAGCCTTTTTTTTTGATAACTCATAACACAACAAATACTTTTATAGCAGTTTACTAGTTGGTGCAATCCTTATATATCATATTGTGTCTTGAACCATTGTCGTATCCTATAAAAGGGGGTGAGTAGAAAAAAGAATTAATACTACCATTATAGCAAGGGATGTTGTTATGGTTCCCTTTAATGGGGTATTTTACGCTTCAAGAAATTGGGGCATTCAGTGCAGGGTACTGACTGAAAGGTCAATGATTGAAAGTACACGGTACGAGCGCACAATAGTTATTTTCAGCACACCTGTTCGATAATAGCTACGTGTTTTGCAAAGCTACAAAGTTGTTGTATGGCGCGAGTACTTTTAGCTGAGGCAGCGAAGGCTTAAACCACAAGCAAAGCCAGAAAAAACAATTACAAAATATAGAATCCTGAGCGTAACGAGACCTACTAAGGTACGAAACGCAAAATAACTTTGCTGCTGAGCGCAACACACATTTTTTTACCTTACTGCAGTGAGGAAAATGGAAGGTGCAATATACAGCTTAATTAATATGTATAGTAAAATTAGTACTTTTATTTATATTACAAATTTAAAAAAATACATTCGTTACGTTTAATATTGTTATATTTTCAATAATGGCTGCTCTACGGATAACAATTCAATATTATAAATTTACTTATTTTAATATTGTAATGTTTGCAATAACGGCTGCCCTTAGGACAACAATTCGAAATTACAAATTTACTTATTTTATTATTGTTATGTTTGCAATAACGCCTGTTCTGCGGCTTACATAAAAAAATTGCGGGAGAAAAAAATATAGTCATGTGCGGTATTTGAACTCGCGTCCATCCACCACTATAGCCGGGGTATGCTCTGACCAACTGAGTTAACATGACATTATGACTCCTAACTCTAATTTTTGCTCTCGTCTGTCAACCATCGTATGGGGATTTAGCAACACCTATAAACTTACTGTTCAACTTACGTTGTTAACATGTAAATGGTGACACACCCTTATAATTTTATATTTTTATTTTTGCAATAACGCCTGCTCTGCAGATAACATTACAAAATTACGAGATGAAAAATTAAAGTCATGTGCGGGATTCGAACCCGCGTCTATGCCTATAGCCAGGAAATGCTCTAACAATTTTTTTTCTTTCGTATCAAAGGGTTGAACAACATAACCTAGTTTTAAATCTCTTAACTGAGCATACATATCCTAAACTAACAGTCGCAATGGCCGAAATCAGTCAGGACTACATCATCATCATCATGCTCTGACCGACTGAGCAAACATGCCATTATGACTCATAACTGTAATTTTTGCTCTCATTCTTCAACCATCGTATGGGGATGGAGCGACACCTATAGTGTTATTATGGGTTACTATAGAAAGTATTTTTTTTTTGGATTGTTATAATGCTTGGAATTCTGTACACTATTTCCAAACTAGCGGGTAAAAACCCTTTTGCACACAGATTTCTAATGGCAAGCAAAAACGTTTCCGTGCTTGTGAGGTGAAATATAATAGTAGTTTATGCAACTGTCATATTAGGTATTAAAACATAAGTGTACTTTTTTGAAACGAGCCGCAGTGTTTTAATACCTAGTTTTATGCAGTTGCATGTACACTACTTTATTTAATCTCATGGCTATAGGTAGCTACATTAAATAATTTTTTTATCCAACAAAATATTACTTAAATTCGTATGTACGAAATAGTGCCAAAATGGAAAAAGTCTGTTATTGGTTTATGGCTCGGAACCAGCACTCACCACAGATAATGTGTACTTAAATTGAATTGAAACCTCCTTGGTCGGGTCACATTAACTTTAATAATTATATAATTGTTTTAAAGCATATTAGGAGAATAATGCTTTAATTTAACTTTTTATTTTTTTTAAAGAAGTATGTAAATAAAATATGCCAATAAAAGTCTGCATTTCATTTCATAATTAGAATATTACCGAATGAGGTTATATAAAGTATATTTGTTGTACAAAAATTTTAACCCCGCCGTGCCCCCTCCGCGTTCTACAGAATAGATACGCGAAATAGCTGTTTTGTCCTAGTGATAGCGCATTATTAACTTCGTGTAGCGTTCGTGTGTGAATGGAGTAAACCGTTACCGCGTTATCATTTCATGCTCAAAGGCCACGCACTACTGCTTAGATACTAGTTACTGATTTCGTGTTTGTGAAAATTAAACATTCAGTTATTGATTCCACACCACCCCCGCAGTATTATTGATATGTCTCCAACCTAATATTCACCTTATATATTGATATTTTAAGTATGAACACTTCATTGTCCTACCCTTATCCAACCTTTGATGTTTCACTAATAAAACATGATCAAATTGTTTACTTATTTTTGGCTTTGGGTTTATGACCTGCCGCTGACCTTTCTTCCCTTATTTTGGTACACCCCTACCTTTCCTTACATGAAGGCGTTAAGATGGTAAAGCAAGCAATGTTGCTCGCATAATGTGCAGCAATACCCGCTTCACACTTCGATATCTCACCGCTATGATCATCCATTTTTAAAGAATGTGCAACAACCCTAAGAAACTAACAATAAGTAATTCCTTGTCAGTAAATCTTGGTTAGCCTAAACATCATTATCGACCATTGGATGAGATAGGTCCCGTGGGGTGCCGGGCTAGAATGTCATCTCCCTCATTGCTACCAGTGGGTGTCGTAAGGGGCGACTAAACGTAAAATAGTGGAAGGCGGGCAGCAACACCTTTGAGGAACTGTAAACTGCGATTCCCAAGACGCCTGTCAAACGTGGGGAATATGACAAATACCCCAGTAATGGGGTACTGTGTTCAACAATGAACAATACAGCAGATACAGTACAATACAGGTGAGATAAGTAGTGATCAAAGGCAAGCCTATGTGCAATAAAAACAAAAAAACTAGGGTTATATTGTGATAGCCTAATATCTTATACAAAATATTTCTTAATTTAATCAAAACCTACTTCAACAAAGACAAAACATTAAAACCTTTTCTTATAAGTTCAAAGAGCTTTCATGAACATATCAGCTTAAAATTTCCAAAATAATATTTCACATCTTAACACCTCGAAATATGCAAATTACAACTAACTACTGTAGTCTCCATCTCCATACAGCTAAATGAACTCTAAAAGTTACCTAGACAATGAATAGGCGAAATTAATTTGAGCGCAAGACACATTAGAATTGCTCCGGCTCGCGCCAGAGGTCTCGTTACCGCTCCGACTATGAAAACATAAATTTTAACACTGCACAGTTCTAGTAAAATAGTGTTAGAAAGTACGGTCTATGAATTGAGGTGTATAATTCATAGACTATATGGCGAAGGTAGAACCATACTGATTCAAGTGTCATTTTTTCTATATTGGAGTTATATGCAACAAATGCAAGGAAAAAAATATTCAATTGATGCCACATTGATCCTAGTACAAAAAGCGCCTTATATTGCTAGAGGGCCTCAATTTTTCACTTTAGTATTATATTTACATTCAAAAATTTATCCTGCTATACTGATCCAATTTTTATTTTTACCTGTTCTTTTTTCTGCAGTAACCAACGTTTTCACTACTTTTAATCAAAATATTTTACTATAGTTTTTTTTTTGTCAGACATATTAGCCACCATTTCGATGAAGATTAAAGCATAATAAATCACGTATTTATTTAAAACAAGTTCAACGCGTTTTCTTCGTTTTCTCAATATAATTGAAACGATACTTGGATCAGTATGGTTCTACCGTCGACATATAGGCTAGCCTTTACACATTATATCTGCAGTTCATAAGTGATGATTTCATCAAAGATGTTGATCAGGCTAACCAAATATAACTAATTAAGGATAACTGTCGAAACATACCCTTCGGTGGGTGACAGCTGATCCTACTAGGAGACCGTGTAAACTATACACCCCATTACATAGTACTCTAAAATCTCAGGGTTGTTCCACATCCTCTAAAAATGGATGATCATAACGGTGAGATGTCGACGTGTGAAGCGGGTATTGCTGCACATTATGCGAGCAACATTGCTCTTTACCATCTTAACGCCTTGATGTAGCGTAAGGTAGGGGTGTACCAAAATAAGAGAAGAAGGGTCAGGTCATAAAACCAAAGGCAAATATAAGTATTCAATTTAAGCAAGTTCAAAGGTGGGATAAGGGTAGGACAATGAAGTATTCATAATTAAAATATCAATATATATAATATAAGGTGGATATTAGGTTGGAGACATATCTAATTACAGGGGAAACAGCTACTTTATGAGAGCAAGCTGTTGTTTCAATGACGTAGCATCACGTCATGACCTTGATATTTTCAATACGCAGCAACTTAAGAGAGTATCGTCTAATACAATTTTCAATTAGTTCTATTCGTGTGTAAGTGTTATATGTCTATTTTATTTTTCTCAGTGTTTTAGTTTACTCGATTAGAATAATTCTATTTATTTATGAGTGTAATGTTTTAAATGGCCTTCAGCACCTACATAGAGTTTTAAGCTATTATATATCTTGGTGTAAGAATCCTTAAATAGTAAAAAATAAACAAGTAGCAACAGATTTTCTACATGTCTTACCAGCGAGCTATAATGACTACCATCGTAAGGGTTTAGACTGGCGGACTGCATCCTAAATACAATATTGCTCATTCAGAACACCTACGTTTATTTACTAAATAGATATAACTTTAGTTTTTTAATAATAAAAGCAAAAGTAAATATTAACGTATTAGGAACCGGCTAGGACCCGCGTTATATTTACCGGAAAGATTCCGACCAGTTTCGGACTAAGGGTTGGTAACTAGCCATGCAAGCATTCGCAAAACGCGGTACTACCACGAGGATTAGTTGTAACAGTTTAGGTACTCAGTAAGAAATATTCAGCGTTGCGGCTAGCAAAACCGATCTCATAGCGATGAGAAGTGTCTGAAGGTTTCAAGAAAGCTTTGTAACTTTGATGCAACGCATTATTTTTGTTCTTCTTCTTCGTGTCGACGACTCATTATTATCAGATGGATGACTACTCAGATGGATCGACTGATCAGATGGATACTGGTCTGTAGCCACCCCAAGGGTAGAGGCCTCGTACAGGTCACCCAAAGTGCAAGCATTGGGACACTGAGTGCAGTACAGCAAGTGACGCATGTCCTGCGTAGCGCCACAACTACATTGGGTTCCTACGTCAGAGTAACCCCATTTGGCCATATTAAACCGGCAACGACCCACTTGAGTCCGAAGTCGATTTAGCGACTTCCAAGTGGGCCACGCCATATCTTTGCCCAGGGGGAGCATTATTTTTGTTTAATTCCACGTACAGAGCTTATAAGATTGCGCGGTCATCACATCTACATATCCAGGAATGTTTCATACAGACTGTTGTACTGCAACTCGGTTGAGAGTATAAGGGTTTTTTTTTAGCGAAGCTCTATTCATTGAAGTTACGTCCGCCTTGGATATGACTTGGATGGGTGACCGCTAGGGCCATTACTACTGAGTGTGCACATGCTTCGGGGGCACGATAAGTTGTCGATCCCGGTTGTTGTCTTGGAATGGCAGTCGTTATATCATGGTGGTAGGGCATTTCGCAAAACCACCTTCATGTACAAAATTTGTCGCTAAGCACGTAAGGTTAGCCTGAACAACATATTCGGCCACCTCATCACATAACATCAGGTGAGATAGTGGTCAAAGGATAATATATCCAGTATAAAAAATTAAACAAAACCCTCATCAGTAGGTTGTTCGCAAGTTAGTCTAGTTACATTCTAAGTTATTAATTCGTCTAAATTACTCAACGCTACTTTCAATTTATTCTTACGTATACCCATTTGTTACCAGCATAGCTGTTTACTCTAAGGTCTAGACTAATAATTAATTATCTTTGTTGTAACACAATAATGTTTTATTGTTATTTTATTAGCTTTGAAAATTAAAGTGTTTGAATGTTTGTAGTGATGTTCTGTTGATTAAATTGTTTGCACTTTGGAATTAAGCAAGCGGGTAAAGTTGTATTTAATAGAGTGCTCTGTTTTAGTTTGATTTTTTGTAATTGTGTGCAGCTTGACTTGTGTAAGGTAAAGATGCGGTTATCGATACATTTTTGATGTTTTCTGTTTCAAAATATGTATAAAATACATTTTATTACATTACGATTTTACTTACCGAAATATATTTTACTAAAAAACTTATAGCTAAGAAATGGAGTTTTTTTTATGCGTGATAGGTTATCCTTTGACCACTATCTCACCTGATGGTAAGTGATGATGTGGTCGAAGATGTTGTTCAGGCTAACCTAGAAGTACTGGCTCTCAAGGACAGCTACCGGAACACACCTTTAGGTGTTTGGTGACAGATTTTCTACTTGAGGGTGGTAGCTAGCCAGGCGGGCATTCGCAAAATGCCCTACCACCATGCTATAACGACTGCCATCCTTAGACAACAACCGGGACCGACGGCTTAACGTGCCCTCCGAAGCACGGAAACGCTCAGTAGTAATGTCACTAGCGGTCACCCATCCTACTCATGATCGCGCGCGACGTTGCTTAACTTTTCTGATCGGTTGAGAACAGCTAAGTAAACTTCGCTACGAGCGCTTCAAGTAAAATGTTTAAAATGCTGTATTAGTTATGTTCTAAGTATATATCATTGATGAGGCAGAATAAACTTGACATAATTCTGCCGATACGAGCCTACTACAACAAATATACTAATAATATAATATCCGAAAAGAAATATATTTATTTAGTTGCTGAAATAGTTAAGATTATGGTCTTATATGATAAAATAAATTTCTCTATATTCAAACAGGATTATGATGTGCAAATGTTGTTTCATTATTTCATATTATAGATTAAAACATACAATAGAAAATAATATCGATGTCCCATACAATTTGAATAGGTATTACCAATACTAGACGTAGAAACGACATGACATTTTCTTGTCTACTTGAAAGAAATTACATTTCATACCGTGTAATATAGCTGCAAATATGCTGCTCGTTTTTATACAAACGCATGTGACAATCCTATTAATATTCAAAATGTAAAATTGTGTGTATTTTGAAGCGCTCGTAGCGAAGTTAACTTAGCTGGTCATAACCGATCATCAAAGTTAAGCAACGTCGCCCGGGGTCGTGAGTTGGATGGGTGACCGCTAGTGACATTACTACTGAGCGTACGCGTGCTTCGGAGGAAGCCATCGATCCCGGTTGCTGTCTTACGTTGGCAGTCGCTATCGCATGGTGGTAGGGCATTTTGCAAATGCCCGCCTGGCTAGCTACCACCCTCAAGTAGAAAATCTGTCGCCAAGCACCTAACGGTGCGTTCCGGCAGCTGTCATTGAGAGCCAGTACTTCTAGGTTAGCCTGAAACAACATCTTCGACTACATCATCACTTACCATCAGGTGAGATAGTGGTCAAAGGCTTAGCTATCATTAATAAATAAAAAAATAAATAAAATAATTCAATTCCATTAACGAAAGTTAGTCAAACCGTTTATTTATTATAGCGTCTACGGCGCATTCATTCGTGTGTAGTTTAGCAGAATCAAAAGAAAAGGTTCCGTAAAGTAAACAAATGTTTATTAAGTTATGTAAATAAATTATTTTGTTTCTGGTATTCCACGTGTTCAACTTTTAATTCCGGTTAGTTCAGTCCTCGCAGTAGCTGCTGGAGTGCGATTTGTTAATCTCATTCGGTAAATAAATATCATCAAAAAGGCCTATAGTCACCAATTTCCAATAATTTTTGAAAATCACTTGCAACCTAAATTCTTGAAGGTACTAATGATATCTATTACGTACCAGTCGTCAATTTGATCACTGGTGAACTGTTACGTTGAAAATTGAAACGCCGCGCTGCTGGCACAGAATGCATAACACTGGGCTACCTACATTTATTTACAAACACCAAAATTAATATCAATTTATCATGTATAAAAGTACATACAGTCCTTCCAACTTATCTGTTCAGGTGGCAGAAAAAAAAACTACAAAATACCCTGAATTTGTGACAGTTTGTAGTTGATTTCCTTGACCAGTAGCGCCCTAGAGATCTGCACAGTTAAGTTGGTGGTACTATACACTCTAACAAATAGATTAGAATTTTATTGTTATAATTAATCTAAGTTGTGAATTACTTCATCTATATTTAACATTGATAATAATGTTGTACCTTTAGTATACGTTTCGTATTTCTCCGACAAGGAAACTTAATATAAATTGATACAGCCGCACTCAGATGTCGACTAGTGTTGAATCGTTTTACTGTACTACTTTTGATTATAATTAATGCTAATGTCTCTAACTAGTGTTCTAGGTGTCTCTGAGTACGGCAAATACTAAGTATAAGGAAATATAATTATGGACAAAAAAAACTTACGCTGCGTAAAATGGAACGCAATATTAAGTTGGACTTTATTAACAGCTGTAAATTTTTGCGGGTTGGTAGACTAAGGCTTGTTTCAGAATGTTCGAGTAAGTTCCGGTTATACTACCCAGAACATAAAACAACTGAATGATAAAAATGACAGTTAACATGATGCGCGTTTCAAGCTTTAACCGATGGATAGGCTAAATCGATGACTGTGAAACGCAAAGATAGTGTTATAATGTTTTAAAATTGTGTGTATTTTGAAGCGCTCGTAGCGAAGTTAACTTAGCTGGTCATAACCGATCATCAAAGTTAAGCAACGTCGCCCGGGGTCGTGAGTTGGATGGGTGACCGCTAGTGACATTACTACTGAGCGTACGCGTGCTTCGGAGGAAGCCATCGATCCCGGTTGCTGTCTTACGTTGGCAGTCGCTATCGCATGGTGGTAGGGCATTTTGCAAATGCCCGCCTGGCTAGCTACCACCCTCAAGTAGAAAATCTGTCGCCAAGCACCTAACGGTGCGTTCCGGCAGCTGTCATTGAGAGCCAGTACTTCTAGGTTAGCCTGAAACAACATCTTCGACTACATCATCACTTACCATCAGGTGAGATAGTGGTCAAAGGCTTAGCTATCATTAATAAATAAAAAAATAAATAAAATAATTCAATTCCATTAACGAAAGTTAGTCAAACCGTTTATTTATTATAGCGTCTACGGCGCATTCATTCGTGTGTAGTTTAGCAGAATCAAAAGAAAAGGTTCCGTAAAGTAAACAAATGTTTATTAAGTTATGTAAATAAATTATTTTGTTTCTGGTATTCCACGTGTTCAACTTTTAATTCCGGTTAGTTCAGTCCTCGCAGTAGCTGCTGGAGTGCGATTTGTTAATCTCATTCGGTAAATAAATATCATCAAAAAGGCCTATAGTCACCAATTTCCAATAATTTTTGAAAATCACTTGCAACCTAAATTCTTGAAGGTACTAATGATATCTATTACGTACCAGTCGTCAATTTGATCACTGGTGAACTGTTACGTTGAAAATTGAAACGCCGCGCTGCTGGCACAGAATGCATAACACTGGGCTACCTACATTTATTTACAAACACCAAAATTAATATCAATTTATCATGTATAAAAGTACATACAGTCCTTCCAACTTATCTGTTCAGGTGGCAGAAAAAAAAACTACAAAATACCCTGAATTTGTGACAGTTTGTAGTTGATTTCCTTGACCAGTAGCGCCCTAGAGATCTGCACAGTTAAGTTGGTGGTACTATACACTCTAACAAATAGATTAGAATTTTATTGTTATAATTAATCTAAGTTGTGAATTACTTCATCTATATTTAACATTGATAATAATGTTGTACCTTTAGTATACGTTTCGTATTTCTCCGACAAGGAAACTTAATATAAATTGATACAGCCGCACTCAGATGTCGACTAGTGTTGAATCGTTTTACTGTACTACTTTTGATTATAATTAATGCTAATGTCTCTAACTAGTGTTCTAGGTGTCTCTGAGTACGGCAAATACTAAGTATAAGGAAATATAATTATGGACAAAAAAAACTTACGCTGCGTAAAATGGAACGCAATATTAAGTTGGACTTTATTAACAGCTGTAAATTTTTGCGGGTTGGTAGACTAAGGCTTGTTTCAGAATGTTCGAGTAAGTTCCGGTTATACTACCCAGAACATAAAACAACTGAATGATAAAAATGACAGTTAACATGATGCGCGTTTCAAGCTTTAACCGATGGATAGGCTAAATCGATGACTGTGAAACGCAAAGATAGTGTTTTATTTATTAAATTTGTTTTGGGTAGTATAACCGGAACTTACAAACATTCTGAAACAGGCCCTAAGTATGGTATTCAAAAATATAGTAATAATTGAATATTAGTGATTCAAAGTCAAACATGATCTTTGAGTCACCTGTGAATTCAAAATCATCTATGTTATTCAAAAAGAACTAAATTACAAACCACTGAGTACTAATGATATAAGTACAATAAGATACTATACGTACATTAAAAACAAGCTCAGTGAAACCGAAAAAGTTATTATTTTTCACTGAACATAGGTAAATAGATTTCTTGACCAGCATTATGTCCATTTTGAAGCGCTCGTAGCGAAGTTTGCTAAGCTGTTCTTAATCGATCAGCAAAGTTAAGCAACGTCCGCCACGGTCTTGAGTTGGATGGGTGACCGCAAGTGACATTACTACTGAGCTCTTCCGTGCTTCGGAGGGCACGTTAAGCCATCGGTCCCGGTTGTTGTCTTAGGATGGCAGTTGTTTAGCATGGTGGTAGGGCATTTTGCGAATGCTCGCCTGGCTAGCTATCACCCTCAAGTAGAAACTCTGTCACCAAGTACCTAATCGTGTGTTCCGGCAGCTATCCTTGAGAGCCAGTACTTCTAGGTTAGTCTGAGCAACATCTTCGACCACATCATCACTTACCATCAGGTGACATAGTGGACAAATACTAATCTATCAGGCATAAAAAAAAGTAGAAATATTAACTGGTAAGTTTAAACGAATCATAGAGAAACCACATCATATCCAGTGTTTGCGTGGAAGAAACAAAGGTCAACTTTCTTGACGTTGATATTGATGGAATATCGACGTTGTGTGCTCAAGTGAACGAACGTCTATAAAAACTAAGAACATTAATTCTCACTTGTGCTGCTCAGTTTGTGTATAAGATCCTTGGCTATGTTAGCCAGGCAAGTAAAAGTAAGGGTTGCTTCTTAGTGTAAATGTGTAAATGTTCTTTAGCTGGGCTTTGTTTATAATCGAAACGTCAACGAACTATGGAGAGTGGGTCGGAGTATTTTGCGCAATAAAATCTGTAACTTGGATACTCGCCAAAAACCCAAAGCCACCAACATAGCTTTCAGAATTATCAAGTTGAAGTCGCAATGGGCGGGTCACAACACTCGACGAACTGATAACCGATGGAAACGAAAGATTTTCGAGAGGTTACTACATTGCTCCGTAAGATGTAGAGTTGGTAGGCCTCAGACTAGCTAGGTGGACTGACGACATCGTAAAAGTTGCGGGTAGCCAATGTTTACAAGTTGCTAATAGCCGGTCTTTGTGGCGTTATTCATTGTAGACCTTTGTCGTGACGTCTTCCACCTGAAGATGATGATAAAACATTGGCAACCCATGACTTATGCGATGTCGCCAGTTCCATCTAGTTGGGCACCCCTCTAAGTAGTCTAGAAACCCCACTAGAAGGATATTATATTCCACTCTACTCATTTAAAATAAACACTATACTCGAACAATACATTTCAAGTATCACATCATTATCGCAAATTATCACAATAAAGCTTTCACTTGAGCTCCTAACTCAAAGAGTTGGTTGTAACCATTCACTATTTTACTTCTTACCATTTTCTTCAAATATGAGAAATTCAAAATTATTTGGATAAATCTTTTTGTACGGGAATTTTATTTTTACATTAAATAAATCGTATAAATATTAAAACGTAAAAATTCAACAAGTTTGAACACTTGGTATGTAAAATATGAAGAAACTACGTTTTTATGGAAAACAGAGACACTATTATATTATATGCCTTAATATGAACCAAATAAAAATCTGTAATATGTAACAAATACTATCGTAAACTTCTCTAGCAAATTAACATATAGTGACAGATACAGGCGTCAATGTGTGTTCCTAATAGAGAGACGAATTACTTAGCATTTCATGGACACACCGTGCGGGTGCCAGGTCCATAGCGTTGCAGAGGAAGAGGCCAGAGGGGCCTGGGACTCGCAACTCAGGGAGTAGAGTTATAGGCCCCCTTACGATATCATCAATGCTCCCCCTCACCGGTCGAGCCTCCTCCCCTGCCTAGCTAAATTTGGTCGGATCCTACTAATGCCGCCTTAGATACACGTTCTAGGATGGAAGTTACGGTTGTTCTTGACAGGCCAAGATTTTTATGTAGGTTATATAAGGATTTCGCTGGTATACTCCTTGCTCCAACTTCTAAAGCATATTAGTTAATCACATAACTGTTTTTGGGCAATTCATTTTTAGGTCACAATATTTGTTTGTTTTTATTGTGTGATCTTTAGGCACGTTTGTTTCCCACGGCACTGAAAGTAATATTTGAAATAAGTCCTATGCGTGTTAGATTTTTTGAGTAAAGAAACATGTCAGGACTGGAAGACGAAACTCCAACAAGAAAAGTGTACGAAGTTATGTGAAAAAATATGTTTTCATTTTTTCACGTAACTTTGTATACTGTATCATTTTACAACGATATGTAAGAAACAATATTTGCTGAAGTAAATTGATTGGAAAGAAACACAAAGCTCATGTGGCCTCTGGGATCTAGATATTGACGCTTCGGATACTGATTGGATTTAAAGGGTTCAACAGACGCTGTATTTTTTCTAACCGTGCACTTTTATACTACGAACGATTTTGTTAAACATTTTACTTAGAACATTGTATTGAACTGTACTCAATCGAGAATTTGATCTTTTAATAAAATCAATTCATAATACAGTAGCACTATCTAATGCTAATTATTAGTAGTGGAAAACTAACAAGTGGAACGTTACTTTATTTTTATAATAAAACGGTCGTTGCTCAAAGGACTTGGATGGGTAACCTCTGTAGGCATTTACTAATGAGTGCTTCTGGGCTTTGTAGGGCCTGTTAAGCCACTGAACGTCCCAGTTGTTGTCTTATGTTCGCTGCCGTTACAGCATGGTGGTAAGGTATGGGGAAGATGACATTACATCGCTTCTTCTCCAACGTAGGAGAGTAGGTCACAGGCAATTGTCGTATGCTGACAAGATGAAAAGGTGAGTCCGGGTCCATCAGGTCAATAAACCTCGAGTCGAAAGTCATTCCGAGTACACTGGAATACCTTACATAGAAATAAGAGACAATGAAAACCTCGAGACGTACCCTAGTGGGCAAATGCTATGTCCGCATCTGCCAAGCTATCGTCTGTCACCTACGTAATTTAAACAAATATTGCAATAATAATTCCAAATAAGGTATCGATGGAAGCAATGATGGCCGAGCGGTAATAGCTATGGACTGCCGCGCTGCAGGTCACTGGTTCGATCCCCACCGCCGGCTTGAGCTTCAACGCATGGTGTAAAGGCATTTTGCGATTGCCTGCCTGGCTAGCTACCACCCTCAAGTAGAAAATCTGTCGCCAGGCACCTTACGGTGTGTTCCGGCAGCTGTCCTTGAGAGCCAGTAATTAGGTAGGTTAGCCTGAACAACATTTTCGACCACATCATCACTTACCATCCGGTGTGACAGTAGCCAAAGGCTAACCTAACAAATAAAAAGAGTTTTTTGTTTTTTTTATTCCTGATAAAAAAAAACAAAAAACTCTTTTTATTTATTTTACAATAGAAACTGTTTAAAAAAGTAAGTATTATATTAGTATTACGTACAAATTTTAAGTCATGATAAAAAAATATTGATGAAGATATCTTTCTTTCTATAATCAAATCTTCCTTCCACTAATCCTACTGAAACCATTTTGTTCACAACAATTCGTTCCTTTATTCGATATTATTGAATCATTCCATCATAAAACAAATCCACGACTTTGTTTTATAACATTCTTGAAGGAATTCGGCACGGCACGCATATCCTTGTTTGCCCCTATTTTATTCAAACTACTAAAACATGCCCTATCTCATACGTGTAAGGTTGAATTTAAAATAATGGCGAGATTATATTGTGTGAGAGCACGTGAACTATATTGTCTCGTATATATGAAGTCAGTGCAGCGATATATAAAGTGACAGTCAGTATGCCTCATCTCATTAAAGATTTAATCGTCTGTTTCTGCCACGTACCTGTAAATTGTGGAATGCCCTTCCACCTGAGGTTTTTCCTCAGGTGTACAATCTGAACCGCTTCAAAAGGCGTAAATAGAGTCCTTTCTCGTAATGGTAGGCAACGCACCATTAATGCTGCGGATATTACAGGTGTTCATAGGCGGCGGTGACCACATACCATCAGGTGGACCGCAGGCTTGTTTGTCACCACATTGTATAAAAAAAAACATCTTCGACTACATCAACACTTACCATCAGGTGACATAGTGGTCAAAGGCTAACCTATAAAGCATAAAGAAAAAATACTCTCTCAACAAAAAGGCATGAGTTTCTATCTTGATTTCACTTATGTATTACATCATAATATTATATATATAATATTAACAGTAAGGTCTGCCCCGTTCTAGATTAATAAAAAAATAGTACATACCGATGGGGTTTGTCAAAGTACTGTACTGTATCAGCCAATCGCGAGCCCCCAATATGGGGGTATGCCATAATCCTCACGCAGGCGGCTTGGGGATCGCAACGTGAGATTTCAGTTTTTCAGAAAGTGATACTGCCCACCCTCTGGTGTGTTACCCTTAGTCGCCTCTTACGCCACTCACGTGTTGAGAAAGGGGGGTGACATTCTAGCCCGTGACCTCACGGGGGTTTATCAAAGTACTAGTTTTGAAATATAGAGGCGCTATGACCCGGGCCATACGCTTTTATGCATGTTATACGCAAGTACTATGCGGAACTGGCATCGATAACACTAGCAACACATAACTGGCGTACAAATCGGCGCCTCATATGCTTTGAAAAAAAGTACACTACTAGTGTTGGCTCGAGATGTGTCATTTTCATTTTAAAACTTTATATGAGTTTAACCCCTATTGGTGTCCCTTAATTCGTCCCTTTTATAGAATTCTTAGTTAAGTGTTTTTTATGACATGTCAATAAACGTATTTAAAAGTAATACTCAATTTCATGTTCTTAAATTTTAAAACGAAGGAGTTTATATTATACCAACTTCGCCCCAATTCAACCTTCATAATATGACCCTGTTGCAAAATTCCTTCTAATTGACGTACAGACGAAGCATACGAATGTTATCATAGGTTCGATTTCCAGATCATATAAGCATTTGGGATTTTCACGTAAAATAAATTTTTAGTAGCATGGTCTCCAAATAAAGTTATTTTACCCATTGAAATCTATTGTTTATAGATACCTAATAGACAAAAAGATGAGGCAATAAATGAGTGCAGTATCTGTTGGGCACTTTATAATGTAGTGTTGTTTTGTTCGAAGTTTGGTTACTGTTTTATTAATACCATAGTGTAGAATAAAAGTTGTAGGGTAGGTCGCTGGAACGCACTTACACAATGAAGGGAATCTCTTATTGCATGGCAGATTTGATGGAATTTCTGTTTAGATTTATCTGCTGCGGAGTGAAGAGGATTATATGAAGTGTTCCGGGATTGTCCTGAAGCATCGTTGCTATGCGAGTCAAATAGATCAAGGGTTCTATGGGTAGAGGAATGTTGAGGCCAGAATATGATGTTATATCGACGTTTGCAATGACAGCAGATGTTATTGCAGGTTAAACACCACAATGTAACGAAGAAGATAAAAAAAAGATTGATGAATGCAGCAATTAACGTTGAAATAAGTGAAGCACAGGCCTAGAATTGCACCGCCCCCCTTCTATATTTTTCTGTTGAAGACGTCACAGATAACAAGCAGCAGCGCCTTCTGAAGCAAGTGGGTATAAGTAAAATAACTTCTTGACCCTTGAAAGACCATTAAACGAAATTATGGTGACTTTTCCAACAGTTATATTTTTTTAAACGTGTCGTTTACATTCTTTACGGAATGGAATTTATATTAAATATTGAGTTTAGACGTCAGGGCCGATGGTTATATAGAAGTTCCGTCTGCCACCGCATGGCTTATTGCTGGGAGCAGAAGGTAATTTTATTTTTATTTTAAAGTGATGGGACGAGCAAGATTCGCGGTAACCTCTGCTTGTGGCAGGATCGTCATAACTGGTGAACTGCACTGCGCCCTGAAACATACAGTTGTTAAATCTCATGTGCATGTAATTTCACCGGCAACAATACCCATAAAATTGAAATAAATCCAGCCAATCAGTAATGTTCAATGAGTTGGTAGGCCCCCCACTAGGTGGACTGACGACATCGTTAAAGTCGCGGGTAGCCAATGGTTACAAGCGGCTAATAGCCGTTCTTTGTGGCGTTCTATGGGGGAGGCCTTTGTTCAACAGTTAACGCCTTCGGCTGATGATAATGATGATGATGAGTAATGTTCAAAACATTACTGATTGGCAGTAGAAATTGGTATAGTGGCAGAACTTCCCCGGACGAACGCAGACAAAGAGTCTTATTGCTACCAAACAATTACTATATTAACACATCGTATTATATCCACCTGTCTATAGTCATTGACCCCGCAGCAGCAGACGCACATTTGTGTTCCCGTCTGCCGCCGACGAACTCTTACGGGTTCAGATGGGAACACTAATGTGCGTCTACCGCTGTGGAGGCTGATGATTTCAAATAGTAAATCAAATTAAGAGCTAACTTTTGGAAATGCATATGCAACAAACCGTAATCACAGAACCTAGTGAGATTTATTTTTACTCTATGCTAACTACTTGAATAATTCTAGTGACCACTAGTCAAGCGACCACTAATTATAAGAGGTCACTTGACTGGTGGTCACTAGTAACATTTACTAATGAGCGCTTCCCTGCTTCCTTTCCAAAATATACGTAAAGCCATCGGACCCAGTTGCTTACCTGTCTTAGGATGGTAGTAGTAAGTTTATGTCGAAGTCATTTGGATGATCTGTTAATTCCAACACAAGGACTGCTAGACTATCCTTTAACCCACTCTAGACCCCGGTCTTGGACATTTTTTATATTTTCTCTTTGACAAAATCCTGTGTCTCAGTAGTGAAATTGAGACCGGAGGATACGGGTAAACGATGTGTTGATAACTTCCAGGTAACTTTTATGGCAGTGTTTTGATCAAATAACTCTAAGATGTTTTCCCCTTAAGCTTCCACGAGAAGAAAAATAATAAAACATTTATAGTTCCAACTTTCAAGCAATTTTCTTTGTGTAAGTTTCATAGCGACCAATTTATTTTTTGGGTAGATTTCGCTATTAACCAAAGAATAGACAGGATTTTTTAAAAACGCTTAGCATGTCTAATAGATTACTACTTTAGTACTATGATTTACTTAAAAAATTTGTGAAAAGAACATTGGTGAAAACAAAAAAGTCATGTTTTGTAAGTACCTACTGTCTGACAATTTAGTTCATGTCTCGTAGTGAACGAAATAACAAAAATGCTTCCAGCAAGCAAGAGAGCAACCATGCGCTCTTTGAAAGTTAACAATAAGTAGGTAGTTTTTATTTTATCATGTGGTAAAAATTTAGTATCTAAATAATAAAAGCGTATATATAACCAATGATGTTTGTTAAGCATAAGTAATTAATATCTTATTAGAATAAACTTCTTTAAATCCAAGACGCCTGACTAAATAGGGATTATGGCAAACCCCCCAATAATGGAGGAGGCTGTGCTCAGCTGTGAACAATCCGGCTGATACAACAGTATAATGTACTGACATTACAGACATGATCCCAGGTTCGGCAACATATTTTGATAAGCAAACTCTACCCTTTCGACCGTCACGACCCATCAGATATTTTTTCTCACAGTAGAAGAACGTCCATTAAGGCGTTATTGTAGTTTTACAATAGCTCCAGTGGGCGCAAAGCATTGTTGGTAGTTTTTTAAAAGCAATTACAAAGATTTTCTTTGATGCAGCTGTGCGACTGCTTTAATTATCAAGAGATTCGTTTAAGTAAGATTATAAAGATACTCAGATAATATTGAAATTAAGAAAATATTTGAATTTTAATATAAAGCGCCGGGCTAAAATATCACCTAGCATTAGAATAGCATAATAAGACAAGTAAATGGCGACGAAGGAAAAAATAATAGAAGGTAGGCAGCAATTGCTTACTTGGGCCACCAGAACTGCCATTTTACGTTGCGATCCCCAAGCGCCTGCCAAGCGTGGGGAATATGAGAACCCCTCTACCTCCACTAAATAAGAGGCCTTAGTTCAACAACGGAGGTTATCGCTGTCGATTTGATAAAATAGTACCGCAATCCTGCGTGGTACTATGTGTTGTGTAGGTCTATTGTGTAGACTAGTTGCAAAACCGTTTTTTGTACCTTCTTCTTCTTCGTGTCGACGAATCACATTTAGATGAATGACTGCCAGTACTGGGCTGTAGCCACCCCAAGGGTAGTGGCTTCCTACAGGTCACCCAAAGTGCAAGCATTGGGACACTGAGTGCAGTACAGCAAGTGACGCATGTCCTGCGTAGCGCCACAACTACATTGGGTTCCTTCGTCAGAGTATTTGACCATATTAAACCGGCAGCGACCTACTTAAGTCCGAAGTCGGTTTAGCGACTTCAAAGTGGGCCACACCAGATCTTTGCTTTCTTTTCTGTAAGAATTTTCGACGCGTTTCGATTCTACACGAAGCATCCTCATGAGGTCTTGACTCTACGAGCGCACGATCGAGAATGAGCGCACGAAAGGCGGGCTGAGCGCCGGTCACTCATTCTCGATCGTGCGCTCGTAGAGTCAAGACCTCCTGAGGATGCTTCGTGTAGAAGCGAAAAGCGTCGAAAATTCTTCCACTTTGGCTGCGTGGCGCTTGTGACAGCAGTTAGCTCTGAGCTTGTTTACGCTGAGAAAATTTACCATAAGTCTAACTCTTGTATCAGCCCTATTGTGTGCTATCCACATTTTGAAACACAACTGATACTCGTATTACTTAGACTAACTTAAATTCCCTGTCAGGAAAGTGACCGACTCTAAAACTAAAACTAAACATCAACCAACATCCCCTTAGTATCCCAACCCATCATTGATAATGTAGGTAGCCCTTGTTGGTCACATGTGTCTACTTTGCATAGATGTTAGTTCTATTCACAAATTTATCTTCTAATGACTATAGTGAAGCTAGAGTGAATTGGTCTCTGGTCAAGTAGCCGGTTCTGCATCGAACAAAACTTTGTTACCTACCAACACGCGTTGGTTATAAAAGTTACTGTAAAATTGGGCCCGACAAGTTTTTAACCGACTTCCAAAAAAGGAGGAGGTTCTTAATATATAACCACGTATCTAGAAGAGTATTTTCTGAATATTCACTTAGCTAGCTTCCACCCTCAAGTAGAAAATCTGTCACCAAGCACCTAACAGTGTGTTTCGGCAGCAGTCCTTGAGAGCCAGAAAAATTACAGGCACATGAGACAACGACTGTAGGTATGTCTCGGTGTGAAGGGCGCACTGCAATTGGTCACATGACATCAGGTGGGCCTCGCGTTTGTACCGTCACTATAACATAAAAACACGTATTACTTTTTACACAGTAGAAGATATTGTTTTTTTTTTATTGTAAATTGTATATTTTTGAGTTTATCCCATATACCACAAGTGGTCAAGTTTACTTTTTAAGTTACCACAACAAACTGAAAAAGCTTGACATATTTAGATGACAAGTTTTGTCGATTAGACCAGTATTGTAGGTGAGTGAAAATCGATCGTTTAACAGTAATTATCACTAAAGAGGGTGAAAAAGGTTTTTCAACAAAAAATAGAACCGTCTTGAAAACTTGAACTTGACACTGAAAAGTATGAAATAAATTGTTGAAGTCTGACCATGAAAATGTGATCTCAAGAGTGTTTTGAATCAGCATGGGATTGTCTTGAACAAGTTATTTCATACTTTTCAGTGTTAGAAGTCAATTCCATTTTTTGTTAAAAAAAAAACTGTTTTGACGTGTTGATCATAAAAGTACGCAACTTTAGTTTGGTGGAGACGCCGCTATAGACAATAATCATATAGAAATGAGTCATCATGTTTACACCTTTATTTTACTAACGTGATCCGTGGTTCCGTACAAAACATCTTACAGCACAAACGACGACACAAGAAGATGTAAATAAAATGTGTTCACTCCCTGTAGTAGGCTTTTGAAGCACTCATAGCAAAGTTTGCTTAGCTGTTCTTAACCAATCAGCAAAGTTACTCAATGTCTGTCGCGGTCATTTGTTGGATTGGTGACCGCTTGTGACATTACTGACATTTCCCTCCCCTCACCCTCTACACTCCTCTCTTCAGGCGCCTGCAGCGTAGGTATGTGTCTAACGTACATTTTTGTCTTTAAGATTAAGGTTGAACTGGCCGGTCGCTTCTCCATACAAACGCCGTAGGGTGATCACTCGCTTATTTGAGATTTTAGGTCCAGAATTAAGCATAATACCGATTGATCTCGTCATTATCTAGGCTTGTATGACGCCGAAATTAAAAAATAATAATTAAGTTGAAAGTTATGAGCCTCGAAAATGTTATTTGAAAATGTTTCGAATGTCATAACTCTCAAGTTAATTATCTTAATTTAATTTCAGCATCATACAAGCCTAGATAATGATGAGATCAATCGGTATTATGTTTTGTTTTGGACCTAAATCCTCAAATAAGGGAGTGATCACCCTACCACGTTTGTATGGAGAACGGGCCGGCCAGTTCACCCTTAAGCTATGAAGAAAGTTAGGTATATGTGTGTTGAATAAAAACATTCGACAGACACAGACTATAATTATTTTAGATGAAAAAATAAAATTTTAAACCTTCAACTGTAGAATACCACCCTGGTGCATTTCCAATTATGCTATGGAAGCTGGTGCTTGACAGTCAAAATAATTTCTATGTTTTCGCTTAGCGAGCGTCAAGCTCTTTTAAATAATACTTAAATTTCGCATCGTGGAAGGGCATTTTGCGTTTGCCCACCTGGCTCGCTACCACCGTCAAGTAGAAAATCTGTCACCAAGCACCTAACGGTGTGATCCGGCAGTAATCCTTGAGAGCCAGTGAAATTATTACACGAGCACATGAGGCTTAACAACTATGTCTCAAGGTGACGGGCGCAGTGCAATTGTGATGAAATACATCTGTTATAGGCAAAGGTTAGTCCACTTAACATCTGGTGGGTCTCGAGCTTGTACCGTCATAATAACATAAAAAAAACTTTAATGTGTATAATAAATAAATAATAGTGTGATCATTATTATCTACATCTAAACTAATGTTATAAAGAGGAAAGATATGTTTATTTGTATGACACGAATAAAATTAAAAATGACTGGACCGATTTGGATGAAATTTGGTATGGAAATAGTATGAGGTAAAAAGTGCATAGTTTTTATCTAACTGCGCAAAAAGAGGTTAATGGTTTTGCTCGATAACCGACATACGCACGGGCGGAGCCGCGGCCGCAAAGTTGTTTCTTTATATAATACAAGCGTATCGCCCCGCCTTCGTACGGGTATTTAAAAAATAAATAAAAAAATAACAAACAACTTTTTTGTGAATATATTCTATAGCCTATGTTCATCAGGGATAATGTAGGATTCTAATTGTGATCGCAAGACGGGAGGCGAGCCCAGCCTGCCACGAGTGTGGGGCGCCTGAAGACACGGCGCTCCATACGCTGGAGGTGTGTGCCGCATGGGGCCCGCAGCGGCACACTCTTTCAGCCCTCATAGGAGGGGATCTCTCCCTGCCGAGCGTTGTTAACGCCATGCTCGGGGGAGAGAGATCGTGGCAGGCGGTGGTCTCCTTCTGTGAAGCGGCAATGGCGCAGAAGGAGGCCGCGGAGCTGGTAATTGTGATTTTTTGTTTCAAGACGTCTAGTACTTTTTAAGTTTAATCGTTACATATAAACATACAAATCTTTCCTCTAAATAATATTAGTTTAAAAGAAAATACTTTAAAATAAAACTACATGTCTAATTGTTTTTGTTTTTGTATTTTATCTACGTTTAATTTTTGTTTTCGTTTATTAATACTAATAAAAGTTACAACACTAATATAACTCAGCTTTACACTCTGCTTTTTGCACGTTTAGCATGAATGTAAATTGGTATTAGAGTGAAATTATGTACTTTTATATTGACACTAGCTGCGCCTCGGGGTGTTACCTAAACTGCTGCTGCTTACATAAATTTTACATAAATTATACCAAAGTTGGCTGGAATAAGAACTTGTGTGCTCGTAGCCATTTCTAAAACCATACCAACCACCAACTATAACAACTTACCAACCAACAACCACCATAACCTATTTTTGTTTTTGTATACCCACGGGCACATTTTACTTTTTCGGAATAAAAAGTAGCCTATGTGTTATTCCATGGTGCTATCTACCTTCATCCCAAATTTCATCCAAATTGAATCAGCCGTTTGAGCGTGAAGAAGTAACAAACATATAAACCCACTCACAAACTTTCGCATTTATAATATTTGTAGTAGGAAGTAGGATAAGCCAATCTTCCTTTAACTTACTAAAACCGACATCGTAGTACTGCTTACAGAGTCTATGCTCGTATAGACATGTCCGTGTTTGCAAACACCACAACACGACAATTTGCATTTATCGAATGTATTGAACATTTAAGTAATACATATTGACAACTCTATGCAACACGCCATCGGATTCAATTTCAGTGAATATTGCCATTCTGGTATTGACATCGGAATTACTATCAAACGGTTTGTGGTTTCAGGGTTTTGACAGGGGCCACTTCATGAAAACAAACCTTATTTAATATTTTTGATTTTTCTTTTTTTTTTAGGCCTGATAGGTAAGCCTTTGACCACTTTCTCACCTGATGGTGAGTGATGATGTGGTCGAAGGTGTTATAGCAGGCTTATTCTAGAATTACTGGCTCTCAAGGACAGCCACCGGAACACACGGTTAGATGCTTGATGACAGGTTTTCTACTTGAGGGTGGTCGCCAGCCAGCGCTGAAGCTCAAGCCCGCGGCGGGATGCGAACCATGGATCAATCAATTGCACTGTGCGTGTGGGGGATCGATTACGGTACCCAGCAATATTTCAAATATGTACAGTTGAACGGAGTAAAATAAAAATTGGAATTGGAGGAACTGTTGCGTTCAATCGAAGCGTGTATGCCGACCGGCCATAGATTTCCCTTGCTAGAGCACAGTTTTGAAGTGTCGACACGCAGTTTAATTGGTTTAACTACTCGACTATGTTTATACATCATTAGTGTTAAGTAAAAAGATAATTTTGTTACAAAAACACAAATATACGATAGGAAAAATTTAAGTCATTTGCGGGATTCAAACCCGCGTCCATCCACTCCTTGAGCCGGGGTATGCTCTAACCAATTGAGCTAACATGACATAAATTTTTCCTATCGTATATTTGTGTTTCTGTAATATAATCCGCATAGCAGGCGTTATTGCAAACCGAACACTATTAATAGATAATCTAGTTTTTATTACTTTTTCGTAAAATAATGTTTTGATGTATAGCTACATAGGGCGAGCATAACACCGACCACAGCTAGTGCGTCGCCGTCCGTCGAAGCCATCCTGCAACGAAATGGTGGTCATTCTCGATTGGACGTCCTGTATGGAGCGGACACAGTAAAAAATGTACTATTTAAACGGAATCGTTGATCGTATTCGTAAGGTTGAACCCATTACTGGGCACTTTCGAGGTTCGGAAGTTATGTTTAACGACGGCCTACGGTGCCCTATGTGACACGTTTACCGGTCCAGGTTGTTGTCGGATCTCCGTTGGAGGCCTTCAGGCGGCCTGAAAACTCCAGCACTAAGGATGATGGGTAGGGCATAACCGCCTAGATAGCTGACGCCTAGCACCTAATGGGGTCAGATGTTCTTGAGAGTCAGTTATACAAATTATCCTGTTCCACATCAAGCCTTATTTTCTTCTTTTTTGTAAAATTTCGAGACCTTGCAATCGATATTTGTTTTTTTTTTTATTTTTATTTTTTATGCCTGATAGGTTAGCCTTTGACCACTATCTCACCTGATGGTAAGTGATGATGTGGTCGAAGATGTTGTTCAGACTAACTTAGAATGATTAGATATAATTTGATACTTGCCTTGATATTTGATTACTAGGAGAAGCAGGAAATATTTTTCTTGAGATACCGTCTTGCTAGTTTCATTAAACAAAGTTTTTGGTAAAATGCTAACAACCTATTAGGGTTGACTTCTGCTAGTTCTAACGCATATTTCGAGATATATTTTTTTTTTTTTTTTTTTTTTTTTTTTCAATGTGTATTTTACGGAATAAGCACAAGGACCCTGACTAAAAAATCTCTTGTGCCTGACATTTATATTTAATATTTTTATTACTTAGCTCAATTTAAATATTCAAAACTCTATTCAAAGAGAGCGCGGCGCGGCCCAGTGTAGCCGCGGCGGGCGCTCTTGGCTCTGTATAAATATATAAAATAAACACTTTTAAACTATTTGTTATAGAAAATACAGGGCACCGATTTTATGAAGTTCAATTACAAAATTTTATATCATAGTATTCTACATTCTACTGTCACGTTCAGCAAAAAAGAGCCAGCCATTATGAGAAGAACGGGCTAGTAACTTGGGGGCATTTTATAAATGTCTTTCAATAATGTGTAATAATATGTATTAGAATTATAACATTGATTCTTTATTGGCAAAGGCGGAATCGCTTATAATTTTTTTTTGCGTGCAATTTTATATATGTCTGAATGCACAGAAATATGTTTAAATAAAATACTGAACGTTATTAACTGTTGTAAATATTATAATACGCAACGTATCTTTACTTTTCTGTATGATTATTTTCTTCCACTGTTTTTTTGTTTAAACACAACAAAATATTTATTCGTAGTTTATACACCATATTCTCAAGTCAACCGTTATTTCCACTTGACCCTAAATTTTTCATTTGATCCCCAACCTAACAATGACCTTTGAAGAGATGCAATTAATTTATCGAGTTGATTTAACGAACCAACGATTAATCGATTTAGTTTCAACTAGACGGTTTATTGTAGTCGAGTTTAATTTTTGATTGGATGTTTTACGCGGTAAGAATTAATAGTGATTGTAGATTAGTAACTTTGAAATTAATTACAATGAAATAATCTGATCTTTGCGAAGATCGAGAAGCACTCTTAACCGAGCTGGCCTGGTTATGCGTTCTCGGCGGTCTTTTCTTAGATGGATAACTGACAGTGGCATTTGCTACTAAGCAACTAAACACTTCCGGGTTTCAGAAGGTCCCGGTTATTGTCTTACGATGGCAGTCGTTAGGCTACTACGGTGACCTTTAGGTGGATTTTGAAACGGCTGGTAGGCCTGTGACCTATTTACCAAGCTGGACGGGATCCGCGTGGAAGGCTATTTACCAAGCTGGACGGGATCCGCGTGGAAGGTTATGGCTCATATATCTCTCGCTCTGGGAGCAAAACCCCGAGCCATAGCAGTGCAAACAAATGCTAGGGGTCCTTTCAAAAGTGCGTTATTTCACATCGGGGAGGTTCTAAACCTTTGTCAAGCTCAAGTAAACCTTTATGAAGGGTTGTAAGCTTTCTATAAGGATACTAAATAAAGTAATGAATAGATTCAGGCGTTACTTTGCGGAAATCCATTTTTAATAATAACAAAAAAATATAGTAATATATCTAGTGACAATTCCGCTTAATTTTCCTGCTAAGCCGACGTGACGTCACAAACGCCACGCAGCCAAACCGGAAGAATTTTCGACGCGTTTCGCTTCTACACGAAGCATCCTCAGGAGGTCTTGACTCTTCTCGATCGTGCGCTCGAAGCTTTTTTCACATGTAACAAATGATGATGAATGACATGATTGGCGCTGGTTTGGCAGAGATGAAACTTCGAGCGCACGATCGAGAAGAGTCAAGACCTCCTGAGGATGCTTCGTGTAGAAGCGAAACGCGTCGAAAATTCTTCCGGTTTAGCTGCGTGGCGTTTGTGACGTCACGTCGGCTTAGCAGGAAAATTAAGCGGAATTGTCACTAGATATATTTTTATATTTTTTTGTTATTACTAAATAAAGTATTTTATAATGTATTTAATCTCTGCCAAACCAGCGCCAATCATGTCATTCATCATCATTTGTTACATGTTACCTCTACAACATTAAAATGTTGTAAAGGTAACATGTAACAAATTTTAAAATTAATATCAAATTGTAAAAGAGTAAACACATATAAGAAAAGCATGGCCCTGAGTTTCTTGCCCGTTCTCTTCGACAGCAAAATATGTTAATAGTAAATGTAATTGACGTTCATAAAGACGTCAAAATTTAATAAATGATTTTGATTTGGAATTGAAATCCAAAATTCCTACATAATTCGGTATATATTTAAGCAAAAGCTAAATATAAAACAAAAATATAAATTGCATTCGAATATATCTTTCATTTTCCTTCACAATCGGGTTGTTCGTCCGTTTCATGAACGGAAAAGTGTGCATCTGACCTTATTTATGTCATTGGATCAAATTGACGCAATATACTTTTGGCACTATACTTTTGTGAGTTCCGGCTTAAAATGGTTTATATACGTTCAAACTACTTAAGTGCGAGTCGTGTTTATGTAACAGCCTGTAAAAATGTTTGTTGTTTTTAATCACAACCTTAAAACTGCATTACAAGTTAGCGTGTATTGTATTTGTTTGTTATTTTATTTATCCTTTAAGTGGTAAACAAGTAAACGGGCCGCCTTATACAAAGCGATTACCGTCGCGTCGCCAATGGTTGTAAAGCTCGGGGCTTCCCAAATTTGTTGTACAAAATGTAGTGATATTTCAGATTCATCAATTGCGTAGTTTTGAAATTGTTCACATAATAAATATGGTCCAATACAGACAAATTGGTCGTTTGATGACTTTCAATAAAAATAATTTGAGCTGTACTCCAACAGCTCTAGACGTTGACATTCCACATGCTAGAAACCTAAAAATATTTTTATACTGTATTTTCATGCAATGGAACACTGAAAAGAATAAGCACCCGAAAATATTTTTTTTTTTTTAAGTACAGAGATTTCAGACAATTATATTAGAGAAGGTGTATCAAATTCGGGTCAGTTATTCTTTAAGTTCGTACGAATATTTTCGTATTACATTTCTTCTAATGAACCACTATCCGTGACCATTCCGTGACCACTATCTCACCTGATGTAATAAAAAATATGGTTGATAAGAGAAGCTTTTTACAACCATTTAGTTGAAAACCAATCGAAACAATATATATTTATCATTTACATGTATAAAACCAATTGCAAAATTGGTCTTGTTTGTAGTACAACGCAAGTGGTACTATAGATGTCGCTCCATCCCGATACGATGGTTAGAGAACGATAGGAAAGATTGGAGTTATGAGGTCATGTTATGTTAGCTCAATTGGTTAGAGCATACCTCGGCTAAAGGGGTGGATGGACGCAGGTTCGAATCCCGCACTGTACTGTACTGTACTGTATCAGCCGGATCGTCCACTGCTGAAAACAGCCTCCCCTATTAAGGAGGTATTTGCCATAATCCCGACGCTTGGCAGGCAGCTTGGGGTTCGCATTGTAAGATGGCAGTTCTTTAGAAGACGCTGCTGCCCACCTTCCATTATTTTTCCTATAGTCGCCTCTTACGACACCCACGGGATGATAAGGGGAGGTGCAATTCTAACCCGGCACCCCACGGGGTACAGAAATGTAGTCATTATATTTTATGGAGCTGTGAGAATTTCTTAAAGTTTATAGATCTAAATAAATATGTTGAATATTCTCTGCAACCACAATATTTATATCCAGTCTGCGTCGATCCACATTTGCGACAGCCAATGAACGCTTCCATACTCATAATTTACATTACATCGAATGGACGTAATTTACGATTCGGAATGTCAAGCAAATCGAATCGGAAAAATGATTATCGATTAAATGCTTTATTATTCGTTTTATAATTCAGATAGCTGTTAAATGTAATGGAAAAGGACATTACTTATCGTTATTTCTTGTAAGATCCTGTCAGTGAACTTGTTGATCTTGGACTAAGTATTATCGAAAATCTGGAAAACTAGGTATTTTGTGTATATTTAACAAATATTATATATGGTAATTGGAAGCAATGATGGAAGAGCGGTAATAGCTATAGACTGGTTCAATCCTCACCACCACCTTGAGCTTGCGCATGGTGGAAGGGCATTTTGCGATTGCACGCCTGGCTAGCTACTACCTTCAAGTTGAAAATATGTCGGCAAACACCTAACGGTGTGTTCCGGCAGTAGTCCTTGAGAGCCAGTGAAATTACAGGTAATGAGACTTAACAACTATGTCTCAAAAGATGGGCGCAGCGCAATTTGTGACTTGTGATGAAATGCATCTTGAATAGGCAGAGGTTAGTCAGCTTAACATGAGGAGGGCCTGAAGCTTGTTCCGCCATAATAACATAAAAAAATATAGCATTGGACTGCTGTGCTGCAGGTGCATCGTTAATCCCCACCATGGGCTTGAGCTTCACCGGAAAGGGCATTTTGCAAATGCTCGCCTCGCTAGCAACCACCTTCTAGTAGAAAATCTGCCGCCAATTAACAACATTGTGTTAACGTAGCAGTCTTTGAAAACCAGTAATTTATTTTTTCTTTTCCTGATAGGTTAGCCCGTGACCACTATCTCACCTGATGATATGTGATGATGTGATCGAAGATGTTGTACAGGCTAACCTAGAAGTACTGGCTCTCGCTGGACAGCTGCCGGTTCACAACGGTAGGTGCTTGGCAATAGATTTTCTACTTGAGGGTGGTAGCTAGCCAGGCGGGCATTCGCCAAATGCCCTACCACCATGCCATAACGATTGCCAACCTTAGATAACAACCGGGACCGACGGCTTAACGTGACCTTCGAAGCACGGAAGTGCTCACTAGTAATGTCACCAGCGGTCACCCATCCAACTCATGACCGCGGGCGACGTTGCTTAACTTTGCTGATCGTTTAAGAACAGTTCCGTAAACTTCGCGAGCGCTTCAAAAATTACAGGCAAATGAGACTTAACAAGTGAATGCCTTAGGGTGATAGACGCAATAATGTTCCTCACTTGTTAAAGGCACAAGTTATCGCTTAACATAAGGTGGGTCTCGTGCTCGTGCTGACACAATTCCATAAAAAGCTCCATCGCGTGTATAGATAGTAATAATCTTTATCTGTTTGGCTGCAGATGTCGCCCTGTCCCTTAAAACTGATAAACGATAGGGGTGAAGCTATACATTTGAGCTATGAATATGGTTGGTCAGTTGGCAGAGCATGTCCCGGCTTTGGGACGGATGGTCGCGGTTCTGAAACCCGCTCGTAGTTAAAAAAAATCCTTTCTTTGTAAGTTATTCGCTTATGCAAAAATCATAATGTTAGTTGTATCGTGCTCGTAACTAGGTTCGGACTGGATGACACGATCGCGAATTCAAAATAATGTTGCTCATAATATTTTACACAGTTTTTGAACAACAATGCACCATTTCATGAGTCAATTAACCTTAAAACCGTCAAAAATAATAAAATAGTAAATACAATAAATAGATATTAACAAAAAACTTTGAATCTTGCGTAAAACGTGATCAAGTACATTACTTAGACGACATAGCAACATAAGTAAAAAGAAACCTGCACTAGACGTCTATGGCAAGATTTTAAAGCGTTCATCTTAGTGTAAAATATAAAGTTTATCAAATAAATTACGAATTTATATCTGAAACACCAAAACTATTAAAGCTCATTTTTATTTTGCCATGAATCTTACCTGTTGTGGTTGTGTGCATCGAATACCTTTACCACTAGGCCACCGAGACGATGAGAGAAAGAAGATGTGAACCATTGCAACCAAGAGTAGACGGTACTTGGTAAATGGTAATATTAGCTTTTCTTAGCCTGGGTTAAACAATAGCGTCAAATCGCTTGTTCTGCACGTCATAGTTAAATTATTCCGTTGGAGTAAGGTTGAATATGAAACGTAATTCCCAGATTTAACTGTACCAAAACTTGATGTAATCCAGCCTGAGTTAATGAGAAAATAACTTAAAAAATCCAGTTCAAACCAACCAGTTCATGCTCCGAAAAACCAATTTTTTACAACACGATTCCACGAAAACGATTTTACAATTCGAACACGAGCTTGCGCGAGTCGGAAAACTAGAATAGTCACACCAAAAAATAATTGAAACAAACACATAAATGAATTGGTACATGTAAAAAAAACAGAATCATAACACAATCCGTGTTTCTCACGTGAACCGTAAAAATAACTGGAATTTCAATTAAAACGAAACAATCAATCGTCGAAGTTTCACGGGATGGGTTTTCAGCCGCTGTACGTTCTTTTTTACGGACACTCAAATTGGTATCGAGACTCGTTGTTGGTGGAAATGGGAATATGGGGGTTATTTTTATATGACTATAAGATCTTCGTGCAGTTCGTAAAGCAATTGCATCTTCGTGAAGGTGCCCGTGGGGTGCGGCTAGAATATCAACCCCCATCTCCCGTGTGGGTGTCGTAAAAGGCGGCTAAGGGTAACACACCAGAAGGTGGGCAGCAGCACTTTCTGAGGAACTGATATCTTACACTGCAATCTCCAAGTCACCTGCCTAGCGTGGGAATTATGACGGACCCCTTCATAATGGGGGATACTGTGTTCAGAAGTGGACATTGCGGCCGATACAGTAGAAGGAATGCGGAATTTTAGATTAGCGGGAATGTAGTTTTTTTTGTCAGAAAAACCTAATGTCTGTCCGAACGGGTAGTAGCTAAAACTATATTATAGGTGAATATTCAAAAATTGCTATATAAATGCGCTACCACCACACATGTATATGACATGTATATAACTTCGTATGGACAGGCCAGACGTAATTATGAAATTTTGAAAATTTGTCGGTGTTAAAACAACGGCTTGACACCGATGCGGGAACAGTCTGTGATGCAATACCGATTAGACAAACTTGTGTACAAAAGCCCTCCTGAGCCCCAAAATACAGACCTCGTGTCTACTTTAGAACTCAATAGTAAAAGTCATTCACAATTTATTCAATTATAAAAGGCTAGCACTTAGGTAAGACTTAACTTAAAATTATTACTTATGTTTTTCCTACAGTAAACCTATTATTATAATTATTATTATTAAAATAGCAAAGAAATATTGTAATATAGCAAACTGTGTGGTTGAAGGTTTGAACTAAAAGTTGGCTACTAAAAGCAATGCGTAGCAACAATTTTAGGTTTAAACTTCCTTTTCAATGGAAACTGTATTTTGGTAGAGGTGTGCCGTACCTATATGTTGGATAAAAGTTCTTAGAAATATACGATTTCATGTACCCACGCGTTGCTGACGTGAAGGCGATTACCACGAAATCGAAGAGATGGTATTGTGTTTTTACAGATAATTTGCTCTATAATTTCTTAGCTTAGGCGTATTACATTGAAATCTTAAAATTTTAAGTAGTCATGGCTCAGCGGCTTTGGCTATGGACTGCCGTGCAACAGATCCATGGTGCGAATCCCGCCGCGGGCTTGAGCTTCACCGCATGGTGGAAGGGCATTTTAGGATTGCCCGCCTGGCTAGCGACCACCTCTACGCTCAAGTAGAAAATCTGTCGCAAGCACCTAACAGTCTGTTCCAAAAGCAGTCCTTGAGAGCTAGTAAAATTACAGGCACATTCAATGAGACCTAACAACTGTACGTCTCAGTGATCTGTGGTTATAGGCAAAGGTTAGTTCACTTAACATCAGGTGGGGCTCGGGCTTGTTCCCTCACAATAACATTAAAAAAAAACTACTTTGGCTACCAACACGAAAGAGCCGGAGTTTTCAGGATGCCCAAAGGGCTCCAACATAGCCTAAGAACTGCTATCATTAGATAATCAGAACCGACGACGTAACCTGATCGGAGGAACACGGAAGCGCTGAATACAAAATGTCACTATCCAAGTCGTGACCTCTGCGAAAATAGTTACATAGTTGATCGGCAAAGAACGACTACAAGCTCTACAACGATACTTTTAAAAATAAGATAAAATAATATTGCTCATTAAATGTGAAACAAATGTAATGAAACCCTACGAAACAATATTAGGTGCTTATTTAAGAAAATTTGAGGACTTATTGTAATTTTCGAGGGCTTTGTGTTCATTCTGATATCTTCTCCGGTAAGTTCTACAGAATCCAATTACCAAACGGTTCCGTAATTACATCGGTCGGAGGTCATGTTTCAAATAAGTAATAAATCGTTCCGTTTTGATGATCTCCATAAAATTCAAGTTACAATTGGTTGTAACTTTTGATGGTTGTTCTTTGTCTTCGAGTTTTGGTGTAATTTTGATTTTCAGGCTGTTGTTTTAACATCTTCTTACCTTGATCCCGCTGACGTGACATCGGTAAAATATATTTCATCGTTTAACCAAAAAAACTTATATAGGTTATTCACTTGGTGTTGTTGCTCGTGAAGACACTTTTTTTTTAGTACTATGTTCTGTCTTCAACTACAATCAATATACAAATACTGCAACTACTATTGAGTTAATTATTTTGCCCTGAAAAGTCTAAACTTCAAATATAATGATAGGCTTTTCTAATATTTTCCATGGCTGCAATTACATAATACTTGATTCTCAAACATAATTATTTAATTATAATTTTGTATAATTAAATAGGTAAAATAAATAATAATAAACCGGTCGGAGTAAACTCGAACCACTGTTTCTGACATTGTCCGCTCTGTATGTACTTATCCATGAGGCCAGACTTGACAGTAAATATAGAAGTTATTATTTTATGTTTATTATATTTTATTGATAGGTTAGCCTTTACCACTATCTCACCTGATGGTAAGTGATGATGTGATCCAAGATGCTGTTCAGGCTAACCTAGAATTACTGGCTCTCAAGGATAGCTGCCGGAACACACCATTAAGTGCTAAGCGACAGATTTTCTACTATTTAAACACATCGGCATAACATAACACTTCATAAAATTGTGTAAAAATTGCAACAATGGCATAGGAAGGACACCGAAGGCTTAGTAATAGTGTCCCGTTTTCAAGTTCAAATAAACGCGACAACTATGTGGACCACCCTTAATATTTTTTTATATTGTAATTACTTTACAAAATCACAAATATACGATAGGAAATATTTAAGTTATGTACGGGATTCGAACCCGCGTTCATCCACCCCTTGAGCCGGGGTATGCTCTAACCAATTGAGCTAACATGACATGACGTCATAACTCAAATCTTTCCTATCGTTCTTTAACCATCGTATTGGGATAGCGACATCTATAGTACCACTTGCGTTGTACTTCAAACAAGACCAAGTTTGCAATTGGTTTTATACTTGTAAATGATGACGCAACCGTATAATTTAATATTGTTAGGTTTGCAATAACGCCTGCTATGCGGATTAACAATATTAAAATAGTAATTATTTGTTCATTTCTTAGATGAATTAAATAACGACTGTTTTCTTGTACAATTCTTTAAAAACTAACTGAAGCTGGTGACTCGAAAGATTCGTCGATTGATCCAAAAAATCAAAAATAGATTCAAGTTGGCTACAACACTAAGTACTCCCAATCCTGCTGAAGTGAGGCCGTTTCAATGACTCTACTTAAACAAATGAAATCTAAATATTTGTAATTTTGTAATTAAACAAATGCACTTTCCTTATTTTTATTTTTGTAATGACGCAAGCTATGCGGATTACATTACAAATTCACAACGAGTGAAAAACTAAAAATCATGTGCGGGATTCAAACCACCCAAGGACTCCACCCTGGCTTGAGCTTCACCGCATGGTGGACGGGCATTTTGTGAATGCCCGCCTGGCTAGCGACCACCCCCAAGTAGAAAATCTTTCGGCAAGCACCCAACAGTGTGTTCTGGCAGCAGTCCTTGAGAGCCAGTAACATTACAGGCACATGAGACTCAACAACTGTATGTCTCAGGGAAACAGGCGCAGTGCAATTTGTTATTTGTGATAATGCATCTGTTATAGGGTGAGGTTACCGCTTAACATCTGGTGGGCCTCAAGCTTGTTACGTCAGAAAAACCTTAAAAAAACCCTATATCAGGGGCATGCTCTAGCCCCTAAGACAACGCAGTAATATATAATTAACGGCGTGTGATCAATTTAATGGAGTTACGAAGATTAAAAATGATTGATTCGATCACTATTATGTTCAGTACTATAATCGATATTGCTTTGTATTCGATTATTCATTTTTAGAGCGGGTAACACCGAATGGAGTTGTAGGTGTCATGGCGACCGGATGCCTGTCGAAGTCGTTCACTTCCTCTCTGATTTTTGAAGTGTGCGCACTTCTTGACGGACAACCGAACGTGATGCACGCATGCAAACCCTTTGGCTCTTAATCCATTTTAATCCACGTGATACTATGTAGTTTTGCTGTAATAAGTTTCTTGTGAATTACAATTGTGATCATACGATATTCTCTGGGTGTTATTTTGTGAAAATCTGCACGTGCACGCCCATAATGTACGACCAACCTGAGTAGATAACGGATCCGTCTCCATGGACGATATACCGGACCGTCTCGGCATCACTCCGTCATATATGACGCAGAACTCCAATTTGTCTTTTCGTTTTTAACCATCCTATGAAGTTGGAGCGGGGTTGAATCCCGCACATGACTATAATTTTTCCTCTCGTTACGTTTCTTGGTTGTGTACAAATTTCTTCGTATGAATAGAATTACAGAACAATACATAGACTACATTTATCCTAAACGACAGAAACTGCTATCTAAACACTGGCAATGAGTCCCAAACACGCGACAAAATAAAAGTCCTCAGACAACACAAAGTGGAGTCCAACAACAACTATCAAACTGTTGGTCAGTGATCAGATGAAGTTTGCAGACTTAATGTTCCATATCGACTCAGTAAGGATACTTTAACAATAAAAACGTATTCCACATTGTGTTTCCAGCGACTGTGATTTTTACACTCCTGCGAAAACCAATTTTACGTACGGTGTACGGGTACGATGCCTTGGGATAGCCAATTGTGTTGATCCGTGTCTCCCTGAGGTTTGTCTAGTTTCTCCAAACCATTTAAATTTTTTACTTAGATATGATGGGGTTTGGTAATTGAACACGCCAAAAAGTAGACAAAAAAAAGAAAAAAAATATATTGAAAACTTTGTATTGCATGTCGCATAGTATTTATATTCACTTTGTTTGTATGGAAGATTGCATTACAATGTCTTTATACATAAAATTGCATCACGCGTGCGCGTTACCCAGGCAGTCTGATTTTTAATAGAAATCGGTCCACAGCGAAATATTTGCGTAAGCTTAGACAGCTAGTTTTAAATAAATTATTTTGACTTGTATCTCTTTTTTATGTCATATATTATATGTATCAGACTTTTTTGTTTATCTTAAATTAAACATCTCTAAGAAAATGTAATAATATTGAAGCCAAACTGTAAATGCTCTTTACAAAACATTCCCTTACAGTTGAACGTCTTCACAAATCAGCCTACAAAGTCCACCCGAGTCAGCGGAACGTGCGTCCGCCCACGAACGTGACAAAGGCGCCGGGCGGGGCTCCCTCAAGCCCTCTTCTGTATCGATACAAAGCACTCTTTGGAGACCTAATTCCAGTCCCCTTGAGCGTGAGACCTAATTCGTGTACAGCACTCTAAAGCGTGTGTAAGGGCAAAAAATCTAAAGGAGGCCTCATTTGGCGCGCATAGTACGCGATGCTTTTGCCGTTGTATTGTAAAAGTTCCATCATTGATTACCAACACACGATGGGTCCATACAAGAAAACTCATTAATTAGTTTTTTTTTTTTTTATGCTTGATAGGTTAGCCTTTGAACACGATCTCACCTGATGGTAAGTGATGATGTGGTCGAAGATGTTGTTCAGGCTAACCTGGAATTACTGGCTCTCAAGGACAGCTGCCGGAACATACCGTTAGGTACTTGGTGACAGATTTTCTACTTGAGGGTGGTAGCTAGCCAGGCGGGCATTCGCAAAATGCCCTACCATCATGTTATAACGACTGCCATCCTAAGACAACAACCGGGACCGACGGCTTAACTTGCCCTCCGAAGCACGGAAGCGCTCAGTAGTAATGTCACTAGCGGTCACCCATCCATTTCTTGACCGCGGCGGACGTTGCTTAACTTTGCTGATCGGTTAAGAACAGCTAATCAAACTTCGCTACTAGCGCTACAAAACGATGCGTCCATACAAGAAGACTCATTTAATTGTTTATTAATTACTCACGTGTACCTAATCAGAGAATTTGCTGAAGCGTACACACCCGCCACCATTAATAACTTTACATAACTAAGCGAGGCGAAGAAGCTAACCGCTTCCTTGACATCTGTTTACCCACCCCCACACGGGTCAGTGACCGTCAAAGGGCCTGGCTACAAACTAAGTACTTTGGCGTCAGCTAAACGTGAGTAGGGCTGGAGCTGGAACGTGCTGAGTTGGCTACACTTTAGCTTGTTGGTACGTTTAAAGCTAGGTGATTATAAACGACTGATGACTTATTGTGGCAACTTTGTTTAGTTTGGGTAATATATTGTAACGATCCGGGTGTAAAGGGTTGATAATAGAAGTCCTAATTACTCTGCCCTTAAATAGAAACATAGTTATTTTCAACATATATAAAAAATCTAATTGATTTAAATTTTAAGAGCCAGTCTGAAACAGAAATATTTACCCTGTTTCTTAGATCACGACGATGCCCGTGCGTCTAGAGTTCTACCGGTCAGTCTATTCTACATTTAAAAGGTTATGTTAAATAATAGAAAGTATTTTAGGACAATATTAAATTCAAAATATAAGAAAAACATGCGCTTGAAGAGTCAAAACCTGATGCTGTTTTGTGTAGATTTAAAATGCTTCCGGCTATGACGTAGCATCGGTTTTGTGGGAAAATTTGGCGGAACTGTCACTAGATATTTGTCATTTACCCCGTTGGGTGCCAGGCTAGAATGTCACCTTTTGATTGCTACCTGTGGGTGTCGTAAGAGGTGACTAAAGGTAAAATACCGGAAGGCAGCGCCTTCTGTGGAACTCATATCTTAAACTGCGATCTCCAAGACGATGGGGGAGGCTGTGTTCAGCAGGGGACATCTGATACAGTACAGTACTGTCACTTGTAATTTTTTTTTTCCTAAATTACGTATAGTATGTTCTTTTCTAACATTAGTTATAACAAATATGTTTTACATAATCGGCTGTAAATGTAGCGGTAAATCGATTTGGACGCGTGAATTCGCCTGATGAAGGGCATCGAATATGCCCAAAATATAGGTTGACAATCTCGAGCAACACGCGTAAGTAGTATTTAAAACAATAATATGGCCTCAATTTCACGCACACTTTCAAACAAAATTTTCTTAAAATAATTATGGGTTTCTGCAAAGTAACGTGGTAATGCCAGTAAACATAAATAAAGTCACGGCTTAATATGAATATTACATTCCTTTTCCTACATCCTCACCATTTTGAACGACGTTTATAAATAATGACCTTTAGCTTCTTGTCCATTCTTTACGCCGTTCAAGTGTAGAAATATCCTATTGAACCCTGCACACATGCTCTTCTTGTTTCTTGAACCTAAATATTACTATAGGTCAGATGCCTCAAATTGACTGGGCATTGAGATTCAGCTAATCTGCATTGAGGATCAGCAAAAAAATATGCGTTTTTTTAAGAGACGAAAAGAATCATCGTCGGATATAAAAATTGTGGTTCTTACCGTCGACGATAGGCTAACATTTAACTCGCACTAACGCAAAAGTATGTTACGTTTGATAAGAATGCGACTTAAATGTTCTAAATTTTACAACCAAATGTTGCGAGCTTCTAAAATACACTGGGGATTACAGCCTGAGATAATCAGAACCTTGTACGTTGCAGTAGTTGAACCCACTATTATGTATGCTGCGAGTGGCACATGCGGCCTAGTTAGTTTGGCCATGAGATTTACAAGAAGCTAAAGCCTACTGGACAACTGACGCAAATGCTGACAGGGTACGGTGGGTTCTCCGAGTAACTGCATCGTTTCAAGTGCAAGGAGAGCCCATCGTGAATCTTTGAGCAGGAGTGGGAGGAAACAGTTGAACGTAACCGAATGCCCAGTATATTAATGGGATAAACCCGCGCCTTTTTTTATTTATTTTTGCATGATAGGTTAGTCTTTGACCACTATCTCACCTGATGGTAAGTGATGATGTGGTCGAAGATGTTGTTCAGGCTAACCTAAAAGTACTGGCTCTCAAGGACAGCCACCGGAACACACCGTTAAGTGCTTGGCGACAGATTTTCTACTTGAGGGTAGTAGCTAGCCAGGCGGGCATTCGCAAAATGCCCTACCACCATGCTATAACGACTGCCATCCTAAGACAACAACCGGGACCGACGGCTTAACGTGCCCTCCGAAGCACGGAAACGCTCAGTAGTAATGTCACTAGCGGTCACCCATCCAACTCATGACCGCGGGCGACATTGCTTAACTTTGCTGATCGGTTAAGAATAGCTAAGTAAACTTCGCTATGAGCGCTTCAAAATAGGAATAGGACTTTAATTAAATTGGAAAATTTGAATAATGTGATGATATGATTAGAGAAGGTTTATTAGAGTATGGTCAAATTGGCTTATAATAAAGTTTGAATAGTAGATATATAATCACAGAATAAGTTACATCAACATAGTAAAGCAAACGCATACAAATAGTTGGATATATAATGTGCTTTCAAACGATTATATAGACCCAAACCAAGTATCAAATGAGATACAAAGAGCTTATATAGAGAAGTGTAGTTCTTATGAATTATTATGACACTGCAGAAGTGCTGAAGGAATAATGATTGGAGTTTATTTTACAATCTTACTAGCTGACCCGGCAAACGTTATTTTGCCATATAAATAATTAAATGGCTATTAAAAAATAAGGGTTGATCGTAGAAGAGTGAAAATTGAGGATTGTATGTATTTTTGTATGTTGTATCATAAATAAATAGAAAATAAAAATTTTGTCTAAAAAATAAAAATAAAAATTTAGGGGTGGACTACCCCTAACATTTAGGGGGATGAAAAATAGATGTTGGCCGATTCTCATAGATACCGGATAAGCACCAAAAATTTCATCAAAATCGGTCAAGCCGTTTCGGAGGAGTATGGCAACGAAAACTGTGACACGAGAATTTTATATATTTTACAGTCTTATGTATGTATTCCTTAGACAACAACTCTGATTGCTGTGAGAAGACATACGCACAGGGAGGGACTTCACCCACTTGTGGGTATCCATATCCAAGAGGATTTTCTCCTCCCTATTCGAAAAAAGACACGACTCGACCCGACTTGAAAGGACTTGATCCTTTTTTTGTGTGTAAAATGCTTTTGCATTCCCGTCCACTACTCCCACAGCAGCAAGTCCATACCGACACTCCTACTCCACTGCGGCCCTCCACAAAACTCCTTCGACTAATGTAAAATATCATATCAACTTCCGCTCGAACTGTATGAATAAAATAAGGATTATATTGGTAATTTTTTTTTGTATGCCTGATATGTTAGCCTTTTTGACCACTATCTCACCTGATGGTAAGTGATGATGTGGTCGAAGATGTTTTTCAGGCTAACCTAGAAATACTGGCTCTCAAGGACAGCTGCCGGAACACACCGTTAGGTGCTTGGCGACAGATTTTCTACTTAAGGGTGGTAGCTAGCCAGGCGGGCATTCGCAAAATGCCCTACCACCATGCTTTAACGACCGCCATCCTAAGACAACAACCGGGACCGACAGCTTAACGTGCCCTCCGAAGCACGGAAGCGCTCAGTAGTAATGTCACTAGCGGTAGCCCATCCAACTTATGACCGCGCGCGACGTCGCTTAACTTTGCTGATCGGTTGAGAACAGCTTAGTAAGCACCAATGAAGTACTTGAAGCGCTCGTACTTCAAATACTTCATTGGTACGTTTATTAGTACGGAACACTAAATAACATGTACTACTTTACACAGGTACTACGATGCAGTTTTATTTTACGTATAATTAACACTAAACTGGTACATTTATGATAGATTTGGGTTAACTTAACTATTTCTGTGGTTTATGTGATGTTATGCTCCATTTTAAACAGGTCAATAGGTCGGTTATAACAATGTCTACGTTATTCGCGTTTGTTTGTATAATCATTCTAGATTATACAAACAAACTGAACATGTACTATTTCATACCCGTTATTATAAAAGTCCAGAGCCGTTATAATATATACATCCTTTTTCCTCCGCTGGTATCATGACGGTGTATAACTAAATGTATAAGGATTTATAATATATACTAAACTATTCTATTGTATTCGGAAATAACCTTTTTTGAAGCGCTCGTAGCGAAGCTTACTTAGCTGTTCTCAACCGATCAGCAAAGTTAAGCAACGTCGCGCGCGGTCATGAGTTGGATGGGTGACCGCTAGTGACATTACTACTGAGCGCTTCCGTGCTTCGGAGGGCACGTTAAGCCGTCGGTCCCGGTTGTTATCTTAGGATGGCAGTCGTTAAAGCATGGTGGTAGGGCAATTTGCGAATGCCCGCCTGGCTAGCTACCACCCTCAAGTAGAAAATCTGTCGCCAAACACTTAACGGTGTGTTCCGGCAGCTGTCCTTGAGAGCCAGTAATTCTAGGTTAGTCTGAACAACATCTTCGACCACATCATCAAATCATCAAAAAAAAAGGATAGATGTATGGTTTTAATTTTAAATAAATAAATACATACATACAATTTAGCCTCTTTCCCGTAGCAGTAGGCAGAGACCACGGAGTTTTACTTACTACGATCCTTACATATCTCTTTCGCACAGTGATCAATCTTTTTGTACATAAGCGTCGGCTTAGGGTACTTCTGACCTGGCTTTCTTCAGAACGTCTTCAATCTGATTTCAGGACGTTCGCCTAGGTCTTCTAATACTTCCGTTCACTTGTTATAAATAAAAATAAATATTAAAATCATATTAATCATCCAGCCCCCCCCCCCCCCCCTACCTTTGTCTAATTTGTGGATTCACGGATATCCGTGGTCGATATGATCCCCCCGTAGTTGTACATACAGCAATGCCCTATAAGTCATAACTACAATGAAGCGTTGAACCGCGCATGTAAACTGTGGCTTTTTGAAATCTCACGTTTACCACAACAAACCACAAACCTTGCAAGTCTTAAACGGTAACGTTGAAGAAGACATCGCCAATTTGAAGCCAGTTGTTTTGCGAGTAACAAATACAAAATTCCGTAAAACGAACACAAATCTGTATCGACTCGGGAGGTGGTCATTATGATTATTTATCTAAATATCATCAATTTGACATCTTCAAATAAAGTTTCCATGAAAACAGAGCAGTTTCCATTTTAACATAATGCGCACGTTTACCCGAAAATGCGCCGAAGTTTCTACCACAGGAAGTGGATTATCTAAGTCCTCCGCCAACTGTTTGCCACGCCAACTGATCTGCACACTGTTCGTGGTAAGAATGCTCCCACTGCTAGAGTAGTCACGTTGCTCAACGATATGTTACCTAAACATCCAGAGATTGACATATTTTATGATACCTATTATAAATTTTGACAGAATGTTATTAATTACCTCAGTAGTTTGTCTATGTAATGTGTTGGACTTCATGTCTGTGAATTACATGTGAGAATGAATAAATAAATAAAAAAAGGTCTATTACCAACTCCATTAATTACAGCAGTGGACCTTCTGCAACCACCTCACTTACAATTCCCTTGGCAATCACCCCCTACGGTAGTTAAATGCATCGTTGATTTTATTCCATCGTCTGATAAATAAAATTGCAATAACCGTTTAGCGCTAACAGCATCCTGTCCTTAAAAAAATGGCTTGAAAAAGGACCTATCACCATGCCGTAAAGCAGTGGTGGTGAAATTCGAATCTTAAACAGCTCAGCAACAAAAAGAGACGATATTAACAATACAGCAACAGCTTTAGGATGCTGTTGGGGTTGCCGCGTTTTTGTAGGACATCAGGAATGTTCGCGGATCCACGTACTGATAACTTTTATGCCATCATGCGGAAAAAAGTCGCATCATTGATGAGCCGCATGCGTGGTAGTACCAACAGTCTCCTGGCCGTGGCAGCTGGAGATCAGTACTCTAGCTAGGCACTGGATGACATTACTTAGGCCTATCGCACTTTTGGAGACTAAATGGTTAATTTATTTATGTAAATTGTAACTATTATATTATTTTTTAAGCATAGCAATGAGTATTAAATGTTACTAACAATAAGGACATTAGTCGGAAATAAAAGGTTTAACTATTATTAACAAAGTACCGGCAACGCATACTCGATACCTCTGGTGTTGCGGATGTTCGTGGGCGACGGTGATCACTTACCACCAGGGGCTCGATTCTCTTAGCTATTGAACGGCGTTAAAGCAACTTAATTGCATGAAAATTGTAGTTTTTGACAGTATACGTAGTCTGCCCGCTATTTAGGTTCGATCGCAAGTCAGTGGCTTGCTATCAATAGTTTTTAACATATTTGGTATGATGTAAGCTATTTTGTTGCGATTGCGTTGCCACAGTGGCATAAAATATTTTAGAGGATTTTAGATATAAAAGTAGGTAAATGATTTTAATACAGTTATATAATGTATTGTTTGCTAGAAAACCACTGTATTGATGTTTTGACTGATGCTTGATTCATAGAAATTTTCATTATTATTTCAGTGGCAACATTTGGTAGCCATAACACAACCATACGATAGCGACGCGATTGCTATACAACTGCGATTAGGAGCTAGAATTTGCAGACTACCGAATTTGACATGAACAGCAGTTCGATCGCAGAAGCATCGCAGTAGTGTGGCGTTAGGCCAATAGCTAAGAGAATTGGGGCCCTGATGGCCGCCTGCTCGTTTGCCCTCCTATCCCATAAAAAAAAGTCTGGGTTTTCACAGTTTCAAAAACAAATTGTAATCATTAAAGCAATTCTATAAATGTAATAGCTTAATAGTATTGCCATATATGTACCTATAAATTACGTCCCTAATTTATTGATATAATTACACTGATAAATTCTCCTCACCAGAAAAAAAAACATTAGCGTTGATAAAATCCCGCATTCATTTCCTAGCGTCAATATCAAAATACGAAAAGCCCCAGTCATCGGGAAGGTTGCCCGAGCTATTTCGAAGTACACGTCAATCAAATTGGCACCGATTCCGATTGATTCCGAATGATTCCGGTAACGCGGCCGCTGGCGGTGACGTGTCGTTAAAATTGTAACGACGTTTTTGGCGTTAGAATGTTCTGAATTCGTTATTGATTTGAAGTTTGGCATTTAGCGTTGCAATTTTCAGAAACATTTTTGATTTTGTATCTAGGAAGGAAATGCAGTAACAACACAAGAGTACATCTTAGTGTAGATTCTGCAAGTATTATTTGCAACTAATTATGCTTTTAATAAGTTATTTTTGAGTTTCAGTTGTTTTATTCGTACCTTTTTGAGAAATACATTATTATTATTATTACTTAAAAGTTACTTACCCAGTGAAGCAAAGGTCAAAATGGTAACTTGGGCATCTTTGGATTTTTACTGTATCAGCCGTATCGTCCACTGCTGAACACAGCCTACCCTATAAAGGGGGTATTTGCCATAATGCTCACGCTTGGCAGGCGGCTTGGTGATCGCAGTGTGAGATGGCAGTTCTGTAGAAGGCGCTGCTGCCCACCTTCGAGTATTTTTCCCTTATTTTACGACACCCACGGGATGATATGTGGAGGTGCAATTCTAACCCGGCACCCCACGGGGAAAACATTTGGATTTTTAGTTTTGTTTATTAATAATCTCCGTAAGCAAAATCTCCTTTTTAGTAAATGTGTTGTAAAAAAGGTAATAAGTCAAGTTCCTTTAGTTTTTGCTTCATACTAGGCTAGGCTATTTCAAACTAGGCTAACTAACTTCAAACTGCTAAAAACTTCAAAATTTCAATGTATTTCTTTCAATTTCTAGATCGTTTTTTGCGTGTGATGTTTATATTTTGTATCATCATCAAAACATCAACCGGAAGACGTCCACTGTTGAACAAAGGTCTCCTCCATAAAGTGTCACATTGAACGGCTATTACCCACCTATAACCATTGGTTACACGAGATTTTTTGATGTCGACAGACCACCTAGTATATTTTGTAGTTGACACTATTTTTACTTCAACATTCTGCATGGTGACTCAATCAATGGGATTATAAGGTCAAATAATGAATTTTAATATAAATATGTAAGTATGTATTTTAATATAAGTACATCCTTCAACGGGGCAATGCTGCCAGCATGCTGGGCTAGAGCATTTGGACTGCCTATGAGTCCAAATGCTTTTATTGTAGTAGCTGTAGTGTTGTATATAGATTGTAGTATTTTGTTAATAAAGGCATAACGCCGGTAAAAAAAAGAAAAGTATGTAAGAGCGTTATTATATTTTTACATTCTAATTTATTTAACTATGAAGACAATAAATTAAATCGTTTCCCGTTTCTGTGATTTTCAGCCTGAAACGGCCATGCGGCTTACTATGAAATGCCGCCAGATAAATCAACATCCTTCAACATTTGTACATTTGTTACAAAATCACAAATATACGATAGGAAAAAATTTAGTCATGTGCGGTATTCAAACCCGTTTCCATCCACCCCTTTAGCCGGGGTATGCTCTAACCAATTGAGCTAACATTGTGACGTCACGTGACGTCATAACTCAAATCTTTCCTATCGTTCTTTAACCATCGTATTGGGATGGAGCGACATCTATAGTACCACTTGCGTTGTACTACAAACAAGACCAATTTTGCAATTGGTTTTATACTTGTAAATGATGACGCAACCTTATAATTTTAATATTGTCAGGTTTGCAATAACGCCTGCTATGCGGATTACATTACAAAATTACAAATATACGATAGGAAAAATTTAAGTCATATGCGGGATTCGATCGCCATTGCAATAACGCCTCATAGCAGGCGTTATTGCAAACTAAAATATTTGTACATTTGGTTATTTTCGATATCAGCAAACACTGAAGAATATTGAATGAACACTCCTTTCGTATTTAAATCTTCATTTACACATAGATTTAATTTATACCAAATGTATGTATACACAATTGCCCCACACAACGAATATGTCGTACCTATAATGAATTAAATGTTGCTCTTGGTGATCTTGATATGTTCAATGATTCATTGAAAATTAAAATTAAGGAAGAGGAATTTCAATTTACTTTATGCTCAAAATTGAATGAAACTTGAGCATTCTACTGCTTCGGCTATGGTACAAATGAAAGGCCTATTTAACCCGATATCAAATTTAATGGCTCTAAAGATCGCAAGCAATCAATTTTCCGAAGGAATCGCCGACTGTAGCGGAACGAAATTAAATTTGAGGTTTTAATTAAAATTAAAACTGTAAAAGGGTTATGACCGGTACTTACTGAAACCGATCGTCGATCTTGGCTCGGGCTTGTAACTTTATTGTCAAATCGTATAACATCATAAAATGGTGATGTTGTGCTCTATTGTTCTTGGTAACAGGGCCTTAAGAGTACTAGACTCTTAAGAAGAAAATCTGTCTCCAAGTGCCTAATGGTCTATTCCGGCAGCTGTCTTTGATTGTTATTGCCATGCCTGTTAATAATCATCACCCACATATGCACTTACTCTCAGGTGAGAATTTGGCCAAAAGTTAGCCTATAAGCAGCGAAATCAGTGATGTGAATGATGGAGAGTGACATTCTAGCCCGGCACCCCACAAGCTACACGGGAATAGTTCTTAGATATTAGTTACTCCTATGATTTAATTAGTCCGTTGAGTTATGACAATAAACATTGCTATATTATAGAAGTCGATTCGGTTTATTAACCAAGAGAGCGTGAAGCGCGAGTGAAGAGTCTCCGTTTCGGTTTGGGCAAAAATGCTTTCGTGTGTTGTTCGGGTGTCCAGCTGTTCTCCTCTACAGGTAACATTTTTTAATGATTCTCGTGAAATTTTGTGAGCAGATTCGATAGTTACATTGTTTTGTTTGGATTTTTTTCAATACAGTTGAGATACGGGGGTTGAAAACCTAAAAACAAGTATTTCAGTCCCAAGGTCTTTAGGACACTGAACTACATTTTTTTTTAACTAATCAAGTCGTCGTTAGTGGGTTCAACTCTTTTGTAGCCAAAATTTGGATCCCGATCTGATCCAACCTGATAATCGTCACGTCGGTTGTTAATATCCAATTTTATATTTTATAGCCGGTTCAGGTGCGGATTTATTTGTTAATCTACCGTCAATTGATATTTCACGATTTATGTATGTCAAGTATGATTTAAGTATTAATACATTTTATGCGTGTTATTAATTCTACTTGCTATTACGTGTGTGTTCGTGTATTTGTGAGTGGATACATGCGGATGACATAATTAATTCTATTAATTCTGTCATCCGATCGAATTGACAGAATTAATTCTATTAATTCTGTCAATTCGATAAAATTTTATATTATATTCTTGTGTGGTGCCGGGTAATATCATCCCCCATTTCTTCCCATGTTCGTCATAAGATGCAACTAAGGGAAAAATACCAGAAGGCGGGAAGCAGGCTAAAAGCGCCTTCTACCTCCGTCTCCTGCTTCAAAAAAGGGAGTTTGCAACGGGCTCAAGGGCACCACTATGGAACAAACTGCAACTTGAGTCGTTGCCAACTTAATTAAATAAGTACTTGACACTAAATCTAATAGAAATAGTAGACAGTATAAATATTTGAATTAAGTAAAAGCTCAGTTATGGAATCTAAGTGCCCTTAGTTCAGTTTTATAAAAAAAAACAGTATCAGTCCGGAATTTGGAACTGTGGCCGGTAGGTGGCAAAAGTCTCGCCCTCTAAAACATGGGATCATATGTTGGTGGAATACAAGTGTTACACATAACAAATATATTTTTAAACTTAAATTCCTCGAGTGATTGCAATGTAACTCGAGTCCACGCGGAAATGTATCCGAAAGAAGTTAAAAGTTGGCGAGTTAGGCGGTAGTACTCATCCAATTGTCACATTTACAAAAAAATATACCACGTAAAAATAAACAAGTGAAGGTATTTTTATATAGCCTGTTCATTTTTGTAAGAAGTTACAAAAATAAAAGAACAAAATAATTAAGACTTAAACAGTCCTAATCCACGGGTCAAAGGCCAATCTAAGACTGAAGATCAAATTCTTTTGATCGCGCTACAAAAGACAGAAAATTATTTTTGCCCGTGGAGAAATAGATTTTAGTGTTGTTGAAATAGAAATGAAATTAGCGGGGCGGGCCTTGTCACTGTTGACAGAGATAAGGGTGGCTTATCGGTAGGGTTACCACGCGTTTGTTTTAATTGTATCTGTTCAGGTTCATAATAATGAGCTTTATACTTACATCTCAGTTTATAATAAATTATTAAATAATTTTTATTTAATACTAGATCTGTTCCTGTCTTCGTCTATAAAAACAGATGAATTGTAAAAAACTTCTTATCTGCGTTATTACAAAATTATGCGATACGCAGTATGCCGTTTCTGATCTTAAGGGTGAACTGGCCGGTGATTTCTCCATACAAACGTCGTAGGGTGATCACTCCCTTATTTGAGGATTAAGGTCCAAAATAAAGCATAATACCGATTGACTTCGTCATTATCTAGGCTTGTATGATGCCGAAATTTTAATAAAATAATTAACTTGAGAATAAAACTTAAAACATTTTCATATAAAGTTTTCGAGGCTCATAACTTACAACTTAATTATCTTTTTAAAATTTTGGCATCATACAAGCCTAGATAATGACGATATCAATCGGTATTATGCTTAAGTCTGGACCTAAAATCTCAAATAATGGTGTGATCACCCTACGACGTTTGTATGGAGAAGTGACCGGCCAGTTCAACCTTAAAACTTACCTCTAGATTTTGACTCTGTTTGCAAAACAACTGTAAATCTGTCGTTATTTTTGAATAATAATATTTTAAAGGTCAAACAACAAGCATGAAAAATATGACAATAAAACAACAATACATAAATAAATTATCAAGGCCACACAGAAAGTTTTGCAAAAATGTTTTTACTATGAGATACGGCTATAATTTATTTGCAAATTACGAACGTTTGTAATATAACAATATATACAACAAGTAAAATTAAGAATGTTAAACTTTGTTCTTACCCTCCTCAATATGAACGATATCTCGTTGAAATATTGTGAGTCATTGGAAAATGGTTCTGCATCAACAAGCGATAATTTTTACTATTTCAAATTTAGTAACCCGAATAGTCATGCGGTTCAATTATTTATACATACAAAATGGCATTTCTGGATAAGTGATCATAAATTAGCTTAGCAAAATTAGAACCGTGAACCGTATAATGACTAATAGTGAAAAACTCTGGATTTATTAGAGATACTGTCGTATCTAGAACAATCCAGAAACATGGCAGCAGTCTGCGGTTTTGCTGTTGAGTTTTGCCATAAAAATTTACAAAATCAAAGTAGCATCAATCCAAAATGGTAAACTACTAAATGCTTGCAATTGTTTATTTATTGTTGCCTGCAACAAACAACGTCAGCCAGGGCTACGTGGACTAGCGGCTTAGCATGACAACCCACGCACACCCAGCGCACAAAAAGAGGAATTTACTGGATGTTATACTGGTTAAACTTTAAGATCACTCTCCTTAGCGATTTAATTAATGACCGTGTATCATTTTTATTTCTAAAATAAGTAAAAACCGTGTATTTCTTTTCCTAAAATAATTAAGAAAAATATACAAAGGACAGTTTTCATCGCTTTAAGATGCACTAGGAGCAGTAGGCTATTGTATGAAAAAGGGTTTAGAACAGCAAATGTTGTTTGAAAATATATGAGGATGCAAGAAACTTTTTATAGACACTGATAGAGGAAACCCTAAGAACATTTACAAAATTTTATTCATTTAGCATTTAAAGCAAAGCTCATGTATGTCTGACCAAATGCCAATTGAGATGTATAATATAATTATATTACTGGTTCCATAAAGAGATAATTATGGAACCAATTATATAATATATTTTTTATATGTACACATTTTGGTGTCTAAATATGTATTTGATTTTATTACCGACGCAAATGACTGTTCTTCCTTAACAAATGACATGAAGAATAAAACTTAGTAGAAATCCTGAATATCCCACCAAACTGGTAACCCTGCTTATCGGACGTTCAGCAAAAGTTTGACCGGCATTGTCTGTTGCGAAGATTACTTGTCGTTTCCGCTTTGTGCCAACCCTAGTGGGCTGATATGGAGACACAGGACTGCAATCACATGTTCTTGGAAAGAAAACTATAGACTTGTGTCTCATATTCACAAGTCATTCGTATATTTCTTAGTGTATATCATGGATAGTTTGCATTAACATCTACGATTTCTAAAAATCATGTTAGTTTTGTTGCTTTTTGTTGGATGAATTATATGATATTATTGTGAAAACGGATTTTTTATAAAATTGTGCATTTTGTATTAGCACAACATAGTAATTAAACCGTTTAAAGTTGTTTATTTACTATGTGTAATAATCGCGAAAACCTAAGACAGCACTTAATATGTTTGTAGGTACTTAGTTGTATACTTTAATTTAATTTGGTAAAAAAGATATCCTGTATAATATTATACCTACAAGAACAAGTTTAGTTCTTTTTTTTGGTCACTATATGTATCTCAAAGCACGCATAGATTTTTCTTACTACCCGCACCGAGCCGCGAATGATGCTTGTCGCGGAAAACCAGTACCATAGACAGTCGTCGTTGGACCGCACCCCGCTCCATACACCACGACGGTGTTGCATTCTTAATTTTAAGTAAGTGCCAATATTGCCGCATCACCGCACCGTGTTATCTTTATTAGAACTGTTTTACTAGGCTACGTGATATTAGTGACGTGCGTGGAAAGTGATCGCACTGAGGCCTCTGCAAAGGAGACTCCAACTACGGGAGATCGTGGAGAAAGCTATGGTATGTACACATACATTTTAGTAGCCTCAATTAAGAGCCCCCCTTGTGTTTGGAAAATGCCTTTGTAATCAAGGCTTCAATTAACCTACTTACTTACTATAAACAACTATAAAACCAGCCCCTACCCCGCGCGGTGGGAGTCCTCATTTTTTTGAGGACAATTCCTTAACTAAGAAAACCCACCAAAGTTTGTTTTATGTCTTATTACTACAGCCACTACACAAAAAGCTTATAGGCAACCTAAGGACCATTTGGCCCACAGGCATTTTTTGGCCGCAGCTTACTACCCGTTGGCAGCGTGCCTAGCATTCTGGCAGCATTGACACTAATTCACCTATATGCCTAATGAATCCCATATTAACTATTAAAACAAAAAAACACTTTGCGGTAGATAACTTAAATTGTGTTTCTTTCTCAAAAATGGTGAACATACCAAAAGCGTATTATTTTATGTTTGTCCAAGAGACGAAGTTATAAAAATTCACATTGATTCATATACTCAAACAGTAGTATATGTTTACTGAAAAAACATTTGGAAGAGCAGCTGTGTAAATAAAGGTCAAAAGCAATGTTGATAATACTTCATAAATATCAGCACTTTATGTTGGAAAAATAGACATTATTTCATTGATATTAATAAGAAAGATTCATCATCTACAATATAATATATAAAAATAATTCAATACAAGTATATAACGCACACAGCTACAATTCCGTTGTATATGATACGTTTTAATGAATGACAATGATAAGAAGGCATAAAGAAGGCTCGCAGAAGACGCATATACGCACACTACTAACTCAATCAGGCGACGTTGCCTGATTTGATATTTCCATATTCGAGGTGTGGGTGCCGTTTCTACCGATTTTTATAAGTTCAATGCATTTTTTGAAACACAATAACGTTTATTTTTATGTTATTGTGACGGAACAAACTCAAGGCCCATCTGATAATAAGCGGACTATCCTCTGCCTATAACAGATGCATTTCATCACAAGTCACGAATTGCACTGCGCCCGTCACCTTGGCCTTGGCTCTCAAGGACTGCTACCGGAACACACCGTTAGATGCTTGGCGACAGATTTTCTACTTGAGGGTGGTAGCTAGCCAGGCGGGCATTCGCAAAATGTCCTACCACCATGCGGTGATGCTCAAGCTCGCGGCGGGATTCGAACCATGGACCTGCTGCGCGGCTGGCGCAGTCCATAACCAATGCCACTGAGCCATCACTGCTTCAGAATGTGTATCAATGTTACGTAAGGTACAGTTAGTTTTATTATCCTATTGTATGAAGCGCTCGTAGCATAACTTGCTTAGTCACTCTTAACCAATGAAAGATAAGTGACGTTCGCTGAGGTCATGATGGTCAGGATGGGTGACCCCTAATCATATACTAGTGAGAGCTTCCTTCCTTCGAAGGGCACTTTAAGCTGTCCCGGTTTCATTGGTCCTAGTCTTAGGAAGACGCTAAGCCCCTCTTTTCGCAAATGCCTCGCTAGCTACCACTCTCAAGAAAAATATATTATACAAGTAACTGTACCTTATAAATACTGAATACAGTATTCACCTTATTCAAGGGGGAATTGCCTAAATCCCCACGCTTGGCAGGTGTTTTGGAGATCGCACTGCATGACAGTTCTTCGGAAGGCGCTGCTGCCCACTTTCTGATATATGTTCCTTTTGTCACCTGTAAGGAATCCCACTTGGGGTGGAGATTATATCCCAGCACCCCACGTTGCTTATATCTCCCAATTGTTTTTCTCTTATTCCACTTTAAAATTCCTTATCTACAATTAGCATAGGGGACAAACAAATTCTTCTTAACCAGCCACACTCCCACGACACTGTTAAGTACTGCATCAGCTGGATCCTCGAATGCTGAACATAGCCTCCCCAACTCCAGGAGGGTTTGCCATTATTCCCACGCTTGGCAGGCGACTTGGCTTGGTCTCCCAGTATAAGATGGCAGTTATTCAGAAGGCGCTACTATGGCACCTTCCGGTACTTTTCCATAATTGACTATTATGACATCCACGGGAAGAGACTACAACAACTGATGAACCTTATACTTCCTCATCATCATCACCCTATTTTTTTTTTTTTTTTTTTTTTTTTTTTTTAATATACTTAATGTACGCTCTACAGACACATGGTCCGTACTCTTTTTGAGTTAGTATAAATTTTTACATTCGATTTTTTTTATACATTATCACACTCCATGCATCATTGCTTTATTTACAACTAAGATGTTAATTGTTGTTGACTTATGTTCTATCTTAAAAACTGAGTCCATTTATTTATTTTACAAGTGATTTGATCTATTCTTCACATATGTTATCATTCTAATATTAGTGCGTTAATTTCTAAGTTATTCCAAAAACTAAAAAAAAAAAAATCTATTACTTACATATGGAAATTTTCTTTAACAGAAGCTTTGTCACTGCTCTCTAGGACAAATTCGGTACTTTCTCCTTGTTTCGATATTCGACAGATATGATTGAAAAAGTTTGATCAATTTTGGCACCTCACCTCATTGCTAAGCAAACCTGTATCTGAACTGAAATATTGGACCCAAGTTTTTAAAATTCGATATTTTGGTATATAACTTCGAAGGGCTGATATTTTGTTCGACTTCGGTAAGTTTCAGTAGAATGTTATATAATGTTGTCTTAGGTATACTTATATATTATATATTTTTATAGATATATATACTTATTTACTTAATATTGATACTCCTTCTGAATCCGAAGTATTAATGGGTAATTAAATATTGTTAAAAAAGAATGTAAGGATTTCTTAACGTCGACCGCGTGAGGGAATCATCTGAAAACCAAACGTCGCGTGCTCAGTGCACTCGGCATTATGCTGAGATCCCATTTGACACGCATAAATATATAGATAGGGTAAAAGCCGGATAGTTGCCTCACTTTTCGTAAAAGTTTTTTTTTTTTTTTAAATATGAACTTCCTTAAAATTACGCACTATTTATCTTAAAACATAGGTCTTTTATCTTTTATAATAGCCTATTTTTGTATACATAATTATTAACGTTTTTGAATAAATACTGTTTTATTTCACCTCTCAGAAAAGGGATAGTTGCCTACTATAGCGGATAGTAGCCTAGCGTAGAAAATGCTTCGGAGGATACTTGCCTTATGCGGAGATAGTAACCTCAGTATGATTATTATTTAGAAAAAAAAAGAAATTTATTGCAATTAAAGTGATATTTATTTAACAGTATTTTCAATTTAATGAGATCTTTCAATAAATAGTATTCGAAACATTAATTAATATTATAAAATAGTTTTCACTTTTAATACCAAATGGCACTTCGGTGATTACACCGAAGTGCCATTTTTGTTACTTTTTGTTATATATTTACTAATTTGTTGATTTGTTATAATTTCTTTATAATTTATCTTAAAAGTGAGGTTGTAAAACTAAGAAAAATAAAAACCTTTTCCATTCCATTAATTGTTTTTATCAAATATATCAGAATATAAAAGATATTGACATTTTAAAATGGCCTACTATAGTAGTCCACGCGTGTACTCGAGTAAAAAAAAGGGGCGCGTGTACTGTAGTGTTAATCATGTGCGGGCGTTTAAAGTTGTTTAATTACTAGAGTGTAATATGTTTCAAATTGACTAGTATTCTTTTTAAAAGCGCATTGTCGCATACTAACTGAAAACAAAGAAATTATTACGGATTGAAAAAGATAACTTCCAGCGGGACTTGAACTGCAGGCATCTAACACGCACCGCTACAAAAAAAGAAGTTAACAACGCGCTCTAGGGCACCACAGTAAAACGGACTACGGCTTGAGTCTTTGCCAAGAGAAGTTAGGGATGTGAGAACTAATTGGCCCGGTACAACAACACAGTTGAATAGTTCAGAGGCCCTACGGATATTAACTGTTTGTAGCTCCCCGGCGAGCTCGAGGTAAAAATGAAGTCTCGGTTATTGTCTATCTAAATAATCACAAATCGAGAGTTTATTTTTGCCTCAAGCTCGCCGGGGAGCTACAGAGCGCAACAGGCTCGTCAACTATATGAACACATATTAGATGGGACCAAAACCTTGTCACATAGCTTAGGTGCTTTGCCGTTATGGCTCAGTGGCATTGGCTATGGACTGCCGCGCAGCAGGTCCATGGTTTAAATCCGTGGTTCGAAAAGGTGGAAGGGCATTCTGCGAATGCCCACCTGTCTGGAACCACCCCCAAGTAGAAAATCTGTCGCCAAGCACCTAACGGTGTGTTCCGGCAGTTGTCTTTGAGATCTAGTATTTCTACGTTAAGCCTGTTAAACACCTTCAACCACATCGTCACTTATCATCAGGCGAGATTGTGGTCAAAAGCTTACCTTTCAGCAATAAAAAAATAGGAGAATATCGTCAAGTCTTTCCCTTCAGGGATATACCAGCGTAATTGCATATGCTACCATTTTAATTCTAGTATTACTCCTTTAAGTACACTTAATGGTGTTCAGCAAATTTCTAACCATGTCTAAGTAACAACTAAGTAAATATAAAATTAAGTTAGCGTACTGCGTAACATCAGACGTCCCAGGTGCGCAGCTCTTAACGTTTATTATGACAAAGTCCCACTCTCCTACCCATTAGCCTTTAACTGTAGAGCGTTGAAATTTTGAAATGGCTTTTGTTGTTCTATGTTCTATGTTGAAGTTGTTTTATGGCATAGAAATAATAGAGAAAAGGTGGAAAAGTAGGGTAAGATGAAATGTTTTGGGTTTTCATTTTGTATTTGGGTAACAATTGACCTTTATTATACAGAATTAGGTTTCAGATGCGAGCATAGACAAAATTGTATACCTTATTGTGCTTTTTTTTATGTTATTGTGACGGAACAAGCTCGAGGCCAACCTAATGTTAAGCGGACTAACCTCTGCCTAGAACAGATGCATTTTGTCACAATTCAAGAATTGCACTGCGCCCGTCACCGTTAAACATACCCAGTTCTTAAGTTTCATGTGCCTGTAATTTCACTGGCTTTCAAGGGCTGCTGCTGGAACACACCGTTAAGTGCTTAGCGACTGATTTTCTACTTGAGGGTGGTCGCTAGCCAGGCGGGCATTCGCAAAATGCCGTACCACCATGCGATGAAGCTCAAGCCCGCGGCGGGATTTGAACAATGGACCTGCTGCGTGGCAGTCCATAGCCAACGCCACTGAGCCATCACTGCTTCAAAATTGTATTTGGGTAACAGTTAATTTTTATTACACAGAAATAGGTTTAAGATGTGAGCATAGACAAAATGTTATGACTTAGTGTTCCTATCACATTTTGATGTTATTGTAAATCGACTTATCTTTACATATTTTGTAGTTTGAAGCGCTCGTAGCGAAGTTTGATTAGCCGTGCTTAACCGATCAGCTAAGTTAAGCAACGTCCGCCGCGGTCATTACTTGGGTGGGTGACCGCTAGTGACATTGCTACTGAGAACTTCCGCGCTTTGGAGACACATTACGCCGTCGGTCCTGGTTGTTGTCTTAAGATGGCAGTCGTTATAGCATGGTGGTAGGGCAGTTTGCGAATGCCCGCTTGGCTAGCGGGCTAGCGACCACCCTCAAGTAGAAAATCTGTCGCCAAGCACCTTACGGTGAGTTCCGGCAGCAGTCTTTGAGAGCCAGTGAAATTACAGGCACATGAGACTTAAGAACTATGTCTCAAGTGATGGGCGCAGTGCAATTCTTGATTAGTGACGAAATGCATCTGTTATAGGCTGAGGTTAGTCCGCTTAACATGGGCCTCGTGCTTGATCCATCATTATAACATTTTAAAGAAATGGGGGTACTTATTTATTCAGAGGATGTATGGATATTTAACTAAGTGCAAATTTGTCCCATCAAATAAATAACATAACGCTCAATATTGTCTGGTATTATTCCATTACTTGAGTAAACAGTTGAACTCAAATCTCTGACTTGGAATTAGTTTGCTTACACTCATGACTCGGAGACAGAGTTTGCGTTTTGCGAATAAATAAACGGCTAATTGGTCCACGTCGTCGTTGAAAATTGTCTTACATTGATGACGTGTTAGCTTTGAATCTGGGTGCAATTTGTTTCATTGTTTTATTTATGCGACGAATCAAGCACGAGGTTCATCTGATGCTAAGCGATAACCTCTGCCGTAAACATTGAAACATAGAGGCACATGATACTGAACAAGAGTCTCATGTGCTTGTAAGTTTTCTGGGTCTTAGAGACTGCTGCACACACTGTTTGTCTAGAACTCATAATAACATTAAAAACAGAAAATTGTACAGATATGAATGTTAATTGTCATTTAAGAGATATTACTTGCAATGTCATTGTTACCTTGCCTCGCAATTGAAGTGAAAAGCTGAGTGTACGCCCGGTATAATCGATTTTAAGCTCAACTTCAATATCAGGTAAAATACTTGTTTTAAGCACTCATTGTATAATCTCTAAAAGTCAGAAAATCCCATTAAGAGTCCAAACCGGTTCGAAGGCTAGGGTTTCGCCAACTTTACGTCACTCCCTGTGGGGTACTGGGTTAGAATGTCACCCCCCATCTCTACTTGTGGGCGTCATAAGAGGCCACTAAAGGTAACACATGAGAAGGTGGGCAGCAGTGCTTTCTGAGGAACTGAGATCAGATAGTGCGATTCCCAAGATGCCTGCCAAGCGTGGGGATATATATTGCATACTTTCCCATAATGGGGGAATCTGTATTCAGCAGTGGACAATCCGGCTGATGCAGTAGGTCATTTGACCAACTTGGCACCGCACGTTTATCAAAGTTCATAAAATAAAGTCTTGTCTAAACAAGCATTAGTTCTAAAAACAGATATACATCAAGTTGTCTATAAAAACCACGACTCAGAACTCCAGGTGGCAAACATAGCGTCTGAACATCACGCAACACACATAGCAAGTCGTTGACCTCGTTACCAAGAAGTCTTTAAAAAATTCGTAGACTTTGTAGACTCAATACAAAGAGTTTTAACGATTTCGTTTGAAGAAGTGATGGCTCCGTGGCATTGGCTATGGACTGCCGTGACGCAGGTACATGATTCGAATCCCGCAATCGAATGGTGGAAGGGTATTTTGTGAATTCCCGCCTGGCTAGCTTTGAAGCGCTCGTAGCGAAGCTTACTTAACTGTTCTCAACCGATCAGCAAAGTTAAGCAACGTCGGGCGCGGTCATGAGTTGGATGGGTGACCGCTAGTGACATTACTACTGAGCGTTTCCGTGCTTCGGAGGGCACGTTAAGCCATCGGTCCCGGTTGTTGTCTTAGGATAGCAGCCGTTATAGCATGGTGGTAGGGCATTTTGCGAGTGGCCGCCTGGCTAGCTACCACCCTCAAGTAGAAATTCTGTCACCAAGCACCTAACGGTGTGTTCCGGCAGCTGTCCTTGAGAGCCAGTACTTCTAGGTTAGCCTGAACAACATCTTCGACCACATCATCACTTACCATCAGGTGAGATAGTGGTCAAAGGCTAACCTATCAAGCATAAAAAAAAAAAAAGCGACCACCCTCAATTAGAAAATCTGTCGCTAAGCACGTAACGGTGTGTTCCAGCAGCAGTCCTTGAAAGCCAGTGAAATTACAGGCAAATGAGACTTAACAACTATGTCTCAAGGTGACGGGCACAGTGCAATTCGTGACTGGTGACGAAATTCATCTGTCATAGGCAGAGGTTATTCCGCTTAACATCAGGTGCGCCTCGTGCTTGATCCGTCATAATATCATTTAAAAAAAAGTAACAAAGGGCCAAAGATAAGTAAAGTAGAGAAGTAATACTTATGAGTGAAGAGAGAAGCAACATGTACATGCAATTCCTTTTGATAGTGTCTCTATCAATGTACAAATATTTTTATTTATTTTATTTTTACCTGATAGGCTATTCTTTGACCACAATCTCACCTGATGGTTAGTGATGATTTGGTCGAAGATGTTGTTTAGCTAACCTACAATCTCTGGCTCTCAAGGACACCTGCTGGAACACACCGTTCAGTGCTTGGACAGATTTTCTACTTGAGAGTGGCAGCTAGCCAGGCGGGCTTTCGCAAATACCCTACCACCATGCTGTATCGACTACCATCCTAAGACAAAACCGGACTTGCCCTCCAAAGCACGGAAACGTTTAGTAGTAATATCACTAGCGGTCATCCATCCAAGAAATGACCGCGGCGGGCGTTGCTTAACTTTGCTGATCGGTTAAGAACAGCTAAGCAAATTACGCTACGAGCGCTTCAATGTTTTAATTCTTTCTATTTCTTATACTGTTAACATATTCTGAAGGGTTTTTCACTCATAATGGAAACTCACGTCTGTGGAGTTGATTATAAATTTGAACAGTTTTATTTGTAGCTAGGTTTGTTGATTATATTATATGACCATGGTGTTCGCGAGTTTAAAATTATATTCCTTGTAAATTTTGAGAATTTATTAAATAACATTATTGTTACAATAAAGTTAATACGAGAAATATAAATTTAGTAATAGTACACTTATTTTCATCGAATATATATTAAATAATCAAAATATTTCATAAATAGGTAATTAGAAATGCCAAAATGATTAAATAATTCGCTAAGCTGTGTGAAATGTAACAGGTATTACATTTTAAACACAATGTATCATTAAAAAAATATTAAGAAAAGTGTTTGTACCTGTTACTGTCCAGAAATTTGCCTGTCATTGGTTTTCTTTAGCCTGCTGTTGAATAATATCTTCCCTTAAAAATATTAAACTTTGGGTGACCGCTAGTGACATTACTACTGAGCGCTTCCGTGCTTCGGAGGGCACGTTAAGCCGTCGGTCCCGGTTGTTACCTTTGGATGTCAGTCGTTAAAGCATGGTGGTAGGGCAATTTGCGAATACCCGCCTGGCTAGCTAAGGCTAAGCTGGTAACCCTCAAGTAGAAAATCTGTCGCTAAGCACCTAACGGTGTGTTCCGGCAGCTGTCCTTGAGAGCCAGTAATTCTAGATTAGTCTGAACAACATCTTAGACCACATCATTACTTACCATCAGGTGAGATAGTGGTCAAAAGCTAACTGAAGAGGCATAAATAAAACAAAAAAAAATTTTTTGAATAATTAACATATTTTGAAGACGAATTTCCTTACACGCCTTAAAATCTTGTGTATTTTTTTCTGCTAATGTCAAGCTCACAGAAAGAAATAGAATTAAAATTTCTCTATGATCAAGCTATTGCTTTTACTAATTTTCCTTTTTTTTATATAGAGGGTTATTGAAAAAATGCTAACAACCTCTTAGGGTTGACTTCTGCTAGTCCTAACAAATATTTTGAGAGGTTTTTTTTTCTTTTGTGTTTTTTATGTATATTGAACGGAATAAGCACGAGGACCACCTGATGTTAAAAGTGTCTTGTGCCTGTTATTTAATATTTCATATCGTCTCTCCAAGCCAAGAGCGTTCGCGCCGCGGCAACACTGGACTGCGCCGCTCTCCTTTTGAATAGAGATTTTTTACATCGAGCAAAAATATGAAATATTATATTACAGGCACTAGAGACTTTTAACATCAGGTGGTCCTCGGGCTTATTCTGTCAAATAAACATACTGCCAAAAAAAGAAAAAACATTTAAAAATGTTTGTTATGACTAGCAGAAGTCAACCCTAAGGAATTGTTAGCATTTTACCGATAACTCTGTATTTTGATATATTTTTACTCATATATTATAGATACTTTTACAATATTTAGTGGAATTTCCAACGCCATGAACAGATTAAGGTATAAACGCCCCACCTGTGACCGATTTGTCGTCTACCCTCGCAATCCGACGCTGCAAGGCTTCCCTCGACACGCGAGTGACTACCTCCACTTGACCTGTGACGCCTTAAGTAATTCGCTTACTTTGCAACACAATATTAAACTATTTTCGATGTTGTTTTCTAAAATTACTTTCCCTTTTACTTAAGTATTTCTTTTCTAGTATATTATGCTAGTTGGGGGTTGGAACGTTTACCTATGTTGAAAATAAGGTTTTAACTCCATGCTTTTTTTAAACAATATGTGACAAACTAACAGACGGTCCACCTGATGGTTAGTTGTCACCGCTGCCTATGACCACCTGTAGTAATTAAGTATTTAATACCCGCGCCATTATTCGTGCGTTGCCTAGAGTTAAGAAGAAGGACTCTATTGTCACCTCTTTTGAAGCTGTTTAGATTGTAGACTTGAGGAAAAACCTCATGTGGAAGAGCATTCCACAACTTACAGGTAAAAACAACAAATGTATTGAAAAAAAAAAATAAAAACCATGTGTCGTTTAACATAGCATTTAGTTGTTTGTATGGATGTGTTTTTTTATGGGATAGGAGGGCAAACGAGCAGGTGGCTCAACTGGTGGTAAGTGATCACCGTTGCCCACGAACATCCGCAACTCCAGAGGTCTCGAGGATGCGTTGCCGGCCTTTGAGGAAAGAATATGCTCTCTTCTTGAAGGCCCTTAAGTCGTATCTGTTTGGAAATACTTCACCAGGCAGCTGGTGCCAAATTGTGGCAGTGTGAGCTATAATACCAAAACTGACGTGGTAGTACCAAACAAGTTCCAGTTACATCCATTGTAATAATAAAAATAAAGTAAAACAGTTATGTAAAAAAATACAACTTTGAAAACCGCTTTTAGCATACCTCCAGACCGCCCATACCGGCATGTCCTCTCGGACCTTCATACAATATAGATAGATAGATAGATAATTCTTGTAACCAATAAAATACAAATTAAATCTTAAATAAAACTTTGACTAAAGTGTCACAATGGGCGGCCTTATCACTAATAGCGATCTCTTCCAGGCAACCTTTGTATGGAGAGGAAATACAGGAACAATGTCGGGGGTGTACAACAGGCATATAAACAATCATCGAATTACAGAAAATTAGGCTACGTTAAAATCTAAAACACATAATTAAAAATCAAGTAATACCTACAATATATTTATTATTATACTAATACATATTAATATTACATTTGTACCTGATAATATACACACATATATATAATACAAGTACATAAACAATATATATACAGCGTGTCCCAAAATTCAACGATAAGCCGGCATCGGAGCATGGACCTATTCATGACTCCTCGGAAAAAAAAAAAAAATTATAACTGTTTTTTTTTATTAATTACAGAGACTTTTATAAATTTCATCGATATTCGATACCCATTATGCTATTTTCAACTACCATGACCACAATTTTTGATATATTTTTAATATTTTTTGTGCATTAGCAACCTAAGAAGGACGGCTATCTACCACAATCCTTTAAAATTACAGAAAGTCTGTAGTTATTTTACAAAAATCAGTAAAAAAAAAAATTTTCTTATAATTTTCATAGATTTTAACATTCTATGCACTTTCTATAGTCTGGGTTAAAAAAAAATGTATGGACACTACCATGGCAAGTTTTATTAAAAGTTGGCGCAACTTTATAAAAGTCTCTGTAATTAAAAAAAAAAAGAGTTATAATTTTTTTTTATTTTTTCCCGAGTAGTCATGAGTAGGTCCATGCACCGATGCCGGCTTATCGTTGAATTTTGGGACACGGTGTATATATATAAGATGAGGAAGCTAATTAATTAATTTTAATTTAATTAATATAAAGGAATACAAATCAGAAATAACTCAATGAAACAAATTCAAACAATTTTAAAATTCGCCTCCGCACCGCTTTCACCTTCGCAGCCTGGGAATATAAGGTGAATACAAAGCACTTTGTAATTTAAGGAAAACTTATTTTTGCTTACACAGATAGGTTAGATAATTGCTGTATAACTTGATCGTGGAATTCGCAGTTCTAGAAGAATATAGCTGATATTAATTGAAAGAAATTGTACACTTACCGGAAAATAAATAAAACATTCCATTCATCGCTTATTGCAACACATTTGTAATAGCATCCATGGATTTTATTTTACTATTTATCAACTATTTAAACATACAATGCGATTAAAATAAGAATAGGATCGGTCTAGCGCCATGTTGTGACGTCAAAACTAGAACTTAGTACAGTGTGCAAAAAAAGAAGTGGTAAAACATGTATAAATTAATAAAGAAAATAAAAAACCCGACTGCAAATAATTTATTTTCGTTAAGCGTTTTATCGATCCATTGAAATTAAAACTGCAAGTTAATATATTTAAGGATTTGTTTTTAAAAGCCCTTCATTTTGATACCCAATACGATTTATGATATAGATACTTTGGAAGAAAAAAAAATGTTTTTCTCACTATATGGCGTTTAAAATCCACCAGTTTTTTTTAATCTACATAGTGTCACTTTAGTTTTCAAGATAAATCTAACGATATCTCGTATATTAGAGTCGGTTAAGCCGTTTAGAAGTTATGGTGAAATAAAGAAACTCACAAACATACATACCTACGTGAACCCTGAAAACTTAACACACGTTTATGTGGGCAGTCGTGTAAAAAAAGAAGTAGTCATAGGTAGGTAAACGAAGTTGTAGGTGACTGAAGGTACAGCAAACACAGAAATAATTTGAACTAATTCTATTTCTTAGCAATATTTTGTAATAAGGTATCTTAATTTGAATCGCTTAGCTCTTCGATGCCGCATGTCCTGATGGCCAACTGAGTCAGATTCATCGTCATCATCGTAACGGGTAACAAAAACAAATATATCAATCACCAAAAACAAATTAAGCAGTCAACAAGAAAAAAATAAAAATTCAATAATACCAATAAAACGAGACGATCAATAAGCACTCGGAAACGTGTCGCATAGTAGTACACTGTCGGAAAAATGAGACCCTGACGCCCGCGTTGTCATCAAACCAAGATGGCGTCTGTGCTGTCAACTTTAAAAATAAGAATTAATAATATTAACATTTTCGGGTCACTCATTTAAAATTACGTATAAATATATGGCACGGCTCTATTTTGATGTTTGTTCTGCTGATCATACTTATTAGAGTGAATATGAGTGAAGTTAGCAGAGAGCCCGTCCTATACTTATTTTAATCGCATTGTACTATTACACTGGATATCGTGCTATAGCACGGTTGGACCGTTTCGTGGCCCCTCTTTGTTCAGCAGGCAGTGAGGAACCATGGTCTAAGTGAACACTAGGATGACAACACTCATAGTCTTTAAAAAATTACATTTCTAAGTAACGGAATATTTTTAGAAAAAAAAATTCTAATTAAGTTTTATTTTTATGCCTAATAGATGAGCCTTTGACCACTATCTCACCTGATGGTAAGTGATGATGTGGTCGAAGATGTTGTTCAGGCTAACCTAGAAGGACTAGCTCTCAAGGACAGCTGCCTGAACACACCGTTAGGTGCTTGGCGACAGATTTTCTATTGAGGGTGATTGCTAGCCAGGCGGGCATTCGCAAAATGCCCTACCACCATGCTATAACGACTGCCATCCTAAGACAACAACCGGGACCGACGGCTTAACGTGCCCTCCGAAGCACGGAAACACTCAGTAGTAATGTCACTAGCGGTCACCCATCCATCATGACCGCAGGCGACATTGCTTAACTTTGCTGATCGGTTAAGAACAGATAAGTTAACTTCGCTACGAGCGCTTCAAATTCCTTGCTGAACCTTAAGAAGCCTATCCTGTCAATGTTATTCGAAACATTGAGCAAAAAGTTGTTAAAAAAACTTCGTTTCACATCGTCTGCGCAAGAGATGGGCCATTACACAACACTGTTTAAAATAAACGCTCGATCATTTGATTGGAACATGTAGAATTACTTTCTTATTCATTTGTTCAAATGCCATTTCCCCGCCCCCTTCTTAGCATGCATCAGGGTTATAAAGGTTAAGATGCTTTCCGCAAGCCACGGAAAGCATCAAGCGCCTTTAGATGGAACAACATATGCATAGATTTACACAACATTCTATAACAGATTCCTAGCATTTTTTTTACTGTAACTATGTATGTATATTTAAACTATGTAATAATATTTCAAACTTTGAACAGCTTTCAAGACTTCCCAATTAGTATATATTTTAAATCAAGATTAATTATTCTAACATTAAAACACGTGCCTCAAACTCAAAACTCGATTAAATAATTAATTTAATTATGATACCTTATATTGATGTCTTGCAATCTCATAAAAACAAATAATTACTTTGCATCTGTATAAAAACGTCAAAGCTATTATTATCTTAAATAAAAAAATACATATTACTTACCGTGCCCATCAATTAGCAGCTGCTCCCAAACCATTTCATAAATAACAACATCATTAAAACGAGTCGAGAACAAAACTCGAAACAAAAGAAGATCGATTAATTTCAATCAAAAAGCGGGCAACATCTCAAAACACGTAACGCGCCCCTCCCGGGGAGCCCACGGAAACGCTTTCCAACTTACGTCATTAACAAAGTTAATTAACAAAAAGAGCTTTATCGAGAACTTTCCTCGGAGATTGCCTCCCTGAAAAATGTATTCAGATCTTATAAAGAATGCGATAGTGGGCTAAGTGCAGATGATATATGATATATTTGAACTGTTCGCTTGCTCAGTCGTTTTTAACGAGCAACTAAGCTAAGCCATGTCTGCTGCGGTTATGACTGTGATGGGTGACCGTTAGTGGGCTTTTCTCCTCAAGCGTATGTTGAAGCGGTTGTAGGTTGCGGAATGATAGCACCGCAACTGAGGTGGGCAGTGGTGTCGAATAGACGACACTGAGGCTGAAGGATGGAGGCCGCAGCGGGGGAGACGTGCTGGTATTATGGTGCGCCGCTGTACCTTCCGTGGTATTCACGGAGACACCACCGTTTGATGGTGAACGTGTTGGGATCGCAGGGTAAGCGGAGTATCGGTATGGCGTAAGCCGCTCTCCCTGTCCTCTGCGGGCGAAGTAGCAGTTCTCGGGGCTACTCATCTGAACCGCCGCAGGCCTAGGGCGACCAGGCACTGGGTCGTCAGGCGCCTATTTGTAGGCTTGGTCTCCAAGGTGTTTGCATGCCATGTGTCCTGGCGTTTCATGTAGGGATCTCCACTGGGGATGGGACCGGAGATGGATAGCCACATCGGGTTCATGGTGTGTGAAAGAGTTCCCTTGTTCGAGAAGATTCCGCGGTCAAGGAGTGACACCATGTGGTTTTCAGTCGGTAGGGCGCTTGCTGCTTTGGGAATAATTGGCGTCGAGTTCAACATATACCAGCCCTCACCTGTGGGTGGACGGGAATGCGTACAGGCATTTTTCACGTAAACAAAAAAGGTTAGATGTCCGCTCATCATTGTAATCATAGACCATCGTGTGAAATAGTGGTCAAAAGTTCGCCTATCTCTCTACTCCATGTTAAAGAAAAAAAGAAGTAAAAAGAACTCCTTAGGGCTTACCTGTACTAATACTTTATTTACTACGGCTGCAGCCTACTCCACCCTAGCATGGTTTTAAAGATGCAAGTAGTCTTTAATCATGTGTCAAAAACAAAATACAACCGTTAATTTCCAGGCTTGTAGAATGTTCCCTTTCCCCCCGTTAGGTGACATATATATATTATTTTTAATCACGTGTCGCAATGACTAAGTGCTTTGTCAAGTCTTGGAGAATAAGATGAGATAACAAAAAAATAGATTGGTACTTTTTAATCGTTTGGGTAAGTGTTCGGAAACTAAGACGACTTAATTAAAAAAACAACCGACTTCAAACTTAAAATATGCATTATTAGGGACAATTCAATTACCACTCGTCAGATCTCACTCAAATTTATTTGGGACCACATTAAAAGCACCAGCTTTCGAATGTAAAAATTTTGGTGTAATAAACACCAAAATTGGTACAACCTTTAAATAGTTATATGAGGTAACACATACAAAAAAAAACACAGTCGAATTAAGAACATACTTTTTTAAGGTGGTAGGGGAGGCTATTGTTAATTTTTCAATATTGGCGTCTACACTGCTTGAACTGACGTCCAAAGAGGAAGAAGTTCTGATTTGAATACGTGTATACTTTTTTTCATTTGTTTACTACAGCTGTTACAATAAAAACATTTAGACAACCCACAAGTCATTGCGGACTCACAGATAGTCCAAATGCTCCAGCCCTCCAGTTGGCAGTGTACCCATCATGCTGGCAGCATTGCCCCATTGAATTGCGTTGAGCCGAATAGGTGCCATCATTTTTATACATAATTTCTTACTTAATCATCATCATCATCATCATTATTTTTTGCACGACAGAGTAAAGAAACCTGTCTTTGCTAAATATAGTAATAGTAAATATAGTAATAGTAAAATCACGAAAACATCTGAATCTGCAAGACTATGAACACAATGTTCTGTAAAATATCTGTCAACAACACATGTCATGTCAATGTGTTCCAGCAACTGTCCTTGAGTGTCAGGCCCCATTCAAACCCGGATATTATCCTTGACGACAACATCACTACAATGAAATAGATCAATTTTGAAGCACTGATGGTCCAGGATCCACATGGTGGTGCCGGGCTGAAATTGCATCGCTTCATATCTTCCTGTGGTAAGTGGGCTGTAGCGCCTTCCGAAGAACTTTGAAGCAATGATAGCTCAGTGGAATTGGCTATGGACTGCCGCACAGCAGGTTCATGATTTGGATCCTGCCGCGAGCTTGAGCTTCATCGCATGGTGGAAGGGCATTTTGCGAATGCCCGCCTGGCTAGCAACCACCCTCAAGTAGAAAATCTGTCGCCACTTACTGTACTACTGTACTGTCGTAACGTTGTGTTCCAGCACCAGTCCTTGGGAGTCAGTGAAATTACAGGCACATGAGACTTAACAAATATGTCTCAAGGTGACGGGCGCAGTGCAATTCGTGACTTGTAGTAAAATGCATCTTTTATAGGTAGAGGTTAGCCCGCTCAACATCAGGTTGATCTCATACTTGTTCCGTCACAATAAAAAAAAACTCAAACTCTCTCCCCCGCCCCCTTGGTCATGGCTGTAGTAGCAGTATAGAATATGGCCCAGTCGTGGCTTTAGCTGTGAAACCATAAAACTGCCGCATAGAGAGTATAGTTAAAATTCCGTTGCGAGCTGAAGCTCCACTGATTGGCGATAGGGCATTTTAAGAGTGCAAGCCTGGCTAGCTTTGAAATAGAAATCTTTCGTCAAGCCACTTCTTACCATCCTTGAGCACATTGTGAATTACCACTCTGAGAAAGTCAAAGACTAGATTATCAGCCGTAAAAAGGCAGACCAGCAAAATAGTTAAAAGAATAGCCCCCGTGTATACCCACCGTTGAATTAAAAAATAAAAGGACAATGGGGAGGGAGATTGTGTTAAGAATAAGCGAGAGGATAATTGACTTTTTTTTAAATAAAACTCTGCGGCTTAATTTGAATAATCTTTGTCACTGTGAAAATGAAGTGAACATTTTTATGTACGAATAAAAGTGGAAGAAACCTTTGGCAAAGTAATTAGAATAGCCGCTGGTGTTTAACCTCGAAATACATGATGTCGTTTTTTGGCCTAAACACCCTCGACCACATCATCAAGTGAGATTGTGGTCAAAGGCTTACTGTAACAGCCGACTCGTCCACTGCTGAACACAGCCTCCCCTATGAAGGGGGTATTTGCCATAATCCCCACACTTGGCAGGCGGCTTGAGGATCGCAGTGTAAGATGGCAGTTCTTTAGAAGGTGCTGCTGCCCACCTTCCAGTATGTTTCCCTTAGATGCAATGATTATTTAAATTAAGTAAGGTAAAGAGCTAATCTAAAGCAAGGGGATAGGTGTTTAAATATTTCAGTAAGCAAAGAGTAACAAATATTTCAGTGATCTACAAAAAAATATGCGATGTCAAAGAAGTTTTCAAAGCATTTTTTTTATATAAAATCTTCGTATATAAGCTGATGACGTAGCAGGTATATCTTTATTACTCCAAAGGAATGGGAACGGTGCATACTTGCTCTCTTGGCTGAAATAAGGACACCTGTGGGATTGTTTAATTTATACCCTGCAATGAAAAACTTCACGGAGTCCTAAAATATGATGAAAGAATTTTTTGCAGTCACAGTTGGCTTCTGCTTTTTTTTTCTGAAGTGAAATCTAATACTTCTATCAACCTTGCGGTAGTTAGACTCTGAGACAATTTTAATTTGGCAAACATATTGTTTTTTTTTATTGCTGCTATGTAAGCCTTTAATGGGATGCCGGGTTAGAATTGCACCTTACCATATCATCTCGTGGGTGTCGTAGGAGGCGACGAAGAGAAAAATACTGGAAGGTGGGCAGCAGCACCTTCTAAAGAACTGCCACCTTACACTGCGATCCCCAAGCCGCCTGCCAAGCGTGGGGATTATGGCAAATACCCCCCCTTAAAAGGGTAGGCTGTGTTCAGCAGTGGACGATCCGGCTGATACAGTATGGCATTTTGCGATCACTTGCCTGTTTAGCTACCACCCTCAAGGAGAAAATCTATAGCTAAACGCCTTACGGTGTGTTGCGGCAGCTGTCCTTGAGATCCAGTAATTCTAGGTTAGCCTGAATAACATCGTCGAACACATCATCACTTACCATCACGTGAGTTAGTGGTCAAAGCCTAGCCTATCTTCACTAAATAATATTGTAAAAAGGAAAGATTTGTACTTTTGTATGTAACGAATAAACAAACTACTGGACTGATTTGAAAACTTCTTTCAACATTAGAATCCTACATTATCCCTGATGAACATAGGCTATAGATTATTTTCAAAATAAATAAAATGTTTGTTTAACTTCCATGTGAAGCTGAGGCGGGCCGCTAGTCAGTTATAATATAAAAAAAAAATTCTTCCAAAAAAACTTGGCTCTTTTTATTTAAATTTCCACGCTGTATACTACTAGTATACATTTATGATTTAGTTAACATTTTGACAATACGAGTTTCTACCAAATATAAACACAAACGCAGTATCAGTTATTCTACCCCAAAGCAGGCCTGGTGCACTCCGTACTTTAGGTAAAAAGCTACAGTTAAATCAGCGTATTCACCTTGTAGGTGAAATATAGGTACCCTATGCTTTGCGAGCTGAAATGCACTTTATTGTTTCGTAGCTAGAGTCGCTTATTAATCGATGGCCTTTGCGGAGTGATCCTTCTAGCTCATTTTATTCTGTGCCTAAAACAGTATAGTGTGCAGATTGCTACTATCTTTAGGCGTGAAGGGTACTGTGGCCACTGATATAAGACACAAAATAGTACTTATGTCTAGATTACCCAGCAACCACTCTTACAGTTAGTATGATTCGGAATGACCAACGCAGTGCAGTGTCAAGTGGAACAACGACGGTAACATTTACCATCAGGTGGATGTACGCGTTTCATAACTCATGATAAAAAAAAATGTTTCGGAAAAACGCAGAGTGAATCTGAGAAATAGAAAAATATATTAAGGGGCCCCAGAGGTGTCCTCATTTCGGCTAAGAGCACACTTTGTCCCATTTCCGTCCCTAAAGTATAATTAAAGCGTACCTGCTACGTCAGAAGTTATTTTAAGAATTTAATATTAACTGTGGAAAAAGACAAACAATAAGGTCAGATATAATAACAAATTTTTAATGCCCGCCTGGCTAGCGACAAGTCTGAAGTAGAAAATCTGTCGCCAAGCACCTAACGGTGTGTTCCGGCAGCAGTTCTTGAGAGCCAGTGAAATTACAGGCACATGAGACTTAATAACTATGTCTCAAGGTGTTATTTATAGATATAATCCCGCTTGTTATAACGTTTCGTTAACAAACTTAGATAAGAATGTATATAAACTATGTCTCAAGGGGACGGGCGTAATGCAATTCGTCACTTGTGACGAAATGCATCTGTTATAGGCAGAGGTTAGTCCGCTTAACAACAGGTGGGCCTCGAGCTTGTTCCGTCACAATAACATAAAAAAAATTGTTTCTGATTTATTTTTGATTTATTTATAGATATAATCCTACTTGTTATACTGATTCGTTAACAAATTTAAAATGTATATTTTGTTTCATCATAAGGAAATTATGTTTCACATTATATTTCACAATTAAAAAAAAATAAGTTATACATAATATTGCTGTGGAACATTGGATTTAACATCTTTTGCTATGTTAGGCCTGTGGGGTGTTGGGCTAGAATATCTCATATCCCGTGGGTGTCGTAAGAGGCGACTAAGGGTAAAATAACGGAAAGTAGGCAGCGGCACCTTTTAAGTGCCTACCTTTTATACGCTGCGATCCCCAAAACGCTTGCCAAGCGTGGGGATTATGGCAAAACCTTCTTGCTGATGATGATCCGGACAATACAGCTATGTAAGACTATAGAGCTTAACTATGAAGCAATGATGGCCGAGCGGTAATAGCTATGGACTGCCGTGCCGCAGGTCCCTAGTTCGATCTTCCCCGCCGGCTTGAGCTTCACCGCATAGTAGAAGGGCATTTTGCAATTACCCGCCTGGCTTGCGACCACACTCAGGTAGAAAATCTGTCGCTAAGCACGGTGTGTTCCGGCAAGTTCTGGTTTTCCATCAGAGATAGTGGTTAAAGACTAACTATAAAAAAATATGCGGTCAGACTTCGGTAAGAAAAAAATATATTGTTGTCTTAGGTTTTCATGATTATTACCCATAGTAATTAACCACCTTAAAATATAGTTGGGTCAAACTAAAACTTAAGAACTTTTTTGAAACAATCCCTTCTACACATTAAAAGAATTCATGTCAATGCAGCTTTTAGAATCTTTGTTCTTAGGAGAAGTGCAAACGTGAAGTTATCATGTGAAGTAAATTTTATTGAACTGTATTATGTTTTCAAATATTGTGATTTAAACATTTTAATCATTTATTTACATAGACTTAATTAGAATTAATATATTTAACTATTTAACTATAAATTTGTATTAAATGTACCTTGACTTGACTGTAAACAATTTACAAAAGGGCTAATAAAACTTCTTTATATCTTTAAACAACTTTAAACGGTTTAAATCGCGTATATTTATCATTATTTTTGTCCCGAAGTTTCAAACATTTTGCAGTGATGGTGTCACGGGGTGACCGTGTTTGAAACGTCGAGACAAAAATAATGATAAATATATGCGAATTAAACCGTTTCAAGTTGTTTAACTACTTAAATGTATATTGTTGAAATGGCAATGGTCAAAAAAGGACAACAAATGGATCCCAAAAATAAAAGTAAATCACTTCAATGCCCGAATTTCTTCACAGCAGAGAATAAATTAAAGAATCCCAGAGGTGTCCTTATTTTTGTTAAGAGCGCAAAATATTAAGTCTTATTACTCTCCCTACAGAGCAATTAAGGTAAATGTGAATGTGGAATGTTTTTTTCCGGAGTAGGATTTAGATGTATTTACAAATTATATTTTTCTTTGTCATAACTTGAAAATTTATTCGTTGTTTTTCATATAGGCCGCGCGGGCTCAAAAAAGGGTGATTGAAATTATATTGATACATTTTTTTTATTAATGCATGATTGGTTAGCCTTTGACCACTATCTCACCTGATGGTAAGTGATGATGTGGTCGAAGATGTTGTTCAGGCTAACCTAGAAGTACTGGCTCTCTAGGACAGCTGCTGGAACACATAGTTAAGTGCTTGGCGACAGATTTTCAACTTGAGGGTGGTAGCTAGCCAGGCGGGCATTCGCAAAATGCCCTACCACCATGCTATAACGACTGCCATCCTAAGACAACAACCGGGACCGACGGCTTAACGTGCCCTCCGAAGCACGGAAACGCTCAGTAGTAATGTCACTAGCGGTCACTTATCCTACTCATGACCGCGCGCGACGTTGCTTAATTTTGCTGATCGGTTCAGAACAGCTAAGTAAACTTTGAAGCGCTCGGCTTTGCATTTGTTTAACAAAAATTATAAATTGAAACACATGTTAAGTAGTTATTTGGACATAACTGTAATAGTTTGAGGTAAGGTAGTCCAGAGTTTTTTGTAGATATTGATGTCCTTTATAAAATTGTAGTTTATACTGCTTTTGTCATTGCTTTACTTTGGTCTATTGTCAATAATTTCCTCAGCGTAGATGATATAACGACTTTTGTGGTATTTTTTTCACACGTTGTGTTACATTATTAAAGTTATCATACGGACCACCAGATAAATTTGAATGTTTTTCACATATATTGATAATATATAATAAAATAATAGTAGCCTCAATATATATATTGTTTCTTAAATTTAAAATGCTAAGAACTACTTTATTTGGAGAAGAAAACAAAAAAGGACGATACATCATTAATGTGAATTTTCTTCTTTCTCTTCGGATGCATCGTTCCCTGTTAATAAAGCGATGCCCATCTCAAAATTCACTGGTTAAAATGTTTGCTGAAATAAGCTATTTTTCTCCAAAAGTTTCTCTTTGTTTAGTCTTTGATCAAGAAATACCACTACACAAAAAGACCAAATGGCTCTACAAACAACTTTTTCAAAACACGTTGTAGGTAGTCAAAACATGGGATTAAGGAAAGCGTTTTAAAAAACTAAATTAATTAAAACTTAGAAGACGTGTTGCTCATTTGGAGGCTGATTATTTATTGTATAATATAATGGAACAAAGAATCTTAACAACTATCTTAGCCTATCGTGGGACCAACGAGACAAGTTGCTCAACATTACAGGGAACTGCAAGTATTTCTGCCGATCAAGGCCCCTCTAGTCTAGAGAGGGGGACCCCATAAAGCTTAATATAAGTTATTATAGCTGATAGATGAGTCATTGACAACAAAATCACCTGATGGTAAGTATTCAGTCAAAGGTGTTAACAGGATACGTAAAATTACTAGCATTTTATTACAAAATCGCATATATACGATAGCAAAAAATTAAGTCATGTGCGGGATTCGAGCCTGAGTCCATCCACCCCATTAGCCGGGGTATGTACTAACCAATTCAGCTAACATTACATGACGTCATAACTCAAATCTTTCCCATCGTATTGGGATGGAGCGACATCTATAGTAAAACTTACGTTGAACTACAAACAAGACCAATTTTGCAATTGGTTTTATACTCGTAAGTGATGACGCAACCCTATAATTTGAATATTGTTGTGTTTGCGATAACGCCTGCTATGCGAAATACATTACAAAATCACAAATATACGCTAGGAAAAATTTAAGTCATGTGCTGGATTCGATCCCGCGTCCATCCACCTCATTAGCCGGGGTATGCTCTAACCAATTGAGCTAACATGACATGACGTCATAACTCAAATCTTTCCCATCGTTCTTCAACCATCGTATTGGGATGGAGCGACATCTATAGTAAAACTTACGTTGTACTACAAACAAGACTAGTTTTGCAATTGGTTTTATACTTGTAAGTGATGACGCAACCCCATAATTTTAATTTTGTAGCGCTCATAGCGAAGTTTGCTTAGTCTTTCTTAACCGATGAACTAAGTTCAGAAACGTCCGCTGTCATGTCATGAGTTGGACGGGTGACCGCTTGTAACATTACAGAGTGTGGAAGAGCTTCGGAGGTCACGTTAAGCCGTTGGTCTCGGTTGTTATCTTAGGATGGCAGTCGTAATAGCTTGGTGGTAGGACATTTTACGAATGCTTGCCTACCACCCTCAAGTAGAAACTCTGTAGCCAAAGACCTAAATGGTGTGTTCAGCAACCAGCAATTCTAGATTAGCCTGAACGACATCTTTGACCACATCATCACTTACCATCTGGTGAGATAGTGGTCAAAGACTAGCTTATTAGCCATAAAATATGTATTTTTGAATTGAAATTCTCGTGAGTTTCATACATATTTAAATATTATACATTAATATTTTGGTATGTCACGGTACGTGTGCTGCTGATGATGATGATGCGATCACTGACGACGAAGTAGGCGCACCGTCTTCAGCCGGGCACGCTAGGACTTCATCACCTAGCACCAGCAGCGCGGGACTCGCTCCACCCCCACCCAGCTCCCCGCTGCCGCCGCCGGCACCGGTATCGAGCCGAGCCGCGCGGGCGGTGCTCCGCAGTGCCCGCCGGGAGCTCGCAGAGGCGGCGCAGCACTCGCCCTGATGATGAGCATCTGATATGCTCGAAACCCGCGAGACGTATTCTAACCTCAACGTGAGTGTTTTTTGCCGGTTTAATGTATAATATTTAAATAAAATATGTATTTAACAAATTATTGGAGTACAAAATTGTATGCCCAAGGCGGGAATCGAACCCGCGTCCTCCGACATCGCGTTGGATGCCTAAACACACTTTTGAAAAAACAGTTCTTTCGATCAGATGAAGTCTCGTAGTCTGGTTGATGGCCGCGCACCGTCCCCTATAACGGTTAAAATAATACAATTGGAGCACAACATTTTGGCTATATATGCCGTGTCCAGGTGGCCTAGAGGGTTTAGGCATCCGACTCGATATCGAAGGACGCGGGTTCGATTCCCGCCTTGGGCATAAAATTTTGAACTCCAATAATTTGTTAAATATATTTTCTTTTACCACGCGATCGTGCTTGTAATCATATTTAGAAACATAAAATATGTGTTGTAGCCAGAAGCAATGCCAGATATCATTCTAGAATATTTTTAGAATGTGAACATAAGAATTAATATTTTAGATAATATAGTAATACATCGTATATATCTCTTTTTAATAAAGAAAAGATTTTAAAATGGTGCTGAAAATCATTACTTACCCTTTCACTTGCGCACTAAAGCTGTCAACTGTGCAACAGAGAGTGAGTGAGAGAGAATAATTATTACTGTCATTTTATTTTCATTTCTTTAATAAACTGGGTTATACCTAAATTTGTGCATAAATTATACATGAAATTAAATTTTTACCCTTGAGCCGTAATTAAGTCAAATCACAGACCTGCCTGGACTAGGTCTCTAGACAGATTAAAATCATGCGTGTTTTGGAGCAAAAGTTTGTTCCCAGCTTAATTTGGTTATATAATTACTTTTTCACGGAGAAAACTACTAACTGAGTTTGACCAAGAAGTTTCTAAGCATTTTCGAAAGTTTTGACGTATAAAAATGTCAAATATCTTTTCTGCTTCTGTAACACAATTGGTGAAATACGCGGTCTCTGCCTGCCCCTCCGAGAAACGGACGTGGCCTTGATGAAAATATAAGTATGTATTTTACATACTTACACATTTTTGAATTCAATTCCTCTGCAAACGCCATCTACAGGGCAAAATGTCAGACTCCGGACTTGTTTATTGCTGATTGGCAAGGCTTTGACCACTATCCTACCTGATGGTAAGCGATGATGCGATTGAATATGCGATTCCGATGGCCGGCTCTCAACGACAGCTGCTGGAGTAAAGCGTTGCGTGACAGATTGTCTACTGGGTGATAGATAGCTAGGTGACTACTAACCAAATGACCTACCATCATGGGTTCAAGCTCAATCCGTTGGGGATCGAACCATGATCCTGCGGCATAGCAGTTCATAGCTATTGCCCTTTGGCTATAATTGCTTTGACATCTACATTTTTTATGGTTCTTAAAAAAGATACATATTTTAAGGGAACCCTTTAGTGAAACTCCGCTGTCTATCTGACTGTTTGCACTAAAACCACGGGCCTTTAATCGCAAATGGAATTAATATTTACATTTGGTTCACCAAAAAGCTTAGCCCAAAGATGAATATAGGACTACAAATTCAATCAAACAATTTTTAAGGGAGCTCCAATAGTCAAGAAGGGGGGAATAGATAATACACTTCTGGGTTAGTCTGAACAACATTGACGACCACATCATCACTTAACATCAGGTGAGATAGTGGTCAAAGGCTAACCTATCTGACATAAAAAATAAAAAAAATACACCCTAGCATACGGGGTGACATAGTTTTAAGCTCATTGAGTAGACTACAATAGTAATTTAAAAATCTTTAAATTCGAACTTTGTTAAGATAAAGATAAAGATAAAGATCATTTATTAGCCATAAGATAACCTTCGTTACAGGCAGGTCAATTTAACATTTTTAAATTTTTATTCTAAACATCATGAACATATAACACAAATTAAAAACCTTAATTAACTACTTTCTAATATTGGTAATCATGCTGGTTCCTGACACAAGAATGACGTTTTCAATATGTGCATTGACATGTACTCATTAACACTATAAAATGGATTATTTTGGAAAAAAGTCTTTACCGTTTGCTTGAATTCCTTAAAATTTAATTTAGTAATACTAATTGGCAACTTATCGTACATCAATAGTTTAAAGCAACGGCCCTGATTACGGACTTTGGCTAGCCTAGTTTGTGGTATAACTAAACGTTCATTACGACGTAGGTAGTATGGAATCACATCCTTCTTTCTTAATAAGTTTTCCCTATCCGTATGTATTTCTAATAAGCTTTTGTAAATGTAAAGTGAAATCACAGTCATTATTTTGTTTCGTTTGAAGTATTTTCTTGCCGAGCTACGTTTTTTTAAACCATTTATTAATCTGATTGCTCTTTTTTGACATTTTAAAACGTTTTTAATGTTCGACGCATTGCCCCAAATAGTAATGGCGTAGCTTATAATAGAATGTATGTAGGCATAGTAAACAGTTATAAGTGTTTTCTCGTTTATTAACGGCTTAAGTTTGAATAGTGCATAATTTGTGACTGTAATATTGTGACGGAACAAGCTCGAGGCCCACCTGATGTTAAACGGACTAAACTCTGCCGATAAAAGATACATTTATCACAAGTCACGAATTGCACTGCGCCCGTTGTCACCTTGAGACATAGTTGTTAAGCCTTATGTGCCTGTGATTTCACTGGCTTTTAAGTACTACTGCCGGAACACACCATTAGGTGCTTGGCGACAGATTTTCTACTTGAGGGTGGTAGCTAGCCAGGCGGGCAATTGCAAAAGGCCCTTCCACCATGCGGTGAAGCTCATGCTGGCGGTGGTGATCGAACCAGGGTTCTGCGGCATGGCAGTCCATAGCTATTACTACTCGGGCATCATTGCTTCAGAGTTGTGCTCTATAGTTATATATAGCCTTACATAGCTGCACTGTATCAGCCGGATTGTCTACTGCAGAACACAGCCAAGGAGGGTTTTGCCATAATCCCCACGCTTGGCAAGCACGCATCGCAGTGTATAGATAGCTGTCACTCAATCGGTGCTGCTGCCCACTTTCCGGTATTTTTACCCTTAGTCGCATCTTACGTCACCCATGGGATATGAGATGGGGGGTGACATTCTAGCCCGGCACCCCAAAGGCCTTACATAGCAAAAGATGTAAAATCGAATGTTCAACAGCATAATTATGTAATACGCATTTATTTTAATTATGATGAAATTATAAGGTGAAACATAATTTCTGTATGATGAAACAAAATATACATTTTTATTAAGATTTGTTAACGAATCAGAATAACAAGTAGGATTATATCTATAAATAAATCAAAAATAAATCTGTAATTTTTTTTTTATGTTATTGTGACGGAACAAGCTCGAGGCTCACCTGTTGTTAAGCGGACTAACCTCTGCCTACAACAGATGCATTTCGTCACAAGTCACGAATTGCACTGCGCCCGTCCGCTTTGAGACATAGTTTTGTGCCTGTTCTGGTGGTTAAGTCTCATGTGCCTGTAATTTCATATCGATTCATATTTCTTGTGGTCTCATCTTTGAAGGATGGTATGCTCATATTGACAGAACATTTTTTTTTATTTATGCTTAATAGGTTAGTTTTTGACCACTATCTCACCTGATGGTAATAGAATGAGATGAAAGATGGTAGTAGAAGGGCATTTTGCAATTACCCGCCTGGCTTGCGACCACACTCAAGTAGAAAATCTGTCGCTAAGCACGGTGTGTTCCGGCAAGTTCTGGTTTTCCATCAGAGATAGTGGTTAAAGACTAACTATAAAAAAAATATGTGGTCAGACTTCGGTAAGAAAAAAATATATTGTTGTCTAAGGTTTCCATGATTATTACCCATAGTAATTAACCACCTTAAAATATAGTTTGTTCAAACTAAAACTTAAGAACTTTTTTGAAAACAATCCCTTCTACACATTAAAAGAATTCATGTCAATGCAGCTTTTAGAATCTTTGTTCTTAGGAGAAGTGCAAACGTGATAACTGTAAATTTTATTTAACTGTATTTTGTTTTCAAATATTGTTATTTAAACATTTTAATCAATTATTTACATATACTTAATTAGAATTAATATATTTAACTACTATAAATTTGTATTAAATGTACCTTGACTTGCCTGTAAACAATTTACAAAAGGGCTAATAAAACTTCTTTATATCTTTAAACAACTTTAAACGGTTTAAATCGCGTATATTTATCATTATTTTTGTCCCGAAGTTTCAAACATTTTGCATGTGATAGTGTCACGGGGTGACCGTGTTTGAAACGTCGTCGGGACAAAAATAATGATAAATATACGCGATTTTAACCGATTAAAGTTGTTTAATTACTAAAATGGATATTGTTTAAATGGCAATGGTCAAAAAAGGACAACAAATGAATCCCAAAAATAAAAGTAAATCACTTCAATGACCGAATTTCTTCGCAGCAGAGAATAAATTAAAGAATCCCAGAGGTGTCCTTATTTTTGTTAAGAGCGCAAAATATTAAGTCTTATTACTCTCCCTACAGAGCAATTAAGGTAAATGTGAATGTGGAATGTTTTTTTCCGGAGCAGGATTTAGATGTATTTTCAAATTATATTTTTCTTTATCATAACTTGAAAATTTATTCGTTGTTTTTCATATAGGCCACGCGGGCTGAAAAAGGGTTGATTGAAATTATATTGATACTAGCGCCCGCACCGGCTTTGCATTTATGTATTGAACAAAAATTATAAATTGAAACAAATAAAAAATAGCGATCGTGACATAACTGTAATAGTTTGAGATATGATAGTCCAAAATATTTTGTAGATATTGATGACCTTTATAAAATTGTAGTTTATACTTTGCATTACTTTGGTCTATTATCAATAATTTCCTCAGCGTAGATGATATATAACGACTTTTGTGGTATTTTATTCACACGTTGAGTTACATTATTAAAGTTTTCATACGGACCACCAGATAAATTTGAATGTTTTTATATATAATAAAATAATAGTAGCGTCAATTAATATACCCTTAGAAACTAGATCAGAAGTTATTTTTTTTAAAAGAAGAAATACACAACTGTCTACAATTTATTTAATTTACACAAAAGCAAATATACCCGATCAACATTTATGCCTTTAAAATTAATTCTTTTAAACAATTAAAATAGCCAAGACAAGACCGACAAAAACAATCTAGCAGTACGATAATTATACAACTTAAGAGTGATGTTACCGAACCGACGGACGAAGCAATAAGAGCCCGTTCCGGCACCCGACACCGGGTTATATAGGTTTCTCCACTAACAGTGTTGCCGCTAACATTTTCCATCTCCACTAACAGTGTTGCCGCTAACATTTTCCATCTCCACTAACAGTGTTGCTGCTAACATTTTCCATCTCCACTGACAGTGTTGCCGCTAACACGGCCTTTCCTGACAGGAGACCGTCCCCGGGCTCCATGTTATCTTCAACGCCGTCAACAATCCAGATTGGAAACAAGATTGGTACAGAGGGTAAGCAATCCTCTTCGTTCGCAGCAAAGGTGTTTGATTCCGCGTGCTTCTGTACTTCAGAGGGCTGTGGCTCGATGTCGTCCATGAGTTGGTTCGCTTCAGGAGTCTGGTCGACATCAGGAGCTGACTCATCCCTTTCGTCATCTGCGTCTATCGACAAAAGAGAAGAAAACGAGAGAATCCACTTCACGAGTTCGTTTAGTAATCTAAATCTAAATCACTATTAGATAAGAACCCATTATTATTGCCTATGAACAATTAGGTTAAAACATCCAAATACATGAACCAACCACTCGGGGCGGGACTTGTCGGAAGATCGCCCCCACGACTCGTCAGAGACCTACGAGTACTTACGTGAGGCATGGCTTTGCGTGTGTGTATTGGTTCACATATAAGCATGCATTAAACCAGTACAGACAATGCTTGCCGGCAGATATGTCCAACGCTACACGAATCGCCACCCACGTGACTTTTCGGCAGCCCTGCTCCAGGACAACTTGACAGATCAAGTTTCCGAGCACACCAGGATAGCGTGTCCGATGCGCTCCAAGACAAACGCTCATCCGGTCCAAAACAAAACGACAATGCCTGCCGACAAACATGTCCCGCGGTACAAGAATCTTCACCCAAATGACCTTTTGGAACCCCTGCTCTAGGACAGCTTGACGCATCAAGTGTCTGGGCACACTAGGATAGCGTGTCCGATGCGCTCCAAGACAAGCGCTCATCCTAGTTCAACTCAACCTTTTCCCAACCCCACAATTAGCCACACGACTAAAAGGGATTCTTAACACAACCTGTTACAGCAATAAAAACCTTTGTGAAAATAGATATGGAATAGGTCAGGACTTGAACAGAAAATTATCTAAACAGAATGCACGCATGATAAAATTAAAAACTCACAGAGAAAGCTGAGCACACTTCAGGAGTCCATTCTCCTCACCATGGAAGCATGTATTCCGCGGCCACCTGGAACGATTCTCCAGACTAGCCAGCCAAGAGCCTCAGCCCGTAGCGACCCTGTGGTAATACCTTCACAATGCGATAAGGTTCACGCACACATGAGTCCAGCTTCCCGGTTGACTGCGCCTGCCTGCGAACAAAAGCTAAGGAAATTTAAGGAATTTAACATAAATGTACGAGATAGCTTACACCCGTCGTAAACATAGGTATCCTGACGAGTCTGATTGCCACGAAGGTGCTCGGATGCTTTCTGACGGCTCATCTCACGAAAGGCTTCCCGTTTGGAACTTGAACCTTCAATTGCTACGTCGCGTACCAAGCTGCGGATAAGTGGTGTGGCAGCTTCGACGCCAATTAGCAGGTTCAATGCCAAATGCTGGGTCGTCCTGTGCTTCGTGATGTTCAGGATCAACTGCAACTTCCACATTATTGCCGGCCATCTTTGCTGCCGATGATTGCACTCGATGTCGAGCACGGTACAGCAATAGCGCTCAACCTGCCCGTTGGATTGATGCATCTCTGGTGTTACAAATATAAAACCCTTTTTAGTAAGTGTCACAATCCAAGAAGCTTTTGAGCACAACCAGCCAAACACATATACCGTCTAAAATAGGTAGCTAAGCCCATAAAATGTCGTACTTGCTTAACGTTCTTAGATTCGGGAGTGTCAATCAGAGCCCGAACTTTCTCATGACTCGGCCTAACCTGACCTTCACTAGTCGTTCGACCCAAGTACTCAATACTGGAAAAACGAGCACTTCTTAACGTTGATGGAGAAACCAGCCGTTGTCAACGCATCAAGCACCTTATGCTGTAGGTCCAGACCCTGGTCGATGCTATTATTCATGATCAAAATATCGTGACTGTAGACGAGGATGTCTCCTAAACCTATGAACTCACGGAGGGTCTGTATGATTATGCGTTGATGAGTTACTGGAGCATCTGCCAAACCATAACTCATCAGAAACCACAAACAATTCTACTTTGAGGGTCATCAAGCCATCAAACTCGATAGATAACGTGACATAAAAGGTGCTTTCAATTTGCTGACTACCTAACCCTTTCAGTATCCGTCATATTACTTATTTATTTCCGGTATATTATTTTTCTCTATGGTATCAGTAATGCAGGCGTATGCGAGTATCTGAAATGCTTTATCAATGATGAGGATATTAACGAGATAGTCGAACCGCTATTGATCAAGACGTGAACGGGTACGTCCTGTATAACCGCAACTACGATGTCCTTGTTGGAACAAACGCGTTGCAAAAAATAACATTGACCTTGAACCTGCTGCACGCTGTGTAGCGAAACAAGTCTCAACCTTGTATTCCCGAGTTTCTTACAATAAGAGCACGCCTCGAGCCTGGTTGGTACAAACGCAGGTGGCAGTAAGTTGGTCCCTACATTAAACGGCGCACTTCTTAACGATTGTCAATTCTAGGTTTCTTACCACACGAAGCCTGTCTATGTCCTTACTGACCGCAAGAGTAGCACCTAATATCAATAATGCAACATTTACGCGACTCCTCTGTACCTCGTGTACCCGTCGTCATGTTTCGCAAATCAGAACGTGAGGGAGCAGTCTTCGATACACAGCTTGTACTCGGTTTAACATAGATCGAGAAAAAACCTAATAGATCGTTTGATAACAATTGAGCGTTAGTTGCTGAAACTCTAATATTGGGATCGGTGATGCCGCGAATTATTATTGCCGAGATAAGCCCATGGCTCAATTCCCGCACTATGTGTAAACGAAGCAAAGAGTGACGCACGTATTCCGCCTAAGTTGGATAATTATCGGAGTTCTTCATCATGACATCAAATAGTATACCCGCGAAATCTGGTACCTTCGGATATAAAGGTCAAAGTTCTCACTTAAGGCTGGTCCAGCTACGATCACTGGAAAACCTATCGTCAAGCCACGACATCGCGCCCCCTTCGCGTTTCAACAGTTTCCTATACGCGACTAACATTCGAAGTCACTCCAACCATTTAACACTTTCGCGCGAAATTGAAACGTATTCACCCCGCAATGAGAAGAGACACAATTATATTCGACAGGACGGGCGTGTCGTGATAAAATAAAACGATTTATAAAATGACAATAACACATAGAAAAATATTTTTGCGGGTAGACAGAAAAATAAAATATTTAGGCTAAAACAAGTGGGCAGAAAAGTAAGTAAGAATCCCACTTCTGATCTAAGAAACTAGATCAGAAGTTATTTTTTTTAAAAGAAGAAATACACAACTGTCTACAATTTATTTAATTTACACAAAAGCAAATATACCCGATCAACATTTATGCCTTTAAAATTAATTCTTTTAAACAATTAAAATAGCCAAGACAAGACCGACAAAAACAATCTAGCAGTACGATAATTATACAACTTAAGAGTGATGTTACCGAACCGACGGACGAAGCAATAAGAGCCCGTTCCGGCACCCGACACCGGGTTATATAGGTTTCTCCACTAACAGTGTTGCCGCTAACATTTTCCATCTCCACTAACAGTGTTGCCGCTAACATTTTCCATCTCCACTAACAGTGTTGCCGCTAACATTTTCCATCTCCACTGACAGTGTTGCCGCTAACAATACTGTTTCTTAAATTTAAAATGCTAAGAACTACTTTAATTGGAGAAGAAAACAAAAAAGGTCGACACATCAAATATGTAAATTTTCTTCTTTCTCTTCGGATGCATCGTTCCCTCTTAATAAAGCGATGCCCATCTCAAAATTCATTGGTTTAAATGTTTGCTGAAATAAGCTATTTTTCTCTAAAAGTCTCTCTTTGTTTAGTCTTTGATCTAAAAATACCACTACACAAAAAGAACGAATGGCTTTACACACAACTTTTTCAAAACTAGTTGTAGGTAGTCAAAACATGGGATTAGGGAAAGCGTTTTAAAAAACTAAATTAATTAAAACTTAGAAGACGTGTTGCTGATTTGGAGGCTGATTATTTAATGAATAATATAATTGAACAAAGAATCTTACCAACTATCTTAGCCTATCGTGGGACCAACGAGAAACGTTGGTCAACATTACAGGAAACTGCAAGTGTTTCTGCTGATCAAGGCCCCTCTAGCCAAGAGAGGGGGATCCCATAACCAGCTATCGCTAATATATATTGCGAAACAGTGATGGCTCTGTGGCATTGACTATGGACTGCCGTGCCGCAAGTCCATGGTTCGAATCCCACGGCGGGTTTGAGCTTCACCGCATGGTGGAAGGGAATTTTGCGAATGCCCGCCTGGCTAGCGACCACCCTCAGGTAGAAAATCTGTCGCCAAGCACCTAACGGTATGTTCCAGCAGGAGTCCTTGAGATCTAGTGAAATTACAGACACATGAGACTTAACAGCTATGTCTCAAGGGGACGGGCACAGTGCAATTCGTGACTTGTGACGAAATGCATCTGTTATAGGCAGAGGTTAGTCCGCTTAACATCAGGTGGGCCTCGTGATTGATCCATCACAATAAAATAAAAAAAACTTAATATAACTTATTATAGCTGATAGGTTAGTCATTGATCAAAAAATCACCTGATGGTAAGTATCCAGTCAAAGGTTAACAGGATACCTAAAATTACTACCATTTTAATTTTGTAGCGCTCGTAGCGAAGTTTGCTTAGTCGTTCCTAACCGATCAACTAAGTTCAGAAACTTCTGTCATGAGTTGAACGGGTGACCGCTTGTGACATTACTGAGTGTGGAAGTGCTTCGGAGGTCACGTTAAGCCGTTGGTCACGGTTGTTATCTTAGGATGGCAGTCGTAATAGCTTGGTGGTAGGACATTTTGCGATCTTGCCTTCCACCCTCAAGTAGAAACTCTGTAGCCAAAAACCTAAATGGTGTGGTCAGCAGCCCTTAAAAGCCAGCAATTCTAGATCAGCCTGAACGACATCTTCGACCACATCATCATTTACCATCTGGTGAGATAGTGGTCAAAGGCTAGCTTATTAGCCATAAAATATGTATTTAACAAATTATTGGAGTACAAAATTTTATGCCCAAGGCGGGAATCGAACCCGCGTCCTCCGATATCTCGTCGGATAACTAAACACACTTCTGAAAAAACAGTTCTTTCGATCAGATGAAGTCTAGTAGTCTGGTTGATGGCCGCGCACCGTCCCCTATGATGGTTAAATATTTTTTTTTAATGCTTGATAGGTTTTTTTTTTTTTTTTTTTTTTTTCCTGTCCTGGATCGTACACCTCGTCCCGGCCCGCGAGCTAGCCTACACCTATCCTCTGACATGGTCAGAGACCTTTTCTACTCTTTCTTTCATCACGCTTCCTTTCTACATACTATATCTTTCTTTCATTCATCTTTCCTTTCATTCATTTTACTGGTGGGATGCCAGCGTTTTCTTAATGTTCTTAAACAAATAGGGATAACAACTTGGGGTTTCTTTTATTTTCATTACTCCTCAAACACAATTTTTTAATTTTCCTTATTGATTTCTTAATACTATTTTACATATTGCTTATTTCTAATACATCTTATTTGCTACTTATTCTAATGCTGTTTATATATATTATACAAAATATATATAACACTCATTATACATTACTATTTTTATTTCTTTTTATAACACTATTTACTATTTTAAGACAATATTCTAACAAACTATTTCTAAATTTCTTATCAATTAACAACATATTCAAACTTTCCTTTTCCAATTTAATTTCTAGTCTTTGCTCAAACTCAAGACGGTCCTTAATATACATGGGACACTCCAGGATGATGTGCTCCACTGTCTCAAGCGCACTGGGCTCACATGGGCATGATGGGTTCTCTTTACACTTAAAACGGTGCAAGTATTCCGAGAACCCACCATGTCCAGTTAACAACTGGGTCAGGGTACCTGACAGTTCAATATTTTTTACTACTTTGTAGGCAGTTATCGCGCACGGGAAAAACATTTTTGTTACGCCGGCTGTTTCGCCTATTTGGTATCTTCTGTTCCATTTGTCGAGCGAGTCCTTTCGGATCTCCCGCTTGACAAATGAAACAGGAGTGTAGTCATAATCTGGCCTTTTTCTGCTCCTGAGAGCTGCTTCCTTCGCGAGCTCGTCGGCGCGCTCGTTCTCCCTGAGCCCCGCATGCGCTTTCACCCAGAACAGTCGACATGTTTTGCCCTGTTGCGCGATCACTCTCAGCTCCCTACGCGTCTCTACTGCCAAGGGATGCAGAGCCTGGCTGTTTACTACAGTTTCCAGGGCTGATCTGGAATCACTGTAGATTCCAAATGTCAATTTTGGGCTTTTTGCTACAATTTTAGTGGCCTCACATATGGCCAGGAGCTCTGCCTGGTATACGGTGCAATGGGACGACAGCATAAATTTCCGGTTTTTGGTTTCGGCGTCTTCACTCCAGAGTGATAGAGCCGCTCCGACTTTACCTTCAATTTTGCTGCCGTCCGTGAATATCCGCACATCCTGCGATTTATGTGCGTCTATTTCCGTTTCACTAGACAGGCACATGAACTCCAGGCACATATGTTTGGCGGGATGGGGTACATTGGCGTAAGGCTCCAAGCGTTCCATCTCCCTGTCTCCTAATATTGACCGGGGGACTCCTCTCTTTGCCTCGTACAATGCGGCTGCTTCTTGCACTCTGAGGTCGAGAGGCAGTATCCCTGCCAATAGTAGTGCCGAGTTTAGGGAGACGGTGCGGTAGGCCTTGCACAGCTTCTGGGCGAATCCCCGCTGAATAGCGTTTAAGCGCTTCTGTACCCCAATTTTTTTGGTAGCTGGAGCCCAGACACTTGCTGCGTACAGCACCACCGGTTCTACAACGGCCGTATATATGGTCCTAACTATTTCAGGATGTAGACCCCAACTAACTCTAGCTGTTCTTGCGAGTTGTTTGTATAGTCCCAGCGCTTTTTTACAGATATTTGCCACGTGGTCGTTAAAGGTTAGCCCGCTATTGATGGTGAGCCCTAGTATTTTCACCTCCTTCACCATTTCGATGCGGACGCCTCCCATGCTCAGGAGGGGGGTGTCATGCTTAAGTTTCCGCGTTATTATCATCGCTTTTGTCTTGTGCGGTGCGAATTTGAGTTTAAATCTGACACCCCACTCCTGGACAAACGCGAGCGTTTCATTTGCGTGGCGTTGGACCTCCATCGCTGTTTCTCCGTCAAATAGCAGGACCACATCGTCGGCAAATGCTTGGCAGTAGTCGCCTCTAACTTCTAAACCCTTGAGCAAGTCGTCAATCAGTAGATTCCAGAGAATCGGTCCTCCTATAGAGCCTTGCACACATCCCTTATTTGTACTCGTTTTGCTCTCCTCCCCGGCGTACCTCACTTTGACGGATCTGTCCTGCAGGTAACTATCTATCAACCTTCTGATATTTATCGGGCATCCCTCCTCGGCCAGTCGAACCCTTATGGCGGGCCACCACGCACTGTCGAATGCTCCCTCTATGTCAAGTGATACCATTGCTACTAGCTTTTTTGCCTTTAGTTTGTCACGGACATGGTTCACTAGGACATAGAGGGAGTCCTCGGTGCTCTTTTGTGGCATAAAGCCATATTGTTTGGGGCACAGTTTGGGAATTACATGCCATTTGAGCCTGTTGACTAACATTTTCTCCAAGACCTTCCCTAGCACCGGCAACAGCCCGATGGGCCTGTAAGATTTTGGTTCTGCGTAATTGTCTTTTCCGGGTTTCCTCAAAGCAACTACAACCGCTTCTTTCCAGGCTACCGGGAAGTGCCCTAACTCTAGGCATTTGTTTGCCAGTGCTAGGTAAAGTCTTGGGTTTTCATCAATGGCGTTTATGCAGATGTCAGAGGTCAGTCCGTCTTCTCCTGGAGCCTTTTTGGGGTTAAAGCTTGATTTCGCTACTGTGAGCTCAGCCAGAGTAAATGGTGGATCATGCTCACCATGATCCAACCCGTTTATCTTTTCTGCTTTAGTCCTAGTGCTTTTATGCTCGTCGCTTTCCCCTTCTTCGCTGTCTGCCGGGAAAAAGGTTTTTGCCAATAGTTCGGCAGATTCTCTTGCTGACAACACTCTTCCTTCTTTTACTAGCGGCACATCATCCAATCTCCTTTCAGTCCTCCTCATCACTCTATATATACCTTCCCATAATCCTTCCCTGTCTTGCTTCCCACAAAATTCCTTCCAACTTTCAATCTGTCTCCTTACAGCCTCACATTCATACTTCTCTTTTGCTTCCAGGTACTCACTAATCACCTTTTGCTTCCGCACCGGCGCTGCACATCGGATTCTTCTTCGTTTTGTATTCGCGTCCTGTCTGAGGCTTTCGAGCTCCTTCGTCCACCATGGAATGGTAAGTACCTTTTTATTATTTATTGTAGGAATACTTTTGTTACACGCTAAGATAATTATTTGTATAAAGGTTGAAATGACTGCTTCTAATGTTACTATATTATCTATTTTATCTATTTCTATTAAATTTAGTTTTCTATCTTCTAGTAACTGTCCCATTTTCACATGAAAGAGGGGCCAGTTTGCTTTCTTGGTATTAAATTTTCTTGTAGTCCTACTTATATTGATACCTTTGAGCTTCCTTAGGCTTATGTCAAACAGGATAGTATTGTGATCCGAGCAAGTCATACCTTCCTCGACTCTCCAATCCTTGACATACTCGCAGATATCCGATGTGCATGCCGTAACGTCCACAAAACTCGAATACGACTTCCCACCTCGTACCGTGTCAAAAGTCGGTATGTCCCCGTGATTTAAAACCTGCACATTCATTTCCTCTAACATTCCTGCCATTTCCTCACCTCTTTCATCCTCTTCCATACTTCCCCACCATACACTTTTTGCGTTTGCATCGCCACCAAGGACCACTCGACGTCCAAAGCGTTCCACTATACATTTTATTTGCTCCAGGTATGGCCCTATGGGTTTGGGCTTAGGTTCCATGTAATAGGAGACTACAACGGTTTCCCACGCGCGTGTCTTTAGGCCGATGACAACGACATTGGCTGTGGTAAGTTCCGGGTATTGTACCACCTCTATGTCGCTGTCGAATACGGCTATAGCTGCCTTCACCGTTTCCTCCTGTTGGCCTGCGCTTTGGAAGATTCGGATACCGTTGTAGCTCTTCATTTTCCTTATCCCTCCCACGTAGGGCTCCTGGAGCAATGCACATAGCATCTTGGCTTTTGATGCCTTCATGAGGATGTCGATGGTGGCTTGCTGCTTTCGCTGAAGGTTTGCCTGCGCTATTGTGTATTTTTTAAGTACGGGTAGTGCATTTGGGGCCACCTTAGCAATACGCTATTGTGGCCCTAGCCAGTGTCTCCCACTTCCTCCTGACCGGGCACTCCTGGCTGAACGCGCTGTGGTTGTTGACCTCACATTTTGCGCGAACGCAGTTTGTACATGTGGGCGGTTCAGCGGCTAGCCACACTTCGCACTTCGATTTCAGGTGTGGCCCTCCACAGTGACAGCATCTTTCCACGGTTTCTGTGCAGAAGCGCTTTCCGTGCCCATAGCCTAGGCACATCGAGCATTGGACCAGCGGTGACTGGTCCTCCACTCTAACCCTTTGCAGGTCTATATGGACTGCCTCTGCTTCCACTAGCCTCTGCCACAATTTCGGGGACACTCTTAATACAATATGGCTCGTGTGGGGGTTTCTTGCACGCTTTCTAAAAAGCACCTCTACTCTATCTTCATCCTTTTCTATTCGTGAGAATATTCCCTGATTTTGGTTCCTCAGGGCTCGCAGCACTTCGACATTGTCGTTGCTTTGTAACACGTCCTTGAGGATTACCAGAGGGTCCTTATTTTTAATTTCTTGCACTTTTAAATCGTCTGTCATACTCAACTTCTTTTTTACTTTCTCTCTCTCTTCTTTCGTTCTGCATCCTATAATAATCTTTCTATCTCTTGCTTTCCTGATTCTTTCTACTTCTACTCCTCCTTCCTTTGCATTCATCACCTTTCTTATCCTATCTAATACTTCCTCTCCTGTCTCAGTTTCGTCCTTCCCGCTTACCACTACGGAGTGCAAAGCTGCTCGGTCTGAGAAATGTTTTGCAGCTGGCGCTGCCACTGCGCTCGCGTAGGTCCTTTTGTCCATCATTTCTTTCAGCTCTCCCATTTTTTCCGTGTTTTCTTTCATCATCTTCATGTGCTCATCCAATTTCCTCGTTAATTCATCTTCATTTATTCTAATCCTCAGCCGCTCTTCGCTTTCTTTCCTGTCCTCTATCACCGCCACATTCTTGTCGGTGCTCTTAATTTTGTCCGCTTCTTTTACCAATTGATAAAGCCTGTCAATCGCGTGTATCACTTCCGCTTTTATGTCGGATTTTAAATTTCTAGAATTGCTGAGGTTCAACTTGGCTTTATTTACGCAGGCTCTTGCCTCAGCCACCCTATCGGTGCTTTTCCACCGCTGCTGCATCGGTGGTGGGCTCACCGTCACCTCTACCGAAGGCGCGCGAGTCGAGGTTGTCGGTTTGACCTGTTTTTGGGAGCCAACCACGAAAGTCTTGTCTGCAGGAGGTGATACTTTCTTTTCGGCTGTTTGCCCCGATTCCCATTCTCCTATGCTTTTCCTCACACCCGTTGGATGTGACGGTCCAGGTTTTTCTGAGCTTGTCTTCTGCTGGGTCTGGTCCTCGGGTTTTGACGGGGTATGGAACATTGCTCGCTTTAGGTTCGTCAGTTATGAATAATAATATAAAATAAAAGTAGGTTTGTAAAAGTTGTAAATACAGGATAAATAAATAAATATAAGTCGATTATCTCACGATTTGAGAGTCACTTAGTTTATGCTAAAAATAGGCCAGTGCGTCAAAGAAAAGATCCCAACTTAAATTGAACCAGTTTGAGTTTGAGCATTTACAATTGTCTTTCTTAGTTGTAAGATTTCCTTAAATACTAACATACAGCTTTAACAAAGTAGTCAAAATAGCGCTCCAGTACTGCGTTTTAAATCCTTAAACTAACGTTCTATTTATATTATAAAAATTTACAAAAATTTCAAAATTCCAAAAATAAAAAATTTAAAAAGTGGGGAAAAGTTGGGGGTGGGGGGAGGTCCTGTCAGCCTAGATCTACAACACTATAAATACACACATATGTGTGTATTTAATAGCCACCGTCAAATTTGACCTCCGACGCACCGTTTTTGTGTTATTCACAAAACCAACTTACTGTGTCTATTTTGCGGTTGAAATATTTTTAGTACTATATTTCAATTTAATTATACTAGGGAGGGTGCTTCCAAAAAATCTGAAGTTACTGAATTTAGAATAAACTTAAACTACGATATTTAATAAATGTCTATTTTAAAAAGTTTTTGTAAAAAATTTTTATTATTTTTAATTTCGAAAATTTTTAAGATTTTAGTTCTTCCGCAAAAAATTTTGGTTTTCAGGATTTCTTTCAGGATTGATCCAAACACTTGTCCTTAATGCTAACACTTAGATATAATTTTATTTGAGGTACAGTATACAGAATTACGAAAAGTTTTGTAAAAAATTTTTATTGTGGGGAAAAAAGTTGAAAGTGGGGAGGGGTCCTGTCAAATAGAAGCTGCTAACCTATAAATACACACATTTATGTGTGTATTTATTGGCTGCCATCAAAATTCACCCCAGACCCACCGTTTCCGAGATCTGACTAAAACCAAGTTATGGAAGTTGGAAAATTTTGAAAATTAATTATTGTGATAAAGTTTCTAAAACTAAAAATCCAAATTTTTGTGGAAAGGCTAACCTAAACACGTTCTATATATGGTATTTTTTTAAGGATGTGTTATCGCTGCAAATATTTATTAATTACTGTTCTATTAAAAACACCAACTGCACCTAAGTTTGTAATATTAATTTCAGCCAAATTACTTATAATTATGGTTCCCTGAAGGTGTCCTCGTGCTTTGCTGCTCAGGGCCCCTCCGGCCCCGTGGTTGGTCTTCACCGCGCGCCTCTGGATCACCGACCACGTGGCCACGTGGTACTTGTTTTTTTGGCTTTTATTCCGCGCGGGTGCGCGGAAAAAATCCAAAAAAGTTGCAGGGGGGTGGGGCTCCTGGATGCCCTTCCAGGGGTGATAAAAAACTGGTATGTCGCCGCTTTGGTTTGGGCAGCGTTTCACTTTGAATTTTTAACTTTTGCACAATTTTCACTTTTTCACTCGTTAAAAATTGGAGCAAACACTTTTCAATTTTCTTTTGCCACTATCGTATGCGCCGCAATTTTGCGCAACTTTTTATGTATCACATGCGTACTAACTGTCGAAAAATACCACTTTTTCGTATTTTTGAAGATTTTTTCCGCGTGGAGCAACCTTAAAAAGGTTAGGTTAGGTAACCAAAACCCCGATGATCATGCTTGATAGGTTAGCCTTTGACCACTATGGTTGGACACCTGATGGTAAGTGATAATGTGGTCGAAGATGTTGTTCAGGCTAACCTAGAAGTACTGGCTCTCAAGGACAGCTGCCAGAACACACCGTTAGGTGCTTGGCGACAGATTTTCTACTTGAGGTTGGTAGCTAGCCAGGCGGGCATTCGCAAAATGCCCTACCACCATGCTTTAACGACTGCCATCCTCAGACAACAACCGGGACCGACGGCTTTACGTGCCTTCCGAAGCACGGAAACGCTTAGTAGTAATGTCACTAGCGATCACCCATCCAACTAATGACCGCGCGCGACGTTGCTTAACTTTGCTGATCGGTTGAGAACAACTAAGTAAACTTCGCTACGAGCGCTTCAAAAAAAATAATAAAATTGGGGCACAAAATTGTCTCACAAACACGTGTCTAGGTAGCCGAGGGGGTTTAGGCATCTGACGCCATATCGGAGGACGCGGGTTCGATTCCCGCCTTGGGCATAAAATTTTTTACTCCAATAATTTGTTAAATATATTTTCGCTTAGCACGCGATAGTGCTTGTAATTATATTTAGAAACATAAGATATGACGTTGTAGTCAGAAACAATGCCAGATATCATTCTAGAAGATTTTTAGAATGGTAACATAAGAAAATGAATAGATTCAGGCGTTACTTTGCGGAAATCCATATTTAATAATAACAAATATTTTCAAAATATTTTAAGAAAACATCAAATTAATATTTTAATAAAACACTTAAAAAATATAAAAATATATCTAGTGACAATTCCGCATAATTTTCCTGCTAAGCCGACGTGACGTCACAAACGCCACGCAGTCAAGCCGGAAGAATTTTCGACGCGTTCGCTTCTACACGAAGCAAATGCGTCAAAAAATATATCTTATTATTAACATAAGAATTAATATTTTAGATAATATAGTGGTCATAAGTTGTATATATCTCGTTTTAATAAAGATACGATTTTAAAATGGTGCTGAAAATCATTACTTACCCTTTCACTTGCGCACTGAAGCTGTCAACTGTGCAACAGAGAGTGAGTGAGAGAGAATAATTATTACTGCCATTTTAGTTTCGTTTCTTTAATAAACTGGGTTATACCTAAATTTGTGCATAAATTATACTAGAAATTAAATTTTTACCCTTGAGCCGTAATTAAGTCAAATCACAGACTTGCCTGGACTAGGACTCTAGACAGATTAAAATAATGCGTGTTTTGGAGCAAAAGTTTGTTCCCAGCTTAATTTGGTTATATAATTACTTTTTCACGGAGAAAACTACTAATTGAGTTTGACCGAGGAGTTTCTCAGCATTTTCGAAAGGTTTGACGTATTAAAATGTCACATATCTTTTCTGCTTCTGTAACACAATTGGTGAAATACGCGGTCTCTGCCTGCCCCTCCGAGAAACGGACGTGGCCTTGATGAAAATATAAGTTTGTATTCTACAGATTTTGAATTCAATTCCTCTGCAAACACCATCTACAGGGCAAACAGTCAGACTCCGGACTTGTTAATTGCTGATTGGCAAGGCTTTGACCACTATCCTACCAGATGGTAAGCGATGATGCGATTGAATATGCGATTCCAATGGCTGGCTCTCAACGACAGCTGCCGGAGTAAAGCGTTGCGTGACAGACTGTCTACTGGGTGATAGATAGCTAGGTGACTACTAACCAAATGACCTACCATCATCGGTTCAAGCTCAATCCGTTGGGGATCGAACCATGATCCTGCGGCATAGCAGTTCATAGGTACTGCCGCTTGGCTATAATTGCTTGGAGATCTTAATTTTTAGAGTTCCATACAGAAAGGTTTAAACGAAACCCTTTAGTGAGAGTCCGCTGTCTATCTAACTGTTTGCACTAAAACCAGGGGCCTTTAAATCGTAAATGGAATAATATTTATATTTGATTCACCAAAAAGCTTAGCCCAAAGATGAATATTGGACTATAAATTTAATCAAACTATTTTTAAGGAAGTTCCAATATTTAAGTAGGGGGGAATACATAATACACCCTAGCATACGGGGTGTCATACTTTCAAGCTCATTGAGTTGACTACAATAATAGTTTAAAAATCTTTTTTACTTCGGTGATTTATACACCAAAGTAAAAAAGATTTTTAAATTCGATCTTTGTTGACAGTTCCACAAAAATAAATTTTAATTTTAAATATGTATGTCGAGTTTCCGAAATGGAAACTGTTTTTAAAAAAGCGCAGAACCGCTGACCACATCAAGGTCAACGGTACTGCAGCTATTATCATTTACCCTATAGTCACAAACTTTAAGCAAGCTGGCTGATGGCTGATGAAAAGTAACCTGGACACTTATTCTAAGATGTTTAAGAAGTAAAAGTCAAAGACACCAGTAACACAATCTATTTATCGTTACTCTGAACAATCAATTATAATTGAAATTTAATAAATAATAACCTGAGCAGCAGAGATTTTACTTACAATGTGTTTCGTTCAAAAATCGGCGATAAAGTGAGCTCCCGCTCGCTTCGTACGCCCCTCCAAGCATTTGTCGCGCCATCTTGGCGCCAAAACTCACGTGGCTTCGTTTAGCATTTAAAAAGGACAAATGCTTGGGATAAAAATACAAAATTAATCTTACAATGATCACCTAACTTTTTAACAAGCAGTCAATATGCAAAAGTCTCATTAATAGCTGTTAATTAGAATTAAATAAACTTACTTTATGTAACCACCATCTTGGAGTCAAATCAAATAGTGATTTAACAAGAAGTTAACTATTTACATTTCTCACACTTTGATTGAAACAATAAATTATCGTAACGATTTATAATAATGGTTTTTAAACTTAACTATTTCAATAAAACTTAGAAGTATTTTTTAAATAAAACCGCCGAAGAATTGCTGCGGCGACATGTAATATTTTAAATAAATTGATTTTTCTGTATTGTAGTCATTTTAATTTTTATTTATACTATTATTCAAAACAAAATTTACTACATTATTTAATTTGTTTTCTTGCACCTTGCATTTTCCTCACTGAATTGAGGTGAAAAATTGTGTTTCGCTCGGCAGTAAGGTTATTTTATATCTCGTACCTTTAAAACCGTTCCGTTCAGGATACTGAGGCCCATTTTTACATTATCAGATTGTTATTATTCCTAAGAAATAATGTGTAGGCACACAACCATTATAAAAAGGTCTGTTTTTTTATATTGTTATGTTTGCAATAACGTCTGCTATGCGCATTACATTACTATTTACAAATTTACGATAGAATAAATTTAAGTCATGTGAGGAAAAATTTTTCTTATCGTATTTTTGTAAATGTCTGCGTTGTTCAAAAATGATGTTAATTTGTTTTTATTTTCGACGGTCAATATTTTATTAGGGTTTTTATGGCGATTTAATAATCCAAAACGGTACGTTAGACGTCTTATCTTCTAAAAACCCTTCTAAAATTACAGGTGTCTAAACTCTAGTGTATATCTTGAAGGGATAATGAAGGGCCTAGCCTGATTCTCGTGAGACCCTTGCTCCCTTAAGGATCGTCAAACGTGCAGAAATGTCTGTGAAAAAGCAAGGTATTTTACTAAGATAACGGTCCGTTTGAACGATTTGCTTACGTTTTCAAAAACAAGAACGAATGACACTGATATTGTGGATTACAATCGGAATCAGACTATAATTTATTGTCAATGCTGCCAGCATGCTGGGCACGCTGCCAACTGGTAGTAGCCTGGAGCATTTGAATTACCTCTGAGTTTGCAATGACTTATAGTTTGTCTAAATGCTGTAGCTGTAGTTTTGTATATAGTTTGTGGTGTTTTGTTAATAAAGGCACACCGCCATTGGAATAAAAGATATTGTTATAACTGTGTACATAAAGATAATGGTTTTACAAAAGAAGTATCAAGAGTTTGCCCATTTTAGTAAATCATACGGGATAACTCACGTGAATAAGTCAGATAGCTCCGACTATAGTTTCGTCGACGCGGGCGTCCCGAGCTCTCCTTGAAAAAGACCATCGAATAAGGTTGAAACTATAGTCGCAGCTATCTGATATATTATATATTATAACTATATTCTGACTTATTCACGTGAGTTATCCCGTATTATATACTTAAAAGAGTTTGCCCATTTTGGAAGTAGAATATGATTTAACTCATTAATCTAGGTACTGCATCAGATTAGGGAGTTATGTTTAACATTTTTATTTAACTTAAGAGATACTTATCTTATTTAAATTTTTTAAATTCTTTTTTAAGTTAATTATCTTATTTAAATTTCGGCGTCATACAAGCCTAGATATTGACGAGATCAATCGGTATTATGCTTTGTTTTGGACCTAAATCCTCAAATAAGGGAGTGATCACCCTAACACGTTTGTATGGAGAACGGGCCAGCCAGTTCATCCTTAATTAGTTATCCTCTAAGTTTCATAAACTATCCCTTATTGTATTTCTGTTCAGTAAGACAAAGAGTATGTATGAGCATCCACAACAGTCATGCCCACTTAAAGGTGTTGGCGAGCAGCGTCGTTATGTGTCGGGTCGCCATCTTCCCCCAAATACGGTTGAGGAAGGCGATGGCTGATGCACGGGTCAACTGGTGAACGGGTGATGCCCGCGGATACTGGTCTGTTATGGATGCTCAGGCATACTCCGTGATTAAGAATTGTTAAAACGGAAATATAAATAAATATATATATAATATATATATATATACCAACCAAAAAAAAATACCTACGTCCCTAGTTATGTACTTGTTGTCCCCTCTTTTAAAAGAAGTGTAAAAAATTGTAAAACACAAAAAAATGGCACGGACCCTAGAGTCTGTGGAGATTGTAGTTGAATAAAATAAAAAGAAACATTTATGTAACTGAAAATTAGATAAATATAAGAAATTTGGAAACATGCAGAAGACCATGCAATCTACGAAACTTGTCTAATATTCCATTGTTCAAAATACCTAAATGTAATAATAAATATGGGAGAAGGGTTCAGACATGCTTTTTACCTACACACTATTAAATGCTTTACCCGGAAAAAAAAAGTTTTCAATAACCGGCTGTACTCACGCGTATTGGTCGAGATTGTCGATCGGACATGTCCGAAACCTAGGTTTCGGACATGTCCGATGCTCCTTAATCATCATATCGAAAACATAATGAACAAAAATCTTAAAGTAGTCTTAAATATCGAAAAATATAATTAAATTAATGAATGTGTTTTGTACGTCTGGACTGTTTACATACCTTTTAACACTTAAGTTAGTTTTAATGTACCAAATTAATAACAGGCTATAATGTACCAAATTAATAAAGGCTTACATTACAATCTTTAATTATTAGATTTTGGTAAGTCGCATTGATTTCATTTGTCTCATATTTAAGCAATAAACAGTTTTTTTATGTGACCTAACCTCTTGGTGCTGGGCTAGTATTTCACCCCAAATATATTCCTGTGGATGTCGTAAGAGGTGACCCATGGCAAAATAGTACATTCTGAAGAATTGCTATCTTACACTGCGATCTGATCTTGAAGCAGTGATGGCTCAGGGGCTTTGGCTATGGACTGCGGCGCAGCAGGTCCATGGTTCGAATCCCGCCGCGGGCTTGAGCCTCACCGCATGATTCACCGCAGGGCATGGCATGGCGGAAGGGCCGTTTGCGAATGCCCCCCTGGCAGGTCAATGAGACTTAACAACTTGTATTTCTCAGTGTGGGCGCAGTGTAATTTATTACTTGTGATGAAATCCATCTGTCATAGGCAGAGGTTAGTCCACTTAACATCAACAAGAAATGAACCTAGAATTACTGGTTCTCAAGGACAGCTGCCGGAACACACGTTAGGACCTAACTTAGGTGCTTGGCGACAGATTTTCTACCTGAGGGTGGTAGCTAGCCAGGCGGGCATTCGCAAAATGCCCTACCACCATGCATAATAACGCCTGAATTAATAACTAAAAATAAATAATTCGTACTCACACTGTATCCACTATAATGCTTTTTCATAAATAACTAAACAAGAATACGTGTGTACAATACCAAAACACTTCTGCATCCCAGCTTCAGTACTTAGAAATAGCGCTAGAAATCCCCAGCTGTTCCTAACTCTCCACCACAAGCATTCTTACATTCTATTGTATTACAAACAGAACCTCCACCCCTCACCCCTTCCATAAATTAGGGGTCGTATAATGAAAAATACGACAGAGTCGTATAATGCCGTATATGTTGCATACAGCATTGAAAATTAGGCAACGTTTGAAATGTCTAACAATTTTATGTGTAAACCTTTTTGACTTAACGATCTATAGATATCCTTTCTGAATGATTATACAGGTTTTTTCCTACCACACATCTAGTAGATATCATGACATGCTGCATGACCCTATCCGCCTAAGGTTCCAAAGGAAATTTATCGTACGTCTCACAACATTTTGGTGGAATATGGAAATAATTCAGCCGCAATTTACGAACATCCAATACAAAGTAAAGTTTTTAACATTTATTGCAGTATTTACATTCTTTAGCCACGTGATGTGCAGAAAAATGTTAAAACACCAAAGTTTTATCCTAATTTAAGTGACAAATGTTCCTTTTTATCCTGATTTAAGAGACCAAATTATTCGACAAAACCGAACTAGCCATTACATATTCTACCTGCACAAGTTTCAATATCTATATTTTTTTTATCGCTCACTTGATGTCTAATGTTACGCTTGCCCATGAAAGTCGCAGTATTACACAGTTTTCACAGCCTTGAGCACAGTTTCAGCTGATGATAAAACATATTATATTTCTAACGTAGTAATCACGAATTTGTAGTCGTTACCTAAGATCCTAATCTGGTCCTAAGGCTTAGCGTGCCCTCACCATCCGAAGCGCGACAACGCTCTGTATTATATGCCACGAGCAATTACCAAACCAAATCCTGACCACAGCAAAAATTACAAGTGAGGTGATCGGGAACGACTAGGAAAAATGCACTACGGACGCAGGCCGCTTCCAAAGTCAGTTATGTGAACGAAAATATTCTACGTGACTTTACATAATTCCAAAAAAGGCCCGTCATTACCTTGCATTTAAGTTTTGATAGTGCCCAGCGTAAGTCTCGGTAATAAGTAAAACATACAATACAATAACATTTGAATGCGTGAAAAACCATATAAATACAAAAAAAACTTAATTAACATTTGAATAAATAAATGCTAGATGGTAACTTTGCAGAACTGAAAAAAAAAACGGTTTATTGGTTATGATTCTGTCAAAATCAACATCGCCATAACGCCTAAGTAATTTTTAACACTATTGAATTTTTTACACCTTTGTCACTAAACATAGTAAGGAGAGATCTGTTGACTGTCCAAAAACTCATAGATCTCTATATCTATATATAAGCTTAGACTTTTGTTATATTTTGACTCGAAACGATCAAATGCTGTTTTCCTATTTACCTGTTTGAAAAACAATTTTCCGGCAACAATGAACTTTGACCGTTCTTCAATCCTGCACGGCAACGTTAAGATTACGGTGCCCGGCGGCAGATGGACGCGGGAAGCCGACGCGCGCGGACGTCTCTACCCGACCGATCGGTAAATGATTGAAATCGTGACGTGGACGTATTTATTGCCTTCAAGAATAAGTTGAAGTGATGTGTGGATTGTAACACTGTTTTTGTAAGTACACTGTTTATTTTTTAAAGTTTATTTAATGAGTGGATTAGTTTGTCAACAATCTGTTGATCCAGTTCAGCGAAGATTTAGTAACGTTTGCAAATAAATCAAGATCTTTCAAATATTTACTATCAATAAATTAAGTTTACGTCGCGAAAGGGTAAAGCAACTAAGGTTAAGTAATTTTAAAGGAGTTTCCAGAAGTTCAGGAGATTTGTTTTGTTGACATAAAAAACGCAATGGGAGTCTAGCAGATTCTTGAAAATGTTACCACAGTTAACAAAAAATTAAATTTAATTAAACAATGTAAGATAAAGTTATGTTACATGTTTATTATATAATAAAAATAAATTTACCTTCTTCTGTCTCATGTGGAGTAAGTACGTGTGACAATATTTTCCAAACAAGACTAGTAAATCAATTATGTAATTTGCAACTAACAAAGTCTGATTAAAATCATGAAAAAACCACGGTATTGCGATTATGTCTTCACTCCTGTTGCTAACCAAAGTTGTGTTTTATTGTAGTCCTTTTAAAATAACATTATTTAGTATCATATGTGCATACGTAATCGACATTGCCATTTTTCATTGATATTATGTTTGTAATAAATTACATATTAGATCTGCAGGACATATTTAAAAAAATATTGGCTTTCTTCCTCAAACATCGCTCCTTGGTTATTCTTGTTGTTTTTTATCGGTAGTATGCCTTTATTAATAAAAGAACAACACTAGCTACTTCATTGAAACCATTTAGACAACCCACAAGTCATTGCAGACTCACAGGGAGTCCAAATGCTCCAGCACACTACCGGGTGGCAGCGTGCCCAGCATGCTGGCAGCATTGCCCCGTTGGTTTGCAATGCTTATTCGTTGAGCTAAATAGGTGCCAGCATTTTTATTAGGCGTCGCATCGACGAAGGGTTCTGATACGTTTGTTACTGATTCTAGTTGTTAGTATTTTATATGTATTTTTACGCGTTGCCAGTTGGCTAATCAGGATGCAAATGCGACCCAACTTATATATAATAATATTATTTTGCTTATCTCTGACCAATAATTTTGCTTCAAATGCTTTAGAATTATATTACTTTTCGTTATTATTTGAAAACATTACTTATAAATGACTTGTAGATAATGCCTTAGCATTAAGTCCTCCTTTTGTACGTATTTTTTTGTGCAATAACGTATTAGATAAATAAATAAATACAAATTTGGCCTGTTAACAAAATATACTAAAGAATAACTGAATAAAATTACATAATTTGCAAGATAATACAGATTAAATCATTTAGTAATAAGAAAATTATGTCATAAAAATGTAACTATAATAATATTCTATATTAAAGCGTTCGAAGCGTTGCTTGTCTAGTCGTTCTTAACCGATAAACTAAACAAAGCGACGTCTGCTGCGGTCATGACTTAAATGGGTAACCTCTAGTAGCATTACTACTAAGCATGCCCGTGCTTCGGAGGGCATGAAAAGCCGTATGCCGGTTGTTGCCTTAAAATGGCAGTAATTATAGCATGCTGATAGGGTATTTAGCACGTGAAGCCTTCCACCTTAAAGAAGAAAATCTGTCACCAACTGTAACGATGTGTTCCTGCAACTGTGTTTGGAAGCCAGTAACTCTAGTTTAGACGGAACATCATCTTCGACCACATCATGGTTTGACCACGTGAGATAGTGGTCAAACCGAAGTGATCACTTTCCATCAGGTAAGGCAACTGCTCATTTGCTCTTCTATAACATTAAAATATTTGTTATTATTCAATATGGATTTTGTAAAAGTTACGCCCGAATCTACATCGTTATTTTAATATACGTACGTTCTTTTATGGTATAAGTAACAAATGTTTTATTAGAAAATCCACGCCAAACGATGACATGCTTGGTGGCAGAGCACTTTGCGAATGCCCGCTTGGCTAGCTACCACCTTCAAGTATAAAATCTGTCGCCAAGCACCTAACGGTGAGTTTCAGCAGCTGTTCTTGAGCGTCGGTAATTTTAGGTTAACCTGAACAACATCTTTGACCACATCATCACTTGCCATCAGGTGAGATAGTGGTCAAAGGCTAATCTTTCAGGCATAAAAATAAAATTGACATAAATCATATTGATAAGAAAGTGATATTATCACTTTCTTATCTTCGTAGCTCTCTCTATACAAAAATAGTTACGTCATTTATTATATAGCAAGTGTTCAAACTCGTTATATTTGCATGCAAGTTTTTGAGATTAATGTCCAAGTTTTCCAGATTTTAATTTTATTGTTTATTTTACTTCTAAATATATAAATAATATTTCGCATACGAAACGATTTTTCAAATAATTTTGAAGCGTTGTAATTTTATGTCCCCCGTAATCCTCCCTGGGGTGCCGGGTTAGAATTGCACCTCCCCATATCATCCCGTGGGTGACGTAAAAGGCGACTAAGGGTATAATTATACTGGAAGGTGGGCAGCAGTGCATTCTAAAGAACTACTATCTTACACTGCGATCCCCAAGCCGCCTGCCAAGCGTGGGGATTATGGCAAATACCCCCTTAATAGAGGAGGCTGTGATCAGCAGTGGACGATACAGCTGATAAAGTACAGTACGGTAATTTTATGGAAACTGAAAATCAGAGGCATATATTTTAGGCTCAAAGGCATGAAAAATATCAGTTACTTTGGTTACTTGCTCCGCTAGTTGACAGAGCTAGGCCTGGAACCTGATCATGAACTTGAATCATCATACAGTCCACTGAGCTGAATATCACGACCGACCAAGACCTACCCCACTGAGCTATCACCTACTCATTAGCATAAAAATCGCCAAATATGACGAAACTACGATTGCATGAAATGCGCATTGAAGAAATTTCCCTTAAGATTTTAGGTTCAGAACTAGATAAATAATAAATAAATAAATTCTTTATTTCCAAAAATGCTTAGTTAACTAACACATAATACTACTAAATTTCACGTTACATAATATTTCTCGATAAACAGTCATAACATATGTTACCAGCAAGTCTCAAACTAGGCGAGAGCCTGTGTCTTGAGACTCAGAGAGCGAATATTCAGTGTATGCCAAGTTTAATACAGAAATAACTAAGCATGATATCGATTTACCTCTTATTAAATTATCTCTCTTCTAATTGGTAACGATTCAAGGCCTGAATCGTTACCAATTCGTACAAAGATTGAGAAACTTGAAGCTATGACCCTCAAACTATTTTCATGTATTTTTTTCGAGGCCTTTGGAGTTGATTATATTTTTTGCAAATTTATAATGATATAAGCCTAGATATGAATACAGAAATCGAAATCGTGCTTAGTTCTAGTCCTTTTACTAGGTGGTAGGTCTGTATGGCCAGAGTCGGTCTTGTCGGGTACCCCCGCAGTGTTTTTGATTATTGAAAGTATATCAGCTGCGCAGTGAGTCCTTTCTTCTTCATTTTATTGAGCCTAGCTCTTGTTGGTATCGCTGATGCGACTTTCTTCATGCGTGAATCATTAGGACGAGCGAAGCGATCCCTATCACTATCCCACATCCTGAGCATATTGTGATACACTTTACAGAAAAACTATCACGCCTATAGATTTCTACTTTAACATAGTATATAAATGAAGCGCTCGTAGTGAAGTTTACTTAGCTGTTCTCAACCGATCAGCAAAGTTGAGCAACGTCGCGCGCGGTCATGAGTTGGATGGGTGACCGCTAGTGATATTACTACTGAGCATTTCCGTGCTTCGGAGGGCACGTTAAGCCGTCGGTCCCGGTTGTCGTGTTAGTATGGCATCGTTATAGCATGGTGGTAGGGCATTTTGCCAGGTGTGCATTCGATAAGTGCCCTTCCACCATGCGGTGAAACTCAAGCCCGCGGCGGGATTCGAACCATGGACCTGCTGCGCGGCAGTCCATAGCCAATGCCACTGAGACATCAATGCTTCAAAGCTGCTGCAGCTGCTGTAGTGCTTCACTTTATACAATATGACACCACTAGAATCATGCTGTAAAATAACGGCGGGGTTTTGGCGGGAAAATGACAATGTCATATAGCCTTTCTTGTTTTTATTGTTTTATTCGTGTTACTTCGAGAGGTAATGAGTAATAATGAAGGATTATTAACTATTACGTAGTCGTGAATTATTCACTGAAGCCCATACCAATAATCCGAACTAAAAATTAATTATTCGAAATAATCCTAAAAATTATTATTTGTTAGAAAAATTACGAGAGGCCTCACAAAGCTGAGCTTTTTGTTAGTATAAGTATTAATGAGAAATTTGATAAAGATAAAGTATAGAGACAGTGCTTGCTTTTTTAAAGCCAAAAGTGATTGATCTGTTGTTTTTTATTTAAGATAAACTTAATTGTTATGTTTTATGTGACAGCTGTCAAAGTGACAGTTAATTATTTTGCCTATCTGATCTTTTGAATGTTATAAATAAATAATGAATTTAATTTCCATTGAAGTGAATAAAATAATATACCTCGCACACTTTCATAAAAGAATTCACCTTTCCACAATCTTCAAAGAAAAAAATTCTGGATGCCGACACCCAAAATAATACATTTACAAAATTCCACCGGACTTTTATTCGGGGAACATTTTTACCAGCAAATTGGTGCGCCTTGAGGGTCAGAATTGGCAGGCGGCCCACTTGATAGTGAGTGGCCAACGTGACCCTTGCCACAGAGAAACAATAGTTACTGCCACTCTAAGGCTACGCCTTACGTGAAACAAGGCGCGATATTTTTAAATAACTTCTAAAAAGGCGGTTTTCAATTCAACGCGTATATTTTGAAGCGCTCGTAGCTTCATAACCGATCAACTAAGTTAAGCAACGTCCATCGCGGTCATGACTTGGATGGATGACCGCTACTGGCACTACTACTGAGTGCAAAGCGCACGTTAAGCCCTCGGTCCAGGTTCTTGTAAGGGTTCCATACCCAATGGGTAAACACGGGACCCTATTACTGAGACTTCGCTGTCCTTCCGTCCGTCCATCTGTCACCAGGCTGTATCTCAAGAACAGTGATAGCCAGACAGTTGAAATTTTCACAGATGATGTATTTCTATTGCCGCACAACAAATACTAAAAGTAAAATAAAATAAATATTTAAGGGGGGCTCCCATACAACAAACTTGATTTTTTACCGTTTCTATCTCGATACTAATAACGGTTACAGGTAGACGCTTTAACAATTCACAGAATATTTAGTTTAATTATCTTTTTAAATATAAATAAATAAATAAAAAATAATAATTAAGGGGGCTCCCATACAATAAAAGAGGTTTTCGCCGTACCTACCAATCAATAGCTCAATCGGACACTGCGAAAAGTGTCTGTAACTTGCAAGATTAGGTTTCAGACAATGGTACGGAACCCTTCGTGCGCGAGTCCCACTCGCACTTGGCCGGTTTTATTAGGATGGCAATCATTGCAGCATGGTAGGTAGTAGGGTATTTGCAAATGCTAGCCTGATTACACTTTTTTTTCCACCCTCCTTGGTATTTTATTTTAGTTTCCGCTATCGCTACCGCTCATGTCCACGCACACAACTTTATTCGGTAGTCAGAGGAGTTTTTATTGTAAAGATATTTATGGCGCGGGGTTCTGTTATTTTTGAAACGTGTCTTCTACAGCAGAAGTGCGTCAAAAGTATGTCTGTTTTTGATATGCTATAAATATTGCCTACGTCTGTACCAGAATGTACGTGATGATTTGCTTGTTGTATACGGCATTTTTGTAAGTAGTATATATTTTTATCCCCAGTTGAAGCTGGGCTAGTGTTGCACTTCCACCCTCAATATCCTGCCGTGGGTGTGTTAAGTGGTCAAAGGGAAAATTACCAGAAGGTGGGCAGCAGAACCTTCTGAAGAACTGTTAATTACAGCCACCAGCTAGAAGTTTCCAAGCGCTCCAGTAGCGAAGTTTGCTTAGCTGTTCATAACCAATCAGCAAAGTTAATCAACGTCCGCCGCGGTCATGACTTGGATGGGTAACCGCTCAGAACTAGGTACTACTGAGTAGAATTGTCACTAGCAGTCACCGTTTACGTGCTTCGGAGGCCACGCTAAACAGTCGGCCCCGGTTGTTGTCGTAGAATTGCAGTCGTTTTAGCATGGTGGTAGGGCAATAGCCTGGCTAGCAACCAGCCTCAAGTAGAAAATCTTTCGCCAAGCGCCTAACGGTGCTTCAATATAGTTATTTTTGCCATAACCCCTCCTATGCGGATAACTTACTTATTAATATGGGTATTTTGTAATGTAATCCGTATAACAGGCGTTATTGCAAACATAACCATATTATAAGGTTGCGTCATCATTTGTCAACCAATTGCTCCTACTAATAATATACTAATTGCTAATTTATGGCAGTGCGAGCACTGCCATAAATTGGAACCAGCTGCCTGGTGAAGTATTTCCGAAGAGATTTTAGAATTGGTCTTGTTTGTAGTACAACGTAAGTTGCACTATAGATGTCGCTCCATCCCAATACGATGGTTAAGAACGATAGGAAAAATTTTAGTTATGACTCATTGTCATGTTAGCTCAATTGGTTAGAGCATACCCCGGCTAAAGGGGTGGATGGACGCGGGTTCGAATCCCGCATTTGACTTAAATTGTTCCTCTTGTATATTTGTAATTTTGTAACCTATAGGTGTGTTCGGCAGCTGTCCTTGAGAGCCAGTACTTCTAGGTTAGCCTGAACAACAACTTTGCCCACATCATCACTTACCATCAGGTGAGATAGTGGTCAACGGCTTACCTATCAGGCGAAAAAAAAGGGGGTTAGACGTTTTGTTTAGTAGTGGATATCAGGGCTGTAATAGTAATAAGTAATTGTATAATAATATCGGCATCGGCGATAATGATAACAACAGAATTTCATTCATAAATTGGCCATAGTGGTCCAGTCCGATGCCAACTTATTAATCCAGATATTTAAAAAAGCTAAGTTAATAATAAATACAATAACAAAGACAGATTGAGATTATCTAAGCGAATATGATAAGGAAGAAAGATTTGATTGTTTTTTGTTTGTCTATAGCCGATCTACTGGACCGATTAGGATGAATTTTGGTATGGAAATAGTTTGAGACACGGGGAAGGACATAGGTTAGTTAAGGTTTTACGCGATAACCGATATAGCCGGCGGAGCCGCGGCCGGAAAGCTAAAAATGTTATAAAGAGAGAAGATTTGTATTTTTTTTAATCGGTGTTGTAAAGAAGATTTTTTTAAATCGGTCCAGTAGATTTTAAAACTATTAAACTGATTTTAAAAATTGTTTCTCCATTAAAATCCTACATTATCTCTGATAATAAAGGCTATACCTAAGTATATTTAAAAATAAATAAAAAAGTAGATTTTTTTTTAAATACCTGTGCGAAGCCAGGGCAGGCCGATAGTAAGAAATATTTGAAGATAACATTATATCAATTTGTTTAGAATATTTAGAAAATATATACTGACAATTTTCCTGTTAAGGGTGAACTGGCCGGACCGTTCTCCATACAAACGCCGTAGGGTGATCACTGCCTTATTTCCGGATTTAGGTCCAAAACAAAACATAATACCGATTGATCTCGTCATTACCTAGGCTTGTATGATGCCGAAATTTTATTAAGATAATTAACTTGAAAGTTATGAGCTTCGAAACATTTTCATATAACATTTTCAAGGCTCATAACTTTCAATTAAATTATCTTTTTAAAATTTCGGCATCATACAAGCCTAGATAATGACGAGATCAATCGGTATTATGCTTAAGTCTGGACCCAAAATCTCAAATAAAGGAGTAATCACCCTACGGCGTTTGTATGGAGAAGCGACCGGCCAGTTCAACCTTAAGCCAACGTGACGTTACAAACGCCACGCAGCCGAAGTATTTTCGACGCGTTTCGGTTTTACACTAAGCATCAGGAGATCTTCTCTCTCCTAACGCATGATCGAGAAAATGTTTTCTTAAAATATTTACTAATATTAAATATGAATTTCCGCAAAGTAACGCCTGAATCTATTCATTACCCATTGGGATGCCAGATTACTCGTATCTGTCTATTTTTTTACGTAGGAACCGTAAAAGGTAACGAAGGGACCATTTGCGCAGCATCCCACTACTCGTGTCAAGGTGAGCGAGATGTAACCAAAGAGCTAATTCAAGAATACTTATTGTTTTTTATGTTTTTGTGATGGAACAAGCACGAAGCCCGCCTGATGTTAAGCGGTAAACATAGCCTTTAACAAATGCATTTCATCACAAGTGACGAATTGCACTGCGCTCATCACCCTGAGACATACGATTGTAGGTCTCATGTGCCTGTAATTTTACTGGCTATCAAGGACTGCTGCCGGAACACACTGTTAGCTGCTTCGCGACAGATTTTCTACTTGAGGGTTGTAGCTAGCCAGGCAAGCATTCGCAAAATGCCCTTTCATAATGCGGTGAAGCTCAAGCCACCGGTGGGATTCGAACCATGGACCTGCGGCACCGCAGTCCGTAACTGTAACCGCTCGGATATCATTGTTAATCTGCTGCAGTCGGCTATCCCTGTTATTTTGTATCAATTCTTTGCGAAAGAGGTGGTGAACGACACCTAGCTGTTTCTATCAAACAGTAATAATCGCATTTGTGTGTTCCGGTTTGGCGGTAAAGCTGCTAATGAAATTATAGATGCATGAGAGTTAACAACTTTATCTCTCAGGATGATGGACGGAGTGCAGTTCTTCATGTGTGATGAAATGCCTCTGTTACAGCCAGAGGTTACCGTTTAACACCAGCTGGGCTTCAAAGTCAGAGCTCATTATTAAATTTAGGCGTCTACGACGCTCTTATATGGATCAATTACAAATTTTAATGTTGAAACATTCTACATTGCACTGCCTCGTTCAGCAAAAAGGGTCAGAAACTCGGGGACTTTCTTTTAAAAAAAATTTACAAACCACATTATAAAAAACTTGGATTTATGTATGCAACGAATAAACATAAAAACTCCTGGACCGATTTGGATGAAATTTGGTATGGAACTAGTTTGAGACCCGGGAAAGGATAAAGGATAGTTTTTATCCAACTGCGCAAAAAGAGGTTTATGGTAATTGACCTTCTCAAGAGCGTCGTAGACGCCTAAATTGAATAAAAGATTTCGACTTTGACTTTGATGTACAACTATGTAGCTAACACCGGTTAAAACGTTATTGGGAGTAAGTAGACCTTATCCTGACCCCTACAAGAGCTTGACTACCACTCGATAGTGAGTGGCCACGTGACCGTTATGGAGGACCACTTAACAGCGCTCAGAACAAGGGTTCTAAAGGGCCGTTACATGTCACTATATTTCTGGTGTTTCCTTTACTATATTGTTTTTTAATAACTTACTAGTTAGTATTCATATTCTACAAAGTGTGAGTTTGAATAACTTTCTTATAAGGATAAAATTTGAAGCGCTCGTAGCGTAGCCGACTATGTCTTTCTTGATCGATCAACTACGTTAAGCAACGTCCACTCTCTGGTCATCACTTGGAGTTGTGCCGCTAGTGGCATTAATTACTACAGAGCGCTTCCTTGTTAAAAACTTGTTACATAATTATGAGACGAATTTACTTAGCATTCCATGGATTCACCGTGCGGTTGCCGGGTCCATAGCACTGCAGAGAAAGAGGCTCAAGTCAAGGTGCCTGGGACTTGCAACCCAGTGAGTAAGGTTAAGGGGCCCCTTTATGATGCTTCAATGCTCCCTTTCACCGCTCGAGCCTCCTCCCCTGCCCAACCAAATTTGGTAAGATCCTACTAATGCTGCCTTAGATACACGTTCTAGGATGGAGGTTACGTTTGTTCTTGACAGGCCAAGGTCTTTAAGTAGGTTATATATGGATTTCGCTGGTATACCCCTTGCTCCAAATTCTACAGCATTTAAATTAACCACATAACCGTTTTTGGTTAATTCATTTGTTAAGTCATAATATTCTTTAGTTTTTATTGTGTGGCCTTTAGGTAAATTTGTTTCCCATATTATAGTATTAGAACTATCATGAAATCCTTGCGTGACGTCACAACCGGGCCCAATGGAAGACCAGCGCTGGTTTCATAACTAGCATACTGAGTTGGGACCTATTCGTGGCGTGCGCATTGTTTTTGAGTTCTCATTAGTTTTATTTATTCATAGCTTAATACCGTGTTCATGTTGTTTCTTTCTTCCGTGTATCTGGAAACGTTAAGCCAAGGGTCCAGGTCGTTGTCAAACAATGGCAGTCGTTATACCATGGTGGTAGGGCATTTAGCGAATGGCTGCCTGCCAATCTACAGCTGTTCCTGAGTGGTAGTTCCTATTCTACGAGTAGGTTATAGTGGTTCAGCACCTTCGACCATATCATAACTTACCATCAGGTGGTAACCATATCCCAATCATATATTTTAGAGCACAAAACATTTGTCACGAGCGGGCTTCGAACCCGCGTCCTCGGCTTTACGCATCGGATGCTTAACCACTCGGCCATTGTGACTGTGTTGAAAATATGATGTTGGCTTAGCATGTGATAAGTTACCCACATATAAATGACCGTGCACGTTGCTTAACTTGATCGTTCCGTTATTATCGACGAGACAAGCTGCGCTAAGCTAATGTCTTTGGTTATTTATGAATATACCTTCATTAAATATAACTTTCAATTTGCGCTCATCTGCCGCTGGACCCGAGCACGTCATTAACTCAAAACTCGTGTTTCATCAAAGACGTTACAGTTGCCGAACTTTGCTGATATTCAAATAATTACTGTTTTAGCCAAGGACCGCCTTCACACTAGATAACCGCGTGCTTTAGTTGCGCGACTGTCGCGCTTCTTTTGGCCGTTGGCTGTATCACCATTTTTAATTTTTAATCTGGACTCGTACATATTGTACGGTATAAATGTTAAACAAGTTATATTTGTTTAACTGAGTTTTTTGAATTACATGAAAAATGTCATCCCTTTTAATATAATCTTTATTTTCTTTAATACTACAGCATTTGAAATAAATTTATTTTACCCTTTAGAGTATACATCTGAATTACTATATAATAAACTAAATTGCAAGTATTTCCATTAAGTTTATTTGGAGACCACCAGACAGACATTTTAGTTATCTTGTATTCTTACAGGATAACTAAAATGTCTGTCTCCGGATTTTGAATGAATTTTATTTGATAAACTAAAGACTTTCTTTCAATCTAGACAAGACATAACGGTTTCTGCTAAGATTACAATAAAATATAGTTGGTAACAAATTACATAATTTGACCACTGATAAATAAACTAGCTTATTGCAATCCCAAATTTTTACAATATAAAATATGTATAAACAATTTTATAGCAGCGTTGGTTTATCGCTCGATTATCGCAAGTTGCTGTGCTATTTATTTTTTAAGCAGTGATAGCCGAAAGTCAATACTGCCGTACCACAGGTCCATGGTTCGATCCCCACCGCCGGCTTGAGCTTCATCACATGGTGGAAGGGCTCGCCTGGTTGGCTAACACCTTTAAGTTGAATATATGTCGCCAACCATCTGGCAGAGTGTTCCAACAGCAATCCTTGAGAGTCAGTAAAGTAATTATAAAATCACAAGTACATAGCAACTGTATGTCTCAGGGTGATAAGCGCAGTTCAGTTCGTCATTTGTGTTGAAATGCATCTGTCATAGGCAGAGGTTACCGCTTAGGTTACCGCTAACATCAGGTGGATTATGAGTGCGTTCCGTTACAATCCCATCTAAAAAAAATGGATGCAGGTACTGGCAACTGCAGCGCAACTGTTGTGCTGCGTGATCGCCTAATGTAAGGGTGGCCTAAGTTATATTAGTTACATCTTAGGCCGAATAATAGAACTGTCATTTGCAGATTTGATTAAATTGGATGTTCAATGGAATTGCGCTCAGAAGAGATAAAATAATAGTTTTTGAACTAATATTAATTTGTTGAAAGATTAAAATGAATTGGGGATTAGTTTTAATGTTGAAAGGGTTTTCTTAAAAGTTGGTGAAGAGACAAATGTAATTAGCTTAGAAACTCGATACTTAGGCGAAGCGCTCGTAGCGTAATTTGCTTAGCCATTCGGTCAACGTCCGCTGCGGTCATGACTTGGATGGGTGCCCGCTAGTGGCATTACTACTGAGTGCTTCAGTGTTTCAGAGGGCACGTTAAGCCATTAGTCCTGGTTGCTGTCTTAAGATGACAGTCGTTATAGCATGGTGGTACGGCATTTTGTGAACGCCCGCCGACCTAGTTACCACCCTCAAATAGAAAATCGGTCGCCAAGCACCTAACATTGTGTTCCGGCCACATAATCTCTTGCCATCAGGTGAGATAGTGGTCAAAGGGTAGCCTATCAGCTATAAGTAAACATAAAAAGGCTTTACTTTCTACATTGGGTAGAAATATACATTTTCCAATAAATATTTCAATGTTTTCCCTTTACATTTTGCTTTGTTCGCGAATATTACACAAAATAGTCTTTAGTCAAAATTTGACCAAAATAGTCTGCATCGTCATTGACAGCCATTAAGTCCACCGTTGAACAAAATCATCCCTGCGTTTGCCATAATCTTACACTTGGCAGGCGTCTTACGGATGGCCGTCCTTCTTCAGGCATTGCTGCCCCACATTGCCTGTATCTTTACTACGTACTACTCATTTGCTTCTTAGCTATTTCATTTTCAATAATGTTTTGATTGGATTGTTTATTGGACATTGGAGTTACGAATCACATTGCCTCTTATAGGTTCACATGCCAGTCTCAACTGGACCTTTCACCCGAAGCGCACGCGCATCGTGTGATATACCTACTCTCAAACCTCCAGTTTATACCTCCTGCATTATACCCAGTGAAAAAAAAACATTTCTCGCTAAAGTGAAATGCTCACATAACTACTTGTGAAATTATGTATGGATTGCACAGCGCTGTGCCATAGCATGGAGCTGAGATGAGCTGAGCAGATGGTCAGTTAGTTTATGGATTCTATGTTTCGTATTGATCTATCAATGTTTTTATTCAACAATATGTTAAAATTGCAGTGTTGTGGCAAAACCCTCAGAAACCCGCTCCTTGGATTGGCTGGGGAGCGTTCACTAGTACATTTTTTTTGAGCCCAGGTCGTAGATATATGAAAATATTGAAATGTACTTTTCAGATACTTTCAAAAAGTAGGAAAGTTTTTTAGTTGACACGTTTTTTTTTGTATTTATTAGCACGCATTACTCTTTACTGAATAATCCAATTTTGGTGGTTCTATTTTTGTTGAGTATACTCCTCAGTTAGTCACAATTCAATTTTGACAACATCGGGCAAGTAGGTTTCAAATTATATACTCAATTATCTGAAAAAAGTATTTGGCATTGTCCCTTAATATTATAACTTAAGGCACATGCTTCATCTTTGGCAGTAAATTCAAAATATTACTATATTTATAATTTTTAATTTTTTTTATTTAGTGTATTTGATTGTGTAAAACGTGAGATTCGGAGAATATTTTAACAATATCTAGTACATTTCTTCAGTACTTATTGAATTTATTATGATTTGTATGTAAAAAATTACGTTTACCCGTGGGTTCACTTAATTTTCAGGGTTACGTACCTCAAAAGAAAAAAAATCGGAACCCTTATAGGATCACTTTATAGTCCGTCTGTCTATCGTAACGCGTGGAGGTATCAAGCTGAAATTCATATTTAATACTCAGGTCTACTGTCAGAGCTGTGAGAAAATCAAACTTAAAAGTTTGATTTTCTTACAAATTTCTTAAAGCCCACAGAATCAAAATTTCAGACGTTTATGCCGCAAACTTTCAACACTCGCCCGGGAATCAAAAGCTAGGGAGTACTTCCCGTGAACTCAGAATCCTGAAATTTGGTGCGAAGCAACGTGTTGAAGCACAGATCAAGGAAAAAATGGGAAAGGCATTAAGTTTTTATTACATCATATAATAAAAATATTTTTAATAATTTTGAAATGTTATGGATTTCATTTAGCAATAAAAATACCATACCTGTTACTTATATATTTATTTATTTAATTCTTTATTGCACTATAGTACAAATGGAGGACTTAATGCTAAAGCATTTTCTACCAGACATCCACATATTAGTTATAGAGAAAAGGACGTAGGCGTGCAAAAAAAAATATATTTAAATACTGTAGAACAGAAAACGCAAAGAATATTACAGATATAAAATATTATATATACCTTTATGCATAAATACTATACAATACATGCTATACATAATAACAAAAATAATACTAAATATATATAATAAATATAATATACTAATGGTAAATAAAAACAATTTAATAATTTATATAACATTTGAGAACAGTGATAAAAGTGACAGAATTTATGAAATCTTATAAAAATGCTCACGGACCCGTTGTTTGAAGACTTCCTTAGAAGGAGATTGTCTGATGGATAACGGTAACTCATTCCGCAGACGAGGTGCAACCACACACCTCTGATATACCTACAGGTTTGTACGGAACCCTGGGTGCGCGAGTCCGACTCACACTTGACTGTTATTTTTATATTTGTGACGCTTATCGGGTTAATGTATATGGCGTGAATGCAAAAATTACAATGTTAAAACGCTTCATTGTCAATATGGTTATATTTTACAATGCCTCTTTTAATTGAGACGTGTCCAAAAGCAATGCAGCATCAAAACTAGAATATTTGTTTTTTTACGTTATTGTGACGGAACAATCCCTAGGCCCACCTGATGTTAAATGGACTAACCTCTGCCTATAACAGACGCATTTCGTGAACGACGAATTGCACTGTGCCCGTCACACTGAGACGTACAGTTATTAGGTCTCATGTGCTTGCAATTTTACTGGCTCTCAAGGACTGCTGCCGGAACACACTGCTAGGTGCTTGGCGACAGATAGGCGACACACTGCTAGATACTTGTGGGTGGTCGCTAGCCAGGCAAGCATTCGCAAAATGCCCATCCACCATGCGGTGATGCTCAAGCCTGCGGCGGGATTCGAACCATTGACCTGCTGCATGGCAGTCCATAGCCAATGCCACTGAGCCATCACTGTTTCAGAACTATATGCTGAAAATATTCACTTTGTTGCACGTTTGTAACAGATAAACACAAATAATATTACCGCTATATATTTTTTTTTGCCTTTGACCACTATCTCACCTGATGGTAAGTGATGATGTGGTCGGAGATATTGTTCAGGCTAACCTAGAAGTATATTATTAGTAGGTATATTATTAGTAGGTAACTGTTTAATGAATAGATTCAGGCGTTACTTTGCGGAAATCCATTTTTAATAATAACAAATATTTTAAAAGTATTTTAAGAAAACATTTAATTAATTATTACATAAAACACTTAAAGAATCCTTATAAAAATTATATATATCTAGTGACAATTCGGCCTAATTTCCTGTTAAGCCGACGTAACGTCACAAACGCCACGCAGCCAAACCGGAAGAGTTCTACGCGTTTCGCTTCTAAACGAAGCATCCTCAGGAGGTCATGACTCTACGAGCGCACGATCGAGACTGTCTCGATCGTGCTCTCGTTTTTATAAAAAAAAATTAAGTGTTTTATTAAATAATTAATTAAATGTTTTCCTAAAATACTTTTAAAATATTTGTTATTATTAGGTGACTGTTTACTCTCTGTGAGCCGTATTAAGATAAATTACCAGCACAAGCTTATCTCTAACTAGTTTGTATATACCTATCGCACAAATAAGTAATAACAAATAAATCCAACGTAGAGAAATTATACCTCCATAAAATGACTAAATAGCAATATTGTTATATAATTACTCAGATAAAACTTCTCTTATGGCAGGCATTCGCAAAGGCCACCTGAAGTAGAAAATCAGTCGCCAAGCACCTAATAATGTGTTCCGACAGCTGTTATTGAGTAAAAGTCATTCTGGGTTAGCCTAAACAACATCTTCGACCACATGATTCACTATCAGACGAGATAGTGGCCAGTCTCTAGTCTATCAGTTGTGTAAAAAAAATGTTTGTTTATACTCTGTCAATTTGTTTTTTTTCAAGCGCATGTTATGTTATGATATCCGTATATTATCTTGGTATACTTGTTTGAAACATGTTTTATTCAGAGTTTTTATTGCATAAAATATAAAATGGAAGATAAATAGTTATAGATAACAATGGTTTTCGAATTCGACTTGATAAACAAACTTCCAGGGTTTTAAAAAAATGTGTTATCTTCTACTTATCTAAAAAAACCTGAGTTGTTTAGGCTTTAGGATAGGTTTAGCCTTTGACCACTATCTCACCTGATGGTAAGTGATAATGTGGTCGGAAATATTGTTCAGGCTAACCTAGAAGTACTGGCTCTCAAGGGCAGTTGCCGGAACACACCGTTAGGTGCTTAGCGAGAGATTTTCTACTTGAGGGTGGTAGCTAGCCAGGCGGGCATTCGTAAAATGCCCCACCACCATGCTATAACGACTGCCATCGTGAGACAACAACCGGAACCGACGGCTTAACGTGCTTTCGAAGCACGGAAGCGCTTAGTAGTAATGTCACTAGCGGTCACCCATTTAACTCATGACTGCGGCGGACGTTGCTTAACTTTGCTGACCAGTTAAAAACAGCTAATCAAACTTCGCTACGAGCGCTTCAAAATTAAAAATCACTTTTTCTTTACCGCCGGTATGCCTTTATTAACAAAATACTACGAACTATATACAACACTACAGCTACTAGGTATATCTTTTTACGGTACAAGGCAGTGAGCAATAAGTTGGCGCTTATCGTTACGTACGCAGATTATCCAATAGTTGCTTCGCAAATAAAGTCGTATAAAAACTGGTGATATACAATTGATTAGCCACTTACTCTTCGACCCTCCTACAGTGATTGTTCTTTGCTATCGTCGGAGTGACATCGTAAGTGTTCATAAATGTTATAATTTCTTTCTTTAAATAAAATTGCTTGTAATTATGACACCATTTGCATATGGTGTTGTCCCCTTTGGTGCATTCTTGGAACAATTTTGTTAATTTCTTATTTTTTTATTATAAAATTAAGATAATGAATAGATTCAGGCGTTACTTTGCGGAAATCCATATTTAATAATAACAAATATTTTTAAAATATTTTACGAAAACATCAAATTAATATTTTAATAAAACACTTAAAAATATAAAAATATATCTAGTGTGTAGTGTGTGGCGTTTGTGACGTCGCGTCGGCTTGGCAGGAAAATTGGGCGGGATTGTCACTAGATATATATTTTTAAGTGTTTTATTAAAATATTAATTTGATGTTTTCGTAAAATATTTTAAAAATATTTGTTGTTATTATTATAAAATTAATTTGAATTTTATGACAAATTATTTTTTATAAGTACATAAGTAGTAAGGGTCACTAATTATCTCGCTTATTATCAACATTAAAAAGAAAACCCTTGGGGTGCCGGACTAGAATGTCACCCTCCATCTCTAAGCGTGGGTGTTGTGAGAGGCGACTAAAGTAACTTACCAGAAGGTGGGCAGCAGCACTTTCTGAGAAACTGATATCTCACACTGCGATCCCTAAGCCGCCTGCCAAGCGTGGGGATTATGGCAAACCCCCGCCCCGCATATTGGAGAAGGCTGTGTTCTGCAGTGGACTCTGCGTCTGATACAGTATTTTAATGTTTGTTATGCAATTACTATACCAATTCTGAATTTTCCGTTATTTGGTGTCGTTTCAATTTCATCAACATCAGTCGAGTAGTTTTTAAGTAACTCAGTTAATTAACTTTTAAATGTATTTGCATACCTGGATGATGTAATGACAATTGCAGTCGGACCGTGATAATGTGAGATCATTGTTTTGAATCAGACTTCAACATTCATTTGAAAGTTTTCAGTGTAAAAAGTAGGCTCCGTATGTTAATTGTTTTTATTATTATCTACCTAAAATGTTTTGAACTTGTCTGTAGAGCTGGGATAGGATTGGGTCAAAATGTCCCAGCGTATTTTTATTTATGTTTTGCTTTGGAACTATGCGTTTCTGTTCAATGCAATAGCTGGAGATACATACTTTTCTTAGCGTTCTTCAATAGAAAATTAGAGAATATCGATCTCACCAGGAGCCACAAAAGTGCTTCGTAGCGAAGTTTACTTAGCTGTTCTCAACCGATCAGAAAAGTTAAACAACGTCGCCCGCGATCATGAGTTGGATGGGTGACCGCTAGTGACATTACTACTGAGCGTGCACGTGCTTCGGAGGGCACGTTAAGCCGTCGGTCCCGGTTGTTGTCTTAGGATGGTAGTCGTTATAGCATGGTGGTAGGGCATTTTTGCCCGTCTGGCTAGCCACCACCCTCAAGTAGAAAATCTGTCGCCAAGCACCTAACGGTGTGTTCCGGCAGCTGTCCTTGAGAGCCAGTAGTTCTAGGTTAGCCTGAACAACATCTTCGATAACATCACCACTTACCTACAGGAGAAATAGTGGTTAAAGGCTAACCTAACAGGCATAAGAAAAAAAACAATAGACATTTTTTATATATATTTATGCATACATTTTGTAATTGTTTTTATTATTTTCATTATGATTTAGTTAGGTATTTTACTGCTTGTTAAGAGTATGGGCTTAGTATGTCATAATTATATGATCAGCTATTTAACTGACTTAAAAAAGGTGGTTCTCAATTATACTGTGTTTGTTTTTGTGTGTTCTTTTTTTTTACTTATTGCTGATAGGCTAGCCTTTGGCCACTATCTCACCTGATGGTAAGTGATGATGTGGTCGAAGATGTTGTTCTGGCTAACCTATAATTAGTGTCTTACCTCATAACTCTTTACAGGCTGTACCAATATTGATAATATTTTTTTATTTTCGAAATCTGGTGTTTTTCATGTGGCCTCGTTTAAATTTGAGTGAGATATGACGAGAAGTATTTGAGTTATCAGTAATGATGCGTATTTTATTTTTGGAGTCGGCTGTTTTTAGTTTAACTTTTGATTATTTTATTTATCTATACTCTTAAGATACTGGAGCACTGTTTTGTGTTATAATGAATAAATATTATTTTATTGATAATCTTGTTACTTTTTCCAAAGAGCGTTAATAATGATTAAACTAGAAGATAACGAATTATAAAGCTGTGATGGCTCAGTGGCATTGGCCATATGGACTACCGCGCAACAGGGCCGTGGTACGAATCCCGTCGCGGGCTTGAGCTCCACCGCATGGTGGAAGGGCATTTTGCAAATACGCGCCTAGCTAGCGACCAGCCTTAAGTAGGAAATATGTCGCCAAGCACCTAACGGTGTGTTCCGGCAGCTGTCCTTGAGAGCCAGTAATATTAGGTTAAGCCAGTTAACCTCTTCGACCACATCATCACTTACCATCAGGTGAGATTGTGGTCAATGGCTTATCTATTAGCTATAAAAAAAATATATTGTACAGAATGAAGAAGTTATTCTTAGGGTTGCCAAAGTTCATATTATTATACTTTTTATTTATAATAATTTTCACAAAACAATTAAAGACCCGAATACATGTACCGTTTTCATATTTCGTGTAAACGTAGACCCAAAAATGAATATTGTACTAGAAATTCAAACAATTTTTTTATGCGGGTTCTATACATAAAATGTAGTAAAATGTAAATAATTTATTTATATTTTTCTGTATGTATCCGGGATATGGTGCAGTGCAGTTCGCTACTTGTGACGAACTGCATCTAGCAGAGGTTATCACTTAAAACGTTACTGTTTTTATGTGGCGTAACCTATAGACCTATGGGGTGTATTACGGATTTAAAACTCTTATTAATCTATGAACATTTATTTTTTTGGATTCAGGCTTATGTTGTTTAAAAGCCTGAATATATTTATATTATTTATATTTCTTCATATCGCTCTGTTAGGACCCAATAAATCTATAAAAAATCTCAAGCTCAGAAAATACACTAAATTATAATATCAAGGAACTTGACTCAAATTTTCTTTTAATCAGAAAGCAATTTGCTACACGATATCGCTAAACCTAATTCTCTTTAACCTTTCATTTTATTTCCGCAAGTATTGCACAATTAGTAAGGCTGTCGATACTTCAATTTTATGAAAATAGTAAACTAACTGCACCCGTCGTTGAAAATTTTAACAAATATCATAGATTTCTATGATATTTTACAAAATCACAAATACGACACGACACGAAAAATTTAAGTCATGTGCGGGATTCGAACCCGCGTCCATCCACCTCTTGAGCCGGGGTATGCTCTAACTAATTAAGCTAACATGACATGACGTCATAACTCGAATCTTTCCTATCGTTCTTTAACTATCGTATTCGGAGAAGGCGTAATCCGCATAGCAGGCGTTATTTCAAACCTAACAATATTAATTTTATGATATTTGTTAAAATTTTCAACGACAAGTACGTGGCGTATTTTCGATGCCTGCGCCGTGACTAAAACAAATAAGATATGTTTGGTAGGGGGGCCACCGAAGGAATATAAGCTGTTCAGCTCGGTCACAGTAAATCATGACGAGGCTATTAGGGATGTCAAATGAATGCAACAAGAAATAACAATATTATGAATAAAAATGTATCGAATGCTGTCGATTCGACGCCATGTGACCCCTTCAAGGTTAATCCTGGCTTGGTAAATGTATTGAACTTTTGTAATAATAATAATGTTGGCCCACAGATACACCCATTGTCGAGACAGCATACGCTTCGTTATATTTTATCATATTGGAAGAAGAAAATGCTAATATCTCGAACAATACTGGTAATGTGCAGCTTCGCAGTAATATGCATCATGTCACAGAAATCAGTTCAAGCTGAAGATATGAAATTAACTGGCTGTAAAATTTTTCTTCTCAAACCAAAACAAATCTGTTCAATCGATTGCTGGAATTCAGGATTTTACAATGGAGGATACTGCGCTGGGATAATTTATCAAAATTGTTGGTGTAGGAATTGATTATTCGTTATGTGTTATCCAGATCAATCACAATTAAAGGATGAACCATGGTGTTATGGATCTTCAGCATCTACATCTATTAAAAACAGAAGTTTCAAGAAGTGTTGAGCAAATGTTTCTAAGTAACGTATTGGTACTTCATTAGAAATTCAAAATTATATCAACACATTTTATCGAATCCGTACTAGTTTTTTTTCCACTAAGATAATACATTTATATTTGCACACTTGCGACGATACTCTGATAGTATCAAAGTTCAGAGTCTCTCAAGGAAGGTCGGATAGAAAATGATAAAATAAATTATGATTTTTAATTGAAAGTATATGTGGTTAATTTATATGTGTTGAAGTTGGAGCAAGGGGTATACCAGCGAATGCCCTATGTAACCTACTAAAAGCCCTTGGCCTGTCAAGAACAACCATAACTTCCATCGTAGAACGTGTATCTAAGGCGGCATTGGTATGATCTTATCAAAATTTGGTTGAGCAGGAGAAGAGGCTAGAGCGGTGAAAGCGAGCATTGATGCATCATAAAGGGGGTCTCCTAACCTTCATTTGCAAGTCCCAGGCCCCTTGCCTTGGGCCTCTTTCTCTGCAACACTATGGACCCGACACACGCATGGTGAATCCATGAAATGCTAAGTAAATTCGTCTCAATCTACCCATATTTTGCACTTTAAATTTGTTTCTATTTTTAAAGCAATAATTAGTTTTTTTTTGTACAACATCATTTAAAACTAATTAGTTAATAACTGTCTCTGGCGGCAATAAATAATCACGTGTGTTAGTTTATTACTTTGTTTTTATCTTTATTTGAGGTCATACTTCGGTCTATATTATGCTTTGATTACCGTGTTATCTCGGAACGATTACCGTGTCATATTAAATAATACAGGAGTTTTTATTGCAGGAATTGAAGATTACTATAAAGTAATTATTTTTTATTTTTTGTTCCTTATAGGTAACCCTTTGACCACAATCTCACCTAATGGTAAGTGATGATGTGGTCGAAGGTGTTAACAGGCTTTACCTAATATTACTGGCTCTCAAGGACAGCTGCTGGAACACCGTTAGGTGCTTGGCGACAGATTTTCTACTGGAGGGTGGTCGCTAGCCAGGCAGGCAATCGCAAAATGCCTTTCCACCATGCGGTGAAACTCAAGCCCGCGGCGGGATTCGAACCATGGACCTACTGCACGGCAGTTCATAGCCAATACCGCAGAGCCATCACTGTTTCAATTTTTTTTATTAGATGTATATGTATCTATCTATAAATGTGTTCGAAATACTAAAGCGACAAAAATGTTCAAAGGCGTTGTAATATTTGTGTATGTAGTAGAAAAAATGCCGTTTTGATATTTCGTGTCTCTTGGCTTCAATCTCTGGGTCAGATTGTTATTTTTTTTTATAATGAATATCTCTGCGGTTTTGAAAAGTATGGACCGTGCCCGATAGAAGGTAATTGGCTCGACTTCTATTACGTAGAACCAAAGTATGTCCCTAAGAAAATAGGTGCTTAGGCACATTTGGTTATCTTCGGAAAATTTAGGCGTGGCGATATATTTTTAAACGTACGATTATATGTATTTATGTTACCCGTGAGGTGACGGGAAGAGTCAGAATGTCACCTTCTTATTTCTTTCCGTGGGTGTTGTAAGAGGTGACTAGGGGAAAAGTGCGCCAAACGAGCAGCATGCCACTTCTCGTGGATGTGAGTAGGGTGTTGTGTGCGTTAGACACACAATAGACTGTATACCATCTTAGTGCCCTACCAAGGTTTCATTCTTCATGTATCTTGTTAGCGTAAACATACTATTCGTAATATGTTTTAATATTTCGTTCAGTGTGTTAGAAAAAATATTTAGTATGACCCTGAAACTGTGCCCGTTGAATGGCAATAGGTACATGGGACCAAAACCCTATTGGCGAAACGTGATAGTTGACACACCTCTGCCTACCCCTTCGGGGAATACAGGCGTCAGTATATGTACGTATGTATTTATGTTGCTCTCGTATATCTCTATATCTCGGAAGTCCCGGCAAAGCATGATGTTCCATCAAAATGTCGAGGTCTGGAATTCCTTGCGAATCTCATGGCTGTATCAGCCGAATTATCCACTGCTTAACACAACCTCCCCCATGAAGGGGAGTTTTGCAATAATCCCCACGTTTGGCAGGCGTCTTCGGGATCGCAGTTTAAGATATCAGTTCCTCAGAAGGCGTTGCAGCCCACCTTTCGGTATTTCATCTTAGGTCCCCTCATACTACACCCACAGGTAGCAATGGGGGGGGTGACATTCTAGCTCGGCACCCCAAGGGTGGATCTCATGGTATTTCCTCGCAATACCACAGTTTGGAACCAGCTGCCGTGTGAAATATTTCCGAACCGATACGACTTAGGAGCCTTCAAGAAGAGAGCATATTTCCACCTCAAAGGCATCCGCCTTTCGGTTCGATCGCGGTTTCGAGACAATATCTTGGAGTTGCAGATGTCCGTGGGCGATGGTAATCACTCACCACAAGGTGAACCGCCTGCTCGTTTGCGCTCCAATCGCTTAAAAGAAACTGTGAGTTGTAATGATTATGGGCGCCACATTAAATTCAATCTTTAGTACGCCAATATGAGTGTGTTTTATGAGCTCTCAACACAGGCGATATTTTTTTATAATACTCTCAAGTGTTCGTTACTATATACTATATATTATTGCTACCTGTGGGTGTCGTAAGTGGCTAAAGGTAAAATACCGGAAGATGGGCAGTAGCGCCTTGTGAGGAACTGATATCTCAAACTGCTATCCCCAAGACGCCTGCCAAGCGTGGGGATTATGGCAAAACCTCCCTTAATGGGGGAGGCTGTGTTCAGCAGTGGACAATCCGGCTGATTCAATTCAGTATTATGAGTGTTTTGTTTAATAGGGAATATTTTTCTAGTGTGAATATAAATTCACAATTATGTACTAATTGGGAAACTCAGCTGTTTCACAAACTTTTTTATTTTCGAGTGTAAAACTAATTGGCGCGTGTAAGCTCTTATTACTCGTGAACTTTTTGGTATTTAATAAAACGTTAGAATATTTTTTACATTTCGGAGTTGCGAACGGAATTTACAATTTGATTTTCAAATTCAGTGTGCAGTGTCAATTCTGTGCTTCAACTTAGACAAAAATGATTTGGTATGTCCGGTTGTTCTCCTCTTCAGGTCGCATTTCTCAACCGATTATCACGAATTTTTTTGAACAGGTTTGATAAGTCCATAACTTTTTTTGTCGATTATGTTTTTGGTTTTCTTTTCTAAATGTCGGAGATATACATGATAAGATGTTGAAAGTATGGACGCCTGCGCTTATATAATGGCAATGTCCTGCGCACGTCAGTTGCCTAAAAGTGATAGGATCTCTCTTTCTCTCTCGTAAAATCAATTATTTATTATCCATGTTTTTGTAGCCAGTATATTAATACGAGATAAATACATTACCATGTATATAAAATTATTGTATATTTACTACTTACCCACCTATTTCTGATACAACTAGCCTTCACTGGGGCCCGCATGTCATTTATTTTCTAAGACATAAGTCCAAGAAAATCTTTTATTATTTACATTACATATCTAGATTCTTGGATTTCTCGACCCATTCTCCCATTAGCATGCGCAGTGAACCTTTCTTCGATTGTAAGCTATGCAAGGGCAGACTCGCGAGGTCTACAGCTCGGAGAGCCACTAGTATAACATTTGTTTAAATTACTTAGGTGACTTGCGATAGCTTGACAGAGACGGAATTGTCAAAGCTTTTTCGTCGTTAAGAAATTACAATCATAGCAGCAGCTCCCCGCAGCAAAACACCATACGACATGATGCTGTGGAAATACGAAAAATAAACAAGCCTTGCAGTAGTAACATCTAAACTATCTTATCTTACGCACTGCATTTGTAGCAGACCTAATTCTTCCGGATAGATCATGTTGTGGACCCTAATGTAATGTTGAATCCATTTTAATTTTCAGGATGACTGTCGCATTGACCATATATAGCTTATCTAGGCCAAGCTTAATGTTTGGTTCAACATAAGTAACATATAGTAAAGAAAACTTTAACAAGCAAATAAATGAATTGAATTGAAATAACATTTTTTTATTTATTTAAAAGAAGTTTAAGGTCTGTAAACCATTCAGAGATCAAAGATAACATACTATTTACTTGATTTAGTTCACTATATTTTATATCACCTTCAAAATCAGAAAGTTATCATCTCCGAATAAAATAATATCGCAGAAATATTTCAATAATGTATCAATAAAGTACGCTAGTAACTGCAAAATTCAATAAAAAGGACTGATCATCGCTTTGAACGTCTCTGTGGACGCAGCTGAGTGCTTTAGCTTGCTTATTGACCTTTAGGGACTAAAAATAATTACAATCTCATGCAGTCTCCTTGTACTATAATAATAAATATTTGTCCAACATTGAAAACACGTACTCAAGTTGTCTAAATTTGGCAATCTGCCGAATTTTCCGACGTATTACTTGAACTTCACATTTTAGTAGAAGTTTGCCAAAATGTTTTATTTTGTGTATTTCATAAAGGAAGCGTTATTGATTTGGCACCAAAAAATATTTTTGCGCATCTCCAATAAAATGCCTATTTTACTTCATAGGATTGAGGCACCTGGTTTATAACCCAGGGATATTTGCATTTGATAATAGACGAATTTCTTCGCATTCCATGGATTCACCGTGTGGGTGCCGGGTCCATTGCGTTGCAGATGAAGAAGAGGCCAGAGGGGCCTGGGACCAGGAGTAGGGTTAAGTGACCCTTTATGTTGCATCAGTGATCCCCTTCACCGCACGAGCTTCCTCCCCTGCCTAACCAAATTTGGTAGGATCCTACTAATGCCGCTTTACGTTCTAGGATAGAAGTTACAGCTGTTCATGACAAGCAAGGTCTTTAAGTAGGTTATACAGGGATTTCGCTGGTATACCCCTTGCTCCAACTTCTACAGCATGTAGATTAACCACATAACCGTTTTTCGTTAATTCATTTGTTAGGTCATAATATTTGTTTGTTTTTATTGTGTGGTCTGTAGGTATGTTTGTTTCCCACGGCACAGTAAGTTCTATAAAAACTATGTGTTTTAGATTTTTTGAGTACAGAAATATGTCTGGTCTAGATGACGAAACTCCAACATCCTCAGGAACATAATAGTAGAAATTTTGTAATTTAAAAAAGCAATAATCTTGACTGTTAATTATTAATTTTATCTAAACGTTTTATCGTTCTATTCAAACTAAAACTGCAAGTTATTATATTTATATTTATGGAAACGTTTTTTACAGCCTTTCATATTGATAAGCCAATAGATTGAATTGAAAAAAAAAAAATATGGTAGAATAAAGAAACTCACAAACATACATGAACCCTATATAAATAACACTACTTTTTTAGGCAGTCGTGTAATAAGAAAGATTTACTTATCAAACCTGCTATATACCCATGGGGTGCCGGACTAGAATGTCACCCACCCATCTCTACCCGTGGGTGTCGTAAGAGGCGACTAAGGGTAACACACCAGAAGGTGTGCTCCAGCGCTTTCTGAGGAACTGTTATCTCACACTGCGATCCCCAAGACGCTTGCCAAGTGTGGGGATTATAGCAAACCTATAATGGAGGAGGCTGTGTTCAGCAGTGGACAATCCGGGTGATGCGTTACTTTTAAAACCTAATTTTGAAGCGCTCGTAGCAAAGTTTGCTTAGCTGTTCTTAACCGATAAGTAAAGTTAAGCAACGTCCGCCACGGTCATGAGTTGGATGGGTGACCGCTAGTGACATTACTACTGAGCGTTTCCGTGCTTCGGAGGGCACGTTAAGCTGTCGGTCTCGGTTGTCTTCTTAGGATGGCAGTCGTTATAGCATGGTGGTAGGGTATTTTGCGAATGCCCGCCTGGCTAGCTACCACCCTCAAGGAGAAAATCTGTCGCCAAGCACAACGGTATGTTCCGGCAGCTGTCTTTGAGAGCCAGTAATTCTAGGTTAGCCTGAACAACATCTTCGACCACATCAGTGAGTCACACAGTGAGTGTCAAAGGCTAACCCATCAAGAATAAAAAAAAAACTAAAATCCACCAATTTACTACAATGCGAATGCTATCATGAGTTCCGCAGTGTACTTTACGATATCATCTCATATCTTCGCGCCCTTCATGTAAAGCGTTTGATTAAAACAAGTGAGCTGTAAATTCTGCAGGCAATTTTCCACCATGCTTAGGGTTGCCACATTCATTTTTGTTTCTACGTAACTTTATTAGTTAATGAGTTAATGCTGTCAGTTTGCAATCTGCTATAAAAGAAGATTAGATTTACGCTTATTTGGAATCGAAATGGATTTTTTCATTTAGTACCCGATGTTATGTTTACATCGTTTAAGCTAGTGTTGGCAAACAAATTGGTTTTTTGGCATCGGTTCCCTACGAAATAAATAGCTACTAGAAGTGCCAGTACAATTATTGTGAACTAGTTCGTCCGGAGAAGTACTGTCATCATATCTTTTGTTTATGCCTTGTAGGTTAGCCTTTGCCCACTATCTCACATGATGGTAAGTGATGATCTGGTCGAAGATGTTGTTTAGGCTAACCTAGAATTACTGGCTTTCAAGGACAGCGGCCGGAATACACCGTTAGGTGCTTGGCGACATATCTTTTTCTACTGCCAAACAGTAATGTTTGCATAACCTTGTTCCAATTTCTTGTGTGCCGTGAAATTAAAGGTTCAAAAAAAGATCCATAATCTTATTTAGAAAATAATTATGTTGAATTTGAAATTGAACTATATATAAAAGGAATAGAAAAAGATATTGAATGTTGAATTTTGCCACTGGGCAGGCCAAGTTGATAGACAATGAGATAGATCGCCAACGGAGAAGAAAGATTTTTTAATAGTTCTCTCAAATCGAAAGCCTAAGAATACGCAGGTTCTCCATTAGATGGATTGGCCGACACAGTTAGAGTCACAGGGAGCCGATGTTTATTATGGGTTTACCATAAGCTATTATGTTTAACAATGGACGTTTTCTGATGATAAAAGTAAGATAACTAAGTCGTAATAACAAGTTAATTTTGTTAATAATAATAAACACCTGACCTGAGCTCTGTTTTCTACTTATGATTGCCTTTTGGTAGAAAACGGAGCTCACAGTTTTTTTTCCTGAACATTTTTAGGTAATATACTTATAGATCCAGTTACATTTTTTATATTTTTTGTGTAATAGTTAATCAAAGTTGTTGCTTAACAAAAAAGAAATGAATAATAAACAACTTGAAATTATGTGAGATAAGGTCACTTCGTTAAAGGTTAATGAAGCTTTTGGCTAGTATTCTGTCATGTGCATTAGGACTTCTTGCATGTAATTAATGATATCTGCTATAGCTGTAACAAACACTGGGCCATCTGGATTGAACTAATTAAACAAAAAGCTTCCACATTCAGATATTTTCCACCCATTAACTTCCGGGCGTGCGAACCCTAGCTTACTTTTTTAATCTTATTACACGTTGAGTTGACGAGAGCGGTACCGGAGCGATGTCGAAATTAGGAAGCAAATTGTTTCACGTACCGAGACTGACTTCGTACAAGTTAATTTAGGACGGAGTGGTTGAAAGTTAAACAGTTTCTCTCATAAATATCAAATGACACTGAAAATATCACTGCTTTGGCGAAAACATCAATTCTGTAGAGACGTGAAGCAGTTATAGGGTAAAACAAGAAACTCTTTGCAACTTTCGTATCATATTATATTTACATAATCTATTTAAATAATTCAAATATTACAAATTTGTGATAGAAAAAATAATAGTCATGTGCGGGAATTCGAACTCGCGTGCATCCAACCCGTCCGTTCGAAATCGCTCATGACTTTAATTTTTTCTCTCGTAAATTTGTAATTTTGTAATGCAATCCGCAGAGCAGGTGCTATTGCAAACATAACAACATTAAAATTCTTATATAACTATGGGTATAATATCAATATTAAAAATAGTTGCTAATACTTCAAAATTATACGATTTAGTGAAAGGCAACATATAATTAATATAGTGCAGCTCCAGCATTCTAATTTTTTCATTATTTTTTTATATTAATTGTCAAATCCTTTTTTTAGTTCATTCCCCTTAATACGGTTAATAATAATCGGCCAAGTGCGATTCGAATACAACATTAGACACCATATTATATACTTAATGTTAATATTGTTAGGTTTGCAATAACGCCTGCTATGCGGATTACATTACTACTCCATCCCAATACGATGGTTAAAGAACGATACGACAGATTAGAGTTATAACGTCATGTCATGTTAGCTCAATTGGTTAGAGCATACCCCGGCTCAAGGGGTGGATGGACGCGGGTTCGAATCCCGCACATGACTTAAATTTTCCTATCGTATATTTGTGATTTTGTAATACTTATTTTTAGTTTTCACGTGCGCAAGTCCGACTTGCAATTGGCCGATTTTTAGTATTTGTTGTTATAGCGGCAACATACATACATCATCTGTGAAAATTACGTATCTATCATGGTTAACATGGTGGTGACAGACAGACATACTGACAGTGAAGTTTAAGTAAAAGGGTCCCATTTTTACCCTTTGATTCAGAACCCTAAAAACGTAAGGAGCGATGATATAAATTTGATATATGACTCACTTATTACGATAACGCAGTTGGTAGAGCATGTCCCGGCTATAAAGACCGATGCTCGTGGATTCCTACTAGTAGTTAATTTGTTTCCTTTCGTTATAATTTTGTAAGCTTAGCAGGCATATATGTAAAAATTTGAATTTAAGAATTATCGGATTGCAGCATCGTAACAACAGGTGCTTATTGAGAAATAAGTCTTGTTTATAGTTCAATTTAGTTTGTTTGCAATCTCGCTCCGTCCCTTTAAAAGGGTTAAAAATAGGAGCGAAGGGATACATTTGAACTATGACTCACTCAGTACGGTAACTCAGTTGGCAAAACATATCCCGGCTATGGAGTCGAATGGCCGCAGGTTCAAATCCAAAAGCTTGTGGTTCAAAGTTATCCAATGGAAATATTTTAACAACAAGCGGTAGAAATCGGGTAGGATTACTTCCCGAACGAACTCGTTCACCAACAGTTCTACTGCTCTGTACTCAATACAAAACAGTAAATAAACAGGGCACGTTCAAAAGTGCACCAGCTGTACTCGGAAATAATTATCCGAGCTGCATGAAGTTTATAGTTCTGAACAAAATTTATTAGCTGTTTTATTCCTCTATTGAATAGTTGACACACATTTTCAGTAATGTAGTTGTCAGGAACAATTATGTTATGCACATCGTTATCTATAATTGTCATCAACACATTAATCGGAGCCTCCACTGTTGAACAAGGTCTCCCCCATTTCGATTTGTCATAGTATCTACACTTGGCATGCGTCTTCGGGGTTGCATTAGAAGTTGCCCCTTACGACATCCACGGGAAGAAATGAGGGTGGACATGTTACATCATTTATACATAAACATTTTTTTTTATTGTTTTATAATTAATATTTGTTATGAGAAAAATCTAGGGCGAGAAATTCATCTTTTGTTTCAACTATTGTATCATTGATCACGTAATACGCAAGATTCATATTATTTTATACGACATTTAAAACTATTTTTGAATAATGATTACAAATATTATAAAAATATTTAACAAAACATTTAAGTAATATTTTAATAAAACACTTCAATAATATAAAAAAATATATCTAAATTAAAAAGATATATTTTAACAACAAGCGGTAGAAATCTGGTAGGAGTACGAGTACTTCCCGGACGAACTCGTTCACCAACAGTTCTACTGCTCTGTACTCAATACAAACAGTAAATAAACAGGGCACGTTCAAAAATGCACCAGCTGTAGTCGGAAATAATTATCCGAGCTGCATGAAGTTTATAGTTCTGAACAAAATTTATTAGCTGTTTTATTCCTCTATTGAATAGTTGACACACATTTTCAGTAATGTAATTTAATTATCAGGAACAATTGTGATACTTAACTATGCTATCCATTAGTGTGGGACGCTACATGCGTCACACTTTAGCGCCAAATATCTTTTTTATGTAATTGTAACAGAACAAGCTCGAGGCCCACCTGATGTTAAGCGGACTGATCTCTGCCAGAACATGATGCCTTTCGCACAAGTCTCGAATTGCACTGCGCCCGTCACAAATATTGTTAAGTGTCATGTGCCTGTAATTACACTGGCTCGCAAGCATGCTGCCGGAATACACCGTCAGGTGCTTGGCGACAGATTTTCTACTTTAGGGGTCGCTAGCCAGGTGGGTATTCGCAAAATGCCCTTCCACCATGCGGTGAAGCTCAAGCCCGCGGCAGGATTCGAACTATGGACTTGCTGCGCGGTAGTTTATAGCCAATGCCACTGAAGCATCACTGCTTCTCTGAAACCAACGTGAGGGCTGGCGCCGCGGCATATTCGACGGAGCAACTCAAGTAGCGCAAGTATGCTAATCTCGGTACTGGTTACATATATGAGCCGTTTGGTGTAGAGACGTTGGGTCCGTGTGGACCGGGAACTTATCGTATTTTCCAAAACTTATCAGATCACTTGGTCGATGCGTTGCATGATCAAAATGCTGGCCCTTATTTGGCTTAACGAATAAGCATTGCAATTCAACGGGGCTATGCTGCCAGCATACTGGGTGCGCTGCCAACTGGTAGCGGGCTGGAGTATTTGGACTGCCTGTGGGTCTGCAATGACTTGTAGGCTGTCAAAATGCTTTCAGTAGTGTATTGGTATATAGTTCGTAGTATTTTGTTAAAAAAGGGATACTGTTTCAGCCGGACTAGTGTACGCTGGACATAGCCTCCCCCATTAAGGGGGGTTGCCATAATCCCCAAGCTTGGCAGGCGTTGGGGATCGCAGGTCAAGATATAATATCTTCAGAAGGCGCTGCTGCCCACCTGCCGGTATTTTACCTGTAGTCGTCTCTTATGAAACCCACAGGTAACAATGGTTCTAGCCACTTCATTCAGACATTCTAGCCCGGCACCCCACGCGGCAAAATAAAACGCATACAACCGGTTAAAAAAAATCTGGGGCGGAAAATACATATTTTTTATTATATATTTATTGTTTTAACTATTGTATCTGATCACGTTATACGCAATATTTATAATGTTTCGTATGATTTTAGGTAATTGTATTGAATACATAATGAATATAGTAAAAATGTGATGGATTTAGGTAGTGTGTATATGGAATGCTATGTAGGTATTGAATATATTATTAAGACGAAACGAGCAAAATTTTCGCAAAATCTATGAACACGATCGAACCATGGACATGCGACACGGCACTCTTCAGCTATTACCGCTAGGCCATCATTGCTTTAAACATATTAGCATTCATAAAAATACCTTTTTTATGTTATTGTGACGGAAGCAGCCCGAGGCCCTCCTGATGTTAAGTGGACTAACCTCTGCCTATAACAGATGCATTTCATCACAAGTCACGAATTGCACTGCGCCCGTCACTTTGAGACAGTTGTTGAGTCAGTGTGCATGTAATTTACTGGTTATCAAGGACAGCTGCGGGAATACACCGTTAGGTGCTTGGCGACAGATTTTCTACTTGAGGGTGGTCGCTAGCCAGGCGGGCATTCGCAATATGCCCTTCCACCATACGGTGAAGCTCAAGCCCGCGGCGGGATTCGAACCATGGACCTGCTGCGCGGCAGTCCATAGCCAATGCCACTGACCCATCACTGCTTCAAGTCTTACTTCAAATATTTGATATGATTATGAAATGAAATAAAGAATGGACTCTGCAGAAATCAAGCTTACCCTACACAAGATTGATTTATGCAATATCTGAGTCCCTTTAGGAGCTTCCTTTAATTACTCGCAGATCTAACAGAACTATCGTTTTAATTATAGGAGCACTCCGTTCTGTGATCAATGTCAATTAATTTGTGCCACTGATGTCATTATCTAGACCATTGATATACCCTTTGACTGATTTGAGTCTGTCATCAAATATATTATGCCTTTATTAACAAAATACTACGAATTATAAACAACACTACAGCTACTACAATCAAAGCATTTAGATACCCATAAGTCATTGCAGACTCACAGGCAGCCCAAATGCTCCAGCCCACTACCAGTTGGCAGAGTGCCTAGCATGCTGGCAGCATTGCCTAGTTGAATTGCAATGCTTATTTTTTGAGCCAAATAGGTGCCAGCCAAATATGTTTGTTTGGTATTTTTACCACTATCTCACTTGATGGTAAGTGATGATGGGATCGAAGTTTTTTTTTTTTTTTTAATTATTTTAAGCAAGCATTTGACCGCAAAATGATGTTGATCAGGCTAACTTAGAACTACTGGATCTCAAGGACAGCTGCTTGGCGACAGCTTTTTTATCGTAGTAAGTGGTAGTTAGCCAGGCGGGCATTCGCAAAATGCCATACCAACATGCTGTATCAACTGTCATCGTAAGGCAACAACCGGGAACGACGGCTTAACGTGCCCTCCGAAGCACGAAAGCGCTCAGTAGTAACTTAGATCCAAGTCATGACCGCGGCGGACGTTGCTATCTTAGATGATCAGTTAAGAACGGCTAAGCAAACTTCGCTACGAACGCTTCAAAATCGTAGTCAATTGTTCAATAAAAAATAAAGCTTCTTTTATTAAATTTCACTTCACTCCAAAAACGCGTCGCAATATTTCGAACCCCAATCAATTATAGGGAGGGTTCCCGAATACAGTTCATGTAAGAACCTAGAATTCAGGAATTGACCAAGCGTGCATTCTCAACACGGCCAGTTCAAGTAGAACGAACCACTGTAATGGTCCGTGAGGTCTCACTGTACATCAGTATATAATCTTCGCACATCAATAATCCTTACTGAATTATATTATGTAAGCACATAAAACTTTCCGTTTAATAGTACATTATGATATAAGTGCGGTAAGTTAAAAATTACAGCCGAGGCAATATTGCTACGAGAATGCAGAGGCTGTAATTATCAAAGTGCACGTATGTCATACAACGTTTTATAACATATTTGCTAGGAAATAATAAAACTAGAACTTTCTTACACGTATAAATATTTAATCACTTGTTAAAGCAATAAGAAAAATTTTGACAATTTGAAAAATTGATTGCTGGCGCATCAACACTTTTTTTAACGCAAAGGCACAAAAACAGCCAGTTTTACTAATAAAGTAAATTAATATTTTGGTTTTGTTCCAGATTAATAGTTGTAATTTATGGTAAAAACAAAATTAATTATAATGATTATAAAAATATAGAAGTCGGAGGGACGGACAGTGGAGGCTAATTCTTTTTCTTCTCAGTCGTTACGCTCTTGACAGAGCGGTCGTGGTCGTCATGTAGTTGTAGTTGGGGCAGATGTAATGCACCTCACAATGTCACGCCATCGCCTTCTATTCGCTGTCATCCTGGTGCACTCATGCAAGGGTCCGCCCACCGCAGATTTAATTTGGCGCAGTCTAGTGCCTTCTACCTTGCCCTGAACGACAAGACGCTCAATGGACGGGCTACCTCGCCTCAAAACATGCCCAAAGAATGCGAGGCGAGTACGGTCCCATTTTCTACTTAAACATAAAAAATAACAAGTTTTTTCATTAAAATTGTATTTCAGGGCTATAACTTGATGAAAACACATAAAATGAAGCACTGGAAGCAGCGGTAAAAGCACCGTCTAAAACAATATTAATGTGAAGCAGGTCGCAAGTAGTTGGCGCGCCGCCAGCGCCACTGGCGCATTGGCAAGCATGATTTAATTTCAACAGAAATTTCCCACCGCCTGGACTAAACTGGCTTAATTCAAACTGCTAACGAACGTGTAATTGTGTGTTTTGGAAATTTAGTTAGAGCACTGGGTAAACCGTTGGTGCGTGTGGACAGCGCTTGATAGTGGACAGAGTCGAACGACGAATACGGTGACCTCAAATTATCTATAAACTGGGCAACTTCGATATTAGAACCGTTGCATTAATGGAACGACTATCCATTTTAATTTGAACTCTGCAATGATCTCCTATTAAATCAACCTTGCTGCTTTTGTTTTAATTATGGTAAGAAAATGCAAGATTTTATAATACATTGAGCCAGGAATTTAGCCACTTCCTGGGCAAAACTGACTTAGTTAGGGCAAAATGTTATTGTTGATGAACGTGTTATTGTGTGTTTTGGAATTTTGTAAGCGCTGAGCAAACTGTTGGTGCGTCTGAACAGCGCTTGATAGGGAACGGAGCCGAACGATGAATTCAGTGACCTCAAATTATCTATAAACTGAGCAACTTTGATATTAGAACCGTTGCATTAGTGGAACGACTATCCATTTTAATTTAAACTCTACATTGATTTACTATAAAATTAACCTTGCTGCTTTGGTTTTAATAAAAGTATTATAATATACGGAAGTGAGCCACTTCCTGGGCAAAACTGACTTAGTTAGGGCAAAATGTAATTGTTGATGAACGTGTTATTGTGTGTTTTGGAAATTTTGTAAGCGCTGAGCAAACCCTTGGTGCGTGTGAATAGCGCTTCATATAATTATATAAGCACACGGTCGCGTCTTCAGTTTTATAAAGTTCTTTATATAGTTAAATAAGTTGGCATCGTCAGGACCACTATGTCCTAGTTATGAATGAAATTCTATTGTTATCATTATCGCCGATGCCAGTGGGTTAAAACGATCATTTGATTTTTATGCGTAATATTTTTATTACTATTTTGGTATTGAAATATCAAACTCTCAGGTGTGTCTGTACTTTATGTGAATTATCCAGTTGACGAGCTAGAAACAAATGCTATCAATGAAAATAAAATTTACTTGTAGAAGTCTGAACAAAATTTCGGAGCTTAAAAATACATAAACAATAAAAATACTATAGAAATTGAAAATTATAATAAAAGTTATACTAGATTGGGATGAACTGACACGCAGAAAAGTGACACCAATAGAGCCTAATTTGAAAGATCGTTTTACACACATTTTATAACTTTTCAATCAAACATTCCAGTTATTGTGACTATATTAGTTTTTTTTTAATCAATACTTTTTCCGTAGGTATCCGTGTAATAAGTTAGCACGCGCTATGTTCGTCTCTCTTCTGCAGGCGAAAGTGTATTATAGCTGTATCCTAGACCTGAATGAGCCCGAGAAACGAAAAAAAAGCCATAGCATGAAAAGAAACGATACAAGATTAAAAACAAAAGATAACTCGTAGCACGCTGCGAACCTACAAGTATGTATGTATCTCGGTCCTAATTATATTTATTATACATTCAAAATCAGTAGGAGTAGACAAGTGAATTTTTGTGAAGACGGCAGATTTCTTAAATTTTAAAATTGAGAAGGATATTACTATTTATCAATATTTAATAGGACTTAATCGCGATAAAAACATAAAACCTACTACGGTGTACCCGCCCTTCAACACATTGACACCCGCCTCTTCAGTCCGCTCTAGACAAAGACTGGCAACTGGGTCAAAAAGTCGAGAAAATTAATATAAATGTTTTTATTGCGATTAAAACCGTTAAATATTAGATATAACTACGTGTTCAAGCCGTGAAAGTTACTAAGAAGTAGATCACTAATTTTTCGATACTATCTATAAAACTATAATATTCCTGGTTATTTATTTTTTTCGAGTAAAACCAGGCGTGGTTCACTCTGCACTTTAGGTACAAAGCTACAGGTACATCGGCGTACCCGTCCGGACGGGCTTATTGTACGTGCGTGCCGCGTGAGAAGAGATCAGAGTAATGCGTGGCTACACGATAGAAAGAGAGACGCCTTATAGGTGAATATAAATATTAGGTACTCCGTGCTTTGCGAGCTAAAGTGCGCTTTATTGAGTCGTAGATAGAGTCGCTTATTTATTGGAATGACTTTGCTGAGTGATCCTTCTGGTCCTTTTTAGTCCATGATATTGAAGCAGTGATGGCTCAGTTTGAATTGGCTATGGACTGCCGAGCAGCAGATCCATGGTTTGAATCACGCCGCGAGCTTGAGCTTCACCGCATGGTGGAAGGGCATTTAGCAAATGCCCGCCTGGCTAGCAACCACCTTCAAGTAGAAAATCTGTCACCAGGCGCCTTATATGTTCAGATGTCCTTGAACGCCAGCAATTCTAGGTTAGTTTGAACAACATTTTCGACCACACCATCACTTACACTCAGGTGAGATTTCGGTCAAAGGCTTATCTAGCAGCAAAAAAATAAAAATTGTCACTTATTTATTGGACTGGCTTTGCTGAGTGATCGTTCTGGTCCTTTTTATTCTATGATAAAGCGTCTTTATTGTAAGTACCCATGTTGATGAGAGAGCAACACTTCGTTCGATATCGTCGAGTTCAATCAAGCACTGGGGGGCAACTCCTATCTCTTAATTCAGTCTTATTTTAACCTTACATTAACAATTTTAATTTGAACTACCACATGTCACTATAAGAAACTTACATTAGAACGGGCTGCATGCATTGAATCAAGACATTTGTGGGATAGTGATAGCGCTCTATGAACATTGTTGTTTCGTGACGGCCGTGGTACGAATCTTAGTATCAATATTTTAGGTTTGAAATAATCATGTTGGTTTTCCATAATAGTTTTTAAAAGATGGGAGTTGGGGCCCCTGTAGATTAGTTGGTTTGACGTAACGATTACAGTGAATGTAGATATCTTATACAAAATGAACTTCATAACAGTGCACGGTACAGCTCGTTAGTGAGTGCCCGGCTTAAAGTGTTACACAAACACTTTTTTCTCGAAACACAAACATTTACATACAAACAGCTGTTATGCAGCGCCAGCGCGCTAAAAATATAACATCACCACCTCATTAGTGTTGTGTAGGATTAAAGTTAGCTTAAAGCTTTGGGACTTGTCGGTTGACTTCGAAAGAACAATCGTAGTTTATACAAATTACTTACATTATCAACCCTGACACGAGAAGTTGCATGGAGGGGCGTTTTGCGAATGCCCGCCTGGCTAGCCCCCACTCTCATGTATGACTATATCATCAAGATAGGAAAATACTTTTTAATTATTGGAGTTTAACTAAAAACGGCTTGATCGATTTTGATGAAATTTTAATGAAATTATACGGCAAGCATTAGATTTCCAATAAAAAAGAATCATCAAAATCGGTTCACAAAGTCATAAGTTCTGAGGTAACAAACAATAAAACAGACGAATTGAGCATCTCTTCCTTTTTTGAAGTCGGTAATAATAATGTTGTCTTAGGTTTTCGCGATTATTACACATAGTAATTAAACAACTTTAAACGGTTTACACACCGCGGTCACCCCGTGACCACGATCACTGCAAAGTGTTTGAAACGTCGGGTCAAAAATAATGATAAATATACGCGATTTAAACCGTATAAAGTTGTTTTTTTTTTTTTTTTTTTTTTTTTTATGCTGGATAGTTTAGCCTTTGACCACTATCTCACCTGATGGTAAGTGATGATGTGGTCGAAGATGTAGTTCAGGCTAACCTAGAAGTACTGGCTCTCAAGGACAGCTGCCGGAACACACCGTTAGGTGCTTGGCGACAGATTTTCTACCTGAGGGTGGTAGCTAGCCAGGCGGGCATTCGCAAAATGCCCTACCACCATGCTGTAACGACTGCCATCCTAAGACAACAACCGGGACCGACGGCTTAACGTGCCCTCCGAAGCACGGAAGCGCTCAGTAGTAATGTCACTAACGGTCACCCATCCAACTCAAGACCGCGCGCGACGTTGCTTAACTTTGCTGATCGGTTGAGAACAGCTAAGTAAACTTCGCTATGAGCGCTTCAAAAATTACTATCGGTAATAACAATTTGCAGTCGGGGTTTTTACTTTCTAAATTATTATACTTGTCAAACGTGGCTTTTTACGCGCTGTGATGCAAATCATCCACAACAGAATGGCCTAAGCCTGACTGTTCTAATTTATGATAACTTTGTTCTGATACTTGAATATTCATGCCCTCAACCCCAGTCTACTTAGGCATCCATTCCGCTGTTTTCATTAGAATGACTTTTGCTATGGCATTTAGGCTACGCTAGGCTTTCGAAGCAATTATATTCCAGAGGAAATGGCTGCGGAGGATCCCGCAAGGAATCTCAATGTTACGAATCCTGTTAGCCAGAGTTTCACTGAATAGTGGTTAGGCACTTTGCGAATGCGCTTAGCTAGCTCAAGTAGAAAATATGCCACTATTACGAACTGTGGCCACTACGCACATATTGATGTGGTATGTTCAAACCAGTTTGGCAAACGCAAATTGTGTTACAAAATTACAAATAAACTTTTACTCATCAGGGGTTTACTCTAACCTATTGAGCTTATATGATATGACATAACTCAAATCTTTCCTATCGTTCTTTAACCATCGTATTGGGATAGAGCGACATCTATAGTACTACTTACGTTGTACTACAAACAAGACCAATTTTGCAATTGGTTTTATACTTGTAAATGATGACGCAACCTAATAACTTTCATATTGTTTTGTTTGTCTGCGCCTGCTATGCGGATTACATTACAAAATCACAAATATAAGATAAGATTTTTTTTTGTAATGTATGTCGCATAGCAGGCGTTATTGCAAACCTAACAATATTAAAATTATAAGGCTGCGTCATCATTTACAAGTATAAAACTAATTGCAAAATTGGTCTTGTTTGTAGTACAACGCAAGTGGTACTATAGATGTCGCTCCATCCCAATACGATGGTTAAAGAACGATAGGAAAGATTCGAGCTATAACGTCATGTCATGTTAGTCAAATTGGTTAGAGCATACCCCGGCTCAAGGGGTGGATGGATGCGGGTTCGAATCCCGCACGTGCCTTAAATTTTTCTTATCGTATATTTGTGATTTTGTCATGTAATCCGCATAGCAGGCGTTATTGCAAACCTAGCAATATTAAAAAAAAAACTACAATCTCCATGGGCCGTATTGCATTCGATTTATTTTCGATAATATTGACCACATATTGCGGCTATGGCTCAACAGTTAATATGAACCATGTACACAAAATGTGATCAAAATTATCGAAAATAACGAATTTAGCGTCAAATGGTATACGCCCTTAGTGAGAAGTGTGGAACGTTGTTTTTTTTTCTAATTAAAATACTAGTACGGTAAAGTAAAAAAATAGCACGAGTATAATAATAAAATAGACTTTATTATGACACTCAAATCGGTGCATTTAAAGGCCCGTTACGAGCGAGTGTGTTTAAAAAACCTTTTTAATATAGTGGAGTTCTACGGAATGTTTGTTATTAGTTTTTGGGAACCACTGGGAGGTGATGAGATGAGAGAGGAATTAAGGACGGGGGCACGGGGGTGGCTAACGTTAATGCAGTTTGAGCTTAGGTCACAGTAAACTAATTTAGAGTAAGTGGGAAAATTATGAACATCGTCGCGTCGCGCTGGGGCGAATCACGGAGTGTATAAAATGTACACTGCAAGAGTTTGAGTGAATTTTAAAGTTACGCATCTAGTTTGTATGAATAGCTCCCAAATGTATACTCAGTGGCATTATACTTTCAGAAGTTTGGTAATGCAAAAAAACTGTAAAAAAAAGGTAACACTTAAACTTTATTTAGTTAAATTTTTTCATTGTTGGTGTAGCATTATAGGTATTTTTTTATTAAAATCTTACTAAGGGAATAGGTTCAAAAGTTATGTATGAAAGGGAAAAAGTATTTTGAAATATGAGCGGGCTTTTGGGTGAAATCGGATCAGCCTTTGAAAACGAAGAAATACAAGTAAGTTGTTTATGTAAATAAACAAACTTGCCATGGATAAAAAAATCATATTATTAAAATAAGTCAATCTAAAAATTGATTTTCCCGATCGTGCGCTCGTAGAGACCTCCTGAGGATGCTTCGTGTAGAAGCGAAACGCGTCGAAAATTCTTCCGGTTTGGCTGCGTGGCGTTTGTGACGTCACGTAGGCTTAACAGGAAAATTAGGCGGAATTGTCACTAGATATATTTTTGTATTTTTTAAGTGTTTTTTTAAAATATTAATTTGATGTTTTCATAAAATATTTTAAAAATATTTGTCATTATAGAATATGGATTTCCGCAAAGTAACGCCTGAATCTATTTATTATCATAAGCCAATCTATTTTTTTCCATACCTAGTTTTAAAATAAAAATAAATAGAATAGTTTGATTTGTCAATTTTATACAACTGTGCACGGTTACAACAAAAACTCGACTGGCCGAGAGCGTGGTTTAAACATTGAACTGAATGACCACACACATTGATAGTTTGAAAAGTCTGATTTGAGCATGCATGATTTAAAGCAGCTCAAAAAAGCTGTGGTCAAGCATGTACGTGTAGAAGGTGCATAAGAGAAACAGTATGAAAAGCAAGCAAGAGAGTCGTAATCCATTGGCTGTCCTACCAACAAGAGCATAACCAATAAGGGTTGGCGTTTGGTCGGCGGTCAGCCCTTTTGCAATATGTAATCTTCTCGAAGATGTAATCGAATCGCTAGAATTGAAAAACTTGCTTTAGAAGCGCTCGTAGCGAAGTTTAGCTGTTCTTAACCGATCAGCAAAGTTAAGCAACGTCCGCCGCGGTCATGAGTTGTATGGATGACCGCTAGTGATATTACTACATAACCCTTCCGTGCTTCGGAGGGTACTTAAAGCCGTTGGTCCCGGTTGTCGTCTTAGGATGGCAGTCGCAATAGCATGGTGGTAGGGTTTTTGCGAATGCCCGCCTGGCTAGCTACCACCGTCAAGTAGAAAATCAGTCGCTAAGCACCTTACGGTGTGTTTCGGCAGCTGTCCTTGAGAACCAGTAATTCTAGGTTAGCCTGAACAACCTCATCGACCACATCATCACTTATCATCAGATGAGATAGTGGTCAAAGGCTAACCTATCAAGTATAAAAAAAGAAATAAAATATCGCCACTTGTATTTTTAGAGAAAACACATTGTGTTAACACTACATCGTGGAAAAAGGGTATGAAGATGATATATTTCACAAGCTCCTATAGTGGTATGATAATAAAATGGCTCATTAATGCATCTACTTCGTCTTATAAGCAATACCTATAAGGTAAATTTTCAAGTAATTTCAACTGTAAAATTCATTATTCTCAGCTTAATTGAAACAACAAGAACGCCAGACGTAGCATTTATTAATATTTAGGTTGAACCCGTAGAATTGAATACTTGAATAGACAAGGGAAGATTAATTCGTCTTCTATTCAATTAAACGGGTGGATGTTATGATAAACTGGTTTACGTAGACATTGGTCTCCTTCAGTATCGGCCAATGAACCAAAAATATGCCATGCCAGCTATCAGGTACAAATATTGTAGCTTCTTGTCAATAGTAACTTTTTTACTGCCTAGTATTTGACCACTATCTAAACTGATGGTAAGATGTTGTTTAGGTCAACCTAGATTTATCTTAATATAGACATTTTTGCACTTAAAATAATTATAATATTGTTATGTTTGCAATTACGCCTGCTCTGCGAATTACATTACAAAATTACAAGTTTACGAGGGAAAAAAATATTTTCATGTGCGGAATTCGAACCTGCGTCTATCAACCCCTATAGCTGGGTTTTGCTCTGACCGACTGAGCCAACATGACAGTATGACTCATAACTCTGATTCTTGTTCTAGATAGTAGGATAGGTAGTTTTTAAGAATTAGAGTTATGAGGCATACTGTCATGTTGGCTCAGTCAGTCAGAGCATACCCCGGCTGTAGAGGTGGATGGACGCTGGTTCGAATCCTGCACATGACTTTAATTTTTTTCCCCGTATATTTGTAATTTTACTTAACTTTACTTAACTTAAAATAATGCTTACACAAAAAAAATATGTTAAGGTAAATTTGTATGTGAAATATATTTGTTATGAATACAGTTCTTGGCCATGCATTTATGGAATATTCCTAATTTTACTGTTGGCTTTTTTTAATTACTTAAAGATTAAATTAATACCTTGTGAGAAAAAATAAATGTGCGGCTTTCTTGTTATGTATATGTATAATTACAAGAAGCCTATGTTTCCGACAAACTGCAGGGCTTAATAAAAACAGATAAACAGTTACTAATTTTCTTGTATATAAAAATTATTTTTGTACAATTTTAGCTATGAGGGATCAAGTTGACTAATACTGATTTTTCTTAAGCATCTGTCAATCATAGGTTACTTTGCGTAAAGCTAACATCTGATTTTTCTTAAATAGGTGAAAATCATGGCTTATTTTTCAATGTATTTAAAATATAATATTTTTAATTTAACTCCTAAATTAAGGTTTTTCTTCTTAGCCGTTTCATAACAAACGTAGTTTAGTCATATTTTAAATAATCTAATAACTCACTGAAATTTTTATTTATGTACTGGAGCCGAATATCAAAGTTTTTAGTTTGCTAGTTTTTCTTAATATAATTTATTTTGTCTCTAAATTACGTAACTAAGAATTGCCATAAAAAATAGTTACACTCATAGTTTTACATACCTACCTCACTTAACGTAAAATGGTAAGTCGGAAGCATAAGACTCAAGGTCCTGCATTTAAAAATTCACTGAGGCCAAACAATTGCTATTTGAAATATGATGAAACTAAAGAAATCTGGAAAGCGCTGCATAGACACCATACCTCAATAAAATTTAATCGAATTTGACACAGAAAAACAATATAATTTTTAGTTTGCTAGTTTTTCTTAATATAATTTATTTTGTCTCTAAATTACGAAACTAAGAATTGCCATAAAAAATAGTTACACACATAGTTTTACATACCTACCTCACTTAACGTAAAATGGTAAGTCGGAAGCATATATAGACTCAAGGTCCTGCATTTAAAAATTCACTGAGGCCAAACAATTGCTATTTGAAATATGATGAAACTACAGAAATCTGGAAAGCGCTGCATAGACACCATACCTCAATAAAATTTAATCGAATTTGGCACAGAAAAACAATATAATTTTTTTTTTCTAACGACTTGTAGGTTGTTTAAATGCTTTTATTGTAGTAGCTGTAGTATAAAGTTCGTAGTATTTTGTTAATAAAGGCATACCGCCGGTTAAAAAAAATTGTACAATATTTGTAATTACATAGGTGAGTTGATAGCTTACTGGAGGCCGAGTTGACCAAGCATTTCAACCGACTCCATAAAAAGGGTCTCAATTCAGGTGTTTTTTTTTGTGTTAACTCATAACTCTACAAGATTTTGATGTTTTTTTTTATATTTGAAAGCAGGTGCTTTTCATGAGGTCCCATATAAATTTAAGTGAAATCTGACTAGTAACTTTTGATTTATCCCTAATAATGCGTATATTTGAAGTTGGTTTTTATTTTGTATTTTTTGTTGTTTCTGTCGATATGAACAAATTTAAATGTATCTTTACTTCAACCACAGGGCTTTAAAAAATAAACAAAATTATAAAAAAAACGTATGGCAGCAGTTTGGTTTCTAAATGTGTTAAAAAGAGTATTACAATAAAGGTGTCAAATTAAAGAACTTGATGAACACATTGTAGACTATATAACTGAAATAAAGTTTATCACTAAAAATTATAAAACAAAAATACATCACGAATAAAACACGGCTGCTCTGCGATGAAAAGATGTATGAGCAATGTTTAAATAAATCATTCAAAAAAATTAAACAGAAGAGTGCCCTGCGAAGAAAAGAACTACAAATTAAAAAACAAGTTGTGTGTGTAATTGCAGTCGGGAACCTATGAAGGCTAGAGTGCTAGTGGTGCTCTCCATACAAATGTAGTTTCTTTATATTTTAAATATTCAGTGTTCAAAGTCGGTGAAATTTTCAATGTACATATATCCTTCAGCTTAATATCTATGTACAATAATAATAATAATATATATATCTATTGTTTGCCAGATTTCCGTCAAATTAAGTATTTTCAAAAATATTTCGCTAAATTGTTTTGTATTGAAATTTTTATTTTGACATTTAAGGATAAAATAAATAATAAACCGCAAAACTGGCAAACTGGCACAGATATTAGGCTCAGCAATATGCATAAAAAATCACCAAGTTTGAACATTTTGTATTTAAAATATGCTACGGTCCACAGAACAGTCCCCCGAAAGCAATGACATACATAACTTGTTTTTAGGGTTCCGTACCCAAAAGGGTAAAAAATGAATCTTGTTACTAAGACTCCACTGTTCGTCTATCTGACTGCCACCAGACTTTATCTCATGAACCGTGAAACCTAGACAGTTAAATATGATGTATTTCTGTTGCCGCTATAACAACAAATAATGTCTCATGTTTATAGATAATGGTACGGAACCTTACGTGCGCGAGCGCGACTCACACATGGCTGATTTTCACATCTCAGTTCGTTGCTTGCCAAGGCATCTCTAACTCATCAACTATATAATATGCTAACGCGATCTTTCCACGAATTTCTTGAACGAAGTGGAAAAAGTACCAAATGCTAATGAAATCCGTTCAAACATTACGCTAAGGATACGCATAAACTACGCAATATCAGTCGTATAGTAAACAGAGATGGTGGCATCATCAATACAATCAATATTATCTCAACCTTGTTCATATCTCTCAACCCCTTTCCATCCCCTTTAATGAAACAACGTATCCGATGCCTGTTCATTACCACGCGTCTGAGATAGGTCAAAAGATACGATAGTGTTAACTTACTCCTATTAATTATATGGCCTCTTCCTTTCTAAGTCTTATATGAGATTGACAATGCGTCTCGCAATACTGATCGTTAAAAGATTATCTAATAAGATTTAAGGAGATTATATGACAACTGCGGATATACACATATATAAATATATACAGGGTTATTGGTAAAATGCAAATATCCTCTTAGGGTTGACTTCTGCTAGTCCTAAGAAATATTTTGAGAATATTTTTTTTATGTTTCCTATGTGTGCGAAAATTTTTCGATCTTTAAAACAGAAAAAGATTTTTATGCAGTGTTTTTTAATAAATAAATTGATTCAAGAAAAAGGTTTATCTGTATAATACATGCATAATATAATCGAGAAATACTGATAAACTTAGATGTTTCTAATGTGAAGTCGTAAGTAAACACTTTTTTGCGATTACATTGCACATGCTGGCTGAACCCTACGAGAGTGTGAAAGAGGGGTTTTAGTCCTTTTTAAAACTTATATGATTCTCTACTATGAATCACTGCTTAACTTAACAAATCGTTTGCTGTATCAGCCGGATGGTCCACTGCTGAACACAGCCTCTCCCATTTAGGGGCATAATCCCCACGCTTGGCAAGCGTCTTGGGGATCGCAGTTTTAGTTATAGCTCCTCAGAAGGCGCTGCTGCCCACCTTTTGGTACTGTTTTACCTTAAATCGCTTCTTACGACACCCACAGTTCGAACTCGGGGGGTGGTGGGTGACATTCTAACCCAGCACCCCACGAAGTTCTAACCCGGCACCCCAGGGGGGTGAATAAACAAAAAGTTACTTTTGAAAAACTTTTTCTTAAATAAGCTTTTTGTTTTTTCTTCACATTCCGGGGGGTCAATTCCAGATAGAGCCGTGCAATTTAAAAAATGCTTTGCTTTCAGGACAATGTTATATCTTCAATTTTTAACGTACTTCCCGTCCGTTTGGCGTATTCGTAAGACGCCTTGTATAATAGAACGACAAGTAATCTATTTTATGAAAATTATTGCTGCTATATTGCATTACATTACAATCAAATATCAACCCGAGTATCTTACCTGGCCTCCGCCAAGGCCAGATTCACTAACATATATCTAAATCAAACGCTAATTTTAATTCAAACCTGAAATCAATGTCAAAGATCCCATTATCACATATTTCTCTTTTGTTACAGAATAATCTTCCTCAAATACATTTCTAGTATGAAATGGGCATGCGAGTATGGAGCGGCTACATCATATTTATCCTGATCGTGAACGGAACTGGCAGCCACTGGCTCAACTGCGGGAATATATCAGACTGCCACTGTAAATGGTCGTCTGGAAAGAAAACTGCATCATGTATTCAAGCTGGCATGAAACAGTTACCACTATTGGAATCAGATATCCAAGTGCTCGACTTTCAAGGAAACCCTCTAAGGGTATTAGAAGATGACGCATTTGCCAGAGTAGAATTATTAAATCTCCAAAAATTAAATCTGAGCTCGACGAGACTCCATTCAGTACACCCTAACGCGTTCAGAGATCTTCGTATACTTATAGAGCTAGATCTTTCTCAAAACGAGCTCCTTCAGCTATCACCTGACACATTCAAAGGCGCAGATCGTTTGAGGCTTTTGATACTTAACGACAACCCTTTGAGCGCTTTAGTCGCTGAACAATTTCCGCCTTTGAGGTATTTGAAGAAACTGGAAATTTCTCGATGCAAGCTGCGCACGGTACACCCACGCGCCTTTGTAAACTTGCAAGCGCTGGAAACTGTCAATATACACCAGAATTCGTTACTTCACCTTCACGAAGACACTTTTAATTTACCTGTCCTGAAAACGCTGACTTTATCTGATAACCCGTGGTTTTGCGACTGTAGATTGAGGGAATTTCACGAGTGGTTTTTAAATAGCAATCTCGGAAACGAAGTGGTGGTGTGCATTGGACCGGAAAATAAGGCGGACATGTCTTGGAGGATTTTGAAACGAGAAGATATGTTTTGTCCCCCTTCGGCGTATTCAAGTCCGACCGTAATTAGGGCTGAAGCGGGGGCGGAAATTACTTTCGGATGCCTGGTCCGTGGTGACCCAAAACCGTCAGTTACGTGGCTATTCCAGTACACTGAACAACATAACAGTACAGATATTGGTGAAATTTTAATTAATGAATATCCGATTAAGCATTATGACGAATACAGTGACGATTTTTTAAACAAAAGTGCTCAGTGGATTAATGTTACTATTATTAATGTGACTAGTGACTATTCTGGTGAGTGGAAATGTAGTGCCAAAAGTCGTGTAGGAGAAGCATCAGCGTACGTGACTTTATTTCTTCCGAAAGCCAGGACTGCAAGAACTGCTAGAGCCCCTCCAGAGTACTCCACGTTCGTTTTTGTTGCCGGTTCATTGTTGGCTATGACATTTGTTGGATTTATAGCCTCATGTGTATGTTGGAAAACTCGTCGTCGAAGAGTTCCTCCTAGTAGAAGTTTCACCGACCAAGAAAAGAAACTTCTAGATACTTCTTTAGCAGCTAGCTGTGACAGGACCAGTGCAAGTGCAGAATTAGGGTCCTCTTATGGCTTTGAAATGTTAGATAGATCTATGTCTTTGGAGAGTGAAGACACACAAAGGTTCGAGCCTGTACATATAACGATAGAAGGCCCTCCTGGGACATTTCCTCCGCCTCCTGCAGAGTTTGCTTTGCCAGCACCCTATGGGAGCATATTCATTGCAGTTCAAGTAGCTCCTAATGATGAGTATCCGGATCTTCTTGGAGGTGGTGCTACTTTACCCCGGCGAAGTAGAACTTGTATACTAAAGTCAGCCTACGATAATATGGGTCCTAGAATTACAGCTGCTGGAAGTTCTACTTGGTCACTTCCTGGTGCCAAAGGAGACAAGGCTGTAGAAAAAGATCCTCTTACCATGCCTCTTTCAACTTTTTCTACGGAATTTACAGCTTTGTAGAAAATATTCAAACGATTATGTTATATAACAATAATTAACTGACTTCACTTACAGATTAGACTTTGATATAACGCTTTCCAGAGTTTTAAAATAATATTAAGTAGTTTGTATATTTTCCGTTATCTTTGTGCAATAAGATTTTAAACGTCTGATTATCAATAAAGTTAACCATATCAGATATAAGTACCTGCTTTTTGCTCATTTTGGTCCGGTTTTTCAATCGTCAGATAGGTACAGTTCCTTTAAGTTAAAATGCCTTAACAACCAGCATTTTTTTAGTTTTTCGATAAGGAACATTGTTGGTTATTTCAAAGATATATTTATTATAGTTTAATTCTTAACTTATTTGTGAGTTTGATATGTTTTATCCGATGATTGAGAAACCACGCCTTACTCGAATAAAACGTACCCATGAAATTTAAAATACTGTATGTTTATTAACATTGTTTGCGGTATACACAATAGGAGATGGTTTGCCACAATCCTGGAAAATTATTAAATTATATTAAGTTTTGTATACCCACTGATATCACAAAAACTTGCTATTATAACAACATATCAATTATAACTATTTACTGTAAATTATTTATCATTCAAATTTGTTCATTATTATAAATATCGTATACAAAACATTGTTAAGTTATTCATATTTTATATAAAACGTTTAACAAATCATTAGAGAAACACTACAAAATATATGGACTTTAAGAAAGAACCATATATATATACGAGTACGTTTAGGTTAACCATTAATTATTTTTCTTTATACAACCATGTCAATTCAACCTGTTAAAATAAAGTGCTTCAGTGCCAGAGACACCAAATAACTGTATTTAAATTACACTTGAAGAACTCGTAGCGAAGTTTACTTGGCTGTTCTCACCCGATCAGCAAAGTTAAGCAACGTCACGCGCGGTCATGAGTTGGATAGGTGACCGCTAGTGACATTACTACTGAGCGTTTCCGTGCTTCGGAGGGCACGTGAAGCCGTCGGTCCCGGTTGTAGTCTTTGAATGGCATTCGTTAAAGCATGGTGGTAGCACACTTTGCGAATGCCCACCTGGCTCGCTTCTTCCCTTAAGTAGAAAATCTGTCGCCAAGCACCTAACGGTGTGTTCCGGGAGCTGTCCTTGAGAGCCAGTACTTATAGGTTAGCCTGAACAACATCTTTGACCACATCATCACTTACCATCAGGTGAGATAGTCGTCAAAGGGTAATCGATTGGGCATAAATAAAAAAAAACTATAAAACAAATTCTTTATCAAGAAGAAATAGGAAAATATCACACTTTTCTCAGAAAAGCTTCAAAAAGATAAACATCATAACAAAACGCAACCATACAGTAACTTCACATGGCAGGGTTGACACTCGCGTTCTTTTCCATAACATTAAATTTACTCCACGCGACAACCCTATTTATATGAGACGTGCACCTTCTGAATTTATTTTAAAATATAAAATGTACTGGGAACTTTTAGTGGCGGAATAAAAGTGTCATCCATGAATTTGTTCTGTTTTTATACGATATACACATGATATGGAATGTGATGTTATTTTTAGTGAGCTTTTTAAATTTGTGATGTTTTAAAATGTTTTTAGTGGGAAATAATCGTGATCGCCTATTTTTAAAATTTGTTTAAACTATATGAATACTTTTTTATTTGTTTATAGCTTATCGGATAGCCATTGACCACAATCTTATCTGATAGTCAGTGATGTTTTTTTTATTATTGTGACGGAATAAGCTCGCCACCTGATATTAAGCGAACTAACCTCTGCCTGTAACAGATGCATTTCATTACAAGTCACCAATTGCACTCTGCCCGTCACTTTGAGACATTGTTGTTAATTCACGTGCCTGTTATTTCACTGGCTCTCACGGACTGCTGAAACACATTGTTAAGTGCTTGGTGACCGATTTTCTACTTAAGGTTGCAATCGCAAAATGCCTTTTCACCATGCGGTGATGCTGAAGCCGGTGGTCGAACCAGGGTCCTGCGGCACTGCAGTTCATAGCTATTACCTACCACTCGGCCATCATTGATATGGTCAAAGTATTCAGGTTTACCTAGAATAACTGCTTCTCAAGAATAGCTGCCGGAACACACCGTTAGGTGCTTGGCGATAGATTTTCTACTTAAGGGAAGAAGCGAGCCAGGTGGGTATTCGCAAAATGTCATACCACCATGCTTTGACGAACGCCATTCAAAGACTACAACCTCCTGTTGTACTACGATGATAAAGACTACAACCAGAAGGTAGTCTTATAGCTTAACATGCCATCCATAGCACAAAAGCGCTCATGCCAGTAGCGGTCACCCATCCAAGTCATGTTGATGACGTTGTTTAACTGAGTCGAACTGCTAAGAACGACTCAGTCAGCTAAGCTACGAGCTTTTCTATATTCCATCGAACCAAAATATGTATAGTGGTTCAAATGGTATATTAAGAGTGAACTGGCCGGTCCGTTCACCATACAAACGTCGTAGGGTAATCACTCCCATAATTGAGGATTTAGGTCCAAAATAAAGCACTAATACCGATTGATCTCGTCATTATCTAGGCTTGTATGATGCCGTAATTTTTATAATATAATTATCTTGAAAATTGTGAGCATTGAAACATTTTCATATAAAGTTTTCAAGGCTCATAACTTACAACTTAATTATCTTTTTAAAATTTTGGCATCATACAAGCCTAGATAATGACGATATCGGCGGTATTATGCTTAATTCTGGACCTAAAATCTCAAATAAGGGAGTGATCACCCTACGGCGTTTGTATGGAGAAGTGACTGGCCAGTTCAACCTTAAATGTAATAATTTCAAATTGAAAGACTTATATTTTGTGAACGTCTGTCAGCTGAGTTTTATATTTATATATCGGTATTTTCGATCACGTTAACGATCGTGGTTGATAGTAAAAAACATTTCTTGTAAGTTTTCGCGAAAACTCTAAATGGTATATCGCGTATGTTAAACAATATTTTTACCCCAAGAATTTTACAATGATCCTAATCACTGGGTGAGTAAAGGCCCATTTGCACATTGAATAGTGTTTAGTGCGAGTATTTAGTGCTTAGTACTAAACACATTTGTACAGATACTTATCAGTATTAAGTAACCCTGCTTAGTGGTTGTGTTGAGGAGCGCGTTATATTTTTTTGCGAGTAGTTACGTCCCGCACGTCTCAGCAACACTTTCTTAGTATGCCCGGCGCCCACCACTTGGACAAGCGTTTATTTGCAGATAGACGCTTGTAGCTTATATATGGTATGCATTATGCAATAGGTACTTAGCTCGTTTCAAAACAATAGAAAGGGACGCGAATATCTAACCTATAAATTTGTGCAAGAATATATAAAATACGAAATCCTGTCATTGTAAAGTCCCAAAATATTATACATTAATTAACATATTATATTAAAACTATTTCCAAATTGCAAACGCGATTATTTGCCTATTTTAAATAATTACCTTGTTCAATTGCGGATGTGAGAACGATACTAACAGCGAATAAAAGACAACAGCTAAACAGTATTAGACACTACTCGCACTTTTTTTTTATGTCATAGTGACGGAACAAGCTCGAGGCCCACCTGATGTTAAGCGGTATCTTCTGCCTATAACAGATGCATTTTATCACAAGTCACGAATTGCACTGCGCCTGTCACGTTGAGACACAGTTGTTAAGTCTCATGTGCCTGTTATTTCACTGGCTATCAAAGACTGCTGCCAGAACACACTGTTAGGTGCTTGGCGACAGACTTTCTACTGGTAGCTAGCCAGGCGGGCAATCGCAAAATGCCTTTCCACCATGCATTGAAACTCAAGCCGGCGGTGGGGATCGAACCAGGGTACTGCTGCTTGGCAGTCCATAGCTATAACCGCTCTGCCATTATTGTTTCATACCATAATTGCACTAAAACCTTTACTATAAATATAATACATCCACTAAACACTAATCACTAAATAGCTCTACTTAACACTAATCAAATCGCAAACAGGCCTGTAGATAAATTACAACAACCAATCATTTTAAGTGAGTCTTAACACTTGCAATTATTGCATTATAGTTGTGGAGAATTTGTAATCCGAGCCGTGCGAGCTACTAGCTTCAAGTAGAAAAACGCCAAAAATGCAAATCAAGGCAGTAATAGAAGAGATACCAATCAAAAATTATATATAAGTTAAAAAAACTGTTTACATGAACAGATCTGTTATAATCTATACTAATTTTACTAACTACTGAATTATACTATATCAGCTGGATTGTTCATTGCTGGACACAGCCTCTTCCATAAAGGCTGTTTGCTTAGCCCCACGCTTGGCAGGCGGCAGGCACTGCTACCTTCTGGTATTTTTTCTTTCGTCGCTGCTCATGAACCCCACTGGAAGATTTGGGAGGCGGGGGTGTAATACTAGCCCGGCACCCCACGGGCTATTAAGCATTTAATTAAAATAAACACATCATGTACATTATAGATAAGTAAGTAATGAATATAATTAAGTGATAGTTTTGAAACAGACGTGGATTTGTAAATCATAAAAGTAGTGTTTTGTACAATTATACTGTATTCCTAGATAAATTATAAGATTATTCTTTATTTGTAAATTAAATTAAAATTTGCTTTAAAATGAGACTGGGAAATAAATGAGTGCCCCAAATAGTGTTTTGTTTGATTTTATAAATTCAATCATATATCCTTCAGTTTAAAAATGCGCGCCCCTCCACTAAACGTGAATAAGTTTCAACATCTAGCATATACGTATTCATTCGTGACATCGTCGTCATCATGAATACTATATAATATAATAACTAAATACTAGTTATTTATAAGAATAGGTTCTCGAAATTTTATTGGAAGAATATTTAACGGTACTGCATAATCTTACAATTTTTTTTTGAAGCAGTGACGGCCTTGTGGCTTTGGCTACACTGAGAAAAATCTAAAGTCAAAAGCGCCCTAATGACGGCCAATTTATATGGTATAAGGCGAAAAACCGACCAAACGTAAATACGTACAAAAACGCCTTCCAAATAGAAGGCGTTAAACGAGGTCAGTGAAGGCGAATGTTTCTTTTCGTCTTCATTTAAGGTGTATTTTGTGGTCTTACTTAAATATTGACTTTTGATAAGGCTGATTAAGTCGTACGTTATAGTGATAATCACCGTATATTAACCGCCGTAAAAGTAAGGTATATTTTATGGTCAATACTGCAATTATTATCGTATAACAAGTTGCAATTCGGAAAATACTTTACGGAAGGCGTTTTTGACGGTTGTGTTTATTATGAAACATGGTACATTTTTATTGATTGGTGAAAATCATCTTAAGAGTTGTGAATTCATCTTACGTAGTTACAATTCAACGGTAAAAGGTCAAATTTGATTTAAGCCTTTTCTCAGTGTAGGGACTGCCGCGCAGAAGGTCCATGGTTCGAATCTCGCCCAGAGCTTGAGCTTCACCGCATGGTGGAAGGGCATTTTGCGAATGCCCGCCTGGCTAGCGACCACCCTCATGTAGAAAATCTGTCGCCAAGCACCTAACGGTGTGTTCCGGCAGCAGTCCTTGAGAGCCAGTGAAATAACAGGCAAAATGAGACTTGACAGGTATGTCTCAAAGTGATGGGCGCAGTGCAGTTCGTCACTTGTGATGAAATGCATCTGTTATAAGCAGAGGATACCGCTTAACATCAGGTGGGCCTCGCGCTTGTTCCTTCACAATAACATACAAAAAAAAATGCAATGAAAGGAAAGATTTGACCCACGATCTGAATATGAACCTACGACCATCCAACCCTGGAGCCAGAACATGCTATTTCAATCTGAGCCTCTGTGGTGAAGTAAGTAATGGTTTAAATGTATCTTTTCTTCGTTATTATTTAACCGTCTTAAGCAGACTGAGGGGTATCTATAGTCAATGTGATCCAGTTTTATTCATCAGGCTTCATATTGAGGTCATTCGAAAACCTTGTAAATCATCTCTGTTTGAGGGTGGTATTAAACATTGAGAACGAAATACGCTGCCGTCGGATACTGCGATGTCGAGTGCTCTGCGAGGAAGGGACGTTTAAAAAAACGATTATCTTCTACGAACTACAAACATAGCCACCGAGCATTGCGGTAAAATAACGGTAAGTCGGATTGACGTCAAACTGAGCTTTGCAGTTGAAAAATATATTTTTTTATTTATTTTTTATGCCTGATAAGTTAGCTTTTGACCACTATCTCACCTGATGGTAAGTGATGATGTGGTCGAAGATGTTGTTCAGGCTAACCTAGAAGTACTGGCTCTAGCTGCCGGAACACACCGTTAGGTGCTTGGCGACAGATTTTCTACTTGAGGGTGGTAGCTAGCCAAGCGGGCATTCGCAAAATGCCCTACCAGCATGCTATAACGACTGCCATCCAAAGACGACAACCGGGACCGACGGCTTAACGTGCCCTCCGAAGCACGGAAACGCTCAGTAGTATTGTCACTAGCGGTCACCCATCCAACTCAAGACCGCGGGCGACGTTGCTTAACTTTGCTGATCGGTTGAGAACAGCTAAGTAAACTTCGCTACGAGCGCTTCAAAATGTTCACCTATACGTTGGTCTACGTAACGGTTAACTCTATGAAAGCAATAGTAAGTTTGTTATAAAAAAATATCATTACAAACTAATACAGCAAACGACTTTTATGCGACATTATATTAATTAAAATTTGTTATACTTGTGGTCACATCACACCTACCTTTAGTTTTTTTGTCCAATTAAATTCAATTAATTTGTTTTCAGATAACAATGATCCATCTGATAGTAAAATTATATATCGTAAAACATATAACTTAAATATATATAATGTTAGTTAGTATAATATCAATTTATTTTCATCATCAACCTACCCTCTACTTCATCTACATCTTTATTCTTAGTTTACAGACATTTGTGTACTTTTTTTTTAAACTGTCACGGTCATTATCACTATAATTATTATAAAAAAACGAACAAGGAAGAGGGTAGAGTAGTGCCTACCATCCACTCGCATAGACTTCAGTTTACTCGTGATCATGGCGCTTGCAACAGTGCCGAAATATCGAGAGCTCAAAACTAGTCAAAAACACGGTAAATATACCGTTTGTTATAGTAATTATTTGTGTACTTTATAATTACTAATTCCTGATGACCAAGTTTTTTTTAATCAAATCAAATCAAATTGTTTATTTGCAAGAATACAAGTTAATAGGATCTTAAAAATATTATTACACACAGTTGTACTCTGTCTGCAAGCAGACGTGCAAGTATTCATTGTAAGTGCAAGATTTCATTCGGTTACATTGCAATTTAAATTACTCTTATATTTTACATAATAATTTTATTTATACATTTATATTCTTTAAAAACTCCTTAATACTATAAAAACAATTATTTAGCAGCCATGCAGTCAATTCTTTTTTAAATTTATCACCAGACAGTAATTTTATGCTATTGGGTAACCAGTTGTAGATTGATAGCGACATATAGTAAGCGTTTCGCTTGTATAAATCTTTTCGGGCAGGAGGTTCAAATAAAAGATTTACAAACTTTGATCTTTTTTGACGGGTATACACATCACTGCGCAACAGAAAATAGCCAGGGTTTTGTTTGGCAAAAACACAAATATTTTTAATATACAATCAATAGCGAAGGAAGATTGTCTTCTGCTATTTGCAGAATACTGATATCACTTGCCCTGATCCAACTTTCTAATGATACTACTATTTAAATTGGATGAAGTACACAGCTGATGAATACTTTTTTGTCCATAAAAAAGCTTGAAGCGCTCGTAGCGAAGTTTACTTAGCTGTTCTCAACCGATCAGCAAAGTTAAGCAACGTCGCGCGCGGTCATGAGTTGGATGGGTGACCGCTAGTGACATTACTACTGAGCGTTTTTGTTAAGCCGTTGGTCCCGGTTGTTTTCTTAGGATGGCAGTCGTTATAGCATGGTGGCAGGGCATTTTGCGAATGCCCGCCTGGCTAGCTACCACCCTCAAGTAGAAAATCTGTCGCCAAGCACCTAACGGTGTGTTCCGGCAGCTGTCCTTGAGAGCCAGTAATTCTAGGTTAGCCTGAACAACAACTTCCACCACATCATCATCACTTACCATCAGGTGAGATAGTGATCAAAGGCTAACTATCTACCTATCTGACTATCAGGCATAAAAAAAAAAATACTTTTGTAACATTTTTTTTTTTCACTTCACAAATTCACTATAATTACAATTCGCGCCCTTCATTGAGGTCATTATCACGTTAGTCACACACATTGCTGAGGGCAATGTGTGACATGTAACAATTTATTTGTATGTTTTGATTTACGACCAACATTTTTTTTAGGTAAATCATGATTTGTTAAGTATTGGGATATAAACTATCCCATAAACATATATTTTCTCTAACAACTCACAGGACCAAACTTCAGAAAGTTTTAGCTTTGATCAGATGTTCGGCGTAACGAACCTGATGCCAACGATTCTATAGAACTGCTCGTGTTCACATTTACAAATGTTTAGAGCACAAAATGTCTTCTAGCATGTATCGAACCCGCGCCCCCCAGTTTTACGCACCAGGTACCTTGTCACCAACCTCAAGCGAGGTCGTAATATATTACAACAATGTATTACTTTAAAACCGTCTCCTATGATGATCAAGGGTAACACTAAGCGAACAAAATTTCGGCTCAGTCAGGCCATCTGCGATAACCCAGTAATTGAGGCACCCTGTGCAAAATAACGTGGTTCAAAAAATTTGTTAATATTTTGCTTAATATTTTTGCTTGTAAACAAAAATCTCATGTATTTAGAGCGTTATGATCGTAAAGAGCCCTGTTGTGTGCCTAATAAGCAGCAACACCCTACTAACTTTGAAAAGATAGGTATACTGTTCAGTTGTAACATCATTTCATTTAGAACATCCGAAAAGGAAAATAGAAAATAATATTTTTAAAACTACTACCCATTTTGAAAAAAATATCAAGCTAGTTTGTTTAGAACAAATAAAGACTCATGATGCTCTGGCTTTAAATCAAACATACAACGATGTTCAATCTTTAAAAGGAACAGAAATAGCTCAAACGGCAAATAAACGATCGCTGTGAAAAGGAAATGATTTGACCGTGAGCTGTTTGAGAACGATTTAGTTAGTTAAACTTTGGTGTGCACTAGAGAAGCGCCTGAGGACGTTTCGAAAGGATTGCTTTTTGAAAGGTTTGAAGGATTTTGTAAAGTATTGATATCATTAAAATAATAATAATAAATTTTTATTTCAGTACAGGCAATTTAACACATTAAGTAAAAAAGAGAGCTCTTGGTTCCTAAACTAGGTTCATAAAGACCCTTGCGATAGGTACCAGGCCTCCTTCGTCGGTTTGTAAATATAGCTAGTTATTGCCAAAAAGTTTCACATTTATAACATGCAGGTATTCAATTATACAATATACTTAACACTAAACAATATTTAGTAAGTACAGTATTGCAATCAAAATTATTATAGTAAATTAATATAAAAGTTTATTTTTAGTTGTACCTACATTATTTAACATTATTTTATAAAGTGACATGCATTATTTTATATACAATAAAATAATGCATGTCACTTTATATAATAATCATTAGTATCATTAGGTTTAAAGCTTATATCCCATGCCATTTTGATGTATGCACTTAAATGGTTTTTAGCTTTATAAGACCTAGTTGCTATATGATATGAAGCACTTGTAGCGTAAAGCAAAGTCTGCTGTTGGCTGAGCTAAAAACGACCGCTAAAATCTGTAGCACATGAAAATTAACTAAAGCTCCCATTCAAAAGAGCCCAAGTTAAAAGAAGCCTTCATACCAAGTCGTAAGAGTTATTGGTTTCAAAACGGTAACAGATTATTGTATAGTGAAGATTAGAAAGCAAAATTGTAAAAAAAATCATAAATGTTATGAGCTTAACGGAAGATTTTTTTAATTGAAGTAATGAACTGTTTCAACTACGTACTGTGACGCAGGTCCATGGTTCGATTCCAACCTCAGGCTTAACTTCACTGAATGGTGGAATAGCATTTTGCAAACGCTATCCTGGCTAGCTACCACCCAAGTAAAAAATCTGCCGCCAAGAACCTTACAGTGTGTTTCAGCTGCTGTTCTTGAGAGCCAGTGAAAATACTTGCCCATGAAATGATGGGTTCATGTCATGTAATTTTCTTTATTTTTTTTTTATTGGAAATTTATCTGACGAGTAATATAGCCTATCTACCTACCTATAATATATAGTATAGTATAGCATGTAGTAGTGAGCCATCCCTTATAATGCGTATTTATGTTCAGACGTTTTTTTAGAAATTTAATTAAAATTAATATTTCTTTGAAAAAATAACTTTCATTCCGGCATCGTCAACTTTATACTCTTACTACGTTTTGTGCTGTATCTGTCATTTCCCATCCAAACAAGCTTAAACTAACGAACTTATCGATATTTTTCCAAAGGCTAAATATTCAAGGATTTCAGAAAATTGGAATACAACTTTGAAATCTCAGTGTTTGATCTTGAAATTACCCAATGAATTTTTAACCGACTTCAAAAAAGGAGGAGTTTCGTGAATACTCGGCCTTTCGTAGCCCATACATCAGAAGTAGTCTCATTTAAATTTCTTCAAGATTGGTCCAGTAGTTTTTAGGTTACTCTCAAATAACTGAAAAAAGTATTTGCCAATATGCCTATACCTCAATGGCATGGTAATAGCTAGTCTTGCCGATGGTGATCAGTAATTGTCTAGTGTGGGTGAGAGAAAATCAATTTTGTTAGTAGTATGTCTAAAAGAAAAGGATATATTTTTTTTTATACAGGGTTATTGGTAAAATGCTAACAACCTCTTAGGATTGACTTCTGCTAGTCCTAAGAAACATTTTGAAAAGTTATTCTTTTGTTTTGAAAAAAATACTCAGAGAGCAAATTTGTAAACAATTTCATGAATGTCATAAAGATCGCCTCTTTAACGGAAGATTTTTTTTTAATTGTAGAAATAATAGTCGAATGGTTTCAGCTACGTACTGCGGTGACGCAGGTCCATGGTTCGATTCCAACCTCAGGCTTAACTTTACTGGATGGTGTAATGGCATTTTGCTAACGTTCGCCTGCCTACATATGTAAAAAATCTGCCGCCAAGCACCTAACAGTGGGTTCCGGCAGCTGTTCTTGAGAGCCAGTGAAAATACGTATGCACATGAAATTATGGGTTCATGTCATTTTCTTTATTTTTTTTTATTTGAGATTGATCTGACTAGTCGTATTTGAGCCATCCCTTATAATGCGTTTTTATGTTCAAAGTCGTTTTTTTTGTTAATTTTATCAAAAATCCTACCTTGAAAAATAACTTTCATTCCGGTGGCATCGTCAACTTGACTCCTAATACGTATTGTGTTGTATCTATCATTTCCCATCCAAACAAGCTTAAACTCACTAACTTATCGATATTTTTCCAAAGCCTAAATATTCAACGATTTCAGAAAATTGGATTACAACTTTGAAAGCTGAGTGTTTGTAGAAGTGCTTTTCTAGGAATCTTGAAGTTTCCCAATGAATTTTAACCGACTTCAAAAAAGGAGGAGTTTTATATATACACTGCCTTTCGTAGGCCATATATCAGAAGTAGTCTCATTGAAATTTCTTCAAGATTGGTCCAATAGTTTTTACTCTAAAATAACAGAAAAAAGTATTTGCCAATATGCCTTTACCTCAATGACATTGTAATTGCTTGTCTTGCCGATGGTGACCAGTAATTGTCTAGTGTGGGTGAGAGAAAATCAATTTTGTTAGTAGTATGTCTAAAAGAAAAGGATATATTTTTTTTATACAGGGTTATTGGTAAAATGCTAACAACCTCTTAGGGTTGACTTCTGCTAGTCCTAACAAACGTTATGAAATGTTATTTTTTTGATTTGAAAAAAAAAACATATTTTTTTGTCTTTTAATGCCTACTCCGAGCCAAGAGCGCTGTGTTCCTTTTGAATAGAGATTTGAATATTTACATCGAGCAAAGTCATAAAAAATATGAAATAATTAATTACAGGCACAATAGACTTTTGACATCAGGTGGTCCTCGTGCTTATTCAGTCAAAAACATGTAAAAAAAGGAAATGAAGAAAAAAAGAGACAAAAAAAAAAAACAAAAAAAAAAAAAATGTTTCATAGGATAGCAGAAGTTAACCCTAAGAGGTTGTTAGCATTTTATCAATAACCCTGTATACAACGGAACCGATTACTAACAGTGAAAAGATATGAAATAACTAGGAAGCCCCACCATATGAAATATGAAAATGGAAGTGATTTGAATCAACATGGTACCGACTACAACAAGTTTTTCATACTATTCAAATAAAATTAACTAAATTTGCGTCTTTCCAGCCAGTCTCGATAGCCAAGTGGCTAAGGCAACCGACGGAGATGTGAGTTCATATTTTCTTTAAGGTTATATTTTGAGATATACCTACTTACTAAAGTATTAGGGTCGTAAACGTTGTGGACTGAAATATATTATTCGATTAAAAAACATTGATGGTATATAGTTTTACAGCTGCATAATATTTTGTAATAGCACTCTATTAATGGCTCAGTGGCTTTGGCTATGGACTGCCGCGCAGCAGGTCCATGGTTCGAATCCTGCCGCAGGCTTGAGCTTCACCGCATGGTGAAAGGGCATTTTGCGAATGCCCGCCTGGCTAGGGACCACTCTCAAGTAGAAAATCTGTCGCCAAGCACCTAACGGTGTGTTCCGGCAGCAGTCCTTGAGAGCCAGTGTAATTACAGGCACATGAGACTTACTAACTAAGTTTCAAGGTGACGGGCGCAGTGCAATTCGTGACTTGTGACGAAGTGCATCTGTTATAGGCAGAGGTAAGACCGCTTAACATTAGTTGGGCCTCGAGCTAGTTCCATAACAATAACAAAAAACAAAAAAAATTATGTATCTAAAAGAACAAAACAATGTAAGGTTTCTCGTCCAATATTCTGTCCTCATTATATCCCGTGTTGTTTCCGTCACTTCCCATCTAAGCGAGCTTGAGGTCCACTTCGCTGCGCTTCAGGTCCGCTTCGCCGAGCTCCGAGCGAACTTATCGATGTTATCTCAACACATTCGACAACTGGAAAATGTAGAGAAATTTTTCAGAAAATAGGATTATATTTTTGTATGTTCAGGTTTTGTTTTGTTAGAACCTTGCTGAGAGGTTTTCGATTTACCTCGGATATTGCAAGTAGTTCACTATAGGGTTCAAAAGAAAGTTTGCAGCTTTTCAGCGTTCAGAGAGTATGGATTGTAGTCTATTACTGTTTTTAAATGTTATTATAAATTGCTCCGTATATAACACGTACAGATCGGTCAGAACACGTTAAAAACGGTCACATACCACTTGGGTACTACTCACTCTATTGAGCAACCGAGAAAAAAAATTGGTGGTATTCATTCTCACTTAACTTTAAAATACCGTTTTTTTTTTATGCTCGATAAGTTAGCCTTTGACCACTATCTCACCTGATGGTAAGTGATGATGTGGTCGAAGATGTTGTTCAGGCTAACCTAGAAGTACTGGCTCTCAAGGACAGCTGCCGGAACACACCGTTAGGTGCTGGGCGACAGGTTTTCTACTTAGATGGTAGCTAGCCAGGCGGGCATTCGCAAAATGCCCTACCACCATGCAAATGTTCAGTATTTATTATATAAAGGACATGTTACATAATGTAGCTAAATCCCAAAATCCTAGTTAGTATTCGAGATGGACTCCGTCTGAAAAAAAGTCTTAAATTGACAAGGTTGACTGCATCTATTTATTTCGATAAAAATGCCCAATTCAAAAAGTCGTAGACGATGATATCCTGCTTGCTTGAGTACGAAATAGTATAGTTTTACTGCTGCTTTTTATGTTTTAGATCCCTGAAAAAAAAAATGAAATTGAAGGAGCAATTATAGCCTTAAATCCCACGGGAAATACCGTTTACGAGCTAGAAACCCTTGACATACGGGCGGATAGATCGTCGGATAGAATGTCATCAATATTGTTCTGTTTTGCGCGTTTAGTACAAAACCGTATTCATGTTTTGCTTCTGCACGGAGCTGCACTAAAACTAGTAAAGCTCAACACCGTGACAGGAATTGAACCATGAACCCCTTGGAAGGCATTCCATAACCATTGGGGCATCATTGTTTCGTAACTTAGGCCCAGAATTTAATTGTTGTTGGAAGATTGTGACCAAACTATTAGTGTTTTGATAATTGGGATTGTTATCTTAAATCTGCTTTGACTTCCGATGCGAGTTTCTCGAAAGTTCGGAGTCTGCTAACTCAAAAGAGATAGTTATTAGTGATAAGACTACCCATTGTTATAATTGCTTGTGTTTGAGACCCGTGATTATAAACATTTAGATTTAATACAAATTAAAGAGATATTCTACTTAAAGTATTTAATTCTGGTGAACTTTTTGAAGCAGCGATGGCTCAGTGGCATTGGCTATGGACTGCCATGCAGCAGGTCCATGGTTCGAATCCCACCGCGGCCTTAAGCTTCACCGCATGGTGGAAGGGCATTTTGTGAATGCCCACCTGGCTAGCGACCACCTTCAAGTAGAAAATCTGTCGCTAAGCACCTAATGGTGTGTTCCGGCAGCAGTCCTTGAGAGCCAGCAAAATTAAAGGCTAAGGGTAGATTTATATTAGAGCGGGCCGTGCCCGGGGCGTGCCGTGCACGTGGCCCGTACGGGGCACGGATTTGAAACGTTACATACATTTTGTATGAAGCAATTTATATTAGACCGTGCCTGATCCGTGTCCCGTCCGGGCCTGCCTACTAATGTACGGACGGGCTTCGCCCCGGGCCCGCCCCGTCCACGGCCCGGCCCGGACACGGCCCGGTCTAATATAAATCATCCCTAATGAGACATAACAACTGGACGTCTCAGTGTGATGGGCACAGTGCAATTCGTCGTTGACGAAATGCGTCTGTTATAGGCAGAGGTTAGTCCACTTAACATCAGGTGGGCCTCGGGCTTGCTCCGTCACAATAACATAAAAAAAAACCTTGGAACTGGGATAAAATTTGCTATCAATCGGAGCGGAGCGGAATCATCCACTTGGAGCAACCACGATCAAGTTATTTCTTTTATATTTGCTATTTCTAGTAGCTAATTGAGGCATATGAATGAACCTTGTAATAACTGTTTACTTCCACATATAACGTACTATCGGAATATGATGCCTATGTCTCATCTAAGAATATGGTTCAATTATTTTTTTTTATGCCTGATAGTTTAGCCTTTGACTACTATCTCACCTTAAGGTAAGCGATGATGTGGTCGAAGATGTTGTCCAGGCTAACCTAGAAGTACTGGCTTTTGAGGACAGCTGCCGGAACACACCGTTAGGTGCTTGGCGACAGATTTTCTACTTGAGGGTGGTAGCTAGCCAGGCGGGCATTCGCAAAATGCCCTACCACCATGCTATAACGACTGCCTTCCTAAGACAACAACCGGGACCGACGGCTTAACGTGCCCTCCGAAGCACGGAAACGCTCGGTAGTAAATGTCACTAGCGGTCAACCATCCAACTCATGACCGCGCGTGACGTTGCTTAACTTTGCTGATCCGTTGAGAACAGCTAAGTGAACGTCGCTACGAGCGCTTCAAATTAATAAAACAGATTTCAAATTAATAGAGGAATATGCATGAATGTTGTGATAATTATTTACTCTTAATATAACATACTATTGGAATATGTATCATTTAAGAATATTGTGCAAAATATTATCAAAAAAACTGGCCAAGTGCGAGTGGGACTCGCGCACAAAGGGTTCCGTACCATTATCTGTAACCAAATCTTGCAAGTTACAGACACTTTTCGCAGTGTCCGATTGAGCTGGGTAGGTACGGCGTAAAACCTCTTTTATTGTATGGGAGCCCCCTTAATAAGTTTATTTTATTTTAATTAATTAGATTTAAAGAGAACATAAAACTAAATATTCTGTGAATAGTTAAAGAGTCTTCACGTCACCGTTACTAGTATCGACCAAGAAACGGTAAAAAAAATACAAGTTTGTTGTATGGGAGCCCCCCTTACATATGTATGAATATTATTTTTTGTATTTTTTGATATAGCGGCATTAGAAATACATCATCTGTGAAAATTTCAACTGTCTATCTATCACCGTTCTTGAGATACAGCCTGGTGACAGACGGACGTACGGCCAGCGAAGTCTCAGTAATAGGGTCCCGTTTTTACCCTTTGGGTACGGAACCCTAAAAATATTTTAACGGAGCCGTCAGTTGGTTGAGGTTACTCAACGGGACGCTAAGGAAATAATAACTTAGAATAGTAATTTCTACAGAACTTTCCGAACAGAACGAAAAAAGAGGCACAAAAGTCTCACTCTCCAATTCACATGATCTTTTTCTATTACTAGCTTGCCTTTGGCCTTTGTCTGTGCTGTACAGGCGGATTGTCCACTGCTGAACACAGCCTCTCCCATTAAGGGAGGATTTGTCATAATCCCCACGCTTGGCAGGCGGCTAGAGGAGTGCAGTTTAAGATGATATCAGTTCCTCAGAAGGCGCTGCTTCCGGTATTTAACCTTCAGTCGCCTCTTACGACACCTACAGGAAGCAATGGGCGGAGTGACATTCTAGCCCGGCACCCCACGGGCCTTTAATCATACTATTATTTATTGGTAAGTGATAGTGTGGTCCAATACGATGAACTAACATGACTTAGAATGGAACTGGCTCTCAAGAACAGCTACCAGAACACATAATTTAGGTACTTGGAGCCTGATAGTAGATATCCAGGCGGGTACTCACAAAATACTCTACCACCATGCATACCACGTGCCCTCTGAAGTACGAAGGCACTCAGTAGTAAACCACTAGCGGTCACTGATCCAAGTATACAACGTTTGGTTAACATCGAGAAAGGAAGCCCCGCAAAGACCCCTTAAAATACTCCAAATCTCTCAAACATTTTGATGCTGAAAGAGTTCTCAATATCTTTCAACATCTGATAGCATCGCCTGATAGTCAGATTGCACGTCTGACTTTTCAATTTGTATAAAATAATGGAACCATTGCGAGTCGACTACGTTTGGAAAAGCCGCGCTCTGCATGTCAATATGTGCTTTTATCGTTTCAAAAAGTCTTTATCGTCTTAATACTGTGACGAAAGAAATGGATCGTCTTGTAAAGCAAGCGCATATAAGAAGCACAAATATTTAAAACGTGCACGTGTGTTACAATTAGTTCCAATTTGTGCCAGTCATTTACATACACATCGAAACGAAAATGCAATACTAATATAATGAATAGATTCAGGCGTTACTTTGCGGAAATCCATATTTAATAATAACAAATATTTTAAAAGTATTTCAAGAAAACAACAATTTAATTATTTAATAAAACACTTAAAAAATATTTATAAAACATATATATATCTAGTGACAACAAGTAAATTAGGCGGAATTGTCAGGAGATATATATAATTTTTATAAAGTTTTTTAAGTGTTTTATTAAATAATTAAATTGTTTGTGTATGTTATGTGAGAATGTTTTCTTAAAATACTTTTAAAATATTTGTTATTATGCAATACTAATATTAAAAATATAAAAGTCTGTGCGTGAGTGAGGAAGCGAGAGTGTGCGTGGGTTATCATTCGTGCTGAAACGCCTAAACCGAATGAGATGAAACATAGAATAAAAATAGTGTTGATTCTGTTTTACCACATACAAAACTTTTCATCATCATCGTCACCACTTCAAATCATTATCTACGTCGTTGGAAACTACGGGGCGCAGCTAGGAAACATTAAATTTGTTGAAACCATGGATCTGTTTATTTTTATATGTAATTGTGACGGAACAAGCGTCACCAGAAAAAATTCCCACCTGATGTTAAGTAGACTAAACTCTGCCTATATCAGATGCATTTCATAACAAGTGACGAACTGCACTGCGCCCGTCACACTGAGACATAGAGTTATTAAGTCTCATATGCTTGTAATTTTATTGGCTCTCAAGGACTGCTGCCGGAACACACCATTAGGTACTTGTCGACAGATTTTCTACTTGAGGGTGGTAGCTAGCCAGGCGAGCATTCGAAAAATGCCCTTCCACCGTGTGGTGAAGGCCAAGCCAGAGGCGCGGATCGAACCATGGACCTGCGGCACGGCAGTCCATAGTTTATGAAGACGCTAAATGCTTACAACTATGCTCTCTTATTTAATTAGGTGTATTTGATTCGAATCCGTGACTTCATGTTGTTTTGGATGGATTGAAAAGTATGGGCTTAACTTTTTTTTGAACAACTCTCATGCAATTGATTGGTTTAAATGTATTCGGACATCGATGCAATTTTTTTTCCGTTTTATTTGCAGTTTTAAAGTTAGAGCGAATAAAGTGCGACCATATATTTTTGTACATATTTAATTGTGTTTCATTAACTAAATACTTTTTTTTTAACTACCCTCATGCAATACATTCGTCAAAATATCTACGGACATCATTGTAAGATTTGATTACTACCCTCGTTTGATTACTGATTCTAATATAAAAAGTTTACATTATTTGATAAATTAAACAATCTTAGGTCCAAACAAAATTTATATGTACCAAAAATTTCATTGTTTACATAACATCAGGTGATAAGTGAGGACTCTACCTTAAACCTAGATCAAAAAGTAGATAATCACAAATTCATTCATCTGCCTGCCATCAATAATTCAAACGCTAAGAAATCTCCCAAGTATTTAGGCCCGAACATAAAATATTAAGGGGAGTAATAAAATGTCTCATTGGGTGCTTTTACACTTGCCGATAACGATGTTGATGTCGATCCGATAAAATCATAGATAGAAAGATATAATCACGCCTGTATTCCCCGAAGCGGTAGGCAGAGGTGTATAAACACCCACGATTCACTAATTGGGTTTTGGTCTTATGTAATAGGGGGCGAGTCTATTGCCATTCACCGGGTGCAGTTTCAGGTTCATACAAAATGTTTTCTCTAACACACTGGACGAATTACAAATAGTACATTGTACATCGAAGGGAGAAAACGATGTATTTCTGTTCGAGAGTTTGTTTAAGCCCGACGCGCAGCGGAGGGCTTAAAGGCAACTCGAGAACAGAAATAGAACTTTCTCCCGAGTGATACATAGTGCTTTATACTACACCTACGAGGAAAATAAAAACATTATACGTTTTCTCGTACTTACCTCGAGACTTCTCTGGCAGTAAGTTCTTAATGACTTCTTGAGCTGCATTTCTTACTTCTGGTGGCGTCATCATTATAAAATCGACAAACTAAAAAATAAAACAATAAAAATGTCATCTGATAGTGAACTATCAGATGACATTTTTATTGTTTTATTTTTTTTATGTTCTTGTGAGGGAACAAGCTCGAGGTCCACCTGATGTGAAGTGGACTAACCTCTGCCTATAACAGTTGCAATTCATCACAAGTCACGAATTGCACTGCGCCCGTCACATTGAGACATAGTTGTTAAGTCTCATTGTGCCTGTAATTTCACTGGCTCTCAAGGACTACTGCCAGGACACACCTTTCGGTGCTTGGCGACAGACTTTCTACTTGAGGGTGGTAGCTAGCCAGGCGGGCAATCGCAAAATGCCCTTCCACCATGAATAATTAAAAGCGTACTGTTAAAATATCAATTTAATAAAAAAAAAAACTTAACCAGACATAACAAATTGCCGCGCTATTTTCTCGTAGTGCAAAAAAGGTTACCAACCTCCTTTCATTGAAAATCGAGTACAAATAAAAATCACACCTCTTTTTTCTATATATTTGATATAAAACCATTTAGAGATTGAATTTTTTTATGTAAGCAGCTAAAAACAAAAGAACGCTACCATGGCACGTATGGATTTTCATACAACATTCCTTCACTGCTACGGAGTGAAGGAATGAAAATCCATATAACTTTCCACGCCGTACATTTAGAAGGGAGAAATGACGAACTTTATCATATGTTTTTGAACGAGTAATGAGACGTTTTATGAGTGGGTGTGGTATAAAATATATTGTATGACACCCTGGCTGGGCACTTAGATGGTATACAGCCCTGTCGTGCGTCTACTGCACAGAAGACCCTACTCACATTCACGTGAGAAGTGACATGCTGCTGATTAGGCGCACTTTTCCCTTAGTCGACTCCAAGTTGTTTTGGATGGATTGAAAAGTATGGGCTTCACATTTATTTTAACTATTCTCATGCAATTGATTGCTTAAAATGTATGCGGACATCAATGCAATTTTTTTATACCGTTGTTTTTGCAGTTTTAAAGTAAGAGCAAATAAAGTGCGACTATATATTTTTGTACATATTTAATTGTGTTAACTAAATACTTTTTTTTTAACTACCCTCATGCAATACATTCGTCAAAATGTCTACGGACATCAATGTAAGAATTGATTAGTACCCTCGTTTGATTACTGATTCTAATGTAAAAGGTTTACATTATTTGATAAAATAAACAATCTTAGGTCCAAAAAAAATTTATATGTACCAAACATGTCACCATTTACATAACATCAGGTGATAAGTGAGGACTCTACCTTAAAACTAGATAAAAAAGTAGATAATCACAAATTCATTCATCTGCCTGCCATCAATAATTCAAACGCTAAGAAATCTCCCAAGTATTTAGGCCCGAACATAAAATATTAAGGGGAGTAATAAAATGTCTCATTGGGCGCTTTTACACCCGCCGATAACGATACTGATGTCGATCCGATATAATCATAGATAGAAATATATAATAACGCCTGTATTCCCCGAAGGGTTAGGCAGAGGTGTATAAACACCCACGTTTCACCAATTGGGTTTTGGTCATGTGTAATAGGGGGCGAGTCTATTACCATTCACCGGGCACAGTTTCAGGGTCATACAAAATGTTTTCTCTAGCACACTGGACGAAACACAAAAACATATTGTATGAAACCGTGGCCGGGCACTAAGATGGTATACAGCCCTGTCGTGCGTCTACTGCACACAAGACCCTACTCACATCCAAGTGGGAAGTGACATGCTGTTGATTAGGCGCACGTTTCCCTTAGTCGCCTCTTACGACACCCACGGGAAGAAATAGGGACATGATATTCTATATAAGCCGGCATTAATCATATATATATATATTTATATTTAGCATTGGATCATTATTGCACTTGTTGGTAGGTGATGCTGTGGCCAAAGATGGTAAACAGGCTTAATCTAAAAATGTTCAGTAGCAGTAATATTTTCTGAACGAGTGCATCCGGGGAAATGCTACCGAACCTAGGTACCTATTTCTACCATGATGCAGTAATATACTATGTTCCGGTTTGAAGTGTATGGCTGCCGGTGAAATGACATGCACATAAGACTAAAAAACTTAATGCCTTTCACCCTGCAGAGTAACGGCGTGCTGTTAGTCACTTGAGATGAAATGCATCTGCAAAGGCATAGGTTACCGCAACTTACTAACTAGCTTGTGCGGTCACAATCACATAGGTATAAAAAACTTTAGGCGAGCTAGAGATCAAGTACCATTAGTTGCCCGAACAAACTGTTAGGTGTTTAACGTTGTCTTAGGTTTTCGCGATTATTACACGACGACGTTTCAAACACTTTGCAGTGATCAGTCACTCCGTGACCACGATGAACGTCAAAAGTGTTTGAAACGTCGGGACAAAAATAATGATAAATATACGCGATTTAAACCGTTTAAAGTTGTTTAATTACTATGTTAGGTGTTTGTTGGCAAACTTTCTACTTAAGAATGGTACTTTTATTAACTAGGATTCAGGAAAAGGCATATCTACCATTACGGAGTGAAATTTAAGCCTACGGTGGGATTTGAACCAAAAAAACCCCTGTGTAGTTGTCCCGTGGATATTTCTACTGGATTATCACTAATTTCAAATGATTTGTACTTATTTGCAAGCCTTTGAGAAATTTATTTAAAACCTATAATTAAAATTATATCATCAACTGAAATAATATCAATCTTTGTAAAAAGACCTTCCCCGATAGGGATAGTTTGCTATATTCCCCACTCTGGCAGGTGTATGGTCAATCTAGTGTAATGAAGTGTTATGAAGCAGTGATGGCTCAGTGGAATTCGCTATGGCCTGCCTGCCGCAGGTCCATGGTTCGAATCCCGCCGCGGGCTTGAGCTTCACCGCATGGTGGAAGAGCATTTTGCGAATGCCTGGCTGGCGACCATTCTCAAGTAGAAAATTTGTCGCCAAGCACCTAACGGTGTGTTCCGGCAGCAGTCCTTGAGAGCCAGTGATATTACAGGCACATGAGACTTAACAGTTATGTCTCAAGGTGACGGGTGCAGTGCAATTCGTGACTTGTCAAAGTCAAAGTCAAAATCATTTACTCAATTTAGGCGTCTACGACGCTCTTATGAAGGTCATTTACAAATTTTAGTATTGAAATATTCTACATTGTACTGCCACGTTCAGCAAATAAATTGTATAGAGCCACTGCGAGAAGAACGGACAAGAAACTCGGGGCCATTCTTTTTAACATCTTTTAACAATGTGTTACATACTTACTATATAATAGAGTTATTACAATATTTGTTTAAATTATATAGGTGACAGGCAATAGCTTGGCGGAGGCAGAATTGTCCAGGCATTTTTGTCGTTTATGTAATCAGAAACTGTGTAGTAGGATTTTTTAATCAATATGTTTTTCACATGCAACTTGAATTTCCCTTTTGTGAGCGTTGTAATATGTTTGGGAACTTTATTATAAAACCGCACACAATTACCTAAGAAGGACCTTTTATTTGTCTTTGCTAATCTAAAACCTGGCACCGCTATTATATCTTTAACTTTGTGACGAAATGCATCTGTTATAGGCAGAGCTTAGTCCGCTTAACATCAGGTGTGCCTCGTGCTTGATCCGTCACAATAACATAAAAAAAATATATATATATATCACCCCGTGACCACGATCACTGCAAAGTGTTTGAAACGTCGGGACAAAAATAATGATAAATATACGCGATTTAAACCGTTTAAAGTTGTTTAATTACTAAGTGTAATAATCGCGAAAACCTTAGACAACATTTTGCCTATTCTAGGCTTGTGATCTGGAGGTATTTAAATTTTTAACAAAAATATAATAACATACAAAAGGATCAGTAAAAAAATTATTTATTGACTGCTTGTAGTTCTGTTTTAACTACATACGGTATCTACATCAGACATCGTATCGGATGGTGTAAAAAGGTTTATTCATGAATACTTTAGTAACGCAATATTATTGGAAGTTGCCAAATTTCCGTTTTTCCCGACGACAGGTGTAGGTGTATATTGAATAAATTTATATGAGAAGATATTATTCGATATATGCGTATTGCTTCGGCTATCAATGAATAAATTTGTGTAGTTCACCTTTGCATATTGTATACGTGAACGATTTATGTTTTATATTTGATTATATTGACACTACGCTTGAGCAAATAAAAAACATTTACAATTATTATTATTAAAAGATGTTGGGTAATTCACAGGTATTTTAATATTGTAACTTGAATTGTTGCCTTCAAGAGAAATAAAATTATAACGAAAGATTTTTCTTTCCGCTCGTGGTTTAAATTCCTTTCATTGTAATATTGTAAAATTGATAGGTACTTGTATCTTTTTAGAACTGTGAACCCAAAGTTATTTCAATAACTTATATAGGTAGACATTGGCTCAGTTCAACAATGCGTACCTGTAATACTGTGGTATTGGGTAGGGCATTTCATCTACTACTTAGTTCTCTGTATAGTGTGGACATTTTCTAAGCATAGACTCTAACCTTAGAAATTATTTCCATTCAAAAAAGATGAATTACAGTAAAATTTGATCCCGACTCGAGTAGAAGTTGATGACTTTCATCAGTGCTAAGCACTCTACTTTTCATTCCGAATAAAATGAAAGAAAAAAATAGTAGTTTTTCTAAAATATTTACTTACATTAATAACACAAGTAGTACCCATTTGAAATTAATGTGGCTATAGTCCAAGTAGAAATTGCTGATTTACATTCACGTGTACTTAACATTTCATAATACATAAATTAAGTAAAAACATATTTATTGAAAATTATAACATGAAGACTAGATACCTATGACGGAGAGTGAGATCCGAAACGGGTCCGGTATGTGGTCCCTGGAGACGGATCCGTTATCTACTCAGGTTGGTCGTCCATTATGGGCGTGCACTTGCAGATTTTCACAAAATAACACCCAGAGAATATCGTATGATCACAATTGTAATTCACAAGAAACTTATTACAGCAAAACTACATAGTATCACGTGGATTAAAATGGATTAAGAGCCAATGGGTTTGCACGCGTCCATCACGTTCGGTTGTCCGTCAAGAAGTGCGCACACTTCAAAAATCAGAGAGGAAGTGAACGAATTCGACAGTCATCCGGCCGCCATGACACCTACAACTCCATTCGGTGTTACCCGCTCTAAAAATGAATAATAATCGAATACAAAGCAATATCGATTATAGTACTGAACATAAGTGATCTAATTAATCATAACGTTTCACTGTTAATCTTCGTAACTCCATTAAATTGTTGACGCGCCGTTACGGCCATCCTGCATCTTCACACGTCCTCGTGTGACTCGTCCTCATCTGTTAACAAAATAACAACTACACACAGTATACATTAAGTCATTCTGACCTATCTGACGCAATCACGAAGCAAGTACGGCAATATTATGAATCTTTGAGTTCGTCATTGTATGCACACGTCCTTTAAACAAGGTTCCAAAGCGCCACGCAGGCTTTAAAGCATCTCACAGGGTGTATAGCTCATTCCAAACAGGCAGAAGGACGTTTATACTGCCACACATGCGGGTGCCACACAGGCGAATGCCACACAGGCGGGTGCCACACAGGCGAAATGCCACACAGGCGGAGTGCCACACAGGCAGAAGTGCCACACAGGCGGATTGCCACACAGGCTGGGAATGCCACAGGCTGGTATGAGTTACACAAGCTGCCCAAAGCCACACAGGCATTTCATGAAGTACAATGATTTTATTAGGTTGAATGCATACAGAAACAAACGCATAAAACACACCAGTTTAAGTAACTCACAACAGAATAGTCAGAGATCTCTTCAAGCAACGATAGCAATTGCTTTCTATATTCCATGGCAATGTCGGTGTCAACATTATTAAAACCGCTATCCTTTGATCCTATGTCACACACTGAGACTACTCTTATCTTCTTGAGTAAAAGTTACTGTTCAGAAACTCCAACTAAGAATCCCAATGATATTAAGTCTCGTCCTATCATAATACCGACAGAAAGGCAAAAAATCAAGCACGACATGAAATAGTAACTGCACTGAATATCCTTGTATCGTAACAGTAGATAGTATTTGGCTATTTTGGCTTACATTGCAGGCTAGTTGGGCCTATACCTAATAAAGCTACTGTATTTTGGTGTCACTTACCAGTGTCCACTAGCTTTACTTTCCCTTATCAGAGAGTATTCGTCAACGGAATCAAAACAAAATGAAAACTTCTCACCGGTTTCTGATAATAGTTTGTTCTTAGCTGGCTTGACAGTGCAGACTTCTACCCGGCGCTCAACAGGGGCATCCATTAGACAGCTCTCCTTCTTGCGGCGAAGTGTTGCGATGTGGCTCTGCTCGCCACAGTAGTAGCAGACGATGGATGCTGATTTGTTCTGCTGTGCGCGGTCGTTGTAAGATGCTGGCGATGCGTTAGTGTCTGAAAATTGAGAGCGAAAGTTAGACAATGTATCGCGTTAGGATATATGGCCTGTTTCCTCTCAGGCATAGCATGGCTTTGGTGGTTCCAATTCTGGTCTTTTAGGTTCACAGTGCATTCAACGTTTCCTGTAAGGGTGAACTTATTTTCCGGTACGTAAATGCCATCAATAGTTGTTTCATCTTGATTCTGCAATTATTGATAACTGGTTATCCTGCAGGGTGTTCCTATGATATTTCTGGTAATCCCACTTCTGATGACGGAGAGTGAGATCCGAAACGGGTCCGGTATGTGGTCCCTGGAGACGGATCTGTTATCTACTCAGGTTGGTCGTCCATTATGGGCGTGCACTTGCAGATTTTCACAAAATAACACCCAGAGAATATCGTATGATCACAATTGTAATTCACAAGAAACTTATTACAGCAAAACTACATAGTATCACGTGGATTAAAATGGATTAAGAGCCAATGGGTTTGCACGCGTCCATCACGTTCGGTTGTCCGTCAAGAAGTGCGCACACTTCAAAAATCAGAGAGGAAGTGAACGAATTCGACAGTCATCCGGCCGCCATGACACCTACAACTCCATTCGGTGTTACCCGCTCTAAAAATGAATAATAATCGAATACAAAGCAATATCGATTATAGTACTGAACATAATAGTGATCTAATTAATCATAACGTTTCACTTTTAATCTTCGTAACTCCATTAAATTGTTGACGCGCCGTTACCTATTTAAAATTAATTGAAATGTTAGTATAATTTGTGAAATTTAAGTATAATTGTTGTTCGTTATTAATATATACCTTATAATATGATTAATTTAATTCGTATGCCGTAAAGATTAGATTAGTAAAGATTATATATTGGTAATTTTTAATTATTATGGAAAACACTGCGTCACCGCTGCGGGCCATCCAGTTTTTTTTTTAATCATACTAGCTCTAAAGCTCATAAACAGAATTAGTGACTAAAACATTATACACAGACATGAGAAGACACATTAATTTTCTCTTCTGTTAAACAATTTTTAGTACCTTTTACATAAACACAAACGCATTTATTATTGTTTCATTACTGCAGAGTATGTGACAACGGGAAAACTTAGATTGATGATGTAGAAGGAATACTAGATAATCTTTAAACGATAATAACTCACCATACTTACATAACACACCACACTCACATCTACACAACACTCCACATTCACATAACACAACGCACTTACATAACATACCACAGCCACATAACACACCACACCCACATAACACCCCACACAAATCCACATCCACACACATACAAAACATCCATAAAAGTTTATATGAAAAAAAACAAAATCATTGTATAATGGCATAATTTATGTTAGATATAGTCCTACATTGGATCTGGTCTTCAAAACACAGTTTTAAGCTACGTCGAGGACCAGAGGCTTCAAAATTAACCTTGTACACATTTTAATTGTCAATAAATGATTTTTATGTTTTTTTATGTATACAACAATGATAACCATACTAACGAGTGCCATATATATATTTTGTGCCAGAGTGTAGTTGATTACAAACCAACCTCCAACACATTCCCACCCTAAAGAAGGAAGCAATTCATTATCTCATAAATTGAAACGTCCACCGTTAAACAAGGTCTTCTTCTTGCTGGTATTTTCCATAATCCCCACGCTTGGCGTCTTGGAGATTGAAGTTGTCAGTTACTCACAAGGCGCTGCTTCCCACCTTCTGTAAGCTTTTTATTTATAGCTGATCGGCTAGCCTTTGACCTCTATCTCACCTGAAGGTATCTGATGATGTGGTCGAAGATGTTGTTTAGGCTAACCTAGAAATACCCATTCCCAAAGACAGTTGCCGGGACATACATTTAGATGCTTGGCAACATAATTTATATTAAAGCGTGGTAGCTAGCGAGGAGGGCATTCGCAAAATGCTAACGTAATGTGTTCCCTTGGTCGCCTCTTACGATATCCACGGTACAATGGAGGGTTTTTTACAGTTATTGTAACAAAACAAGCTCAGGGCCCACCTGATGTTAAGCGGACTAACCTTTACCTATAACAGATGCACTTCGTCTCAAGTCACGAATTGCACTGCGCCCGTCACCTTGAGACATAGTTGTTAAGTCTCATGTACCTATAATTTCACTGGCTCTCAAGGACTGTTGCCGGAGCACACCGTAAGGTGCTTGGCGACAGATTTTTTACTTGAGGGTGGTCACTAGCCAGGCGGGCATTCGCAAAATGCCCATCCAACATGCGGTGAAGCTCAAGCTCGCGGCGGGATTCCATGGACTTGCTGCGCGGCAGTCCATAGCCGATGCCACTGAGCTATCACTGCTTCAAAAACCATTTAGGTGATATTCTAAACCAGCAGCCCACGTAGTAGGAAGCAATCAATAAGGTTTTTTTCCGCCTTTAGAAGCAGCGTCTTCCACTCGCTACTCGGACCAAACAAACACTACGTACTTTTCAAGTACAAGGAATGAAATAGTAGATTGTTATACAAGGCTCGAAAGGAATCAATTCCCATACGAGGTATTTAGACGCCCGAGCGTAGCGAGGGTGGCTATATTCCGAGTAGGAATTGATTACTTTCACCCGTGTTAAGCACTCTACTTTTCATTTCGAATATAAGGAAAAATTATTCATTAATAATAATAACATGAATAGGCAACTATTTAAAATTAAGTAATTGTGATATTAGAAATATTTGTGAAATTTAAGGTTAAATTTTGCTTGCAATATTTGCGGACAGCTATCGTCCGAATAGGAATTTATGACTTTAACCCTTTTTAAACACACACTCTGCTTTTAATATAAAAAATGTTTTTCTATAATATTTATTGATAACAAGAACATGAGTAGAAACTATTTAAAATAAATGCACTAAAAGTCAAAATAGTATACCTTACATCCGTGTTAAGCACTCTAATTTTCAATAAAAATATGAGAAAAGTAAAAAGAAATTGTTTTTCAAAAACTCTATAAAAAATCTAAAATATTTACTGAAAACCATAACATGAGTAGAAGAAACATATATAGAATTAATTGATGGATAAGAACAATTTGTAAAAATAAGTAAATTTTTCGTTCGATTTTTTATAGTTTTACTTACATTCCTGCCAATTTATATATATATATCTAGTCTTTTTTAAATTTTATACATGGCACACAAAGAGTCTGCTGCGAAAGCCATACCACTTAAAATGTATTTAATTCAAGTTGTTTTTAAATTTACCCTGATAAACATAATTAGTGACTAAAATGTTCATATAAGATACACTAACTTGAGAGAGTCACATTAATTATATTATAAACTAGTTTTTTTATCTTTTACATAAACACAAATGTACTCGTAATTAGTTTTTATAATACAACAAAGTATTTTGGAACGAAAAAATATAGACGTCTAATTTTGCTTACAACCATGGTTGCCATGGTTACAGTTACAGCAGAGTACCTTAGAACGATAAAACATAAACATATTGTTACCATGGCAACCATTGTTTACAACAATGGTTCATGGTGATAAGTCATTCCGGCCCAAGAGAGAGAAGCATTTACTAGCAGCGTCTTCCACCCGCTATGCAGATCAAATAAACACTACTTTCCGAGTATGAGAAATGAAAACCAACATTTCTACATGGATTTCTCGTATCTATATACATTACCGGTAGAACCGGTACTAACAATACTCACATTGCAAACCTTACGTACATATTGGACCGGATGGTAAACTAAGCTTCATGAAGCCGACTGACAATTGTCGAATAACGAACGTGACTCACGTTTGCTCTGCTCACTGCAAATTTGCATCTATCGGATATTTGGCGTAGGTATTGCTTGAGTAGAATGATACCGAAATGACTATTGGAATTGCCGTCCTCACCATTACTGTAACTGATCAGTATTTATGCAGATATTTTTTTAAGGTTCCATGCCTCAAAAAGAAAAAACGGAACCCTCACAGGATCACTGTTTTAAAAGCGGTTTTACAGACAGACAGATGGACATCTGTCTGTCTGATAAAACCCCTTTTCTCAGGAACGCGTGAAAGTATCAAGCTGAATTTCATACCAAATACTCAGGTCTATTGTTCCTTAGATCTGTGATAAAATCAAACTTGTAAGCCAACGCAATCAAAAGATACAGCCGTTTATGTCAAAAATTTCCGAAACTCAAAACCTACATGGTACTTGCCGTGAACTCAGAATCTTTAAATTTGGTACGAAGTAACGTATTATAGCACAGATAAAAGACAAATTGCGAAAAGCATATATTATTACTTTTATATAATACTTACACAGATATTTGTAATAATTTTAAAATGTAATGGATTTCATTAAGGAATAAAAGTACCATAACTTTTTCTTATATACCTATAGGTTTATACGGAACCCTCGATGCGCGAGTTCGACTTGCACTTGCCCGGTTTTTCCTTTATAGTTTGAGATAGAACAAGCACGAGGCTCGCCAGGTTTTAAACGGTAAATCTGATGCATCACAATTGTTGAACTGCACTGTGAGACATAAAGGTGTTAAGTCTTATGTACCTGTAATTTCAGCGATACCCACACCCTTCAAGCCAGGACACATTAATGTGAGCATTACTGCTTAGCGACAGAAATAGGTATGGTGGAAGTACTTCCCCGGATGAACTCGTTCACAGTGAGTTTTGCTAACTACTGAAGTAGAAGGACCAGATTTGTTAGTGTAACGTAAGCAAACATTTGAGATCTACATACAGTTTGCTTGGGCAATCAACATTCAGTATACATTTTAGAGCGCTTTTAGCGAAGTTTGCTTAGCCGTTCTGAACCGATCAGTTTAGTTAAGCAACGTCCCCTGCGGTCATGACATGGATGGGTGACCGTTAGTGATATTACTGGGGCACGTTGAACCGTTGGTCCCGGTTGTTGTCTAAGGATGGCAGTCATTTTAGCGTGGTAGTAGGGCATTTTGTGAATGCCCGCTTGGCTAGCTACCATCCTCAAGTAGAAAATTTGTAGCCAAACACCTAACGGCGTGTTCCGGCGGCTGTCTTTGAGAGCCAGTACTTCTAGGTTAGCCTGAACAACATCATCATTTACCATCAGGTGAGATAGTGGTCAAAGGCAAAAAAAAAGTTCACGTTATTCCACTTACCAATTATATCATCGCACGTCTCGACACCGTCTTATCTCTCATCCTCACATTTTGCAGGCCTGGATGTCCAGCAACGAAAGTTTCAAGCGGTCGTTTTTGCCACATACCGTTAATGTGGAACGATCTTCTTTCTTCGGTCTTTCCTCGTAACTGTGACAAGGGGTCCTTTAAAAAAGAGATCAGAGTCCTAAAGATTCTGCAACACATTGACAGTACTAATGGTATTGCAGATGTCTAAAGGCGACGGCAGCCGCTTACTGTCAGGCGGACCTTAAGCTTGTTTGCTGCTCATGACAAAAAATAATGTTTTTCTTATATACAGTGAAGCAGTGATGGCTCAGTGGCATTGGCTATGGACTGCCGCGCAGCAGGTCCATGGTTCAAATCCCGCCCAGAGCTTGAGCTTCACCGCATGGTGGAAGGACATTTTGCGAATGCCCGCCTGGCTAGCGACCACCTTCAAGTAGAAAATCTGTCGCCAAGCACCTAACGGTGTGTTCCGGCAGCAGTCCTCGAGAGCCAGTGAAATAACAGGCAAAATGAGACTTAACAGGTGTGGCTCAAGGTGTAGGGCGCAGTGCAGTTCGTCACTTGTGATGAAATGCATCTGTTATAGGCAGAGGATACCGCTTTACATCAGGTGGACCTCGCGCTTGTTCCTAAACCATAAACCTGCGCAATGGCCGTTAAGTACAATAAAATATTTACAAAACCGGTAAGTTAATAATTGGTAATATTTAGTTTAGGATAACGCTAGTCCGGCTTGTACTAAGACGGTTCAGTTCTGGGGTGTCGGCCGTGGGGACAACCGGCACCCTGATGGGGATCAGGGTTAGATCCTCATGAGGTGTGGATGCCCTCGTGTTCCGGGGCATTCCACGAAGCGGCATTGGGGGCGGAATAATTCCCAGAGGTTGGGCGGGCAGCGATGTCGATGGGGGCTGCGGATGAGATCGCGAGTAACCCCGCGGCCCCTGCCACTAGTCGAAGACGACGGAACACCATGCCGGATGACCAAGTGAGTATGCGTAAATGAATTTTGCCCAAGACAATAAAAAAAAAAGGTTTAGTTATTTGTTGTGGTATTTATAGTTAGTACCATATTCAAGTCGAGCTTTATGGTTGTATATTTTAACGTTATTATACAATTTAATACTTTGAAGCTATGATGGCTCAGTGGCATTGGCTACAGACTGCCGTGCCGCAGGACCATGGTTCGAATCCCGCCGCGGGCTTGAGCTTCACCGCGTGGTGGAAGGGCATTTTGCGCATGCCCGCCTGGCTAGCGACCACCCTCAAGTAGAAATCTGTCGCCAAGCACCTAACGGTGTGTTCCGGCACCGTGAAGTTCCAGGCATATGAGACTTAATAACTTTGCCTCAAAGTGACGGGCGCAGTGCAATTCGTGATATGTGACGAAATGCATCTGTTATAGGTAGAGGTTAGTCCGCTTAACACCAGGTAGGCCTCGTGCTTTGACTGTCAAATAAAAAAATTTTTTTTTTTAATCATTTGTTTACCTATACATATGTCAGTAAATGTTAAATTGTAACTATTACGGTTTAAAACCTTTCAAACGGACGGGTAGACTATTATAATAGTGCTCTCTCGTACGGAAGCTTAAAAACACAGGATACCCCCAAGTACTTGTTTGGGGTGTAGTTAAGGCTAGTGTTTTCGCAACTCTTACATCTCCAAATATACATAGTTTCCTCATATATTAAATACAAAGTGTTCAAGCACGTTGATGTTTAAGCCTATCTATGCTTCCGGTTTGTCAGTTTTTCGTTTTATTATATATTTTATATCTTAATGTGAAAATGAGAATTACAAAACGATTTTAACAAATAAGGCGTAAAGTATGCGTGCAAACTTTCAACGAGTTAGTTCACTTGGTAGTAATTTAACAACTTTAAACGGTTTAAATCACGTATATTTATCATTATTTTGGTCCCGACGTTGTTTAAAGTTGTTTAATTACCATGTGTAATAATCGCGAAAACCTAAGACAACATTATAATATACTTGGCATTCAAAATAACTATGAAGGCACCAGCCGTACTTAAGTGTTTTATTTATTTATTTTAAGACGCACCAACGACTTATTCACTAAACTTTGAAGACAATATATGGACAAATGTTATTATTGGGTAGGTGAATATAGACATATATATATAATAATAATTAATTATTTCGACCAACTCAGATCATACAATATTAATTATTATCAAGACACAATAGAAGGCACATAAAATTGTAATAAATAAACTAGCATTAGACACTGCATTGATACTAATAGTTGTGATACGTCAAATTAAGTTTTTGAAGCGCTCGTAGCGAAGTTTACTTAGCTGTTCTTAACCGATCAGCAAAGTTAAGCAACGTCGCGCGCGGTCATGAGTTGGATGGGTGACCGCTAGTGACATTACTACTGAGCGTTTCCGTGCTTCGGAGGGCACGTTAAGCCGTCGGTCCCGGTTGTTGTCTTAGGATGGCAGTCGTTATAGCATGGTGGTAGGGCATTTTGCGAATGCCCGCCTGGCTAGCTACCACCCTCAAGTTGAAAATCTGTCGCCAAGCACCTAACAGTGTGTTCCGGCAGCTGTCCTCGGGAGCCAGTACTTCTAGGTTAGCCTGAACAACATATTCGACCACATCATCACTTACCATCAGGTGAGATAGTGGTCAAAGGCTAACCTATCAGGCATAAAAAAAAAAAAAAAAAAAAAAAAAAAAAAAAGTAAATAAGTCTGAATACATTAAATTAAATTGAAAATATGTAGGTACATTAATGAAATGTCAATTAAATAATAATTATGGATAAAATAAAAATGTATAAAATAAAATATCAATTCAATGTGATAGTTTATAGTATATAGTTTATAGTTCCAACTGATAGTGGGTTAGAGCATTTAGACTCCCTATGAGTCCAAATGCTTTTACTGTAGTAGCTGTAGTATTGTAGTAGCTGTACTGTTGTTTATAGTTTGTAGTATTTGTTTAATAAATAAATAATACATCTAGTTATTCAATGTCAATATAGCACAAAGTCAATTATGTTCTATTTATAGTCAATAAGTGAATCCTAGAGCACTGGTTCAAGTATATAGACGACTAACTTACATGCTGTACATTATATAATATTTAACGTACTTTGTGGTTTCTCCTGCTCTTATCAAATCGCAAAATCAACCAACAAATATCCACAACGTTCGAGCAAATTCCGCTTGCACCGCTCACTTTCAGGCAAACTGCTCGATCCGCTCGATCCGCTCTCTAATGAAGCGAGATGTCCAGGGAAATCACCGGTTTATTAGCTTTAGAATATAAATTGTGCTCGTTTGGACCAATTAAGAGTGCGTGTTAGGGCGGTTAGCCCTTAATGGCATCATTTTTGGGTTGAATTTTCTTTTTAACTGCCATCGTAGTATTTCTGTGTGAAGTTACAATCGATTTTGTTTTACTAGTGGGTTTTGTGCTACCTGCTAAAAGAGTGCATTTTGATTCTTTACCTGAATATGTTTGGCATATATTTGTTTTGCATTTTAAACATTGGCATGGGGGTTTTTGAGAATATTTGTATTATTTTCATATTTTTTTAGTACCCGCCACGCGGGCTTGAGCTTCAACTCATGGTGGAAGGGCATTTTTTGAATGCCCGCCTGTCTGTCGCCAAGCACCAGTAGTTAAAAGAATTTGTGAAATTGATGTAACATTTTTTGTAACATATATTTTTATACCTACTTACTTACCTTATATGGATATCATGCGTTTCCTCCCCCCCCCCCCCACTCCCCTCCCTTGGGAGGCCATCCTGGTGATATTTTTTTAATTCTTGCTCTCTCTTAAATAGAATTAGTGACTATAAGTTTCATATCAGACACACTAACTTGAGATGTGTATGTTTAGTAAATATTTTAACGAATCGACTAACAAGTAGAGTGTTTAATGCGGTTGTAAGTTATAAATTCCTACTCGGTCTAGAAACGCATTAATTTCAAATAGGCATTATGTTTTTATTATCAATAAATATTAGACAAAAACTTTTTTTTTCTTTACTTATATTCGTTATGAAAATTTGAGTGCTTAACACCGATGAAATCAGTCCTATTCGGACTATACTAATTCCAAGCAAAAAGGTAACCTTAAATTTAACAAATAATACTCGTATGTACTTAGTAGCATTAGTAAATGAGTAGTGTATTAAAAGATGCAATATTTTGATACTTAATGTACCTACCTCTTTAATTTTTTTAGAGTTGTTATTTTGACGGACCAAGCTCGATGCCCACCTGATATTAAGCGGAGCTAGTTCGCTACACATGATACATAACAGATGCATTTCATCACAAGTCACGAATTGCACTGCGAATTGCACTTTAAGACGTAGTTGTTAATTCTCATGTGCCTGTTATTTCACTGGCTATCAAGGACTGTTTCCGGAACACACCGTTAGGTGCTTGGTGACAGATTTCCTACTCTTAGCTAGTCAGGCGGGCAATCGCTAAATGCCCTTCCACCATGCGGTAAAGCTCAAGCTGGCGGTGGGGATCGAACCAGGGATCTGCGGCAGGGCAGACCATATCTACTTGCTAACTTGTTCTCGAATATGCGAGAGTTTTGCCCCAGCTATCAAAAAACTCCTATGAACGATATAAACGTAACTTTTAAATTATTATACTATCATCTAAACATAAAACAAATAGCACCATCAAAGAGACTATTGAAAGAGAATCGGAGACAAAATCGCAAGGAATCTAATAACGGACAGCGCAGCGGTGCTGACACGACAAATTGGATTAATGGATTGGCCCCTCTAGCAGACGCTTTGTTATTGGCATCTCCTGGTGGGTTTGTCGCGACGACTTTATCGAGTCGTGTGAGACACGTCAATTGTATTTTCAGCATTTTATTTTGCAAATGATAAAAATAACCTATTTTCAAATCCATTGTTGATAAGTGATACTTTTACAGCAATCGCGTAAAATCGGACTTTTCTACATAAAATATGAAGAGGTAGTATTGAGTATAAGGTTTTTTTACGCTTGATAAGTTATCCTTTGACCACTATCTCACCTGATAGTAAGTGATGATGTGGTCGAAGATGTTGTTCAGGCTTACCTAGAATTACTGGCACTCAAACAGAGCTGCCGGAACACACCGTTAGGTGCTTGGCGACAGATTTTCTACTTGAGGCATTCGCAAAATGCCCATGTTAAAATTGGTAGTACTGATGATACAGGTACTGATATTTCGGTGTTAGATTTGAGTACAGCAAGCTATAAGCTTTAAGTTTACAGCATTTTAGTACGGAATACTGACTGGAAAAATATCACAATATTAAATCATCGTCTAGTAGAAAAACTGTCCCCAAGCACCTACACTAAAGAGGTCCAGTAGCTGCCCTTGAATAAATAGATCAAGGTTAAAATTATTAGCACTATAAAACAGCTCTAAAGCTTTTAGCAAGACAAATGATACCTACATTAACAAGCTTGTATTCCCTGACGGCACACGCCGTATGTTGGTACATTTGACTTTGAACTCTATCTCACATGATGGTAAGTGATGATATGGACGAAGATGTTGTTAAGGCTAACCCAGAATTACATAGCTGCCGTAGCTTACTATTAGTCCTGGGCAACATATTTACTACTTGAGGGTAGAAGCTAGTAAGGCGGACATTCGTAAAATGCCCTACCACCATGAAATATGCAGCTAAAACCTTACAAGCAATTTAAGGGTTCCGTACCCAAAGGTCAAAACAGGCCCTATTAATGAAACCGGCCCCAACAAACCCAACGTCTCTACACTAAACGGCTCATATATGTAACCACTACCGAGATTAGCATTTTTGCGTCGCTTTAGATGCTCCGCGTAAAGCCATCAGGTCTTTTACTATCGTCACGCATTAGACCATTTGGTTCTAGAATAGTTGCATCACTGGCGCAGTTATTTTCATGTAATAGTATCTCAAATTTCAGTGTATAATTTACCATATCCCTTATTTAACTAGCAAACACTGAAACCATGGATATTTTTTTATTCTTTTACGGGCTGTTGCAATGCTTATTCCTAAAACACAAGGCTCGATTCGCACTTAGCTAGGTGGATAATTTTCCTAATATGTAACTATTATAAAAATAATATTTTGATATAATATTTTAATAATATATCAGATTTATATGTGCTATGTAATTTTATTGATGTGTTCTATTATATTGTTATTGTCTTAGTTTTAGTGAGTCTTTTGTAACCTTTTTTTGAGATGAAATAAAACCCCCACGTTGAGGATCGAATACGTCGACCCGGGTTGCAAGCATATCAGATGCTCATCATCAGGACGAGTTCACAATTTGTGACGCAGCATTGTTTTTACCGATTAATTTATTTAACATAATCTTCATGGTACGTAAGCATATTGCGAATTCTCCCCTGTTAACATCAACCATTCTCATAATATTTAATATTCTCTACATAATTTATAGCATGTTAAGAAATTCGTACGGCAGCATCGCAACAATACGCCACAGAAGCCAGAAATATAATATATTTCGTCAATTTTCCTTGGTAATCATATAATATCGGCTAAATAAAAGTTGGACTTGCACAACGAGGGTTTCGTTCTCATCATATAAATCAAGGATTATATTTTATCATGTTTTAACATTACTTGTCAAAATTAAACAAAAAATCATAAATCAGTGTTTGTTTTGCTTTCCATTCTTCAGTACTGCGCAGAACACTTACCTGTTCTGATCGATCTGTTCCTGTTATGAGCAGAAGCAATGATAGCCGAGCCGTTATAGCTATGACTGCCATGCGACAGGTCCATTGTTCAATTCCCACCGCCGCGCCGGTTTGAGCTTCACCGCATGGTGCAAATGTTTGCCTGGCTATAGCAGGCGTAACCTATTACGTAGAAAATCTGTCGTCAAGGACCTGATTGTTGTTCTGTGTGCACCTGTGTATTCCGGCAACGGTCCTTGAGAGCCAGTAATGTTTCAGGCACATGAGACTTATCAACTATATGTCTCAGAGAGACGGGCGCAGTGCAGTTTGTCAGTTTGATGAAATGCATGTGCAGAGGTTACCGCTGAACATGAACTGAGCTGCGTGCTTGTCCCGTCATAATACCAATTAAAAAAGCAGTAACATAAAATTGCCACTTCCTAACACCACCACGGACTAAGTAAAACGAACATTTCTTGAAGAATTTCAGATACTATCCAACTTCCTTAAAACTTATCCCTCGAAGCTTAACCAAAACAATCGAAACTTCAAAGGATTTGCAAAAGGCCCGCGCGGCTCCATGTCTTTGGCCACTACATAAGTTACTTAACTACTTAAGCGTACTTAACGTTACTTAACCGACGGGAGGTAAAAAGGAATCCCTTGAGGCAAAACTCCACAAACTACTCAGCTATTAATGTAACTATGCTGAAACTGTCCGTGTGTAGTAATTTCGTAAATGGCTATTTATTTCCCCCTTGCTGAATGTTGGAAGGGCAAAACAGTTTTACAGTTTTTCTAAAAAGAAAATTCTCTGTAGCATTTTGAAGTCTGAAACTGTGCTAGGTTGATGGATATTGGTTCGTGCTCTATTAGGTGGGCAAACAACATGCCTGACAATATGAGGGTGGTTTTGAAGCGCTATAGCATAGCTCACTTAGTCCTTCTTAACCGATCAGCTAAGTTAAGCAATGTCCACTGCTGTCATGACTTGGATAGTTGATTGCTACTGAGCGCTTCTGCGTGCTTCGCAGGACACGTTCAGCCGTCGGTCCTGGTTGTTACTTTAGAATGGAGACGTTACAACATATTGGCAGGGCATCTTTGCGATTGCCCTGCTAGCTAGTTACCACCCTCAAATAGAAAATATCGCCAAATACCTAATGGTGAGCGACAAACAGTAATTCTAGGATAGCCTGAACAACATCTTCGATCACATCTTCACTTACTATCATGTGAGATATTGTTCAAATGCTAGCATATAAAAAATGTTTTATTTATTATTTTATTAGATCCCTGGAGTTTAACGATTACTATCGAAAAATACATGCTTGTCGATGTTTGTATATTTTGTTTTGCATAAAGTTTCTGATAGGATAAAAGTGGCGTTTTTTTAAAGTGATAAGATAGCTTTGATTTTATATATTAAAGGACAACTGCTGAAACATTTCAATAGGTGCTAGGAGGCTAGGACTTTTTATAACAGTGGTATTTAGGCAGACGAAATTCCGTTATTTGTGCTGGCTAGCTTTTAGCGTGCTGTACTTAAGTTTATCACCGCCCATTCAGTAGCTGATTAGCTATTAACTTATTAGGAACCGGCTAGGACCCGCGTTATATTTACCGGAAAGATTCCGTTACGCGCGCCTATCTCAGTAACTCGCGCTGATGCCCGTGCTCGTCGCTTCGCGCAATCGTGACTCTCAGTCGAGGGACTTTAAAACAGTGCGAAACTCTTCGGTAAATATAACGCGGGTCCTAACCGGTTCCTAATAAGTTAATATGGGTAAAGCTCGCGATAGCTTTCAAAGTGAACTTATTTGTCAAAAAATGTAAAACTGGAAAGATTTTTTATTTATTTATTACTGTAATAATAGTTCTATACACAGTACTATTGAGACTTTTCAAAGTACACGTTTTGTAAAAACCTAGTGGGATAAAATTGTCAAACTAGTTTTGTATACAGAACCAACGGAACTAAGTCTCACCAGTACCACACTAGTGAGATTTTTCGTCCTATTGGATTGGTATAGAATTACAACACACAATTGGTGGAAATAAATCGTATTTTTGTATTACTCGCATGTACGTGGAGGATATAATCATCTAGAAATACTTTAAAACATGTTCCATTATTCCAATTAAACGATATAAGTAAAACTTCACTCACAAAAAAATAGACTACTAGAACCACTGAACTTACCATATAAGAAACGGAAGAAACGGCACCCGTACCTTGAACATGGCACTGTCAAATCAGGTGACGTCTCCAGATTAAGTCTCAATATTGTGCGCATTTTTTTGTTTTTTGTGACGAAACAAGCTGGAGGCCCACCTGATGTTAAGCGGACTAACCTCTGCCTATAACAGGTACATTTCATCACAAGTCACGAAATGCGCCCGTCACTTTGAGACATAGATGTTAAGTCTCATGTGCCTGTAATTTCACTAGCTCTCAAGGACTGCTGCCGGGACACACCGTTAGGTGCTTGGCGACAGATTTTCTACTTGAGGGTGGTAGCTAGTCAGACGGGAATTCGCAAAATGCCCTTCCACCATGCGGTGAAGCACAAGCCGGCGGTGGGGATCGAACCAGGGTACTGCGGCATGGCAGTCCATAGCTAATACCGCTCGGCCATCATTGCTTCAGCTTCTCCTAGGTGCACGCCTCTCTGACTCTGTGGGTGTTCATTAAAGCGTATTCCATTTTATATTATACAATGGTATGTGCAATATAATGCAATGCAATGCATGACAACGTGGAGAAAATTTTACATAAGCTTATAAGCTTGTTTTATTTTTTTTACACATTGTCATGTTATTAGCCCGTACTCTATCTTCCTTTTTTTGTTTAAATCGATGAATTGAAGAAACAATTGCCGTGTCTCACACGAATCGATAAAGTCGTCGCGACAAACCCACCAGGAGATGCCAATAACAAAGCGTCTGCTAGAGGGGCCAATCCATTAATCCAATTTGTCGTGTCAGCACCGTTGCGCTGTCCGTTATTAGATTCCTTGCGATTTTGTCTCCGATTCTCTTTCAATAGTCTCTTTGATGCTGCAATTTGGTTTTTGTTTAGATGGTACATGGAGACATTACAAAAATAATCGTCTTTTGGATATATAATTTAGTAATTTTACAAGTCTCGAACAAACCAGATGACAAGCATCTCAGGTCTATGAAATCGTGTTACTTACAGCACCAAAGACAAACAATGCTTGATCGGCCAGTCTATCACTAATACTATATTGGATATCCTCAGCAATAATTAGTTGCATCCTCCGGTTTCACCTGAGTGAGACAATGATGAAAATAGTATGACGTTTTTTTTTATGATATTGTGATGGAACAAGTTCGAGGCCCACCTGATGTTAAGCGGACTAACCTCTGCCTATGACAGATGCATTTCATCACAAGTCACGAATTGCACTGCACCCGTCACCTTGAGACATAGTTGTTAAGTCTCATGTGCCTGTAATTTCACTGGCTCTCAAGGACTACTGCCGGAACACACCGTTAGGTGCTTGGCGACAGATTTTCTACTTGAGGGTGGAGTGTGGAGGTGGCGTGTACTGCGGCGCGGCAGTCCATAGCTATTACCGCTCGGCCATCATTGCTTCAAATAATTATGATAAAAAGTATCCCGTGTTAAACCAAGACCTAATCTATCCATATTCAAAGTTTAATCCAATTCGGTGCACCCATTTCAGCGTAACAAACATCCTCATATCTCACTCAAACACTAACTTTGGCTTTCATTTATTTTTAGGATAAAAATTAAAGAATCATATTATAAATGGTCCTGATACAATGAAGGTCACATGCTGTTATATATTACTATAGCTACAGCTATACATACAAACATCAAAATATGTGTGATTATAGAACCAACTGTAAAATAAAAAAGCACAAAAGGTTAATTGGCCAAATTAAAAAAGTAGTAGTAGGTTTTTAAAAAAGTACTGCATCTACAGGATCGTTCACTGCTGAACACCACCTCCTTGGACTTAGGGACGGGATTGCCATAATCCCCACACTTGGCAGGCAGCTTGGGAATCACAGTGTTTTTTTTTATGCTTGATAGGTTAGCCTTTGACCACTATCTCACCCGATGGTAAGTGATGATGTGGTCGAAAATGTTGTTCAGGCTAATCTAGAAGTACTGCCTCTCAAGGACAGCTGCTGGAGGAACACACCGTTAGGTGCTTGGCGACAGATTTTCTATTTGAGGGTGGTAGCTAGCCAGGCGGACATTGGCAAAATTCCCTACCACCATGCTATAACGACTGCCATCCTAAGACGACAACCGGGACCGACAGTTTAACGTGCCCTCCGAAGCACGGAAGCGCTCAGTAGTAATGTCACTAGCGGTCATCCATCCAACTCATGATCGCACGCGACGTTGCTTAACTTTGCTGATCGGTTGAGAACAGCTAAGTAAACTTCGCTACGAGCGCTTCAAAAGCGTTCAAAAGTTCTTCAGAAGTCGCTGCTACCTACCACCTTCTACTGGTATGTTTTGTTTTGTCGCCTCATACGAGTCAATGGGAAGATATGGGGTTAAAAAAAGGTTATATATAAATATAAGGTACGTGGTAAATATGTAAGGAGTCCTGTTTTAGACCGAGTCACTTTTGACGGGATTTTATATATTTCTATTCCATATACTCTTTCTTTCACTACTATTCTATGATAGTTACGATTTTAGAAAAAATATAAGAAAACGGAACCGACTTCCAACACTGACAAGTATGAAATACCTTGTTGAAGTCAGTACCATGCTGATTTAAAACAATGACCTCACATTATCATGGTCTGACTTCCACAGGTTATATCATACGTTTCAGAGTTGGAAGTCGGTTCCGATATTATAAATATTTTTTTTTCTGTTTTTAGTGGTGCATAACGTTAGAAGATTGTTAAAGCAAGACATTTTTTCTATCTGTGGCACGAGCCACCTCAAGTGACAGCTACTGTAATGTTACTGCCTATTTTACAACGGCTTTGGGCTTCTAACTTGTCCTGGGAAGAAAGGCTGCCAGCTGAAATTGAACATGAATGGCTTTCATTCTTAAAAGGAATTCCATCCATAAATGAAATTGCCATACCTCGTCACGTGGTTTGTAACACTGCAGTCTGCATCACCCTTCATGCTTTCAGTGATGCTTCCTTAAGAGCTTACAGTGCCTGTATATATCTGAGATCGCTTTCAGCTAATGGCCAAGTTAATGTACATTTAGTTACAGCTAAAAGCAAGGTCGCACCGTTAAAGGGAAACATGACAGTTCCACGTCTGGAGTTAGCTGGATCATTATTAGCAGTGAGACTAGCAACCAAAGTAAAAAATGCTTTGAGGCTCAATGTAGATGATTGGCGCTTCTGGTGCGATTCAACAGTTGTGCTAGGTTGGATAAGAACTCCTAAATCTAGTCTTAAGGCATTTGTACTCCATCGAATTAACGAAATTACAGAAACAACAGATGCTTCCGAATGGGCCTATGTTCCCACTTCCAAGAACCCTGCTGATATAGGGTCTAGAACTTGCAATGCAACTCAATTAAAAAATTCTAGCTTGTGGTGGACAGGTCCAGATTTTTTATTGCTCCCTGAAGCTAAATGGCCGAAACAACCAAACACTGTTCCCACAGAATTACCTGAAATAAAATCTCATTGCAACATAGTTGCAGACCAAACTGACATAATGAACAAGTTTTCTGATTATAGTAAACTACAACGTGTAGTAGCTTACATGCTGCGATTTGTACACAACTGCCGGTCACCATCTAACAAAGATAAAGGTCACCTATCCATACCGGAGTTAAACAATGCCACAGTGGCCCTCTGTAAGTTTGTTCAAGTAGACAAATTTAACAAAGAATATAAGAGTCTAGCAGCTAAAGGTAACCTACCAAACAAATCATCATTGCTTAACTTGAACCCGTTTCTTTCAAAGGAAATGCTCATCAGAGTTGGGGGCAGGTTATGCAATTCAAATTATGATTATGACACTAAGCACCCAATTTTACTCCACTCATCGCATCATGTTACTTTGTTGCTGTTTAGGTATTACCACAAACTTCTCTTGCATGCTGGACCTCAGCTATTGCAATCCATCATGCGACACAAATATTGGACAGTAGGAGGACGAAACCTTGCTAGAAAGGTTACACATGAATGCCTAACATGCTGCAAGTTTTCTGGGAGGACTATTCAGCCAATAATGAGCAGCCTTCCCAAAGAGCGTGTTCATGCAGAGTACCCATTTAGTAATGTAGCTGTAGATTATGCTGGGCCAATCATGATATCAGACAGAAAAGGTAGAGGTTCCAGGCTTATTAAGTCATATTTGTGCATATTTTCCTGCCAGGCCGTCCGAGCTTGCCATATCGAACTTGTTTCTGAGTTGAGCACTCAGGGTTATATAGCCGCTTTAAATCGCTTCATTTCTCGGAGGGGAAAGCCTCTTACTGTGAATTCTGATAACGGGACCCAGTTTATTGGTGCATATAACGAACTATCCAAATTCTTAAAATCTAATTGCAGCAATATTAGTGCTTATGCAACTGAACAAGCTATTAACTTCAAATTTTCACCCGCATACAGTCCACATTTTAATGGACTAGCAGAAGGGTCAGTAAAAACCGTAAAATACCACCTTAAAAGAGTTTTGTCTCTTGCTCATCTGACATACGAAGAAATGAATACTGTTATTGTCCAAATAGAAGGAGTCATCAACTCACGACCCTTAACACCGTTATCATCGGATCCAAATGATTTAATTCCACTCACTCCCGCTCACTTTCTTCTGGGACGAACTATCACAATGTTGCCAAGTACCCCGGGTAACCTGGATGAGAACCCACACAGGATTGGGATGCTGCAACGGTACAAGAGAGTACAGGAGCTCGTCAAGCATTTTTGGAACAGATATTACAAGGAATATATTTCAGAACTTCAAAAACGTGTCAAGTGGCAGCGCAAGGATAAAACCCAGCTCTGCGTTGGAGACATGGTGATGATAAAGGACGAACGTCTCCCACCTAACCGATGGATGCTCGGAAGAGTAGTGCACCTTTACCCCGGTGCAAATGACTGCGCACGAATAGCAGAAGTCAAGACTGCTGCTGGAGTTTTGCGGAGAGCATACAATCGGTTGTGCCCACTACCTACCTTGGATGACACCGTGGAACAGGTTGTTCCACCCAGGGGAGCCTGTTAAAGCAAGACATTTTTTCTATCTGTGGCACGAGCCACCTCAAGTGACAGCTACTGTAATGTTTTTCTCTATGGAGTGACTTTTTAATCACATCGCTATTTTTCGCATTGATTTTGTTATTAGAAAATGTGAAATAAATAACTATCATTAATAGTCTACTTCAGCAAATGCAATTCGTTTTATTCAACGACTGGATAGCCCTAACAAAGATCATTCGCTGGCCTAAAATTATGTTCACTTTCAACAAGAATGGCAATTAACATTAATTATTATGAAGCAGTGATGGCTCAGTGGCATTGGCTATAGACTGCCGCGCAGCAGATCCCTGGATCGAATCCCGCCGCGGGCTTGAGCTTCACTGCATGGTGGAAGGACATTTTGAGATTTCCCGCCTGGCTAGCGACCACCCTCAAGTAGAAAATCCGTCGCCAAGCACCTAACGGCATGTTTCAGCAGCTATCCTTGAGACCCAATAATTCTAGGTTAGCCTGAACAAAATCTCCGACCACAGCCTCACCTACCATCAGGTCAGATACTGGTCAAAGGCTAACCCATCAGAAATTTTATTTCACGTTCAACTTGACGGTAAAGGTAAAGCTTCAGAAGACACAGATTACTTACTAAGTACCAGGATTAAAGCATTAAGAGTCATAACTTTTCACTCTCCGTACGAACCGACTCGGTCATTACTCCTCCAAGCGCGCTCACATGAAAGGGCGGAGGGTTCATTATAATTCCCTTTCATAGTCCCTGAATAACCCAACAATTTCACACCCACACCCACGGATAAGCGTGTTTTTTCCAACGTTACTGTTTAGCGTTCACATTCTAAGAATGCGTGGCGTGGGATTCAACTGGCTGAAAGCTGAAAGGCAAATTTTGTGAATCCGTGAATATTTTGATTGATGATGTATATTTTTTTCCGTGTGAGTAAACAGGACACTGTTGTTAAGTCTTCACTATCCATCCGTTGGTGTATCTTAGAAGATCTGTAGAGGTAATGAAATGTTCACAGAATATTAAATTTCTTTACCAAAAAAGTAAACCGAATCTAACACTCAAATGTGTGAAATAACTTGTTGAAGTAGGTACCATGATGGTGGGGTGCTTGGTCAGGATACCTCCTCGTGTGCCTGAACGCTGCTGGTCTCTTACGGATACGTTTTATCCGGGGGGTACAGCAGTGTCTTGGGCTGGTGCGCCCTGGGCAGCAGTCAATAACTTCTCTTTATGGGATCTTGTTGGCTGCTGGCTAAAATCCTGACGGGTAGGTGCTCTCCGCGTGTCCCTATGAAGGTAGCATAGGGCACAGTGGACGGGCAGGCGGTTTATCCGCGGAGTTGGGGTCCCGAGAAGGGACAGCGGACCCGTAGGGTCGACGGATGGCCGGTCTGCAAGGCTGGTGGCGTGACAGGGTTACCCTGTCGTGCACGGGGGAGAAGTGACTCCAAGTCGCTTTCGATGATGGGCTATATAGGCCGTGGGCGCGGCAGGGAGGGTCAACTCGGCCACCCTGTCGGGCAAACTCAGACGGCAGTCGCGTAACAGTGGCTGCAGCGGACCTTCGGGTCGTAGGATGGCGGGCCTCCAAGGCCCGCGGCGCGGCAGGGATCGGTCAATCCGGCCACCCTGTCGGGCGTTATGCGTCTCCAAATCCCAAGGTTGTGCTTGCCGAGGGGATGTATGGTCGGGGGGAACCCGGCCGCTAGAGCACCATATGGGGATCCAACCCCTTAAAAATGGAACAAACACCATGAATAACAAGGCGAATGATAATATTCCCCAGGAGGGCAATGGTCATCTGGCCACACAATCCCTCGGTGCTTCTGCTGAAGCATCCTGCCCCGTCGTATCTGGGGGGGGCACCATCCGCCTCGGGGTTTCGGCCCCACAGAAGTCGAAGATGAAGTTAAGAGGAAATATGAAGAAGAAGGAGAAGAGTGATGAGGAAAGAAAGAAGGAGATGGAAGTGGAAGCCGCTGAAAGCTCACTGGCATCTGATTCAGACGCAAGTGTACAAACAGCGACTTCATGTCATTCGGAAGGTCGACTATGGAGAACCAAAAGACGCCGTTTCGTTGATTCAGTGTCACAATCGGAAGGTGAAGGGAACACCACCAAAGTGTTCAAGACCCCATCCTTGATGGATGTTTCGGGCTTCCGAAAGAAAAAGAAAACGGAGGAAGTGGCAGAAAGGCGAATAATTACCTGCGCTCAAGCAGAAGAGGAGATTGAGGAGCTGTCACGCCAGGCTGAAGCTAATCGTATAGCACTGGGAGTTTCCGGGACAGTGGCGACTGACAGCAAGACGGCCAAGGCTTTGTCCAAACAGGTTCTTGATGATGTTAATATTATCTGCAATGTAGCGGCGAAGTCACGCAATCTTAAGGGCACGTTTCAGAAATCTCTAAAAGAAGCAGCAGCTTCAATCAAAGCCGCAGTGCTGGTTTTGGAGAACCGCACTTCTACCGAGGAAACTGCCAAGCTCACGGAGGATAATGCACGCTTACACAGCGAGGTGGCATGCCTCCGCGAGGAGTTGGCAGAGCTGCGAAAGGAGATTAAAGCTAAAGGGTCTCAGGAATTCCCACCATCTCGATCTTCACAGAAATCGAAATCGACATCAGGAAAGGCTAATCTGCTGGCGCCTGTCTCTATAACAGGGGAGAATATTGTTGAAGAACTGACTCGCTCTATTATGCTACAAGTAGGTAGCATGGTGAGTGCGCGCTTTGAAGCCCTAGAGGAGCGTCTTCTCCCGGAGAAGCGTCTGCGACCGCCCCTAGCAGTGGATCGCAATAATGCGGCAGCAGTTCCTGCTCTAACGCCAAGACCGGTGGCTAAAACCAAGTCCCAAGCAGATGCGGGTGTGTCAAAGGGCAAAACATCTGGTTCTAAGCCCCGAAATGGCCAGAAGGGACTGCCTGCAAAGGTGGCTCAGGAGAAGATGGTTTCTCGTCCACTTCCGCCAGCACCTGAGTCCATGGACGAGGGTTGGTCTGTAGTGACGAAGCGTGGTGCAAGACGTGCGAAGGCCTCAAATGCCATGGCAACGACGGTGCCAAAAACCATGGAGAGACCAAAAGGTCAAGTGGCGCAGGTGAAGCTCCGGCCTCCTAAATCTGCGGCCGTGCTTATCAAACTGCGGCCCGAGTCAGAGAAAAACGGGATCACCTACGCTAAAGTGCTGGCCGACGCAAGAGCAAAGGTCAATCTCGCTGAATGTGGTATAAGCAGCCTCCGTTTTCGGAAGGCGGCAACGGGTGCACGTATTCTGGAGGTGCCAGGTGCGACAAGTGGCAACAGAGCGGACTCCTTGGCTGAGAAACTAAAGATGGCCCTAGACCCGGGAGTGGCTGAGGTGTCGAGGCCAATGAAGTGCGCAGAAATGCGTGTTTCCGGGCTTGACGACTCTGTCACGACTGTGGATGTAGTCGCAGCCATCGCGGAGCGAGGTGGTTGCTCAGGAGACTCCGTGAAAGTTGGGGAAATTAAACGGGGTCCCCGGGGCACCTGCTCTATCTGGGTGCGGTGCCCGGTGGCTGCCGCCAAGAAGATTGGAGAGAGTGGGCGCCTCTTAGTTGGTTGGGTGTCAGCACAGGTTCACTTGTTGCGGCCTCGGGCTCTGCAGTGCTATCGCTGCTTGCAGGCAGGACACGTAAGAGCACAATGCACATCGGAGGTAGACCGCAGTGACCAGTGCTACCGTTGTGGCCAGGATGGCCACAAAGCAGCAAAGTGCACTGCCGCTCCAAGGTGTTCGCTCTGTGCAGCCGCGAACAAAACGTCAGACCATAGGGTGGGCAGCAAAGGTTGCTCTCCACCGAAACCAAGAAAGGCAGTGAAAGCTCCAACAACAGCAAGCTGCCCCTCAACTCAGGCGGAGGGCGTGGAGGCGATGATGACCAATTAGTATTAATTATGGCTCATCGCTTTCTTCAGGCGAACCTCAACCATTGTGCCGCTGCACAAGACCTTCTCTTGCAGAGCATGGCACAGTGGCTGATTGATGTGGCAGTGGTTGCTGATCCATACTTTATCCCTCCTCGGGATGACTGGGTGGGTGATGTGGATGGATTGGTGACCATCATCGCTTCGCCGGCTGCCGGACCCCTTCCAGTAATTGCGCGAGGACTGGGGTACGCTGCAGTGAAATGGAAGGGAATGGTCCTCATCGGGGTTTATTTCTCGCCCAATAGGAGTCTCGCTGAGTTTGAGCAGTTTCTGGATAGTGTAGGGACCCTTATCGGGCAGACTCTACCGTGTCCAGCGCTAGTTGCGGGGGACCTAAATGCTAAATCTAGGGCTTGGGGGTCCCTTGTGACTGATGCACGAGGTGAGACTCTGGAGGAGTGGGCGACGATGGTGGGTCTTTCGATTCTGAACCAAGGGTCAGCGAACACGTGCGTGCGACATAACGGTGGCTCCATTGTGGACGTCACGTTTGCGTCCCCTTCTGTTGCACGCCGTGTCCTGGGCTGGAGAGTTCTGGAGGGTGTGGAGACGTCATCCGACCATTTATATGTTCGATTTGAGGTCTCTGCATCCTCAGACACTCCCAGCGCTAGAAGCTTAGGAAGTAACTCCCCGAATTTACCCAGATGGGTTCTTAAGAGCATGGACAGAGAAGCTCTAGTAGAGGCATCCATTGTCCAAGCCTGGCAGTCCTTTCCGGAAGGGCCAGTCGAAGTTGAGCTCGAAGCGGAGTGGTTTCGGGGCGCCCTGTCGCAAATTTGCGACGCTGGCATGACCCGAGCAAAACTTCGACCTCCAAAGCGGCAAGTGTACTGGTGGTCAAACGCGATTGCCGATCTTAGGATCGAGTGCGTAACGGCCAGACGCCAGTATACTAGGCATCGTCGACTGCGGCACCGGGATGAGGAGACTGAGAGGCAACTGTATGAGGCTTACCGATCCAAGGTAATCGCCCTTCAGCTGTCGATCAGCAATGCCAAATTACAAGCAAGGGCAGAGCTTTTGGAGACTCTCAGTCAAGATCCGTGGGGGCGGCCCTATAAGACGGTCAGGGGGAAATTACGTCCCTGGGCTCCCCCACTAACTGAGACTCTCGAACCCCCACTGCTGGAGGAGGTGGTAACAGCATTGTTTCCTAACAGTGTCGAACACCAACCTCCGAATATGGCTCCTCTGCTAGAGGAAAGAGGAGAGCAGAGGGAACAGGACGTCGAAATACCGCCAGTGTCGCAGGGAGAGCTAGGTGCGGCCGTATTGAGGCTGAATGTCAATAAGGCCCCAGGTCCAGACGGCATACCTGGGCGTGCTTTAGTATTGGCTCTCGGGACCCTGGAGGACCGGTTCCGGCGGTTACTTGACGCCTGTCTAGAAACGGGACAATTTCCATCTCAGTGGAGGACGGGCAAGCTTGTCCTTTTAAGGAAGGTTGGACGCCCCGCAGAGTCTCCCTCCGCCTACCGCCCAATCGTGTTGCTGGACGAGGCTGGCAAGCTTTTTGAGCGAGTCATCGCCCGTCGGCTCACGAAACACCTGGGGGAGGTGGGCCCCAATTTATCCGACCATCAGTACGGATTTCGAGTGGGTCGCTCGACCATCGATGCCATCGAACGCGTCAGGGCCCTCTCTGACGAGGCGACTTCCCACGGCGGGGTTATGCTGGCGGTGTCACTTGACATCTCTAATGCATTTAACTCCTTGCCGTGGACGTGTGTCAGGGAGGCTCTGAAGTTTCATGCTGTGCCTCCTTACCTCTGTCGGATTGTTGGGACCTACCTCTCAGAGAGGTACGTATCGTACCAGGACCATGGAGGGGTGGAACAGAGGCGGAAAATGTCGTGCGGTGTTCCACAGGGTTCGGTTCTCGGACCGCTTCTGTGGAACATCGGTTACGACTGGGTATTGCGGGCAAATCTCAATCCGGGCGCCCACGTGATCTGCTATGCAGATGACACGTTGGTGACTGCCCGGGGCGAGACCTTCGAGGAGGCTGCACGTCTTGCCACGGAAACGGTGGCCCTTGTTGTCGGCAGGATAGGGTTGTTGGGACTCCGGGTCGCGCTCAACAAATCGGAGGCCGTATGTTTTCACGGCCCTCGGCGGGCGCCGCCAAGGGGTTCCTTTATCTCTATCGGTGAGACCCGGATCGGGGTCGAGTCCACGATTAAATACCTTGGACTCGTCCTCGATAGCAGATGGAATTTCCGCGAGCACTTCACTCGCATGTCCCCCCGACTCATTGGTGCAGCTGCTGCTTTGAAGCGGCTGATGCCCAACATCGGGGGACCGAGAGCGAGCAGCCGCCGCCTGTACTTGGGGGTGGTGCGATCCATGGCCCTTTATGGGGCACCCGTATGGGTGGATGCTCTGACGGCACACAACGTCACTCTGCTAAGGAGATCTCAGAGAATTATGGCCGTCGGGGTCATACGTGGGTACCGCACCACCTCCTACGAGGCTGCGTGCTTATTGGCAGGGTCTCCCCCGTGGGACCTGGATGCCGAAGTCCACGCGTGTTTATACGAGTGGCGCTTGCAACTTCGTATCCGCGGGGAGATTCCTTCACCAAGTGAGTTACAAGCATGGAAATTCCATGCTCGGCAGTCCCTTATCGGGAAATGGATGGAGCGGCTGTCCCAACCACGGGCTGGCCACTGGACTGTCGAGGCCGTTCGACCAGTCCTCCAAGACTGGTTGGACAGAGAGCACGGGTCATTAACCTTCCGGGTGGTGCAGATACTGACGGGGCATGGTTGCTTCGGAAAGTATCTGCACCGTATTGCCGGAAGGGAACCGACACCAGAGTGCCACCATTGCGGCTGCGCCGAAGACACGGCGCAGCATACTCTCGAGGAGTGCCCAGCGTGGCAAAGTGAGCGCCGCGAGCTCATCGCAGTAGTGGGGGACGACCTCTCGCTTCCATCATTGGTTAAGGCCATGGTGGAAAGTGACAGGTCGTGGAACGCGGGGCTAGATTTCTGCGAGAAGGTTATGTCGCAGAAAGAGATTGCGGAGAGGGAGAGAGAGATCTCCTCCACACTCCCTATCCGCACCCGGAGACCCGGGCGTAGAAGGAGGGTATATCATGCCCTCCTCCAACCCCCATAACAGAGGCCTTGGCGATGGACATGGGGGTGTCCTTCGCCACACTAAACACCAAAGACCTCGAGTAGGCACGTGCGGTGTTACCACGCGTCACCAAAGATGAAGAAGAGGAGTAACTCCACGAGGACGGAGCCCTGCCAGGGGCCGACGCTGTCCGGGCCACGGTAGAGTTCACAAGCGTTCCCGTTGCCCTGGCATAATGCGTCCGGCAGGAAGATCGTGTGGTTTTTAGTCGGTAGGGGCACTTGCTGCTGTGGGAGTAGTTGGTGTCGAGCCCGACATATCCCGCGCCACCCCCCCTGAGGTGGACGGGAATGCGTAAATGCATTTTCCACACGTACAAAAAAAAAAAAAAAAAAAAAAAAAAAAAAAAAAAAAAAAAAAAAAAAAAAAAAAAAGGTACCATGATGGTTCAGAAGTACCTATTATCACAATATTGTGCGCATGGTACCGACTTTCACAAGTTATTTCACACATGTGCGTGTAGAAGCCGGTTCGATTTTATGGTAATAAAAAAAAATTCACCCATTTTGACTCTTGTTACTGTCAGTCACTGTCAATGAATATATTATCAAGAAAATTCTTTTCAGTTATTGGAGTGTAACTCAAAAACTGCTTGATTGATTTTGATGAAATTTGAATGTGACCACAAGGCAAGCATCAGCTTATAAATAAAAAAAAGAATCATACAATCGGTTCACCCAGACAAAAGTTCTGATGAACCAACATAAAAAAAATACCGATTTGAGTACCTCCTCCTTTTTTGAAGTCGGTAAAAAATGAACATAAAATTTGGTAATCACATATGATTTTAACGTTTTGTCGAACTAGCCAATGTTACCTCCAATATCTGGTGAATGCTTAGGAATTCCGAATTCAAAATATTTTTTTATTTAGGGCCTGTTTCAGAATGTTCGAGTAAGTTTCGGTTATACAACCCAGAACATAAAATAACTGAATGATAAAAATGGCAGATAACATGCAGCGCGATTCAAGCTTTAACCGACGGATAGGCTAAATCGATGACTGTGAAACGCCTAGATAGTGTTTTATTTAGTGTTATAAATATGTTCTGGGTAGTTTAACCGGAACTTACTCGAACATTTTTTTTTTTATATGTTATCATGGAACAAGCGCGAGGCCCACCTGATACAAAGCGGTATCCTCTGCCTATAACAGATGCATTTCATCAAGTGATGAACTGCACTGCGCCCATCACCTTGAGACATACCTGTTAAGTCTCATTATGCCTGTTATTTCACTGGCTCTCAAGGACTGCTGCCGGAACACACCGATAGGTGCTTGGCGACAGATTTTCTGCTTGAGGTTGGTCGCTAGCCAGGCGGGCATTTGCAAAATGCCCTTCCACCATGCGGTGAAGCTCAAGCTCTGGGTGGGATTCGAACCATGGACCTGCTGCGCGGCAGTCCATAGCCAATGCCACTGAGCGATCACTGCTTCCGAACATTCTGAAACAGGCCCTTAGGCTTGTATATTTGTGATTCAAATTTAGTGATGCATTTGTTTTCGCGCTATATATTTTTGGTCAAATACATATATTTGATTACAGTTTTAATATTGTTATGTTTGCAATAACGCCTGCTATGCCGATTACATTACAAAATCACAAATATACGATAGGATTTATTTTTTTAAATCCCGCACATGACTTAAATTTTGCCTATCGTATATTTGTGATTTTGTAATTTGATTACAGTGTTTCAGATTTCAAAGTTAGTATCAGCACCTCAAAAACACAATTAAAGAAACACCTCCCTAAAAATAGTAATTGCACTATCAAAAGCACCATTTGGAGAGGATTGGAGACAAAGTCCAAAAGAATCCAATAACGGACAGCGCGCTGACATGGCAAATGGGATTAATAGATAGTCCCCTCAGCAGACGCTTTGTCTTTGGTTTCTCATAGTAATACTGTCAAAATAGTCGTATAGGAAACTTTCAATTAGTTGGTAGAAGATTCTAGAATTTCTTCATAATATCGAGTATTCTCGATCGTGCACTTGTAGAGTCAAGACCTCCTAAGAATGCTTCGTGTAGAATCGAAACGCGTCGAAAACTCTTCTAGTTTGGCTGCGTGGCGTTTGTGATGCCACGTCGGCTCAACAAGTAAATTAGGCGGAATTGTCACTAGATATATATTTTAAAGTGTTTTATTATAGTAGTTTATGCAACTGTCATATAATACAGGGCATGAGTGTAGTTTTTTGAAACGAGCCTCAGCCGAGTTTCAAAATAAGATTACACGAGTGTTTTAATACCTAATTATATGTTGTTGTATACACTACTTTATTAAATCTCATGGCTTTAGGTAGCTACATTAAATATATTTTTTACCTACAAAATATTACTCAAAGTCGTATGTACGAAATAGCGCCAAAATGGAAAAAGTTTGTTATTGGTCTATGGCTCGGAACCATAGCGTTGCGCGCGCAGCGCGCTCACCACAGATAATGTGTACTTAAATTGAATTGAAACCTCCTTGGTCGGGACACTCGTGTACTTTAATAGTTAAAAAAATGTTTCAAATCATTGTTTTGTTAGGAGAATAATGCTTTAATTTAACTTTTTAATTTTCTTAAAGAAGTATGTAAATAAAATATGCCAATAAACGTCTGTATTTCATTTCATAATTAGAATATTACCGAATAAGATTATATAAAGATGTTTTTTTTTAATCCAGGATAGGTAATTTGGTGTATATATCTAATTTAAATAGTTTTAATAAACCTATCCCTATCAGGACAGGTCGCATCTGATCCCATAAAACTGATGGCACTGAAATGTTCACTGCAACGGGATCCACTCGCTGATATTCCCATCGAATCCCAACCAAATTCTAGTAACAAAAGAACCAATCCATGCCGTTGAAACCTTTTTTGAATGTTTATGATATTATTGTCTCCTTAAATGGTAAGTTATCTTCTAGAACTTTCTGGTTTCCTGGTAGGTATTTTTTTATTGCCGATAATATGTACTTAAGCCTTTGACCACAATCTCACCTGATGGTAAGTGATGATGTGGTCGAAGGTGTTAACAGGCTTAACCTAGAATTACCGGCTCTCAAGGACAGCTGTCGGAACACACCGTTAGGTGCTTGGCGACAGATTTTCTACTTGAGGATGGTCGCTAGCTAGGCGGGCATTCGCAAAATGTCCTTCCACCATGCTCAAGCCCGCGGCGGAACACGAACCTTGGACCTGCTGCGCGGCAGTCCATAGCCTTTGACACTGAGCCATCACTGCTTCAAAAACCTTTTTATTAATACGTATATGTAATGACCGACAAATAACCAAATACCAGACAAACTATTGGATAATATCTGAAACTCATGTTTTCTTAAGAAATACTATTCAAGCTTAGTGAAAGTAAATTTCTGGTATTTGACACTAATTTTTATGTACATAGTAACTAAGAAATAAGATACAGTGACGAAAACAAACGATTCAGCTTTTACTGCCTATTAACAAGTCAGAAATAAGCACAAAAATCTCTATGATGAACTTAACTTCTTTAACCATTATGATTGCCTAGTACTGTATCAGCCGGATTGTACACTGCTGAACATAGATTTCCCTATTTAAGGGGGATTTGCTTTAATCCCCTTGCTTGGCAGGCGTCTTGGGGATCGCAGTTAAGATATCAGATCCTCAGACGGCTCCGCTGCCCACCTTCCGGTACCGTCCCTTTAGTCGCTTCTTACGACACCCGCAGGGAGCAATGGGGGGTGACAGTCTAACCCAGCAACCCACGGGCAAGTACCTTTAATATAAAAAAAAAACAATTTAGTAAATGTATCACTTGTGTCTAAGATGACACATTAAGTCCTTCGGTGGGGTCCGATACGAGACAAACTAAATTTTTTTGGTAATGGAGACAAATTTTTGAAAAATAGGTGCGTTTTGATTTGTTTTTCGATTTGGGGAGCTACCCGCCCGCCAAGTCTCTGGAGTCACCTAGAAAGTTTGTGGAGACGATTAAATCGAATTATGCAAAAACATCATACTTTTTGTAAGAAGTTTGTCTAGCAAATTAGTTATTCTTAATACCGTTAGATTATTTGGTGTATTTTTCTCAAGAAATTTTAAGGAATAACTGACTTCTATCAGAAAATATTCATACAAAATACATACAAAATTGAATAAACCAAACCATCTTAAACAGTATGTTTTATTTACCTTAAGTCAACAAGTGAAAAAAGAACATCTTCAATGTAGTCGGAGCCAATTAAAATATAAGCATTTTTTGGGATAACTCAAACACTACTCGTCCGATCTCAGTGAAATTTAAATAAAACCACAAAACTAGCACCAGCTTTCGAACAAAAATTTATTTCACAAATCTTGAAGCGCTAAATTACTAAATTATGAGAGGACAAATAACAGTTATGAGTCATAATATGTCCGTGGTATGCCGGGCTAGAATATCACCCCCCCATCTCTACCCGTAGCTGTGGTAAATGTTGACTAAGGATAACATACCAGAAGGTGGTCAGCGGCGCTTTCCGAGGAACTGATATCTCACAATGCTATCCCCAAGACGCCTGCCAAGCGTGGGGATTATGGCAAACCCCCCCATAATGCGGAGGCTGTGTTCAGCAGTGGACGCTCCGGTTGATACAGTACAGTGCACTACAGAGTCATATGTCTTGTTTGCTTAACGGTCAGAGCATACTCCCGCTATAGGGATGGCTCGGGTTCGAATACTGCACATGACTAATATTTCATCTTGTAATTTTGTAAAATTTTGTGTTATATCTTTTGTCTGTCTATTATTTTACATATCACGTGGAAAGTACTGAACTGACTGGGATGAAATTCACCATCTATGATCCTTTTATTGCAATCCTTTGAGCAGATCCTGACTTGGACCTCTCCACGCAAACTGGTCCTGAATAATACAGGGTCAAGTTTGACTGGTCTGGAATGTACACAAACTAAAACCATCAAAGAGAGAAGTCCCAAAAATTCCAACAAAAGATTTAGCTCCACTCCCACATCAAAAGGCAAAGATTTCCACTTGGCTCTGAAAAATGGCTGGCCACGATCATTACAGCGTTTTTAGGCTATCCAAGATTTGAGGCCGTCTTTAGCACTAAGATTAATGGTGCCTAGGACTCCTCGGAGACTAATGATGGATGGTCTCAGGATGGGAATAGCGTTTTATTTTCGTATAAAATAATAATTCTGGCTATTACAAAAATCGCTTGGGATTGAGTGACGTTCTATTCTATTTTTCTGCGGAAAATTTGAAGTATTCAATAGAAAACTTAGACTAGTTTTTGTGAGGATAAAACATTTTTTTATTTTTCTGCTGACCTTACCTTTTGGTAATTGATGACGTAGATTGTGGAAGGTAAACAAGCCTAATCTATTTTTACGACTGATGGTCTAGCCTTTGACCTATTGCGGTTGAAAAGGCTGTTCAGGCTAACCTATCACAAGTTCTCAAGAACAGTTGCCAAAACACACCATTAGTTGCTTGGCGTAGATTATGTACTAGTTTTTTTTTCTGTAGCTGATAGGCTAGTCTTTGTCCACTATCTCACCTGTTTCGGCTAGCCTAGTATAACTGACTCTCAAGCACACCTGCAACAACACACCGTTAGGTGCTTGGCGACTGATTTTCTACTCGATGGTGGTAGCTGGCCAGGCAGGCATTCGCAAAAGGCCCTACCACCATGCTATGCCGCATGCATGCTTGACTGCCATCGTAAGACAACAACCGGGACCGACGACTTAACGTGCCCTCCGAAGCACGGAAACGCTCAGTAGTAATGTCACTATTGGTCACCCGTCCAACTCATGACCGCGGCGGACGTTGCTTAATTTTGCTGATCGGTTAAGAAAAACTAAGCATACTTCGCTACGAGCGCTGCAAAGATTTCGAATGCTGGTAACTAGGCAGGCGTGCATTTACAAAATGCCCTACCACAAAATCTAGATATAAAAAATACTGGCTTTCAAGGACAGCTGCCGAAAATCATCGCTACATGCTTGGCAACAGATTTTCTACCTGAGGGTGATTAGTTAGCATATACAAGCATTCGTATATGACTTATTTAACTTATTTATGTGTAACTTTTATATTATGGGTTCCACATACCAAGTGGTAGGTCTCTTAAGCAATAGTCAATCTTGGTGGGTACCACCGCATTGTCAGATATTCTGCTCCAAAGCAGAAGGGTAAGACCTATTACATTTAGGTGTGAAGAGCTTTATAGCAAGTGAAATTTTTGGAGGAACGAGACATAGAAACTTACGTTTTGGAGTGATAAGCGCAGTGCAGTGCCATGTAGAATGATGACGGTGACACTGCAACTGTAATGGAAAAGCGTGACGCTTATCATCAGGCGGGCAATTTCTTTTTTCTAGCTGATAGACTAGCCTTTGACCACTACCTCACTTGACCTTGATGTTAAATGATGATGTGGTCGAAGATGTTGTGAACAACAAGAACAAGCCAAAAGGCTTGTCTAGAATTACTGGCTCTCAAGGACAACTGCTGGAACACACCGTCAGGTGCTTAGAGAAAGATTTTCTACGAGAGTGATAGCTATACAAGCGAGCATTCGCAAAATGCCCTATCATCACACTGTAACGACTGCCATCATAAGATAACAACCGAGACCGACGGCTTAACGTGTTCTCCGAAGCAGGGAAGCGTTCAGTAGTTATACCTTAGAAGCAGTGATGGCTCAGTGGCATTGGCTATGGACTGCCGCGCAGCAGGTCCATGGTTCGAATCCCGCCCAGACCTTGAGCTTCACCGCATAGTGGAAGGGCATTTTGCGAATGCCCGTCTGGCTAGCGACCACCCTCATGTAGAAAATCTGTTGAACTATGTGTGTGTTTAGAGCCAGTGAAATAATAGGCAAAATACGACATAACAGGTATTTCTCAAGGTGATGGGCGCAGTGCAGTTCGTCACATGTGATTAAATGCATCTGTTATAGGTAGAGGATACAGCTTAACAACAGGAGGGCCTCGCGCTTGTTCATTCACAATAAAAATAAAAAACATACCACTAGCGGTCACCCATCCAACTCCTGACCGCGGGGGACGTTGCTCAACTTATCTGACCAGTTAAGAACGGCTAAGTAAACTTCGCTACGAGCGCTTCAGCAACTAGATTTCGCCAATTCCTTCCCTAAAAAAGGTATGAGACAGTACTCAAATATTTGCTTTGTATGTAGAAACATCACAACAAATTAAAAAAAAATTAAGAACATACACCTGCATATTAAATCATCCCCAATTTCCAAACATTAATAATGCAAATTCCTAATTTGGCAATGTTATCTACTAATTAAATTGCAATGAAATCGAATCTCCATATATCGATACTCTAATATTAATAATCTCGTTCAGAACAGTGGTTGCCCCATATTGCCACCGTGTATCATTTAATTAACACCAAATGGTGGCAATTGCCTAATAACAAAATTGAATTTATAGCCGTATCCGGATTCGGGAGTTTAATCAGCCGGAATAACCAGCTATAGTGGAATTGCTGATCTAATTAGTGGGCTCACGGGTCAAGGACTGTTTGCGTTTGTCTCTTGTAGGTTTCTGATCGCCTGGTACTTAGCAAATTGACTTTTATCGCTTTAATATATTTATATATATATATTTTATTGCTGTTTTTTTTTTATGTTATTGTGAAGGAACAAGCGCGAGGCCCACCTGATGTTAAGCGGTATCCTCTGCCTATAACAGATGCATTTCATCACAAGTAACGAACTGCACTGCGCCCATCACCTTGAGACATACCTGTTAAGTCTCATTTTGCCTGTTATTTCACTGGCTCTCAAGGACTGCTGCCGGAACACACCGTTAGGTGCTTGGCGACAGATTTTCTACTTGAGGGTGGTCGCTAGCCAGGCGGGCATTCGCAAAATGCCCTTCCACCATGCGGTGAAGCTCAAGCTCTGGGCGGGATTCGAACCATGGACCTGCTGCGCGGCAGTCCATAGCCAATGCAACTGAGCTATCACTGCTTCAAAATAGGGATAGGTAAGCCTTTGACCAAAATTTCATCTGATGGTAAGTTACGATGTGGTCGAAGGTGTTAACAGGATTTAATCTAGGAATACTGGCACTCAAGGACAGCTGCCAGAACACACCGTTGGGTGCTTGGCTATAAATTTTCTACTTGAGGGTGGTCGTCATCCAGGCGGGTGGTGGCCAGGCATGGCAGGGCATTTTACGAATGCCCTTCCACCATGCGGTGAAGCTCAAGCCAACGGTGCGATTCGAACCATGGACCTGCTGCTTGGCAGTCCATAGCCAATGCCACTGAGCCATCATTGGTATTGCTTCAAAGTAATTAACCATTCACCTACATAAATAATGTTAATAAAAAATAATTGAAATGAAATTAATACGTACTCATTCTACTTATCAAGCCGCCCCCAATCGCACCCGATCCAAAGGTGCCCATCACGCTGGATGCCTTACCACGCTTTTGGCGATGGCCAGCCTTTGCATGAGGTACGACCCTATTTGCCTTCGCCTTAACAACTCAACACCCGTCTCGTCCGCCAAAGGGACCAACTCGTACCTCTGGGCGAGGTCAGCATTCATCTTCTGTTTTAGAACTGTAGATTCTACAGCGACCCTGCTGCACGGACTGTCTGGCTCAGGTGACAGGAGATAAAAGTGCTGGCGCAGGTTGTTACTGAGAAGAGGCGCGCCCTTGTGCATAGCACACCACTACAACATTGCAAAAAACATTGTCTGTATTATTCAAGGGATAACTAACGGAGTTGTGTAAACACCCAAATTTTGCCAGACAAGTTCCATAAACAGGTGCGCTTTGTACGTGTCAACTATTCAAATTCAAATTATTAATACTTGTTCTGACTATCCTGTGAATCGCTACTATACAAATGGCTTACCGTGTATAAGTGTGAAGGTCCTCAACTACACTAGGAGCTACAGCCAACCTTCAATAATGAAATCAAAATTAATTTCACTTTTTTTAATAGAAAATCCCTAATCGACACACAAACAGACGTGCCGGTCAGTGCGCAGTAATTATTGTTCTTTTCTCTTACGCTCACAAAATGGCTTGCATGCAACTTTCATACTTACATTAATATGTCCCTACATATATAATATGATGAGGTAAACGTTATGATATATCCTTTAACCATTTATTTGGCACAATTTCAGACTCCGGACTGCTACTGAACATTTATGTTTTAGACCAAACATACTTTGTCCATCCCGTGAATCGAACCCAAGACTAAGGTTACAAAGCAGCGCTTTTAGACACACACTAAAGGCAAAGACTGTAAGAGATTCTTTAAGCATCATCATCATCAGCCGAAAGACGTCCAGGATTGAACAAATCCTTCCCCCATAGAACGCTACACTGAGCGGATATTAGCCAAATGTAACCATAGGCTACCTGCGATTTTTACGATGTCATCAGTCCACCTAGAGTATAAGCCCCCCACTAAGTGAATTTATTAATGTATAGGTATATATAACACATAATTATTCAAAGCTTTAATCTTCTCTTTCAATGCGTAGTCGAAGAGAATTCTTCCCATCTTTGTTTAAACGAGTGAAATGTTCCCATATCTTTGTTCAAACATCAATCTCCCACATTCGTACCTGCAGTTTTCGCCCGAGTGGAACGCATCGTAACTCGCAGTAATTGTTCCGCTCCGTTTAGGAAAGATTCGCGTATTGGAACGGAAATATACCCCCTTTGAGGCGAAGTTTTCTGCGGTACTTATTATGTCACAGTGAATGAACTTAGGAAAAGTGTGCCTGATATTCAGCTATTTTAAATTCCTCTTGTTCACGCGGAATTAAGGCTAGGTTCTCATGGCGCTTTGCATACAAAATAAGTATCGTTATATTTTAAATACCAAGTGTTTGAAGAAAAATCATTTCTTATAGAAATTCATTTATTCATGTGTGCATATGTAGACATAATAAAACGAAAAACTGGAACACCGGGAGAATAGATTTTAGATTAAAAAACATCCATGCAAAATTTCAATAAATGTATACTCTTGGTTTTTATTTTATTTTTTTATATTGTTGTGACGTAACAAGCCCGAGGCCCAGCTGATGTTAAGTGGACTCACCTCTGCCTATGACACATGCATTTGGTCAAAGACGAATTACACTGTGCTCGTCACACTGAGACGTACAGTTGTTAGGTCTCAGGTGCCTGTAATTTTACTGGCTCTCAAGGACGGCTGCGGAACACATTTTTAGGTGCTTGGCGACAGATTTTCTTTTTGAGGGTGGTTGCTAGCCAGGCCAGCCAGTTATAAAACCGTGATGATACAAGGTAAAATCTCCATACCTCCAAACATTCCAAGTTGAGGTACTGTTGACCATTCTCCACGAAACTTCGAGAAGTCGTTTTATCATACGGCTTATGAATTGTTCCGCGCGGTACGTTTAGCCTGATGTATGGCGTGTGGGGGCACGGAACGATGCCTCGGGACTCAACAGGCCGAGAACGAGGTATGTGCCTAACATCTACATTGCCAAAGTTAGCAGAAACAGATCGAAGTAGATAATCTGTTTAGACGTAACAAATGATCTAAGCGAACATTTTGTTGAATATTTCATTAATTCTATACACATTAGTTGAGTTCGAAAACGAGTGATTTCTAACCTTTGTAACACATGTCAGTTTCGAAGTTTTTATCCTTATCATTTTCGGACGGACATTGAATACTTGTAGTCTCAATACACTACTCTTACTAGATGCTATTAATTCCCACGAATTGGCCACCAATCATCCATGACAAAAACAGTTTTATAACTGTCACTTAGCACGCCATTGTCCTTGAAATGTATTTAACAAATGGGTAATTCATGTTATTTTGTCATAGCTACTATTCCTATAGTAAATATATCGTCTAATTACGGATTATTAAGATTATGTATTAATATGTGAGATAGGGATGGTTCGTGATCCATCTCAATCTACATATTTTTTACCGTTTTAATGAAATTTTAGGAAATGTAAGGTTCTGATTAGTTTTGTTCGCGGTTATATGACCAGTCACGATGGAGGAATAGGAACAGTAATATGTAAGTCGACTTTGTCTCCATCAAGTCGGCCGTGACGTCAATGGTAGGGGCGTGGAGCTTAGTCTTCTCTAGGCGGTTGCATTGGAAGCACGTTTGAATATATGGTGAGTATAAAGACATTTTCTTTGAATTCACGTCGCAAAGATGAAGAGTTGCATTTATCTCGCAAAAATAGTTCTGATCAAGTGACCAAGACCGCCGATGGTATTACATTTCGCATGTAGAGTTTTTTTTGTTTTATGTTATTGTGACTGAACATGCTCGAGGCCCACCTGATGTTAAGCGGACTAACTAACCTTTGCCTATAACAGATGCATTTTGTCACAAGTCACGAATTGCACTGCGCCCGTCACTTTGAGACATAGTTGTTAAGTCTCATGTGCCTGTAATTTCACTGGCTCTCAAAGACTGCTGCCGGAATACACGGTTTGGTGCTAGGCGACAGATTTACTACTTGAGGGTGGTCACTAGCTAAGCGGGCATTCGCAAATTCCCTTCCACCATGCGGTGAAGCTCAAGCCCGTGGCTGGATTCGAACCATAGACCTGCTGCGCGGCAATCCATAGCCAATGCCACTGAGCCATCACTGCTTCAAAAATTATTAACATTACTAGTTATAGTACTGGTGTATTACTTTTCTCTATGGTATAGTAGCTCAAAAGTTTCGCTACTTACTTCTAGATGTCGTCAGCTTTTGGAACTCATTATTCCACCGTGTAGCAGATTAAATAACATAAATTCACATATAACTACCAAGTTTACGTATTGATTCTTTTATTTCTTTTTTTGTTATTTTTCAGACGATAAGACTTTTAGATTAAATCAATATTTTAAATGTGCGCCATCTCTCGCCGTGTTACACTGTTTGCACAAAGGCAACGCCGTATTCATCGCGGTTGCCATCGAATTAACATGTATCGAGCTTTTGCTATTCACCGTCAGATGCATTTAGGAATAAAGTGGGGCCAGGCCAGCTTCCCACCCTCCCTCACCCAGCAAACTGGCGAAACGCTTCGTCAAGGGATAATTTGAGATCGGCACCTTCTCTCCCTCCTCATTTCTCCATGCCAGACACCAACTTGACGCCAACTGTTAGGTATTTCCAGTAGTTATGGGGAGCCGTCCGATATCTACTCAGCATCTTCTTACTTTAACTTTGCTGCATTATTCATAATTCATAATCATTGCTATTTAGCTACCTACCTAGCCATAATAGACCTACCTACCTATATATCTGTACCTATGTCATACATCCCATAATATAATACAGTCCACTATGTCTATTGAAGTTAGTTGCGAGTACACGTTCACTACCGACACACGTTCGTTTTACTTACCACCCTTCCCAACTAAACAGAACCTTAAAGTGCCCACACCAACTATCTTTGTGAATGCTTTCTTTGGTAGTATTTCCGCTAACATTTGTATAATCAGAGCATTTTAATGGTAAGAAATCCAGGAACACCCTATTCAAATCGACCCTAGTTTTGCCATGCTGTTTATTAGATGCATTTTTATTCTTCGTAGCCATAAACAACATCCAAGAAGAGAATATGGAACTTGTATTGTATCATTTCACACGGAATTGTACTCTATTCCAAAATTATCTTTGTCTGCGACATATAAATATTTTTAGCTATTCTGGAAATGATTTATAATAACTATTGTATGTTAAACACACATCCTCATGTACAGACCCACCAACTTATCTGTTCAGGTGGCAGAAAAAAGAACAACAACATTCCTTCAAATTGTGACAGTTTGTGGTTGATTTCCTTGATAAGCAGCGCCCTCGCCAACTGCACAGTTAAGTTGGTGGTACTATATATATGTTACTAATACATTTAAATACACTTACCACGTCGCCTACGTGCACCAAAGACGTCTCAACATCTACATAATGGCAAAAAAAATCAGGTCATAGTGTTGCCTTTAAATAGGGCATATGCCATCTACCAGACATAGTTCCAAACTGAACTACTACTGTAGTTTTCTTTGTTAAAACACTCAATTTGATGCTGATTTCTTGACCTGAGTTATACCGGATCTTCACCATACAAATGTTGGCAACTTTTGTCACCGGCAGAAATTGGCAATACCAAAATTACCATATTTTATTTGGTAGCGACTTAACACAGAAACAAAAATAACCTGAAAATGGAACCAATTTCAACACTCAAGTGTGAAATAACTTGTTGAAGTCGATACCATGATAGTTCAAAAGTACCTCTTATATTGTGCGCATGGTACCGACTTCAACAAGTTATTTCTAACGTTTAAGTTTGGAAATCGGTTCCATTTTTATGTAAAAATATTTTATTCGCCCTTTTTAGTGTTTTTGCTACTTCCGGGATTGATTGTCACTCACTGTCAATGACTATATCATTAAAATAGGAAAACACTTTCATTGGAGTGTAACTCACAAACAGCTCGACCTATTTTGATGAAACTTAAATGAGACTACACGGAGAGCATCAGCTTTCAAATAAAAAAATAATCATCAACCAACATTGGTTTACCAAGTAACATATATGAGGTAACGAGGAGGTCTTTTTTGAACATGGTTAACAAGATTCTAAAGTTGCACTTGACGTCATACTAAACATAGAAGCAATTGATGATTCAGGAAAATCAATTTCATTTTTCAAAAATTACAACAGCCAATAAATAAAATATTAAACTTCAATCACTACGTGCAAATCCAACTACCAATACGTGAAAATAGGATTCCGGCGATCGAAGCTTCGTTGTCACAAAGAGCGAGGCGGCCATTTTGAACTGTCATTTTAAATTGCAGATGCAACGTTCCACTTTACGACAAACGAAGTGTAACCTTCCACCTTGTTGAGTCAAGTGCTGCAATTTTAAAATATGGAACTGATTTATAGGACCTTTGGTATTTTTATTTACTTATAAGGTACTTGGCTGACATTTTTTGTACCGGATTGGCTAGCTTTTAACCAATATCTCACCTGCCGGTAAGTGATGATGCGTTTAAAGATATTGTTGTTACCTAAAATAACTGGTTAACAAGAACAGCTGTTATCGGTAGTGCTTGGCAACATATTTTTTACTTGAGGTCATGATAGCCATGCTGGAACCCTGACAATTTCATCACAAGAACTACCTGCGCATTCTGGAATGCACTGGGTGCCTAGCTTTACATTAAGTCATTAAAAACAATTTGCATAAATACATAAATTAACGTATGTTAGTAAAGGTACTTAAAAAACAACATACATAACGTCTGTATAAAGTTCAGGGCCCGAACACGTATTTACTCATAATATATATGCTTATATAGGACTTCAATTGACGACAGACTCGACTGCCCTGAATTTCATTACATTTGAATGCAATTTCACGGAACACGGTCTCTAAAGATAATTTAAAACTTGTTAAACTGGTGAAAGCTCATCATCATGTCCTTATGCCACCGGGTGGGAGATATCATAACATCAAAAAGTAATTCATAATTTATGGGAGATTGTCATCGGCCATCCATGCAGTAGAAGCACTGGTAGCGTAGTTAATCTAGTGATAACGCAATTCTTAAAATCAATTAATTTGATGTATTAAGATAGTATTTACATTACATAATTAAACCTATCAATGTTGGTGTAGATCAGTTCTATTCATCTTAACTTTTTTTTTATTATTTAACCGTTTAACTCACCTTTGATCAATGTTGTAAACACCTGTAAAAGTTATATGTATCTATAACTTTTACAGGTAATGTCCCTTATGATTATTTAATATGTATACTGTTTGTGTTTCTTAAATAAATGAATAAATTCTCTCTGCGGTCACTACTAGGCAGGGTGACCGCCATGCACTATTGGCTTTTACTACTGAACGCGTCCGTACTTTGGAGGGCACGTTAAACTGTCATACGTAGCATGACAATCGTTAGACAATAAGGCTTTCGAGCGGTGCGGCTTGAAAACTCCAACACTACGTCCTAGTGAGTTTATTCACCAAGCCGCACTGGGTGATTGTTATGGACTGGGGCTGATGGCATTCTCTCTCTTTCAGATGCCAGCCCAGCAGTGGGAATGTAATGATCCGATACTGTAATATACTGTATCAGGCGGTTTCTCCGCTGCTGAACACAGCGTCTTCCATTAAGATGGGTTTCCCATAATCCCCACGCTTTCCAGGCGTCTTGGGGATCGCAGTTTAAGATATCAGTTCCTCAAAAAGCGCTGCTGCCCACCTTCTGGTATGTTACCCTTAGTTGCCACTTACGACACTCTTACGGGGGATGGCATTCCCAGCACCCCATGGGTAATATTATCGAAATTCTGTACTGTAATGTATCAGCCGAGTGTCTACTGCAGAACACAGTCTCCCCCATTATGGGAAGGTTTTCTATAATCCCCACGCTTGGCAGGCACCTTGGGGATCGCAGTGTGAGATGTCAGTTCCTCAGAAAGCGCTACTGCCCACCTTATGGTGTGTTATACTTAGTCGCCTTTTACGACACCTACGGGTAGAGATGGGGGGTGACATTCTAGCCCGGCACCGCATGGAGCTTCTATCTAAATTCTAGACTCCGAAAATTTAACTTGTGTATAAAACTTACCCGGAAATAGATTATAATATATTACCTTGAGATTTAAACCGGCGTTATTACGATATTCGACTATCGAGGCGATCTATGATGGATGTAGAGATTCAAGAGTAAACGGCGAATATGGAATTTTGGCCCGGAAATGGGAAATGTTAAGGTCTTTGATATTTTTTTTTAATATTGTTAGGTTTGCAATAACGCCTGCTATGCGGATTACATTACAAAATCACAAATATACGGTAGGAAAAATTTAAGTCATGTGCGGGATTCGAACCCGCGTCTATCCACCCCTTGAGCCGGGGTATGCTCTAACCAATTGATGTTGTATATCATGTTAGCTCAATTGGTTAGAGAATACCCTGACTCAAGGGGTGGATGGACGCGGGTTCGAATCCCGCATATGACTTAAATTTTTCCTATCGTATATTTGTGTCTTTGATATTGTTTTATCCTTAATTTCTGTTTCTTTGGGTTCGTAATAACAATGGATTGTTAACATTATCTATATACCTAATTATTATTTACCTTATTTATTTATATAACAAATATTTAAAAAAAAAAACATTGAAATAATATTTTAGTAAAAATACTTAAAAAATAAATCTAGTGACAATTTCGCCTAATTTTCTTGATAATTTCTCTAGATGTGCCGAATTTTCGACGAGTTTCGATACACGAAGCACCCTCAGTAAATCTTGACTCTTCAAGCGCACGATCGAGAATATATCTCGATATTTGTTATTACTTAATATGGATTTCCGAAAAGTAACGCCTGCATGTATTTATTATATTTCTATAGCAAGCATTCATCTCTTTTTACCGGCTAGAATTGCACCCTCTATATCTTTCTGTGGAAGTCGTAAACATATGAAAAAAAAACATTCTACCTAAAAATAGGACCGAGTTCAACACTCAAATGTGTGAAATAACTTGTTGAAGTCAGTATCGTGATGTTTCAAAAGTACCTATTATCACAATATTGCGCGCATGGGACCGATTTCAACAAGTTATTTCATACATTTGAGTGTAGAAGTCGGTTCTAATTGTTGGTTAAAATAAAATTTTCACCCTTTTTAGTGATCCTCACTACTTATGGGATCGATTGTCATTCACTGTCAATGACTATATCATCAAGATAGGAAAATACTTTTCAGTTATTGGAGTGTAACTCAAAAACGGCTTGACTGATTTTGATGAAATTCATATGAGACTACACGGCAAGCATCATCTTTCAAATAAAAAAAAACCATCAAAATCAGTACACCCAGTCTGAGGTAAAAAAAACACAGACGAATTCAGTACCTCCTCCTTTTTTTGAGGTCACTAGATAATACCAGACGGTGGACAGCAGCGCCTTTTCAAGAACTTTCATCTTGCACTTCGATTCGCAAGCCGCCTGCCTAGCTGATATGCTCGAATCCCGGGTCGACGTATTCGATCCTCATCGTGAGTGTTTTTCGCCGGTTTAATTTATAATATTTATATACGCTTGCCAAGCGTTGGGATTATGGCACCCCATCTAATGGCTGGTTTGGATCACTCCACACTTTAAGTACGTCGCTACAGGTACATCAGCGTATCCGTCCGGACTGGATTATTCTACGGTGCGTGCCGCGTCAGAAGAGATCAGAGCTATGTGTGGCTATACGATAGAAAGAGAAACGCCGTGTTGGTGAATATAAATACGTAACTGCAGGCAGTACATATACATACAATAAGCCTGCAGTTTATGTTGCGAACAATATTGTTAGGGCGAGCGACGCGAGCCGTGTGTGAAATCATGGTTGGTCATTTGGCGAACGCCCGCCTGGCTAGTTACCACTATCAAGAAGAAAATCTGTCGCCAAGCACATCAGTGAGCTTTTTTTGTTGAGATTCAGTAATTCTGGGTAAGTCTGAACTACATCGTCGACCACATCATCACTTACCACAATGTGAGATAGTTGTATAATGCTAGCCTATCAGCTATAAAAAAAATATAGTAATAAAACTTATTTATTACAAAAGTACAAATAGGTATACGAGAGGAAAAATTTATTCATGTGCGGGATTCGAACCCGCGTCCATCCACCCCTTTAGCCGGAGTATGCTCTAACCAATTGGGCTAACATGACAATGACGTCATAACTCAAATTCTTCCTATCGTTCTTTAACCATCATATTGGGATGGAGCGACATCTACAGTACAACTTACGTTGTGCTACAAACAAAATCAATTTTGCAATTGGTTTTATACTTGGAAATGATGTCACAACCTTATAATTTTAATGATGTTATGTTTGCAATAACGCTTGCTATGCGGATTACATCACAAAATCACAAATATACGGGAAGAAAAAATTTGGTCATGTGCGGGATTCGAACCATCCACCCCTTTAGCCAGGGCGCTCGTGCGCTGGCCTGCGAACAAGTCGATTTATTTTACGTGCGTGAGCTATTTACTCGCCTACCCTCTTCAGTGTTTTCATACAAATAATTTACTTAAAATGCCGAACATATCCAAGTGCGACAATTGTGATAAAAATATAACTAAAAAGTCACCTGGATTAGAGTGCAGAACCTGCGGTAAGTTGGTGCATGCCAGCCAAACCTGCGCAGGTTTGACGGCTAAGCAAATCGCTGCTTTGCGTAATACGGACAACCTGGAGTAGACATGTGAGGAATGTAAACAAGACTCGCCAATTAGAAAATCTTCCTTTATTGTCCCGGATGAGGACGAGGTAGAAGAAGATGAAGATTTATTGGCCGGTGAAACCATCGGAAACTGTAACATCGACACCAAAAAATTTCTTAAAGATATCACCTCGGAAATGAAGAAGGTACTTAAAAAAGAATTACAGCCCATTGAAACCTCTGTAGGCCTTTGTTGTCGAAAAATTTATGACCTAACAAAGACAGTCGAGTCCCATAATAAAGAGATAAAAGACCTCGGTAGAAAATGTAACCATCTCAAAAATGAACAGGTGCATCTGCAGCTAGAAATAAAGTCTCTCAAGCAGTATGTTCGCAGCGTTGATCAGCAGCGACTGGATAGCATTTTGGAGGTGTTTGGAGTACCTAAACAACAACAAGAAGACTTGAGTGATATTTCTCGTAAGCTGGCTACAGCCCTAAATATGGATATGAAGGAAATATCATTTATTAAGCGAATGGAGGGTCGCAATGGGCAAGACGGAGTTATCCAGTTGGGCCTACTTCAGTTACAACAAGCAGAGCAGTGGGTACGAGCTGCAAGGAAGGAGTCAATTACTGTGGACTGTCTTATCAGTGGAGTTTCGCCTAATGACGGTAAATCTAAGGTGATGCTGCGCCGAGCCCTCACGAAAGCTAACAAAGCGTTGCTATGGCAAGCGCAGCAGAAGCTTCGACCTGCGTTTAAACACGTCTGGTTCCAAGATGGAAAAGTACTGGTGCGTAAGGACGACAACGGCAAACCACTGGTGGCAAGGTCGGAGGAAGATATTGAAAACATAGCCACACAAGCAAACATGAATCGGTAATAGATATACAACAGAATTAGGCAGCTTTGATGTATCTCCTGACCATCTAGAATTGTTTGATTGTACTGATATAAATGATTTTAGTGAGCGATTACCTGCTATTTTTCCTCATCAGTTTAGCCTTAATATCATTCATTTAAACATAAGATCTTTAAATAAAAATTTTTGTTACCTAATTCAACTAATTACCTACTCAAAGTTAAATATCGATGTTATTATACTAACTGAGGTTAATATATCTAAAAAAGTTGTTTCTATGTTTGAAATAAATGGATATACACTGCACAGTCAATTGCGTCAAAAACGTAAAGGAGGAGGTGTTGTTATTTACGTGAAAAACACTCACACTTTTAACATAATAAACCACACATTTAGTCATTGTGAGTCCATACTTGGTCAGATAACCACACCATATAATTATTCTGCGTATGTCTGTGCATTGTATAGACCACCAAATGAAAGCAAGCACCTATTCACGAAAGAAGTTAAAAATCTATTTATGAACGCCTTATTTTTAAAACACGACACTTATCTATTAGGCGACATAAACATTGATTTAAAAACTAACAACGGCATACGTGAACATTACATCAGTAGCATGTCCGAGTGTGGTCTAGCAAGTGCGATCTCAGACTACACTAGAATCGAGAAACAAGGCAATATAATAACGCAAACTTGCATAGACCACATATTTGTACGGTCGCACTTGTTAGACGTTTACTCGGCCGCGCTCGGAACTGTTTTCGCTGACCATCGAATGATAATAATGTTGTGTATTGGAAGCGGTACATCACAAATACAGGGTGGTGTTAAAAACATTCAATTATTTGACAATAGTAAAACGAAATCTTTATTATACGAATTAGATTGGACTGAAATCGACGATACAGAGTGTCCTTTAAAAATATATGAATGCATTAAAGAAAAATTTAAAATCTGCTATAATAATTCTACATATACAAAAAAACTAAATATAAATAGTAAGAGAAGTCAAGAGCCCTGGATAAACACTAGAATTAATAACATGTGCAAGAAAAAAGATAAGCTGTTTATACAGTGGAAACACGACCCTACAAATGCAATATTGAGAATGGAGTATAATAAATTCAGAAATTATACACGAAAGGTCATAGAAATATCCCGAAACAAATATTATTTAGATTTAATTAACAAACACAAACTAAATTTACGTAAACTATGGCAAATACTTAATTCTCTATCAGGTCGTAATAAAACTTCAGTCGATGAAGCCATTTTAAGAGCTTTTAACAAAAATAAGAACAATACAAAAACCATAGCCGAAAATTTCGCACGAGAATTTAGTGAATGTGTCAAAAGAATCATGCCTAAGTGTAACAAACGCCTATTGAATGAATCAGAATATACGTATCCACTAGATAAATCAATGTATATCAAAAATCATCTTTAGAAAATGTGGACAAAATTATCCGTAGTTTGAATACTAATAAAGCAGCGGGTATAGACAACATAAGGTGTGTGGATATCAAGTCTATTTGTGAAAAAATGTTATGGGTTATAGTTAAGTTGATAAACACTAGTATGGCTACGGGCAAATATCCACAGGATTTAAAGACCGGAATTGTTAGACCAATATATAAAACAGGTACTTAGTCATAAAGAATACTGCAACTATAGGCCAATTACTTACTACCTGTAATTGATAAAATTGTAGAAAAATTTATTTGTCAACAGATACAAGACTTTTATGTAAAAAATAATGTACTCTCCAATGTACAATATGGATTTCAACGTAATAAATCAACTACACAACTGCTATCAAAATTTACGGACGAAGTTAATCAGTGTCTCAATGACAAAAATCATGTGATACTTTTGTTTATTGATTTTAGCAAGGCGTTTGATACTCTCAGGCATGAAACCTTACTAAAAAAACTTAACAATACTGGTATACGAGGTCCTATCCTAAAATGGTGCGAAGATTATCTCAGAGGTCGAAAATATCATGTGAAGGTGGGAGACGAGTATAGTGCGGCTGTTGACGTCACTGAAGGGACAGCCCAAGGATCGGTACTAGGACCTTTGCATTATCTCGCATATGTAAACGATATGGAACATGTAATCAATAACTGTTCAATTTACCAATATGCAGATGATACCTGCCTCCTAGCATATAGTAAAAACCTCAGCACGGCTGTGAAATATATGCAAGATGATTTCACACAAGTATCAAAATGGTCGCATGACGCTGGCCTAGTTTTAAATGCATCCAAAACGAAAATAATTCATGTTCACTCAAGTCACATTAAAAAACCAAATTCATTTAGAATAATTGCACATAGCCACGAGTGTTTACACAGTACAATGCATTCTCATATGAATAACTGTACATGTGATGCTATAGAACAGGTAACTAGTCATGCATACCTAGGCCTAATAGTAGATAACAGATTTAACTGGGGTTACCATATTGATTTAATTTGTGACAAGCTAAGAGCTATACTAGCAAAATTTTATATTATCAAACCGAAGGTACCATTCCAGATTCTACTTAATATGTACGTAGCTTTAGCGGAATCCATCATATCTTACGGAATCACAAGCTATGGCCGAACATTTAAAACATTTATTGATAAAATATTGAATTTGCAAGTCAGATTATTAAAATTAATAGTCCCCGGTAACATTAATAAACAATATAAAGAAAACCTTATTGATATATTTGAGTTCTGCAATATACTACCGGTACATGATAAAGTGAATATGTCATTATTGATTGAACAATTTTATAACATGGAAATAAAAATACCTGTATCGCATAAAATTGTTACTAGAAATATTACACATAATATGCTAAAAATACCAAAACAAAATAATTACTATGGAAGAAGAACTGTCGCGTACAAAATTCCCACCCTATTAAATAGTTTGCCCCAAAAGATAAAGCATGACATAAACGACATGAATTACAAACGTATTTACAAAAAATATTTCTATAATAAATTAAAACACAATTAGTAAATAAAATACATAAAATATACATACATATATATAGTTATGTGAGTACCTATATGTACAAGTATAAATCTGTAATAAAAAAACGAAACTGTTTATAACATATTCATAAAATAATAACACTCTGTATAGATTTCAATCGTTGAATAGGCGCTGCAGTCCGCTGCATGTGCACAATCCTACTCCGTCACATGACGTTCTCCAGAACCGGTTATAGTTCGAGCTCCAAGGAAGCGCCCCGCCGCGCCGCTGCCGCGCCACGCGCCTTGCCGAGGAACAGCATTTGCTTCAATTACTAGTATATATTCTGTGCATATATTAAAATAGGTGCTTGCTACACTTTTTAGTAGGTAAGTTATAGTTCACGGATGAATAGTGTTATTGAACATCTTATTAGTGATAATAAATGTCAAGCGCACGATGTGAATTCAAGTATCGAGACAAACCTAATGGTTTTTCGATATGATGTTATATAGATTTAAAGTTAAATTGTATAAAGATCAATAAATGAAAAAAAAAAAAAAAAAATGCTCTAACCAATTGAGCTAACATGACAATGACGTCATAACTCAAATTCTTCCTATCGTTCTTTAACCATCATATTGGGATTGGAAACTAATTTATATATAATGAAGTATTTGCAACAGATCGCTGTCCCAAAAACTTGGTACGATTTTCCCATACCTCATCGCATTATCTAAAAGCGAAGCGATGCGCCGCTGCTCCCGAGCACTTATCCGAATAACAGAAGCGTGTTTACGAAAATGGAAAATCGTTGAGCCAGTACAGTAATAACTTCGCTTGTACCTAAACCTGTCCGGGCGCGGGCAAACTCGAATAAATTCTAAGATTTAGTATTACGAATCTCGAATTTTCCAAATTCGAAACTGCATTGGTTATTGTATGCATTGGGAGTACTGCGTCTCTTTTTCTCTTGAAGAGAGAAGGTGGTGGGGATGAAACAGGATGAAACTGGCTCTAAAGGAAGCAACAAAACTGATTTAACTTTTGCCGTAATAGTTTCTGCGGCAGGCCCAGGTCACCTGCGTGTGCTTTAATGTGAGGGGCGACATTGAAACGGTATTGAAACCTTTGTCAAACATCATAAGGAGATGAGTCGTGGATTTGAACAGTATGTATGCAGTTTGGGTAAATAAAAAAAACTGGTAAAGACTTCTTACACCGATAATTCAAATTTTAACAAAAAAAATGATTTCATACATAAGATACGCATTATTAAGAATAATTCAAATAATACTCGTCAGATCTTACTTAAATTTAAATGGGACTACATAACAAGTTGTGGAAGTTGGTACCGTGCTGATTCAAAAGACAGAACTTAATTTTCAATGTCTTTCTTTTCAGTGTAAGCAGACGGTTTTCATTTATTCATTTTTCATTTTCACCTATTTCACTGTTGCAAACTAGTTGTGTAATTTTAATATTGTTAGGTTTGCAATAACGCCTGCTATGCGGATTACATTACAAAATCACAAATATACGATAGAAAAAAAAAAAAACAAGTGTAATCCCGCACATGACTTAAATTTTTTCTATCGTATTTTTGTGATTTTGTAGTTGTATCATTTTTAAAAGATCGATTGTTACTCACCTTTAGTATACAGGTTACCAGCAACACGGGGTGCAATTACTATGTCATCCAAGTATTGGCATATTAGAAAATACTTTTTAGTTAGTTGAGTAAAACTTTAAAACTAATCATCCATTTTTATATATGTAATTGTGACGGACCAAGCGCGAGGCTCACCTGATGTTAAGCTGACTTACCTCTGCTTATCACAGATGTATTTCGTCACAAGTGATGAATTGCACTGTGCCCGTCACCCTGAGACATACAGTCTGACATCAGACTGTATGTCTCAGGGTGACGGGCTGTAGTTTTCATTGCTCTCAAGGAATTCTGCCATAACACAAGGTGTGTAATGGCAGATTTAACAGGTTTTTTACTAGTTTTTTACAGTTAACAGGTTTTTTACAAATTATTTGAGCACTTTTTTTATTCACCTGGCGGGAATCTTACCCAAATCCTCCGATTTCGCGTCACATGCCACTCGGCCACCTGGGTACTCTCTTTCGAGGCGAAATTTCATGCTCCAATTGTATTACTTTAACCGTCATAGGGGACGGTGCGTGGCACACAATTTTGTACTCCAATAATTTGTAAAATATGATTTTCGCTTAGCATGCGATAGTGCTTGTTATCATATTAAGAAACACTTTTAGGCGCTTATTAGTACATAAGGTTAGGGTATTTTATAGAACAAATTTAATTTAATTATACTATTTATGAACATTGAAGGTATTGTATTTATTCTGCAACACTGCAACAGTTGTTTACTTAACTATAAAATACGACCTTGCTAATGCAGTCAACACGACCTTCTTGATAATTTTCTTCCCCGTCTTGTTTTATATTTAGATTATCTTCGTAAAATATCGTTCTAATCCCGTACCTTTGAATAGCTCACTGGTGCATTCTCGGCGGAATACTAACAACACAGATTGCTACAAGATCCAGTAACTTGCGCAACTTAATCTGTATAAGTGACTTTGATGGATGATTCGAGAAGTTTCAGATAATTTCCCTACTGTTCAAGAGATCTAGTATAAAAAGTTTGGAACATGTACTTGATAATAACAATGTAATTTTTGTATTAACGCCAGTAAAGCGAAAAAGCTTACAAAATTACAGTGAAAGGATTTTTTTTAACAACGAGCAAGATTCGAAACCTTTAAAATCCCTATAGCCGGGACATGCTGTGTTAAGTCAGCTATCGTAGTGTAAGTCGTAGCTCAAATTATCCATTCACTTGTATCGTATAACCGTCTTAAGTGATATCTGCAGCCAAACTGAATTGAACTAAGCCAGATAAACGTAAGCAGGTGTTTATGGTGTTGAAATAGCAACATCAAAGTTTCAATCAACCTTCTATCGAGAGAAATACATATGGCATCGTGTTATCAGATCAAACATAGTATTTTTAATATCCTCTAGAATAGTTTTTTATTCATATCTGTAAGGCGAACCCTCTCTAAAGATGTCCGAAATTAGCCTCTTTGAGACTCACTACCCGTTAAAAAAATATTGAATAATGAACAGAATGTTATTATACAATATTTGTATTTGTTATTATACAATGTTATTATATAATATTTTTGAAGCGCTCGTAGCGAGGTTTACTTAGCTGTTCTCAACCGATCAGCAAAGTTAAGCAACGTCGCGCGCGGTCAGGAGTTGGATGGGTGACCGCTAGTGACATTACTACTTAGCGTTTCCGTGCTTCGGAGGGCACGTTAAGCCGTCGGTTCCGGTTGTCGTCTTAGGATGGCAGTCGTTATAGCATGGTGGTAGGGCATTTTGCGAATGCCCGCCTGGCTAGCTACCACCCTCAAGTAGAAAGTCTGTCGCCAAGCACCTAACGGTGTGTTCCAGCAGCTGTCCTTGAGAGCCAGTACTTCTAGGTTAGCCTGAACAACATTTTCGACCACATCATCTTTTACCATCAGGTGAGATAGTGGTCAAAGGCTAACCTATAAGGCATAAAAAAAAAAAAAAATATTAAGTCATGACACGATGATGATGAAAACTCATATTCATATTCATATATTTCATAACGATATTGTTACATGTCATAACAGTGTATACTAAATAGATAAGTAATTAACTAAGTGTATATCTAATTATATAAATAATCCATACAATACGAGTAAGTACGCACATTATGGTTATTCTTATTGGATTAAACTGTGTTTCTAATTAATGTCAATATCTTTAATTAATAAAAATGTCATTAAAAAAAAATATATATAAATAATTTAAAAATAAACAATCATTTAGTTATTTAAATACTCAATTAAATACGTCATAAAAATAGAATTATATAATAACATACATTTCTATTCTTTTGTATAGTCAAACAAAGAGCTCATTATAGTTATAGTAAGCGTTCTCAACTAGCCAGTTTTTAATTTTGTGCTTAAAGAGTTCGAAAGAGGGAGTGTTACGAACATCTTCTGGCAACCGGTTGTATACTGCCGGTGCCATTACATGGACTAGCTTAGACGTGTTGGCGAGTCTGTGCGAGACCGGTCGCAGCTGTTGCGAGTGACGTGTATTGTATTCGTGCCCACTACCTAGGGAAGAGTATTCTTCTGGGTGACTTCTCTCATAAAGCGCAGCCTGAAGAATTATTAAAGACGGGACAGTTTCTCAAAGACCGAAAGAAAGCCTTCGCAGGGGTGTCGCGTGGCACTCGCATCACAGCTCGCACGGCTCTTTTCTGCATTCGGAATATCAGCAACAATCAGTTCCGCGACCCCATAGCTCGATGCCGTACTGTATGAGCGAGTGCACGGAAGCAAAATAACAGTTTCGAGCCATCTCCATCGGTAAAATTTCCGAAACCCGCCACAGTGCAAAACTGGCGCGACCGATCTTTTCACAGAGCTTATCTATGTGGTCTTCCCAGGTCAACCCACAATCCAATTGGAAACCCAGAAAAGTAATTTGCCTTACATTTTTAATTAATGTACTTCCAATGGATACGTTGATTTGCCTCTGGATACGACTGGATACGAATGTCATATAGACATTGTCCCTATACTGCATTATACTTTGATATTGATATTGTCCTAGAGAGTTCAATAATGTATAAAAATAACGAATTAAAAATCTAATTATACATGAAATTCGTAGAGTAATATCACAATATTCAGTTACACAAAACCGTTGCAATAATTATATTCACATAGATTAATCCGTTGTTACATATACGTAATCCGTTTAGCTTGACGAGGGCTGACGTTGTTGTCACATAATTCCTACCCGAATTTTGTGACAGCGGCTCGCACCAGCCTTCAAGCCTACGTAGGAAATTGAGCCTTTTTAGGGTTCTGTATACGAATTCGAACCCAAATGGCAAAATGGAGCTATATTTATGTCAGTATTACTATCAAAGTGCTCATACCTAAGCTTGTCTTGTCTCTCTTAACCGATCAATTAGGTTATACAGTATTTTTTTACAGCTGTTAGATTAGCCTTCGACAACTATCTCACCTGTTTTGCAAGTACTCACCATCAAGTAGAAAATCTTCCACCATACAACTTATGGTGTGCTCGGCCAGTTTGATAGTCAGTCTTAATTTTTGTACTTATTATACAGTTTAGGACCTTAATACGGAAAATTAAACTAAATATGACTCAGCTTTTAACAAAGCTGGATGTAAACGTCATAAGGACATTGAAGTCTTGGTTGGGGCTCGCACTTTCGGCAGACCCATCTACTCTATTTAGGGATCAAACTAATTTTGGGATGAAATTAAAGAAACCATCGGAGCTCTATAAACACCTCAGAGTTACCAAAACGCACGTCTTATCAAAATCTCAAGACGATATAGTCTCATCTCTCCCAAAAGACAAAAGTGCCTCCGACCTTGACTCGAGGCTACAATTCCACAAACAATTTATGATAGGTGCACAGACCAGCAAAGCGGGTTTCGGGTCGGAAAAGAAAATGGAGGATAAAGACGTTGTAAAATCTTTTCAACAGCAAGACGAAAATGATAGCTATAAAGTGCATGCAATGAGCTTAGAAATGCAGAGCGAATGGCTAACTATAGGTGAATTTTGTATTCCTCTGGCGTTAAAGTGGCGCACCTTGATTTACGACTGGTCTCCTGCCTTATTAAAATTCTATCTAAACGCCTTTCAGATGACCATCCCAGACCAAAGTAACTTAGTAAGATGGGGGAAAGCCACCGAAAAGTCTTGCGGTATTTGTCGGGAGGCGATCGGTACAGCTAGGCACTTGCTGGTAGGATGCAAGGTGCTCCTTGATAGGGGTCATTATTCACGTCGCCATGATAGAGTCATCGAAATCATACGTGAAGCCGCGAGTCTCGGTAGCTATAGCGAAAAAAGGTCTGACCACGAATAAACGACACGTCGATTTTGTAAAAGAAGGGTCATCTACAAAATCTTAATCCAAGCCTTACTCCATCTTAGGCGCAGCTCCCGATTGGACTCTTTTGATGGACACGTATGAAAAACATTACAAAATTCCTGAGGATGTTGGTATTTCGTCATCCAGACCAGACATATTTTTATACTCAAAAAATCTAAAACGCATAGTACTTATAGAACTTACTGTGCCGTGGGAAACAAACATACCTAAAGACCACACAATAAAAACAAACAAATATTAGGACCTAACAAATGAATCAACCAAAAACGGTTATGTGGTTAGTTTATATGCTGTAGAAGTTAGAGCAAGGGGTATACCAGCGAAATCCCTATATAACCTACTTAAAGACCTTGGCTTACCAAAAACAACCGTAACTTCCATCCTTGAACGTGTATCTAAGGCGGCATTAGTAGGATCTTATCAAATTTGGTTAGGTAGGGGAGGAGGCTCGAGTGGTGAAGGAGAGCATTGATATATCATAAAGGGGCCCCTTAATCCTACTCTTGGGTTGCAAGTCCCAGGCCCCTCTGGCCTCTTCCTCTGCAACGCTATGGACCCGGCACCCGCACGGTGAATCCATGGAATGCTAAGAAATTCGTCTCTAAACAAAGATAAATCACAAAGAGTGCTCCGCGTGTCTGCTAAGACCTTTTGTTTGTCCAAAAAGTGCGAGTTTTTTTTTTTAAACTGATGATATTTGACCACTGGATGGTAACTGATGATATGGTCTAAGATCTTGTTCAAGCTAACCTAGAATTTAAGAACCTAGTCAGAGAAAATAATACTTTATGCATTGATGCCGTTGTATGACATGAAATATGTCAACAGGGATTTGTTAAGTATATAATTAGCTATATTTTAGAGAAAGTTACACATAAAAATTCACGGTCGTTGAAAAGTTCCAAAAAATTATATGAAAGCAGGCAGATCATTTCAAATATTTATTCACCTACTCAAACAGCAATTAAAAAAAACCTTTAGAGCAGATTCGTTGACAAAATATCCGTACATAACATATATTTTGAAGCAGTGATGGCTCAGCGGCATTGGCTATGCCAGCTATGACTGCCGCGCGGGCTTGAGCTTCACCGCACGATGGAAGGGCTTTTTGCGAATGCCCGCCTAGCTAGTGACCACCCTCAAGTAGACAATCTGTCCAAGCACCTGACGGTGTGTTCCGGAAGCTGTCCTTGAGAGCCTGTCAACATCTCGAAAATCGAACCCGTTACACGAGAAAAAAAAATCACCTGTAGCTCTATCATACTGATCTAAAGATTTCATCACAAGGATTATTTTTTGCTAAATAACATAGTGTCAGAAATAAAAGGAAGAGCGTGAATTTTAACATTTGATGTGGTACTCCTTTGGCCAGAATCTCACCTGATGGTAAGTGATGATGTGGTCAAAGGTGTAAACAGGCTTAAACCTAGAATTACTGGCTCTTAAGGCAGCTGCCGAAACACACCGTTAGGTGCTTGGAGACAGATTTTCTACTTGACGGTGGTCGCTAGCCAGGCGGGCATTCGCAAAATGCCCTTCCACTATGCGGTGAAGCTCAAGCTCACGGCGAGTATCAAACCATTGACCTGCTGCACGGCAGTCTATAGCCAATGCCACTGAGCCATCACTGCTGCAATGATTTATTTATAGTTACATTTAGCGATATAATAAATGATAAATAAAAAACTGGCAAACCCGTAGCAAAGGCTCGAGGATATGCATATAGAATTTCACGAGTTGAACACTTGGTATTTAAGATATGAAGAAACTACGTTTGTAGGGAAAGCGCTACGTGCATTCTTACAATTTTTTTCATAACACACATTTTTTTTCATAACATTTTCGAATGCAACTAGTAGCTATTTGAGCGCGAGTCCCTACAGTCCCGCCAATGCTCGACGCAGCTAATTACGGAACGGCACAGTTCAGCCGCCTTCAAAGGAATTTTCCGTTATGCTGCGTCCAAGTGTTGGAATAATATCCCACCGCCTTTGAGGAACCTGCAAAGTATACACGGATTTCGACTTAAACTGAAAAAATATATTTACTCGCATCAAAAAAGCGAAGAACTTATGAGAAATGACACCAGCGCTATTTAATACAATTCATATATACCTACTTACTTTATTCTCCAATATGTGCTTTACAAGTAAAACGTTTTTATTCTGGCTAAAAAAAAAGAGGAAACACTTTGTGCCCTCATAGCTATTATTGTGTGTATTTTCATGTTGTGCTTTACAGTGGTTGTGCATAAATGTTTTAAATATGTTGTTCTGTTTATCTGTCGAATTTTCGTGCGTGACGTCACCTGCCGTTCCCAACGGAATTGTAATTTATTTATAATTTGTAATTTATTTATTCAAATTAGTACCGCATTTACACACGAATTACACTAATGATATATAGATATAATACAATAATAATATGTCAAAATAATGAAAATAAAAAATAAATTATTAACAGATGTCAAAAATATTAAAATAAAAGTTAAAATTCACATTCAAAATAAATATTCACGTCATATTGCACTGATACTGATATTGACGAAATTGTCTTTTCTATTTCGAAGTAGTCTCACAGTATTTTAAACTCTCCATCTTGATATCTTGCCACCTGCCGTCAAAGAGATCATACTCAGGTTTTGCTTCGACAAGAGCATTGAGTGAAGCAAGGGATCGCGGTATCGGGGAAGACCAGCGCTGGTTGTTCGCAGCCAGCATTATGCTGAGTTGGGGTTGGTTTGTGGCAAAAAAAAGAAGACCATTATGTAGGTATTGTACCTGCAAAATATGTTGTTTTAGAGCAATAACCCGTGCTGTTAATTGAAGCTATAGCCTCGTAGAGCAATAACCCGTGCTGTTAATTGAAGCTATAGCTTCAATTAACAGCACGGGTTATTGCTCTACGAGGCTATAGCTTCAATTAACAGCACGGGTTATTGCTCTACGAGGCTCGACTCACACTTGAGTGATTTTTATAATTTTGTTCAGAAATGAAGTGTCATGAGGTGCCAGGCTAAAATGTCAACACCCCATGGCTACATGTGGGTGTCGTAAGAGGTGGCTAAGGGAAAATACTGGAATGTGGACAGCAGCGCGTTTTGAGGAACTGATATCTTAAACTGCAAATGGGTACAAGTAGAATTAAATAGACATAGACATAGCTTTATTTGTGACAAAAAAAAATAACACAGACCTAATAAAACATATAACATTTCAACATATTTTGCAGGTACAATACCTACATAATGGTCTTCTTTTTTTTGCCACAAACCAACCCCAACTCAGCATAATGCTGGCTGCGAACAACCAGCGCTGGTCTTCCCCGATACCGCGATCCCTTGCTTCACTCAATGCTCTTGTCGAAGCAAAACCTGAGTATGATCTCTTTGACGGCAGGAGGCAAGATATCAAGATGGAGAGTTTAAAATACTGTGAGACTACTTCGAAATAGAAAAGACAATTTCGTCAATATCAGTATCAGTGCAATATGACGTGAATATTTATTTTGAATGTGAATTTTAACTTTTATTTTAATATTTTTGACATCTGTTAATAATTTATTTTTTATTTTCATTATTTTGACATATTATTATTGTATTATATCTATATATCATTAGTGTAATTCGTGTGTAAATGCGGTACTAATTTGAATAAATAAATTACAAATTATAAATAAATTACAATTCCGTTGGGAACGGCAGGTGACGTCACGCACGAAAATTCGACAGATAAACAGAACAACATATTTAAAACATTTATGCACAACCACTGTAAAGCACAACATGAAAATACACACAATAATAGCTATGAGGGCACAAAGTGTTTCCTCTTTTTTTTTAGCCAGAATAAAAACGTTTTACTTGTAAAGCACATATTGGAGAATAAAGTAAGTAGGTATATATGAATTGTATTAAATAGCGCTGGTGTCATTTCTCATAAGTTCTTCGCTTTTTTGATGCGAGTAAATATATTTTTTCAGTTTAAGTCGAAATCCGTGTATACTTTGCAGGTTCCTCAAAGGCGGTGGGATATTATTCCAACACTTGGACGCAGCATAACGGAAAATTCCTTTGAAGGCGGCTGAACTGTGCCGTTCCGTAATTAGCTGCGTCGAGCATTGGCGGGACTGTAGGGACTCGCGCTCAAATAGCTACTAGTTGCATTCGAAAATGTTATGAAAAAAAATGTGTGTTATGAAAAAAATTGTAAGAATGCACGTAGCGCTTTCCCTACAAACGTAGTTTCTTCATATCTTAAATACCAAGTGTTCAACTCGTGAAATTCTATATGCATATCCTCGAGCCTTTGCTACGGGTTTGCCAGTTTTTGATTTATCATTTATTATATCGCTAAATGTAACTATAAATAAATCATTGCAGCAGTGATGGCTCAGTGGCATTGGCTATAGACTGCCGTGCAGCAGGTCAATGGTTTGATACTCGCCGTGAGCTTGAGCTTCACCGCATAGTGGAAGGGCATTTTGCGAATGCCCGCCTGGCTAGCGACCACCGTCAAGTAGAAAATCTGTCTCCAAGCACCTAACGGTGTGTTTCGGCAGCTGCCTTAAGAGCCAGTAATTCTAGGTTTAAGCCTGTTTACACCTTTGACCACATCATCACTTACCATCAGGTGAGATTCTGGCCAAAGGAGTACCACATCAAATGTTAAAATTCACGCTCTTCCTTTTATTTCTGACACTATGTTATTTAGCAAAAAATAATCCTTGTGATGAAATCTTTAGATCAGTATGATAGAGCTACAGGTGATTTTTTTTTCTCGTGTAACGGGTTCGATTTTCGAGATGTTGACAGGCTCTCAAGGACAGCTTCCGGAACACACCGTCAGGTGCTTGGACAGATTGTCTACTTGAGGGTGGTCACTAGCTAGGCGGGCATTCGCAAAAAGCCCTTCCATCGTGCGGTGAAGCTCAAGCCCGCGCGGCAGTCATAGCTGGCATAGCCAATGCCGCTGAGCCATCACTGCTTCAAAATATATGTTATGTACGGATATTTTGTCAACGAATCTGCTCTAAAGGTTTTTTTTAATTGCTGTTTGAGTAGGTGAATAAATATTTGAAATGATCTGCCTGCTTTCATATAATTTTTTGGAACTTTTCAACGACCGTGAATTTTTATGTGTAACTTTCTCTAAAATATAGCTAATTATATACTTAACAAATCCCTGTTGACATATTTCATGTCATACAACGGCATCAATGCATAAAGTATTATTTTCTCACAAATAAAGCTATGTCTATGTCTATTTAATTCTACTTGTACCCATTTGCAGTTTAAGATATCAGTTCCTCAAAACGCGCTGCTGTCCACATTCCAGTATTTTCCCTTAGCCACCTCTTACGACACCCACATGTAGCCATGGGGTGTTGACATTTTAGCCTGGCACCTCATGACACTTCATTTCTGTTCCAAACATGTTTAATATAAGTTAAGTGACTAATTTGTCTTTTAAAATCTATAGTATGGAAATTTACTCAACTGGCGAAAGCTTATACTGCAAAGCTGGCATGCGCACCACTAGTCTATGTTGCCTACTCCTTAATTGGTGTAAAATAGAGATATATCGTTTTAAAATCTTGACCACCCTCAAGTAGAAAATCTGTCGCCAAGCACCTAACGGCGTGTTCCAGCAGCTGTCCTTGAGAGCCAGTGATATTACAGGCACATGAGATAACAGCTATGTCTCAATGTGACGGGCGCAGTGCATTTCGTGACTTGTGATGAAATGTACCTGTTATAGGCAGAGGTTAGTCCGCTTAACATCAGGTGGGCCTCGATCTTGTTTCGTCACAATAAAATAAAAAAAAACCCTGTAAAATAACATTTTTTTTAATTATTAACGTTTAAAATATGTTCACTTTGATGGTCTACAATTTCCTGTTTTTGCATATATGGGCACTAAATTGCTCGTTATGTCCTAGGCAGTACATAAGTGTTATTTTCACCAGTGCAGAGAAACTTCTCTATATGTAACTACTGATGAAATTTTGCATAGGTCCTCATAATATCGATTAAAGACCCTAGAAGTAGTGATGGCTCTGTGGCATTGGCTATGGACTGCCGCGCAGCAGGTCCATGGTTCGAATCCCGCCCAGAGCTTGAGCTTCACCGCATGGTGGAAGGACATTTTGAAAATGCCCGCCTGGCTAGCGACCACCCTCAAATAGAAAATCTGTCGCCAAGCACCTAACGGTGTGTTCCGGCAGCAGTCCTTGAGGGCCGGAAAAATTTCAGGCTAATGAGACCTAACAACTGGACGTCTCAGTGTGACGGGCACAGTGCAATTCGTTGTTGACGAAATGCGTCTGTTATAGGCAGAGGTTAGTCCACATAACATCAGGTGGGCCTCGGGCTTGTTCCGTCACAATTACATTAAAAAAAAAAGACCCAGACATACATTTTGTCGGTCCCACAGTGACAGTCGTAAAATAAAACCTTTTATTTGAAAATTTTACTTAAAATATATGAAAGTTGAGTGTACAAATCGGGCGTAAAACCCACTTTTTTACTTTGAAATACATTTTAATAAAACAAATTAAAATTATTCTATAAACTCGTTATAAAATTTAATTTAATTATTTTTTAATATTATTATGTACTTTATTCAATTACATCTAGACGATGATACCATATAAGCAAAGATACGGTAACGAAATTGGAAAATATCTAAATAGTAGACAGGTGAAGCGCTCGTAGCGAAGTTTGCTTAGCTGTTCTTAAACGATCAGCAAAGTTAAGCAACGTCCGCCGCGGTCATCACTTGGATGGGTGATTACTACTGAGAGGACTAAGACACGGCAGTCGTTATAGTATGGTGGTAGGGCATTTTGCGAATGACCGCCTGGCTTGCTACTACCCTCATGTAGAAAATCTGTCGCCAGGCACCTAATGGTGTGTTTCGGCAGCTTTCCTTGCGAGCCAGTAGTTGTAGGTTAGCCTGAACAACGTATTCGACCACATCATCTCTTACTATCAGGTGAGATATTGGTCAAAGGATAAACTATAAGGCTTAATAAAAAAGGTGTGTTACATATTTATTCGTAATGTGTAACTTATTCCGTTTACGAGCTAGAGACCCGTGTTCCGTGACACACGGATGGACAGACATAGGTAAAACAGAGAGTTTCATCCGTTAATCCTCCGGATTACCTTTTGGGTACAGAATTACTAAACACATCGAAACTATCTCAACGTATTTTTATTCAGAGAAACGTGAGTTTTCATAATTATTAACTAAATATACCGGCTATTATTTCTAAATATAATTACAAGCACTATCGCGTGCTAAGCGAAATATATTTAACAAATTATTGGAGTACAAAATTTTATGCCCAAGGCGGGAATCGAACCCGCGTCCTCCGATATCGCGTCGGATGCCTAAACCCCTCGGCCACTTGGACACTGTAGCCGAAATTTCATACTCCAATCGTATTACTTTAACCGTCATAGGGGACTCAGTGTTTAGTCGTTATATCCGACCGATGCGATGTTAAGCCTTCAAAGGGCTGACATCGGTCGGATTCCTTGAGAATGAGCCCCTTCGGCCGCGTATGATACCATAGTTTGGTAACCAGTATCATACGAAGAAAAAATTATCGTCGTAGGATACTGGTATCCAAGTGATAGGGATTTTTTGTTTTATGTAACCGAGTATCAGCTCAGGAAAATATCAAACAATTACAAGTGAGTACTTAATATTTCCTCGTATGATACTGTTAGGCAGGCATGTCATGTGCATTGATATACGAGTATCACCTCTTTAGATATAAATGCACTGGCACTTTAGATAACTGAAGTTTTCATAACAATTGATGTCAATGTCAGTGTATTAGATTGACAAGTAAGTAAAATAATTTTGTGATTTTAATTTACAACGAATTAATTTCCGCGTTGCCTGTAATCCAAAATGAGTAAAGAAATTGAATTTATCTCTACGAAGAGAGGAGGAAGAGCACTATTGAGTGATGGTCGCAAGTACCACAGGAAAAAAACTTACTCAAACGACTCTACATTTTGGCTATGCCACAATATTAATTATGGATGTACAGGGAGTGTTACTCTAAATGTTAAAAATGAAGTCTTAAAAATCAAAACTCACAAGGAAACCTGCAAACAAGACTTTGCAAATAACAAAATATTGAAAGAATTAGATAAATTGAAAGAAAATTGTAGTCATAATTTTGATAGTATTCAAAAACAATATGACAACATGGTGTTCAGCCTGGAAGAGGCAGGACTTGACTTTGTACGGGATATCCCTAAATTCCAAAACATCAAAACGGGATTGTACAACGAAAGAAATAAAGTATTAGGAGCACCAAGATTGAGAAGCAAATCTTCGATTGAAACCGTAGTACCCGATAAATTCAAAAAGTTCTTGTTTGCAGAATATAGTGATAACGACAAGAAGATTCTACTATTTTGCAATCAACGTGCTGCATCAATCGTAAAGTACAAGCATATTTTATCTGACGGTACTTTTACTTCATGTCCGACTGAATTTCATCAGTTATATACAATTCATGGCGTCGACGAAACTACATCGGCTGTTGTACCTTTAATTTTTTGTTTACTACCAGACAAGACACAGCAAACTTACGAGTTACTATTTTATATGATAAATTCCCAATTTAAGCAGTGGCTACCAGAAACAATTACTGTTGACTTCGAGTTGGCTCCAATGAAAGCTGTTCGAAAAGTTTTCCCCAACATTGATGTTAAGGGATGTTTTTATCATTTGAATAGGTGTTTATTTAGAAAAGCAAAATCGTTAAAATTAACCACAAGGGTAAAAAAAAGGCATGTAGCCAGGTGTGCTGGCCTTGCACGTTTACCCAAAGCCTATTTCCGAAAGGGGTATGAATATGTTATGTCAAAGAGTCCGTCTGGAGAAGAGATAATAAAATTTAACAAATATTTCAATAAACAATGGATGGCAAAGACTGACTTCGAAAAAATTTGCTGTTGTTCATCATCTAAAATACGTACTACCAATAATATTGAAGGTTGGCACAGTCGCCTTAATAGATATATTGGACGTAAAAGACCGGCATTGGCTCAACTCTTAGATATTTTAAGAAAAGAAACCACCTTAATGGATATATACAAAAGAAAATCGAAACTAAGCCGAGAGTTCAAAGAAATTGATGAAGAAATAAATGACGCCATATCTCAGCTAAATGTAAACGAAATTAGTGTTGGTCATTGTATCGAAATCATTTCGCCATTTTATTCCAATAGGTTGTAGGTAATAAACGATTCACAGTTGAACTATTTCCTTGTTTTCTTGTATGTTTTCAATAAAGCGAGGGTTTTATAATAAGCGTAGGTTCAGAATGCGATCTTCACAGTTTTGCCGAGTTGGTTTCATAGGCAGAATGTTATATTCCTTACTGGATACTGGTTACCAAACATGATGAAGGGTATCAGAAAAGTAATATATCCTATCACTTGGATACCAGTATCCTACGACGATCATTTTTTCTTCGTATGATACTGGTTACCAAACTATGGTATCATACGCGGCCGAAGGGGAATGAGCATATTTACAGCTCAAACACTGGTAGCATATCACAACGAAACACCGTGAGTGCTAGCCGGTATATTATATACATATTAATGTTTAAAGGTATATCACAGCCATTGTCAACTACGTCTTTAATCAGTGCTAGTAATATTGATTACAATATATATCTACATAGTCCCATACGAGTAAAATTTTTCACATTTAATGTATATATACCAATAAAATAAAATCTCTGCGTTTAAATAAATTTTATTGCATAGGTAAAAATCTATTGCAATGCAATTACAAATATTTTTAAATCTTGTAACAAAAAATATAAAACAAAAAAAAATCAAACAGAAAAGGGAACGCGTCTTACCCTTGGAGGCAGGCTTGTTTTTCTTCCAGCGATCCCTCAGCTTGCGCGGATGCTGTGACAGAAGTGTTACGTCAGGGTATGGAATACTTCATACCATTTTCTGACGTCCCACTGTCCAGCAAAGCTCGCCCATGGTTTAATGCCACCTGTGGAGATGCAGAAGCGTCAAAGCATGAGGCCTACTTAGCCTGGGCTGATGCTCGAACCCGCAAATCTAGAGATGTACGTGAAAAGAAGAAAGCATTTAACCTAGCCGCCAAGTCCTGCAAAAAGGCTCTCAAGAAGGCTCGCTTCGACCACATACGCCGAACAGGGAACAAACTTGCTTCTTACCCCTCAGGTAGCAAAGCGTTCTGGTCCCTGGCAAAGTCGATCGAAGAGAACTTCTGCCGTCCCTCACTGCCTCCACTGCTGAAACCTGACGGTTCACTAGCTCACACTGCTGAAGAGAAAGCAAACTTATTTGCCTCTCTGTTTGCAGAGTCTTCACGTGTAGATGCTGGCAATGCTGTACCTTCTAGTCTGCCAAATTGCGGGACTTTAATGTCCGAAATCCGTATTCGACAGTCTGAAGTACGCAAAGCGTTGTGTAATCTGGACGTGAACAAAGCTAGTGGTCCAGACGGTATACCGGCTGTAGTCTTGAGGATGTGTGCGCCTGAGTTGACTCCAATATTGACTCGCCTCTTTCGCTTGTCTATGACGACTGGTCAAGTGCCTAAGTCCTGGAAGCTTGCAAACGTGCAGCCCGTGCCCAAAAAGGGTAGTCGCGCAGACCCTGCCAATTACAGGCCTATTTCAGTCACGTCCATACTCTGTAAGACGATGGAACGTGTACTGAACCACAGACTCCTGGCATACCTAGAAGTCAATGATCTCCTCAGTGACCGACAATATGGGTTTCGCCGAAACCGGTCTACTGGGGATCTTCTAGTGTATGCCACTCACATCTGGAGTGAGGCCATCGAGAACTACGGAGAGGCGCTTGCTGTCTCTCTCGACATCTCGAAGGCTTTCGACAGGGTTTGGCACGATAGCCTTATTAGCAAGCTTCCTTCATACGGCCTTCCCACTGGTTTGTGTGTTTGGATTTCAGATTTCTTGAGGAATCGGTCGATTCGAGTGGTAATCGATGGCTGTTCTTCCGACCAATTGGCCATAAACGCCGGAGTCCCTCAAGGATCAGTACTCTCTGCAACGCTTTTTCTGCTGCATATTAATGATCTGCTTAAACCCGGTATTTTTGGGTACGCAGACGACAGCACCGTTGTGGAGAGTTATACATCTAACGCACGAACCAGTGCATTACAAATCCAGTCACATAGGGAAGCGATGGTTCAGCGCTTGAACTTTTCTTTGCAGGCAGTCTCCGATTGGGGCGATGCCAATCTAGTTAAGTTCAATGCTGCTAAAACCCAGGCGTGTCTTTTCTCCGCCAAACGGAGCCCTTTTCACCTGGCTCCTACTTTCAGGGATGTGTCCGTGCCGATAAGTAACCATTTCGAGCTTCTTGGCATCTCATTAACACCAACTCTCAATTTCGGCTCTTATATTGAGTCCAAAGCCCAGCTTGCCTCAAAAAAGCTTGGTGTTTTGGCTAAGGTGAGACAATACTTCACACCGGAACAGTTGCTTAATCTTTATCAAGCCCAAGTCCGGTCGTGTATGGAGTACTGTTCTCACCTTTGGGATGGTTCTGCCAAATACCAGCTGGAGACACTGGAAGCTATTGAGAGGAGAGCCAAGAGACTAATTAACGACGACCAACTTGTAAGCACGAGACTCCAAAGTCTCGAGCATCGCCGCAAAGTCGCCTGTTTATCGGTTTTCTATCGGATGCATTTCGGGGAGTGTGCCACGGAACTGCATGACTTGATTCCGCCATCCCCATTCTATAACCGGACATCCAGGGACACTCAGAAGCGCCACCGCTATATGGTTGATGTTCCATTTTCCCGAACGAAACGATTTGCTTCCTCGTTCATCATACGAACCGCCAGGGAATGGAACACCCTGCCTGAGTCTGATGGGGGTCTTCAAGACGCGAGTGAATAGATACCTTCTGGGTAAGCGCGCTCCATCATCGATCGCATCATCACTTACCATCAGGTGAGATAGTGGTCAAGAGCTACCCAGTTATGTATAAAAAAAAAAAAAAAAAAAAAAAGGGAAGATCTGGTAGTAGATTAGGAAACATGGACCACATAATGTGCTAGATGCAACTTATCATCCGCTTGATTTCAATTGACTCGAGAAAGAATCAATTGAAACGAAATTAAAAAGAGTGAAAGTTATATCAATCGTCCTAAATTTTATGTGTTTTTTTATAATACCTAAAAGATACTACCATTATCATGGTGTTCAAACTTATTTGATTCTTATTTGCTAACGTTTCTTAGTTCAATCATTACTGTCCCCTGTTCGATGCAACAACGTACCATATCTTCCTGTTTTGTTTTAATCTATGTTTAACACAGCCAAATTCTATGAACATACAAATTGAATGAGTTTTTTAGAATCCAGATTTTGGTTCTAAATTCTGTGAAGTTAGTCAAAGTCAAAATTAGATTTTTCAAAATATAAATACTTAGGCAGATAATAGAAATATGATAAATCTGTTGTAGCTTTATGATTCTCATGTTTAATTGTCACATTAATTTAACTGCAATGTGAAACAATCAGGTAATTTTAGAGATTCAAATTTTGACAGTTAATGTAACTCTAGAAGAAAACATAAAAACGCGATGTGCAGATAAAAAATCAAAAACGACAGGCAAAATTAGCTTGAAAACCAAAACGAAACTATTAACGGTTTTGAAATCACATCACCAACAGCTGCTCAAATTCATGTTTGATAACTTTATTTCTTAAAAAAAGCGAGACAACGCGCGGCCTGCACACTGGCTTTCGCACTCACACATAGACGCGAGCGATTTTACGAGCACACAAAAATCTAGTGTCGCTTCTTCACTCGCTTCGCTTCGTTTGTGTAATAGGGCAACTTGAACCTGTAAATGCTGATGTTAGTCGGCAGATAATCAAAAATGTTTTTTTTTGTGTTTTTGTTTATGTGTATTTGGCGGAATAAATACGAGGACCAGCAGATGTTAAAAGTCTCTTGTGCCTGTAATATAATATTTCATATTATTTTATTACTTAGCTCAATGTAAATATTAAAACTCTATTCAGAGGGAGAGCGGCGCGGTCTAGAATTGCCGCGGCGGGCGCTCTTGGCTTGGCGAAAAAAAATTGTAATCAAGTGACCATTTTAAGGTGTAGTTGGTTAAAAAGATGGTAGTAGTTTAGAGTTATTTAAAGTATTTTTGGTGGCCAAAACCGCAATATTCCTTTTCAATTTTGGTTGGGATTACAAAGACATTTGGGGTAGGGGCTGAGTCAACTGCAGCAGCTTGTTGCTCCTTTTTCAGTTGCACGGCGTAGATATAGTAGACATAGATGAAATATGCTGTTACACCTGTAAAGATAAACAAAGAAAGATTTAAAACACTTATATATTTGTATTTTTCAATAAATGAACTTAGCTTCATGGTTGGATTAGCCTGCGAGGAAAATCCTTCACATGTACCTATAGTTCTTTTTGTTGGGGTAGGTTAGACTTTGGCCACAATTTTATCTAATGGCATTTGATGTTGGTAAATAAACCTAACCTAAATGAATGACTGCCTAAGATGGCTTATGAGTATGTTTTAAAATTTAATTTTTTCTCTTTCGAATACGGAAAAAAATCTTACTAATTGAATACGGAAATAATTGAAGTTATTTTTAAAATTACTCGGTAACAGAAATAAAATATATTTATAATGAAAGGGTTGATCGGAGAGAATATTTTTTTCATTAGTTTTATTGATGTTCTAAAATGATGAAACTATTTTACCGTCTTCATTTCGCATATTTCGGCAAATCGTTATTTTTACCGCCATAACTGTCACTCACAACACTTAAGTTTTGATAAACAAAACTGACGCTATCAGGTCGTGAACTATTTGTGACACTTATTTGGTTATTGCATAGATTAACGATTAGATTTTTTTTTTAAGTCGAACAAATAACCGCATACACACCCGATATTAAAATGAAAGTCAGAACGAATGATGTTTGTTGAAAAGTAAAGTTATTACATTTCATATATGGTAGATTAAACTTTTATAAACTTTAATCAACTTTTATTGATTGAAAATGACAGTCGTGTTTTTATTACAAAATTACAAATTTACGAGAGGAAAAATTATATTCATATGCGGGATTCGAACCCGCGCCATCCGAATCGAACCCTATCATGTAATGTTATCCGCAGAGCATACGTCACTGCTAAAATGAAATTATTAAGTGTTTGTTTTTTTTTTTGGTATGCTTTTGACCACAACCTCACGAGGTGGTTAGTTGGTCAAAAGGTGTTAATAGGCTTAACCTAGAATTACTGGCTCTCAAACACAGCTGCCAGAATGTGGCGACAGATTTTCTACTTGAGGGTGGTCATTAGCCAGGCGGCCATTCGCAAATTGCCCTTCCACCATGCGTTGAAGCTCAAACCCGCGGTGCGATTCGAACCATAGACCTGCTGCGCGGCAGTCCACAGCCAATGCCACTGAGCCATCACTGCTTCAAGATTTGAGTTTTGGTTTAGATCTCAAATGACGTAAAACCTGTTTCCTATCATCAGCATTTACCAACAAATGACAAAGACTCCTAATATGGCAGGTACAGTCGCCTGCAATAAGAAGTATACACATTGTAATTTTCAAAATAGTGGCAAAGAGTTCTGTTTTTCTCTATATATTCAGAAGTATTTTAAAATCAAAGAATAAGTTGAATATTTTTACTCATGTTAATGTTAACTTTGATTATTAATACCTTAGCGACATCACGTTATTTTGAAAATTACGAAGTGTATACTTATTATTGCAGGCAACTGTACATACGATACGACACAAAAATGAAAAACTCTTACCAAGTTCAAAGCCGAACAAGACAGTATATTCGGTACCCCAGCCGATTGCAATCTGGAAGATTAAATATGCCAATCCAAGGATCAAACGGGCAGTAGAAAATCCAACATATACGCGAATAGGGCCGGGGCGTTTCTGTAAAAGAAGGAAAAGACTTTTATGTTTTCTAAAAAAGACACTTTTCAAGTTCTAGTCTTATTTTTTTTACAAAACATAGGTTTGCCTTTGACCACACCCTGCTTATTTGAAGACACACTGTTAGGTGCTTGGCGACCGATTTTCTTCTTGAGGGTTTGCCATAATCATCACGCATGGTAGATAGCTTGGGTTTCGCAATATAAGATGGCGGTTCTTCAGAAGGCGCTGCAGGCCACCTTCTGGTATTTTCCCCTTCGTCGTCTCTAACGACTTCTTCTTCGACAAGAAGTTATGGAGGGGTCAAAGTCAAAGTCAAAGTCAAAATCATTTATTCAATTTAGGCGTCTACGACGCTCTTATGAAGGTCAATTACAAATTTTAGTATTGAAATATTCTACATTGTACTGCCACGTTCAGCAAATAAATTGTATAGAGCCACTGCGAGAAGAACGGGCAAGAAACTCGGGGCCATTCTTTTAAACATCTTTTAACAATGTGTTACATACATACTATATAATAGAGTTATTACAATATTTGTTTAAATTATTTAGGTGACAGGCAATAGCTTGGCGGAGGCGGAATTGTCCAGGCATTTTTGTCGTTTATGTAATCAGAAACTGTGTAGTAGGATTTTTTAATCAATATGTTTTTCACATGCAACTTGAATTTCCCTTCTGTGAGCGTTGTAATATGTTTAGGAACTTTATTATAAAACCGCACACAATTACCTAAGAAGGACCTTTTATTTGTCTTTGCTAATCTAAAACCTGGCACCACTATTTTATCTTTATTCCTAGTATTGTAATCGTGATTGTCACTGAGTGCTATTCTCGCCCGGTACCCCACAGGATTGTTGTATATAGAGGTAGTATCAGTAACTTAGATTTATAGATATATAGATTTATTTAATAGGTTGTCCATGCCCCAAAAAGTGAGGTTTGCCATAATCTTCAAGCTTGGCAGGTGTCTTGAGGACCGTAAATTAAGATATCAGTTCCTCAGAAGGCGCTGCTAAAATACCAGAAAGTGGGTACTTTCTGGTATTTTACCTTTAGTCGCCTCTTACTACCCCACCGGTAGCAATGGAGGGGTGACATTCTAGCCAGCAACCCACGAGGCACGAATTTCATTCACAGTAACTTATTTAATATAATTATTTAACCCACTGTTTGAATAAAAATATTCACTTATTTTATTCAAGATAATAATAATGTTTTTTAACAAAATACGCATAATAGTTACTTGTCTCTATGTTTTGACAGATATTCACCAAAACTTTTTATTTTTTTGTATCATAAACATTAAAGGTTGCCTGGAAGAGATTATTTTTAGTAATAAGGCCGCCTATTGTAACACTTTCACTGAAAATTATAATTTTTTACCTCTTAGTTATTGTCTTATGTGGTGTAACAATAAAGTATTATCTATCTATCTATCTAAAAAGCGGTATTAAAGACTTCAAATCCAGCGATGAATCATTTCGTCATTTATTTATTTAACTACAAAGGTATACAAATTACATTGATTAAACATACAATTCAACACTATATCATGTTTCATACAGAGTTACAAGAGCGAAATTTAAAAAACAACCCTTGGCCGATATTTAGTGTATGTTGTTATAGCGACAACAAAAATACATATTCTGTGAAAATATCAACTGTATAGCTATCACGGTTCATGAGATACAGCTTGGTGACAGACAGACAGACAGACGGACAGACGGACAGTGCAGTCTTAATATTGGAGTCCAGTTGTTACCCTTGGGGGACGGAACCATAAAAAGATGTTTATTGTATGGGATCCCCGTGAAATTAATAATAAACCCCAGCCGCGAAGTCCGGCAGGGATCTCTTTTGCTAGCGAGAGAGAAGTATTTCGTACCGCGGAAAGTACGTGAGGCCCTTGAAATAAATCGTCATCCAAATTTTAATAGGGAGGGTGGCTGGACTTTACCTTCTGCCTGGAAACCAGTGCTTAATTGGGCCTCAACGAATGCCAAACCGTTTACCCGCGAAGTAGGCCTAGTTGCGATAGTGTTCGAAGACTCTACACAGTTTTGACGAGTGCAGTGAAGACAGTGACAGTGACGCACGCGCCCCTACCCTACCTACGATACCATTGCTGTCCGCGGTTCCTCAAGTTTCGCAGAGGGCGTTGCGAGCAGCCGCCCGCAGTGCGCGTCTAGCAGCCTTCGAAGATGCTCGCGTTCCTTGAGAATGATCATCTTTACTGCTTGAACACCGGTCGGACATTACGACTGAGAGTGCTACCCGGCATATTTAGTTAATAATTATAACAACTTACAATAGGTTTATTGACAATATTGCGTATTTTTTTCTTAAACTCGGGTTTTTTTTATTTTATTTGGTATGTTATTTATTCTTTATCTTTATGGTAAAATAAAAATACCCAATTTAAATTATTTTTTTCTAAAAATATTTGAAATTCCCATCAGTTCACAAAATAAGTACAAGAAGTAGACCTTTTTCAATCTCCCGCGCCCGCACTCTATTTATCATCGAAACTCAACTATTTGTTGAAGTCAAGAGACTTATAAAGAACAGCTTAGCTCAATCGACTTATTTAATAATACGTCCAAAAAAAATTCATTATTCATTAAATTCAAATAAAAATTCATTATTTAACTAAAAATAATTTACACACACACCCTCACACGCAATCACACACACGTATAAAAATACATCTCTGCTCTCTACCTATATATATTTATTAGATTAGGTGTCAAAAAATAAATCTAAGCCTTTTTAAGTTCTGTAGATTTTAAATAAAGAAAATGTAAAAAAAATATAAAAATATATAATATAAAACCTGGTAGAATAAATATTAGGTTTAAAGACATGTATGCAAACTGTCATCGAGTTTAAACACTGCATTTATAATTTGGTAAAACTACGTTTGTATGGAAAGCGGTCACCCTTTCCTTAAGATTTTTATGTTGCTAAAAACACTTATTTATATGAATAATAAGCGAAATGCAATTAATTTTCATGCTGACTGTGCTCAGCACAATGTGTAACCATTGTGATTCTCTGGCCACAGTCCAAGCTATAAGTCTTAGTTCACACTGGAGGATGTTATTCAAGAACAGTCATAACATTTAATATTGAACAATAGACTATCCCATTAGGGGTTTCTTTTTATATGATGACATATATGGATAGAGATGAGGAGAAGGGAGGTGACACTCTATCCTGGCACCCCATGGTGTCATAGCATAATGATATTTTTATTTATAGCTGATAGGTAAGCCATGGCAGCCAGCCAAGTGATGATATGATCGAAGATGTTATCCAGACTAACCTAGAATTACTTGCTCTCAAGGAAAGCTGCCGTAATACACCGTTAGGCCCTTGAAGACAGGTTTTTGAGGGTGGTACTTAGCTACACGGGCATTCGCAAAATACCCTATTACCATGCTATAACGACTGCCATCCTATGAGAACCAACCGAAGGATGAACGTACCCTCCGAAACACGGAAGCGCTCAGTAGTAATGTCACTGGTGACGACCGCGGCGGACGTTGCTTAACTCAGCTGATCGGTTAAGAACGGCTAAGCGAACTTCACTACGAGTGCTTCATTCGGGTTTGCCACAATTCCTATGCTTAGGGATCGCAGTGTGAGACGGCAGTTTTCCAAAGGGCTGCTGTCTCCCTACCGGTATTATTCCCTTCATCGCCTCTTACCTTTGCCTCCTCCAAGAAGATTGGGTGTGAAAGTCTAGCCCAGAACCCAACGGGGAGGGCAAATATCCATTTAGGGGGACCATTACAAACTCAAAGAACAAACCTCCAAATCTGTCGTCTATGCAAAGCAGGTTATATACAGGGTTATTGGCTAATACCACTATACAGCAAGCTCCCGCAAGAAGATTGGGTGTGAAAGTCTAGCCCAGAACCCAACGGGGAGGGCAAATATCCATTTAGGTGGACCATTACAAACTCAAAGAACAAACCTCCAAATCTGTCGTCTATGCAAAGCAGGTGATATACAGGGTTATTGGCTAATACCACTATACAGGCTAACCACCTCTTAGGGTTGACTTCTGCTAGTCCAAAGGACATGATGACATGTTTTTCTTTTTATTTTTATATATATTTTTTGTTTTTTAATGCCTACTCCGTGCCAAGAGCGGCCGCTGCGGTAACACTGGACCATGCCGTGCTCCCTTTATATAGAGTTTTGAATATTTACGTCGAGCAAAGTAACAAAACTATGAAATAACATTACTGGCACAAGAGACTTTTGACGTCAGGTGGTCCTAGTGCTATTTCGGTCACAGACATATAAAAAAAACACAAAAAAATAAAAAATAAAATTTCTAAACAAAAGAAAAACATCTCAAAATGTTTGTTAGGACTAGCAGAAGTCAACCCAAGAGGTTGTTACCATTTTTCCAATAACCCTGTATAATTTCACCATTTTCGTTTGGCCCTTTGAACATCGGTCATAATTTTATATCAGCATCCAAGACCTGGCTGTCAGAGTTTTCTGTTTTCAGACCAGCGTCCATTTATGCTTTAAATGGATTATGTCCCATATTACTCCCTCAATATGATATGATCCACATATTGAGAGAGACGAATTACTGAGCATTCCATGGATTCACCCTGCGAGTGCCGGGTCCATAGCGTTGCAGAGGAAGAGGTTAGAAGGGCCTGGGACTTGTAACCAAGGGAGTAGAGTTAAGAGGCCCCTTACCCGTCTAAGCATCCTCCTCTGCGTAATTTGGTATGATCCTACCAATGCCGCCTTAAATACATGTTCCAAGATAGAAGTTCCGGTTATTCTTAATAGGCCACGGTCTTTAAGTAGGTTTTACAGAGATTTTCCTGGTATGTATAAATTATTGTACGATCTGTAACTAGTTTTGTCTATTGATTGATTTTATTATGTGTATAAATTATAATCTGATTATTTAAGTAAGGCCCGTGTCACAGCAGTAAACTATTTTTAGTGGTACAACAAGCTAAAGGCCCATCTGATGTTAAGCGGACTAACCTCTGCCTAGAACAGATGCATTTCATCACAAGTGACGAATTGCACTGCGCCCGTAATCTTGACACATAGTCGTTAAGTCTCATGTGAATGTAATTTCACTGGCTCTCAAGGATTGCTGCTGGAACACACCGTTAGGTGCTGTGCAACATATTTTCTACCCGAGGGTGGTAGCTAGCCAGGCGGGCAATCGCCACGTTTTTCCACCATGCAAAAACGTTTATCATAATCTGAAAATATACTCCTTTTATAGTGAAACTAGCAGACCATGCACACCAGCCCTATATAATGGTGACCACGGCCACTACATTTGCTTTATTGCTCGCTGAGAGCAAGACAACCGTTATTTTTATAACCCTGTAAACCGGTGGAGGATTTTCGGTGGAATTATTTGCTGTTAAAATGTATTCCGGAGCTGAGATGCGCCGGGAATTTACGACTTTCAAGTTTTTAAGATGCTTCTATGCAACTTAATTTGATTAGTGGCGCCATTCTAGATTTGTTCATTTAGCTTAATTATGAAAACGTATTAACAGTCAAACAGTATTCCCTTAGAGTGTATGATACTGAGTACAATAAGGACATTAAAGGAATTAATTCTAGGTAAAGCTGAACTCCTGTGGAATACCGAGCTAGAATATCACCCCACCCTTAATTGCTACCTGTGGGTGTCGTAAGAAGCGACTAAAGGTAAAATACCGCAAGGTGGGCAGTAGCGTCTCCCGAGAACAGGTCTCTAAAAACGCGATCCCCAGACCACTGCCAAGCGTCCCCACGCTTATGTGGCGCATTATGGCGAACCCCCCTTGATGTGAGAGTTTGTGTTCGGCAGTGGATGCCCGCCTGGCTAGCAACCACTTGCAAGTAGAAAATCTGTCGCCAAGCACTTAACGGTGTGTTCCGGCAGCTGTCTTTGAGAGCCAGTTCAGTAATTCTAGGTTAGCCTGAACAACATCTTCACTTACCATCAGGTGAGATAGTGGTCAATGGCTAGCCCATCAGTAAATAAAAAAAAAAGTTGAGTGAAGACTTAACTTCATCATCAATTCAATTTAATAGAAGTATTAAATTAAGGCTCGCATGTAAGTGTTTGGCAACAGCCACAGGTTGCACATAATAGAACTAAACACGGACGAGTTCTTTGTCATGCCTTGTTAGTACTCGTAGACATAACGAGATATGTCTACGTTACACGAGATAAATAGTAGACAAAATTTACTCGCAGCGCTTATTTAAGAGGGGCAGTTGTCTTTGTTTTCAGCATTGATTAATTTAGAGCGTTAAAATTTTAAATTAAATCTTTTCTTTTTAGTTTTTCAACACCAAAACCAGCCGTTTCGTGCTGAGTAGGTGAAAATGTATTTGTAACATATAATTTTATACACATACCTTATGCAGTCCAACGAGGCATGCGATATTCATGATCAACCAGATCACATTTATGATTATTAAAAATAACAGTATAATTGCAACTGTCTTTATCATTAAATTTTCCCAGTTCTTTTCGCTCGAGTTGTCTTCATATCTTGAACGAATCAGGTTGAATTGCCTAAACCCGTTGGTCATGACACCTATGCCTGTCAATGACATTAAGAAGAGAAAGGTCAGGAAAGTGTTGAAGATCTGTGGAGAAGAAAATATACAATTGGCAATAATATACATTTGTTTTTATTACAGATACGTAAGCCTTGGATCACAATCTCACCTGATAAGTGACAATGTGGCCGAAGGTGTTAACAGGCTTAACCTAGAATTACTGCACATGACTTAAATTTTTCCTTTCGTGTATTTGTGATTTTGTAATAGAATTACTAGCTTTCAAGGACAGCTGCCAGAACACACCGTTAGGTGCTTGGTGACAGATTTTTTACTTGAAGGTTTTCGGAGTGGGCATTCGCAAAATGCCCTTCCACCATGCGGTGAAGCTCAAGCCCGCGGATTCAAACCATGGACCTTACAAAAACAAAAAAAAATGGGAAAGTATATAAAGCGGAGAACTTTCACTCCATTGAAATTCTGATGTTTTGGATATCTGACCAGTTGTAAAAAGTAAAATCTACCTAAATATGTATCATATCAGACTTAACTGTATTTTACGGACATCATAGAACATAAACAAACACCCACTAAAGATTTAAGACTCGAAAGGAAATCAGCACTAACCAAACCGGTTCGCATGCGACGCACCTCGCGTTGTGATTCCCCACAAGAATCACAATACAAGGAAAATATAAACAAAAATAAGTCGCACGACCGGTTTCTTTTTATGCGCCAATCGAACGATTTCTTGCTCCGTGAGACAGATACTTGGAGCAACCAAAACATATTATTAAGACGCTGCGCTGTCAAGAACTAAATTTTGTCACTAGCGGACTGCGTAGGAATGAGAAGAATTGTAAAATCGAAGTTAGCTTGAGTAAAATCCTAAGAATGCTTAGGTACACAAAATAATTGAATCGAAAACTTAACATTTTTGTCCCTTTTGACGAGGTTTTACTATTTTGTTGTTGTCATACATAAATATTTAAGAAAGTTACGTTACGAGCATAATTATGAGTCAACTTTGCAGTTTTATTCTATAGAGGAAATTAGAATAGAGAGAGAGAGAATATTAGAAGCGCTCGTAGCGAAGTTTACTTAGCTGTTCTCAACCGATCGGCAAAGTTAAGCAACGTCGCGCGCGGTCATGAGTTGGATGGGTGACCGCTAGTGACATTACTACTGAGCGTTTCCGTGCTTCGGAGGGCACGTTAAGCCGTCGGTCCCGGTTGTTGTCTTAGGATGGCAGTCGTTATAGCATGGTGGTAGGGCATTTTGCGAATGTCCGCCTGGCTAGCTACCACCCTCAAGTAGAAAATCTGTCGCCAAGCACCTAACGGTGTGTTCCGGCAGCTGTCCTTGAGAGCCAGTACTTCTAGGTTAGCCTGAACAACATCTTCGACCACATCATCACTTACCATCAGGTGAGATAGTGGTCAAAGGCTAACATAAAAAAATAGTAACGGAGCTCACAATTTTTAGCTATAACATTTTTAGGTAATAGATAGATTTAGTTACATAATATTATATAATTAATTGTGTGTTGCTTTTTTTATATACTTATTGGATTAAAATATATTATAATAATATTCTATGGAGACAATTTTAAGGAAACGTATTTTGGACTTTTCTTTGCCTTAGAAAATGTAATCAAGAGTTACATGTTTTTTTTATCCCTGATAGGTGAGCCTTTGACCACTATCTAACCTGATGGTAAGTGATGATGTGGTCGAAGATGTTGTTCAGGCTAACCTAGAAGTACTGGCTCTCAAAGACAGCTGCCGGAACACACCGTTAGATGCTTGGCGACAGATTTTCTACTTGAGGGTGGTAGCTAGCCAGGCGGGCATTCGCAAAATGCCCTACCACCATGCTATAACGACAGCCATCCTAAGACGACAACCGTGACCGACGGCTTAACGTGCCCTCCGAAGCACGGAAACGCTCAGTAGTAATGTCACTAGCGGTCACCCATCCAACTCATGACCGCGGGCGACGTTGCTTAACTTTGCTGATCGGTTAAGAACAGCTAAGTAAACTTCGCTACGAGCGCTTCTGTTTAAGTTAAGCTATTTAACAGTTGTCAGCGCGTCTTAAGGTTGTACAGTTCTCCATACAAACGCCGTTGGGTGATCACTTCCTTATTTAAGATTTTAGTATAATTAAGCATAGTACCGATTGATCTCGTCATTATCTAGGCTTGTATGATGCCGAAATTTTAAAAAGATAATTAAGTTGAAAGTTATGAGCCTTTAAAACTTTATCTGAAAATCTTTTGAGGCTCATAACTCTCAACTTAATTATCTTTTACAAATTTCGTTACGATACAAACCTAGATAATGACGAGTTCAATCGATATCATGTTTTGTTTTGGACCTAAATCCTCAAATAAGGGACTGATCACCCTACCACGTTTGTATGGAGAATGGGCCGGCCAGTTCACCCTTAAGATTTTAGTATAATTAAGCATAATATCGATGGATTTCGTCATTATCTAGGTTTTTATCGTAACGGACTTTTAAAATGATAATTAAGTTGAAAGTTATGAGCCTAGAAAACTTTATATGAAAATATTTCGAGGCCCATACTTAACTCTCAACTTAATTGTCTTTCAAAAATTTCGTTACGATACAAACCTAGATGATGAGTTCAATCGATATCATGCTTTGATCTGGACCTCAATCTTCAATAAGGGAGTGATCACCCTACGACGTTTGTATGGAGAACTGACCGGCCAGTTCACCCTTAAGGTCATGATGGCAGTAAGTTTTCCTTTTATTACAGACAAATACATATGGCAGAAAGAAGCTGTTAATACCCCTCCAGCTACCTCTTCGGGAATTATACCGTCGTACTTGCATATGTACGACTAGGACTCGTCTTCGTCAATCTTTTTTTATTTTATTTTGTTGAATCCCTTTGCTTGTTAGAGATGGTAGAAATTTCACATTACGCCTATGTTCATCGTAATCATATTATTGTTATGTTTATAATTTTTGAGTATATTTTAAATTTATGTACAAAAAATTCTTTAAATGGACTATTTTTCTCTCTTTTACATAAATTTGGACAACGATTAAAAATTGACACGATAACTAATACCAAACAGGAAATCACCTGAAACAACCTTACAATAAAAAATTGTGACCATATTACCCAATAATTTGGTATTGTTTTTTTATGGCATTTTGTTTTCTTGTATTATTTATATCGGACGAAAAAATTATGATACCGCCACGTTGCAATCGCGCATCATCCCTATTTCAAAAGTAGTTTGTACTATTTTATACTCGTACTCACCGACAAGAAGCTGATAATTTCGCCATTGATAGTAACATCTATGGATTGCCGTGCCTCCCTGGTTCGATCCTCACCGCTGGCTTAACCTTCACCGCATGTTGGAAGGACATTTTGCGATTACCCGCCTGGTTACCTACCACCCTCAAGTAGAAAATCTCTCGCCAAGCCCTAACGGTGTGTTTCGGCATCAGTCCTTGAGAGTCAGTGAAATTACAGGCACATATGAGACTTAACAACTATGTCTCAAGGTGACGGGTGCAGTGCAATTCGTGACTTGTGATGAAATGCATCTGTTATAGGCAGAGGTTAGTCCGCTTAACATCAGGTGGAACTCGACCTTGTTGCGTCAAAAAAACATAAAAAAAACCCACCATCTGATTCTTGTATGTCGTCGCCAAAGTAGCCAAAGTGGTAGCAGAGGTGTCTGTCAATACAGACACTCAGACACGTCCTACTAGATATATTTTAGCCCATCTATGTGCAGGGCAAGCCTATTTCCATATAAGTTTCCTCAGTTCAAACTCGGGACTGCGACTGAGGATTTCTTTGTCAGAAAATCACAACAGTGAGTGAGAATCGGGTCAGAATCAAGACATTCTAAAGCATTCATTATTCGCATTCATTAGCGTAAGCCCTGAGTGAAAAGCGTCCAGCGGAGCGTTCAGCGTTGCGTGTAAGCAGCTAAGAGCGTTCGCCCAGTGGCCTTAGTGCACGCTTAGCGTTCGTGGTCACATTAGAATGACATGGCGCGCACGCTTTTGTCACCGCTGCAAAACACAAGCTGGTTTGACTGGCACGCGACGCCACGCTCAACGCTCGGTTCACCACAAACTAGCACGCTTCCCCGCCGAGCCGCTCGGCTGCCACTAGGGACACTCGCGACCATTTGCATCTGTTTAACACGAACGCTGCAAGCGCCGCCTCGCCGGACTCTCAAGTCGAGCGTGCACTCGGTTCGTACACTTAGGTACACCACCGACAAGAAAGTACTTCTTCAGTCTTTCCCAAAATTGTATTCCCAAAGTGCGGCAGTTTTCAACCAGACAGCCTTTCTAAGTATGAAAGTTTATATACGTACCAAGTGTACATATCCAAGAATAAGACAGCCCAGTCTCAGAGGAATGCAGCAGCAGCATTTGGTGATGATGGACTTTGTGGAGACTGAAGTTTTTGTAATCCTGTAACAAAAAATATATGTTAAATTCTGATTTCTTTAAACTTCCTCTCACCTACGACGAAGAAGTAATTAAATTTATCAGCTATTCATCAACTTCTCCTTGCCTTCATCTCCATTCCTGGAGTTAGTACAATATTTCTTCTCTAATAACATATATACAAAAGATAACGCAAGAACAGACATATATTTATTTGCTAACAACATGACACATACACCATTTTGACTATAACTGTTGGTACTTTACTCCTTAACAACTGATGATTTACTAAAATAATATGTAGTACTGGGTTAGTATTGCACCCCAACCCCACATATCTAATGTGTGAATAATAAAAGGCGACGAAGCAAAAAGTACTTAGAGGTATTTTTTCCCTTCTAAATCTATATTTGACTGACTATAAATTTTGGACGTGTGGAGAGAATTAATGAAATGAGAATGACTAAACAGGTATACATGGGACAAGTGAACGGAAGTGTTGGAAGGGGAAGACCTAGGCGAACGTTCCGAAATCAGATTGAAGACGTTCTAAAAAAAGGCCAGGTCAAGCGTACCCTAAACCGACGCTTATGTACAAGGATTGATGAGTGTAGATGAAGCAAAAGAGATATGTAAGGATCGCGTTAAGTGGAAATCCGTGGTATCTGTCTACCCTCAACGGGAAACAGGTGTGATTTTATGTATATATATAAATTCTACATAATTTTTAGTCAGTTAAATTTAATTTACAAATGAATGTCAGTAATAACAAGACAAAAACAAACAATAGAAGTAGGACGTTTTAACGCGCGAACTCACCTAATGAAGGGACATGCCCGAAACCTAGCTCGACAATCTCGACCAATACGTGTGAGTACAGCCGGTTATTGAAAACATTAATATGTCTCAAACTCACGGGAATTTCCAAAGTAAAATTTCAAACAAAAAAGAAGTAGGTATTGTAGGTGCTGTCTTATCTTAACTTATGTTTATAGGTTTTTCTGGATTGCTCAATGTTACAGCACTGGACCACGCTGCATATTGTTAACTCCGGATATATTCTGGAGGCAATTAGCTGGAGATGGCTGTTGGAGCTACCCCACATAACCAGGGAGGCGACACGCTTGCGCACTATGGCCACAAAATGTTGTAGCAGCTGCAAACATCCCTGATGCGCTACACCATTTCCGCAGACAGCAGTATCATGCTATTTGCAGGGTGTTGTGACTTTTTTGTGTAACTGAACTACAGGCTGCACCTGTAAAAAGGCAAGACGCCCTGAATGGCATCGCCTTTATCTGTTCCGTGCAACGTGCAAATCTGCGAGTCAGCATCTTAGCTCTGATACACAACGCTCTGCGCTCTCTTTCTATGTCAACGTCATCTGCAAGCGACTCGGTAACCCATTAATAATGTGACATATTATCAAGTAGCAGATTGAAAATATTTTTTTTTATATTGGGCTTTTTCTACCGACTTAAAAAAAAAGAGGAGGCACTCAATTTTTTTTTTAAATTTTTTTTATTTTGTTTTCCGCAAGACTTTGGAGTAGGTACTGGATTTTAATGATTAATATTTATTTGAAAGATGCTTGCCGTGTGGTCCCATTTTAATTTTATCAAAATCGGTCGAGACTTGTTTGATAACTGAAAAGTATTTTCCTATCTTGATGATTAAGTCATTGGCAGTGAATGACAATTATCCCCCCTATAGGGGGGAAATTTTTTTTTTGCAAAAATTTAACCGACTTTAACACCCATTCAAAAAATACTGCTTAGTGCTGAATTATGTCCAGGAAATTACAGGCACATGAGACTAAACAACTATGTCTCAAAGTGACGGGCGTAGTGCAATTCATGACTTGTGATGAAATGCATCTGTTATAGGCAGAGGTATGTCCGCTTTACATCAGGTGAGCCTCGAGCTTGTTCCGTCACAATTTATTTGTTATGAAATAATGAGACGGTCAAGTCGCTCGCCCGATGGTAAGCGGTCACGTCTGTCAATTACAAAAGTAATGTCAGAATCCTCGTTCTTGCCATGAGCTGCAGTGTGCTCATCCAGATACGCAAAATGCCAAACACGCAGATTACCAGAAAACCCAGAATGCGCGGTATGTTACTTACACAAAATGTCAGATACGCGTTATGTCAAATAATTGCAATAAAAATATGACTAGGATTATTGCTCACGTTCAAATCTATATATAATATATATTTTTTAAACTAAGTACAAATTTATTCCCTCAAATAGACTTTAGGATTAACGGAATGTTTTACAATGTAAAATATCTAAACCAAAATGGTAAAGAAACTGTGTTACATTGTGAATGCAAAAGAGAAACTCATTCGAAAAAGCGATCATACATGTTCTGCAGATAAGTATAAAAAATATAGACGTATTCCTAACTTGTTACAAAGTATTCTTACACTTTAGCATAGTAATTGTTGTCTATTTGCATGCCTTGGCGTTGCTCTAAATGTTACTGGTAATTGAAATAAATAAATAGTAATGTTCGCACATACTTGTTTTGAGGCAAAATATCTGACATAACGGTGGTACCAACGCGGAATCTTTCTGAATAGACCTTGGTAGGTCTGTTCAGAAAGATTTACTCATACCTAAATGTTTCACCATGTATATGTGAAAGGTACCATAACTATACTTACCTCAGCATAAGTAAATAATAAATAAAAATAAATTATTATTTATTCATTAGCTATCATCCGGGAAATGAAATAAATGTAAATTTTAATACTGTTATGTTTGCAATAACGCCTGCTTGCTGAATTACATTACAAATTTACAAACGAGGTAGATACAGGCAAACGAGCTCGCGGCTTACCTGGTGGAAAGTGATCACCGTCACCGTAAACGAAAATCCGCAACACCAGAGACCTCGAAAGATTTCGGTGGCAACCCTAAGGTGTGGCGCCATTTTGACGTCAGAAGTATTTCTATTCGAATTCCAATAAATCCAACCATTATTTTTTTCAAAGATAAATACGTCCATAGTTTTAGTTCAAACCCCAGTATGTCCAAACCAGTTTTAATTGTTTTGATGACGTTTAAGCCACATACGTTATTATCTATGTAGTCTGGGATAACCATTGCCAAATTAAGTTAAATTAAACCTTAACCACTACGAAAAAACGTACTTATCATCTGTCAACAAAAAAAATGGTCTACCGTCTTTTAACTTATCAAGGACATATTTAGGTACGTTTGACATTTATCAACTCAAGTTGGGGTTTAAACTTGTAAATGATGACGCACCCTTATAAATTTAATAGTACTTATTTAATATTACATATATTTGTAAAATTGATCTTGTTTGTAGTAAAACGCAAGTTGAACTATAGGTGTCGCTCCATTTCGATGTGATGGTTGAAGAAAGAGAGTAGAAATTAGAGTTGTCATTGTGTTATGTTAGCTCAATTGGTTTGAGCATACCCCGCCAAAAGGGGTGGATGGACGCGGGTTCGAATCCCGCACATCACTATATGTTTTTCTCTCGTAAATTTTGTAATGAATGTAAATTAATGACTCCGTGTGTAGTCGCATTTATATCTATGAAAAATGAGCCTATATATCTACTTTAATCTATATATACACATATTATATAAAGTATCTATAAACAGGGTTATTGGTAATATGATAACGACCTCTTAAGGTTGACTTCTGCTAGTCCTAAGAAACATTTGTGTTTTAATGCCTACTCTGAGCCAAGAGCGCCCGCCGCGGCAACACTGGACCCCGCCGTAACCCCTTTATACAGAGTTTTGAATATTTACGTCGAGCAAAGTAATAAAAAATATTAAATAATACATTACAGGCACAAGAAACTTTTGACATCAGGTGTTCTTCGAGCTAATTCAGCCAAAAACATAAAAAAAAAACACAAAAAAAAAAAACATCTCAAAATTTTTCTTAGGATTCGCAGAAGTCAACCCTAAGAAGTTGTTACCATTTTACCAATAACCTGTATATGGCTAAACATACTTTTCAAACGCCTGTTAGCGCGTCTCTGTACTATTAGGTAAGTACGACGAAAATTTTAGTAAACAACGAAAGAAAACAAACACAAACATTAAACAGAATAAAAAACAGTTTGTATAACATTGGTAACGCAGTGTATGTCAGCGGCATTACATGAACGAAACGCGGTCATGATATCGTGTTCAAATCTAACTAGACAAGCATAATCAAAGATTCCACGTTTAGAAATGGATACAATAATGACACTTCTTAGATTATTGATGGGTCTCCGCGCGAGCGCGAGCGGAGACCCATTAATAATCTAAGTGACACTTACGTATCGTAAGGCACGTTGCTTTTCTCCACCATGATTGCAAAACACTTTATATATCAAAAAAACAATTCGAATTTCAAATTTGTACAGCGTGCGCGTGCGCCGGTCGAGCGAACGATGATGACTAACTGCGTAGGTAGACTAGGTAGGTAATGCTGCGGCCTGCGCACTCATTCATTGGAGGGGGTGGAAGTACGACTATATTTACTTTCATCATCGGCATCTGTTTGAATGAATGAGGAATGACGCTAAGCCGGGAAAGCCGAAATATTGGCAAAAAACAAACCATATCTTAAAAATATAAGAATTGTAATTTTGTAATTAGGTTGTACTAAGGTTTGGTAGTAACTTACGATTCATAATGCCACTGGAAAAATATTGGTTGTTATATCAAAATATTGTTTTTTTATACATCTGTAAATAAGAAACGTGTTTTGTTTTGTAAAAATTAATTGTAAAAAACCTTTTTTTATAGCGCATAAGCTAGCCTTTGACAAATATCTCACCTGATGGTAAGGGACGATGTGGTCGAAGATGTTGTTTAGGCATATCATTACTGGCTCTCAAGTTCAACTGCCGGAATACACCGTTATGTGCTTGGCGGAAGATTTTCTACTTGAGGGTAGTAGTTAGCCAGGCGGGCATTTGCAGAATGCCCTACCACCATACTAAATCCCTTAGGTACCATAACATTCTTCTTATATTAACTAATTTAATGTTATTAATATAGTTTTCTATGATTTAATACGATTTAATTTTGTATCTTGAATTTATACATTTTGCCGTTCAAATTTAAACATATGGATGTATATTAGACTTACCAACACAGAAAATCTTATTGGAAATATACAATTATATACAACTAGCGGCCCGCCCCGGCTTTGCACGGGTATTTAACGAAATATATAAATTGAAACATAAAAAGTAGTTATTGTGACATAACTGTAATAGTTACACATATGGTATTGCGGATTTTTTGTAGATATTGTGCATCACTTTGCTCTATTGTGAACGATTTCCGCAGCGTACGCGATTTTTTGGTATTTTTTCACACGTTAGGTTACTTTAACGAAATTTTCATACGGATCCCTAAGTTTTTGAAAATATTTTGGGTTACATTATGGAAGTTTTCATACGGATCCCTAAGTTTTTGAAAATATTTATAGCCTATCTTCATCAAGGATAGTGTAGGATTATAATGGTATTTTTTTTTCATTGGTCCTGTAGTTTTAAGTTTATTCGTTACATACAAAATACGAATCTTTCCTCTTTCTTATATTGTAGTATACTGTACTGTATCATCAAAATCATCCTGTAGTTTTATCATACCGATCGAAACGCTTCATAACAAGAATAATTTTATCTACATAACTTAGTGTCAGAAATAAAAAGGAAACCATGAATTTTAAAATTTTTAATACGAAATTATTCAATTTATCATATGCTCAAATGAGTCCCTGCCTGTTGAATACAAAGTCGAACTCTTTTGTTTATTTTGCTCCCTGTCAACAAGATACTGATAGGTACTAGGTGAATGGCTTCCACCCTATTATGCGCAAAAGATCGCATCTATGTTTCACCGTCTTAGAGGTAGCTCCAACAGTGTACTGAAGATAAGTGCATCTCGCTTCGATTGTTCTATCCAAAAGTACTGGATAGGTGTTGTCAAGGGTAGGACTCAATAAACTGAATTACCTAGGATTAAGGAAATTTTAACTTCCAAACTATGAATTTTATCCAAAATAAATATTTATTGTTATTATTATTATATCAGCTATTGTATCACAGAAAATAAACCACATTCTGACCTCAATGTCTTTCCTAGATCTGACTGAGTCCCCGTAAGAAGGTATAAGTAATCAATTTTTCAAGAGGCAACGAAGGTTGTGTTGTTTGGGAAGAAAAATCACGAGGTCAAAGTTTCGTATTCCTGTTATTTTTTATACTCTATAGGCTATTCATTGATCACCATCTCACTTCATCAAGTGAGATGGTGGTACAGTAAGTAATGATGTGGTCGCAGATGTTGTTCAGCCTAAACTAGATTTACTGGCTCTCAAGGATAGCTGCTGCAACACTCCGTTAGGAGCTTGGCAAAACTTGGTACTTCTCCAAATCTTAGTTAATTCTATAGAAATGTTTCAATTAATATATTCTGCTTAAAATTAAATTGCAAAACACTAATAAATACTTTTAAAAATAATATTAAAATACATTACTGGAAAAGTCATAGTCAATCAAATTACCCACCCCTAACTGTAGCTGGTGCAAAAGTGCACATTACACTGGCGGCTTTGCCACGCTGGATGGCTATGGCTAACCTTTGCACCAGGTACGAGCTGGAGCGGGAGTCACCCGTTTTTTCCTTCAATCTTTGCCCAATATATCTAATCAAGCTTTTAGCCTCAGTGCCCCTGCAGCCCATGGTCTCCACGGCAATGGGCACAAAATAATATTGTGGCTACAACGCCGCATACTTCAGCCGCTTTTTCAGGCAACGCAGCTGCTGCCGAAGAGTGGACGGTCCTACTCAGGTAACTGGAGGCGACAGTTCTGATGCAAGTGTTGTCCCATATCAGACACTTGCCTTTTATCCATGGCACCAGGGTCAGCCCGTCCCGTCCCTTTCCATCAGACCTGCTAAGACCTCGCGGCTCGAGCACGCACGGACGGGATAATATTGAAATTAATATTTAAAAATTATTGGAGCGCATTTTTTTTGTTTCGGTTCGTACGACTATTTGTGTATGTGTGAGTGTTCGGTAGCCCGGTGGCCGAGTGGAATAGATATCCGTGGCAATTTTGGAAGACTCAGGTCAAATATTTTGAGTTTCAATGTGGTTTTCCCTTAGCACGCGATAGTGCTTGTAATTATATTATAAAAACTAACGTGGTTTTTTACTCCATTTAGTCAATAATACGAGATAACGCACTTGAATAAGTCAGATAGCTCCGACTATAGTTTCAACCACATTCGGTGGTCTTTTTCAAGAAGAGCTCGAGACGCCCGCGTTGACGTATTTCGTATTATTTACTAAAATGAGTGCTTGTAATCATATTTAAAAAGAAAACAATATTTCGAAAACTTATAAAAAAATGGTCAAGCGCATGTCTATCCACGCGGAATTTAGGGTTCCGTAGCAGCCCGTTATGTATAGAACAATTTTTTTGTTCTTTTTTATCTCTTTCACATTCTTCCTGTTAAAAGTAACATATGAGAGTACGATTGCTGCCAAGTTATTTGAATTGTAATTCGAAAATTATTTTGTGAATTCTATATGTACTCGAATGAAAACGCAACGACAGCGCGATTCAGAATCCGTTGGTACATTGCCATCTAGCGGCAGCTTTGTGAAACATAATAATATATATTTATCAAGCAACAAACATATTATCTTATCGTAAAAGTATTCCTATATAATAATAATTGTGAGACCATTTTGAATTTTGAAGCAGTGATGGCTCAGTGGCATTGGCTATGGACTGCCGTGCAGCAGGTCCACGGTTCGAATCCCGCCGTGGGCTTGAGCTTCACCGCATAGTGGAAGGGAATTTTTCGAATGCCCGCCTGGCTAGCGACCACCCTCAAGTAGAAAATCTGTCGCCAAGCACATAGCAGTGTGTTCCGGCAGCAGTCCTTGAGAGCCAGTAAAATTACAGGCACATGAGACCTAACAACTGTGCGTCTCAGTGTGACGGGCGCAGTGCAATTCGTTGACGACATGAATCTGTTATAGGCAGAGGTTTATCCACTTAAAGGGACTCGGGCTTGTTCAGTACCAATTACATAAAAAACCATAATAATGATTGTGAGAGATATTTTTTGTGAGTTAGATATAGGTATAAAGTATAAAAGTTATTTAACCATTTGAAGTAATGGATGGCTTCCAGTCTCAGTATTTAAACGAGCAGGGTAGGGTTGAGTTGATTTATAAGGTACAACAAGGACGATCATCACGAGTGATCATTGACGCTACCTACGAGCAAATACAACTAAGACCTCCTTAAACAACTCATCTGCTCGTGAAATGTCTATACAATTGAAACTAGTATTATAGACTATATAACATATATATAGAGATATAACATTTAGTAACATGTATGTGAAAACTTTTAATTAGCCATAAGTTTCTTAGATATGTTAATTAGCTGTTAGTATTCCGAACAAAATAAAATAAAATAGGATTCTGTCATACGACACAGTAGCGTACACGGTGAAAAGAAATCATTAGTTTTTGAGAAATAAATTATTGAAGTATTAATTTCAACCTTGATTTATTTATATTGCACTTCCACTAACTACATGGCATAGCCTAATGGTCCTAATGGATTCAAAATACTCGTCTGACTTTTCCTGACCGTGAAATATTCATGTGGCTTAGATTAGGTCGAATGGTGTAACACAACGGAATCGGAGCACCCACCTTCCAAGCAGTCTTGTCTGCCCTACCACTAGAGTGTTTTTTATAAGCCAGAGGTTCGGAAGGGGAGCGGCGCTAGTCTACTCGTGGCGATGAACAGCGGACGAAGCGAAACTGGAGCGGCGGAGGATGGACGCAGAAGGCTTCTAAAAGCCGAAGCTGCGAAGGCGTAGCGAGTACGCTGCGAAGAGAAATTTCATTAGTATTAATAAAACTATGGGTTTCTGTATCATACCTCCCCTCAATGGAGAATATTCAGCCATCTCTCTCCCTCCCCATAGTACATAATATATACATAAATACCATATCTAAAGTCCTTCCAATGTATGTAGAAAATTATCTAATACCTAAGTTCAAGGACTATTACTGCTAAACTAATAAAGAGCTATTTTCACCGCTATAATTTTCCTTGAAAGGTCATAAACTGCACTGTCATCTTGATTTTTTCCAGAGTTTTCAAACCAGCAGTTTAGGTTTTAGGGGGAAGAGACGCCCTACTGCTACAAAAATTTGCACTTTAAAGTTTAATATTTTGTAAATGGAGCATTAAATCGAAAAGTAGTATTAAAAACCCCTTATTCATTTTAAAATACCTATGTAATGATATCCCCCACAAAGGGATAGACGACGTAAAAAAAATTCAACCCCACATCACTAGTATGGGAGATACGCAAAAAAAATACTACTTTGTCTGCGTGATAAGTTTACATACCCTTACAAAATTGTAGCTTTCTAGTGCAAACGGTCTCTTAGCAAAACCTCGGACAGACAGACGGACATTACCATCACATGAAAAAAAAACAGAAATAGGAAGATTTGGTATTAGCACACCCTGGACACTCGACTCATTCCCTATCCAAAAGCCGCGTTACAACTACCTATTACACAGACACAACACAAATGTTATTTTTGTACACGCGTAATTGTGTTCGTGAACTCTAAGGTTGTCATCGTATGAATAATTGTGGTACTTACCTACCTAACAATCTTTTGATGCTGTTATTACGACTTATTAGATTTCGTAGGTTATGCTTACCTTACCTACCTTCAGAAACGTTTACAAGCACAACTATCCAATTCCATGTAAGACGTAGGAATCTGCAACACACCACTGAGTAGGTAACATTACTTCACATATCACTCCATTACATTATAAAAAGTATCATTCCAAGTTCACATTTTATGCAAGTAATGATTATAATTACAATCACAATAATAATGTATGTTCTTCTCGTATAATAAACAATCATAAAGTGTGCCAACCGTAGCAAAGGTCGGTATGTGTATTGCTTTTCTCTATGGTAGGTATAGGATACACTTGTTTCGCTGCAAACGAAGTCGATATCCACGAATATTTTTTTTGCAAACGAAACCTTCATAAAATAATAATTATTAAGAAATATTATTTGAATAGCAATTTTAAATAATTGTTTTTCATAAGTTACCTACTGTATAACTGAAGAACTACAAATAGGTTGGTACTTAGTGTAGGTTACCAAGAATGACTTACCTCGTTTTATCCTTAGGAAATCTATAAAACTCCTATCCTTTTCTAGTTTAGTTGATAAGCAACCGTTAACGGCATATGAGTATCCCGTTCTCAACTTTTAAAATATTCGTACAATCAAGCTTCGTTGTCACGTCGTCGTGCGCGTGTGGCGTCCCGTACTCAAGTCAGCTCAACGACAGCTCAGAATCGGGGCGGGGTGAGGACGGCTTGTTTTGGTGGGGGGAGAGGAGTGTCCATTCTACACGTCGTTTTATTATGTTCTATGCCGCTAGCTCAGTATCGGTGGCGCGGAGAGGAAGGCTCGATTGGCGGGGGGAGAGGAGTCCATTCTATACGTAGTATTATTATATATTCTATGGTATTCGTTTATGAAACATATGCATCTTAATTTAAATGCCATTTATCAAGTTAATATTTTTTATAGCTAAGATAAAATATACATATTAGATAAACTAAGCTAAGAAGTATGATTTTCTTGAACCTGATTGGCCCCTAGGGTGAATCATTGATGCGAAATAGTTAGTTCCCAGCGAAAAAAAATTGGCCAATTTGTCCCATTGGGTTTATTTTAATATAGTTTTTTTCCCATTTTGCGTAAATATTATAATACAAAATTTTAAAATATTACCGTGATCATCACGGTGATCAAACTTCTTACTTGTTTGTTTACGGTTTTTAGGTCCATCATTATAATAAAACTCAGAAACCAATTATTGCTCACTGTTCGAAGTATTGTGTGGTGGGGTGCCGGGCTAAAAAAATCACCTCCACATCTCTACCCGTGGGTGTCGTAAGGGGCAACTAAGGGTAATATACCAGAAGGTGAGCAGCGCTTTCCGAGGAACTGATATCTCACACTGCGATCACCAAGACGCCTGCTAAGCGTGGGGATTATGGCAAACCCCCCATAATGGGGGAGGCATACAAATTTAATAAGTTCTACATGATTCAGATTTTGGTTCTAAATTCAGAGGTAATACAGTAAAAGTAGAAATTAGATTATCTAAACACTAAGAAAGGAATAAGGAACAGGAATATAAACAAACTGTTGAAGCCATTACTATTATCTCATGTTTTAATAGGTATCCAATTTCTATTACTTAAATGTGAAACATTCACTTATTACATAGAAGAAAAAAAAACAATTTGTGTTACTATCTAAAAGATAATATAAATACGCAAAGTGCAGTTATAAATCAAAACCGTCAAACAAAATTTTATTGTAAAAGTAAAAAACAAATTTTGGCCAATTGAGAGTTTTATTACCAAAAGTAATTCACCCCCTTTTTACATAAATCAAGAGCTACTAAAACTGATTTACGTGAACAGGTGTAGGCATTTTTAATTAAAAAGAAATCTTACTCACTATACATAAACATACTGAAAAACTACTACTATAAAGCTTAAAATCCTATCTAACCCTACAAAGTAACTAAATTATGAAATCCCGCTCTTCTAAGTAATCAGCTGGTAACTAAAAATCTAACTCACTGTCTCAATACGAGCCCATTCAAGTTTACATGGATATATAAAGATGTCGGCAGCTGTGACTTATAGACCAGCTGTAAAACCTAAACTCCTACAATAGAACAATGATTGTTACGATGTGAATGTAACGACCAGCTGTAAATTTTATACTCCTACTTATAGAGGTCATTATGTAATACAAGCTGCACCTGAACCCAGATCTTTCCTAACAGGTAAACCTTTTTTAGCTGATTAGATGGTAATGAGTCAGCTGGCGTTAATATTATCACATAACAGCGTGTTTTCCTTATTCTGCGATATTGTGGTTTATCCTTTTATTTAAACTATAAGGTTACCTAAACCTGTAAATGCTGATATTTGAAGTTGTCAGAGTAAGTTTTCAAACTATGAAGATGCTGCTTGCAGAATTAATGCTGCTTTGGCCAGTTGTCAAGCCTAAACTCCTATAGAAGCTATCGGGTGACCATTTCAAGAATAGTTGGATAAAAAGATGGTAGTAGTTTAGGGTTAGTTAAACTATTGCGGCTTTAGGCAGGTGTAGAGTTTAAACTCCTGTTTAAGCAACCAGATGACCCTTTTCAAGTTTAGTTGGGTATATGTAGACATCTGAGGTAGGAGCTGACTTTACTGCACCGGCTTGCTCCTCCCTTTTCAGTTCCACGGTGTACATATAGTAGACGAAGATGAAGTATGCTGTTAGACCTGTAACGAAAAATAAAAGAAGAGTTTAACACATGATTAATTTGTCAAAGAGTTAAGCTTTATGTCTGGATTAGCCTGAGAAGAAAATCTCTCATAGGTGTCGAAATCTTTTATTTACATTTTTGTTGGGGATAGGTTATCCTTTAACGTAATCTTACGTAATTGTATATGTTAAATTGAAATAGTGGTTAAATTGAATTGAAAACTAAAACCTAAATTGTTCTAGGTTAAAATTGTATGCAGGCAAATAAAAAAAATAAAAAATATATATATATATTAATGTTATTGTGATGAAACAAGCGCGAGGCCCACCTGATGTTAAGCGGTATCCTCTACCTATAACAGATCCATTTCATCACAAGTGACGAACTGCACTGCGCCCATCACCTTGAGACATACCTGTTAAGTCTCATCTTGCCTGTTATTTCACTGGCTTATTTCACTGGCTCTCAAGGACTGCTGCCGGAACACACCGTTAGGTGCTTGGCGACAGATTTTCTACTTAAGGGTGGTCGCTAGCCAGGCGGGCATTCGCCAAATGCCCTTCCACCATGCGGTTAAGCTCAAGCTCTGGGCGAGATTCGAACCATGGACCTGCTGCGCGGCAGTCCATAGCCAATGCCACTGAGCCATCACTGCTTCATATTACCAATATAAAGTAATAAAAAGAAGAATGTAACGATTGATTTATGATGGAAAAATATTCAGTAATTTAGAAACAAGCAATAATTTGGTTTTATAACTACAAAACATAATTTCACAAACAGTCTAGGTTCTTTTCTAGGTTAGCCCAAACAACATTCTCGACCACATTATCACCATGAGGTGAGGTAGTGGTCAAAGGTTGACCTATCAAACATAAAAAAGTCATGAAACAGCCCTTCAAATCTGTATCCAAGAGTTGAACAGCAACTACATTAAATAAAATCAGTAGTATATTCCATATAGTTACAAAACACAACCTTATGTGGCCTTGACGTGCCGTCCTGTACATGATACCAGATAACTATAGCGTAATCTATGTACTCGTTTTGGTTGACCGTCCTTGACAGTCCAAGGTCAACGAACTATGGAATAATAATAGTGTAATTGGACCATAAATGGGCACAAACAGGAAGCACCGATTTTGACCATCTTTTTTAGCGTTTTGTACCTAAAATGCAAACGGAACCCTATTATCGAGACTCCGGTGTCTGACTGAATCTAGCTCTTAATAAGTTACAAATAACTATCCTCAATTTTGATGTCTGATGTATAATATTAACCAATAAAATGGGAGCAGTGATGGCTATGTGGCATTGGCTATGGACTGCCACGCAGCAAGTCCATGGTTCGCTTGAGCTTTGAGCTTGAGCTTCACCGCATGGTGGAAGGGCATTTTGCGAATGCCCGCCTGGCTAGCGACCACCCTCAACTATAAAATCTGTCGCCAAGCACCTAACGGTGTGTTCCGGCAGCAGTCCTTGAGAGCCAGTGAAATTACAGGCACATGAGACTCAACAACTATGTGTCTCAGTGGCGCAGTGCAATTTGTCACATGATAAAATGCATCTGTTATGGGCAGAGGTTAATCCACTTAACATCAGGTGGGCTTCGTGCTTGATCCGTCACAAAAACATTTAAAAAAAAAACATGAATATTGTACTAGAAATTCAATTAAGTACTTACATTATATTTTAGAGTTGCTCTAATAGATGTAAGTCGACAAAAATTAAGCTTTTTTACCCTACTTTCTGGGGTAATATCAACGGTCATTGAGTAAAGTGTAAATATATTAGGTCTCTTTTAATCAAAAAATAAATAAATAAATGGGGGGCTGTCATACTTGTCAATCTAAAATCATTTGTGTTACGGTGTCTATGTCAGTTTTATTTTTGTTGGGTTGTAATGTAACGGAATTCAAATTGTTAGTAAGCGTTGCATTTCGATATTGAAGATGCATTTCGTCATAAGTGACAAACTGCACTGCGCCCTGTGACACACAGTTGTTAATATAATAAGGTGTTACAAAATTACAAATACAATAAATAATAATATACGGTAAGAAAAACTTTTTCCTACCGTATATTTGTAATTTTGTAATGTAATCCGCATAGCACGCGTTATTGCAAACATAACAATAATAAAATAAAAAAATGCAGCATTAGCAATATATAATCTAGACTAGTATTATCAAGAGGAAAGATTTGTATTTTGCAACGAATAAATTTAAATCTGCAGGACCGATTTAGATGAAATTTGGTATGGAAATAGTTTGAGACCCGGGGAAGTACATAGGATAGTTTTTATCCAACTACGCAAAAACGAAGTTTTGCGCGATAACCCACATACGCGCGGGCCGCGGCCGTAAACATACTTAGCCTCTTTCGCTCGTGTAAACAAAACGCGGCGACAACTTGTTTTGGATTGGAGTCGTGTTCGTTTCGTTCTGGGAATGTAGAGAGTGGAATCGACGTGATCAATTTCAATTTAAGCAGAACTTAGTGTGTGATTGAAATTCCAGTTTCGTATTCAAGCGTGTGTATGTCACATAAACAACATAATATTTTTGAAATAACCTCATGAAGCAATGATGGCCGAGCGGTAATAGCTACGGACTGCCATGCCGGTTCGATCCCCACCGCCGGCTTGAGCTTTCACCGCATGGTAAAAGGGCTTTTTGCGATAGCCCGCCTGGCTTGCTACCACCCTCAAGTAGAAAATCTGTCGCCAAGCAACAAACAGTGTGTTCCGGCAGCAGTCCTTGAGAGCCAGTGAAATTACAGGCACATGAGACCTAACTATACGTCTCAGTGTGCCGGGCACAGTGCAATTTGTCGTTGACGAAATGCATTTGTTATAGGCAAAGGTTAGTCCGCTTAAAATCAGGTGGGCCTCGGGCTTGTTCGGTTACAATAACATAAAAAAAAAACCTGCCTGTGTGCGTGGCGGTATACTCATTATTTCAAACATTCAGCCTTCCACTCTCAACCAACAATTTTTTTTTATGCCTGATAGGTTAGTTTTAGACCACTATCTCACCTGATGCTAAGTGATGATGTGGTCGAAGATGTTGTTCAGGCTAACCTAGAATTACTGGCTCTTAAGAGTACAAACTAAGGTCATAAAATATGTCATCATACATGTTTGTATCGTACTTATCTGTTCTTCTTATAACATTATTTGTCATGATGTTGACATTTTTAACCCCTCAGTATCTTCTTCTAAGAGACTGCTATTATTCATTTAAAAGCCTTAGTAAAAGTTATTTGTACACAATACTTTTGAGCATGCTGTAGTAAGGTATTAAAGAATTTGACCGTGTAGGGCCGCGGGCAGCCGTGCGACTTTTGTAACACTTGCAAGCAATACTATGCACTAAAGTGATAGAGATAGTATTGAAAATGTATAGAAAAATCTGCCGGCCTCTGCTACTTCGGTGTGACTTGACGCTATGTGATACAGTAGAAATAATAATATAATAATAATAATAATAATTTATTCGTAGCTCAAAAACAAATTTTGGTACATAAGCTTAAAAATATCGTAGTATTACAGTATAATATTACAGTATAATATTACAGTATAATATTACAAATTGTTGAGTTAGCTTATTTGTACCCTTGGGAATCTCTGCACCCCACACTAGGTCGAGTGATGTCATTCTGGGGTTTGCACTTGGTATTTTTTCATTTTATGCCTTTTATAACAGAACACTTTAATATGTATACTACAGCTACTACATTATAGGTATCCAGGAAACCAGTTAATGGCCACAGGCTCCAAATGCTTTAGCCTACTAACAGTTGTCAGCATACACAGCATGCCATCATTGCCCCGTTGGATTACAATGCCTATTCTTTCAATTAAGTGCCATTATTTTTATCTCGTATCGCATCGAGCAAGAACTATGGTAAGTTTTGGAAAATACGATAAGCTCCCGGCATACAGGGAGCCGATGTATCTTCACAAAACGGTAAAATTTCGAAGCGCTCTTAGTTTACTTAGCTGTTCTCAACCGATCAACAAAGTTAAGCAACGTCGCCCGCGGTCATGAGTTGGATGGGTGACCGCTAGTGACATTACTACTGAGCGCTTCCGTGCTTCGGAGGGCACGTTAAGCCGTCGGTCCCGGTTGTTGTCTTCGGATGGCAGTCGTTACAGCATGGTGGTAGGGCATTTTACGTATGCCCGCCTGGCTAGCTACCACCCTCAAGTAGAAAATCTGTCGCCAAGCACCTAACGGTGTGTTCCGGCAGCTTTCCTTGAGAGCCAGTACTTCTAGGTTAGCCTGAACAACATCTTCGACCACATCATCACTTACCATCAGGTGAGATAGTGGTCAAAGGTTAGCCTTTAGTTTATCAGGCATAAAAAAAAAGGAAAAATGCATCTGTTCTAGGCAGAGGTAAGTCCGCTTAACATCAGGTCGGCCTCGAGTTTGTTCCGTCACAAAAAACACGTGATTCTCCGGATATGGTAGATTCAATAGATACGACATAAAAACAACATATAAAGATGAATATGAAATAATGTCGTTTATAAAACCGTATGCTATCTCGGAGGATATTGCTAATAATTATACTTGGCTGGAAGCTGGCAAAGAGGATAGGGTAGTTTTGTCGTTGGGAGAACACGATAAAAACCCCGCCAAATTGATGATAGAACTTAGTACGATTTTAAAACGATTGCACAAATGTCCTGTTGTTATTGTACTTAGCGTAAGGAGTAGCTTATATTTAAATGAAAACAGACTGAATTGTATGTTACGCAATATATGCACAAATTTTCCTAACTGTACCTATCTAGATTTAAACAAATTGAACTTATTCAATCGAAACTTCCTTAGGGCTATTAGTTATGAAGTTAATCGTATCATAGACCAATTTGACTACGATTGCAAATATTTAGTGAACCATAAACTTGATGCACAATACACCATCAAAAAATCCCACAGCTCACATAAATTTGTAAAATATGCACCACCGGACTTATCATCTCCGCTACCCAAGAAAGGTACAATACCTTTCTATTTCCAAACTATTAAAAAAACACTTTCAGATAATTCCCTACAATCAGTTAATAAAACATTTTTTCGTCCCTATAAAAAGTGAGTGTCATAATTTGCGAATTCTCCACCAGAATATAGCTGGTGTTTTATCCAAGAGAGATGTCATGGATGTAACGATGACCGAACTTTCAAATCTAGGGAGCAGGCCAAACATACTTTGTCTTTCAGAGACTTTTATTGAATTAGGTAACGAGAGTAATCTAAATATATATGGTTATCGTGTCGCAGCTAATTATAGTAGAAAAAGGCGACAGCGAAGGGGAGGAGTAACAATATTAGTTGAAAGAAGTCTTCCTAACAAAGAACTTGAATTGGTAAAAGAGCTGGCTGAGGATAAGCAATTTGAGTGCTGTGGTGTTATTATACCAGCATATAGTTTAATAGTAGTTTGCATCTATCGCATACCAGGGCCAAACAGCACTGTGTTTATCTCCAAACTAGACTTACTTTTGTACAATCTTACAAAAAAATTTTCAAGACATAAAATTGTTTTAGTAGGAGATTTTAATATTAACACTCTTAAAAATTATAATTCTAGTACAGACTTACAACATTTGACACAAAATTATAATATGGAGTTTCATATCAAAGAACCAACCAGACAAGACGCTTGTATAGATCATATAATTAGCAATATTAAAGGGGCAGTTGGTGAGTTATTTGAACTTGGCCTTTCAGACCACAATACAGCCCAAATGCTATACTTTCCGATAAAAAGCAAGACTTCAATACCCTCTTATTTTTATACAACCAGGAAGGATTACAGTAATGAAAATCTATCTAAATTTCAATACTGCCTTAATCAGTTAACATTTTTTGACATTTACAATGAATCTGATTTAAATTTAGCATTTGATAAATTTTTTGATATCTTTTCATTATTTTATAAATTATGCTTTCCTACAACGCAAATCAAAATATTAAATGAATATAAAAAGCCAAAGTGGATTTCACCGGGGTTAAAAAAGTGCTGTAAAAAAAAACGATCGCTACGTTATATATTCTATAGACACAAATCCATACAAAATAAAAGGAATTATCTATCTTATTCAAAAACCCTTCGACGATGCTTGCACAAAGCACAAAAATTATTTAATGACAAGTATTTAATTAATTCAAACAACATATGTCGTGCCTCTTGGAAACTCATTAAGGATGAAAAAAATGATTTGGCCAAACACGAATTTATTACGGAAATTAAAGTAAATGACACAATAATTACGAATCCTACTGACATTGCGAATGAATTTAATAATATTTTTATTGATTTTACTAATTCTAAAGTTATCAAAGATGTTGAAAATACGAATAAAAAATGTATCCCCTGCAGTATGTTTCTAACACCGTGTACTCCCAAAGAAGTTATAAACATTATTCAGTCTCTAAAAAACACAAATTCAGAGGGTTTTGATGAGATCTGTACCAAAATTATAAAGCATTGTAGATTTATTTTAGCACCTGTTTTCGCGTTCTTAATTAATTTATCCTTTGAAACGGGATCTTTTCCTGAAAGTCTAAAACTATCAATTGTGAAACCCTTATACAAGAAGGGAGATAGACTTAATGCTAGCAATTATCGTCCTATAGCGTTAACACCGATTTTTTCCAAAATTTTCGAAAAAACTTTTTATATAAGATTA